>JAFJYJ010000071.1:0-2400000 GCA_019022615.1 Acacia melanoxylon | reverse complement strand
TACGTATCTAAAGAGATGTAAATTTAAATTTGCTTCTTAAAACAAAGAAAAAATACCTCAACTTGCTTGAACATGATAGCCAAGTGGAAAATGGTGTTACCATCCAAGTCTCTCCAATTGAATAGCTCTTCACAAATCTCAGAGTTTGAATCCACCAAAGATTTGAGGATCTTCAAGTGGTTATATGTCACGCACAAGTGCAAAACAGTCTTGCCTTTGTGAAGGATCTTCAAAGACTCAGGCTTTGCCCTAATAAGCTCTGTCACAACCTCTAGTCTCCCTCGTATTACAGCTACATGCAATGGGATTCTGTCTTCTTGATCAGAAACCAAGCAAGCTAAGCCTGATCATTAGCTGCCAAAAGCTCCTTCACAATGTGGATGTGGCCTTCTGCAGAAGCTACGTGGAGGGCTGTGCTTCGGAAGGAATCTAATTCAAGGGCAAGCTTAGGTTTATGAGCAAGAAGGGATTTTGTGAATTCAAGATGGCCAAT
Organism: Acacia melanoxylon; assembly: GCA_019022615.1. Classification (NCBI taxonomy): domain Eukaryota; kingdom Viridiplantae; phylum Streptophyta; class Magnoliopsida; order Fabales; family Fabaceae; genus Acacia; species Acacia melanoxylon. The sequence goes on along the minus strand of JAFJYJ010000071.1, from coordinate 2,399,507 downwards.
TAATGGCTGATATGTGCAAAGGTGTGTCCATGAAAGTAGTTCTGGAGTTAATTCTGTGAAGAACCAGAGGTTGTTGCTGAATCAGTGTCCTCAAATTTGAAATACACCCTTTGTGGGATGCTTCATAAAGAACTCTGATCATTTTCTCTTCTTCATGATGATGATGAGAATTCTCCATTTCCATGAGATTAATTGTTTCTTGTGCCAATGGATGGTGCATTTCCTTCTCCTTCCTAGTGTACAAAACGAGCGGCCAAACAACTGTTAAAATTAATTAATCCTGAGACAAGACATAAAGCGATGCGTAAACCATAAAGTTTGGGAAGGTAATAGGCGGATGCTTTAGAAAAATTTGGTTCCTTCTTGGTGTTATGATTGTTACCTTGTTAGCTAACTTGTGGTGCACGAGTATTTTTTTATTTTTTATTTAATTCCTATGCTTCTTCGTGTTATAATTACATTCACATATTCACCCGTGCTAAATAGTGTTGAAGTTATTCTTGAGCACTTTATGAGCGGAATCCCAAAGTTTGTTAGTGTGCTACCTGCCAATTATGTGTGGAAGGCACTATATTAGGCCTGCTGTTATCTTAGAAACAATAAACTTTCTAAACTTATATATATCTAGATAATTAAGAATTACTCAATAATGATGAGAGGAATTTTTTCCGCTCTATGGAATTTGTCTTTTTAACATTTTTTTTATTTGATGCGTGAGAATACACATGAAAAGAAAAGTTTCCCTTTTATTTTGGAGATTTTTCTTCGCACATTTTTTTTTTTTGATGTTAAAGCGGGGCATCAGCCCATTCCTCTTATTATATCCGAATGTAACGTGGGTAAGAGATACCCATACTGTCACTATACAAACCGCCAGCAATAGCACCTGGAGGTGAATCAAAACAAACGAAAGCTTCCTCCTGAACAATGCTTAAATTGGCTAGGGAATCAGCACAACTATTCCCCTCTCTATATACATGGACACAAGCTACACTAGTAAACATCTGTAATATACAGTAAATTTCAGACAGCAGCGTTGGATCAGCATCAGAAGGACCCTCATCTTGTAGCTTGGACAACAACTTAACCACAGCCTCTGAATCACATTCTACTATGATACAGTCCAGATTGCACCTCATCGCTACCTGCAAACCAGTTAGCACACCCCACAGCTCAGCTTTAATGGCTGAGCAAGTTCCCAGTTTCCTGGCAAAACCTGATATCCATTCACCATTGCATCCCCTTAGCAAACCACCATACCCAGCAAATCTTCCTTCCCCTTCGATGCACCATCAACGTTCAATTTCACCCAACCTGAACTTGGTGCTACCCATTTTATGTTTACTTCCTCACGTACACCCTTTATCTTCCCAAAAACGTGGCAGACTCACTTCATCTCCTAGACATTCCACAACACAGCACCCCTCTGCTCTCGGGTGCAGCATAATCATTTACAAAAAGGCATTTGTTTCTCCAATTCCACAGGCACCAGCATGCGAAGCCAAACTTCAGATTCCAATCCATGTCACATCTAGCCAAGTTCCACTCAAACCAGGCTTTCCCTTGCAGCGAGGCAAAGTCAGTTGGGATATAGTCCCCATATAATTCCTCCCATAGGCTATAAGCATACCTGCAATCTCTCAACACATGCATTACACTCTCATTACTACCCCCACATCTGAAACAGCAGGGGTTGCCACCCAATATCCGACATCTTCTTTCCCCAGTTAGTAATCTATCATGCAAAGCTAACCACATAAAGACCTGGACTCTTCTCGGCCCTCTCCACTTCCATACTTTACTCCAAACATCTTCCATAACATTCTGTTCCTCCCTCAAGCAATGATACATCTCAGCCACCGTGTACTTATTATGGATTTTTACACCCCACCTGATGCTATCAACACCATTAGCCTCTTTTGGAGGAATAACAGCCATGATGCGTCTTTTTCCTTCATCATTGACCCACTCCCCCAGCTTCACCATATCCCATTCACCCACCTCATTGACCATGTCCTTCACTCGTACATCCTCCCCATTAATCGGCCGGGCGCCTTAAGCGGTTCTCGCCTAAGTTCCCACCACTTTCCGGCCCACCGTCATACCGTAATCTTGCTCTTTCCCCATTTCTGACTTCCCAATAGCTATTCAACAAGACCTTTTGCCATAATCGGCACAACTTCTTCCATATTTCAGAGTCTGAATTGACCATTTTGCACTCAGTGAGAAGATCCTTACCCCATCCATACTTACCAGCCAGCATCGAGGAAACCAAACTATCAGGCTTGGAGATGATATTCCATGCTATTTTGCCAAGCATTGCATCATTCATGGTATCCAGTTTTCTTAATCGAAGACCCCCATTCTTCTTTTGTCTACAAATTGTATCCCAACTAATCGGATGTATTTTCCTCTTTCCTACATCACTGTTCCAAATGAAACCCCGCTGGATTCTTTCCATTTGATCCGTTACCCCTTGCGGAATGCACGAATGTTGCATGCAATACACCGCCATTTGATTAGTCACTAAGTTAACCAAAGTCAGCCTTCCAGCTAAGGAGAGTGTCTGTTTTTTCCAGCTGTTCAATCTCCCCTATGCTGGAATTTCCTCTTGTTACTCCTGCCCCCTACCAGCTGAGCACCCAAATACCTACCCAGGTCCTCCATCCTCTTGAATCTCGAGTATGTACACACTGTGTTCTGCATATTTCTACCAACATTGCTTGAAAAGTAAATGTTGGTTTTCTGGGAGTTAATTTTCTGTCCAGAAAGGTTACCAAACTTTTCCAAAATACTCATGACCAAGCATATACTCTCTAGATTAGCTTCACAAATTAATAGGAGATCATCCGCAAACAACAAATGTGAAATTTCAGTCCCATTTCTGCCTAGCTTGATCGGCTTCCACCCCTTATTACTAACACAATCCATGATTAAATGGGAAAGTTTCTCCATACCAAGCACAAATAGGTATGGGGAGAGGGGTCCCCTTGCCTTAACCCCTTGAAGGATTAAATACCTCCCTCTTACCACCATTCCACATAAGAGCCATATTAACCGAAGTGACACACTCCATTATCACCCTCTTCAATTGCTCATCTATACCAATTTCTTCTAGTACTTTGCCAATGAAGCTCCAAGACATCCTATCATACGCTTTTTCTAAATCAATTTTTATAACCATGAAACCTTTCTTTCCTTGCAGCTTTGACATAGAGTGCACTACCTCCTTTGCTATTATTATGTTGTCATGTATGCTTCTATTTGGGATGAAGCTCGTTTGGTAAGGGGAAACCAGCTTATTCATCAACGGTTTCAAATGTTAACAATCACTTTGGCTAAGCCTTTGTATAGGACATTGCACAAGGCTATTGGGCGAAACCGACTAACCACCTCCGAACATCTACTTTTGGAATAAGTACCACAAGTGTGTCATTAATTTCCCCTATCCTCTTAGGATCTTTCCACATTTCCTTTATAAATTATATTACGAAGATCCCACTTGTCTTCCGAGTTATGTTGATAAAAAATAGCGGGTATCCATCATTCCCCGAGCTTTAAACCCTCCCATTTGAAAGAAGGCTCTTCTAATCTCCTCCCCACTAACCTCCCCGCTTAACCTCCATAGATTCTCATCAACAATCACCCCCAACCTTGGTTTATCTTAAGCCATTGTCTCTCTAAATTCTCTTCCTTGAACAGATTATCATAAAAAATCTGAAACATGTCCGCTATCCCTTCTTCCTCTTCAACCCACAGCCCATCATTGTTCTTCAGCATCTTTATTTTGTTTCTCCTTCTTCTCATGAGCGTTTTGGTGTAACACCCCAAATTCAACACCTGAAAACTTGGCCAAAATATTTGAAATACCTCAAAGAAGGATAGTCAATATCCAAATCATTAAATTTCATAACCATTTAAAATAAAATTCATAATACACATTCAAAATAAATTTTCAAAAATGTTTCAGAGTTTAATACAAAGCGGAAGTCTTAGGTTCATGGCAAATAAAATAACATAACATAAACTATAGGAGTACAAAAGAGCCTTCAAAGCTCACTCCATAGGTGCCTTCCCTTGCTCCCTACTAGGATATTCAGCTAAAAAGTGTTAATATGGGATGAGATTCCACGTCTCAATAACTACTGAAAGTTTCAAACATATCTGTATATACCATATTTTCTCATACAAAAATTATTTTGCAAAAGTAATCATCATTATGTCGAATTGTGAACTATACAATTATACAATATGCAATATGTAGCCTCCCTTATATCACCGTCCACCCTTCTACCGCTGACTAGAGCCATAGGCTAACACATAGTCCAATAGAAACTCATTCATTTGACTGGATGGTTCCAAGCTCACCAAAACTTAAGATACATCTGGCCAAAGGTATAAAGCTTAAATCTGGACTATGACCCCCTCCTTAAAACTAACAACTAAGGAGGTGTCACATGTCCCATAACTCCAACGCAATCCCGGTCAGAGGAAAACATGGAAGAAGGGGCTTGAAAAGTACCATCCACTGTGCACTGAGTGGTGGCATAATAAATCTTATCATTCAAATTCCTTCTTACTCCAATCCATCACAAGTACAGCCGCCATGATAATTATATTCAATAAAAATAAAGTATATTAAAATAAACTTCCATTAATACAAAATATCATCATAAGGTAAACCAAACATCTCATAAAACCTCATCGATCCAATCTGTCATTCTTGAAATTCGAAGGACTAAACTGTCATTTTAAAATTCGGGAATAAACTGTCATTTCTGAAATTCAGGGGCAAAATAGTAATTTTTGCTAGGCACAAATTGTAATTTTCATGGGCACAAAACTGTAATTTTTTGGGTACAAAACTGTAATATTCAATTTTCATTATAATAATATTATAATACATATACATATAAATCAGTCTATAAAAATAATAATATTTATAATCATACACAATTTACAAGTATATGGAAGAATATTCAAAGTTACATGTTACTCGTTAATTCCCAAATAATTACCAAAAAGCTACTACAAGGCTCCCAAATAATTACCACCTTACTTTCCTTCTCTCTCTTCTCTTTCTCTTTCTCTTACGCTCTCCTCTCGTGAACGAACGTGAAAATGTGTGTGTTTGTGTATTGAGGTGGGGGTATTTATACAAAAATCCCTCACCTCTTTTTCAATGGGCGACAACGGCACCCCCCCATAAATTGTGGCACCGCTACCTCCCTCATTTTCAAAGGTAGGCACTCTCTGCCTAAATTTTCAAAAGTAGTGGGGCCCGCCACTTTTATAATATATATATATATATATATATATATATTTATTATTATTTTCTTTCTTCTTTTCCCCACTTCCTTCCTTCCGTCACCTTTTCTCTTTCTCCATTTCTACTATATATATATATATAAATAAATATTATATAATATATTTATTATATTATTAAAATATAATATTTATGTATATAAAAATTTAACTTCTAACCTTAGAAAATTTACTCATACTAAATACACGATAAATCAATTATCATAAATTAATTTATCCTATAATATTATAGTTCCAAATAAAAATTCAGGATGTTACATTTTGGTATGATAGTACCTTGTATTGCGATCACCCTCCTCCATCCATTGCCCCCTAGATTTCTGAAACCAGAACACCTCCTCTTGTCTAAGAATTTAGTAATCCAACTAAATGCTTAAATCCTCATTTAATCGATAAAAATATATTATATGGCATCAATCCTAAATCCTTTTAAACATAAAATTGTTAGTTCTCTATATGTTTTGATGATAACTCGACAATTGTAAACACAAGTTGAAGTTTGTCTTTGGTAAGTTGAAAAACTTATCGTCTAAGGCAAACTCGAGTATTGGTCTCAATACTCGAGTATTGACTTCACAAAAGTAGCTCAATTTTATTAAACAAAAGCAATACTCAAGTTTCCATTTGGAAACTCAAGTATTGAACTTACAGAGAGCACTCCAAGTTTTTCACCCTGAGCCAAACTCGAGTATTGGTTTGAATACTCGAGTATGCAACATACGATACTCTTTCAATATTCCCTAAAGTTTTCAAAACTCAAGTATCCATTTGGATACTCAAGTATTGGTCTTACGAGAGAGTCACCAAAGTTTTCAACTTGAGAATACTCGAGTATGGGTATGAATACTCGAGTATCAGATTGACAGAAAGTTTTTCAAGTTTTACACATGTCTTTCAAAACTCAAGTATTGGTCATACAGAGAGTCACCAAAAGCTTTCAACTTGTGCAAACTCGAGTATGGATCTGAATACTCGAGTATCGGAAGTAACAAAAAGTTTTCAAGCTTTTACACATGTTTTGAATACTCAAGTATTGTTTAAATACTCAAGTATTGACTTGGGATAAGATTTCACAAAGTTTTCAAAATCTCTGAATACTCGAGTATTGAGTTAAACACTCGAGTATCGGGCATACAGAGAGCTTTGCTCTTTTTTCAAAAGATTTGAAAACTCAAGTATTGAAATGAATACCCAAATATTGAGGTTTGGACTTATTTTCATATCAAAAGTCCAAAACTCGAGTATCGGTTTTGGAAACTCGAGTATTGTTCATATTTCAAAGATATGGTCCAAAGCTCAAATCACGACATTCCTCTCTAGCATTCCTCTCTGGAAGAGGAATACTCGAGTATCATCTTGGATACTCAAGTATTGATATAAGTGCATAGTGCCAAACTCGAGTATTGAAGAACACACTCGAGTATAGGTCGCAGAGTTTGAAAATCAAATCTGACGAATTTGCGAAATCTTCTTGTTTGATCTCAATACTTCTCCTCTACATTCACTACTATACTTAACTATGTTTAATGAGTTTGTTAGTAAGTTTCAGATTGTTTGGAGGACATTAAATGAAGATTTGAACAAAAGCAAAAAGCAATGTCAGAACATTAAATGCAAAGTCCAGAAACATGCATCCTTTTGTACCATCATTCTCTACATGTTGCAAAGGGATTAATGTCTGCTTTCCCTAAGCAGTAGCTGCTATTCCAACGGATATATTACAAGGAAAGTCAAACACTAATCCTCTGGACAAAAGGAATTAACTGAAGAGTAGAGAGAGAAGACACCAAAGTGCCTCCAACAGTTAGTTTAATGCTTCAACGGTTATAATGGAGTTAGCAATGGTTATTTAATGCTCTCTTAGTATAAATAGAGTAGCATTCAATTCTTCTCAACAACACACCTACTGAAAACGAATTACATTCAAGTTTTACAACTACTCTTTTAGTTTTCACTGATTGCAAATCATTTATTGTAAAGAATCTCAAGTCTGGGGACTTGGAGATTGAGATATTGATTGAAACTTGTGAGGGGGAGTAAGTTCTAGTGAGAGAATTACTCTTGAGTTACAGAGTGTGTAATCAATAGTGATAGTGAAATCCCAGAGTGTCTGGGGACTGGACGTAGGTCAAGAGATTGGACCGAACCAGTATAAGTTTCTTGTGTCTTGATATTCTTCCTTATCCTCTGTTTTAGGTCATGGTTCAATTGGTAGTAACCCTTTGAATGCTTACCTAGTCTTGAGGTTCATCAATCTAATTATAAAACTGCAACCATACCCAATAAACATGCTATAATTGTCATGATTCACAACTTATAACATTTAGGCAATATCCTCAAATATTCTCAAATCAACAATTATCAAATTCACAATTTGACTTTTAGAACCTCAATATTTGCTGGGCGAAAAATTCATATTACCTCAACAATACCTAGAATACAAATTAGGATCATAATTCACAATTCCTAGTCTAAACCTCGAAACATTCATATAATATCAACACTATTCACGATATTTTAATTTCATCTCAATCCTCAATATCATAGAGGTATATTCTAATATCGTTCTTTCACCTCACGGCCAATCATCAATCCTTAACTATACCCAACAAACATGCTGACAATTCAACATCAATCCATATTCACAAGGTTCCTATTCTTAGGTATTAGAACTTTAGTACAACCTCATTCACATTTGACTAAAACACTATTTCAGCTTAGATCAAATTCAAACCTAGCCTCAATCCTTTCCATATTCAATCTACATCCTCATGACATCCTTAAGAATCCTCATATGTTATACCTCAAGACATTCAAATCTCAGATCTAATGATTTCAAATTCTAATGATACTTTCTAAGAGATCACTTATCTTGAGATTTATCTCGCCTAAGTACACTTAACCACAAAATTCCAATAGGATTTGGGGATCTAAATCATATCCTCTCTCAACATCAGAAGCCCTAGAGTTAACAACAGAATTCAAATCCTGTGCTACCTCACTTATCCCTAGAGCCTCAACTCATCGAAGCTTAAACCCTCATTCTTAGGGTATACATCATTTCTTCAACAAAGACATTCAAATATTTAGTAACTATATCATAACAATTGATGTCTTCTTATAAGTTAACTACGACATAAAATAATATAACATATGCTAGGAAGTCTTTCTTTACACTCATGTCTACTTGTATCACATTAAACCACTTAGTTTCTTAATAGACACAATACAACCATATATGTAACTATCATTCTACACTTGTAATCTGAAATAGTGTCATTAATAGCAACCAATACATGCCCATATTTACATTGATGATCTTTAGTACAAGTATATCAAATCAATTATTGTCTCATGACCTTCGATACAAATGTCTAGCTTAATCCTTCCCTTTTTTTTTCTTTTTTCCTCGAGAAAAATACCATCGACATAATTGTCTCAAACCTAATCACTTCCTTTTTATTTATTACTTTCTCAACTTTATTGTTTCGTATGCCTTAACAATTTTAAATGTCTAGTGGTTGCCTACACAATTTCAATCCTCATATTCTCAACCATACAATCACTCACTTAATAGTTCTTTGAATTGAGATTTAATAATTCTCACCCGTTGTATTCTTAAAAGTCGTCCAATCACACACACACACACACTCTCTCTCTCTCTACCTCTTCCTCAATGTTAAGAAGTAAGAATTCACGTATTGACAACTTTATCAACAATTATTTGACTAAACATGTAATAAAATACCACTCGGCTAGAGGATGATGATTATTACATACCTTTTGAAAACAAAACCTTGTTTGACTTCATTTTATCCTAGAAGAGTAAACAAGTTTCAAGGTACCCAATTCTATAGACAAAAGCACATTCATAACTACATCTTGTCATTTCACATAACGCGAGATTTAACTGTCACTATGTCGATTCTTTGACTTTAAATTTCTACTAAACTTAAACTATATATACCACCTAATTGCATCATTATATTGATGGTATGCACAAATCTGTTAGTTCCCATCGAAGGATGAACCCAATATAACAAGTGCGCGAAGAATAAAACATAACCAAACAGGAAAGGTATGTTGAATATTGTATATTGCCAGTGGCTCTGATACCAAATTGTAACATCCTCCATTTTAAAGGACAATTATTAGTTACTAACTTGATTAAACCATTTATTAAAATATTTTATGCATACAGTTAAGCTTTGGATTTACTAGGCCCATATTTTTTAAACTAAATATTGCTTTAGAATTTGCTAAAAATATCCAAAATATACTAGAATATGCCAAGTGAGTCCTAGTGACATGGCAATATACAACAATTCAACATGTACCAAAAAGGTGTAAGCACTACTGTTAGCAAAGGTAACTTAAGCTTCCAAAGCCTTCCCTGATTGACCCACACTGGAACTATCACCTGAAAAATATTTGTAACCATCAATCCAAACATTGTAAATGCTAATACGTGCTCGTGAGGTGCCAAGCGGAACATTTTATATAACAAAGTACTAAACATAAATTTTACAAATTTCCAAATCAAACAATTTCGTATCGTATCATGAATCACATATATACCATGCCAAGCAACAAATCGATACCCTGACAATCTTTATCACCCCCCATCCTTATTCCCGCTGACAGAACCCATGGGCTGTAATGTAATAAGTGTAGTCTCTATGACAAGACTACACCAGGCTCTCCAATAATGAGGTACAGTCTGGCCAAAGACCATAGAACTCATATCGGACCATGGGTTCCTTTCCTTTGAATATGGAAAGGTGTCACTGTCCCAAGGGATCCTTAACCCGGCCAAAGGAAAAGGGTGATACCAAGGGCCCAGAAAATATCAAAGTCATCCACTGTGCACCGAGTGATGGCATACCACGTGGTATTATATACACAATAACCCTCATCATCACTTCACAACCATCACAGCTCCACAATATCATAATCTTGGCATGAATATATGAAATTGCAAAGAAGATTTATGACAAAGAATACATCGTCTCAAGAATCATTAAAATGACAACATTATTTCAATTCAAGTGATCATAACAATGTGCATTTCCATAATATCACCAACCTTTCCAAAATAAATCCCACAAGGCAACTTGTCAAAAACATAGCTTTCATAGATTAAAAATCACTCACAAATCATCATACAAGCAAGTACAATGAGTGAAAAGTGGTTACCTCCAGTTCTAGACACAAAAACTAAACTTGAGAGAGAGCAAGTCCACTCTAAAAATAAATATATAATTACACGTTAGTAGAATTAACAATAATACCAACTATTATAACAATAATTAATTAATTAAACTATAATTATCTCATTCTAAATTTTCTTAATTAGAAGAAGTGAGAATTCATCTATTCCTTAAATTATCGTTACAAATTTCAATTCTTTCCTTCTTAAATTATTTCACTAATTATAATTACCAAAATATCACCATATCCTCAATTTAACAAAAATACACAATTTCCTATAATATAAGTTTCGCTTTAGTATTCATATTCATTATAAACCTCAAATTCAATACATCTAATCCTCAATATAACCTCCAATGAATTATAACTCGATACAAAATACCTAATATTACAAATCTCAATTCCTCAACCTAATACTAACTTATATAAGTTTATCCCAATTTATTTAACATATCTTCAAACCTCCACATACCCAAATCATATCAAACTTTAATTTAAATTTCAAAACCCAACTCATAATTTTATACAGTTTGAGATTTAGCAAAACTAAACCGATTAAACATTTAATAATACCTCTAGTAATCTAACTAAATGCTTAAATCCTCATTTAATCGGTAAAAATATATTATATGGCATCAATCCTAAATCCTTTTAAACATAAAATAACTTTAAATTCCAATAATAACCAACTAACAAATCTAAACTGATTAAAGTTATTTATTAATCATGCTTAGCATATATACCGTCTTCTATTATCAAAACTCAAAACTCTATCAAAATTCTAATCCCAAAATTTTCACTAATAAATACTCTATTATTCTCATTAGAAAGAGAAAAATGTGTAGAGCAACTTTCATGAAGAAAGTTTATTGAAAAGAAATTAATTTAGCTACCTAAATAATCTTGTAAAATAAATAACATACCTTAAAATTCCCTACCTTCCTTCTTCACTCTCACCTCACTCTCACCGTCTCTACATTTCGGAAAATACACTCACCTCACTCTCACTTTGTCTCTCGTTTCTCGAAAATACACTCACCTCACTCTCACCGTCTCGTGTCCGAAAAATACACACACCGCCCACACACGACACATATATATAAATTAAGGGGAATGGCGGTGGATGATGAAATCATCCACGCCATACACTTGCCCCTTTTGTTAAATATTATTTGCTGCCACCATTTGTTAGTTTTTTTTAATATTAATTTATTCATTAATTTATTTTTATTGTTACTTTTACTTTTTTTCTTCTTCTTCAACACGTTTTTTGCCCTTTTTTTAACAATAATAAAATATTATTACTTTCACATCTTTATTTCACTAATTTATTTTATTATCATAAATGATATTTTATATGAAAACTTTTATTTTGACAATTACAAAAATAAATTCACCTATCATGATTAATTAATTTTTCTTATTTATAATTAAATCTTAATATAAAAATTAGGAATTTACAGTAGATCCTCACTCCTCCATCCTTTTCGAGCTCCACAATCCAAGAGAGCCATGCTTCTTGAGGCTCGATCTGTCGTCCCCCTCGGACCAGTCCTTTGATTCAGCGGCGAGCTACGTTGGTGCCTGTGGGGGCAAGTGCACCCACTAAAATTTAGATAATATATATATTTTTTGAAGGGATCCTATACAACTTGTCTAAGTGGTCTAGTTGGTTAAAAGTGTGCACACATAACTAAAGGTTGACGGTTCGAATCTTGTTCTCCTCCTCACTACCATTTTATTCATTTTCATCGTTCCCTTCCTTCTCTTCCTTTTTTCCACTCCAAAACCCTCGTTCCAGATCCAGCCTTCCCCTTCTCTCGTCGTCTTCTCTCCATTCACCGTCGCCGTCAACCCTCGCTCGCCGCACCGCCGCCCTCGCTCGTTTTCCACCGTTGAGTCCGGCCGCTAAGGCTCAAAAATGTAAGATGCAAATAATAACACAAAGTTCATTGTAGGTTTCAGATTCCTCTTTTCGTAAATGATCTTCACCATTTTTCCTCGAGTTTCTAATTTTCCATTTTGTCGTGTAAAATGATCAATGAGAAGACCATTCATGTTTCCTAATTTTCCTCTCTTTCTCCTTATCGCCTAAGAGATTTTGGCGAGCAAAGAACATAGTCGGGTATTCTCCAAATGAGTCTAGCTTCTACCAATGAATCTTCTTGTAATTAATTTTCCTTTCAAGACATGTTAAAGATGTTTACTGCTACATAGCTTTTCCTGCTAAAGTTTCCTCGACAAAGATGAAAGTTGATAATGCCAAAGTAAAAAACCTTCTGATTTTGTCCAAGAGATGAAAACATGGCTAGTTTTGAAACCAATTCTTTTACATTTCTTTAAATCATAACTGCACAAAGAGCATTAAATTTCTTTGAAGTATCCACTATCCAGTTGTCTTGTTTACTTGCCGTTATTAAAGCTATGGAGACTATCTATTGCCTTCAAACCTTGCTTCAACTTTTTTTTCTTTGGATAAAATATAGTGTTCATAAAGCTTTCGTACTATCACATGTTTCACATATTTCCTTGTTTCCATTCTCACCTACATAAATTCTAGTCATGGTTAACACTTGCCAATTACCATCACCTTAGAAATAAATATCAAGTTACTAGTCATTTTGTTTCTTTCTTCTATGGCAAAATCATGTTGATTCACTTAATCGTTAGGCCAAGAACTGTGTTTCTTCATATTCATGAGCAGAATATGAAGGAGTATGAAGTTTCAAATTCTCGACATGTATTCACTTGTTCTATTCATTGTTTGTTGAAATCCAAAGAGACGAAACACAAAGAAGATTTTGAGTTCTCAACTCGGTTAATCCTCCTTGCATGATATTACGAGAGAACATGAAATCATGAACCTTCATGTTAAGTACTTGTTTCATTTTTCTATTCTCAAGAACAACCCGACAAGATCTCATGCTATATCATTTTAGAAAACACATCGTTTAGTATCTTTGTTGAATTGGATTACTTATTGAGCTCTTATCTAATCTACTTAAAGAGGAGAAAACACAACGGCATTTGATTGTGGATGTAGATACCGTTTATGCTAACTCGTGTTTACCATAGCTTTTTAAATTTTGGATTTGGATCCGAATTGTGCAGATTTCCTTTTGAGCTTGTGGGAACATAACGAGAATATTGTCTAAACATGTTGCCTGGAAAGATCAATTTGGTATACCATCTATTTTGCAATAGCATCTTGCCGATATTGTTTAATGCCAATTCTAAATGTGACGAATTTGTTAGTTTTGCCTCCAAAATTTCTTTAATTGTACCCTGCAGCACAATCTACTTAAACATCCAATCGTGCACTTATTTTGATGCCAATTATCAATGTGACCAATCTACTCAGTTGGCTTGAGGGTTCTGATGTTGAACTATTATTACTTATCAATGTTGATTAGATCCTCAAGATCATTTTTTATTATGTTTTCACTTGGTTGCTTATCTATCTTGAAGGTGTATCTTATACTTGACGAATTCATTCTAGCGGGTGAACTGCATGAAACAAGCAAGAGGGTATGCATTCTTTTGGAGTTACTTTTATGATAACGTCTCCAAATATGATTGTATACACTTTGCTATTTTATTTTCTCGTATACTTTTTCCTCTTTGCGCGAAGGATCGTAAAAGCTTTGTTACAAGCAAAGATATGGAAATATAATTAAAAATTGATGTTCATGTTTTCTCTTCATGCAGGACAATTTCTTGCCAAATTTGAGAGTTTGCAACCGACTAATGCATTACCGCAGATATGGGAATATACTCGCCATCAAGTTTCTAAACATACCACCATTGGGTTAGTCATTTTTGTTTTACTCTAGTGAAATCAACAATACATTCCACTTATACTTCCAATACATTCCTATTATTTTATCATTGTTATTTTCAATATTAGGATGGTGTCAAAGAAATAGGAGTGTCAAATTTTTTAATGCATTTAAAACTTCCCTTAAAAAAAAATTTCGGGGGCGCTGCCCCGAAACCCCAGATCCCACCGCTAATTGTGCACCCACAAACATAAAATGCTGGCTCCGCCATTGCTTTGATTCAGTATAAAAATCCATGGACTTAGTTCTTTCATCATTCTCATTACCTGTGCCAAGCCGAGAGTGAAAGAGAGAGCCCGAGAGCAAGAGACGTGAAAGTGAGAGAGAGGAAGGAGAGGGAGAGAACCGACAGTGAAAATCCACCTCTGCAAAATGTTTTCAAAACAGGGGGCGGTCGTGTGGTTGTAAAAACCATAGCATTTCAACCAGTGACTAGAGGTAAATCACCAGGCCCTTTTTCCTTTCGATTACCGTCAATTTCCCCAACGCAAATGGCTGAGTAGAAAGCTGTAGGAAATAAAAGTTCTAAGTTGTTGTCAGTTGTTTTTGCTGAAAGTATCCATATATATATATATAAATGTTGCCTTTGGAAAGAAAGAGAAGGGAAATAATGTATGTATATATATGTATAGGAACAGCACGAAGTGAAAAAGAAAGCTTGGCTGATCTGCATATGACTTACTGATATAACGTGGCAGTGGCACCATATATATATGAGTCAAAAAAAAAAAAAAAAAAAAAAAAAAAAAAAAAAAGAAGAAAGAAAGAAACCCACGGTTGCATACACACACACACTGGAATCAGTTTATAAGTATAGGGGTATAGGTATATATATAACTATATAAACATATTGCTTCTCTTTGAACGCAAGTTTCTGAGATTGGAAAGCTTACTATCATGTGTTCCAAGTATATATACAATGGCATTGGAAAGAACTTACTTCATGTAGATTGTGTGTGTGTGTGTGTATAAAGCATTGCATGGGGATGCTCTGCTATAGGATAATAAAAACAGGGCATGATTTTGTATATAGATCACTATATAATTTATGTGGGTTGATAAAACACAAAGCTCAATGTTTCTATATATATTAGCGGGAAGCATATTTCATGTTGAATAGTAGGTTTTGAACCAAAAGCTTACTGTATTTATAATATATACGCACACATATATTGTATTGTCAAAAACGCTACACTCAAACCTTTGGAAACTCTTCGACCAAAAAAACCTTTGGAAACTAATAGGAGCTTGAAGAATATTTTTGAACTAAAGCCGCTGCATGGGAAAAGTTCACTGAAAAGCATAAATATGTGGTATTAGTATGTAGTATAATAAGTTTTGAATAGTATGAGTGCATGTGAGTAGTTGTGTGTTATATTATAATGAAAATAAAAATAAAAAGTAGAATAATAATAATAAAGTAAATAAATAATAATAATAATAATATTATTATTATTATTATTAAAAAGAGGAATAAATGATAAATAGGAAAGAGAGTTATTAATTAATAATAAATCAAAAGAATAAGTAATAGTTACAATGGTCTCACCGATTTTTCATTAGTCATAATGTGCCCACTTCAAGCATTCCAAATAAATTTATTATTAAAATTTGTATATTTTAATTTTATGAAATTATAAGTTATAATTTTTATTATGTGGAGTTTTAGAAGAGTTATTAATGGTTAGTAAATTGGTTGTGATAGATTGATTTTTGGCTTGTGTTTGAGCTCTTGGACTAGAAGCAATGTAGTAATAGTTTAGCTTCGAGCGAGGTAACCACTTTCCACTTGTTATGTGTATTAGTATGTTGTTTGTGAGTATTTTGTGAAATGATTATGAATATCTTAATAGAAATTGCCTTGCGGAACCTTATGATTTGAATTGTGAATATATACCTATATATTTATTTATTTATAAGAATTGAGAATTGAGATATTATGACATATATATGAGAATGATTTTAATAACATGATATGAACGTGAAAATCTTTGAAAATTCCTGTTGACCTATTTATTGTGATAATTATGGTAAGGGTTGAATTGGGAAGAAATAGAGTAGTTTATTCCACCAGGTGGTGAAGCCTCCATTGGTGCACGATGATTGGCTTTCTATTGTCCCATCTGTTCAATGAGGGACTGACCCACTAGTTCAATGAGGGCTTACGACACCCCACTAGTGCCCATGGTCCGGGAGATGTGCTCGAGGATTTTGGCCGGTCCTCATCACATGACCAAAGAGAGCTTTGAGTAACCGGAACATGGATGTAACTTAGCCCATGGGTCTAGTCGGAGGAAATAAGGCGGTTCGGTTGGATTGATGGAAGACATCTTGGAAATTGTGTTAATGAAAATCGTGATACATAATTTCGATATGAAATTTTATGATGTGGATATTGGTGAATCATATTTTTAATATTTTTTATATAAATTGTTCCACTTGGCACCTCACTAAAGCACATTTTAGTATTCGTAATAAGTTTGATTGATGGTTACCACACTTTTCAGGTGATACTTCCCGTTCGGGTCCATCAAGGAAGACCTCGGAAGCTTAGACTACTTCTGCTAAATGTAGTGCTTCTGTTTTGTTGGTTTATGTTGGATGATTGTATATTGCCACGTTAGAACTCATTCTCGTGACTCGATTTATTTTGGATATTTTGGTAAATGATGAAGCATTACTTAGCTGTTAATCAACCCTTAATTAGTTATTATGTTAAGTAAAAATGGAGGACGTAATAGGATTTGGACGCACCTAGCTAGAAAAAGATTTTAGACTGCTGGGTGAATTACAAAATACTTTAAGATACTGGACCATTTGGAAAAAAAAAAAAAAAAAAACCTTAACGTTAAATTAATTTCACATAAAGTCGAAATATGAAGTTTCATCTGCAGTTAATTAAGTCTCTCTGCAATAATCTTTATACGGCGACTCGTGGTGGTTCTGCTCGTTTCGTCCTCCTCTGCAACGACGTCTTCTCACACAGTCCCGCTTACTCCTACCCTTATTTTCTGATTTCTGAGTTCAACTCCCCCGTGCTTGTCGTGGTTTCTGAGTTCTCCATTCTGGTTTGCTCTCCCTCCACTTACTCTCCGTTTTTTTTTTTTTCATTGACTGATTGTGAAGTGATTCCTTGTCAATGGTAAGTTAGTAACCGAAAAAAAAATTATGTTCCGCCCGGCATAGGATTCCAATCAAAGGAGAACTGACTCATAGTGATTTTGAACCCCATCTCTATTAATTTGTTCCCCGAGTATGTTTTTGGACTGATATGTATAACTGTTGGTTGAACTGGTTCTGAGGTTGTGTACGTTGTATTTGAGGTTTCCCCACTTTTCCTTAGTTATTTTTCCTGTTTGATCAGGTGTTCGATGAATTTGTATTTTCTACTCTAATATTCAGTGAAGATTTCTTCATATATGGCGGCGTGTTGATATTCTCAATAGTTGGTTGATGTGAAATTGTGCTTCATTCATCGTATCCATTTGTCATGTGTTCATGCGTTATTAATTTTTATTTTATTTTATTTCTGGGCTTCTGGTTTCGGATTCTGTTCTGGTCTTATGTTCTCTCTCTAACTATTAAATCCTCTTCTAGCATGATTCAAGATGTCGACTAGATTTGTTTCTCTAGTTTCGTTCACAGGGACGGATCGACTATTTTAAATGTTTGATTCGGCATCTCTTCCTGTTTTTCGTTTGTAGACAATGCTGGTATCTGAATTCCAAAATGGCTCCTAATGCATGATTTTCAACTGCATAGATGACAGTTGTGCTGTTTATTTATTTATCTATTTATTTTTTCTTGAAGAAGTCACAGGTACCTCAAGTATGGTTAACAAGGCATATTTACGTGACTTCTGCTTCATGTTGTTGGTTGTAGTAATGATGCATTTACAGCCATTCTGCTGGTTGTTCTGTTGAAATTTGTTATCATACTTGGCGTTATGTGATAGCCATAATCGTTATTTTTCGTTTAAGGTACTGATTTTAGATTTTGAAAGACAGGTCCTATGGTGTTAGTTTGTTGACAACTTGACATTAAATCCTGATTTTAGGTGTTGCAGTAGGATCTATAACTCAAGAATATGGTTTTACCTAGACTGCTAGATATTGTTTGTTGTCAAATTGTTGGTTGCTCTATTGTACTGATTTTCTGAATGCACATTATCCTTGCACTTCACAATGATCCCTTTAGTTTTCACCATAGTAATAACTAGAGGTTAGGGCGCATTTGGTGGTTTTAAATGATGTTTACGTAATGGTTTGCATGCTGAAATTGTATGCATTTCATTTCATTTTTCACTTACCTTTGTGATAAATGCAAATATTTCTATGAGTTTTAGTGATTAACCTTAGGTTTTTGGGAGCTTTAATCGATTAATTGGGCATGACTTAGAATAATTGTGCAGTTTTGGTGACAAGGGTATTTCGGGAATTTTAGTGATTAAAGTGTTTTTTTTTTTTTAATACTTGTGACTTTTAAATATTTTCTATTTTGGAACATATGATCCTACTTTGTTTAATTATTATTTATAGATGAAGAGACCAAATTATCAAATTGGTCAAGGAGAGTAGAGAAGTGGCTCCATTTCGGAGATTAATCTAAGAGCTGAAATTGTAAGATGATTTGAGATTTGAGGAAGTAAGAAAAGATGGAATTTGATGGATCGCATTTGCATGTGCAGAGTTTATTCCTTCTCCATTTAGTGGGCTAGTAGGTGTTATATATGGGCTAGCTTAATTCTAACTTTTGGGACACACATTAGTCACATCTGCACATTATTAACTTAGGTTTGAGATTTATTGCTGTTGTATCCTGGAATTTGTGAACATGATTTGATGTTTCATTTGAAGATAACAGTTTAGTTGTGGTAAGTGTGTGATTGTGCGGCTGACTGGCACATTTGGATTTGCTATTCTCTAATTTCAAGATTAATTTGGTTACATTTACTTGTTAGACATAATTGTGCTTTGTAGATGTGATTAAATTGTGGTATCTTGCTTGGTGAATGCTTGCTGTCCAATTTTGCTATTCTTGTCTCAATTGAAATCAAGTGGTGCTTAATTAAAGGTGTTTTGATGGCTGAAACAAATTCTTTGGTAGTAGGATAGTTTTAGGTTGTTATTGCACTTGAGTCTAAGTGATACCTTATGTGTTTAAATTATGACTTGATAAAGAACTCCAACACTTAAAGAAAGCAAGGAAGGCACCAACCATCATCTCTAGGGTTTGCTCACTTATATTGATCACTATCACTCTTAATTCTTTCATTTAATCAGTAAAAACCGATAAACAAGAAGCTTAGCTTTCCTTAGTGAACTTGTTAGTTTTAAGTAAATCAACATTCAATTGGGTAATTAAACTCTTTTGTTCAGATTTGATTAGGGATGATCATGATTAGGTTCCCTAAAGTGATACAACCTAAGTTTGCCCCTATACTGCATAGTGGTAGCTTAGTTTCAAGGTAGTCAAGATCGCGATTTTACTTAAGATCGGAAGGGGCTAGCAAGATCGTAAATCGTGAGATCGGCACGGATCGTAAAGATCTTACTTTTTAAATTTTAGTAATTAAAAAAAAATGCATATAAAATAACATTTAGTCCCTCTGAAAATAAAAGTTTGAACTCAAATTGCAAAAACATTTCAGTTAGTCCCTCTAAAAACTTTCATTTGTTTACACATAGGTCCCTGGTCAAAACTTATGTTTTCACCAGGTTCTAGGTCAGCTGGGAATTGAAAAATGCAGACATATATCGATATAGCGCTCGCGAATGGGGAGACCTTCGACCTTCAATCCTTCCTTCCTTCCTCCACCTTCCATTCCTTCACCGTCGCTGGCGGCGACCTTAGCTTCCTTCACCGTCGCCGGCGACATCTCCTCCATTACCGCTGGTGAACCCAAGACTAAGAGGAGGACGAGACTCGAGACGCGATCGAGGAAAGGACGAACGGCGGTCGATGTCGAAGCTCGGTGCTTCAAAGAGCTTGACGGAGTTGGAAGAGTTCAAGAAGGTTCGACCGGTTTCGTCACGGCTCAAGACGACGAGTGCCGCAGCGTCGAGCGAGTTCAAGATCGTCGATCTCACACGATTGTATGAGTTTACGAATTTCCCCTCCGATCTTGCTCGATCCTGCACACAACCGATCCTACATGCGACTCTGCTCGTTTTCTCCAGCAAAAATCGTGATCTTACGAGTTTTGCGAGTTTAGACGCGATCTTAACTACCATGATTAGTTTAATGGGTGCATTATGTATACAATTCTTCTACTTGTAATGGCAATGACCCGTAAAACAATATAGGAAAATTATTTAAAATATAATGAAATTACCATAATGCCCTTTTGCTTTTTTTTTTTTTTAAAAAAAAGAACCTGCCTTATCGGATTTTTCCCTTATTTCTAAAAATTTAGGTTTCCTCCTAATCTTTTTTCTCATTATCCTTTGGAATCTTTAAACAGTCCAATAGATCGGACAGCCCAAAAATAGACACATCAGGCAGCCATTAAGAGTACATCTCCTCCATCCATTTTATTATAATCTCACCGTTGGTTTTTTTCCATTTATGCCAAATTGCCAAATCCCTAGTAGGCCCTAGCTGTCGGAGAAGTTATTTTCCATTCGCTGCTAAACCGAACCACCGTTGCTTGTGGCTTTTCTTCTTCTAATGCTTCTGGGTTTGCACCAAAGATCTGCCCTTTGTTATTTCAACGTCGAGAACGTACATCCTATTGATCTTGCAACATTTTTGTATCAACAAGTAAACGGTTGATTACCGACTTACTGTGATTTATTGATACTTATTTATATAACAAATTCAGTTTATAATTAAGTGGGGATTGCTATTTTGTCCTCTGCAGGTTATTTCTTTTAGTTTAGTCTCATCTGTTAGAGTGCTTGTTTTTTCTAATAGTGATTTTTTACCCATCTTCTGTTCTCACTTTTTAAAAGCCAGAATGGCATTGGCTGTGGAAAAAAAAATCCAAAAGCTAACTTCTTTTATTGAAAAGATTAGTTGTTTTCATCTTATGCTGACTCTTGGAACAAAGACTGCAATTGTTGAAGCCTTCCCCTCAAGAATCGATAGCTCTTCAACCTAGACAATCCTTAAAAAGACAAGCAGAATCTTCTCA
This sequence comes from Acacia melanoxylon, assembly GCA_019022615.1. Lineage (NCBI taxonomy): Eukaryota > Viridiplantae > Streptophyta > Magnoliopsida > Fabales > Fabaceae > Acacia > Acacia melanoxylon. Next base: position 2,377,997 of record JAFJYJ010000071.1, on the reverse strand, counting down.
GCCCGCAGAACAGCGACGATTTCTTATTTTAAAGCTATCAAATATTAGTGGCCTCATTATAATGAGATGGATGGTGACGTTGGACGGTTAGGATTTAAAGATTACGAGGGATGTGGAGAAAATTGCTTCGAGAACGTCTGCTCCCGTCAACTTCAAATGAAGAAGGATGAAGAAGTTTCAGGAAGCTTAGAGAAATTGGTGGCATCCAAAATCCCTTGCGTTCTTCGCTGCTTCGTCGTCTCCTCTGTCTCTCTTAAATCTCTTGCTGGTGTGTGGAGAGTTTCATATCAGTGTTCTTCTTCAAGCTCTGTCATTCTCTTCATTTTCCCTGCCATCATCTCTGTGTGGGTGTGTGGCTGTGTTTTTCTCCTTCTGCTTTGTTTGGCATTGCTGCGACTAAATCCCGCTGCTGGGAAGCATAGCAAATTTATACACACACATGTATGCATATTGATATTTTGAAATTTGGGGTCAAGATTTGAAGAATGAGAAGTTAATAACATCGTTAATTATACCTGCATATAAGGTGTTCGTTACAATGTGTAGGAGAAAAATTTGATTGGAATGTTGTTGAAATTGCTAGTTAGTTTAAGCTTGTGTTCTAAGGAAAAAAAGGACTTTACTGGTTGTTTTATTTTGATTTTAAATTTGATTTGGATGTGACTGTTTGTATTGTTGATTGGTAGTTATGAATTGGGGTGTTTGTTGTATGGACTGATCTTGAGTGCCCTCAAGGTATTTTGGATTTATTATGGTTTAAATGTTGCTTGGAGAAAAATTTAGAAGCATGAAGATATTGGAATAAGGTTTGGTCAGATCATGTTTGTATAGTTCTATGTTTGAAATCCAAATAGGCTTATATATATATGACACGGTGGTAAGGATTGAGCTATTCAATGGAATCTTGAGGCACGTCCAAGAAAGGAAAAGGGAATGGAATCTTGAGTTTTAATTACAATTAATCTTGGTGTTTTAGTACCTCTTTGCCCTACAGTTGAATCATTGTACTTGTTTACAATGAAGCATTATTTTGTAGCCAAAAAAGAAAAAAGAAAAAGAAAGGGATTCAAATCAGATGTGTTCATGCTTTCCATGCTAATGTAAAAGAAAAAAGAAAAAGAAAAGGATTCAAATCAGATGTGTTCATGCTTTCCATGCTAATGTAAAAGAAAAAAGAAAAAGAAAGGGATTCAAATCAGATGTGTTCATGCTTTCCATTCTAATATTAATTGAGAAATTTAAATTTTAGTTATTTGATTTATTAGATATAAATATTACTTCTGTTAGGATTTTTCCATTAGGTGGATTTAAGAACAGAAAACAGAAAAATGAGAGTAAAAGTCCTCTTTTAGCAATTTAAGATATGCAATCCAACTGTAGAGTTATCACTGTATCCCAATCGTTTCAGGCCCTTTTCACACTCGGCTGATGTGAGGCACTCACCTATCAGGTCAGTGAGTTAACTGTTTCTGACTAACATATCATCCACCCTGGGGTATGTGCCCTCTTCTGATGCTTAACGCAGTTTACATCATTATATATATGTTTCAATCATTGGTCAAGGCTGCATTTTCAAATTTTCAGAGTCATGTCATCAATGGAAGAAGGTTCCGACTCTTCACCTAAGCAGAAGTTATCCTGCACCAAGTGCTTTGATGCTCTCTGGTTTTGCTACTGTAATGCCCAATCAAAAGAACATAAAATCTTTATTCCTGTTCTTTATGTTATGATTCTATACCTAATAAAGCTTTAAATATTATATCTGCAGCCCCAGTCCATCAAATGCAACAATATTACAGACTTGGTGTGCTTGATAACTGTCGCGAGAAATGGAGTGCTCTTGGTGACTGCTTGATGCTTAAGACTAAACGTGCTTCTGGTGTCCAGGTTAGTTTTTTTCCCCCTTTTCTGAGTCTTGTTAGCAGTTGATGTGTTTACCACTATACAGACTCTTGTTGATAAGTGTCCAAGTCAACATAATCCTCCACTAGTAACTTATCAGAGGTTAAAAAGGAGGAAAGAAGATGAGAGTGAGTCTGTTATGCAGTTGTTTAGGAAGGCTGAAGATTTGAATCTTGACTGATTCTTATTTTGATTTGCTAGTCATTAAATTATTTACTATAATACTAGTCATCTGGATAAGTGTGCCTTATGATTGTTGAAGAGTCCATCAACGTTCCATTCCGTTTATAATTAAAAGACTAACAATCAAAATAAAACTCATTCAAATCTTCAGCTTTCCTAAAAAATGCACAACAGACTTAATCTCATCTTCTTTTCTCTTTTTTCGCCTCTGAAAATTACTAGTAGGGGATTAAGTTGACTTGGACTCTTATCATTGGTAAACTTGAGAAGAAAATAACGTTGTAAGAACTTAAACATAGTTCTATTGTGGTGAAATGGTGATGTTCCCTTTAGAACTAAGAAATGCAGCAGACCTTGGAATCAATATGCTTTTAACATAGCACAATGGGTTAAACTTGATCTTTACGTACTCTACTTATAACCTGGACTCTCTACACATCTGGGATATATGCAATCATGAAGGTCTTGTTGGAAAAAATCTATTTTAAGCTTTTTTAGATAAGCTATTCCAAATAGCTTATCAAAATAAGCTTTTTCCAATGCATTCCTCGTGTGTTTAGCTTAAATTGTCCCGACAACTCCCTCATACTCTCAACTTTAGTTCCTCTGTCCAGCGTATTATAACATGGCATAGGATATGTACATAACTGCTCTTAGGTGCTTTGTCCAGTGTATTATAGAGTATGGTCTAATGGCCTGAAAACAGGAGATGAACCTAAATAGCGTTTTATGTGAAGATTGACCAATCGAGTCCTTTCATGTGAAATCTCAAATGACACTGTAATGGGAGAAGATAGCTAGAAATAGAATGTGTAAATCTCACATTAGCGGTGGATCTTACCTGAATGTTGGATTTTTCGGGCTTGTTTGGTATGTTTAAAAAATAAAAAATAAAGAGAAATAAGAATAAAATGAATGTATTTATCGACGGAATAGTTAGTTAAACAGACGGTCTTTAACCCCTTGAAAATATGTAGTGGCAGACCAAGAAGAATAAATAAGGAAGTGATGGGAGAATTGATGTATCTGAAAAAAGTCAACTGATGATAGATTTTAATGGTGTCATGTGATCTATGTTGATGATTGATTTTAGTGGGAGAAGGTATGTATATATATAGATGGAAAATGTCACACATGCCCTTAAATTATGACAAAAAATTTCTCCCTCTGCTCCTTAATCTAAGACCTATTTACCTAATATGATTTGATTAAGGAAGTTAGTTAAGTTAATTAACATGACATATTTTTTATAGAACACCTTAATTAGCTTCCTTAAGTCTCTTCATCTCTTTTACTTGATTATTGTTGAAAAAGCGTCAATAGGGGCAAATTAGAAAAATATTGACAAATATAAGAAACAGGTCTTTCATTCAGGATCAAGATTAACTGCCCAAATTAGGTTGAACTCTTGCATATCTTATTTTTTGTGAATTCTTGCTGTCAAGTCGAACCCATGATGTGGTAGATGATCAGAGGATGCTCTCAACAAGCAGCCACAAGCTCAATTGACATGGACTATTTGCATATCTTTTTTTTTTTCCCCCTCCCTCGATGCATTGGAAATGTATTCCCTTTTCTTGGGGGAAAATAAACAGGGCCTTCTGCACGAGATACCGTCATAGTGTCATGTGATTATGTGAACCCGTGCATATGAGTGTCTTGTTCACATTACTTCATGTGGGTGTCTTGCTCATATATTCAAATAACAATTTGTTTGTTTTACTGTTTATAATTAGAATATTGGGAACAGGCTTTCCAACTCTGTTAATTTAATATGACGTGCAGATCAAGTGCAGGCATGTTCCATTAAAGATGAGAAGTCTAATTTCTGGTTCTGCTTTTCTTTTCCCTTGTCATTTTTGCTCTCCTGGGTGATTAAAAAATATATAATACTGTAAATTAACTGGGCCTCTTGTTTGTGTTATTATTTTCTTATATTAGTAATTGATAATAATTTCATCCATTTGCAATATATCCTGTATCAGACTTGTGTGGTTGAATCAACCGGGCATATCAATTTTTCTTGTATTTCAAATCTGTGTGCAGGAAATTCTGGAATCTCGTGAGAAGGAAAAGTCACACATCTGGCATTTTCGGTCAACAAAAGCGTCTTCAGATAACTGGAGAAAACTTTATGGTCATTTAGACGAAGTTTTTTTTTTTTTTTTTTTTTTTGATACTAATCCTGAAGAGTGATGGCACTTTGCTGAAGAGCAATTCATAAGCGGCAATAATTGGTTATTCTATGACAAAATTATCTGACACTACTACAAAAAAGCTAAAAAACGACCTAAATAAGACCCAATTAACGTCCTTTTACTGAGGGACGTCTCGGAGGGGTAGTTGATTTTGTGGCTTTTGGCGACCTGATTTCTAATTCAGGTCGCCTTATTTAGGCGTCTTGAATTGTATTCAGGACGCCTTATAAAAGGCGACCTGAATTGTATTCAGGACGCCTAAATAAGGCGACCTGACCTGAATTGGAAATCGGGTCGCCTTATTTAAACATTCAATTGAACAAAGGCTTCTTGATTTCAATTCAGGACGTCTTAATAAGGCGACCTGATTTTCAATTCAGGTCGCCTTATTTGGGTGTTGAATTGAAAAAAGGTGTTCTGATTATATATTCAGGACGCCTTTTATGAGTTTTTTTTTTTATAAAAAAAATATAGGCTACATATTTAAAATCTTGCCCGAAAACGCTAACTAATATACACAGGCAACCAACACTAGCAAAGAAACAGATACAAACAAGAAGAAGCAAGTGCATAAGATAATATAATATCCTTTCCTGAATCAAACAGAGTGTGGAAAAAACCAAAACCAAACAAGGTTTAGCTTAGTCTAGCATGCCATCTACTTTCTAATAGCAACAAACACAGCCTCTAGTATCTCTTCCAATTATCTCGCCTCTCGTTATTCCCCGAAAGCACAAGATCCAATGGAATACACAATGATGAGGAAGATGAGGAAGACAATGTTCACAATAGCTACCTTCTTCCAATCGCTTTATGTTCTCAAGAAAACCAGCTTTGCAAGATTGGCAATTGAAGCACGTAACATTCGGATCATTGCTCCAAAGTTCACAACATCGGTGTCGGCATAGGTTCCATTTGATGGCTTGGTCCACTCTGTTGGGCTCACATAGGTGAAGTTACATGTGTCCGCTGGCTTACAACACCCAGATTGCACAATAGGGAGGAAGGGAAAATGATATAAAAAAGCAGTTAAGTGATAATTCTTATTTAGATCATGGGACTCAATATCGACTATCATAATTGAATTCATCAAATAATAATAAAAAAAGATTAGCATAATTGACAATGTCTATGTGACATCTTTATCAAAGAATGAGACAAAAATACAAAGAAAAAGCAACCACACAATAATGCAGCATGGAACACGATAATGTGTAGTTCGGGAGCACGATACCAAAGTGTGACAATTGTACTTGTCAAGGGCTCATTGTGCTCAGGATCATACAAAGCTGCCAGGCCAAAATTCTGCAATTTTAAGGATTCCTTCATAATCAAAAAGCAGACATGCAACATAAATGCCACCATCACAATTCCAGAAGAATCTCATGCAATATAAATGTCACCACCACAAAGCCTTCCGGAAGAATCTCAAGAAGCATTTGTCTATCAAAAGATTTACTTAAAACAGATTGATCACTTGATCCAGCCAAAAAATGCGAAGTAAACTTTATATATACCTATATGTGTTGAAGAAGATGTCTAGCCAACATGTCTCGAACCGAATCGATGTCATCCTGCGAGTACGGATTCGCAGTACCCAAAAACTGTAAATTGGAAAACAAGGTATAAGATAAACCAATAAAGTGAATGAAATAATTAACAACTCAAGTACAACAACAAAAATATCATCATTTGAGGATCACGGAGCGATTACGTACATTTTGAAAACCTTGAATACGTCCGCTGGTAACGAGGGATTGCATCCAATTCATAACGTAGTATCCGCACTCAGTGTTCCCTGGTTGTTGATGGCACTATAAATCAAAAGCAAATTGTTAAAACGAATAAAGGCATATCGAAAGCTACTGTGTCAATGAAATAATTTGAATTATATTGAAACTATTTACCCTCGGATAAAACCACTTCGGTCCACCCTGCTCTTTTGCAGAAGCAAACTGTCTATACGTCTTGAGACCCCTATCATTAAAATGGAAATTAACAGACATGAAAATAATTCATTTAAAAGAAGAATCGATGATTTAGACAAAAATTTACTTACTCGGCAAACATGTTTTTGAATCCTCGGTTGGATTGCCACCTACGGAATCGAACCAATGACAGGAGTTCTTGGCGGGACAAACAACACACAGGGTCCAATGACCACTACAACATATACGTATTAATATTAAATTAAGATAAGAAAGCAATTTATTCACAAAAATCTTATATAGACAAAACAAAAGTACGCACCTTTCATGTATTGGCGCTAGATAACATGACGCTTCTCCGTCGCCCATTGTTAAACCAACATAAAGCGCCCTTCTGGGTAACTTATTGCGAGCCGAAGCCGTGCATCCAGGACATAAGAATACATACGAACGCAATCGCTTTGTGTTGGCGCATATGTCGCGGCAGACACTATGAAATGAAATAAAATGATAAATGTTATTGAATATATTAAACAACAAAAGAGTACTGACATAATTAAAGGGTTAAAAGAACTTACAAGATTGCAAGTTGAAGAAACTGTATATCTAAACATTGCATATTCATAAACTCTGTCAAATCTTTCTTGTCAATTGTTATCGGATATGTCTTTTCTGCACCGACAACGCCCGAAGGCATCTGCAAGCTTATAAAGTTGATGTCCTTTTACAACTCTCGCAGCTGTGCTAAGTAGGGAAATAAGCTCGCAGCTTCTTCATGCTATGAAAACATAAAAAACATATTATGAGTGGGTTAGCAATGAAAATCAATCGGGAACCTACTCATCATCAATTACCAAAATTAAGACATTTCCAACAACACTTAGGTTTATAACAATTTCAAGAACGACATACTTTTTTCTCAATCTTTTTTTTAAAAAATTGGCAGCATTTCCCCTTACAAGTAAGACATTCCAAAATTTCAAACAACTTATTCTTATCAAATGCCGAGAAAGAGTTGCACGGATTTAAACATGCCATGCATTCTAGCAAATTTGAACTAACTTCACTAAAACGATCATTCAACTCTTGAAGTTGAGTATCTATCACGGTTCAAAGAATTTCCAAAGCAAGTAGGAAAAAAATTATCAAAAACTAATTAAGAGCACCACCACTCACTATACAAGTCAAACCCCAAGCAAAGATAATTGGAATGATAAAATTAGAAAGTCCTTAAGAAAAGTATCATTTAATAAAAGGGTAATCACACACCGTAGACGCTATGAAAATTCAATATGAAACAGCTTGCACAACGTTGATCACAACTATAATATCTAATAAAAAGTATCAACTCATCAAGTGTCTCCGAGTGCGGTGAATTAGTAACAATTCAAGTGGTTATCAAGAGTACTTTAGGAATTACATCCTCTAGGGACAAGGAAAAGAACAATTAGTTTTACTACACAGTATTCTTTACATAAGAGCTAAAAGCATAGCATACCGATAAATTAAGTTTGAGACATCTATAATATTATGAAGTAACAAAAATTTGAGTAGTCTGATCTGAATATTTTCTCACCCCCACAGGATATTATAGCCACCAGGGTATACATAATTCCAACTCCTTTTTTTAATAAAAATAAGCCGACTTCACAAAATTAAATAGTAGACACTCCGAACATTAATTAGTGTTATCCAAATAATTTAAACTTCAGAGCATCAATAGTACTAAGTGCAACAGGGAAGGGCAAGGGACCACCAGGAATCGAAATGGTTTCAGAAAAGGACATGAAGATAAGATGCCGCTTCCTAATTGGGGAATGCAAAATTTGGGAAACGTCATTTTCTGATCCAGAAATTAATGCAGACTGGATTATTTCTTCAAGACATAAACCATGCCTAGTTATTTCTAAATGTCAAACAAAATCCAGTTGCAACCAACCACGCCTAATTCCCTCGTGCAGCGGCAAAAAACAGCCAAGTTTTAGTTTCTACTCGAGACTTAAACTAAGCGAGAATTACTGTGTTAAAAGAACCAACTGATGTTATTGTAAATAAGGATAAAAAGCAATAATCAAACTCAATAGTATGACTACTAAGCTCAATCTTGCCATATGCGTTATAGTAACTAGTAGAGCAAGTAATTTTTCAGTATATTGGAGAATGCAAGCTATTGCCTACCTGATTTTAGCCGAAACTGGCGCCCAAAATTGCGTGAAAATGGTATCACCCCTTTTCGTCCAAGATTGCCGAAGGACGACGGAGGTGGGTGGGTGGCGATAATGGAAGGAGGAAGGAGCAAAGTGATCTTCTGGGTCCAAGGCGTCCGACTGTGTCTCGTCTTCCTGGGTCGTGTCTCGCTAGGTCAAAAAAGAGGAAGAAGAAGAGTGAGGCGGACGGAAGGCACGAATCTGAGGTGGAGTGGAGTTGGAAGCACACAGTTGATTTGTGCGGCGCGGTCGAGGTGCCGACGGAGGAGACGCCTGCGAAAAGGGAAATGACAGGGCTGGATTTGGGGAAGGAGGCCGGAGATGTGAAGTGTGCCGTGAGAGGGAAATGACGAAGGGAATTTCTATCCCGCGGGTGAGGGATCGTGGTTTAAAATGAATATTGGCGACTGATTAACAATTCAGGGTTGCCAATTTTCAAAAATTGGCGACTTGAACATAAATCGTCGCCAATTTTTGAAAATTGGCGACTTTGAGATTAAATCAGTCGCCAATATTCAAATATTGGCGACCTAAAGTTAATTAGGTCGCCAATTTTCAGAAAATTGGCGTCCTGAATATACTGTCAGGTCGCTATATTTCCATATCCCAAATTAAATATCATGGCGCAAACAAAAAATTCTTCCATATTTCCCTGGCGCGAAATTATTTGGCAGATTTTAGGCGTCTTGAAACAATATCAGGACGCCAAAAATGAATTTTATTCCAAAAAAAATTAAATACCATGGCGCCAAACAAAAAATTATCATATTCCCCATGGCGGGAAGCAATTAAAGCGTCCCGAAACATTGTTAGAACGCCAAAAATCAATTTTAGATGTCCTAAACTATAATTCGGACGTTGAAGGCTCATTTTCCTTATATTTAATTACAAGAATACCACTACCTTCATTTTTTATTACCTATTTCTTAATAAGGACGTTTTTTGGTGTAGTAATATCCAATTTTTGTAGTAGTATGATCAATCTTTTCCAGAAAAATTTATATGCATTGATATCTTTTTTTGTCATGTTCTCTCATCAACACATTATGAATGTGTGATTTTTGAGTAGTATTATGATTAATCTAGTTTTCTTCTCCACATAATGGTAAGATTTCTGTAACATAGCATTTTATGATTATTTTTTTCGTAAGAATTGTATTTCACATATTATATAGTCATGCAGAGTTTGACATTTTCGTGAAATGAAAAAATTAGACTTGACAAGCGTTGGTCTTCAGGATTGTTGAATTGGGCTTAAGCATGGTGAGTCACAATTTTTTTGGGTGTTCCAAATATTACAAACTAAAATAAGAAGACGGGCATGAGTTTAAAAAATTATGAAAACCTAAAAGATGAAGAAGCTATCAGAATTGTAGAAATATTAAGAAGTTGATTCTTTGAAACCTCCATCGAGTTGTAGAAAAAGCCTTTTTAAGTATAAAACTTCCAAAGTGTCCCTCCTTGATTGTGGAAGTAGAATTTTTGATTTAATATAAACAAGCTCAAAAACAGATGAGAGCACAACGAGGCTTTTGTGAAGAATCCTTTCTCCAAGCGATACGTTGAAGAGATTGACCTTGTAATAAATTTTCCTTCTGAATTTGTGCTTCTGCAATATGATAATCCGCCTTCTTTGTTTAAGTTAAAATCCAAGGCACCAAAAAAAATTGCTTTCAAAACATTAGAATGAATTCAAAGTGTACCATGTCGGAATGCTATGTAGATAGTGAGTGTTGCACTTCCTTGATGGTTGACTGAGGCGATGACATACTACCATGGTGAAATTGGGTAAATTAAGATTTGTTTACTTTATTGATAAATTGATAAAATTTTGATTAAAAATATAATGATATTCGCCCACAAAATGCAATTTTCCAGATGAATAATTAAATAAAACACATGGAGTTATCACCAAAATTTTAAGGGAATTTTTTTGAAATACTAATTTGGGAGAATCCTAATAATTTCCAGTTGAAACACTTAAATCTAGATTCAGTCTTGTACTTTTAACAAATTTTTAATCAGGTTAAGAGGTCTTATTAATTTTTTTTGAATCTCATTAAAAAAACTATAATATCCCTTTAATTAAAATGATGACTAAAATATTTACAGTACCACCTGATCTATATTTTTAATTAATTAATGTATAATAAATCATCTTATTTTAATAGCCGGACCTTCTACCTTTTTTTTTTTTTTTGGGAAAAATAGAAAAATATCCCTCACAATTTTAAAAATTTATGTCTCCCCCATCATCCCTAACCTTTGTTTGTTTCCTCCATGGCCACCTTCTTCTCCTCCAACAAACTTCCTTGCAACACACAACACCTCCAAATCTAAACCTCATATCCTCCATGGTTATCGTTGTTCTGCTTCTTCTCCTTCATCACGCTTGTAACATCCCAATTTGAAACGCATAATTTTTTTTTTTTTTTTTTCCAATCAGAGTCGAGCAATAGAGCGAAAGAGAAATCAGTTCGTAGCCAAAACATCAACCATTGTGTAATATTGTATAGATTACAATAGTTCTAAGGTTTTAGAAATGAAATAGCGGAATGACGTAATAACGTAAATAACAAAACGATAAGATAGAAATAGTCTTCCGCTGCACGTCTATTCCGGCACTTGCCTCGATCCCGAACCGTGGTCCTCCCGACCTGAAGCTACAAATGAGATTCAATTCACCATATTGAATCTCGTGTAACGGTTAACCTCATACCCAAACAATACAATATACGGACAACGATATTTCTAGAGCTAATACCACGATATCATAAGCATACAAACGATGCATGATCATTATGCCGACAAACATAAGCACAAAGCAATATGTAAAGCCCCATAAGGTAAACAATAACAAAGCACTATTCACCAAAGGCCACGATAATTACTCGTGTCCTCGCGCTAGGAAAACAAAACGGTGTTACCAAAACTATAACCCGTATAACTGTCACGTATAACGGTCTACGAACATATCATTGACATATAAGTATTTAAGATGTACAAGATTAGTGTTACAAAGACGCGTCCGTACCTTCGTTGGCAACGTTAGGTACTACCGGAAGACGTACTTTCACGGAAGAACGTGAACTTCAAACAAATGGTTCGTCGGGCAACAGAACGGCAAGAAATCGTAGATTCTGATATCCTATAAGAATAATATCACCTTTATTAGCGATTTGACACTATAACGGCTTTTTAGGTAAAAATTACCATTTTGCCCTTCTACCCCTAATCGGCGGAATTTCACCAAAGACACTTCGTTACTCTAGCAAATTTTCTTCCCGAAATTTTGCCGAACTTCGACGCAACTATGATTTTCGAAAATAATGACTAAAATAGCCCTCCCATATGATACCCAAATCATACTTGAAATTTAAAGGCTATTCTAACAAATTCTACCCTTACTTTTAAAAAGAACTCGCTAAAGTTCCAACTTTTCTATGACTCGACCCTACTATGTTTTTACCTCTTTAGGCATATTTTTCAATGCAATGAGGCCTAAAAACAAGCATAGGAATCTTATCACCTACTTCCTAAATCTAACTAACAATTCTACTAACTACCGAACTAAAGACTTAAAAGCTAAAGGCCAAAAGACTTACCCGTTGAAGAATTCTCGCAGAGCTTTTCCCCGTAGCTTATCTCTCTACTTTCTCTCTCAATAAATTCGGTCAAGACAAGAAAGAAATGGTGTGAGGATTTCTCAAGGAGCATGCCTCCTATTTATAGACTTTGGTTAAGGCTTTGTTTGGAATTCCAAATTGTAAAGAACCCATTAATGCAACTTGAACACAAAGTCACAAACTCCACCTCACCCCCTTTGGTCGACATCTTTGGGCTGTTTGGCAGCCAAGGATTGGCCAAGAAGTGATGACTCACCTCACTTTATGGCCACCCAAATAGTATTTCTCGATCGACCCGATTCGCGTAATTTCGGAGAAATCTCAAAATTCTAGATTTAGAACTTTGAAGACCTTCTCTTTCTCATCAATAATATCTATTATAACTTGAATTTTGACTTTAGACAGGGTTCCAACTGTCCTGCTGAAGTTTCTCGAAAACGTGTCCGTACGCGTCCTGTCGAATCGGTTCCGAATCATCAAGCTCTAGATAATAAATCACTGATTCCAAATGTATTTTTATAATTATAAACTCATCCCTAGATGTTGAGTTATAATTTATTTCCTTATTTTCCCAAAATGTGACTAGCAAGATTTTCCCTATTTCGTCTTATTAGGACAATGTGCTACGGGTCTCGGAATTGACTTCCTAAGAGGTCACTTGAAGGTAAAAACTCACTGATCAATATTTTACCTTGACTTTGGAATTCCTATTCCTGGTTCCCTAGATAGGATCTGCTTTCCTAAATATAAGATTACTATTCATGCTTTTTAATTATATTATATAATAATCAAAAATTTGCAAAATATCAAGATATCAAATTTTGCTTCTTATTCTCAAATTCTTTGGCCAATTTTCGGCAGCTTTTTTTTTTTTTGTAAATGTTTTTCAAGAATTAATTAATTACTTAATTCAATTTTTATTAAAAATTCTACAAAATTCCCTAATTGGTCCATTCTTGTATTTAGGTTTAAAAATACCTAAACTCAACTATTTTTCTCAAAACTTTCCAATTTAATTAGTAAATACATTTTATTAATATTCAACTAATTTCCACTAATTTTAGAGCTTCACATAATTATTACCGAATTTCCTTTGCTTATGCTTAAGTAATTAGCTATTAATTACTTAATTACTCTTTTAACCATAGTTGGTATTTTTCTTAATTAGAATGCTTCATTACCTTCATATTCTTGTATTAACATTAGCATTTCCATGCCTCTTGCATTGTTTCATAATTACAAGGGTATTTTGGTCATTTTATTACTTTATGAGCATCCTTTCTCATTTTCCCAAGTTTGTAATTTATTTAATTACTGTAATTAGAGATAATATACTCTCTTAATTCAACTGGTCATTTTACTTGACTTTTAGGATTTTTCATGAATTTTCTAAGTTAATTACCCTTTGCGGGGCATTTTGGTCATTTTGGCACTTTGACCCTTAAACTCCCTAATTTCTTGCAGAAATTCTACCTAGAAAATAGACTATAATTACCCAAGAATGGAGATTGCAATTTCACTTATCAGAAATATCCAACTTTTATTTATAATACTCCAGATAAATATCCGGGTATTACAACGCTTCGCTGCAACAACACCTCTGAATTTGTAACATCTCATTTTCAAAAGCAGTATAATTTTTTCTTTTCATCAGAGTTGAGCATTGGAGCGATTGAGTAACTGATACATATATTTATAAATGCCGTAAGTCCGTCGATTTACGTAAAACGGTACATTGACCGAGAGTTTTCAAAATGAATAACACCCGAAGAAAGTCTTCACCGGGTCTCGTGCGGCGCTTTCGCCTTTCTCCTCGGTTCTCGGTTCTCCGAACTCGACGCTATGATAAGAGCCGAGATCCAATTACAATTTGGATCTCGTGTAACTGATTAACCTCATGCTTAAATACGACTACATATACACGACAAAAGAATCAATACAAATCCATAACGATGTATGATTAAAAACACATAACCACGTATGTAACATAACCACGTATGATACAACAATAATAACCTCGTATGTGACATAACCACGTATGTGACATAACCGTGTATATAACATAACCACGTATGCTACAACAACAAACAGAACACAACACACATATATAATCATACAATAACCATCAGAGTTAGTGTTACAAGACGCGAACGTACCTTCGTTGTCGATCACGGTGCGTTTACGGAAAACGATAATTTTGACAATGGGTGAAACAATGGTACGACGGCGGCAACAATGCTCGACAAATGTTCGATTATAACAGATATCCTATAAGGATAATATTTAACAACTTTTAGCACTATAACGGCATTTTAGGTACAAATTACCATTTTGACCCCGAACCTCAAATCGGCGGAATTTCGCCAGAGCTTCGTTTTTTTGCTCTATCTCTCCGTAATTTTGACAGATCTTTTCCCCTCATCATATTTTCAAAATATATATCATATTTACCCCTAAATATGATATCTAGACTATCTTGAAAAATTAAAGATAAATTTAGCATTCCTACTATATCTACCGAAAGAACTACCGAAACTAAAGACTAGGGACCGAAAAACTTACTCCGGCTTGGCAAGAACTTCCAAGAGCTCTTCCTTCTCTCTAACTTCTCTCTAGGTTTCGAAGTTGTGGTGTGGGAAATGAGAAGAGGAGGTTCCTATTTATAGGAAAATGGAGGGACAAGGTTGGAATTAAGGGATTTGTTTCCGAATGAATCTTGCACCGTTGGATCGCATTTTTGAGGACAAAACAATCTTGGCCTTACACCTAGTTGGGCTGCCCTACTTGCCCATTTATGACATCATCTTTGATGATGTCATAATGCCGACTTACCGCTCCGTTCGGATCGGTGCTCGAATCGCGTAATTTTGCCGAATCGCGAAATGCTTTGTCGGTGTAGTTTGAAAGTACTTTTCTTCCTCGCAGGAATATATACTTTAATGAAATTTATGATCCCATTAAGGGTATTCCGTTATCTCGCCGAAGATTTTAGGCCCGACGCCTTCTTACGGAATCAAATTCGGAAACACTAGTTTGTAGGCGAAATTCACCGGTTCGTAATATGATCTGATCTAAGTGACCTTATTCCCCGGTTTCCAAAACTCGCTTGTTTTCTCTAAGTCACTTTTAGCACTATCTGCCATTTCCTAATTACCCGGTACTCCTAATTACGCCGTTGGTTTCGAAACGACTTGAGACCGCTCAATCCGATGGATTTTCACCTGGTTTATAAAAAGTCTTTGTTGTTTATGACTTCAATCCTATATCGGGAGGTAGGATTTAAGTTCTAGTTGTTCCCACTTCTCCCGTTGGCTCTATACCGATTATATTATTATTTTATTCAAAATACCTTCACATTTATTTTTTTCTTTTATTTTTTATTTATTTTTCTAAGCATAAAATATTTTTATTTTTTATTTTTTATTAATTTCGAATTTCTCCAATTAAAAATAATTATTTACATTATTTTTAATTCATTTACTTTATACCTTAATTATCTCATTAATTACCAGATTAGCCACTTACTAATTTTTGATAATTTTCTTAATTAGGATAAATCATTATCTCACAACTATTTTACTTACATTGGTATTTTATATCCCATGTAAAATATTAAAAATCATGGGGTCACTTATGATCCCAAAATAATTCTTAATTTTGCCTCATTATTTTTCAAGGGAAATTATCCCAAAAATTCCTAAAATTAGAGACAACATACTTTCTAATTTTTTATAAATATTTTACTACCTCTTGGGATTTATCATAATATTTTTAGGCCATTTAATGCTCTAAAAATACATTTTAGCTCTTTATCTCTCCTAATTTCCATAGTAATTACCTTAGAAAATAAGATAATTATTACTTATTATTTGAAACCACATGTTCACCTATTTTCAATAGGTATTATCTATCGAAATATAATATTCCGATAAATAATTATCCGGGTATTACGTAATTCAAGCCTCATCTCTCGCTATAATTGTCACCGTTTGAGGTCGTCTCTTCCTCTCCTTCGCCGCAACACTATTGTTGTTCGAGTTGGGATTTTGTGGTTTGCGATTTTCATATCTGAAATGTCATATTCCTTGAAATTACAACATTTATCAGAGTAATACAGTGAAATTCAGTAAACAACATAGGTATAGAATAGTACACTAATAATTAAAACATTTTTGGTTATGTACAGGAATAATCTACTGAGTTCTCAATGTAGTGTTCCATTAACATCAGTGTCAAAATATTACAGTTCCAACATAAAACTAGCTAAGCAAAACTAAAATTTCTAAAGCTCCTTCTAATGACCATACTGCAGCCCCAACATTATGGACTTGATGCCTTTCCTTTGGAGCTTTGCTTGCCATTGACCATGTCCAATCTCCCTGGGTATGTCTGGGATTTCATAGGTAGTAACAGGGGCTGGAATCCTGAAGGATCCTAGAGTAGCATATTAATCTCACAAAAAAAGTATAAACAATATATGATAGTTAATCGTAAAATAAACATTTCACAACCTGTTTAGCATTCAAAAATCATATCATATGTAGCCAAACCAGCATATACATATCACATAACCATAATGCTAGGAATAACCAATTGGCATGCATTGAGAGTCACCTTATACTTTAGAGTTCTCAATCGGGTATAACGAATTGACATGTACCGAGAGTCCTACTGTACGTCAGAGTTCTCAATTGGGACACCCAACTGAGAATAATTGACTGGGAATTCCGAGAGCCCTCCTCCTGTATGTCAGAGTTCTCAATTGGAAGTACCTCAAGTCGCCTGAATGCATTCAGGTTAGCCACCTAAGGACTTTCATCCAATAAGTCCTACACCTAGTTTTACCACCGAGACATTCACATATATGATTCAAATAGACATACACAACCATACAAAGTATGTGAGCTTAGAGTTACTACCTGATTGTTATGTAGTTCTCTGAGTCAACTCTGAGTACTTTAACTGTTCCGAGCAGTTATAGGTTCCTACATTATGGGCAATGATCATTATTTACTCCACTCTTGGACATTTTAAATGTAATTTAACATACCATACTTAATTATGAAGCCAAAGGGTCCAAACTATATCTAAAGACCTCTTTTCAACAATTAACATCAAGACATTTATCCTTGTCTCTTGGTTTCTTCAATTTTGAACTTGACCAAATTTTCCAGAATTTGACTTCAAACTTTGAAAAATCATATATAATTACACAAGTGTCGAAATGGGGTGGTTCTAAAGCATATGGACTCATTATTAAGTTTAATTTCAAAAATAAAATAAAATCAGTAGCTAGTCACACGCATAACATTCCAAGTTCAACCAAACAGGGAGGGACTACTGCCTTGATTTCATTCTAAAAATTCATATCTCCTTGTATACATATCTAAAAATTACATATGACATATAAAATTAAATCTCATTATGTTTACTTTAAGTCTGAGAAATTTCATAGTCATTGGACACCATTCACTATCCCAAATTCGTGTTGCAATTTCATAGCCTACGCTGGAACTTTCAAGGTAGTTTTAAGGTTTTTGGCTAATTCAATTCCGAAGCTTCTAAAATCACTACCTAATCCCTACCCTAGACAATTTTTGGTTTTAAGCACATTGGAACCATCAAATTGATCAAGTTCACACTCCCTTGGTCTTCCCTGGGTTTGGCCAAAACTAAGGTGTAATGTGGCCACAATTGTGTTTTACAATTTTACTTCACAAACACTCTAATCTTGGTTTCTAATGACTTTTATCTTGTTATTCAGACCATATACATATTTTAGCTCATTTTGGTCAATTGGACAACACCTCTCTTTAGGGTTCCAACCACCAATTTTTCAAGGAAGTCACACAAAACCACCAACCAGTTTCAGAATATCACAAGAGAGCGTAGAATTACTCACCTTGAGCTTTCTTTGGTGTTTTGTTGCAAAATCTCTTCCTTCTTGGCTCAACAATGATTTCGGCCAGCACCTCTAAGAAGCCATACAAGAATATTTCAAGGGTTAGGAAGTAGGAAGAGGGAAGAAGTAAGGAAGCAAAGTCCATATGACAAGATCTTACCTTGGTTCTTCAAGTTTCTTCTTCTTCTTCTTCTTCTTCACTTTCGGTCAAGATTTCTCTTTGGTGTGTATCGATGCTTGAGACCGAAATGAATGAGTGAAGAGAGAAGGAAAACTGATGATTTGGGGTCCAAAGTTGGTTTAAGTGGGAAGATTACCAACTTGCCCTTCAACTATGATTGAATTACTGATTTGCCATTGGTTAGAAATTTTAATTGAAACTCCAATGGTCCTTCATTCTAATTTCGGTTTCCCTTCCTTTTATCATGTAATCTGACCTTAATGAAGAAAGAGGAAGGGTTTAGTGAATTATTAAGAGTCCAAGTCGGTTTAGGGGAGGTAAATGACCATTTTGCCCTTCAACTTTTATGTAATTCCCACCTTGTCCTTAGTTACAATCCAATAAGATTTTTCTTAGTTCCTTTAATTACTCTTCTTCATCTCTAATTGGGCCACTTGGCTGAAGATAATGGCCTCTTGGAAGGCTTCTTAATCATTCATAATGGCTTGTAATTCATGCACATGTGTTTATGAATGATTAAATAAATATGAAACATGTGGCACAATTCTTGCTAGGAGCAATATGTAATTATTCTTTAACTTTTCCCATGTTCATCAAATAAAATTCATGTGGCCTCCTTCCTCATCTCTGTTGGCAAAAATATTGAGCTAGAATGGAACAAAGGAATGTTAATTTCATATGTCCCATTTATGCTAACATATATGTCCCAAAATTTTCCGTTTCGGCAAAATCAAATATTTCAGGTAAAATTGACATTTTTGTCAAAATTCATCATTTCATTTTTCCAAATGCACATACATTATACATGGAATTTATTAGAGCAAATTTAGGATATTATATGAAATGAGATTTGGTTGCTGCTTCATGGACGAAGAGGATGGAGGAAGACATGATGGAAGGTGGAGAGGAAGACGCCAAAATGATGGTGGGGCAGTGTTGGCGTCAGCCATTGAGGAGATGACGGCCATGGAGGATGCCGACCATGGAGAAGACGATGCCAACAGATTGCCAAAATGCCGATAAGTGTTTTTTTTTTTCTCTAAAAAAATATTCATGATAGCCAGAGGGTTATAGTGTTTTAATAATAGAAATCTTTAATAATACCTCTTAATTTAATTAAATATTTATTAAAAGTGTAGGAATGAGTATAAATTTATACATTTCAATATTCATTAATTTATAGATTTCAATTAGATTTTATTCCAATTCTCCCCGTTTTCAAGAAAAGAGTGGCAGTCTTGAAATTAACAAAAAAACAGCTAGGAAGTTGGAATGTGCATGAACCTAAATCTCATTGCGCAAATATGTCTTAAAATGTGTTCTAATTGTCCTTTCGTCAATTGCATGGAAAAATTAGAAATAAGGAAAAATAAGAAACCACTGAAAATAAATAAAAGGAAATTATTTTAAATTTGTTTACTATTTATAATTTATATTTACTCTATCATGGGGATCAAAATCCAAGAATTTAAATACTTTGTTTAAGAAAATTATTCATTTATATTTTTGGAAACCTTTAAATACATTTATTTATCCCCTGAGTCTGTCATCAGTTTGGCTTTGATCTTTCAAGTTTGAGCAATAGGTTTTTGTTCTTTTAAAACATTGGTCTTATAACTAAACAAAAACATATAGTTTGAGATTTGAGGAACCAAAATCAAAATATTGGCATCACTGCATAGCCTTTTTGACCCACGTGGTATCAAATGAATATAACTGCTTGGAGATGAGTTTACATCTAGTATCATATAGTGTTTTGAATAAAAAATATATACGAAGATGAAAGATCCCACCACGTGGCCCTTGCTCCTAGAAAATTCATAAGAGAGAAATAAAATATGGAGTACTTTTTTTAATGGTTTGGTAAAAGAATGCAGAGAAAGATATGCAAGAACAACTTTGATTTCTTCGGGCCAATGAAGTTGAAAAGCAGCACATGGTATATTCTATTAAATGAGAAAGGCTACATTCCCGCGAACCCCCGACTGTTGTCATTACCCATTAGCGTCAAATATCAAATATCAGTGGATTAATCTAAAAAAAAACATGTTTTTCATGTGTGAATGGTTGTCTTTGTTATTATTACCTCTAATCCTAATTATAAAAACATTTTTGTAATGCAAATTACACAACAAAAGTGTCCTTATAATTAAAACCAAAGGGAGTATTATTTTTCCCCCGATGAATGTTATGATCTTTAATCACAATTAGGCAGAACTAATGCAAGACAACACCTGGCCGATTAATCCATATGCCAAATTGAATGCTGATGCACAACTTATGGGGTTTGTGTTATCTTTTTTAACTTTCAAAATCTTATATCCATAATTAGATGATAAAAATATATGGTTCATATCTAGTGTTTTATAAAATTATTATTATAAACATAATTAAATAAATTTAAAATGTTAAAATATAATACATATAATTCATAAATACAACACAGATAAAATAAAACAATTTAAAATATTATAATATTCTTATAAAATATTAAATTTAAATCATCCATCTTTTGTTAATGACAGAGATGAGATAGCAAGAAGAAAAATAGAGGATTTGCTTCCCAATTATTGAGTCATGAATCAGTATGACATGATTTGTTTTGTTAGCAAGTTGCTTATGAATTACTGCTTTGGTCTTATTTATAGGATGTCGAGAGAGAGATATGTTTTCTCTTATTTATAAGTTATATCATTAAATCTTTCATATGAATATACAATTTTATCCTTCATTTATTATTGTTTTGACTTTATTCTTATGGGTATAATGTTTATTAAATAGGAATAAATTTGGAAAGTTATTGAATTTTAAAGCATAATTAATGAAGTTTACTATTTTTTGTCCGTACCAAATAGGCTAGAAGTGACTTATAAATAGGAATATAGGATCATATGAGTATTCTCTGTTGGTTTTAAATATATGAACTAGATAAAAAGTTTGCTTTGACTTTAATCCATTTTTTTTTCATATATTTATAAATTTTTCCTCAAACTATCTCTGTTGATTGCATGTATATATTAAACGAGCTTTCATAAATAATTAAAGGGGTATTTAGAGAAACCAAGACATTAGTTATAAATAACTAGCTCAATTAATTTGTTTAATATCCACTACTCTAGTCCTTATCATAAGCTCATTTTAACTGATTCTAACATGTCAAAAAATGACAATTAAGTGATTAAATATGTCTTAAATTGATAAAATTTTCTAAATTTACCTTAATTAAACACACACACAGACTCTCTCTCTCTCCTGCCATTTACAAATCATTCTTACATCTCTCTCCTCTTTTTCTTTTTCCATCAAGAATTAAATAAGAGTACAATTAGCTATAGAAGACATTCATGAATAACTCTATAAGTGGACTTATATATAAGACAAAATTTCTTTCACAGTGGACTTATAAGAAAGACCACCATAGTATAAAACACTCCCTCTAATCTATAATATAAGTTATCTAAAATAAAACTTTGGTAAACAAATTTAAGAGGTTGACAAGGTATATTAATGACTATTTCTCACGTTTGCCCCTTGTAGGAGATAAAAAGAATGTGATAGATTAAAAAAAAAAAAACATATTTGAAAATCATAATATTTAATGAGAGTAAACATGGTAAATTTTATCAATTTAAGACATACTACTTAAATGAAATAACTAACATTTCTTAGTTCGTGTAAATTACTCATCTCGTCTTATTTGTAAAGCATTTCCAAAAAAGAAATTCACATTGAGAAATGAAAACCCTAAATTTCATTAATTTTTCCCCAAGATTCAATAATTTTCCAACTTTGCCTCTACTTAATATATATAATATCACATAAAAACAAAGCCAACACAATAATAAGTGAATGGTTAAATTGTACATTTATCGTTTAATGAGGTGTTTTATAAACAAGACACAAAAACAACTCTATGCTTTTAAATAGTACGAGTAGTTAATAACGTTTTATATCTTGGATAAGAGGAAGTAGTTATGAAAAGAGACTACGGAACGACTTTCCACTGGTCCAAATGCCTAGAGGAGGTAGAAAGAACAATCAACCTAACCTATGAGAGATTAATGTCTTCACTTAGTTAATACCGACAACTGCATTATTTATAAAAGCCTATTTAGTATTATGAGACCCCTGCATTATTTAGGGTGAATGTGCGAATTGAACAATGAATTATTTTTCAATATGTACCAAACACAATTAATTTTTGTTGGGTCTAAAAGTAGACATAATCAATTTTTTAGGTAGCAGATATAGCAAGGTCGTTAACCGTTAACTTTCGTAACTTTTTGCATTGTGGATTCCACCAGTTTTCTTACTCTATTATTTTAATAAATTTTTAGAAAGAATGAATGTGCAAATTTAGCAATGAATAGTTCCCAATGTGTACCCAACACAATCAACTTTTGTTATAGGTTTAAAAGTAAACATAATCAATTTTTTTATGTAGCAAATATAACAAGGCCGTTAACTCCCTGAATTCTTTTGAGGGTGAATGTGCAAATTTAAAAATGAACTATTTCTCAATGTGCACCAAACACAATTAACTTTTGCAGAGTCAAAAAGAAGACATAATCAATTCTTTAGGTAGTAGATATGACAACATTGTTAACCCTGATTATCTTTCTCTAGTTTTTGCACTGTGAGTCCTACCAATTTTCTCACGCTCTATTATTTTAATATATTTTTAGAAATCTATGCATTTTTTAATGGGAAAATATCACTTCAACCCCATGGAACAATTTTATTTCAGTTAACCTCCAAAATATTATGAAATTTCATTGCACCCATAGGGTCAAAATAAAATTAAGTTTTGTTAGTGAAAAGACAATAATGCCCCTTTTTTCATAACAACATTTACAAGACAAATAAACAGATTTAAAAGAATTTAGGGAGTTAAAAAAATTTGGTCATTCACATATTTGTCTTGTAATTTTTTTTTTAAACCCTGGATCCTTTTAAACCCCTTTATTCGTTTTATGAATACACTTATTTGTCTTGTGAATACTCTTATTTGTTTTGTATATGCTCTTATAAAAAATTTAAGTAAGGGCATTATTGTCTTTTCACTAACAACTTTAATTTCAATTGGACTCAAGGGGTGTAGTAAAATTTTAGAATCTTTTAAGGGAATTGACTAAAATAAAATTGCTTCCATGTGGTCATAAAGCATATATTTCTAAAAATATATTAAAATAATAGAGTGAGAAGACTTGTAGGACCAACAACGCAAAAAGTAACGAAAGTGAACCTAGATTAACGACCTTGCTATATCTTCTACCTAAAGAATTGATTATGTTTACTTTTGGACCCAAGAAAAGTTGATTGTGTTGTGTGGACATTAGGAAATAGTTCATAAGCTATTAGAAAATATGCTTATAAGACCACCATATCTAGACCTCTATAGGCGAAGATGGTTTAAAAAGTATGACCGGTGACATTTTTGTAAATATTGATACAACTTGTAATACCCTAAAAATCTCACTTATTATAAGTGTCACATTTTAACAAATAATACCTATTAAAAATAGGTGAATATGTGGTCTCAAACCTTAAAAGCTTTTTGATTATTATGTTAAGTAATTTCTTCTTGAAATTAAATAAGCTAAAGACCAAAAATTCTAATTCCTTGTAGGGATCATAAAATTATCATAATTAAGCATAGTCTTAATTTAAATAATGAGAGG
The DNA here is from genome assembly GCA_019022615.1 of Acacia melanoxylon. Lineage (NCBI taxonomy): Eukaryota > Viridiplantae > Streptophyta > Magnoliopsida > Fabales > Fabaceae > Acacia > Acacia melanoxylon. Next base: position 2,354,189 of record JAFJYJ010000071.1, on the reverse strand, counting down.
CAATTAAATGATATAGAAATACTTATTTCAATTAGAGAAAATAACCAACAACTATTAGGAAATTAAATTTGCAATAATTAAAATAATTATGTTAATTTTCGTAATTAATTAATAATTAAATTAAAAAGACATAATTAAGGAATATATGAGATTAATTAGTGAGCAAAGGCTAATAAAAACCCAAGATTAGCATAAAGGGAATTTCTAATGATCATAATTAATATAGTAACCTATCAATTAAGCCTTATAACATCTAAAAACACTATAATAGAAACATTAACCAAGATTAATTTAATCTTCCCTAAATCATTTATAAATGGCAAAAATTACTCTAGTAAGAGGCAAAGTAATTACACTAATTTTTAATCCTAAATCATTAGCAAATATCATCAATAGTGTTAGGATTTTTTCCAACCCAAATTAAAGGTTTGGATTAAACCTCATAAAGAAAAATCCTAAGGTCCTAATTAAGCAACATAAAGCATAATCTTTGTGAATTTAAAATCAACCAATGAAATGCTTATTCTTTGAGATTATGAGAGGGTAAAAACACAAATGAATGAGGTAAAGTTGAGATGAGGGGCACGGTTCACTCTTTCTTCATGAGTAAGAAAAGAGTTAATCAAAGTTGAAGCATCTTTTCACATGCTAAGCAATCATAACCAAGACTTAATGGAGGAGACAATATGATAATGTGATAAGAGAATAATCAAGTACATATCAAGACTTTCAAGGCTAAAAGGAGAAGGTATCTTAAATCAAAGACTTTCAAGGTAAGGTGATAAGTTAATAAGAGGGCTTTTCAGGCTAATGAAAGTGATGGGGATGGAGTAAAATGGCGTGATGTATGTGTATGTGTTTAAAGGAAATGAAGTTGTTTATTCCACAAAAGATAAGCTAGCCAATAAGGAAAAACCCAATACACAATTAAATCAAATACTTAGCAAATTAATTAAATCAAAGTGTGATTTTAATCATGGATTAAAATAAGGGTTTATCTTGAATAAAAATACTTATTGAACTTGAATCAAAGGGTCATCACAATTTTCACCCAATTTATACAATTAAATTCTCAAATAATCAAAAGGCAATTAAAGGCTTCTAATTGAGTTATAAATTTCGAAATTCATGAGTAAAGGAAGAGATTTGAATTAATTCCTAAAAGTGTTCTAACTCAAATCACCAACCAACTACCATATTGTATCTAGTTACTTGTACACTTAGGTAACTTGTATTTGAGTCATAGAATTGAAAGAACAATGGGGGTGGGGGACGAAATTGAAGACTTGCTTAAGGGGCAAGAATGTTAGTCATTAATGAAGCATTAATCACAAAGATAAGATGACAATTATTAGGGGGACAAATTGAAGGATAAGGTGATGTAATCCAAAGACTTTTGGGGTAAAAATATGATGAAGAGGTGGAGTGAGAGAGGGGAGGAAGAGTGGAGGGTGAGGATGAATCCTTCCAAAGATGCCCTAGATCCAATGGTCCAAGTGTAAGATGAGGGAAGTGCAAGACCTTTACCAAATTGCCCTCACAAAATCCTATAAATAGGAGCTTGGGTTCTTCACAAATTCTCACACAAAAACAACAATTAGCATCTGATTCTAAGAGTGAAAGAGTGAGTGAGAGTCTTGGAGAAAGGAGGAGCAAAGTTCTGGGTAAGTTCTTGAGCTCTAGCTTTTGAGTTTTTAGTTAATTGTTGTTTTAATCTTAAATCTTCCAAAATTAGTTAGTTTTCATGTTTTCTGAGTTTAAAAATGGGTTTGTTTCGAAAAAATGATGGAGGAAGGGTTGGAGCAAAATTTTTGGGAGTTGAGAGTCAAAGTAGTGAAGCGCTGGCGAAATTTTGTCGGTTAGCGATTTCTGGAGTCAGTGGTAAAAACATTGGTATTTTATGTTGAAGAAGAGGTTCTTAAATTCTGGGAATATTCATGGTTGTAGCAGACATATAGAGCTTTTCAAATATATCTAGAGTGAATTATTTCGAGTTCTGTACTAGGAGATAAAAATTCCCAAAGTTGGGCTATGTTTTCTGGAAAGTTTCTGGGCAGAGGATGAACACGTGAAAACTGGGAATTATTTTTAAAATCTGGAAAAGAACCAATATTTGTATTTAAAATAATACATCCTAAGGATTCCGAGGAATTTTACGGATCCTCGTTTTGAGTTTTGTGGAATTAGTTATGATTTTTCAAAGTTAGGCGAAAAATCAGCCCATATGCTGTCAAACAGCGTTTTTAACGAAATTTAGGGAAAATAATTGATAAATAAATACACCAGGGGTATAATGTTCATTTGTGACTAAGATATCTATTAGGATATTATTTATGAACTAATAAATGCGATGGTACTATTATAGGCTGTCTAAGAACACAAATTGACAGACAAAACATACCACTATCTACACAGACTAAGGTATGTTCGCGGCGTATTGTAACACTGACTCTAATGCTTATAGTATGTTTATATATGATAGTGATATTCATAAACTAAGATGCTGTCTTAGTTCATTACTTACACATTCAATTTTACACGGGTTATAGTCTTATTAATACCGTTGAGTTTTCCTAGCGCTGAGGACACGAGTGGATCATGGCACGAGTGAATAGTGCAGACCGAGATAACGGACATGTGAATCGGCTATGTCGTTATCTCTAATCATACATCTGTTATGGGCTTTTGTATTGATAATTGCTGTAATGTCATGAATATCTGTCATAAATATATTGTTGATATAAGCATGAGGTTAACCGTTACCTGAGGTCCGATGGGCATTGTACCTCATATCTTACTATAGCTTCAGGGTCTGGAGGACTGAGAATTGAAGATAAGAGACAAAGAGTAAGCAGAACGCGTGAGGACCCGGATGGAGCCTCTGTATAGAGACGTTTTATCATCGCTAGTGTATTTGTATTCTCGAATAAAAGTATCTATATTATTAAGATACGCCACAGACAATGTTATACCACAGATTTATCAGTTACTCAATATTTTAAATTGCTCCGATGCTCAACTCTGATCAAAACGCTATGAAAATATTTTTGAAAATTGGGGTGTTACACAACTTAACACTAGTACGCTTTTGCGTGGTCTAAATAATATTTTCTAGACCGGTTGTAATGTAATGCAATGTCGATAAGTATTAAATATTAAGAAAGTTTAAAAATTAAAATTCTTTTTAGACCAGACACTTGTACATACGGTGTAAATATCCTTTTAGATACTGTCATTTCATTATACCTAGTCTTAAATGTTTCAGTTTCTTCAACTTCCAAGGTAAACTTCCCAACAACGCCTCTCTTTGAAATCTGAGGCCACTTCAATAAATGTAATCTTCATTCGTCTTGTCTATTTAAACTCCTCATTGTTTTCGTTTCTTAACATTCAGCTCCTCTTGCTTTCTTCTCTAGAATATAATTAGATATGGTACGTGTTAAGGCTAATTCTGTTCATCCTCATTTTCCTCCTCCTCATCTACAACCTCGATTGCCTTCTCCGCCTCTTAGTCCCACGCACTCTTCCTTTCTCTGTTGCCTTCGGTTCGTATTCCTTTTCATTGGGCTCTCCCTCTCTGTCGTAGACGTTTTGCTATCATGTTTGGTAAAAATCGTTGCTTTTCACAAACCCTCGATAGATGTTTTGGTTTCACGTTCTGTTAGTGTTCCCTTTCATTGTCTTTGCTTGTATAGAAGTTTTAATCGTTGTCTTTCACAAACCATCAGTACTCCTTTTTCTTCTTGTCGAAACCCTGATTGAAATTCAGTTTTTTTTTTCTTACACCCTTTTCCTTTTTACTACTTGTGATACATGAAAGTTTACAATTTTTCTGCTGGCTGTATATTTTTTGTGGTATAGTTATAGAAATACTGATGCTCACTCTGTTTTGTTTTCCTTTGCAAAACCACTGATACTTACATTTTTTCTTATACCTTTTATCCTCTTAGAAATGTACACACACTTTGTGTCCTCCGACCACCACATATATCACAAGGTTCAAATTGCAATGGAAATGGACATACAAAGTGTTCGTATATTGCAAAGAGGCTAAATGGACATATAAGTCAAAAACTTTATTTTCATTACAATGGTGTCCGATATATGATATATGTGGTGGTGTAGGTAGGCCAGTATATTTATGCTTGCTATGGCCTATATGTAACACATTGAATTTGAAGCAAGTAGGGATAATTCTAGCCTATCAACACCATCAAATATAGCACAAATGCTAGATGAATGCTAAACATAACATATATTCATGAGTGTGAAGAGTTTAAGAAGAGGCACAGAAGCATGTGAAGAGTGTCAAGTTAAGTGGTTTTTTTGTAGTTATCACTTATGTTTTTGCAAACAGGGGATGAATACATGCAAGCCCTTCCTGTAGGAGTTGGAAATTAAACGAAACAAGCCTTTGTTCCACAAGTATAAATATGATATTCCTTTTGTGCTTGTTGCCTTCTTGTATGTTTTATGTGATATATGAAAGTTTACATTTTTTTTTCTGTTGGTTATATATTCTTTGTGGTTGTTGTAGTTATTGTATGCGATTTTTGTCCAAGGAATTCGTCATGGTTGACATTTCAAAACTTGTGATTATGACAATGATTCAATTTCATTGTATCATTCTCATAATGGCAAGTTTCACAAATCCAATCTTTACATATTCCATGGACAAACGTTTTCGTATACGTATGTTTATTGAATCTTGTTTGTGATGCCTATGTTAAATTGTGTTTTGTTTGGATGCCTCCTCCTTGAAAGGGCTTAGATCATTATTAAGTGTTGGGTGAAAGTGTTGATTATAATTTTAACCCCAACTTCTGAAAGTTGTAGAAGCGTGGTTTGTATCGTAGGCCATCCTTAGAATTGAATGCAGCCACCCTTGGATTAGGTGCTAAGTTTGTTAATCTTAGGCATTTTGGTTCTTTTGAGATTTCAGATAGAATATGGCTCTGGTCTACTTCATTTTTAGGTGATAAATGTGGAGTATCTTATTTAATGAAGTTGAGTATAACATTGATATACAAACTTGAAAAATTCTATTTCGTTTGGTTGAATATGGTCGTTTGATGAGGTCTTGTTTGAGAATGAAACCAAATTGAAGACCAATAATAAGAAGCTACCCGATTAGGTGGAGTTATTAGTGATAGGTTGATGAGTAAGACATCTAAATTAGATGATGAAAAAGGTAGGGCTAGTAATCTAACCTTGGAAGGAAAAATTCATTGAGCTGGATGACCTAGTGATGATTGGGCAAATCATCTTTTAAATGAGTGAATTGTTACAATCAATGCTAGGTCATTCAGGTCAAAAAATTTGTCCTTCTAAGTCTAGATTACCAACCCTATATTTTTCATCTTTTGATTTAGAGTTATTAATCCTCACCCTGTCACAAGTATTTCCATCTAGTCAATTATTACTTCCTTATTATTGGCCTTCAGTTTGGTTTCCTTCTCAACCAAGACCTCCTCACGATCATATTCACACATATAAAATCTAATTCTCATACTTGTACATTAACTCTATTATACTCAGGTTCATTAAATAAGAATTTTCTCCTTTATCACTTGAGACTGGGGTAGGGCAGGGCCATTTCATATTGGAGGTTCAAAAGGATCAAAATGCATAAGTATGAAAACCTAGCAGCCAATCCATGGCTAATTTCATTCAATAGTAGGGATGCTCACAACATGAATTATGCTTCAACAACATGCGAATGCTGGGTTTAAAATTGCATCCACTAAATCCAACACTAAAAAAATCATCTAACTCCTTTGGAAGTGGAAAAAATACAAGAAAAAAAAAAGTAAACCTTGAAAAAAATGATGGAATTAAGGTTCAATGATTATCTAATAGTATAGGGCTTAGATTCATGGTTATTAGTTCTAATTATATTTTTATGTGAATTGTTTTTTTGTTTTTTTAGGGTTGTGTGTAGAATTTATATTGCATTATGTAGCTTTTAGATATAATAATAACCACCAAAGCTTTTGTGAAACAAAATAAAACATATATATATATATATATATATATATATATATTTTAAACAAAAGGCCCAATTTTTAGACCGCATATTAAATTACCGATCAAAAGAGTGAGTATTTTTTTATATATTATACATTGAAACTTTTTAAGACCGGTCGTTTAACCAACCAAATAAAAAGTAACTTTTAGGACCAGTTGTTGGTCTGGTCTTAATAATGACAAACTTTTTAAATAGGTCGATACATGACCGGACGTAAACTCAGTCTAAAAAGTCAATTTCAACTAGTTATAAAAGACTTTTTTCTAGTAGTGATTGCTAAATTTGCGTTTTACCCTTCTTTTAAATTCCTTTATTTATCTTGTAAATGATTTTACTTATCTTGTGAATTCTTTGATTTCTGTTTTAAATTGCCAAAATGTTCGTGTTAACACTTTGGTTTTCATTGAATACCTTTATTTGTCTTATAAATGTCTTTATTTGTCATGTAAATACCCATATTTTTCTTGTAAATGCTCTAATGAAAAAAGAGAGTAAGGGTATTATTGTCTTTTTACTAACAAAACTTAATTTCATTTTGACCCAAGGGGTGCAATGAAATTTCAAAATCTTTTGGGGTTGACTTATATAAAATAGCTTCCATGGGGTCTAAGTGAAGTTATATATCCCATTAAAAAAGATACATATTTCTAAAAATATATTGAAATAATAGAGAGTTAGAAGACCAGTGAGACTCACAGTGCAAAAAGTAATGAAAGTTAAATAGGGTTAACGACTTTACTATATCTGCTACCAAAAAAGTTGGTTATGTCTACTTTTGGACCTAACAAAAGTTAATTGTGTTAGATGTACATTAGGGAAAAATTCATTGATAAAGTTGCACCTTCACCTTAATATTTATTAATTAAGTGTTATCTCTACTCTTTAATATAAGTCCCAATCAACTAATTTTGGGAGATTAATAAAGCTAAACAATTTATTTAATTATTGCATATGTTACGTAATCTCTCTAAAATACTTATGTGTATCATTAGATTATATATATCAGTTTATAAGTTACACAAATTTGTTTTTTAAAAAATAAAAAATTACATGAATACTTTTAAACAATTTCTTTAGCTTTCTTAATTTCTAAAAATTAGTCAAGTGAGTCTTGTATTAAGGACTAGATGTAGTATTGTTTTTACCATTATATGAGTAACTAACGTTTTTTTGAAAACACAAATTTTGGATTTTTAGTAGTATTATTTTTTTAGGAAGTCACCTAACCATTTATTTGTAAAGAAATAATTTATTTAGTATTTATAAAGAGCTTATTTTAGTTAGGATAAAAGCTTTCAAGCCACAAACCGAATTAAAGTCCTCGTAGTTCGTCCACATAATGGTTTAATTACTGTTAAAAAAAATATTTATTTATTTCATCCGAAAGCTTTAATTTCTTTTGAAACTTTTTCGTTTTTTTAAAAAATATTGGAAGCCAACAGGATATATAGAAACTTAACATCTTAATATTGGCCCCGTTTGGATCATAGAAAATGTTGAAGATAGAATCTCACCTAGAGGGGGGGTGAATAGGTGATCTCAAAATTATTTTGCAAACCCACACGAAGACAAGTAAAAACAGAAACAGAGATATGAAACAGAGAAGTGAAATAGACATGGGACGGTTTATACTTGTTCGGTCCAAAATCACTGACCTACGTCCAGTCCCCAGAACACCTGGGATTCCACTATCTTTCAAGAACAATTACACACTCTGTAAACGAAGGATGATCCTCTCACTCTTGGACTCCACTCTCCCTTACAAGTTGTAATTGATACACCCTCTCTTAAGGTTCCTCAACCTTAAGATTCAAACAATAATAAAGTAAATGTTTATGAACTCCTTACGAGCAGATGAAGTATTAAACACTGAAGTACAAATTGATGAAACAGTTGAAACAACGAATAGTATTAACTCGAAGTAATTGCACATCATTTCGGTAGTTGGCGATTTGAATGCTTCGACTATTTATAGAGGAAGCAATTAATGACCGTTGGTGAAGCTTGTGAAATAGCCGTTGAGAGACTTGAATGTACCCGTTAGACTGATGAAGTTGTCGTCAAGGATCTTGTCATTGTGACATTCAATGTCGAATGTATGTGTAGAGTTGACATTCTCTTTCACTCCTTTTGTTTTGCCGTTGTGAAATAGCATTTAATGCGCAGACGGAATATCAGACATTCTTTACTTCGATCAGAGTTGCTTTACGTGTTTAGCACTGGTTTAGGTAACTGCATTTAATGCTTCTGACAGACGAGATTCCTTTATTCAAATTTGCTGGTAATCTGTGTCTTAATAATCTGAAACTCATGAACAGATTGGTTAAAAGCATTTGGTAATCGCAACAAGTAATAATCTGAAGAAATAAAGGTCCATTCAATGATTCATGAATCTAGGAGGATAGTGATTTGAAAACAGGGATGATATTGCTCGAGCAATGGTCCATGCTTGCTCGAGCAAGTTCCTTTGAATTTCCCAGAGAGTGCTCTTGATCGCTGATGCTCGAGCAACCAAATTCCTTTGCTCGAGCATGAATTTATCATGCTCGAGCAAGCCTTACTTGAATCAGTTAAAAGCACATCGGACTCGCTGATGCTCGAGCACTCTTTTCTGTCTGCTCGAGCACGATGCTCGAGCATGAATTGATTTATGCTCGGGCAAGCTTCATTCAACGATGAAATAGCTTGTTGCTCGACTTTCCTCGAGCAACCTTTTGCTCCTTGCTCGAGTATGATTGTGCATTGCCTTGCCATTGCTTTGCTCTGTTGATGTTGCTCGAGCAAGCTGAGACTTCTGCTCGAGCAAAACTCCAAACTCTTCATAGTGCTTTGACTTGATGATGCTCGGGCAACTTTATGTGATATGCTCGAGTAGGGCACCAGTGTAAGTTGTCAATTCGATGTTGCTCGAGCAAGACTATACGGTCTATAAGGCTTCAATGAATCACTTGCTTTTGCCTTGCATTCGACGTTGCTCGAGCAAGCTAGATACACTGCTCGAGTAACCTTCTGAGAAATGCTTTTATCAGATTACCTTATCAAATGTTCTTTGGCTATTTTAATCCAAAAGCTTGGGAATTGTAATAATCAAAACAAAGCTAACATTCTCTCCCTTTTTGATGATGACAATTCCGAGAGCTAGTTTGACAAAGAGAAGAAAGAAAATTGAGACAGTAAATTTTAGCATGCTGTTAAACCAATTGAACTGATAATTTATGCTGAAGACAATGTATTATTGATTGATAGCAAAAGCATAATACCAGACTCAAAGTAAGTTCACACAAAATAAAGCACACTAGCTAAAAAGTTACAAACACATACAAACTAGCTACTACTACTAACTAGCTACTACTACTCTCCCCCTTTGTCATCGGCAAAAAGGGGAACCTGGACAGATGGAGAAGGAGAAGAAGGTGCACTTCCGGAAGAAACAGAAACAGACGGGAGAGGCACAGTAGAAGGATCAACAGGGGGAACAGCTATGGCAGGGGTGAAAGGAGGACTTGCAGAACCAAAAGGTGCAGAAGCCGATGGAACAGGAGACGAGGTATCAGGAGTGGAAAAGTCAACATGACCATCAGGGGCAAAACTCGTCACAAAGTTGTCTAAGGTGAAATCAAAGGCATTGACAACTTTGTGAATCCTATATTGCTGTTGTGATAGAGTCTGAATTTCTTTCTTGATCTCTTACTGGTGATCATATATGATAGAGAATCGTTTTTCCAATGATTCCTCCATCTCGGCCTTGAAATCTTGCAAGTCTGTATCCATCTGTATCCCAAGATTAGATTTCAATGCTAGCATGTCTTCATTGAAACCTTTGATCATCATCTTTGTGAGATCTTGATAAGCTACCATCGATTTCAATATAGGAGCCATAGCTTTTTGGATTGAGGCTTCAACAATAGTTTGAATAGCTGCCTGAGAGAAGGATGGCGCAGAGGAAGAAGGCTCAGCCTTTGAAGACTTTGCTTCATCAGGAGCCTGTGAAGCAGATGGCATCGAAACAAATGGCTTAGAAACTACCGGCTGAGAGGAGGAAAGTGGTGTTTTACCCTTGCTCTTCTTGGATAAACCTTCAGTGAAGGATATCCTCATATTCTTCATGTGTTCTAGTCCAAACCGTGGAGGATACACTTCCTTATCGTCTGACAGGTACTAGATGTTGTTGGCTGCCAATATCCTAGAAACCAACGAAGGATATGGTATGGTAGCTCGTAGCCTGACCTGAGCCTCAGAATTGAAGGAGATCATTTCTTCCATAATCCACTTGCCTAAACTTCTTGGTTCCTTGGCCACTAAGGAAGCAAAACGTTGAAAATCCTTCAGAACAAAGTGTGTGAAGCTCTGTCCTTTCTGCACTAAGCTCCGACTATACACATACCATAACACTCTGTATTCATCTTTCATCATAGCCGGAGTAACATTAATCTTCTTGCCGGACTCCAATGGTACTTCAAGAAGCAAAATCTGATGACACTCAGCAGGGGAAAGCTTCGGAGGATCCTCTGGAGGATCAACAATGCCAAAAATGACATTGAGATCGTCAGCAGTGATCTTAATCTCTTGACCACGAAGCTTGGTAATCAACACATCGTCGTCCTTTTTGTGATTCTTTTGTTGGAGGTACATGTTATGGTAGAAGACAAGGACAACTTCAGGAGAGTATGCCATGCTGAGACCGAGAAGAGGCATATATGGAAGAAGCCAATCAGCTAAATCCAGATTACACTTTTCCATGAAGTGAGCCAAATCAACATAAACAATCGGACAAAATGGTCTGGATTCAAAATAACGTGCAAACATAGAGTGATCATCCATGGCGATGTTACCAACAATCATATTTGGTGAAGGCTCTGGCAATTTACCGTCTGCAGGACGACTTGTAGACACTTGCTCCTTCTTACTCTCTGAACCTAGAGAAAAAGAAACTTTCTGCTTCTTGCTACCGGATGCTAGTGATTTTTGACTGATAGCAGACTTAAGAGTCTGAAGTTGGTCTTGCTTTGTTTTAGAACTGATCTCATCAAATGTTCTCTTGGTACCAACGGTCTTCGAAGAAGGTGGAGACGGCGACCTTGTCCGTTTAGTTTTCCCGGTAGGAAGAGACCCAGTCTTCAGCCTAGTCATCGGTGATGCCGGAGTTTCCATACTCATCTTTTGCTTCTCAGCCGTTTTGGACTTGGTGGACGATTTTGTCAGTTTCACTGTTGACTTGGATTTGCTCTGTTTTGTAGGTTTCTCAGAGTCAGCAATTTTAGGCTTATAGTATCTTGATTTCTTTGCAGGAGAAGATTGGGAAGGGAATTTCTCACTCGAACCCGCCATTGAAATGGACTGGAAGAAGAATTTTGTGGTTGACGAGGATGAGTCCGATGGAGAGGAGAGTCGATTATGAAGGAAAATGAGATGATTTACAGAAATCAATCGGTGAAAATAGTAACTTTCGCGGAGTCGAATAGATGAATCGGTGAAATTTCAACTAACAATCCTCAAATAGATGTAACGGTTGAAGGATTTTGAGAAACGAGGCCTAGGGTTTGGACGGAGATGAATAGGTCTTTTAACGAAATGAAACAACACACACCTTTAGTAACACTGATGGTCGACGTTGCTCGAGCAGAGTTTTTCTGCATGCTCGAGCAGGGGTCTTGCACGAGCAGATGTGTTGTCTTGCTCGGGCATAGACGGGCGCATTAGATGAAATGAAGACAGAATAATTAAATCTCCGTTGTTGCTCGGGTAGGCATCTGGGTTTGCTCGAGCAACAGCCAATATTGCCCTAAGTTTAAGAAGGTAACACCCAACGTTGCTCGAGCAGATATGTGCTTGGGCAACATTGATCGAGCAAGCATCACCCTTTTTGATTTTTATTCTATCTTCTCCTTGTTGCTCAAGCATATTTGAGGAGTATGCTCGAGCAACCCTCTTAGCTTACTTTTTCAGCATAATTTTCTTTTAGGATGCTCGAGTAGAAACTATTGTGATACTCGAGCAATACCTTCTCTGTTTGACTCTGTTCTATCTCATATGAACAGAGCATCCTGCATAAACACAAACAAGAAACTCTGATGCCAAAGTCAGTGAACTTTTAATAAAAGGAATTAATTAAAGGAAAAATGCTTTCAGCTCATTGGGATTAGCCATTCCCAATTCTCTTCGAATGAACAAGAATTGCTCCTTTGCCAACGGCTTAGTGAAAATATCAGCCAATTGAAGATGTGTGGGAATGAACATTACTTTGACATCTTTCTTTTGCACATGATCACGAATAAAATGATGCCTCACATCGATATGCTTGGTTCTTGTATGTTGAACGAGATTTTTTGCCAGGCTTATCGTGCTTGTGTTGTCACATAGGATTGCAATTTCTTTCAAGTAGACTCCCAAGTCAGATAATTGTTGCTTTAGCCACAAGACTTGTGCACAGCAACTTGAAGCGGCAACATATTCTACTTCGATGGATGAGACTGCTACGGTGGTTTGCTTCTTACTGAACCGCGATACGAGTGAGCCACCTAAGAACTCACATTGTCCACTCGTGCTTTTTCTGTCAGTCTTGTATCCGGCATGATCAGCGTCTGAGTATGCGACCAAGAATTCTTGTTGACCTTTTGGGAACCATAGTCCTAATTCTTTCGTATCTGAGAGATATTGAAAGATTCTCTTAACATGCTCAGCATGTGATTCTTTGGGAGCTGATTGAAATCTTGTGCACATTCCCACACTAAATTGAATATCCGGCCGACTTGCAGTTAAGTAGAGTAAGGACCCAATCATCCCTCTATACTTAGCTATATTAAAGTCCTTCCCTTTTTCCTCATCCGCATCCAAAGAGGCTGTTGAACTCATTGAGGTATCTGCACCATTACAATGCTCCAATCCAAACTTTTTGAGCAGATCTCGAAGGTACTTTGTTTGTGAGATGAATATTTCATCCTTCCGTTGTTTGATTTACAAGCCAAGAAAGTAGTTCAATTCTCCCATCATGGACATCTCGAATTCTCCCTGCATTTTCTTGGAAAATTCTTCATCGGATTTGGGATCAAATTTTCCCAAATTGTCCTTACCATTGTTGTGAACAAAGCACTTACAGCCAAAGATGTGAAGGTGAGCCAAGTTTGGTTTCCTCCCTTTGTATAAAGTTTGCTCATATGGAGTCTTGTTAAGTTTTTTCAATTCCTTCTTCCCCGAGATAGGCTCGATTTGATATATAGCTATTCATCACGTGCTTTACATAGCATCTTCGCCTCGATTTGATATATAGCTAAGACTTGTGATGTCCGATTTTCATTTAACATAGCACGAGCCATCTCTCGTTAACACACGATTCTTCCTTTCGACCACACCATTCTCGTTGTGGTGTCCTTGGAGCCGAGAAATTGTGATCAATCCCATGAGCATCACAGAATTCTCCGAAAGCTTGATTCTCAAATTCACCTCCATGATCTCGTTCGAATATCTGTAATGCAAATACCTCTCTCATTTTGCACCTTATTGGCAGATACAACAAACAGTTCAAATGTTTCATCCTTAGAAGATAAGAAGATAGTCCAGGTGAAACGCGAGAAATCATCGACAATGACTAGAGTATACAAATTTCCACCAAGGCTTTTTACTCTCGCCGGTCCAACTAAATCCATATGGAGTAGTTGAAGAGGTCGATTGGTCGAGATTTCGGGCTTGTTTTTAAAAGACGATTTTGTTTGTCTACCCTTTTGACAAGCATCACAGATCATGTCATTTTTAAATCGTAATTTGGGTAAACCAACAACTAAATCTTTTCTTAACAACTTGTCTAGTTGGAACATGTTCACATGAGCCAATCGCTTATGCCACAACCAACTTTCATCCAGGTTGCTAACAAAACATTTTTCAGAATTAACTTAAGGTAAATCTAAGGTATAGCAATTACCTTATATAGGAGCCTTAAATATTACCTTAAGTTTACCTTTACCAATTGGGAGATCATCCTTGTTGACAATGAGACATTCTTCTGAGTCAAAGATAATCCAGTTGTTCTTATCAGCACTTTGACTCACACTTAGGAGGTTATGGCAAAGACCTTCAACAAGATACACGTCTTTGATTAGAGGCCCACTCTTGTCACCGATCTCACCAATCCCGGTGATTTTACCGAATTGATCCCCTCCAAAGGTGACCTTGCCACCATCCTTTGATCTCATTGCAACAAACTTGTCTGCATCCCTCGTCATGTGCCTTGAGCATCCACTGTCAATATACCATTTGTTGATTCTTGATGTCCTCAAGCACATTTGAAGATCAGAAGAAATTAAGCTTTAGGTACCCATTTTTTCTTGGGTCCTTTGGGGTTAGTTTGGGCCTTAGGAACATAAGTTCCCTTAGGTACCCACTTATAGTTTCCAACTGGTCTATCTCTTCTATCTTTCTTGTGGAAACATGATGAAGTATTATGCCCTTTTCGACTGCAGTAGTTACAATGGGTAAAAGGATTTGAGGAATGGACAGTTTTTTGAAAATAGTTTAAATAAGACTTTCCTCCTCTTTTCTTTCTCCCTTTCTTTTTTGTCAAAAATGGGATTGTAACCAATGCCTGATCGATCGTTTGTAAATTTTTGTGCTTTCAAAATAACGTTGAGCATTTCACTCCCTTTAATGAATTTCTCAAGTGTTTTCGTAAGAGATAAATTTCTTTTCTCCAAATCCAGGCAATCATCACAGATTAGCCTTCCACAAGAAGGATTTTCAACTTGTAGTTTAAGAGTCATGTTTTCCCTTTTCAGGTTTATACATTCCTCAACTACTTTTTCAAATTCAGCTTGTATTTCATTATACTCATCAAATAATTCATCGTAAGTGGGTTGTGATTCATATACCTCTTTGTCATTATCCAGTTGTTCTTCCTCTGCTACTAGACAAACATTTGCAATTTCTTTTTCTTCTTCACTTTCTTCTTCTGAGGAACTATCACCCCATATGGCTGATACATAGGCCTTCTTCTTGAAGTGGTTGAATCTTTTCTTTTTCTCTTTACCATTATCTTTCAGCTGGGGACATTCAGACTTGTAGTGTCATGGCTTCTCGCATTCGTAGCAAATAACTTGATCTTTATCTTTGAATTCTCATATGTTACTGGAACCACCTTTATGGAACCTATTCCTGAAGCCTTGATCCTTTCTGTATAACTTCTTGAATCTTCTCACGAATAAGCCTATCACATCATCGTCTTCGTCTTCGTCTTCCTTTTCTTTCACGGCATTAAGAGCAATGCCTTTGCTCTGAGTAGGGTTGACTTCGTCTAGGTCCTTCTTCAATTTCAGCTTGCTTTCATATTCAGATAAACTTCCGAATAAAGCAGCAACTAAAGCCATTGATTCTCCACGAGTCTCCTCTATTGCTGTGACTTTTGCTTCCCAATCTTTTGTTAGAACGTTGAGAATTTTTCTGACTTGAGGACGTTGATCATATGTCTTTCCAAAGGCCGCTAGTTGATTGATAAGATGGGTGTAGCGAAGTTGAAATTCAGCAATAGTTTTTCCAGTCTTCATTCGAAGAAGATCATACTCGATGATCGAGTACTAATACGATTTTCCTTAATCTGGTAGTTCCTTCATATGCTACCTCCGAGCCTTCCATATTTCTTTTGCGATCGACAAGTTGCATATTCAGAAGTACTCCTTCTGACTGAGAGCACTCTGTAACATCAGGATAGCTTTACTGTTAAGAGTGATATTTCTCTTATCATTCTCATCGAACTCAG
Source organism: Acacia melanoxylon (assembly GCA_019022615.1). Taxonomy (NCBI): domain Eukaryota; kingdom Viridiplantae; phylum Streptophyta; class Magnoliopsida; order Fabales; family Fabaceae; genus Acacia; species Acacia melanoxylon. The sequence goes on along the minus strand of JAFJYJ010000071.1, from coordinate 2,338,419 downwards.
CTTCTATCTTTGGGACGGCAATTCCTCCTTTGATCTTTCTAGGAACGTAATCACAAGTCTCTATTACGCGCCAGAGACCGTATTCAGTAGGTAACACAAACACTCTAAATTTTGCTTTCCAGAATGAATAGTGTTCGCCATTAAAGCCTGGAGGATGATTAATCAATGCACCGTCAAGTAATATTCCTTCCATGATCTATCTCGGGATGTTAAGCCCAACTGAGAAACCAGGCTCTGATACCAAATGAAGATAGAATATCACCTAGAAGGGGGGTGAATAGGTGATCTCAAAATTATTTTCCAAACCCACACGAAGACAAGTTAAAACAGAAACAGAGATATGAAGCAGAGAAGTGAAATAGACACGGGACGGTTTATACTGGTTCGGTCCAAAATCACTGACCTACGTCTAGTCCCCAGAACACATGGGATTCCACTATCTTTCAAGAACAATTACACACTCTGTAAACGAAGGATGATCCTCTCACTCTTGGACTCCACTCCCCCTTACAAGTTGTAATTGATACACCCTCTCTTAAGGTTCCTCAACCTTAAGATTCAAACAATAATAAAGTAAATGTTTATGAACTCCTTACGAGCAGATGAAGTATTAAAAACTGAAGAACAAATTGATGAAACAGTTAAAACAACAAATAGTATTAACTCGAATCAATTGCACATCATTTCGGTAGTTGGCGATTTGAATGCTTCGGCTATTTATAGAGGAAGCAATTAATGATCGTTGGTGAAGCTTGTGAAATAGCCGTTGAGAGACTTGAATGTGCCCGTTAGACTGATGAAGTTTTCGTCAAGGATCTTGTCATTGTGACATTCAATGTCGAATGTATGTGTAGAGTTGACATTCTCTTTCATTCGTTTTGTTTTGCCATTGTGAAATAGCATTTAATGCGCAAACGGAATATCAGAGATGCTTTACTTCGATCAGAGTTGCTTTATGTGTTTAGCACTGGTTTAGGTAACTGCATTTTATGCTTCTGACAGACGAGATTACTTTATTCAAATCCGCTGGTAATTTGTGTCTTAATAATCTAAAACTCAAGAACAGATTGGTTAAAAGCATTTGGTAATCGCAACAAGTAATAATCTGAAGAAATAAAGGTCCATTCAATGATTCATGAATCTAGGAGGATAGTGATTTGAAAAGAGGGATGATATTGCTCGAGCAATGATCCATGCTTGCTCGAGCAAGCTCCTTTGAATTTCCCAAAGAGTGCTCTTGATCGCTGATGCTCGAGCAACCAAATTCCTTTGCTCGAGCATGAATTTATCATGCTCGGGCAAGCCTTACTTGAATCAGTTAAAAGCACATCAGATTCGCTGATGCTCGAGCACTCTTTTCTGTCTGCTCGAGCACGATGCTCGAGCATGAATTGATTCATGCTCGGGCAAGCTTCATTCAACGATGAAATAGCCTCGTTGCTTGACTTTGCTCGAGCAACCTCTTTTTTGCTTGCTCGAGCAACCTTTTGCTCCTTACTCGAGTATGACCGTGCGTTGCCTTGCCATTGCTTTGCTCTTCTGTTGATGTTGCTCGAGCAAGCTGAGACTTCTGCTCGAGCAAAACTCCAAACTCTTCATAGTGCTTTGACTTGATGATGCTGGGGAAACTTTATGTGATATGCTCGAGTAGGGCACCAGTGTAAGTTGTCAATTCAATGTTGCTCGAGCAAGACTATACAGTCTGGTCGAGTAAGGCTTCAGTGAATCACTTGCTTTTGCCTTGCATTCAACGTTGCTCGAGCAAGCTAGATACACTACTCGAGTAACCTTCTGAGAAATGCTTTTATCAGATTACCTTATCAAATGTTCTTTGGCTATTTTAATCCAAAAGCTTGGGAATTGTAATCATCAAAACAGAGCTAACAAAGGTGGGAATGGAAATGAAAAGAATGGAATGGAAAGGAAAATATTTTCCCTTGATGTGTTTGTTTCGCAATGGAAAAGAAAATGGGTTGATAGGAAAATTTTTGTTTGGTTGGAAGAAAATAAGATAGGAAAATGACGCAAAATACCATTTCACCCTGAATATAAAATATTATTTTAAACCACACGACACCAACACCTTTTCGATCCTTCCTTCCTTCTTCCTTCAAAGGGAGAGAGAGAGAGAGGTGAACCAAATCTCAGGCTCCGATCCAATCTTAGCTCCTCCATGTGCCATGATTCTTGACCTCCGCCGTCGACGGTCGACGCCGCATACTTGGTGAAAAAGAAAAAAAGACGACCGCCCTTGGCAAGGCATTTTGAAGAATGCCTAAAAGGCATTCTTAGGCACTCCTTAGAATGCCTTGGGCATTCTTAGGCACTCGCTTAAGAATGCCCAAGGCATTCTCGAGAATGCCTTAGGCATTCTCAAAATACCTTGCGAATTCACAAGGCATTCTCGAGAATGCCTTGCTAATTCTCGAGAATGCCTTCCCACACTCCAGTGCACTTTTTTTTTTCTTTTTCCTTCTTCTTCCTTCTTCCTTCACCCTTCACGTCGTCTCTTCTTCTTCTTCCAATTTTTTCTTCCAATCTCTAATCTCTCGGATCGAAAAATTTAGTTTTTTTCCTTCGGCGTTCAAGGCAGCGAGTGCGGCGTCAACAACGGAGGGTCATGACGGCGAATCTTCAAATGGATGAATCCTGGTTCACCTCTGCCAATTCTCCATGAGAATTGCCCAAGGCAGAATTGCCATTGGCAATCCTCCTCTCCCCGGCATCACATTGTTCTATCTCCTCCTCTCCCTAGCGTCACGCTCTTCTCTCTCCTCCTCTCCCGGCATCACATTGTTCTCTCTCTTCCTCTCCCCGGCGTCACGCTCTTCTCTCTCCTCCTCTCCCGGCATCACATTGTTCTCTCTCTTCCTCTCCCCAGCATCACTCTCTTCTCTCTCTGCCATGTGATCAGGACAAAATGGACTTTAGCCCATTTTCCCTTAAACGGGAGAATGGTGTGGCGGAAAATATTTTCAAGGGAAAATTTGAACCAAACGGCCGGCCCGCTTTGGAAAATGCCAATTTTCCTTTTCCCCTCCTCGATTTTCTTCAAACCAAACGAGGCCTACATATTACATGATGGGATCCAGTTTTCTTGAATGTCGGTTTTTTAATATTGTTTTAATTTGGAATTAATTTTTTTTAATTATTTACATATTACATGATGGCCTTAATTCACTTTTGTGCTCTATGCACATGCAGGACCAATGAGATACAAGGGGTTGTACCACATGTTCTACCAGTACAACCCAAAAGGACCCTTGTGGGGCAACATAGCGTGGGGCTACTCCATGTCACGTGACCTCATAAACTGGGCCCTACTCCCACTTGCCCTATCACCAACCAAATCTTATGACATCAATGGCTGCTGGTCAGGTTCTACCACCTTACTCCATGGAAACAAGCCAGGCTTGCTCTACATTGGCGCTGGCCTTAACCAGAACCAAACTCAAAACTTAGCTCTTCCTTTGAACCTCTCTCGACCCTTTTCTTGTGCACAAGTTAGGTCTCCACTAAACCCACTCATTGCTCCAACTTCTGAGAATCATATCAATGCCACCTCTTTTAGGGACCCCACCACTGCTTGGCTTGGTCATGATGGTTTATGGAGAATCCTAGTAGGTATGAAGCATGCAATGCACATTAATTACATGGTTTTCTTCATCCATGCATTTGTCTATTGTGTGAGAGTGAGTGGCATGCAGAGATGTGACCTAAAATATGCTCAACCTTTGTTAAGAATATGACATCATGTGAATTGTTAGGATTAGAATTATAATTTAGGAGAAGCTATTTTCAGGGTTTCATATGCTTGACATGTACTTTGTTGTCACAAAGCAAAGCATCGTGCTTGTCAAGTAGAGAATTGTAACTTTGTGGATAGAAATGATAGAGTAATTTTCTTCACTATACCTGTTATCTCCTTTTTTCAATTAATCTAAAGTCAATCAAATTCTTTTCTTTTTGGTTGACTTTTATAATATGGAACTTATGATCTTCTTAATATTATTAATATGGACTTTGATAAAGTGTATGTAATATTCCATTATCGTAGGGAGTCAAAGAAGGGACACGGGATTAGCACTGCTATTCAAAAGCAAAGACTTTGTTCATTGGGTCAAAGCCAAACACCCATTTTACTCAGCCAAACACATTGGAATGTACGTGGGAGTGTCCTGATTTCTTCACAGTCTTCATTAATAGCACATTTGGTGCTGAAACTTCAACACTTCCTGATAAGCATTTTAAGCTCAGGCATGTCCTCAAGCTTAGCACATCGTCGATCTTATCCAAGATTATTACCTAATCGGATCTTATAATGTAACCCGGGATAGCTTTATCCCGGATATGAGATTAGAGGACACGGAATTATCCTCAGTAATGAGATATGATTTTGTCAAGTTTTATGCCTCAAAAAAATCTATGATGATGCAAAGAAACGAAGGATTTTGTGGGGTTGGGTCAAGGAATCTTCGAGTTCAAAAAGAATATAGTCGAGAGGGATGGTGCGGGATTCGGGTAACTTCATTTTTTTTAAAAAAAAAAAATTAAAGTCGAGAGGATGGTCTGGGATTCGGGTAGCTTGACATTTAATCTAACGATCATCTTTTTATGTGTAACTCTCTCTATCCATCCATCCATGTCTCTACCATTTTCTTAGGAAACGACTCCATCTTACCGATTAAGGATCAAATGAGTCTTGTATTAAGGATCGGATGTAGTATTGTTTTTACCATTATATGAGTAACAAACGTTGTTGTTAAAAACATAAATTTTGTATTTTTAGTGGTATTAATTTTTTAGGAAGTTACCTAACCATTTATTTTTAAAGAAATTATTATTTAGTATTTATAAAGAGCTTATTTTAGTTAGGATAAAATCTTGGAAAAATTATAATAAAGGACCTAAAAAAATAATATTTATTAAAAAGAACTATAAAAATGATAATTATTTTGAAGGACCAGAAATTAAAATAGTAAAATAGAAAGACTAAATTACTCTTAGCGAGCTTTTCTATATTCTCTCCAATTAAATCAGAATCTAGATTAATTTTTGTTTTTGTTTAGTAAAAGATAATTGGAGTCTTATGGTGATTTTACTAAAGCTTCAAGAGGAATTCAACCATCGTAATTCATTGATACAGCTTCAAGAGGTATATGATTCGAGAATACCAACCATGAAACATCAGCAAAGAAAGCCACGGACAAATTAAAAAAAAATGGAAGTGGTAGGTGACGGTGGAAAGCAAACAGAGGAAGTGACGGTCTGGGTGAATGGGATAAATCTCGTTGATGAGGATGAGAATGAAGGTTGCCGACGTTAATGGTAGAGTTGGTATAGGTGATGCAAAGTGAAAAATATCAGCCATTCCTCTCTGAAAGTGTCGATGGCTACCTTCAATTATAGAAAGGTCACAGATCCTTAAAATCTCATTGAAACCCGGATTTGGGAGTTGGGATGGTCGCAGGTCGTCAGTAGAGCTGGGAATCAAGGCCAGGACCTCACAGGGCCGGCCCTCCAGGGCCCGGAGTAAGAAAAATATATGTTTTTCAAAGCTCGGCCCGAAACCACCGAGGCTTGGGCCGCCCTCTAGAGCTCGGAAGTTACTATTCCAAATTTTAACTATTTTTCCTTTGTTTTATTTTTAAAGAAATATAATTAGTAAATTACAACAATTAAATTCTAATTTATCAAATAAATATTGTCAACATTAATATTAAAACAACGCGAATCATCCAACAAATAAGCACAATCACTAATTCATAATCAAAAACAAACTATGTTCACAAATAACTGACATAAAACATAAGAACCATACCACTAAGCAACATTAGTACAATGACTATTATGGTCGTCATCTTCGTCACTATCATTAATTTCAACGACATTTGATTGTGCTTCGCTTTGAGTAGGCTCTGGTTCATGAGTAAGAATATCATGAATTTCTTCTCCCGCATCATGAACACATCCATAATCTTTATCTGCAATAAATAAAAAATCAAATCATAAAATTAAAGTATAGTTATTATGTATTTGTACTTAAATGGATAAATAACTCTATAACAAATACAAAATACATATAAATTAGTAAATTACCATTATATGTGAATCCATGCATCCAAAAAATAATAAATTAAAAGGGCCTACTGGGGTGGCCCGAGGCCCTTGTCCGGCCCTCCAAGCCTTATTTCATTAAATTCCTCTAATTTTCAAGCCCGGCCCTTCGGGGCCGGTCCGATGGGCTCGGCTCGTTTTCCCACTCTAGTTGTCAGTGATGGAGAGGTAGAGAGAAGGTGAGATAGTGGAGGATGAAGATTAGAGATGAAGTCTAAAGGTCTCTAGCATGCGAATGTGTCTCTACTTTTTATCTCGTAATACCCTAAAAATCGTATTTATGATAAGTATCATAATTTAGTAAATAATACCTACTGGAAATAGGTGAATATGAGGTCTCAAAACTATTGTAATATTTATCATATTTTCTAAGGTAAATTCTGTCGAAATTAGAGGAAATAAAGTGCCAAAAGGCCAAAAATGCATTTATGGGCCATAAAACATCCTGAGAAAATTATGATAAATCTTAAGAGGCAATAAAATATTTATTAAAAATAGGAGAGAATATTGTCTCTAATTTTGGAAATTTAATAAATTATTTCCTTGGAAAAATAAAAGGAAAAATTTAATATTATTTTTGGAAACCCTAATTTGGCCCCATGATTTTTGATATAATGCATGGGTCATAAAATACCAATGTCAGTGAAATAGTTGTGAGAAAATGATTAATCCTAATTAAAAAAATTAGCAACAATTAGTAAGTGGTTAATTAAGTAATTACTGGCTAATTGTTTAAGCTTGATCAAGAGAATATCCAAGGTAAATTATGTAATACACTTTAATTAAATGTTATGGCTAAAATTAGCATAAAGTATACTTGCTAATTAATTAGAAAAGGTTAAGAATAAATGTATGAGATTAAGTACATGAAAACCCTAAATCCTAAAAGATTGCTAATCATAGGATTAAGGCCCTAATTAAGCTTTCTAATTAAAATAAAATAAAATATTAAAGTAATTAAAAATAAAAATAAATGAAAATAAAGGGGGAGGGCGAAATTCTAGTGTGAAAAGGGTTGTGGATTTTTCAAAAATAATATCATGATATTTATTAATTAAATAATAATATAAATGAGATATTTGTGGAAAAAGCAAATAGGATAAATGAGAACCGATAGAAATTAAATCCTATCTCAAAATAGGTGAACTAAGTATCTAACATCGGACTTATTATAAACGAGTATAATTTTATCCGGAGTGGGCTGTCTCCGAAGTCATTTCCGAAACCGGCGGAATGATTAAGAGACAAGACGAAAAGGGAAAAGAGCGAGATAGTAGAAACGAGAACCAATGGAAAATAAATCATATCTAGAAAACCATGAACTAGGTTTATGAGATCAGGACATATTATGAATCAGTGAATTTTTACCCAGAAGTTGATGTTACCGGAAGTCATTTCCGTAACCGACGTCGTTTATCCGAAAATGTTCAGCAGGCTACGGAATACCCTTAATGGGATCAAAAAATTTGCTAACCCAAGTATTTTGAAAGAGGAAGAATAGACCTTCGACGCCGTTTGTGTTCTGTATTTTTGAGATTGTTTAAGATTGCGCGATTAGAACACCGAACAGGGAACTTTATCGGTACAAGACCAAAAAGCAAGAGGATGATGTAACACCCCAATTTCTGTAGCATAAATCGTGTCGGTGACACGTGGTTTTATAAAAATTCATCGAGTTTTGAGGTGCTACGGCTTAGCGTAATGCGGAAACGGAGAGCATGTACTAAAAATTTGAACAATTGAGTGATCGATATAAAAATACTCGGACATATGCGATGTCGACGTATCGATATATTATAAATTTCCCGAAGGATTGTTCATGTGATACGGTAATACAAAACTTTATAATTACAATTCTTACATGTAACTATACCCTTCAACCAAGCCTTGAGTAGACTTGGGGCATAGAACCTAACTCGGTTAAATCATCTCATTTGGCCAGCCGGGTAGGTCTAGTGGAAGTCTCACCGTGCTAGGGTGACCGATTGATCGAACCACATAGACGACCCTTCTAGTTTAAGCACCAAATGATGTGAAGTAACTTTATTAGATTCATGCCATAAGGTAGGTTCTTGACTTTCTTCCCGCATTTCCTTTGACCGGTGCCTCCTCACGGCTCCATTTACCGGTGTTTATCTACGCTCCATCCCTTGGTACCTTCTCGATCCTGGTTCCTTTACTCGAACCTCTAGTCAAGTCTAAGATTCAAAACAAATTGAATCTTAGGTAACAGATTAACCTCATATGAAAAGTATAACAAAGATATGTATGACGATATTCATTACATTTCAGCATTAACCAATACATAGCACACAAAGACATGTAAGGTTACAACAATACATAAGCACACAACAGAGATGTAATGTCAAAACAACAACAAGACATAGAACACAAAGACATGTAAAGTTATCTATACAAATCCATGTATAGTTGAATAGTCTGCACCACCTGCCACGATGTACACTCGTGTCCTCGCGCTAGGAAAACAATCTCACGGCATTATCAAGACTATAACCCGTATCAAGTCGAATGTATATAAACAAGTGATTCAAGACGAGTCTTAACCACGGTGCATGACCCAAGACCAAGTCTTGTCCATGACTCTATGAAATCATTCCATCTCATACATGCATACAAGACATATCAGAGTTAAAGTTACTGTACGAAAAACGTACCTTTCTTCCATATGAATAGTAATTTACTATTCATGTATACGTACTATTCATAAATACGGCACTATGAATAGTAATATGCCCGTCCTTCAAATCTGACTCCGGAATCCTCGGATATCCTAACATATTACCATATAGCTTAGAATAATATCCAAAAGGTTAATTTTACCTTTCTACCCTTGTTGGATTTATTATTCCATTTTTACCCTTACATTTTCTTAAAAACGCTATGCTGAATTTCTGGGCAGAATTTTTGATTAACTTTGAAAACTCATAAGTAATTCTAGAAAACTCGAAACGAGGATCCGTAAAATTCCCCGGAATCCTTAGGAAGTCTAGTTTTGAGGAAAAATACTGGTTCTTGCCCAGATTTTATGAATAGTTCCCAGTTTTCACGTGTTCATCTTCTGTCCAGAAATATTCCAGAAAAACGTAGCCCAACTTTGGACATTTTTATCTCCTAGTACAGAACTTGAAATAATACACTCTAGGTATATTTGAAAAGCCCTATATGTCTACTTTGAACATGAATTTTCTCAGAATTTAAGAACATCATCTTCAATATAAATTACTGTCGTTTTTACCCCTGACCTCAGGAATTGCTAACCGACAAAATTTCGCGGAGTTTCGCTACTTTATGATTAGCTTCCAAAAATTCTGCTATATAACCTTTTCCATCATTTTTTCGAAATAAAACAATTTCTAACCATAAAAAACATGAAAATAAAATTACTCTAGCATATTTAAGATCAAAGCAACTTCTATCTATGAATATAAAACTAGAACTCAAGAACTAGAGAACTTACCCTTGAAGAACCTTACTACTACTTCTTCCTTGCTCCAAGAACTTCACTCTACTCACTCTCTAATCTTAAAATCAGATGCTTTGAGCTGATTTTGGTGTGAAGAATATGAAGAGAAGAGTCTTCTATTTATAGAAGAAATTCAAGGCTATTCCAACTACATTTCTTCCTTAACCAAACACTCAAACCAAACCCTCAAACCAAACACTCAAACCAAACACTCTTACACCAAACACTCTTCTTCCATCTACCAAAAACTACCATTCTAATTACCTATTCCATCCACCAAAAACTACCATTCCACTTACCTATTCCATCCACCAAAAACTACCATTTAATATTTATTTGCAAATATTAAATAAGTATTGGAAAATAAAATCCTTAATTCCATATAAGAATTTTCTTCCATAATTAACTCTCTAGGCCATAAAATATTGGTTCTAAAATTTCTAGACCAAAAATTATCCTCTAACTATTTTTCCTTGAATTATTTGGAAAATAGGCCTCAAAATCCAAAAAATAGCTTTAAAACTATTTAGGCCAAATTTTCATAATAAATTCCCATAAAACATTTCTTGTTTCCAAATTCAAAAATTTGGGATATTACATTCCTCCTTTTGGTTATAAATTAATTACCTTTTTATGTGCTATTTATGTCATATTAAATAGCTCCTAAATAATGTCTCATAATTAACCATTCGTTAATTAATTCCAAAGTGGAATTTGGATGAAAATATAATCAATAGATTATAATTTCTTGAGACAAATATTCATCTTTGTATTTAATATGTATTATTTATCAAAATATAGTATTTATGACAAATAGGAATTTTAGGGTATTACAGATGACATCACTTGGATGACATCATTTTGTTGAAATTGAGGGCAAGGAGGTCGGCTAGAGCAATCTAAGGGCCAAGGAAGTGCCATGCAATAAAACCTAGATCCAATGGTTGAGATTCAATATGAAAAAGCATGAATAGTAGCTCAAAATTGCCTATAAATAGATGGCAACTCCAAGCATAATTTTCACACGAAATCCTCTTGCCTATTTCAAAATCTTGGAGTAGAGCAGGAAGGAAGAGCTTTAAGAAAGTTGTAGCAAAGCCCTGGGTAATTTCTTCGGTCCTTAGTCTTAAGCTTTAGTAATTCTTTTAGTAGTTATAGTAGAAATGCTAGGTAGATCTTTAATTTGCCAAGATAGTTTAGATATCATGTTTTAGGGATAAATATGATATTTATTTCAAAGATATATTGGAGGAAGAGATATGGCAAAATTTTGGAAGATTAGAGTCAAAATAGCGAAGCTCTGGCGAAATTTCGCCAATTAGTCAAACTAGGGGCAAAATGGTAATTTGTACCTAAAATGCACATTATGATGCTAAATATTGATAAATGCGATATTATCCTTATAGGATACCTTTGATCACCTACCGTTGTCTTTGTTGTCGTACCTACTGTTGTCACATATCAAACGTCTTTTTCCGTCGGAAATCTTGTTTTCCGTCAAACGTACTTGAAGTACCGTCAACGAATGTACGGACGCGTCTTTGTAACACTAATGCTAATGCTTATAGTATGCTTATATATGTTGTGGATAGTTTCATAGAGCCCCGAACGGGACTCGTCACGGACATGCACGATGACTAAGGTATGGGGACTTAGATCACTATTTACAACTTTACGGGTTATAGTCATGATAATGCCGTTATGTTTTCCTAGCACTGAGGACACGACTGTACATCGTGGCACGGATGTTGCAAACCGGAAATAACTTTACATGTTGGTGTAGTTGTTATTAAATGATCATACGACGTCTTGTATTGATCAATGCTTTGTAATATTAGAAATATCGTTATACATATTGTTTATATAAGCATGAGGTTAACCGTTACCTGAGGTCCGATGGGCATTGGACCTCATCTCTTAGCTTCAGGGTACAGAGACCCGAGGACGGAAAATGAGAGTAAGCAGCATGCGTGAAGACCGAGTAAAAGACCGACTGAGGATATTTAAGATTGGAACAGAGATAATGTATTATTCTTTATGAACAAAAATACGCCACGCTAAAGTTGTATCGATTACTCAATACTCTATTCGCTCCAATGCTCTACTACGATTGATTAAAAAAAATCGTTTTTAAAATGAGATGTTACATTATCTCTCCATGAAGTTTAGAAGAGAGACCGAAAAGGAAGTCTCATAAGCTCGGGAGGTGTCCTTCAAAATCACTCAATCAATCACTTCAGATTTAGATTCTGATTTAGTTAGAGAGAAAATAAGAAATTTGACTAAGGACAATTTAGTCTTTCTATTTTAATTTTTTAATTTCTGGTCCTTCAAAATAATTACCATTTTTATGGTCCTTCTTAATAAATATTATTTTTTTAAGTCCTTTATTATAATTTTCCCTAAAATCTTTCAACCTACATACCGAATTAAAGTCCTTGTAGTTCGTCGAGATATAAATGTTTAATTTTTGTAAAAAATCTATTTATTTATTTCATCTGAAAGCTTTCGTTTTCTTATGAAACATTTTGGTTTTAATTTTTTTTTTAACATCTCTATAAAGTGCCGGTGATGACGACGAAGGATCTCATGCGGAGCCCTTTGCATCAAGATACGGGGAGGGACCAGGGAGGACGGGAGGGAAGCCAACTCCGAAAATATCACTTGCCAAACCATTAAATGAAGGAAGCTATGGAGTCACAATTAGGCATAACTAGGACCAACCAAACTAAGAAGGCTAAAAGCCTAAGTTTGTATATAAATCATTGAAGAGAAGGAGGTCAAGAAATATAAAGAAGAAATAAGAAATAAGGAAATTCAGGATCTTTAAGAAATCTCTAAGATAAAGATGAAATTATATAAATCCAGAGAAATGATGTTACTCATTTTTATAATTTAGAATTCTTATTCCTAAGGCAATGGAATAGGGGATGGCGATATTAGGAAGGACAAGCAGAAGGTGAAGGCAATATAAGAGGGAAGCAGATCCTGTCAATATCTTTTTTTTATTATTATTATTATCTCTCATGAGCTATGTAACATCCCATTTTCAAAAGCAGTATAATTTTTTTCCCCATCATATATCATCAGAGTAAAGCATCGGAGCGATTGAGTAACGATATATTTAATCAAATTGCCGTAAGTCGGCTGATTACAAAAGCGGTACAATGACCGAGAGTTTTCAAAAGTAAATAGCGGTAGAGGAAAGTCTTCGTAGAGTCCTACGCGTCTTTGCCTTTCTCCTCGGTCCTCGTTCCTCCGAACCTGTCGCTATATTAAGAGCTGAGGTTCAATGCCCATTGAACCTCAGGTAACGGTTAACCTCATGTTTATATACACCACATAGACAGTATATGAGCACACTAACAAGCATACCCCAACATCATATAAGCCCCCAGGCAGATATGTCGCACTTAGCATACGGTTCGCACTTCACAATGGTATTCGCACTTAGCAATGGTATTCGCACTTAGCAATGGTATTCGCACCTAGCAATGGTATTCGCACTTAGCAATGGTATTCGCACTTAGCAATGGTATTCGCACTTAGCCAACGTATCCCAACACCCAGCAAGCATAATAATAGTACAATAAGCATACCACAGAGCTATCGACTACTTCACATAGACAAACCATACACATAGCACATAGACACATACAATAAACATCAGCGTTAGTGTTACAGTACGCGAACGTACCTTCGTTGTCGACTACGGTACGTTTTACGGAAAACGGTGATTTTTGATACGGTGGGTGAAACGATGGTACGACGGCGGCACAACAGCGGCTCGATTATAACCGATATCCTATAAGGATAATATTTAACAACTCTTAGCAGTATAACGGGCATTTTAGGTACAAATTACCATTTTGCCCCAACCCCTAATCGGCGGAATTTCGCGAGCTTATTTTTTTCTCTATCTCTCCGGAATTTTGACGATCTTTTCCCTCATCATATTTTCAAAATATGTATCATATTTACCCCTAAATATGATATCTAGACTATCTTGAAAAATTAAAGATAAATCTAGCATTCCTACTATATCTACCGAAAGAACTACCGAAACTAAAGACCGGGGACCGAAGAACTTACCCCGAGACTTTGCTCGGACTTTCTCCCGAGCTTCTCTCTCTAACTTCACTCTAAGGGTCAGATTTTTGGTGTGAAAAATGAAGAAGGTGCTCATGCCCTTATATAGGGAAAAATTGTGCCACTTTGGTAATTTCCATATTCCAAATCTTGTAATTTTCTCTTACCTTATAACCAAGTAAAATCAAAGCATAATGGTGTTTAATTCTTGACCATGGGCAGCCCTTAGTCGACATTGGGGAGTGATGTGGCAGCAAGCCATTGGTCCAAGAGTGGTGAGTCAACTTGCTTTATGGCCGGTTCGACAGATTTTCCCTGTTCAGTCTCCGTTTCGCGTCTCTTCGGAGAAATCTCAAAATTCTGAATTCATAACTTTGAAGATCTTCTCTTCCTCATCAAGAATATCTAATTTAACTTAGATTTCGGTCCCTTACGAGGTTCCAACGGTCCCGATTGAAGTTTTCTCGAAAAACGTGTCGAACACGTCCGGTGTCGGAAATCGCTTTCGGAATTATCAATCTCTGGATAATAATTCACGATTCCAAATATGTCCAGATAATTATAAACTCATCTCTAGATGTTGAGTTATAATTATTTTCTTCAAATCAAAATGTGAATATATGCATTTTTCCCTATTTCGTCTTATTAGGCAAATGCGCTACCGACCTCGGAATTAACTTCCGGAAGAGGTCACTTGAAGGTAAAAACTCACTGATCCATATTTTACCTTGACTTTGGAATTCCTATTCCTGGTTCTCTAGATAGGATCCGTTTCCTATTTATTCCATTACTATTCACTATATTATATAATAATACAATTTTACAAAAATATCATGATATTTATTTTTTTCTTTTATTTTTTATTTATTTTTCTAAGCATAAAATATTTTATTTTTATTTTATATTTATTTAATAATTTCGAATTTCTCCAATTAAAAATAATTATTTAAATTATTTTTAATTCATTTACTTTATACCTTAATTATCCCATTAATTACCAGATTAGCCACTTACTAATTTTTGATAATTTTCTTAATTAGGATAAATCATTATCTCACAACTATTTTACTTACATTGGTATTTTATATCCCATGTAAAATATTAAAAATCATGGGGTCAATTATGATCCCCAAAATAATATTAAATCTTGCCTCAATATTTTCCAAGGAAATTAATCCCATAAATTCCTAAAATTAGAGACAACATACTTTCTAATTTTTAATAAATATTTTATTGCCTCTTGGGATTTATCATAATATTTTTAGGTCATTTAATGCCCTAAAAATACATTTTAGCTCTTTATCTCTCCTAATTTCCATAGTAATTACCTTAGAAAATAAGATAATTATTACTTATTATTTGAAACCACATGTTCACCTATTTTCAATAGGTATTATCTATTGAAATATAATATTCCGAGATAAATAATTATCCTATTACATTTCTCCCCGTTAAACAAAATTTCGCCCTCGAAATTTGCTCTATCCCAATTTAGACTTTGTGCGAGACTAACCTTCGGACTAATCGCTCCGAATTTTTCTCTATATGTTGGCGCTTCGCTCGATGATCGAGAATTCGCTCGAGGTTTGACCGTAAAGATCTTGTCATGTCGTACTTTGATATATAGTATTTTCCGTGGGACCCATATACCCCGGTCAACACCAGACATCAAAATGTCTCCATGACGCCCATACACCATGGTAACACAAGATACCTTAAATGTTTCCATGACGCCCATACACCATGTCAACACAAGATACCTCCTACTTAATGACACGATCGTGGTCTGATCGTAGTAACTAAGAAATATGCATTGGAAACTAAAATTTTCGCGACAAGTAAGATAAGTATTTATCAAACCATAGGGAATTCCTTACTATACATGTATCTTAACGATTTCTTTCACCCCGTACTCGTGTGTAGTTTTCGAACACGGGACTTTTCGTCCATTAAAACACAGGACTTCTTGTCCTTTCCCGAGTTTCTTTCAACTCAAAAGGTACTTCAAACACTTGTGTTAGCGGTACAATTCTATACGATACTCACTAACTCTAGGTCTTACATCGATTAGTTCAACTTGAGAGGCTTCAATAGGCGAGAGGCGTAAGTCATCACGCCTGTCCCGCCAGCAAGACATATCCCGATCCATATCTAATGGCACCACGACCAAATCTATAACATCTACTTGGATCCGGGATAACCAACTCTTGGTGTTGTGACCAACTTCGTTCTCGATCTATGCAAGCTCATCTCACGATCTGTGTTCTACGCAAAGATTTAAGTCTTACTCTTCAAGCTTTATCAACGATTATGAAAAATTTCGGCATGAATCTACGGTACTATCCCGCTAGATCCGGAAACTAAATATCTATGTTATTATTTCTATTTTTGATGTACAACTAAATGGTGTTAGAGCATTCGTCAACTCTTGCCAAAACGTAGGGATTACAAACCGAGTAACTCGTAGATCATGGAAAGTGGGTATGTGTTCATGATAGTCATTTTGTCCACCCTGCGATGATTGATACAAAGTCACAAACTCTCGTGCTTTGTTCGGTAGCATTTGATATGGTGTTTTAGATGTTGATCCAATGTTAGGCATCAACTTCATAGTGAATTTTGACTTTTCTTTTCTGAAGGAATATTTGTCAGAGAGATTTTATTTGTGTCTGGATTGTTTTTAGAATAAGGACTCAATCCCTCGTCATCGTTTGATCATTTTATTGATCACTTGCTAGTCCTACTGATTTTGAGAATGTCATCGATGTTTGTGAGACGAAATTTTGAACGAGATATATATTCGACTTAGAATTTAGACATATTTTATTAAGCAAAATAGTTCACACCCAATGGTGTAACTACTACTAGATTGTAAGGTATGTATGTATCCCAAAATGATTCGCCTATTTATCAGACATGCTGAGTGATTAGCACCCGTGTTGTATAATATCTAAAGTAGATTCCTATTGAGAGATAGTTATGCGGATCCTCTCTGGAGATTATTCGTGGCTGTCTTCCTCTACCTCTGCCTCGGCCTCTGGGAGCTCCGGCTCCTCTTAAATTTGTCATGTCTCGTTCTTTCTCCTTTATTAGGGAAAACGTTAGATTTAAAAAGACAATGATTAGTCTATCGCAGACTTTATCACACTAATACTACAAACAAACGGACACTCGTACTATTTCCCTTTGTTCGGATTTCGTTGATTTGGTCTACTCGAAAACGGGTACGGAATTTCGTATCGGAGTTCCTCTACATGAGTCAAATACTACATGTACTTATCCTTGTTGGTCTCGGAGTTTCGTCGGCGTGGCCTAGCTCCACATATAAGCTCGCTAGGACGAATAGTCGTCCGAAGTACAAACCGACGATTATCGAATTATCGAGTTATCAGAGACTGATATCAGAGTTATCGGAATTATCAGAGTTATCAGGATTACCAGAGACTGATATCAGAGTTATCAGAATTATCAGGGTCTGATATCAAATATGAATATGGACGATAGATTTACTGATTCTGGGTTAGAATGATGCACCGACAGAGGGTGGTACACCGGTTCAGAATGGTATACCGGTGGGTACAACGACTTAGGGCTATATCAGTACTCATTTTCAAAACATGCTCTTTAAAAAGGCGTAGAGCCTAACTCCGTTACTCAACCAATTTGGCCAGGTAAGTGTCTATCATGGGAGCCTCACCGTGCTAGGGTGACTGATTGGCTGATCCACATAGACTAGCCTTGCCTTCGGCACCAAAAGGTTTTTAGAATAACTTAGTCAGATCTATGCCAGGACAACTGCTCTGATACTAAAGTGTAACATCCCATTTTCAAAAGCAGTATAAATTTTTTTCCCCATCATATATCATCAGAGTAAAGCATCGGAGCGATTGAGTAACTGATATATTTAATCAAATTGCCGTAAGTCTGGCTGATTACAAAAGCGGTACAATGACCGAGAGTTTTCAAAAGTAAATAGCAGTAGAGGAAAGTCTTCAGCCGAGTCCCTATGCGTGCTGCTTGCCTTTCTCCTCGGTCCTCGTTCCTCCGAACACAATCGCTATATTAAGAGCCGAGGTTCAATGCCCATTGAACCTCGGTGTAACGGTTAACCTCATGTTTATATACACCACATAGACGGTATATGAGCACACTAACAAGCATACCCCAACATCATATAAGCCCCCCGCGATATGTCGCACTTAGCATACGGTTCGCACTTCACAATGGTATTCGCACTTAGCAATGGTATTCGCACTTAGCAATGGTATTCGCACCTAGCAATGGTATTCGCACTTAGCAATGGTATTCGCACTTAGCAATGGTATTCGCGCTTAGCCAACGTATCCCAACACCGGAAAGCATAATAATAGTACAATAAGCATACCACAGAGCTATCGACTACTTCACATAGACAAACCATACACATAGCACATAGACACATACAATAAACATCGGCGTTAGTGTTACGAGACGCGAACGTACCTTCGTTGTCGACTACGGTCGTTTACGGAAAACGGTGATTTTTGACGGCGGTGAAACGGTACGACGGCGGCACAACAATGGCTCGATTATAACCGATATCCTATAAGGATAATATTTAACAACTCTTAGCAGTATAACGGGCATTTTAGGTACAAATTACCATTTTGCCCCCTGAACCCCTAATCGGCGGAATTTCGCCGGAGCTTGTTTTTCGCTCTATCTCTCCAGAATTTTGACAGATCTTTTCCCTCATCATATTTTCAAAATATGTATCATATTTACCCCTAAATATGATATCTAGACTATCTTGAAAAATTAAAGATAAATCTAGCATTCCTACTATATCTACCGAAAGAACTACCAAACTAAAGACCGGGGACCGAAGAACTTACCCGAGACTTTGCTCGGACTTTCTCCGAGCTTCTCTCTCTAACTTCACTCTAAGGGTCAGATTTTTGGTGTGAAAAATGAAGAAGGTGCTCATGCCCTTATATAGGGAAAAATTGTGCCACTTTGGTAATTTCCATATTCCAAATCTTGTAATTTTCTCTTACCTTATAACCAAGTAAAATCAAAGCATAATGGTGTTTAATTCTTGACCATGGGCAGCCCTTAGTCGACATTGGGGAGTGATGTGGCAGCAAGCCATTGGTCCAAGAGTGGTGAGTCAACTTGCTTTATGGCGGTTCGGATTTTCCTGTTCGATCTCCGTTTCGCGTCTCTTCGGAGAAATCTCAAAATTCTGAATTCATAACTTTGAAGATCTTCTCTTCCTCATCAAGAATATCTAATTTAACTTAGATTTCGGTCCCTTACGGGTTCCAACAGTCCAGTTGAAGTTTTCTCGAAAACGTGTCCGAACACGTCCGGTGTCGGAAATCGCTTTCGGAATTATCAATCTCCGGATAATAATTCACCGATTCCAAATATGTCCAGATAATTATAAACTCATCTCTAGATGTTGAGTTATAATTATTTTCTTCAAATCCAAAATGTGAATATATGCATTTTTCCCTATTTCGTCTTATTAGGCAAATGCGCTACCGACCTCGGAATTAACTTCCGGAAGAGGTCACTTGAAGGTAAAAACTCACTGATCCATATGTTACCTTGACTTTGGAATTCCTATTCCTGGTTCTCTAGATAGGATCTGTTTCCTATTTATTCCATTACTATTCACTATATTATATAATAATACAATTTTACAAAAATATCATGATATTTATTTTTTTCTTTTATTTTTTATTTATTTTTCTAAGCATAAAATATTTTATTTTTATTTTATATTTATTTAATAATTTCGAATTTCTCCAATTAAAAATAATTATTTAAATTATTTTTAATTCATTTACTTTATACCTTAATTATCCCATTAATTACCAGATTAGCCACTTACTAATTTTTGATAATTTTCTTAATTAGGATAAATCATTATCTCACAACTATTTTACTTACATTGGTATTTTATATCCCATGTAAAATATTAAAAATCATGGGGTCAATTATGATCCCCAAAATAATATTAAATCTTGCCTCAATATTTTCCAAGGAAATTAATCCCATAAATTCCTAAAATTAGAGACAACATACTTTCTAATTTTTAATAAATATTTTATTGCCTCTTGGGATTTATCATAATATTTTTAGGTCATTTAATGCCCTAAAAATACATTTTAGCTCTTTATCTCTCCTAATTTCCATAGTAATTACCTTAGAAAATAAGATAATTATTACTTATTATTTGAAACCACATGTTCACCTATTTTCAATAGGTATTATCTATTGAAATATAATATTCTAGATAAATAATTATCCTAGGGTATTACAAGCTAATCATGTGCGTTGATTGAAAAGAAGATAAAAATATTAAAGTAGTTCTGTGACTTTTCAGATTGATTGACGAACATGATTTAGAGATTATGAGGGATGATAAGAAAAAAAAAAATGATGAGAAAAACCTAATTCGAGTGGGGATTATGATTCATTGATGAGAAAAACCTTTAATTTTAGTGGAGATGATTCTCTTCTCTTCCCTTCCTTTTCCTTTCTAAACATAAGATCAACATTTAAATGACTTAAATTTAATTTTTTTTAAAATATTTTTAAAATCAACTACTTATATATAATTTATTTTTTGTAATTTAACATTTTGATATCAATTTTACAATTTTGACATCTCATTGTTTCCTTGGGAATTTGGACAAAAAAATTTATTATAATTTTTTTTTTTACTTTTTATGTTATTTAATAAAAGACATAATTAACTTATCAATGATGTTTGTTAAATTAATTTACATGGTGGGCACAAATATTCAATATAATAAAAAGTAAAAATAGTTAATATGATATGTTTTTTAAAAATACCTAAATCATTTTCCTTAATTCTCTCTTTCCCTCTCCAACTTGATTATTGTTGATAAGATATCAATATGGTTAATTTGAAAAAGAAAAAGAAAAAGATCAACATGTGAAATATGTCTTATATGTAAGATCTATCTATTCCCCAATTAGATCCTACATTAAGCACAAATAATCCGACATATAGATATTTTTACTTCACTTAGAATCCCACTAAAGATCTTTGACTCTTTATAGCTATATTTTCCTCCATTTCTTGTATATTAGTATTTATTTTTAAATATTTCATTTTTTATTTGAATTACTTAGACAAAATGCAGTGTTCCCAATGATAGTAGTCATATTAAAAATCATTTAAACTATTAGAGCTTAATTTTAAATATTTGAGTTGCAAAGAGAAAATTAAAAATTGGATGGAACCTTGGCAGAAAAAACCGAGTTTCAGGTAATATTGAGCACAAATTTTGTCTTATCTTCCCGTGAAAAAAATATTAAAAATAAAAAATTAATATTAAGTAATAATAACAAGGGAAGAACATTTTTTTTTCACTCTGTAGTCTGTACGTATCCAATAAAAAAGAATATTGAGCACATATATGAATGATTGATTTTTCCCTATAAACAATTATACACACATATATAAATATAAAAGTTAGATAACTAGTTTGTAGAGGTCAAGAAAAACTTAATTATTTATACAAAAAGGTGTTTTGGCATACTTAAAATATTATTTTTAATCATTTAATTTGCATCGGAAACTAGTTCCTTAATAGAAAGTCTAATATAAAATATGTGCAATCAATTGTAAGAATTTAGAATTTTTTTTTTTATAAATTTAGAAAACAAAATAAATTGATCAAGGTACGTTACACCTAAAAGGGAAAGAATCCCTTGTACTTCCTTGATATTCCCTTTGATGTTGGTTCTAAATGTAACACCTATTTCACATTCTTACGCATTTTTCTCAAATTAATTATATTGATATTACCTCAACAATAATCGAGGAGAAGGAGGAGGAATGAAATTAAGGAATATGATTATAACATTTTTTATAAAAACATATGATATTAACTAATAATGTTAATATACTCTAATTAATTAATTATATTTTACATTAAGGATCATATAAGTATTTCTTTAATATTTGTCTAGAAAGTTGACGTTATACTAACGTCAAGAAACAGAGATTCTATACCCGACAAGTAGTGATGACATGAGTTCCTCTCTCTCTATAAAAAGGAAGCCACAGGCTTTGGTCAAGTCATGCCCACAAACAAAGTATGGCATTGTCATCTTCAATTAGGGTTTGGGATGTATTGTCTCTCATTCTAAGTCTTAGCTATCGCGTCTTTCACATTGAAGCTTCTCACCATGAAACTCCTTCTTCTGTTTTCTCCATCAACCAACCTTATAGAACTGCCTTTCACTTTCAACCTCACCACGATTGGATGAACGGTTCTTACTTCTTACTTTCTCTACCTTCCCTTTAATGCTTTATGTATAGATTTCTAGCCCTTTTGGTACATGGAGCCCAATATTGGAAGTTGCACTATATTCACAACTTATAAATAGTGGGACTTTCATATCACAAAAACAATGAAATTTGCGATGGAAATTTATGACAAAAATCCAGAAATTAATATTTTCCACCAGTTATATCATTCATAAACGTGTAAAAAGTTTTGCAATAATTTTTGCAACATATTTGTAACTTTTTGTTGTTGCAAAACGTATTGCAAAATTTTTTGGGATATAATTGTTTTGTTGCAGATTTCATCACTTTTTTATTATTATTGAAGTAAGTTGCTTATATATATACTTATGCCTCATTCTTTTATATATCTTTCAAAATTTGTTTCTTTATCTGATTTCTAACCATTGTTTCCTTTTGAGTTTGTCCTTTGCTTGCAGATCCTAATGGTTAGTTTTTATCTAATCTCCCCTTATTAATTTGTTCCAACTAAAATAATTTTTTCTTGCTTCTTTTCGACTTTGAATTTCTTAATCTATCTTACTCTTAACTTGGTTCTATTATATTAATTAACTTCATTTTTTTATAAAACGATAAAAATAAATAAATAAAAAGTAGTAATTTTTTTTTTTGTTTTTATTGTATTTTACGGCCTTAATCTATTTCACCCTTATGGATGGATACAGTAAGTTCAAGAAAAATTGGAAGCCATCAGAATATATAGAAACTAACATCTTAATATTTACATATAACAAGAAGATGATGGAATCTAGTTTCCCTGAATGTAGGGTTTTTAATATTGATTTAATTTGGAATTATATTTTTTAATTCTCTCTCTATCTCTTACTTTCTTGAATACATTATTCGCATTCACTTTTGTGCTGCGTGGATGCAGGACCAATGAGATAATACAAGGGATTCTACCACATGTTCTACCAGTACAACCCAAAAGGAGCCACGTTTGGGAACATAGCGTGGGGCCACTCCATGTCACGTGACCTCGTGAACTGGGCCCTACTCCCACTTGCTCTATCACCAACCAAATCTTATGACATCAATGGCTGCTGGTCAGGTTCTGCCACCTTACTCCATGGAAACAAGCCAGCCTTGCTCTACACTGGCGCTGGCCATAACCAGAACCAAACTCAAAACT
Organism: Acacia melanoxylon; assembly: GCA_019022615.1. Classification (NCBI taxonomy): domain Eukaryota; kingdom Viridiplantae; phylum Streptophyta; class Magnoliopsida; order Fabales; family Fabaceae; genus Acacia; species Acacia melanoxylon. The sequence continues at coordinate 2,315,265 of JAFJYJ010000071.1, read as the reverse complement.
TAGCTCTTCCTTTGAACCTCTCTGACCCTTTTCTTGTGCACTGGGTTAGGTCTCCACTTAACCCTCTCATTGCTCCAACTTCTGAGAATCATATCAATGCCACCTCTTTTAGGGACCCCACCACTGCTTGGCTTGGTCATGATGGTTTGTGGAGAATCCTAGTAGGTATGAAGCATGCAATGCACATTAATTACATGGTTTTCTTCATCCATGCATTTGTCTATTTTGTGAGAGTGAGTGGCATGCAGAGATGTGACCTAAAATATGCTCAACCTTAGTTAAGAATATGACATCATGTGAATTGTTAGGATTAGAATTATAATTTAGGAGAAGCTATTTTCAGGGTTTCATATGCTTGACATATACTTTGTTGTCACAAAGCAAAGCATCGTGGTTGTCAAGTAGAGAATTGTAACCTGTGGATAGAAATGATAGAGTAAATTTCTTCACTAGACCTGTTATCTCCTTTTTTCAATTAATCTAAAGTCAATCAAATTCTTTTCTTTTTGGTTGACTTTTATAATATGGAACTTATGATCTTCTTAATATTATTAATATGGACTTTGATAAAGTGTATGTAATATTCCATTGTAGGGAGTCAAAGAAGGGACACAGGATTAGCACTGCTATTCAAAAGCAAAGACTTTGTTCATTGGGTCAAAGCCAAACACCCACTATACTCAGCCAAACACATTGGAATGTGGGAGTGTCCTGATTTCTTCCCAGTTTTCATTAATAGCACATTTGGTGCTGAAACTTCAACACTTCCTGATAAGGATTTTAAGCTCAGGCATGTCCTTAAGCTTAGCCTGAATGATCTTATCCAAGATTATTACCTGATCGGATCTTATAATATAACCCGGGATCGCTTTATCCCGGATATGAGATTAGAGGATACGGAATTATCCTCTGTAATGAGATATGATTATGGCAAGTTTTATGCCTCAAAAAAATTCTATGATGATGCAAAGAAACGAAGGATTTTGTGGGGTTGGGTCAAGGAATCTTCAGTTCGAAAAGAATATAGTCAGAGAGGATGGTCCGGGATTCAGGTAACTTCAAATTTTGTTTTTCATATTTAAAAAGTTAATTTTTATTCATTCAAAAATATATTGTGGCTACCCTGAATTTATTATCTAAAAAGATTTAATAAAAATTATTTACTTATCAAGGATATAATGTTTATCTTGTTCAGGGAAGTAGCTAGACTTACTTCACATGGGTTAAGGAAATGTTATTTCTATCAAGAACAAAAAACTCTATTGCCAATTTTTCTCATAGTTTTAAAATATTTTGACTATTTTATCCTTTCATGATTTAAATAATTTTACTTTTTTTTTGAATAAGTATTGTTTTATATGAATAACTCAAAATGTCATTCTTATTTGAAAAAACCTTTTATTTCATTTAAAATTGTAATACCGGATATTTATTTATCGGGAATTTTATATTGAGATAAATATATGACTAATTCAAGAAGGTGAATATGCGGTCTCAAATAATAAGTTATAATTATCTTATTTTCTAAGGTAATTTCTATTGAAATTAGAAGAAGTAAAGAGCTAAAATCCATAAGATGCATTTATGGGGTATAAAATGGCCTGAAAATATTATGATAAATACCAAGAGGCAATAAAATATTTGCTAAAAATTAGAAAGTATGTTGTCTCTAATTTTAGGAATTTATGGGAATATTTTCCTTGAAAAATAATGAGGCAAAATTTAATATTATTTTTGGGGATCATAAGTGACCCCATGATTTTTAATATTTTACATGGAGAATAAAATACCAATGTCAGTGAAATAGTTGTGAGATAATGATTAATCCTAATTAAGAAAATTATCCACAATTAGTAAGTTACTAATTAAGCAATTAATGGCTAATTGTTTGAGCTTAAACAAGAGAATGTTTAAGGCAAAATATGTAAAACCCTTTAATTAGGTGTTCATGGCTAAGATTAGCCTAAAGTATACTTACTAATTAATTGGCAAAGATTAAGAAAAATGTATGAAGATAAGTACATAAAAACCCCTAAGTATTAAAAGACTGCTAATCGTAGGATTAGAGCTTTAATTAAGCTTTCTAAATAAATTAAATATATTATTAATGAAATTAAACATTAAATAAAAAAAAGAAAATAAAGGGGGGGCGAAAATCATAGTGTGAAAAGGGTTTGAGTTATTTCAAAAATATATTATAATATTAAGTAATTAAATAATAATATATTCGGTAGAAAAGACTGGTTAATTTAAATGAGGATCGATAGAAATAAAATCCTATCCCAAAATAGGTGAACCAAGTAGCTAACGTCCTGGACTTATTATAAACGAGTGAAATTTTATCCTGGAGTGAGCTATCTCCGAAGTCATTTCGAAACCAACGGAGTAAATAAGAGATAGGGTAAATAAGAGAATGGGCAGATAGTGGAAATGAGAACCCATAGAAAACAAGACCGTTGTGACAAACCATGAATAAGGTTTCTTAGGTCAGGACATATTATAAACCAGTGAATTGTTGTCCGTGGTTGGTTCTACCGAAGTTATTTCCGTAAAGTAGATGGCGTTTGTCCGAAAATGTTCAAATGAGCGCGACGAAATATTCTTAATAGGATCAAAATTTTAGTTAACCTAGGTATGTTGAAAGAGGAAGACTAGACCTTCGGAGAGTCTTTTTGTATTTTTGAGATTCGCTAAGATTACGCGATTGGAACACCGAATAGGGAACTTTATCGGTACAGTCGCATAAAGCAACAAGATGACATCATTCAAGACATCACTTTGTTGACTTTGGGGAGGGGGAGAGGTCGGCACACACAAGGGGATGGCCAAGATTGATTCTCTCAAAAACCCTAGATCCGACGGCCGAAAACTGATCTGAAAAAGTGTGAATAGTGCACAGAATTTGCCTATAAATAGCACCTTACACTCTTCATATTTTCACACCAAAATTCAGAATAGAGAGAAGTTTTAGAGAGAAGGAGGAGTCCGGAGAAAATTGTAGCGAAGCCCTGGGTAATTTCTTCGGTCCTTAGTCTTAAGCTTTAGTAGTTCTTTCAGTAGCTATAGTAGAAATGCTATGCATATATTTATTTTGCCAAGATAGTTTAGATATCATGTTTTAGGGATAAATATGATATTTATTTCAAAAATATATTGGAGGAAGAGATATGGCAAAATTTTGGAAAAAACTAGAGTCAAAGTAGCGAAGCTCTGGCAAAATTTCGCCGAGTAGTCAAACTAGGGGCAAAATGGTAATTTGTACCTAAAATGCCTGTTATGATGCTAAATGTTGATAAATGTGATATTATCCTTATAGGATATCTTTGATCACGAACCGCTGTTGCACCGTCCATTGTCAAATGCCGTTGTCAAAAACGTGCCGTTTTTACGTCGGAAGTGCGGCGCGTCAAACGTACCAAAGTACCGTCGACGAAGGTACGGACGCGTACTGTAACCCTAACTCTGTGCTGCTCATATACATATATGCGATAGATACGTTCATAGACTGAGGCTCTGTTTAGGGTCGTCAATCATACCTACAGTTTACACGGGTTATAGTATTGGTAATACCGTATGAGTTTTCCTAGCGCTGAGGACACGTGTTGTGATCGTGGCACAGGGTATGTGCAGACAAGTTGTGGGACTTTACATACCGCTTTGTGCTTATGTTCGTCATTGTATTGATCATACATCTGCTCCGTGTTTATGTGTTGATATCTTTGTTGTATTGTTATGAATATCTCGTTGTCAATATCTTTTTTATTTGAGCATAAGGTTAATCGTTAACTGAGATCCAAATTGGAATTGGATCTCAGCTGTAGCTTCAGGGTCTGGAGGACCGAGGGTTGGAGACAGGGGCAAGCAGCCGGAGTAGGATTCAAGACGGAGATTTAATTACCGTCAATGTATTTACTTTTGAACACTAGGATGACTGTATCTATACTATTGCACTATGGTTAATGTCTTATTATGGTTTAGTTACTCATTCGCTCCAATGCTCTACTCTGATTGAAAAAAAAAAAAAATCCGCTGTAAAAATTGGGATGTTACAAAAATCCTACTCATAATTTTGAAAATTCAACTTAGGTACTTCCTCTGATCTTATATATGTATAAGAAACAAATAACTATTTTTTTTAAAAAAAATATTTGCTTGAAACATGAAAGCATTTTTCTTCATAAATATGTCATATAGTGTACTTTTTTTAAGAAACATTTTAATTTTGAACTTTTTCAAAATTTTATGACAAAAACCAATATATATTTAATGAACGACACACGGAAATTTTTTTTAAATAAATAAAGTATAAATGGGTTATTACCAAATAAACAAGTAAATGTAGGTAATTAATATCTTATGCTATTTAGGAATGGAGGGAGTATCTTATTCAAGGACATTAATGGTATGTGGCGACTTTTAACTTTTTTCTCCTTTTTATTGACTGATTAAAACCAAACATTCAATTCAAGAAAAGTACTCTTTATACTCTCCTTTATTTATTAATACTCTTTTTTTCTCCTTCATTTCATCCTACATACAAAATACACACTTTTAATATTCTGGCCAAAAAAAAAAACACACACACACATTTAATCTAACGATCATCTTTTTATGTGTAACTCTCTCTATCCATGTCTCTACTATTTTCTTAGGAAACGACTCCATCTTACTGATTATCTTGAAAATCAATCAATCAATCAATTATAAGATTATCAATTTTGAAAGTCATAGCGTTTGATTACAGGGAATTCCGAGGAGTGTTTGGCTGGATAAATCAGGAAAGCAATTAGTACAATGGACGATTGAAGAGATTGAGAAATTACGAAGCAGCAACCCTTTCATATGGCATTCTAAGCTGCTTCAACCAGGTGCTCTTCTCCATGTTCCTAGGGTCACTGCAGCCCAGGTGAGTCACTTCAACTCAGCAAAATATATATACACGTGTGTGTAGTAAAATAATGTGTGTGCTTCCCGAGTTGATAATTTATAAATATTATAGTAATTTTAAGAATTGTAAATATATATTTATTCGGAGAATAGTGCCACTTTCGAGGCGTGAGATTCAATTTATCTAAACTGATGCGATAGAAAATAAAAGACTGTCGTTACTATAATTCATAGATAGTAATAAAACAAAAATAAACAATCAATATATATATACGGTAAGATTTATAGGATTTTAGTTTTATAGATAATCTATATTGGCACTAAAGGAAAATTAGGATAGAGAAGGGTAAGAATAACTGAGGGAGGCATATCCTATTTATAGAGGTCAATGGAGACCACTAATTAGGAAGTTATATGTACTCCAACTATCCCTCCAAGTAATAATCAGGAAATTAATACTTAATTAATTTTCTAATATATAATTACTTGTTTCTCAATTAACAAATCCATAACTAATGTTGATTTATTTGCTAATCAAATAGTCCAGCCCATCAAGGGTGGATCTAGACCCAAAATCTAACCAGCACTCTCACTCTGTAGGGTTGCTCGAAAGTCTAATCTCATAAGACTCAACTCACTCAATTTTTTCGAAAGTGTTTTATTGTAATAGAAAAAAACTTATATAAATTTTTATTAGGGTTAAGGTGTAGATTTGCCAACGAACTATTACCCGTAGAGCGTCTGGCACAAAAAACAATTGAAGGGACCAAATTGGCCAACGAACTATTAAAAAGTGAAAAAAAAAACAATTTTGAGCAGATTCGCCAACGAACTATTACCCCGTCATTGTCTTGGTGTCTTCGTCTTCCATTGACTGTCACAGTGTCGACGACGTCGGCGTCTCCAAAGCTTCCATTGTTGCTGGGTGTTCCACTTACCCTCTTGAACTCATCCAGCAATCTACAGCTTTCGACCGGCACGCGCCTTGCACTCTAGTTGCGTGCCTCCAATGCCACAAGCAGCAACTGCCGCTGCCACAACGCCTGCTCGCATGGGTCCCATCTCTGTTGGTGTTTGCCTTATCTAACAAGAAGGCTTAACCGCTCTTTCTCCAAAGATTTCCGCCACCGCCCTCTGCGCCGATTGCCTCATATTTTAACGTAATAGTGATAGTTTTTTTAAAAAAATAGTTCTTTGGTTTTTTTTTTCACTCTTTAATAGTTCTTTGGTTGTTTTTTTTCACTTTTTAATAATTTGTTGGCCAATTTGGTCCCTTCAATTGTTTTTTGTGTTAGACGCTCTTCGGGTAATAGTTCGTTGGCAAATCTGCACCTTAACCCTTTTTATTATTTGTAAGTTTTAGTATGACTCACTTTAATTATTAGGCTCCACGCATGTAGAGATATTCCGACACAAGTTACTTTGGACTGATATGAATGATCAAAATGAGTTCAACGAGAAAAAGCTATGAACCAAACAATGCATGAGATGACACGCAATGACTATTTTATGTGTGTGTGTGTGTGAGATGTAAAATATGGAATGGTTGGGAGTGCAGGCAGATGTAGAAGTGTCTTTCGAAGTGCAGGATTTAGCCGAAAAGGAAGAAGAATGGAAGCAAAGTGGTGGGAAAATCACAGACCCACAAAGGATGTGTGGAGAAAAAGGAGGACTAGGACCATTTGGGTTGCTGGTTTTGGCATCAAAGGGATTACAAGAACATACTTCAGTGTTCTTCAGAGTCTTCAAACTCAAAAATGATAGCAATAACTCCAACAAGTTCGTGGTGGTCATGTGCAGTGACCAGTCTAGGTAGGTACCACATACCCACTTGTTGTTGTTGTTGGGCTGAGGAGAGAGAGATACTCCTCTGGTCCTATTTATAAGCAGACATAGAAGGCTTATATAATGGTCTTATTTATAACTCACATCATTAAATTTTTCATATAAATATACAATTATACCCTTTCTTTATTATTAAGTTGATTTTGTTTTCAGGGTATATTGTATTCGAGCTAAAAAATGGGGTATATTTTATATTAAATAGGTGTAAAATTAAAAAGTTGTTAAATTTTAAGGGAGAGTCAATGGGGTTTAAGATTTTTCTTTAATCTGGATGAAACATGTTGGAAATGACTTATAACTAGGATTAGAGGAGTACATACACTTACTTGCACATTCATAATTACATTGCTTTGTGTTGAATCCATTGAAACAAATGATTTATGGGACAGGTCTTCGCTGCACCGAAAGAACGATTTGTCCTCTTATGGTGCTTTTCTTGATGTGGACCCTCTTCACCATAAGCTCGCTACGCACTTTGGTAAGTTCCACTGTATATCTAATTGATCTTGTTTCTTGTGTTTCGTGTCTGCTTAGGGGTGGAAACAGGTCAGGTCAGGCTTCACCCTTAACAGGCCAGGTCTGTTATGCAAGGAAGTGGCCCGTGACCCGTTACAGGCTAAAATTTTGGCCTGAGCCTGGCCTGGCCTGTGGCCTGTTAAGAGGCCTGTATTTTTTACAGGCTGAAAACAGGCCAAATGTAAACAGACCTACAGTATACAGGCCGACAACAGACCTAATGTAAACAGGCAAAAAACAGGCCTACTTTAAAGAAACAACATCTGTTTCACAAAGTGACGGAGGGATATTAATTAATGTTTTTTATAAAAAAAATAATAAAAAATTAATTACTCTTAACAGGCCAGCCTGTCAGGCCTAACAGGCCTATTTGGAGGCCTAGGCCTGGCCTGTTAAGACAAACAGGCCTTAAAATAGGCCTTGGCCTGGCCTTTTAGCTTGACCAGGTTTTTAACAGGCCAGGCCACAGACTCTTGGCCTATTTCCACCCGTATGTCTGCTATATATATGATCGTCCTATTAGAAGAAGCCATCTACTTTTGTTTATGGCCTTTGTAGTTCAAGCCATTGATGAAATGAAGTGTGTAGAGTTTAGGAGAATCATAGTTATGTTTCAAACGTCAACTTATAATATTAACAGCTACGCCTAAAAAATTTTTTGTTAAATGATGAGTTGCAAACATTATTAATTTATACAATTCTAAATTTTTTCCTGATATTCATAATTAGGGAGAATGGCAAAAAATATTCCTTAAATATGTGAATCCAAAATGAAGATGCTGAAATGGTCAAATTATTGTAGAGTCCCTATAATAAAGAGACTGGTTTGAGATTAACTTTTGGTGAAGTCAACTAAATTCCTTATTCATTCATGAAAACCATCAATGACAACTTTAGTTTGACAAATACTAGTACTACCTTCGGTGGTTAATATAAGAGCCAGTTAGGGGTTGGATTTGGTTTTAAATATAAGACAAATCCACTTTGTCTCTCAAGCTTATAATATATATTTTCCCAAAGTATCCTTATTAATTGCATACATTAAGGATTTTTTTATCAAAGGGTAGTCATGGTGAAAGATTGTATTTTAGGAAAATTAATTTATATTTGTTACAAATAACTAACGTAACTAAATTCCTTAATCTACCTAAATTAGTCAACTGACATTTATATTAAGGACCGGAGATAGTAATAATTTTGACTTTATGGAATGAAACAACTAAAACAATGCCAATTAATTCGACTCAAATTTAGCTTGGCTCACAAGTGGAATTAGTTGTCATCGCTTTAGTTGTTGTCGTCATTCCATATTGTCAAAGTTGCTATTTGTTAATGTGAAGTTGTCTTATGGGCATTAAGGTAATTTCACAAAAAAAGAGTTAATCCAATACCAGTCCCTGGAGATTCACAGTAATTATAACATTTTTGTCATTTTCCTTATTAATTATTAAAAGGAATCTAAGTCATATATATTGTATATTCTAGATATGTGGAGTTACTTTTTTCTCTAGATAGAAGTTTGAATTGATGTTTGAAGCTCAATTATATTTATATTTGTGTTACATGCGTGTGGGTGTAGATTGATCACTCAGTGGTTGAAAGCTTTGGAGGACAAGGAAAAGCGTGCATCACGGCAAGAGTGTATCCCACTTTGGCAATTAATGATGAAGCTCATTTGTTCGTTTTCAACAATGCATCTTCCAATCTCAAGCTCACAACACTCACTGCTTGGAGTATGAAGAAAGCACGCGTCAAGTCCATCAACATATGATTTTTGTTCCAACACCGTACTGCTTAAATATTTTCAGTTATCTATATGATTAGTATGTACTTGTAATTTCAATTATATATATGGTACCTATTTCAATCGCACATTAATTCAAATTATATTTCATTGCTGTTGTTACTTACACACACACACACATGTTGGTTTTGATTATCTATCTGATTAGTTTTGATGATATCATATAATGGTGGAAAAAGTTTGCACAATTTATGTGTATTTATGTTCTTCGTAGGAGTATTTTATATCATGTTTAAAAGAAACCACTAAATTTAATGTGCATATATCATGTAGTTAAACGTCCAGAGGCGATTCTAACACTTTAAATTATGAGTTTATAAATACCAATCACCATATAAAATATGCTTTAATGTATTACTTATATTTATATTAGTAAGATTTTGGGTTTTATAAATACTAGCACCTAGTATTTACAAATACATCTTGAATGATATATATTTAACTGAAACCTCTTCCTCTTTTATACACACTCACGTGATATATCTATATATAATAAAAACTTGACAACAACTTTCTTATTCTCTTTCAAGGCAGCGATTATATGCATATATATATTTATATATATACATTTGCATGACTGCAAAACTTCCTCATATTATCTTCTAAAGGCAGCACCTTTTGACAGTAAAATTTTCTTTCTTGTTTTCTAGGCACCTCGGCGTATATATAAATATATTTAGTTTGACAATAGGTTTATAATAACAACTCTCTCATTCTTTATCCCAAGGCTGCAACGGTACCCATGCATATACGTACAACATCGCATATATGATAGTAAGCTTCGGTTTCTCTATGTATATATACATATACACTAAAACAGTGGGTTTTCTTTTTTTATATATATACCCAGTGATATATTTTTATATATATGCAGCGTATAAAATATGACAGCAAGCTCATATGGAACTTAGCTATGATCCTAACTGTTTCAGTCTTAGAGCTTGCGTAAGTATATGATAAAAATTGAAGGAAGAGAAACTTGATAACTTACTTTCAGTATCTGGCTTGTGCGTTATGAACTCACTGTTGGTGAAAATACTTTTAAGATAGAGATATCACTAAGATAAGAATCTGTGTAATTAATATATATAATCTTATAAAAATACAATACTTCTGCACATAAAGAAAACCAGTAAAAACTCACAAGACTGCCGAATATGGTAATGAACTTTGAAGAAATCCAGGCCCAACTCACGTTGTTTCCTTAAGACAATTTTGCTCCCTCTATATGGATGCCCAAGGTTGATGAGCAATTGTCTCCTAGGATATAGCGGATTTATCGTCTTCAGAATGATGGCATTCTCAATCAGAAGCCTAAACGAACACAACGAGTCTGCTTTCAGAATCGCACGGATGTGACTTATAGCAAAATGCATTAAACTATATGTATGAGAGCGTAGTGTTAAAAAAACTTGATTATTTTTCTGTCATACGCATGTCTATTTATAGACAATGAAATGATCAAATGGAGTCTCCTCGGCGAACCGACGTGACTGGCGGTGGTGAACCGACGTGACTTCTTATTCATAACCCATGGGATTAGACAAATATCCAACAATCCCCCACATGGATAAGAAGTCAGTCCATCATGACCAAGTGAAAAATAAATATGTATGCAAAGTGCGATTCTTCTACGAGCAGCAACTACATCGAGAAAGGTAGGGGTTACCTTTGAACCTTCTCTAGTAAAAACCTATCGGATATACTAGTCAATCAGCGGACGCACTGTCTTGAACCGTCGATCATTTTGTGTATACCAAGACAATAGGAGTCACACAGTTGCTCCTCTAGCATCGTTGGTTCTCATGCTGTATCCATTTTGGCCTTGGACACTGCCTGGTTCTGCGAGTGTTCTAGAGAATCGGCCGTTTTAAATTCTCATAGAAGCGGCACATACTTCACACTCACATAGGTGATTTCTTGTGATGTAAGTCAACATACATCATCTGAACACATCAGATTAAGAAACCATTAAAAGCTTACCCTTATATATATGCACTATCTTGTTTAGGAATGAGTATGAGTTATAAACTCCACAGTGTTAACAGTCGATCATTACTTAGTTGTCTCTTTGAACCTAGTTCTTTGGATCTCCATTCTTCTAGGTAGAGTTACCGCAATAATCAACAATGGATCGGCCTTAAACCCATTCCTTTGGACAAATTTATAACTAACTCTCTAGGAATCTCTTTAGTCAATGGATCCACTATATTCTCTTTTGATTTCACATAATCAATTGAGATGATTCCATTCGAGAGTAGTTGTTTAACGGTATCATGTCTACGACGTATATGTCTAGACTTTTCGTTGTACATGACATTCTTGGCCCTACTAATAGCTACTTGACTATCAGTATCACAGTGTATACACACTGCCGGTACCGGTTTTGGCCAATTAGGAATGTCCTCAAGAAAATTAAGAAGCCACTCGGCTTCCTCACCAGCTTTATCTAAACCAATAAATTATGCTTCCATAGTTAATCTTGCAATGCAAATCTGCTTGGATGACTTCCAAGACACAGCACCCCCACTAAGGGTAAATACATAACCTGTAACATCCCATTTTCAAAAGCAGTATATTTTTTTTTCATCAGAGTAGAGCATCGGAGCGATTGAGTAACTGATACATATATTTATAAATGCCGTAAGTCTGGCTGATTTACAAAGACGGTACAATGACCGAGAGTTTTTAAAGTGAATAACAACAAAAGTGTCTCCCCGGAATGACCATGTCGTCTCAACAAGAGATCTTGGTGGATCTCTATGCGACACTGCTTGCCTTTTCTCCTCGGTCCTCGGTTTTCCCGAACTCCGACGCTATGTTAAGAGGCGAGGTCCAATGCACCGACCCCGGGTAACGGTTAACCTCATGTTTACATACATCATATAAGTACTACATATATTCATGGAATTTTGACGACACTTACTACGTTCAAAGTAGGGTATACATAATCGATATATATGGCAATAACAATACGATCGGATGTAAGGTTAAGGCACAAGGAGAAATGTACATGATCGGATATGCACGGCAATAACAATACAATCGGATGTAAGGTTAAGGCACAACGGACATTGGACATAATCGGATATGGACGGCAATAACAATACGATCGATGTAAGGTTAAGGCACAACGGACATTGGACATAATCGGATATGGACGCGAATAACAATACGATCGAGATGTAAGGTTAAGGCACAACAAATGCGAAAATACAGCATGACGAGAGGAAAATACATATATGCATACAATAACCATCGAGTTAGTGTTACGAAGTACGCGAACGTACCTTCGTTGACGGAAAACGGTACTTTTACGGAAAACGGTAAATTTCCGATAGCGAGAAAAACAGCGGTGTGACGGCGGCACGACAGCGGCTCGACAGCAGTTCGATTATAACAGATATCCTATAAGGATAATATTTAACAACTTTTAGCAGCATAACGGGCATTTTAGGTACAAATTACCATTTTGCCCCCGAACCCCTAATCGGCGGAATTTCGCGAGCTTATTGTTTTCGCTCTATCTCTCCGGAATTTTGACAGATCTTTTCCCTCATCATATTTTTCGAAATATATATCATATTTACCCCTAAATATGATATCTAGACTATCTTGAAAATTTAAAGATAAATCTAGCATTCCTACTATATCTACCGAAAGAACTACCGAAACTTAAGACTAAGGACCGAAGAACTTACCCGGACTTTGCTCGGACTTTCTCCGAGCTTCTCTCTCTAACTTCTCTCTAAGGGGCAGATTTTTGGTGTGAGAAATGAAGAAGAGGAGCTTGGTATTTATAGAAGAGACGGATGGCGAACGGTAAATAATTCGAACTTCGGTCTTGACGAATATGGGACCGTAGGATCGCATTTTTGAGGACAAAACACTCTTGGCCCTCCGTTTCTTGTGCAGACCTCCCCCTCCCCAATAGTCAACAAAATGATGTCATCTTGATGGTGACATCGAGCGTCGGATCGATAAAGTTTCACCGGTGTCCGAAATGCGTAGTCTCGGAAAATCTCAAAATTCGAATTCACAACTTTGAAGATCTTCTCTTCCTCATCAATAATATCTAATTTAACTTAGATTTCGGTCCTTACTGGGTTCCAACAGCCAGTTGAAGTTTTCTCGAAAAACGTGTCCCGGCGCGTCCGATTCTGAAAATCGTTTTCGGAATCATCAATCTCTCGGATAATAATTCACGATTCCAAATATGTCCATATAATTATAAACTCATCTCCGGATGTTGACTTATAATTTATTTTCTTCAAATCCAAAATGTGAATATCGCATTTTTCCATATTTCGTCTTATTAGGCAAATGCGCTACCGACCTCGGAATTAACTTCCTAAGAGGTCACTTGAAGGTAAAAACTCACCGATCAATATTTTACCTTGACTTTGGAATTCCTATTCCTGGTTCTCTAGATAGGATCCGTATCCTATTTATTCCATTACTATTCACTATATTATATAATAATACAATTTTACAAAAATATCATGATATTTATTTTTTTCTTTTATTTTTTTTTTATTTTTCTAAGCATAAAATATTTTATTAATATTTTTATTTATTTATTTAATAATTTCGAATTTCTCCAATTAAAAATAATTATTTAAATTATTTTTAATTCATTTACTTTATACCTTAATTATCCCATTAATTACCGGATTAGCCACTTACTAATTTTTGATAATTTTCTTAATTAGCATAAATCATTATCTCACAATTATTTTACTTACATTGGTATTTAATATCCCATGTAAAATATTAAAAATCATGGGGTCAATTATGATCCCCAAAATAATATTAAATCTTGCCTCAATATTTTCCAAGGAAATTAATCCCAAAAATTACCTAAATTAGAGACAACATATTCTCCAATTTTTAATAAATATTTCATTGCCTCTTAGGATTTATCATAATATTTTCGGGGTATTTTATGGCCCACAATTGCATTTAGGGATTTTTAGCTCTTTATTCACCCTAATTTCAATAGAAATTACCTTAGGAAATAAGATAATTATTACTTATTATTTGAAACCACATATTCACCTATTTTCAATAGGTATTATTTATCGAAATATAATATTCCAGATAAATAATTACCCGGGTATTACATAACCACTTGTGGATCTTGTGTCGTTAAAGCTGGTGATCCAATTTGCATCACAATACCCTTCTAGCAATGCAGGGTACTTCTCATGATGAAAAGCAAAGTTTTGAGTTTGCTTTAAGTAACCCAAAACTCTTATCATAGCTCTCCAATGAAGCTCGTTTGGACTACTTGTAAAGCGACTCAACATGCTTACTGCGTAGGCAATATCAGGTCTAGTGCAGTTCATAACATACATAAGACTGCCCAACACTCAAGCATGTTTCTTTTGTTTTTCAACTTCGCCAGTATTTCTCGACAGACGAAGACTAGAGTCTATAGGATTCGTCACAAGAGCTATGTTTAAACTCTTGAATTTCTCAAGAATTTTTAACAATATAGATGTTCTTGTGATAAAGCCAACCCAACAGATGTTTTATGCATTTTAATTCCCAAAAATAGCATCTGCTAGACCATATCTTTCATGTCTAACTTACTAGTAAGCAACCGCTTTGTAGCTTTAATCATTTGATTATTACTACCTGTTATCAATATGTCATCTACATAAAGACAGACTATGGCAAAACCGTTTACAGTATTTCGAATATAGACACACTTGTCACAATCATTAATACTAAAGCCATTTGATAACTTCATCGAATTTCACATGCCATTGTTTTGCGGCTTGCTTAAGTCCATCAAGAGACTTTATTAAGCGACAAACTTTTCACTCTTGTCCTGAGACAACAAATCCCTCAGGTTTTTCTAGATAAATTTCTTCCTCTAATTCACCATTCAAGAAGGCTGTCTTTACATCCATTTGATGTAACTCCAACTCATTTAATGCTGCTAACGCGATTAACATCCGAATGGATGTAATTCTTGTAACAGGTGAATAGGTATCAAAGTAGTCTAGGCCTTCACGTTGTCTGTAGCCTTTTACTACCAGCCTAGCTTTCTACTTATCAATAGTTCCACCTGCTTTCATCTTCTTTTTGAACACCCACTTAGTTCCTAGAGGCTTATTTCCAGGAGGATGGTCAACCAATTCCCAGGTATGGTTTGACAGAATGGATTCAACTTCACTATTGATAGCCTTTTTCCAGAATGGTACTTTAGGAGAGCCCATAGCCTCTCTATGTGTTCGAGGCTCATTTTCCAACAAAAAGTTAGAAAACAATGCCCAAAGGATGTGGCGATCCTTGCCTTATACTACATCTAGGTTCCTCCTCTACAGGATCATCACTGCTCATAATATCCCACGGTATCACAGTATCGTTATCATTATTACCACTTCCTTCACTTCCCTTATTATACGGAAATACATTATCAAAGAACGTAGTGTCCCTTGATTCAATAACTGTATTAAGAAGGATATCTGATACATCGGACTTGTAAATCAAGATATGCACTATAATTAAGTACATAGCCAATAAACACACAGTCCACTATATTAGGTTCGATTCTCAACCTTTTGGGTTTAGGAATTGCAACCTTAGCCAAACACCCCCACACTTTCAAATATTTCAGTGAATATCTCTTTCCTTTCCATATTTTGTATGGTATACTTTGTATCCTTTTGTGGGGCATTCTATTAATTAGAAAATTAGCCATTAAAATGGCTTCCCCCCACAAGTTCTGTGCTAAACTAGACATAATCAACATTGCATTCATACTTTAATTCAATGCCCTTTTTTTCCACTAATATACAACATTCATCCATAATGATGCTATAAAGATTTCACATAATTTGGTAGTGATGCATAGCCCAACTAGAAATATTTATCATCTTTGGGTGTCTAAATAGAACTACCAACATTTATATTTAATAATTATAAAGACAAATAATCAACCTTTGGGTTGATCACTAAACAACTTATTATAACAAATTTTAATTCACTCATAACACAAAATTCATGTAAAAAGAACTTAATTGACATCTAATTAAAAAATTTATGTAATGTTAATAAAATAAAATAAAATCTAATTAACCTATTTTATCTCCTGAAAAATATGAAATAAGTTTATTTATTTATATAAAAAGAACTTAATTGACATCTATGTTGATAATATAAATCGAAAGCAACTTGATGATATAAATTGGTGAAAAAAAATTAAAAAAATGAGTTTAACAATTGTTAATTAATATAATATATTGAAAAAAAAGATATAACCATATAATGATGCACAATTTTTGTTTTAATTTTAGTTATTTTTAAATTTTGAATACAAGAGATAATACATTACATGAGGATTGATTAGGGGCAATTTAGTAATTTTAAATTTATATTATGATGTTTGGTCCTTCTAAGTAATTACAATTTTTATGATCCTTTATAATAAATATTATTTTCTCTTGGTCCTTTATTTTAATTTTCCTTTTTTTTTTTCCTTTGTTTCAGCTACTACGGGCTGGACTGTTGGGAGGAGAATGAAAATGAATGGATTTTTGTATATGGGTCGTGTGGATAGAAGCAAAATGGCTCATATAGTGGTCTTCCATTCTCCATTTATATGCTATTGGGTTTGGGTATTATATTGGGCTTAAGACGTTGGCCCATGAAATTATACATCAGTGTTGTATTAATTTAGAAGCGCTCTATAAGACTCTATTTGTAATTATGTTCCTTGTTCATTTAATTGTAATTTAATAAATAAATCCTTAATTTCCCATAAGGATTTTTCCTTCTTAATTAATCTTCCTTAGGCCATAAAATATGGATTTCTAAATTTTTAGGCCTATATTATTCCCTATTTGAATGATTCTTTTCCCAAAATAAATTAAGGGAAAAATAATTATTCTCATAATCATTTTAAGCCAAAATTTCATAATTAATTTTCATATATTATTCAAACTTTAAAATCCCAAAATTTGGGATGTTACAAATGTGATCTACCAGCCAGTCTTTCTAACATTTGATCTATGAAGGGAGGGGGTAGTGATCAATTTTCTATAGTCAATACATACTCTCCAATTGTTCTGGACTCTAGTTGGAACTAGCCCTTTCATCATTATGAACAATAGTAATACCAGTTTTCTTAGGTACTACCTGAACTAAACTTACCCATTGACTGTTAGAAACAGGGTAGATTATACCTGCAAAAAGAAGCTTAGAGACTTCTTTCTTTACTACATCAAGGATCAATGGATTGAGTCATCTGGTGGCTATCGTACAACTTTGGCACCATCTTCTAGCAGGATCCGGAGCATGCACACATTTAGGCTGATTCCAGGGATATTAGCAAGAGTTCATCCAATAGCTTTCATCCGTAACCTGAGTACCGCAAGGAGGCAGGTCTCCTCATCAATAGCTATGTCACTAGCTACAATCACAAGGAGTGTCTCGTCTTTCCCCAAATAGGAATACTTCAACGAGTCAAGAAGTGGCTTTAACTCAAAGGATGGAGCTTGTTCGATCAAGGGTATGAGCGGCTTCAAATCAATATCAGTCAAACTAGACACCTGCACAACAGACTCACAGATAGAAGAGCAAACTTTCTCACCTTGGGGAGTATCAATAGAAACTGCAAGAGCAGAAGAATCAATAAACATATCACAGTCAACATCAATAGTGTCATCAGTAGCACTCATGTCAGAGATAGAATTAGAATCAGAAATCTCCCCATCAGAAACATGATCAGTGCTAATCAATAACTTTGAATCATGTAGTAAAGATAAATCAGTTTTATCCATGGCATCTATCACACTAAGTAACTAAGAAAGTCCATCAGAATAAAAGGGAGTAGCAGATACATGACCACTAGAATCATTAATGTTATAAATAGACACAGAAGCATCATGTTTAGAGTGTCTCATAATCTCAATAAAATCAGTGAAAATATCAATATCAGCAACATCAAGGTCAACACATGTATCACAATTACCAATTTTAGCACATGAACAAGAGATAGTATCATCTAGACTAACAAAATCACAGGATCTACTAAGCATGCTCTCTTTAAGATCTACAATAGAATCATCCATAATAGCATCAATAACATCAACATCCATCTTTGCACAATCATCAAGGGGATGTCTCATAGATTCAAGCACATTAAATCTAATAATTTCACCAACAAATTCCAAAGTGAGGCTACCAGCATGCACATCATCATAGCTCTAGCAGTTTTAAGGAAGGGCCTACCTAAAATTAAAGATGAATGTCCTTTTCTGCCTAAACCGACAATCATCCATATCAAGAACATAAAAATCTGCAGGGAATATGAAATCTTTTACCTTAACTAAGATGTCCTCCAAGACGCCTTCTGGGACTGTGCAACGTCTGTCAGCAAGGGATGCAACAAGATTTGTGGGCTTAAGCTCTACAGCCTTGAGTTGATCAAAGACTGATTTTGGCATAACATTGAGAGCTCCTCCTAAATCTGCCAAGGCATCTAAGAATTCAATGTCACCTATAGTGCAAGGTATGAGAAAACTACCAGGATCTTTGCACTTAATTCACTCGCATTGGCATTTAATAGAGAGAGGAGACAACTACCACTAAGTCAACCTTGCCTTCATACTTAAACTTTCTCTTTGTAGTACACAATTTGAATGCAATTAACTAACTAAATGCACTAATGCAATTGACTCAAAAACCTAAATGAAAATGAAATTAATCTATATGAATTTGAATGCAATTTTTGGGGGTTTTTTTATGAGAGAGGAATTAAAATCCTAATCAAAAGATTGATTAAAATTAAGTCAAACAACAAAGATCTAATTCAGTTATGATGATGAAAGGGACAACCTAGGATTCACATGCGCTTAACTTCTTGGCCAAAATTGATTAATTAGACCTAAGGGAGATTAATGAAAGATTGGAATTAATGAATTTAATTACCTAATTGAAACATGGGAAACCCTCAAATTTAATAACACTTATTCTACTAGAAAACTCATAATGAAATGAGCGGTGACTAATTAAACTCATTAAAAACCAATCACATTTAATTTCAAAATAATTTTGGAAATCTTGTTTACAATTATCCAATTGAACAATTAGAAAATTTATCAACCCAATTAAAAAATTAAGATGATAAACCAAATTGAAAATTAAATTAATAATGAAAACTCAATTAATAATTCAATTGACAATCCAAAGGTTGCAAACAAAAATTCAGCAATGGTCTCAAGCTTAACCACTTCAAATTATCAATCCAATCCAATCCAAAAGAAATATGTTTACGATCTAAAACTAGATTGTTCTCAATTAACACAACTTGAAATCCTTTAAAACTAAATAATCTCAAGTCTTGAATTAAAAAGAGAAAAAGAACGACACTCCGTTGTGATTTTCAAGTGTAAGTTCTAGACCCTAACTTTCTCTGTGCTCCTCCCAAGTTTCCTCCCAAATAAGCTTACCCTGCCATCACGGTCTCTACTCGTCCCAATTCTCTTTGATGCGCCACGGCATTAGAAATATTAGAGACGGTTTTATGATATGGATGTGAAGAAATGGAGAAAAGTAATGATAGGTGGGCACATGGTTGTTGAATGTGATGAATGACAAAACCACTTTTGATGTGCGTGTCTGCGGCTTCAAGAGAGAATTCGGGATGAAGATGACTACATCCCAGTGCTTCCGTGAGAGTCTTAATCTGGCGGCTATAGGTTGATTTCATGCGATGAAGAATTGAAAGAGCTTTTGGGTACCCATTAAAATTTAAAAAGCCCAATAAAATTTCCCTATCAGATTTTCTCTCTGCTTATAAGAAAAATTTTGCACCGTAAGATCTTCTAACATGTTTTTCCTTTTCCTACAAGAATTAAATAAAATCGTGATCTATCATATATTTAGAAATATTATTCAATCATAAGATAGCAATCAAAAAATAATTTAAGCCCAATAATCTCATAATTAATTCAGATTTATATTATTTCCTAAAATTGGTTAACAATCCAAATATTATCTAATAAATCTAAGTTAGCCTAAAATAGTCCCCAAAATAAATGAATAAGGTGGGATAAAATATATGAAAATTAGGATTTATCAAATATTTTAGTAATTTTAGACGAATTTTGGAAATAACACTTGAGGACACAAGATATTGTACACAAGGAGAGTAAAGATATGCCAGAAAATTAAGTACCAGAATCCTTCACGGGGGCCAACCATACAGTTAATAATACAATTGCTATTTGTGTCGATGTTACTTTCACAGACATATTCATTGTAATGACAATACAGCTAAAATGCTTCTTTGTATATCTAATAAACTGTACTACGACGTAGATTATAGGAGTAACCAATAGGTCGACGATATGAATTACATGATCAGATTCTCATGATAACGGAGGGTTTCTTTCTTACGTCTTCACTTACAAATAACTCCTCTAGCAAAAAAAAAAAAAAAACCATAAAAAAAACTCGTAAATTGATCTTCCAAATCATTGTAATTGTTGAAATAAGCTTATATACTTCTCCTTACTAATTTATCAATAGATGAGCAATTATGCTGTGCACAAGTGGACCACATAGAAAAGGGTTCCTTTATAACTAGATTTTTCATGTCAGGTACCATCCTAGAGAGATTATTGTGAGACCCGGAGGAGACAAACAAAGAGTAAGCTCTATTAGTTGTGCATGAATGTGACACTACCAAAAAAAAAAAAAAAAACCACCTTTTGTAGCGGCTACTCTGTAGCGGTCAACAATAACCGCTACAAATAGTCGATTTTGTAGTAGTTTAAGCATAAACTGCAACAAACTCATAATGGTAGCAATGGCGCCAAAGCGCAGGCTTGTTTGAAATGAACTTTGTAGCAGTTATGATAAACACAACAACTACAAAGTTGGCACCAGCTTGGCGTGTAATGGCGAGAAGGTTTGTGGCGGGGATTTAGTAGCGGTTACAAGAGATAAACCGCTACAAAGTTGGCGCCAGCGCGCGTAATGGCGCGAACGTTGTGGCGGTTAATTTTGTACCAGTTAACTAAAAATAACCGCTACAGAAAGCGAAACGACACAATATTTGTCCAAGTTAGGAAAATAGAGAGGCATAAACCGCCACAAATAATCTTTATTTGTAGCGGTTATTAAGAAAACTGCTACAAATATTCACCCTACATATACACCCAGCCCTCCATTGTTTTTCTCAAGATAGTACAGCATGCGACAGAAAATTGGCTTGCTTATAGCTGCCTTTCTCTCATGAAAATATCTCTCATCAAAATGAGTCAGTGAGCTTTTCATCGGAGATTGGCATCTATAATGGACATCCAATCTTCATGTGGCATGTTGTACTATCTTCAGTAACTAAGAAAGCTTGTAGCGGTTTCTCTTGGAAACCGCTACAAAATTCAAATTGTCACACAGGTGTAGCGGTTTTTACATAGTAACTGTTACAGAATGTCAAAGGTCAGGCATTTTGTAGCGTTTATATAACCGCTACGAAATGTCACAATGAACAAGGTAGGGTTTTGCTTTTAGTAGCGGTTTTATAGGATAACCGCTACAAAAAGACGCCTTTTTTAAACAACGCCTCCCCTCATTTCAAGCCACGTAATGTTTGATATATCATCTTTTTAACTTTCATTCTCTTACGTTTAGCTATAAAATTTAGTAGTTATGGGTTCTAAGGGAGATAGAGGGAAAGGGAAAGATGTTATACATGGTAGAGAGCCTATAAGGGGTAGTAGTAGTAGAGGGGGTCGTACTAGGGGGCGTAGGGGTCGAAATATCCCTCCGCCACCTCAGGTGGGAATCAACATAGATCAGCTCTTCGCGATGAGCCATTCCCACAGTCGGAGATCGTAGGGGGAGCACAAGGCGTACATCTCGTCCGTTAGCGACCTCGATGATGATTAAAAGGATGAGTTAGAGATTGACTTTAACATTCCCATTAGCAAGGCAGAGCAATTTATTGATCAGGAGGACGAGCGGGACCAAGGGAACCCCGACCCTCGTCTTCACATTCCACCGGATTTGAGGTGGATGTCGAAGGTAAATGTAATTATTTTTGTGACAAAATTTAAATTTAAATTCCTTACGGTTAATTAAATTATATTTAAAAGTAATACAATCATGTTTTTATAATTGTGCATAATACACAAGGGAACATCAGCAAGAGGACACTGGATGTTCCCGGGGTCAATCTGTTAAAGGGGCCTCGTGTCATAGTCCTCTGGAACAAGCACACGGACCAGCCGATCGGCAACGGTGGTCACCTGTTCAACCAATTCCTAACCTAGCTGGGTGGGAATTGGGCGCGGTTCCCCCTCAACTTCCAGAGTTGGAAGCATGTTCCAAAGGGGAATAAGGACTTGGCGTTTGAAAAAGTTGTGCGAGTAAGTTATGTTGTTTAGTAATATTTTACATTTAAATTGTTACAATTTATGATTTATTTATTTATTAAATAAATAAATAAATAATAATTAAATTATGATACAACATAAGTTTAAAGTTCAAGGCAACACAAAGAGGTACACACTAAGATAGGGGACTACTGGAAGAACCGGAGGGGTCGTCTCTACACCAAGAGGAATAGAGATAGGACGATTCCACTACGCGGTTGATCGAAAGCGTCCCCGAGACGGCGTCGACCCAAATGATCAAAGTGGGTTTTGTTCGGGCGGAAGGAGTCCAATGGGACGATATATATTTTTAAATAATTATAGTTTACATTTTTTTTAATTATAGTTTAAATTATAAATACAATTTAAACATAGTTTACATTAATTTATAGTTTAAATGTTAGTTAATTTATAGTTTAAATTAATTTTATTTAAATATAGTTTAAATTATAAATATAGTTTACATTAAGTTATAGTTTAATTTTTTTAAAAAAAATATAGTTTAAATATTAGTTAATTTATTGTTTATATATAGTTTAAATTAATTTTGTTTAAATATAGTTTAAATTAATTCAAAGAATATAATTTATAGTTTGAATTAATTTAAAGTTTAAATATAGTTTACAAGATATCAAAATAACAATTAATTTCACTTAACATTTTGTTTGCTCCTCCTTGCGTGCTCGTCCCAAAGGAACACCGAAGCCGAATATGAAAGGATCCATCACACGGTACGATCCAAGATGTTTACCGTGACCTACGGTGGCTGATATATTTAAAGTTAAATTAATTTTAAGTTTATTGATTGTTTTATTTTTGAAATAACAAAGTTTATATTCTTTTAATTCTTTCAAAAAACGAAGGCTTGGGAGGAGAACGTCGACGAATTATGGGGAGCTATTATATTCACATACAACCATAGGCACCGTGATGGGATGACGACCTCTCAGGCGGCAAGGGAGATGATAGTAAGTTACAAACAAATTATTTACATAGTTAATTTAAAATATTTAAATTGAATTAAATTGTTTGATTAATGTTTTATGAAATGTGTGCGCCAAGGGCAGATTGAGCAGACCCAGACATTGTTGTGAGCATTGTAGACCTTGAAGTCACAGGGGTCTGTGGATCCTACGGCCCCATTGAAAGCTGTCGTGGGCCCAGTCGAGCATCCTGGCCGCGTTAGGGGAATGGGGCTAGGCGCCAGGCCTAGCATGGTCTACGGCAAGTTCGTCGCCTTTGAGGCCGGAACCTCCAACTCGAGAAGGCCAACAACTGAGGGGGTTCAGGAGATGATTGCTAGGTAGGTTGCCATGCAAGTTGCCAAGCAGGTTGATGCCAGGACTTAGGAGATTACTAGGCGGATGCAGGACCAGGCTGAGCTAGGATGTTGTTATTCATGTCTTCACGGAGATGTTTCCTAATAAGCGGTTTCAATTCCACCTCCGCCGTCTTTATTCTATCATAGCTTTGTTTACTACATATGGATAAGTCATGGATCAAGTTGCCGCACAATTCTCTCGTATATTTAGCTGGATTGAACACTTTCTTAGATTTCGGTTTCTCTCACGCTAGCATTAATGACATGCTCGTGTGTTCGTGTTGTCAATGCAAGTTTAAGAAGTGGCATACATGAGAAGTTGCTATGGAACATCTGCTTTTTTGAAGCCTTTCCCAGAAGAACATATATTCTAGGGAGTTCATGGTGAGAAACATGGTATGAGATATGAGGAGCATCTTCCTCAAAGCTCACAAGTAGGAAATCAATTAGAGCAAGATGATCCAGTTAATGAAGCTATTCACGATGTTTTTGATTTTCAAGACGACAACTTCACAGCAAAAGTTCAAGGTGATGAACCTGTTTTCTTCAGGAATGATGCAACTCAGGAATTATTCAACCTCATGGATGAGAGTGATCGTCCTTTGCATCAAGGTTGTCAGAAATACTCCAAATTATCTTTCTTGATCAAATTGTACCATATCAAGTGCTTGTGTGGGATCGCTGATAAGGTAATGTCAATGTTGCTGGAATTACTACGAGATGCTTTCCCTGACGCAGACATTGCCACAACCTTTTATGAGACCAAGAAGATAATTAATAGATTAGGCTTGAACTATGAAAAAATTGATGCATGCCCCAATGAATGTATGCTTTATTGGGGAGAAGACGCTCGCAGGGAAAATTTTAAAAAGTGTCACACTTCGAGGTTCAGGACAGTTCGGAAGGGGGAAAAGCAGAAGAAGAAACCAGCAAAGATTCTCAGATACTTTCCTTTAAAACCTCACTTACAAAGATTGTTTATGTCGTCTAAGATAGCAGAGCATATGAGGTGGTATGAAGCTGACAAGAATGAAGATGGTAAACTCAGACATCCACGGGATGCTGAAGCGTGGAAAGCATTCAACTCAGACTTTCCAGATTTTGAGGCGGACCCTAGAGTATATGGCCAGTTGTCTTAATACCTTACAACTTGCCCCCTAGATGTGTATGAAACAAAGCTCTTTCATCATGTCTATGATCATTCCAGACAAAAAGGCATCTGGAAATGACATCGATGTGTTTCTCCAACTGCTTATTGCGGAGTCGGTGGAGTAGTGGAATGTAGACATCTAGATGTATGACGCGCATGAGAAGACACCGTTCAACTTTCATGAACCCTTGATGTGGATGAGAAGTGACTTTCCTGGCCTGGGAACATTATCCGGGTGGAATGTGCATACCGGCCTTGCGTGTCCAGCTTGCAATTTTGACTCTGTCTCAATGCACTTTCTCTACAGTCGTAAGTGGTGCTTCACGGGTCATCGAAGGTTTCTCAATGGCACGAACAAGTTTAGGTTGCAACGCAATCGTTTCAATGGGCAACAGGAAAAAAGAGGACCTCCTCAAAATTTATCCGGTGCATAAATCATAGAGCAGCTTCAGGATGCTGAATTTGAGTATGGAAAAAGAGACGATCTAGCAAAGGCTAGGACAAAGACTACCAGTGCTTTTGGTTTTGCGCCTCAGCAATGGCTGAATTTAAGAATCTTCTTCTATCTCCATATTGGAAAGATAATTTGCTCTAACACAGCCTCGATATCATGCACATTGAAAAAATGTGTGCAACAATGTGTGGTACACGATTCTAAACAAACCAGGGAAGTCAAAAGATCATCTTCAAGTGAAGAAAGATTTACGGGACATGCGAGTTCGTGGAGAAGCGTGGCTGAATGAGCATGACAAATTTCAACTGGCAAAATTCACCCTAACAAAACCGAATATGGAAATCTTCCTCTCGACATTAAAGAAAATAAAAGTTCCTGACGGGTATTCAAGCAACATTTCACAATGTTTTGAGGTGTAGGCTCGATAGGTTGCTAGGCTAAAGAGTCACGACTCACATGTGCTTATGCAACAGTTACTTCTGCAATATGTTGCCTCTGATGTGTCGATCGTTTTGGTGGAGCTGTGTTCTTTCTTCTAGAAGTTGTGTTCCAAGGTTTTGATCATGGAGGAGCTCGACCAGCTGCAATAGAAAATCATTCTTATGCTGTGTCATTTGGAGATGATCTTTCCTCCGTCCTTTTTCACGGTGATGGTTCACCTGACAGTACACATTGTTCACGAAACAAAGCTTGCTGGCTCAATTTACTACTAATGGATATATCCTATTTAAAGGTACTCATTTAAAATTAATTACTTCAGCATTACTTCCTAGTCGCACATTTCAGCATTGATATATCAATATTTCTCCTTCTTTACTTTATAGGTTTATTGGGAAACTGAAATCTTACATAGATATCAATATAAATACTTCCACCACACCCCATTTTATATGCTTCAGTTTTGTTTTCTACACACATTTTCTCTCGGTTTCTCTCATCTTTCAACATTTTTTCAAAGAGGTTAAGTGTTTGAAGAGGATAAGTGCTGTTCAACCGGATCAAATATGATGGTCATCATAATATTTCTTTTTTCTTCTAACTTTGTGATACTATTTTTTTAATTCACAATTTTACGAATATTTTTCAATTTTCCATCCACTTTCACATACAATATTTTGAGAATTAAATGAAATCATAATTAGTTGTTATTATACCTACACAGTCTCATTTTTTTACACCTATATATTAACCATATATAAATAAATATCATATTTTAATATTAATTATTTTTACAAAAAATATAAATCATTTATATTACAATTATTAGTTAATTAATTAAATAATATAAAATAACTTTTTTTTAAGAAAAAACCATTTTATTCCTTCATACCGTTCCACAACCGCTACAAAATCTACCAAAAAAATTTATCTATCAATTTGTAGTGGTTGTAAAACTGTTGCAAATCTAGAAGGAAAAAAATTTAAAAGGCAGCAAATTTTTTTCCAAAAAAAAACAGCGGGAATTTTTGTAGCGGTTATATAACCACTACACTATAATTTGAAACTTAGCACCTCTTTTGAAATTTCATCAAATTTTGTAGCGGTTATCACAACTGCTACAAATTGTTTTCGCCATTCCTAAAAAAATTGGTGATATATTTAGTAACGATTACTCAACCACTACAATTTTTTTTATTCCATATTGTAGCGGTTTACTAACCGCTACAAATTCTTCACACACGACGTTATCCCAGCCTCATATAGTAGCAGTAGTGTGAAATCGCTACAGTTGCAGTTAGTGGCGGACCCAGAAATTTATTGGAGGGGGGATTCGGGGGCAGCGCCCCCGAAATTTTTTTTTAAGCAAAATTTTAAATGCATTAAAATTTGAAGGAGTGTTCTTCCCTAATGAGGAAGACAACCAAAATAATTAAACTACCTAGCCTTCCTTCATGAGGTAGTACACAATAAATATATATCAGGGGCACCTACATTAATGGCTTTACTAATATCAAGCAGTATCTTCTAACAACTGAATATTGTTATTGTAGAGAGATCCATGCTCAATAGATTGGTCAACTACTCGGCGGGTAACTGGAAATAAAAGTTGAAGGAATTTAAGAGGAAAACAGTAGTTTAATAATCTTGAATTATGTTCTAGTAATAAAACTTCTCTGTAAAAAGAAAAAAAAGGCTACCAAGAGAAAACGTCAGTTGGGAAAGTAAAGCAAATATCTTACCTTGGGAGTAATTTACAGGGTAATCTGAAATTCGGCTAGGTGTTGGTAACCTAGCAGAGTGCGGAGAAATTTTGGTAGTATTTATTGGCACAGGGTGGGGCCTTGATCGGTTAGAAGAATTTGACGACGGTGTAGCGATTGCAGAACCATTTGGAGTAGCTTTGTCTTGGCCAAATTTCTGTACATTAGTAGATAAAACATTTCATTCATAAATCCAATCGGGAGTTATGAAAAATTAGTTATATATAACACAGTTCAGCAGAGGAAGCCACGGACTGGAAATTGGAATAATGGAAGTCGTGGGAAGATTAAACTCACCTGAAGAAACAGAGGAAGCCACGGTTTGGAATAGCGACAGAGTCGTGAAAAGGAAAAGCCAAGACCTCCCTGAGCTTCTGGGTCCGACTCCAAGCTTCGTGCGTCCAAGCTTTTGGAGTTTTGGGTCGTCTTGAAGGACGACGGAGGTGGGTGGCGATAATGGAAGGAGGAAGGAGCGAGTGAGCTTCGGGTCCGAGGCGTCGACGTGTCTCGTCCCCGGGTCGTGTCTCGCTAGGTCAAAAAAGAGGAAGAAGAAGAGTGAGCCGGCGTGTTGAGGACGGAAGGCATAGAAGGGAATTTTTTTTTAATAAAAAAAAATAATAATTTCAAGGGGGGGCACGTGCCCCCCTTCTTCAATACCTGTGTCTGCCTCTGGTTGTAGTAGCGGTTAAGGTATATGTCGTAGCAAGTTAAAATAACTGCTACAAAACAGCTTGCAACGGTGTGTTTTGTAGCGGTTTTATTAACCGCTACTAATGTAATCTGTAGCGGTTAAAACCGCTACAAATGATTTTTGTGTGTGTGTGTGTGTGTAGTGTGACCTGTCAATTTGTTGTGTATATTATAGTATTTGTAAGAGTCAAGTAGTTCAAATGTGTCTTTTAGAAAATGAACTTACTGAAGCATGTACAAAGGATAAAATAATACCCTAATGGAGGATTTACAGCTCTAGTATCCATGTCCAAACTGACAATAGGCCTCTAGTAGTAACCGCTTAGTCAATATCTAAGTAATACGAACAATATAATATAATATAACAGATCTTTTGCCACCTTAAAACCTCAAAGCGGACTGTGTAGAAATCTTGATATACCTTGTAATGCTGGGGAGTTTACTCTAGTAATGATGAGTAGTGGACACTAAATCAGATATATTTCAATATTGTAATTGTAGAGTTCATTCTCACTTGAAAGTTACTTGATTATAGTCTGATGAACTAGAGTTCTTTTTTTCTTTTTCTTTTTTAACTTCTACCCAAACAAATAACGTACTAATTTTCTTCCAAACCTATAGTTGTGAAAGTAATAGTTCAAATAAAGAAAGATGATGACACCAAATAAAATGACCCCAAATGATCCAGCAAAACTCCGTAAGAAAGCGTCTCGAGAATCATTTGCATCCAAATGATAAGGTTGCTTATTTTTGCCAGCTATTTATTTATCAAAACATGAGCAATTTTGCTGCAGAGGTAGACCGCAAGGAAAAGGGTTCCTTTCATAACTACTTGATCCTAAAGTTGAAAATTGATTTTTCATGTCAAGTATCATTCCAGATAGTTTATTACACGCCACAGAAAAGACAGACAAGGAGTACAACTGAGTTAGTTGTGAAGGAATGTGGCTGGTCATCAATTCGTTGTGTGAAAGATCAAGGCTTTCTATCTACTTAAGGTTGGAAAAGGTTCCTGGAATAGGCCCTTTTAGATAATAGTTTGAAAATTTTAACATATGAATAATACTTAAGTATCCAATTTGAGAATTATTTTCACCTGTCAATTGATTTTATGATATATCCAAGCCACATGAAATTTAAAATATTTCCTTTGTAAGATGCATATCTTGTTTTTATTGTTAAATCTATTTCTTGGTCTCTATAAATTGTGACATCTTGTTTGTAACCTTCCAGGATAATAATTTCACCCGTTGACAGGTTAATTGAATAGTAGTGCAAGCTCATTATAGTCCAGGACACACTAAACTTTGTATTTCGGTTTCACGGAGTGCATCCCTCTTTCTAGACGTGATGTTATTTAAGCAATGTGGTATTGTTCTAGAAAGCTTATTTTGAGAAAGATCTAATATGCTTATCTCGTTAAGCTCGCACAAACTAACTGGAATAGAACCTTCCAGTTTGTTTTCTTTCAACATGAGAACCCTTAAATTCAAAAATGAACTCAACAATCTTGGAATTTGACCTGAAAAAATTGTTCTTAATTAGATCTAAAGTCAATAAGGGGGTGTAATACCCGGATAATTATTTATCTGGAATATTATATTTCGATAAATAATACCTATTGAAAATAGGTGAATATGTGGTCTCAAATAAGAAGTAATAATTATCTTATTTTCTAAGGTAATTTCTATTGAAATTAGGGTGAATAAAGAGCTAAAAATCCATAAATGCAATTGTGGGCCATAAAATACCCTGAAAATATTATGATAAATCCTAAGAGGCAATGAAATATTTATTAAAAATTGGAGAATATGTTGTCTCTAATTTAGGTAATTTTTGGATTAAGTTCCTTGGAAAATATTGAGGTAAGAATTAAGTATTATTTTGGGATCATAAGTGACCCCATGATTTTTAATATTTTACATGGGATATAAAATACCAATGTAAGTAAAATAGTTGTGAGATAAAGATTTATCCTAATTAAGAAAATTATCAAAAATTAGTGAGTGGCTAATCTGGTAATTAATGGGATAATTAAGGTATAAAGTAAATGAATTAAAAATAATTTAAATAATTATTTTTAATTGGAGAAATTCGAAATTATTAAATAAATAAAAAATTAAAAAATTAAAAAAAAATTTAAAAAAATATTTTATGCTTAGAAAAATAAAAAAATAAAAAAAATAAATATCATGATATTTTTGTAAAATTGTATTATTATATAATATAGTGAATAGTAATGGAATAAATAGGAAACGGATCCTATCTAGAGAACCAGGAATAGGAATTCCAAAGTCAAGGTAAAATATTGATCAGTGAGTTTTTACCTTCAAGTGACCTCTTCCTAAGTTAATTCCGAGGTCGGTAGCGCATTTGCCTAATAAGACGAAATATGGAAAAATGCGAGATATTCACATTTTGGATTTGAAGAAAACAAATTATAAGTCAACATCCGGAGATGAGTTTATAATTATATGGACATATTTGGAATCAGTGAATTTTTGTCCGAAAGTTGATGATTCCGAAAACGATTTTCGAACCGGACGCCACGGACACGTTTTTCGAGAAAAATTTAAGCTGGGTTGTTGGAACCCCGTAAGGGACCGAAATCTAAGTTAAATTAGATATTATTGATGAGGAAGAGAAGATCTTCAAAGTTATGAATTCGAATTTTGAGATTTTTTAGAGACTACGCGAAACGGACACCGATCGGGGAAATTCTATCGGGACCGGGCATAAAGTGAGCTTGAGTCACCATTCTTGGAACAATTGCTGCCACATCACCCCCTTATGTCGACTAGGGCAGCCCATGGTCAAGAATTAACCACCATTTAGCCTTTATTTTACTTGGTTATAAGGTAAGAGAAAATTACAAGATTTGGAATATGGAAATTACCAAAGTGGCACAATTTTTGCCTATATAAAGGCATGAGCACCTTCTTCATTTCTCACACCAAAAATCTGCCCCTTAGAGAGAAGCTCTGGAGAAAGTCTGGGTAAGTTCTTCGGTCCTTAGTCTTTAGTTTCGGTAGATATAGTAGGAATGCTAGATTTATCTTTAAATTTTCAAGATAGTCTAGATATCATATTTAGGGGTAAATATGATATATATTTCGAAAATATGATGAGGGAAAAGATCTGTCAAAATTAAGGAGAGATAGAGCGAAAACAATGGCTTCTGCGAAATTCCGCCGATTAGGGGTTCGAGGGGCAAAATGGTAATTTGTACCTAAAATGCCTGTTATAGTGCTAGAAGTTGATAAATGTTATCCTTATAGGATATCTAAGATAATCGGACCGCTGTTGTACCGCCGTCGTACCGCTGTTTCACCCGCCGTCAAAAAGTACCGTTTTCCGTCAACGAAGGTACGTTCGCGTGCTGTAACATTAACTCTGATGTTTATTGTATACGTATATGTGATATGTGTATTGTGTGTGTATAGTTGTTATGTTGTACGTTCGCGTACTGTAACATTAACTCTGATGTTTATTTTATACGTATATGTGTATTGTGTATTGTGTGTGTATAGTTGTTATGTTGTACGTTCGTGTACTGTAACACTAACGCTGATGTTTATGTTATGCATGTATGTGCTATGTGTATTGTGTGTGAATAGTTGTTGTGTTGTATGTTGTACGTTCGCGTACTGTAACACTAACTCTGATATTTAATGTATACGTATATGTGATATGTGTATTGTGTGTGTATAGTTGTTATGTTGTACGTTCGCGTACTGTAACACTAACTCTGATATTTATTGTATTCGTATATGTGATATGTGTGTTGTATATGTGTTGGTGGTATGTTATTTGAATGCATGGTGGTGTTAGAGGATAACTGAACATATGCATGCGCTGGGAGCGATATGTCTGTATGCGCTGGGAGCGGTGTGTCTTCACTGGGAGCGGTGTGTCTGCATTCGCTGGGAGCGATACATGTAGGAATGATTAATTTGTTATGCTGATATACTGTATATGTAAATATGAGGTTAACCGTTACCTGGGGTCCGTATGCATTGGACCTCGGCTCTTAACATAGCGTCGGGTTCGGAGGACCAAGGGCCGGGAGAAAGGCAAGCGGGCCGCATAGATCCGGGAAGATCTCTTCGTTGACACGGCATGACTGTTGCGGGGAGACACTTTTGTTGTTATTCACTTTAAAAACTCTCGGTCATTGTACCGTTTTTTGTAAATCAGCCAGACTTACGGCATTTATAAATATATGTATCAGTTACTCAATCGCTCCGATGCTCTATTCTGATGAAAAAAAAAATATATACTGCTTTTGAAAATGGGATGTTACAGGGGGAATTGGCCAAACTAGAAGGTAGAGGTCCCATGAAATAGTTGCTTTGCAAATGCAAGTACTTGAGCAATGGCATATTAAGACAGCTTGGCAAAGAGCCATTGAATTTATTTTCTGGACTAAGCTTACATAGAGGAAAAATCAAAATAACATGTGACGCAATTTTATCGTGCCGTTGAATTCAAAGGGACCAATGTACAAGTGGTGACTCAAAACGAAAAAAAATTAATTTTGTATTATTTGTCAAAAGCCAAGATAGAAAGGTTCCTGGAATGTTCATCTGGCTAAGGTATAGATATAGCAAGTCATATTGATGAATAAGAAAGGTAGGCATTTTGTTATTGTTGGCTTTATTTAGAGTGCAATTGTGGATTCCGAACAACTTCAACTGGAAGGAAGGTATATATGGGGGATTCTTAGCTTAGTTTCAAGCTTGAGATTGGCGTTATAACATTCAATGACAAACATTTCGAGGTTGGAGTTGTTGGCAAGCAAAGATAATGAAAATGAGCCATTGAAATAATCGTCGGAAAGAGAAATTGCTAGAGTGAGAAAGAAAAGGTTCCTTCAAAAGAAGTTCTGCAAAGATAAAGTTCACATAGAGACATTAAATTGTTAACGCACGCAGGAAGTTCCCCTTTTATTCATTCCAGGAAAAATTCAAAGCTATAATATACTTGATATTATATTTCAAATTCCAAGTGTTATTTTTTAAATGATATGGTACATAATAAAAAATATAAATATTATTACATTTCAAAAACGGTTAACTTTAACGGCATGTAAGTTCATAGTCAAAATGTGAAATATTAGGGTCCTCAATTTAAACTTTTAAAAGTTAGAAAGACAATAACCAAGTGACCCAAAGTTCAGGGAGTTTTATATAATTTAATTACTTAAAAATATGTATAACTTAAAGTGATAACTTAAGGCTTTCAACTTTGTGATTTATGGTGATAATTTTGTAAAAAGTGTTCTCAGCGAGGTATATTAATTATGTGAGTATGTGTAGCTTAACAAATGGATTTAAATTAACATTGGCCCCCTAAAAAAAGCATAAACTACACCAAAGAAATATATGTAAACTAATAGGATATATTTAAATGCCGGAGCAATAAGCATTACATATAAATAAATAACTAGAGAGAATGCATAGGCAAAAAGTTAAGAGTTGAATTTGTTTTCTTTTATTATTTTCATTTAGCCCGGCCATGAAAATGAAACTTATAATACTAGTTGTGCCAATACAGGGCCATATTATCATTTTGTTAACCGTTATCTAGACCACATTTTAAACTAATCTTTCATGAACAAAGTTTTTTTTTTTTTTTTTTAAAAAAGATTTCATGAACAAAACATGTGATAAATTGTAAATAAAAATTGCCATCGATGAAATCTAAGTTATCGGGCGGAGTAAATGGATTACTTTTTCACTCCAGATGCTATAAATACAGAAAGTTATTCATAGGGACATACCTTGTTCAAATAGTGAGGCGGCCAGGTTGTAATGGCCCAATGTCGATTGGTGAGGGAAGCAAGAGACATTACTGCGAAAAAAAAAAAAACAAATGAATACAGTAATTTACGTCAATTACTTAAAAAGCGATAGAGAAAAAAAAAAGAAAAAAAAGAGGTGATACAGATTACAAAGTGTTCTGGTTTAGAACACATATGTCTAGCCTAAGGGGCTAGTACTTTGATCTTGGATCAGTGGATTCCGCCTGAATATCTATGAGGCAGATATCCAGGAGAATGTGGGATCACTGTACACAGGTTAGGCTTTTGCCAAAAAGGGTGCTGTGTGTCTACAGTGTGACGGTATGTAAATAGTTCAGAGTTAGAACGTGTGCACCTTAAGGGTCGACCCCTGTATTTATAGAGAATACCTTCGATCCAGTATCTGGGGCCTATCGTGATCTCAAGCCGTTATATCATATCTCAGATATGGATTGCGATATACCTGGATTATAGGTAAGATGGGATTTCCCATTATTATAAGAGGATCCCACGATAGGGTCTATTCCTCAGTGGGCCACCTCGGTAGTGGGCCTAATGGGGGTCCGTAACAGTTGCCCCCCAGCCCGGTAGTTAAAGCTTTTGAGCTGCCGGGATGTATCTGGCCATCAGACCGGGTTACTTTGTCGCGGGCCTTATAGGGTTTACTGACCCGAGGTATGGTCTCGAAGGTCCGAGTTGACACCCCGCCGCTTGATGATCTGAGGTCATGTCTCGCAGATCCGAGCTCAAAGCCATGGCACTTGAGGATCCGAGGTAGTGCCAACCGTATCGCCGGTTTTCGAGGTCAGAGTCTCTCTGTATTCGCCATCATTACCCTTTGACACCTGTCTCCTCTGGATTGGGCTAGGGTTGCAACCACCTCGCCTAGCCGTCAGCGGTTTTCGTGCGCATTTAATGCGCCTGTTGTGCGTCGTACGTCACCCTTATGAGTAGGGTGAATTTCCTCTTTTGCCCCGTCGCTTTAGCATCATTTCGTATTTCCCTCCATTACTCTCACTTCCCATTCACTTGGTGTTCTCTTTTCTGTTTGCACGTCTCTGGTTTCTCCTTGCTTTCATAACTTCCTCTGCAACTACTGGTCTGCCTTGATTCTATTTTACCAGGTTTGTCCGTCGATTCTTACTGTTCCTTTGCTTTTACTTTTTACTTGCATTCATCGACATTCACCGATTGCCTGCCTCACTCCTTTCGCTACTCCCTCGCCATCCCCAGACCAGGAACATTTGTTTTCGTGTCCCCTGGTTGAGTTTTGGCGTGATTCTTTGGGGTAGACCTTAGGATCGGGGTTCATTTTTCCCCAGGCATATTCCCCATTCATAGCGACGCCTATCGTCAGTATCGCCAGTTTTGGTTTCTCCCCTCCTTATCAGACCTTTTGCTCCTATTCTAGGTTTCTCTTTGAGGTGTTGATGGATAGGATTAACCCTTTACCCCAATCGAGTCAGGCGCTAACTCCAGAAGAGGAAGAGTTGCTACGTGCCCGTTATCCTAGAACCAGCTATTGGATACTTGGTTCCCCTCTGAATGAGGATGAAAGGCTGGCCACCCTACTCCATGGTGGGTCTAGCGGGGAAGCGCTAGGGAGCCTCGTTCGGTGTTGCTGGGATCCAGAATGATCGCCATGTCTATGTTTCGCCAAGCGTCGAAGTCGAGATGTTCCCGAAGCCATCCCGGTTCAACCACTTAGTTATTACGAGCCCCCTCCTCGTGTGAGGCCGGAATCCCTTCCTGATGGATACCTCGGACCCTGCTGGGATTGTATTTCCTCAAGCTCCTATTATATTGCAGGCGACCAGGATTCCCTGGCGAATGCGACTTTAGGATCCTGTCGACATAGGTCCTCCTCAGCTCCTAGCCCGGGTATTAGGAATCTGATTCATCCCCATCCTGTTATTTCACCTCCTCGACATAGCCTGCATGCTTTAGGTATATCGCTAAGATTCTAATTTTAATTTTATTGCTATATAGGTATATATGGGGTCACCGTCATCATCAGATCAGACGCCCTTCGTTACTGGGGAGTCAGATTCTGCGAGTCTCCCTCAAGTTCTACTCCGGAAGTACCCCTGGGTTGCTCACGGGGTGTTGACCACACACTCTCTGATGTCCCAGTCTGACGTTGACATGCTTGACTTGGGTGATACTTCTAGATGCATTGTATGTCCTCCTTCCATTGGGGAGCCTATATGTTCCGTGCGTGAAGGAACCAACGCCTCTTTCTTCTTCTTCTATCGGGATTACGTCACCCGGCTCGGTATTCGCTTCCCATTTACCGAGTTCCAGATATCAGTTCTCAACTACCTTCGACTAGCTCCCTCACAGCTCCACCCCAACGGGTGGGGATTCCTGCTGGCCTTTGAGCGCCTCTGTCATTCTTTTGCGGAACCCATCCCTTGTATAGCCACCATATTTTTCTATTTCTTTTGTCCCTTCACTCCTCGTTTGGGCCAGGAGCATGTCGATTTGAAGGGTTTGACCTCCATCCGGGGGGTCCCCAGTAGGAAGCTTTTTCACGCCTTCTCCGAGTCCTTTAAACACTTCAAAACCGGCTTCTTCAAGGTGGTTGCCATACCTGGGCAACAGCCCTGGTTTCTTCATGGGCCCGAGTCCAAAGAGGTGGAGTGGAGGTTCCCTTTGTACTGGACCAATGACCACCATAACAAGCACTCCACCAGCTACCAGGTCGACCCGGACGACCTCCTCCCGAAGACGTCGGTTACGTGTCTTGGCTAGTATCTTATGTTGCTAGCCATGGAGTAAAAACTATTGACTCCATTCTCTCGGGGCTTCCTGTCGTGCCCCTCCAGGCCCCGCATATATTTTCCTATTACTGTGTTAATCCTTTTGCTTTTGCGCATAAATTATTTCATTTGTTTTGTTAGCGCTAACTGGTTTCCTTTTCTGCCGTGTAGCTCAAGGTATGGAGCCTCTGCCGAGATATCTATCCCATGTGAACGCTGCTCTTGGCGGGTCAAGCACGATCAAGCCAAGGAAGACGAAGGTTGGCCCGGCGACTTCCCCGGACAACCCGATCATCTTGCCCTCCGCTGGTTCTGCCCAAGTTACATTGACTTCCCGCACCGTCATCAAAGCTCCTGCGCCCTCCTCATCGACTCTGTCTCCTCCGTCGCCTTTGCCCAAGCTCCCTCATGGTCATACATGGAGCAAAGGGAGGACCGAGGAGCTGTCTGTGGGTCTTCTTACTCCCTGGCGCTACACGGACAGTGTCCCATTTATGGAGGTAGACGAAACCGAGGTCTGGGACATCCAGAAGGCTAGTCTGAAGGCCGCCGGAGTGGTACAGGCCATGGGCATTCTGAAACACAATCATGTTCAAGCCAGCAAGGCTTTGAATATGGCGAAGGCGGAAAGGGAAGACGTCGTGGAGGCGAAAAAGAAGGCCGAGGAGGCTCAACAAGTAACCGAGGCCGAGAAGGGCAAACTGAATGAGGAGTTTCTGATGACCCGGGAAGCTCTGGACAAGGCGGATCAAGAGCTGGTCAAGATGCAGGCGGCACATGAGAAGGACATTAGGCCCTGCAGGTTGTGCAGGCCCAACGTGGGGATATAGCTACGGAGTTGGGGGAGACCAAGGCCGCCCTTGGTGATGCTCAGAAAGCTTATGCCGACTGTTCTGACATCATTAAGGAGACCGCCAAGGACGCTTTTGACATGGCCTTA
Source organism: Acacia melanoxylon (assembly GCA_019022615.1). Lineage (NCBI taxonomy): Eukaryota > Viridiplantae > Streptophyta > Magnoliopsida > Fabales > Fabaceae > Acacia > Acacia melanoxylon. The sequence goes on along the minus strand of JAFJYJ010000071.1, from coordinate 2,277,498 downwards.
GCGCAGATCCAGCACGTGAACCCTAACACCAATCTAAATCTTGCCAGGTTTCACCACTGGGCGTATATTCAAGGCGGCAAGCTCATCCCGCCTCCCTCGTCTCCCGAGATCACATCGGTATCAGAGCTTGATGGCGGAGACCGGGCTGGTGAGGGTAAGGAGCAGACCTCGACCAGCGTTCCTGTCGGCGATCCCTCCAACCCTTCGGCTCGTACTTTCTTTTTGTTTTTGGGCGTTGATGCCCTGGCGACTTTGTATTGAATATGGCCGTTTCTGATTCGGCTTCATGCATGATTAACTTATTACTGTTAGTTTAATTCCCTTTTGATTAAACCATTAGATTGTTTTCTCGTCTTTCCAATGCGCTAACTATCTCATTATGAATCCCCCAAACCACGCAGGGGATTCTATGACCGGGCCAGGGTCTTATGTATGTAGAATTATTTTATATTCTTCCAGTAGCTATGACCGGGTATCAAGGTAGGGGTTTTTCATTTAACCTCTCTACTGAGTTCCGGATTCGTTGTCTGGGATAATAGCCAGGATAAGGACAAATTGTCACATGTCCAGCCGTGGTGTAAAAACGCACACACTTAAACATTTTGGCCTGATCAGGGCCGGGATGACAATTCACCTTCTTATCGAGGAGAAAGTATTTTGATGCATCAAACTCTTACAAAGGCTTTTGACAGCGGCCTTGCATAATTAAAAACCCGGGCTTGTAGGCCCCGGTGTCATTTTTTCAACCAAACTTTGCGTAATTAAGAACCCGAGCTCGTTAGCCCCGGTGTCATTCTTTTAACCCAACTGGTGTATGACTGGGATGAATGTCCCTAGTCCTTGCACATTCCTTTGTAGGTGTATGATAAGACGTTTCAATAGTCTATAAACTGAATCTCCGTAAAGGAGTTCTTCATTAATTCACGAAATAATCCGCTCTAAAGAGCTAACAACTTTAAACAAGGAAATCGCATAAATATGAAAATAAAATTAAGCTGGAAATAATCGAAATAAAGTGACTCGGACATGGTATATCCGACACATTATGCGCTCAGCAGCTGGGTCTAGCTATAGTAGACTTTCAGCTTGTCGGCGTTCCACGTCCTTTTGATTTGTTTCCTTGCCAGGGTTTCCAGGACATAGGCACCTTTTTTGAGCTTCTCCTTAACCCAGTAAGGGCCTTCCCAATTTGCAGCTAACTTGCCATCCCTAGCGTTTTTGTTTCCGACGTCGGCTCTTCTGAGTACTAGGTCACCCCTATCGAAAGACCGGGGTCTTACCTTTCGATTGTACTTGGCTGCGATTAGCTGCTTCATGGCCATATCTCGGTAGTGTACCGTAACTCTGACCTCGTCCACAAAATCCAATTTCGTCATCAGTGCCTCGGTGTTCATTGCCCCGCCTTCTCGGAGAGCCTTCAATCTCTTCCAAGAGGGCTGGCCTATCTCGACCGGGATCATTGCCTCGCATCCATACGTTAGCCTGAACGGGGTTTCCTGGGTTGAGGTTTGAACGTTGGTCCTATAACCCCATAGCACGCTGTAGAGTTGTTCAACCCAACTGGACTATGCCTCCTGCATCCGCTTTCTTAAACCCTCGACGATTATTTTGTTTACGGCTTCGGCCTGTCCGTTGGACTGGGGATGTTCCACGGATGCGAAATGCTGCTCTATGCCGAAGTCCGAAATCATCTCCTGGAAGCCTTTGTCGACAAATTGAGTCCCGTTGTCCGTGACTATCTCGGCGGGTACTCCGAATCGTAACACAATGCTATGTCGGAAGAACCGTTGTATGCGTGCCGAGGTGATTGTTGTCAAAGGCTCGGCTTCTATCCACTTTGTAAAGTAATCGGCAGCGACTACCAACCAGCGGAGTTGTCCGGGGTCTATTTTGAATGGTCCCAGAAGATCCATCCCCCACTTATAAAAAGGCCTTGGGGCCAAGATACTCTTTAGTTCCACCGGAGGCAGCCAAATGATCTTGGCGTGCTTCTGGCAACTGTCGCATCTTTTCACAAACTCCATGGAATCTGCCACCATGTTCGGCCAGTAGTAGCCTGCTCGTAAAGCTTTCCTGGCTAGAGCCTTTCCTCCCATATACTGGCCGTTGATTCCTTCGTGTATTTCTGCCAGAATGTATTTTACCTCGGCCGAGTCTAAGCACCTCATCATAGGAGAGTGAAGTCCTCGTCGATATAATTGATCATCCACCATGGTGTACATGGCGGCCTCTCGAACCAGCTTTTTCATCTCGGACGGGTCTATAGGGATGATTCCCCTTTCTAATAGTCTTCAATTGGTTTTCTCCAATTTGTGGCTGTGGATATGGTCAATATGCAGCTCGGTTCCGCTAAATTTTGTTGCACCACGGTTCTGTGGTTCCCCGGCCCTTTCGTGCTGGCGAGCTTGGATAGGATATCGGCCCTAATGTTCTCCTCATGTGGGATGTGCGTGACCGTCACTTCTTCAAAGTCAGAAATTATTTCCCTTGCTCTGTTTAGGTACTTGGCTAACAGGGGTCCTTTTACTTGATAGGTCTCCCCGATCTGTGCTGCTACCAGCTGAGAGTCTGTTAGGACCTTGACTCTCTGTGCTCCATGTTCCTTTGCCTGCTGCAACCCGGCCAACATTGCTTCATATTCTGCATGGTTGTTTGAGGTTGGGAAGTTGAGGTGAAGTGAGTGCTTGATCGCGACCCCGTCTGGGTTTTCGATTATGATCCCGGCTCCACTTCCCTTGGTGTTTGATGATCCATCATATACCTTCCATATCCCGAATCCGACCGTGTCCTCTTCATAGGCCGGGGTGAGTTCCCTTACAAAATCCGCCAGCGCTTGCGATTTGATCGCGTGTCGGGCCTCATATGCGATGTCAAACTCGGATAACTCTATTGCCCAACTAATCATCCTGCCAGCCAAATCTGGTTTGTGCAACACCTGTCGAGTCGGTTGACTGGTTCGAACGACGACCTGGAATCCCTAGAAGTACTGGCGTAGTCTTCTTGCCGCCATGAGCAGGGCAAAGGCCACTTTCTCTAATTTCTAATACCTCAGTTCCGAGCTCTACAGTGCTTTGCTTATGAAGTAGATTGGTTCTTGGCCGTTCTCCGTATCCCAAACCAAGACCGCGCTCACAGCTTCTTCCCCCACCGATAAGTAGAGGAAAAGTACCTATCCTGGTTCAAGTTTTTACAAGACTGGCGGGGTCGCCAAACATTGCTTGATCTTGTTGAATGCCACTCCGGGTTCCATCCTCCTTGCGCCTCCTTCTTCAGGAGTTTGAAGAAAGGAAAAGCCTTTTCTGTCGATCTCGGTAGGAATCTAGTTAGTGCTGCCAGCCTTCCTGTCAACTGTTGGACTTCTTTCTTGTTCGGAGGGGCTTTCATGTCTAAGACCACCTTACATTTGTCCTGGTTGGCCTCAATTCCACGGCTTGTTAACAAAAACCCTAAGAACATCCCTGCCGGTACTCCGAACGCGTATTTGGCTGGGTTTAGGCGGATTTGGTACGCCCGCAGTTTCTCAAAGGTTTTTTCCAAGTCCCGGATATGGTCATCGGGATTCATTGACTTGACGATCATATCGTCAATGTAAACTTCTATGTTTCGCCCGAGCTGGTCTTCAAAAACTCGATTCATCGTTCTCTGGTAGGTGGCCCTGGCATTCTTCAATCCAAAGGGCATCCCGTTGTAGCAATAGTTAGCTCTTTCGGTTATAAAAGTCGTCTTCTCTTGATCTTCTGGATGCATCGCGATTTGGTTGTATCTGGAGTAAGCATCCATGAAGGATAATAACTGGTACCCGGCCGAGTTGTCCACCAGTTGGTCAATGTTAGGTATAGGATACGAATCCTTGGGCATGCTTTGTTCAAGTCCTTGTAGTCCGTGCACACCCTCCATTTACCGCTTGGTTTCAAGACCATGACCATGTTTGATAACCATGTTGTGTATTGTATTTCCCTGATGAAACCGGCCTCCAACAGTTCGTCAACGTGTTTTTCTAGGGACTACTTGCCTGTCTGACCCTTGTTTCCTTTTCTTTTATGCCATAGGTGATGATCCTGGCCGAATAGTCAGCTTGTGACAACAAAATCCGAGGTCTATCCCGGGTATTTCTGCCGACGTCCAAGCGAATATATCTCGATTCTTCTTTAAGAAGTCCTTCAGTCAGTCTTTCAGTTCTGGACTCATGGCTCCACCAATTTTGGTGTTCTGAGAGATCTCGGTTCCCAGTATGAAGTCTTCTAGTTCGCCTTCTGGCTCTACGCGGGGGACCTCGGGCTTTTCTCTCAGGTCGAGTTCGACCATGCTTACGGGTCGTCCTGCCTGTATTCTCCTTGCCGCACCTGCATTTTTCTCACCTTTTCGAATCCGAGGTGGAGATGAAGAACTGCCCTCAACTTCCCGAATCGTCTCGAAATAGCATTGTCGAGATTCCTTTTGGTCTTCGGCGATCGTGACAACCTTGTTTCTGTTGTTCGCCATTTTCAGCTTCTGATGTTTCGTGGACACCAACATATCCCACCTATGGATAGTCGGCCTGCTTAATATGATATTATATGGAGACGGGAATTCGGCCACGATGAATCTTACCCATTCTGACTTGAAGGCTTCTTTGGTTCCCAGCGTTAACCTGAGGTCGATATACCCTCAGCGGCGTGAATGCTCGCCGTTAAACCCTGTGAGGGTCGTCTTGCACGGTTTCAAATCTTCCGTGTCCAGTTTCATTCTTTATTAAGGCATCCCAACTTATGATATCTGCCGAGCTCCCTGCGTCCACAAAAATCCTGTTCATCCGGTAGTTCACCAGGGTTCCCGTGATGACCAAACCATCCTCATGGCCTGGAACTACGTCTTTCATGTCCTCGTTGGTATAGGCTAATGGTGGAGGTGTCGGTTTGCTATTGTCTTCTTTGAATTTTGGGATGTTCCTTACGGAGAGGATCTCCCTCAAATATTTCTTGCGCTGGCTTGCCGTGTCCCCTCCACCGCCTAAGGCTCCGCTGATGACGCTGCAATTGAACTCGGCCTCTAGAAACTCCTCGTCATCACTGGGTGGCTTTCGCCGCTTATCTTCCTTCTTCCGGTCTTGTGCCGAGCTAGGACTTCGGCCCCCACGGTTTCTTTTGTTATTTTTCCGCCCCTTTGTTTTGATCACATACTGGCGCAATCTCCCTTCTCATACGATTTTTTCGATCGCGTCTCGGAGTTCGTAACATTGGTCCGTGGTATGGCCCGATCCGTCGTTAAACGCACAGAATTTGGTTTGATATGTGGTGGTTTGATATCGGAGGGGTCGAGGTCTTTCAACCTTTTTCATCTCGGTCAGCGATACCTCCTTCCAAATCTGAGAACGTGCCACATTCAAGGGGGTGTATCTATCATATTCGCCTTCCTTCAAATCTCTCCCCCTGGATCTTGTTGTCTCGGTTTCGCCTGTTGGAATTTTCTCTTTCAGGTGGCCCTTTTCCCCGTAGGGGTGTATCCTTGGCCCTATCATTCCCGGTCGCATTGGCTAATTCCATCTGTTCCACATCTAAGTACTGCTTTGACCGCGTGTTGAACTCGATGAGGGTATAAACTTTATTTTTGAAGATGGAATTGGCCAACCGAGATTATGGATCCAATCTATTGATAAGACAATGTACGTGTACGCTTTCCGGGAGAGATCGTACCATCAATGCTACCTCCTTGAATCTATCCAGGTACTTCTAGAGTGTTTCTCCGCGCTGTTGCTTAATCTTGCTAAGGGCGAATTGGGACTTGGGCTGCTTCTTATTGGTTGCAAAGTTTAATTCAAACTTGGTTCCAAGGTTTTCGAAACTCTGAATTGAATTGGTTGGCAGCGTGATTAGCCGTTTTTGGGCCGGTCCAGTCCAGTTAGTGTGGCGGCAAAGAGTCGGGAAATGACCGGCCCTCCAATCCATCGTACGAACATGAGTAACTCAAATGTATCTAGGTGGGACCTCAGATCTTGGGTTTCGTCATATTTAGGCAGGTCTGCCAGGTCGAAATCCTCCTGATAAGGTTTGTTTGCTATCTCGTCCGAGAAGGCACTGCTATTGTGGCCTACCGCGTATCTCATTTTATACTTTTTTGGGGAGGTTTCCTGCCGAGGTGGTCTCTCACGACCTCGGTCTTCATCGTCCGGGGTAGTCTCGGCGCACGTTTTCTTACGGGAGGAAACTGGATTTTGGGTTCGAGGTCGTCCCGAATCCGTCTGCGGAGCGGTTGTGCCGTTTCATGTTGCATGGATCTCAGCTGTTCAATGACCGTCTTTTCTTTTCTAGCTCGTCTGTCATCCCGGTTACTTTTCTGTATCATCGCCGCCAGCTGATTGCAGCGATCCTCCATCATTCGTTGCATCACCCGCAAATCCTCCTGTTGTTGGAGGTTACTGCGCTTCTCCAAATTCTCCATTCGCCTCAGCATTGAGTCCTGAGTTTTTTGTAGAAGAATAAAGTCTGGACTTGAGGCCGGGACTTCTTGTTCAGTCGCGCCCTGAGGTTTGGCCGTTACTACAGGGGAGGAGGCTGTGTCAGATACGTTGTTCCTCTCATTCGTGTCATTGTCTTCCGGGACATCCTCAGGCAACGGCGGGTCTCGCGTTTGTTGTTGTTGACTCGCCTCAGCTTGTGGTGGATTTCCAGGTTGAGGGTTCCGACTGCTGCTTCTGGTATTAGCCATCGTTGGTCATGGGGATCGAAATTTAACGTCCTCACGGTCGACGCCAATGTTCTGGTATAGAACACAGATGTCTAGCCTAAGGGGCTAGTACTTTGATCTTGGATCAATGGATTCCGCCTGAATATCTATGAGGCAGATATCCAAGAAAATGTGGGATCACTGTACACAGGTTAGGCTTTCGCCAAAATGGGTGCTGTGTGTGTACAGTGTGACGGTATGTAAATAATTCAGAGTTAGAACGTGTGCACCTTAAGGGTTGACCCCTGTATTTATAGAGAATACCGTCGATCCAGTATCTGGGGCCTATCGTGATCTCAGGCCGTTATATCATATCTCAGATATGGATTGCGATATACCCGGATTATAGGTAAGATGGGATTTTCCATTATTATAGGAGGATCCCACGATAGGGTCTATTCCTCAGTGGGCCACCTTGGCAGTGAGCCTGATGGGGGTCCGTAACACAAAGCATTCAAGTTACGTGAGTGACAAGGATCTGTGAGATGCCATAGGGAAATTAAATCTACAATACGCTAGTGTCTAATAAAGATATTGATAGGTCAGGGCGTTGTTGTAAGGACACAGTAAAATCTTGGGTTATGCGGCAATTTTATCCTGAAAGTTTTCACTGAGGGCCAATTTTTTCCCGAAAGTTTCAAAACTAGAGCAATTTTGACCTTACCGTTTTCTCAATTAATTTTGACCATTAGTTGATCAAATATACTGAGTTGGCAGTCCATGTGTTATCTAAGTCATTTTTGTTAAGGTGCAAAAAATAAAGTAGATGTCATGTCACATGGACTTCGAGACAAAATTGCATCATAACAAAAATGGCTTAAATAATATGCATGTAGACTGCCAGCTCACCATATTTGGTAAACTAATAGTCAAAATTAACTGAGATAAAGGTCAGGGCAAAATTGCTTTCGTTTTAAAACTTCAAGGGCAAAATTGCCACTCAATGAAAACTTTTAAGACAAAATCACCCTTTAACCCTAAGTTCTTCTGTCAAGATGATTATATAAAAGGCAAATAGATGGGCAAATGAATAAATCTAATATCAGTTGACTTTTGAACAAAATCAAATAAAAATAGAAGCTTGCATGGATTTAATGAATAAAAACAGTTGTCTAAATATTTCTTTTAGTATTTTTTTAAAAAATCAAGGTAACTTTTCTCTTATAAAAATGGATAAATTTTTAATGCATCATTAGATAACTAACATATGCCATTCAAAATGATATTTAAAAGACAAAATTAGCACCGAAGGATGGGAATTCTGTGAGTTTATCATCATCTAAATGCAACACCTCCAGGTTGGTCAGTCTATTATCATCATATAGGATATAGCCCTGCCTCACAAACAACATGTGATCAGTTACAATGAATGTTAGTAAAAAAACAAAAAACAAAGTCGAAATAATTCATGTAATTAATATAATCAATATAATCATTATCTACTAGTTTAACAAGAAGGGAAAGTTTGATGAGCGTTAATCTAGTTGGAAAAGAAACACAGCGTCAATGTATTGGCAAAAGGCTATTAGTGATTTCGAAGTATACATATTTTGGGCTTGGGCCCTTCTATGTAACCAAGAAAGTATCATGCCTACGATTTTTTTTTTTTTTTTTTTTTTTTTTTTTTACAAATGGCAGGTCAACAAACTAGACAAAACATGACATTACGCCTCGCAGAAATTCAAAAAGAGAGGATTCAGGAGAGATCTTCCCGTTTGAACCCAAAAAAAAGGGGAAAAAAAGGAGAGACCTTCCCGCAATCTTGTTAAATAAACTTTTAAATTTTTATTCTTTTTTAATAAAGAAAGTTTAGATGAGTTAGGTTGCGTAGCTCAAAGAAGATTAGAGCATGCCTCTAGATTCAAAGAGCCCTTATAGATGTACTTACAGATCGGCCATTTAACAATATCCCCATATCGGTAGGATTTCAACCCACAATCTTATCGTTATGAGCAAACCACTTTACTAACTGGACCAACTTTATTGATTACTTTTTTAAATTAACATGTGTGTGTGATATATATACCGATGTTTATTTACATGTTTTGGGCTTGGGCCCCTATTAATTTAAACTGTGAAATGTTGTGAATATTTGCCATGCATATACTGTTTACATAAGCATGAGGTTAACCGTTACCTGAGATCCAATGGGCATTGGATCTCGGCTGTTAATATAGCCCGGGATCTCGAGGAGTTCGGACGTGGTGAAGGGTAAGGAGCCGGCGTAGGGAGGTCATGAAGAAGAGTAAATTTGTTGTATATTTTTTTTTAAACTCGGATGAATGTACTACTATGACTACCAGACATATTATTATGAATGTTATTCAATGACTCTGTTTATGTTTTAAATTGAAAAAGATCTTCTGACTGCTCAACTCTGATCATATACGGCAAGAAAACGTTTACGAAAACGGGGTGTTACATTAGTAAAAAGAATTTTAAAAATAAGTCATGTAATTGATATCTTCATTCTCTACTAGTTTAACATGAACGCAAAGTTTGATGTAGGGCTTGTTTTATTCTATTTTTAACTTTTATGTCGTTTGGGACAATTTTATATAAGAATTTTTTAGAATAAATTTTTAAAACAAAATTTGTTCGAAAAACATTATCTGAGATATTATTTTGAAAAACATATCTAAATGGTGAAGTGAAGAATGAAATAATATTTTACTTTATTAGTATGATTGTCATTAAGGAAAATATAAAGTTCTCTCTCTTCACTAATTTTGTATAATTAAAACTAACAAAACATGAAAATATGTTCTTTTTTTTTTTCATAATAAATTTTAACCTTTTTATTTTTCAAAACAAATTTTCAAATTTTTGTATTTCAAAAAACATGATAGAAAACACATTTTCAAATAATTGTTTGTTTTTGTTTTCCAAAACAAAAATGGTTTTAAGAACAGAACAGGTCCTTAATATCTCATATCCTAAAATTTCTTAATTGATTATATTATTAAAAAGGAATAATGAAACTTTTAGACCATCTATGTTTTTCTTAGTTATCAAATTAGTCTCTAAAGTTTAAATTTCACCAACCAAGTCTTTAAAGTTTCATATATATGTATGTATTCATATGCTAATCTACCGGCGAAGTATTCCCGAATGCACGCCACATTATATGAGGAAGGCGCTCTGGAGCAAATATCAAGAAAAAGGTAGGGAGACATCTCGTTCTGAACCACAAAACTATATGAGGATACCAGAACCCCGACCATGTTCCAAATAAGGCAACTACCATCCAGGTCTTACCTGTAGTGGTATACGAATTTGCTTCAAGTGCCAAAAGTCGGGGCACATTAACAAAAACTGTCCCCGGAAAGTTGCAGAGATAGGGCCACAGAACGCAGGCCAGATATTAGCATTACCCGAAGGAGAGGCCGAAGAATCTCCAGTAACAGTCCAAGAGACTAACGTTTAATAGCAATCCATTTTAGATATTGTCCGATTCGATACTAAATCCGTCAGATACTTCTGATGTAGATACGAATCATTTTGGGATGCATACCTCTATGTATTACCTTACAATCTAATAGTAGCTACACCATTTGGGTGTAAACTATTTCGCCTATAAGGCATACTTAGAATAAAATTTCAGTATAATATTTATTCTGTTCAAAAATTTCTGTTGCACCACGTCGACGACGATCTCAAATTCATTAAAGTAGCAGCGATCAATGTAATGATCAACGGTGACGATAAGAAGATATCATTTCCACATTCTACAAAACGGAGATAGAATCAACGAAGAAGCTGAGTCCTTATTCTAAAAACAACCTGGACACAAACAACTTGTCTCTGACAAATATTCCTTCAGAGGAAGAAAAGGCAAAATTCGAATTGAACTTGATACCTATTAGGGGATCAACATCTAAAACACGGTATTAAGTGATAACCGAACAAAGCACAAGAGTTTGTGACTTTGTATCAACCATAACAGGATGGACGAAATGACTATCATAAACACATATCCACTTTCCATGATCTACGATTTACTCAGTTATTTAATTCTTACGTTTTGTTACGTATTGACGTATGCTCAAAACACCACTGAGCTGTAAACCAAAAATAGCAATGTTCTGAATTCAGCTATACACAATTCAATTATCTAGTATGGACATTTTGAATTCCTTGAGATGTCTTTTGAACCGACAGATTTTCTATTTTGGTCATAAAGTCCTTGAACCAAAACTTTTCTCAACCACATAGGTGGGTTGATAGGGGTGTTGATTGACGACATCCTCACCTGTTCGGAAACAAAGAAGAAAAACGCAAAAGACAGTAACGATTAAGTTGTGAGTGTACTAGAGAGAGACGCGACTCTTTATTGAGTTAAGTAGAGGTGTGTATTGGTTGCCATAGAAATAAAACTTTCTGGGCCATGTTTTATTATACGATAGTAAGGTTGATAGTTTCAGCAAAGTGAAAGCAGTTCTGGACTAGGAAGAACCAGAAATAGTGATATCAATGATTAGTGTTTGGGTCTAGCGGGATAATACCGCAGATTCATATTAAAATGTTCGTCACTTGCCGCGATAAAATTCACGAGTAAAATTAAAGTATGTGAAACAAAGACTGTGAGACGAGCTTACATAGACTGAGATAAAAGTCGGTCACAGCACCAAGAGATTGGTTATCCCAGGTCCAAGTTAGTCTGTAGTGGTACCAATAGGTATGGATTGGGATATGTCTTGCTGCAGCAGGACAGCGTGATGACTTGCACCTTTCGTCAATTGAAGCCTCTCAAATTGAACAAATTTATGCATGATTTATAGTTAGTAATTATCATTTTGAGAATGAAGAGACATTACCTCTACAGAGTAACCATAGAATCGTACTGCTATCACAAGTACTTAAAATGCTTTTTAAGTTGAAAGAAACTCGGTAGTGGATAGCATCGTTAGATAAAAATCCTTAAGGTTGCGATTTAGAGAGTAATTATCATCCGTATGATATAATCACCGTGTAGATACTCTCCACAGAAAGTTAACATAGTAGCTCGAATGATAATTCAAGATCGATGGCTACTTGAATACTTTGAGGACTTTGTCCTGTTTAAACAAATTCTCAGAAAAACTATAAATATTCTCGATGAAGCTAAACTCTCGAAATTGTCAATCGTGATAGCATCGATAGAAGCCTTGTATAGGTAGGAGTATAAGTCACTTATGTATGCAATGGAACGATAGTTAGAGCAGAGATTTTCTTGTGCCAGATATGGTCGATCGTGTTTTTTTTAAATGATTATTGCGTGGATTCATTTTTGTTGATGTTGATGATGTATGTTATTGATAGAATTTTGTCATTGAGGATGGCTGAAAGTTATGATAAAACGGTCGAATGCCTCATTTCATAAGGCATATTCAAGCGGATAGGGACAGTATGGTGTCGACGGTATGGATCAAAGGCGTATCAATTAATTTCATCCCGAAACCTTAATAAACTTCGCAATACCCTTGGCATTTCTCATTGGAGAAATATCATCTTGATGATGATCACATCATAGGATACGAAGTATCAAAATACGAGATGACAGCATCTGTATAGCCAGACCAGAACAAATTCTCGTTTTTCAGAGGAAGAGAGTCAGAACTAAGTATATCCCCAGTTATGAGGATAGTTGAGAATGAGATTGTCTCTGAAAGAGACAATTTGGGAAAAATCGCTAGTATGGGACCGTAGACTAGAGGTCTAGTTAGGGTAGAGCAAATTTCGAGGACGAAATTTTATTTAACAGGGGGAGAAATGTAATACCCGGATATTTAATACCCGGATGATTATCCTATAAATAAAATTCCTTCAATATTTCTTTTAAAACAATATTGCCTATTTAAAATGGGTAAATATGAGGTCTTAATTAATGAGTATTATTGTCCTAATACCTTAGAAAGATTCTACTAAAATTTAAAGAGATGAGTTGCCAAAGGGCTGAAAATAATTTGATAAATACTATATGACCTCAATTATTGACAAAAACTTAGGAAGTATGTTATCTCTAATTTTAGGAATTTTTGAGATTATTTTCCTGAAAGATAAAGATGCATAAATATAATAATATTAAAAGCACTTTTTGGCCCCATGATTTTTAATATTTTTCATGGGACATAAAATACCAATGTCGCACAAAAGTTGTGAGACAATAATTAATCCTACTTATGAAAATTATCAACAATTAGTAAGTGGCTAATTGTTTAGATTAAGATATAAGTAAATTAATTAATAATTAATTAATTTAAGGGAGAAATTCGAAATTAAGAAATAAATAATAAATAAAAATAATAAAATATAAAATGCTTAGAAAAATAAATAAAAATAAAATATCTTGATATTTTAAATAAAATAATAATATATTTGGTAAAGAGTCAACAGGACATTTGAGAATGGATAGAAACTAAATCCTTCACCAAGATATAGGGATTTAGTCTATGTCATCTGAACTTTTTATAAACCAGTGAAATTATGCCTCGGAATGGACTATCTCTGAAGTCATTTCGAAACCAACTAGGTTATTAAGATACGGGATAAATAAAGAATAGGCGTATAGTGCAAATGAGAACCTATAGAAAACGAAATAGTTGTGACAAACCAGGGATGAGGTTTCTTAGGTCAGAACATATTACGAACCAGTGAATTTTTGTCCAGAAAATGGTACTGCCGGAAGTTATTTCCGTAACCGACAGCGTTTGTCCGAAAATCTTCGGCAGACAACGGAATACCCTTAATGAGATCAAAAATTTAGTTAAACCCAGTAGTTTTAAAGAAAATGAATGGAACTTCAAAACCTAGTTTCCGTATTTTTAAGATTCTCCAAGATTATGCGATTCGGAGATCGAACTGGAAACTTTATCTGTACCGGCTCATAAAACAAGAGGCATGATGTCATGCATGACATCAATTTTCCTTGGGAAGTGTGCAAGGAGGTCGGCACACACAAGGGGAGGCCAAGATCAAGCCACTTGGCAAAATGCGATCCGACGGCCGAAAATCAGTCTGAAAAAGTGATGAATAGTGTCACATCTTTGCCTATAAATAGCAAGCCTTCTCTTCTCATTTCTCCCACCCCAAAACCGTGTTTAGAAGAGAGGTTTTAGAGAGAAGGAAGAGCCCAAAGAAAGTCTGGCGAAGCCCTGGGTAAGTTTTTCGGTCCCTAGTCTTAAGTTTCAGTAGTTCCTTCGATAGATATAGTAGGAATGCTAGATTTATCTTTAAATTTCCCAGATAGTTTAAATATCATGTTTAGGGGTAGATATGGTATTTATTTTGAAAATATACTGGGAAAAGAGATATGTCAACATTCTGGAGAGATAGGGTCAAAGTAGCGAAGCTCTGGAGAAATTCCGACGATTAGGGGGTCAGGGGCAAAATGGTAATTTTTACCTAAAATGACTGTTATGCTGCTAGATATTGATAAATACTATCCTTATAGGATATCTGAGATAATTGATCCGTTGTCGAGCCGTTTGTCGTACATCGTTGTTACCGCCGTCGGGCGTCAAAAATACGGTTTTCGTAAACGTACCGAAAGTACCGTCAACGAAGGTACGTTCACGACGTACAGTAACACTGACTCTGATGATTATGATATGCTTATATATGCTTGCTATGTTCCTGTACTGAGACTCTGTCTCATTTGAAATTGGTGGAGTTATGAGTACACGGGTTATGGTATTGTTAACACCGTTGAGAGTTTTCCTAGCGCTTTGGACACGATAGGCCATCGTGGCACCGGAGAGTGTGCAGACTAGGGTAACAAACATACTGCAGGGGCTGTGTATTGTTATGGCCCTACATATTGATTATATATATTTCCTACATCTGTTATGGGCTTTTGTAGTGATATTTGCTAAAATGACATGAATACCTGTGATGCATATATTGTTTACATGAGCATGGGGTTAACCGTTACCTGAGGTCCGATGGGTATTGGACCTCAGTATGCATGATTAGACAGGATTCAGGTCATGAACCAGAGGAGGCACCAGGGGACGGAACTATAGATATACGCCGATGAGACGGAGCCATGAGAAGGCACCGGTCAAAGAAAATGCGGGAAGAAAGTCAACGTAACCTACCTTTTGGCATGAATCTAATAAGGTTACTTCATATCATTTGGTGCTTAAACTAGAAGGGTCGTCTATGTGGTTCACAATCACGCCCTAGCACCGTGAGACTTCCACTAGACCTACCTAGCCCGGCCAAATGGGATGATTTAACGAGTTAGGTTCTATGCCCCAGTCTACTTAAGGCTTGGTTGAAGAGGGTATAGTTACATGTAAAATTGTAATTGTAAAGTTTTGTATTCTTGTATCACATGTACAATCCTTCGGGAGATTTTATAATATATATCGGTATACGTCGAGGCATCATCATATGTCTGAGTATTTCGTATCAGTTACTCAGTGTTATATCTTTTGTTCAAATTTTTAGTACATGCTCTTCGTTTCCGCAAAACGCTAAGCGTTAGCACCCCATCACTCTGAAAATTTTTATAAAACCACGTGTCACCAACACGATTTATGTTACGGAATTTGGGGTATTACACATCTAATATTATAAAGTATTTTTGGTGCAATTATTAATTTTTTTAGGAGAAATTTTCCTATGAAGTATTTTTTTAGGTCAAATTTTAGCTTTCTCATTAACTCCCAAAATGTCTTTTAAGTGAAGGTCCATCCAAAACCCTAAAGCATTTATGCAGTATCAGCTTTAAGGTGTTGGACACGCTCGGAAAAATATTTTAGGTATTGGTGTTGCATGTCCAACACCTTAAAGTTGTTACTGAATAAATGATTTAGGGTGTTGGATGAACTTTCATTTAAAAGACTTTTGGGAGTTAATGACAAAGCTAAAATTTCTCCCCAAAAAAAAAAAAAAAAATACTTTATAGGAAAATTTTCTCCGAAAAAATTAATAATTGCGCCACAAAATATTTTATGGTACCAGAAAATTGCATGGTGCTGCTAGATAAACAACGTAACGAAATACTTTAAGATTTTGGGCACATCTGAAAAAATAACTTATAGTGTTTGATCTACCTTAACCTTAAATTGTTTTCACATAAAGTCTAAATATGAAGTTTCATTTAATGAATTGAAGTTTTGTTTTGGTTGTGATTTATACAGACCTTTGTCTCAAGTTTCTATGGATGAACCCCTCTGGAGTGCCCTACTTCATAACTGACACAGACTTGTAGTCGTTTAGTCAGAAATATTAGAAAACAAGTGAAGATTCCTTGCCCCAAAATTCACGATTGGGATTTATGATCGATTTCGATTTTGATAGTTGCTAACAATTAATGTTGCCTACACAATAGCTTTATATTCAAAATCAGTACATGTGCTTTTGACATTTCTGTACAATCAAAACAAATAAAGCCCCACCGAAGGGAATCTAAATAAAATTGAGTAAACTATGCGTCTAAACTCTAAAGTTTTCTATACGTTTGTCTGTGTTTAGCACTAAAACTGAGTCTTAATTAGTCACTTAGTTATGGTTAATCATTATAATAACTCATTTATAATTGAAACCGAATTGAACTTGATTAGTTAAAGATTCCTAAGTACCAACAATATTGAGCAACAACAAAAGGTTAGATAAAATAGGTGATATTGAAGGGAAATAAGATACTCCCTACATCTCTATATTTGTCCCATATTTAAATAGGTTTGTTCCATTTTATAAATTCGATTTGAGTTGGTTTGAATAATAAATACATGTGAGTTTATAATTAAATGATAATATTTAAAATAAATATATATGGCCACATGTCATTAGAGAACTTAATATGATGGATATGAGACTTAAGTATTGTCTTTCTCATTATTACTCTCTTTTACTCATTCATAAATAAGGATGTTTTTGAGAAAAAATTATATTTTTTACATATTTATTATTTTTATCTAATTTGGAATCCTATCAATTGAGAAACTTCATATATAGGGACAGAGAGAGTAATAAAAAAACAAAGACACATTGAAATCACATCAAATAAAAAAAGTATTTCCACTCATATTTTTTGTCTTGCTCATTGCTTTTAGTCTCTTTGTTTGTTCTTGGTTATGTATTTTAATCATGGATCACGACGTCTCAAAAAGTTGTAATTACTGTGAATTTAAACCTTTCTGTTATCATTTAATGTTGTTATTCAAATCTGTACATGTTTCAAGACACGAAAGAATTACAGTATTTCTTAAAGAGACGTCTCATCTTAATTTTAAATTATTCATTCCTAAAATGAGAATAAAAGGAATTAACTTATTCCTCAGTTTTTTTCCCAGCGATTTCTTAGTGAAAGAGATTTGCAAATGTTTATGCCCAGAATACACTTTCTATGAATTTATCATTTTTCAAACAAGGTGATTCTCTCTTGCTTCAAACACCCCTCACTTCTCAGCCCAAAAACAAAAAATAAAAAACACCTCTCACTTTCTCCACTAAATCCTAATATTTATCATTTTTAAGTATGCTTCCTTGTTTGCAAATGTCTTTCATATACTCTCTCTCTCTCTCTCTCTCTCTCTCTCTCTCTCTCTCTCTCTTTTTATATATATATATATATATATATATATATATATATATATAGTACTTAATTAAGTATGCTTCCTTGTTTGCAAATGTCTTTCATACGTTCTCTCTCTCTCTCTCTATACACACACACACACATAGTAGTACTGTGTTCCGGAAGTCAGGTTGTCTATGTGGACAAAGGGTAAACAATATATAATCGTTTGCCCTATCGTATAAACAGTCCAAAGAATTCCAATCATGAAATTAAAGCAGAAAAAATGGAAAAATAATACATCAAAGACCTGGTTAATATAAAAGCAGAAAAATATTTAAAATAAGATGACCTTAAAAAATAAATAAATGTAATATATAATATTATGAATATTAATTATTTGTGGATGTTCATTGACTCATATCCTAGTCAACATTCATAAATACGTAAATAATGGTGACTCTTGGAATTGACTCTTGAAGGCCTATAAATAGAGACCATTTACAAAGCATTGAATGTGACGCCCTGACTTTATACGCCTTTATTTATCAGAGTTATAGCGCACAGGCATCGAAATAATTTAGACGACTTAATTGCAGAATAAAACTTTCTTAAAATAACTTAGTTGAAAACATGAGGATAAATTTTTTTCGCGATTCGAATCTATCCCATAGTGGGATGTTAATACATTAATCCAAAAATAGACAAATGATAAATGAAATAATACAGTCCATCTACTAATATTTTTCCAAAAAGTTCCTTCTACTGTAACCCTTACAACTGCATCTTTCCTCTTGATCCTATTCCACTACCTTGCCTCTCTTTCATGCAACTGAGTTCAAATGAATGAACCCCGTGGGTAACAAATAATCTTATATGCAAATATGAAATATAAATGACAACATACCATATGTTAAGGATAGAATAATTCACAGTAAACAAGTTGCACCGTAACCGCAGTTATCAACCAAGGACCGCAGCCCTTTAGGACACGCAACCCCAATCCATAGCCAGGATACACATATGCAAATTATCTAGCAAACATGGTTACTCATACATGAATACATACATACAAGCTAATAAGATAACATTTACCCACCTCAAGCTTGAATTCTTAACTTTGTCCGGAGGTGTTGGGATCAGTAGAGGTGTCAAGGTATGCCTATAAACGTTCATCATTGTTATTAGTCACTTCTTGTATCGCAAAATAACTAACTACGCAAATTATTTTTAAATGATTAAAAGTCGATTAACCCCTAAAAATTCCCTTATCAATAATACCCTTTTTATTTATTATTAATTAATCATACCCCTCTTTTATTTATTATTAATTAATAACTTCCTTTATTATTTATTCATTTTTTTTACTAATAATAATAACAATATCTATTTATTTATTACTAATCAATAACCCCCCTCCTTATTATTTATTAATAATAATACCATTTATTATTATTAATATTATTTTGCTATTTATACGCTATTATTTTAAACTCTCAGAGGCTATCCTAACACTTTAAATTAGGAGTTTATAAATATCAATCATATAAATTATGCTTTAATGTTTCTCATAATTTTCCAAAACACCTATATATATAGTTCACCTAATGATAAAACCTCAAGTATTATGATGTATCAGTTACTTCCTTTTCAATTCTTTATTAAATCAAAGCAATATAATATGTATCAAAAGAAGCACCTACTTGATTAAAAGATCATAAGCCATTATCGTGACATCTCACAACTGTACTAATATATATATAGTTGTACACTTTTGTCTTTTAATACTCACAGAACCTAACGTTGCCATCAACAATAATAGGCTTTGGTTTTGTTATAACTAAAGGCAAAACCATTCATTTTTTTTTTTTCTAAACACCAATCCCCCACGAACTGTGCATATATATATACACACACTATTAGAGTCCCATTAGTTTCTTAACTATATATACACACACACAACGAGCGGAAGTTGGCCAGAGTGGAAGGGGCTCTGGTCGCTTCAACAAGAGGTCTTGGTTTCGAACGCTTATGAATGCAAAAAGCTTCCCTAGGAGAGGTCCCCGCTTCGGCGCCCAACAGAACTTCGGAGTGGTTGCACACTTTGCCACCATTTTTTGTATCAAAAAAATACACACACACACGTGAGTGCAGCGAATGTATATATATATATGTGAGTAACAAAAATATATCAGCAACTACGTTCATTTTTATCACATGCAACGTTATACATATAGATGCTCACAACCAAGTTTTCAAGGTTTTGTTTCTTTATATGTATATATAACGGCAACAGCAATGTCGGGTCCTTTAAAAAAAAACACCAGCGTATATATCAGCTTTTCTTATTCCTTGCTCCTTTCTTATGCACCATAACATATATTTATGTATCTACATACATATATATTTCTATGACAACAATATATATACACACACACAGAGCAAAACCACTCCTTCTATTTTCCTAAGTGTGCAGTGAAACAACTCAGAGATGAAAAATAGATGTTAACAGCCCCCGCTTTCCGTTTCTTTTTTCCAGCAAACTCATGGCTTCATTTTCTATGGTTTCATGCTTTAAAATTCACGTTCATGAAAACACGAAAAAAGAGAGACCCGATGATTACCTACAGTCTCAGGCTTGCTCGACATGACCCTCGAGGAGAGGAACACCCCTGTTTTTGAAGCTAAATGCAAAGGAAGGTTATCACAAAAAACTCTCTCACGGTTCTCACTCTCATCGTGTTTCTGTTTTCTCTAGGCTGATCAAAGTGGGTGAATAGAAGTCAAGAGCTGGGATTATATAACAGATAAAGGGTCCAATTCGAGGTGGATGAAACGTTGGTCTGTGAAAGAAGATGATCAGACCGAAAGAGAAGGACCATCGTGTAAGTAGTGCTGGGCTCGAAGGGAGGTATGGGATTAGGTTTGCGTTAAATACAAGAAGCATGGCTTCCTCTGATTTGCTGTTACGTGATCGTCTTTGCTTTTCGATGGCGTGTGTGTGTTTCTGTTTTTTTTTTTTTTTTAATAAAACGTTTTGGAGGGGTTCGCATCATCGGGCCCCCACCAAGGCCAGAAGACGGCCCCGCTCTTTGAGCACTTAATGGGGACTTACGAGATCGCCTACCAAAGCGAGCCTCCCAAATGACGGCGCAGTGTATCGAACACATATCCCTTTGGGATTTCAACAAAGTTTCTGTTTTTTTTTAATATCATGTGTTGCTGCTGTATATAAATCTGTCACATGCTATGGGCTGAAGAATGAATGAAATGGGCTGGTTTAATTGCATTGGTTTGGGCTGGGGATGAATATACATAGTGGTCACATATTGGCTGGGGGAAAGAAGAATGAAAAATGATATGGGATTTAGTTGTATAATAGGCTTGTGGGTTGCTTGTTTATTTAAATTGTAAGGATTAGATTAACTCTATAAATAATTCCTTAATTTCATATAAGGGTTTTCCTTTCCAATTAGTTTTTATTTTCCTTCTTAATTAATCTTCCCTAGGCCATAAAATATGGATTTCTAAATCTTTAGAAATAATTTCTTATCTTTTGCTCTCTTATCTCATATTTTTTATATATTCATAACACATAATCAACATGAAAGCTCCAACGAAGGTATGTTTCTCTCAACGTTTCTTTAACGATTGCATCTACCTTGTTTAAGCATATGTTTATTTGATCTATCTGGGATAATCTAAGCCACTATATGAAATTTAAAAAGATAATTTTACCAATTGTTACAAACATCATGTTCTATGGTTAAGATTGGAGATTGTTACTAATTTTATATCTTATTTTGATCTTCTTTATGAGTTCTTTTATATTACTAATATTGTTATTTAAGTATAGCCAAAAGCCATACACCTCTAATTTCATGCTATGAAATTATATGGCCAGAGTCCATATTGTTTTAATTTCCTATTTAGAAATTATATGATCAGAAGTCATATCGCTTTGATTTATTACTTTCATATAATATGGCCAGAAGCCATACTCTTTTGATCCCCTATTATTTAACCAGAAGCCATATACCTTTTCATCTTTTATGTTATTGCATGTATGGCTTTCAAATATTGGATGAAATTTAAAAAATTGCGCCAAATATTTAAGAAGAATTTGAATTAAAAATTGTAACGGTTTTTAAAACCTCTACAAAATATTGCAAAATTGAAAAAAAAATCATAATTTGAGTCCATTGTTACAATATTATGTTAAATGTTTTATTATTTAAGTGACAATTTAAATTATAATAGTTAATATTTGAAAAAAATGATTAACTTAAGTTAGGTTAGTATAAATATTATATAGGTATAATACTGAGAATGTGTAGAAAATAAGGACTTATTATGTTGTCTACTAGATGATATTTGATTATGGAAAGAATGTTGATGATCATAAAAGGAACGTTGAGGAAATGTCCTTAAAGTTCGGATACAAAAATAATAATAATTAGTATTAGTATTATAAGAAAGAAAAAAATAAAACATTGAAATCAAAGATTTTTAAAAAATTACCATATTTGATGAGCTTGTTCAACACTTCACCTCTTGAGAAAACCTTTACAGATGAGAGAAAACAAGAGAGAAGGGGGGTGGGAAGAAATGGAGGAGTGTGTGAAATGAGGTGTGATAGAGGCATTTATAGGGATTTGCATAACTCTTGTAGCGGTTGATGTGATGAATTTTGTAGTGATTTTTATTTTTAGTGGTTTATGTAACAATTTTTATAGTGGTTTCACATTTGTAGCGGTTTTGGTTTGTTTTGTAGCAACCACTACAAAGATTCGTTGGTATTTTTTTTAAAAAAATATATATATAAATTGAGGTTTACAAAGTCACAAGTATAATTTGTTTAATCATTCTTTATCGTCATCCCTACAAAAAGTGTGTGGGGAAAATGTTAGTGGTGAGCTTAATATTTTTGTACAAAAATTAAACATAAATTAAGTGATAATAAAACGTAACTTATATAAAAACGCAACAAATTATAGATAAATTGTCATAGCCTTTAGGGAAAAAGTTATCAAAATTGGTGGGCTGAAATGGCTCACTCTCGTATGCGATATTATCACCATCACCCATGTTGTAAAGGTCTCGAAGCTTTAAGTGAACCACTATATTCCAATCCTTGTGCCTCTTGTCCTTAACATAATAAATCTGATGTGCCTCTGAGGCAAGAATATATGTCTCATCATCTTAAGATTGACTAGTTGAATTGGCCAAAGAAATTTACTGATATGATGCCTAAGTCGTTATTTGTGAGTCCTCGAGAAATTGTCTTATTTGGCCACAAACACTTGAACAACACGGTGAAATGGACTTGGTAATTTATGTCATCGACATCAAGAAGCTTTCCATAATAAGGGACAACTTCTGATTGCCATCTCTGCTGCTTAGGTAACTCATTGTCCCAAAGGTACCATAAATACCTGAGTTTTAGGTTAGCAATCCTTGATCTCGTGAAACCATGCAAAACTTGAAACCATTGATATTGTATGCCGTAAACCTTCTGGCATGGTCAAAAGGGCCGATTGCGAGAGCTTTGAGATCGAGTGAGTGTGGATTATGGTCATCTAATATTCTACATGCAAGCCAACTTGAGAATTCTTTGTGGATCTTTTTTGTCAATTTTGGAGGATGTTTGTGTACGGTCCTGAGTTGAAGCTTCACATGACTTCTGATTTCCCTGCAATTAATCATGAGATGGTTATCATGAAATATAAGTATAAAATGTAAGAAAACATATAGAATAACATATGACTATATAATTCTTACTTAAGGAAGTGTTCAACTTAAGTGCAATTAATCAAGACATGTCTATAGGCCAGATGTATAATTTACAGGGGGAGAATAAGATTCACAACTGCCTCTCCCTCTAAATCATGTTAGGGTAGAGAGCTAAAGGATGTCATCGATCTTAAGTATGCCCTTCCAGTGCCAACCCTATATGCAAATATAGTAGGAAGAGCTGTACTTGGCTTTGTTGCGTGGCCTGACCACCTTATTGTCATATCATCTAAGACAAAAAAGGCATATCGTCATCTTATAATATATATTCATTAGATAGAGTTTCTGCTTTTGCTTTGCATGTTGGACTTAACTATATAATAAAACAGACGCTCACACATCAAGTATAGCTATGCAATTTGGGATGGATCAAGACACTGCTGGCTTTGTGACTAGGTTTAATGGAACTCCCTACCATAAATGGCTCAAGGGGGATGTAGCATCGAGCAAGACTTTATAGAGAAGGAGGTATCATATGTTACTATAGAACGCCATATGGGTAGTTGCATGGCACCGGCCATAGCATATGACATTCTCTTGTCACATTAGATCCCTCAATCTATATCAAGTCTTACACAAGGCTTGCATACCCCTTGAGCCCTTGACTATAGAGAGTTCTATTGAGCATAGCCACAAAGCCAAGAATATCTTGATCCATCACAAATTGCATGGCTATATTCGATGTGTGAGCTTTTGTTCTATTATATATATACAGATTTATGTACAATTTCATTATATATACATGAATGGAAATATCAAAAGGAAAATCCCCATTTTTTTAATAGAAAATTACTTAAAAAATAATGGTTCTTGCATAAAAATCACTATATATGTATACACTATATATGACGGTTGTCTCATTAAAACTGTTTACATTTATTGCAAACGAATAACGGTTGCAATGTAGCGCCGATTATGTGTGTTTATACTTTATATAACGGTTTTTGTGAAAGAATCATTTTGTATGTTGCAAAGTTTATAACACTTGTTTATTTGAGACTGTTATTTATTATGCAAGCATTATGGTGTGACATCCCAAAATTTGGAATTTGAGAGTAAAATTATAATATGGGATTAATTATGAAAAATTTAGCCTAAATAGATCATAAAATTAATATTTGGAATTAAAGGTGTAACATCCCATTTTCAAAAGCAGTATATTTTTTTTTCATCAGAGTAGAGCATCAGAGCGATTGAGTAACGATACATATATTTCAAATGCCGTAAGTCCGGTCAAGTTTACGATAACGGTACACTGTACGGTGTTTACAAAAGAAGATAACAACAGATGTATCTCCGACTGCACTGTCTCGTGGCGTCCACGTGACCCTATGCGTCGCTTCCTCTCCCTCGGTTCTCGGTCCTCCGCACTCGAGGCTATATCAAGAGCGAGGTCCAATGCATACGGACCCTAGGTAACGGTTAACCTCATATTTACATATACAGGTATATAAGCATACCAACAAGCATACCCCAACATCATATAAGCCCCCTGGCAGATATGTCACACTTAGCAAACGTTTCACACATAACAGTCGTTTCACACCTAGCAATCGTATCCCGACACCCAGCAAGCATAGTAACAGTACAATGATCATATCACAGAGCTATCAACTATCACACAACAACATACAATACACATAGCACATATACGCATACAATAAACATCAGAGTTAGTGTTACAGTACGCGAACGTACCTTCGTCGGTGGTATAACGGTACATTTTCTAAAACGGTACTTTTTGACAATGGGGTGAAACAAATGGTATGACAAAATGTACGACAGCGGTACGTTTATCTCGATATCCTATAAGGATAATATTTATCAATATCTAGCAGCATAACGGCATTTTAGGTACAAATTACCATTTTGCCCCCGAACCCCTAATCGGCGGAATTTCGCCGAGCTTATTGTTTTCGCTCTATCTCTCCGAATTTTGACAGATCTTTTCCCTCATCATATTTTCAAAATATATATCATATTTACCCCTAAATATGATATCTAGACTATCTTGAAAAATTAAAGATAAATCTAGCATTCCTACTATATCTACCGAAAGAACTACCGAAACTAAACACCAGAGACCGAAGAACTTACCCCGACTTTGCTCAGACTTTCTCTAGAGCTTCTCTCTCTAAAATCTCTCTCTAGGCTGCGTTTTTGGGGTGAAGAAATGAGAAGAGGAGGGCTTGCTATTTATAGAAGAAAGGAATGGCAATTCGGTAAATAAGTCGAACTTTATCATATCAATTCTGAGCCGTCGGATCGCACTTCGCCATGTGGCACCATCTTGACCTTCCACATGTCCCGCTTATGCCATCCTTCTAGAAGAGGATGATGTCATATTTGCTGACTTACCGATAAAGTTCCCTGATCGGTGTCCGAATCGCGTAATCTTGACGAATCTCAAAAATCCGGGAACTAGGTTTTGTAGTTCCATTCTTTCTCTTTAAAACTACTGGGTTTCATTATATTTTTGATCCTATTAAGGGTATTCCGTTATCTGCCGAAGATTTTCGGACAAACGCGCTCTGCTATTCTGGAAATAACTTCCGATAGAACCAAACTTCTTGCGAGAAAATCACCGGTTCGTAATATGATCTGATCTAAGTAACCATATCCCTGGTTTGAAAAACACGGTGCGTTTTCTATAAGTCGCTTTTAGCACTATCTCGCCTTATCTTAATTATCCGGTACTCTAATTACGCTGTTGGTTTTCGAAACGACTTCGAGACCGCTCAATCCGAGATAGAATTTCACTGGTTCATAAAAGGTCCAAAGGTAAAAGACTAAATTTCTATATCTTGAGGTAGAATTTCATTTCTATCTGTTCTCATATGTCTTGTTGGCTCTTTACCATATATATTATTATTTTATTCAAAATATCTAGATATTTATTTATTTTTCTTTTATTTTTCTAAGCATAAAATATTTTATTTATTATTTATTATTTATTTAATTATTAATTTCGAATTTCTCCTTTAAATTAATTATTTACTAATTAATTTACTTATATCTTAATCTAAACAATTAGCCACTAATTACTTAATTAGCCATTTACTAATTGTTGATAATTTTCATAATTAGGATAAATTATTATCTCACAACTATTTTACTTACATTGGTATTTTATGTCCCATGTAAAATATTAAAAATCATGGGGCCATAAAGTGCTTTTAATATTATTATATTTATGCTTCTTTATTTTTCAAAGAAATAATCCCAAAAATTCCTAAAATTAGAGACAACATACTTCCCAAGTTTTTGTCAAGATTTGTTGCCATATGATATTTATCATAATATTTTCGGGGTATTACAAAAGGCATATTCCCCCATAAATTAAGGACAAATAGTTAGGGGATAATTTTTTGCCTAAATATTTTAGAGACAATATTTTATGGCCTAAAGAAATTAATTGAGGAAGAGAAATCCTTAAATGGAGTTAATGATTAATTTCTATCGCCAAACTAATGTTTGCAATTTAATTAGTAAGGGAGTAGATTGCAAACAAGAGTCTTGTAAGGAGTCAAAAGGGTTATTTTCTTCAAAAGTGAGACACCTCATCTCTCCTCTCCATGCATGTGAGCCAAGTGTCCCTCTGATTCAGCCATAGCACACATACGACACACCTCTTTCATTTTCCAATTAGCATTTCGGTCAGTATCCATTTAGCCTCACATTTTTTTATCTCATTCGTTCACTTCTACAAAACACACACACCAACACTCCCTCCTCCTTAGCACCGGACACATACACACCCATTCACCTTTCATATCTCATTTCTTCAGCACACTCATTCTCTCCAGTTCGACACACACCCACAACGCACACCACCTCCTCCCTTCAACCTCCGTCTCATGTCCTCATTCCAACCAGACCCATACGCCTCCACTCCCATTCCTCCCATTCTTCATTCTCAACCAGAAACCCTGAGAGAGAGAAGGCAAGAGCTGAGAATCTGTGCTGAGGACTGGAGCTAGAGAAAGAGGAAGTGAAAGAGTAAGTGAAGTTTCTGTTCTTAGGTGTTCATGCATGACGATTTTGATTTGATTTTTGATCATCTTTGGCTCTGAAAATAAGCTTTCAAACTGTGCATGTCTATTATAAGTTCATGGTATCTCGATTCCTAAGATATTTTAGCCAAGATATGAAGTTGCATGTCATTGTTTACACCTCTGCTCTTGAGTCCGAAAACAGATAATGTTGTGCATGTCATTTTCATGGGTTAGAGGTCGAGTTTAGCCATGAAATTTTGGCAGATGATAATTCACTCATTAAGGATTAAAATGAGCTTAGATCACCTAAAATGGAGGTCTATATCTCGATTTATAATTTTTGGAAGTTAGGTCATGATTCTATAGTGATAATTTTCAACAAGGCTAAAACCTAAGTAAATAACCTCATTTGACCACAATACTTTGTGAACATAAATTCAACTACATAAGCTTTAATTTTAATCAAAGAACACATATTTTGGATAAGTATGTAAGGAGTTATGAATTTATTAAAATGAGTCATAGTTCTGGAAAGTTATCTGGACAATGTTCACATTTTTAAAATCTGGGAATGATTGGCATATGATAAAATTCTAAAATCAATTTTCCTAGAAACTAGACTTAATAAAGAGTTTATAGGTTTTTGAACTCTAGATATAGATTTTTGAAGTTGAACACTGAAATCTATGAGTTATACATTTTTAATCTGGAACTGTCATTTTCAAGAGAGCTTTTGATTAAGTAAATGACCTTGGTTATCTGTGAAATTTGGAAGAAGTAAAGTATGTAACACCCCTAATTCAATACTACCCACTATGTACATTAATAAGAAGTATATAAGAATATCATCAGAGTGGAGCGATTGAGCGTATAAGTTGGGTTGAACAAATGAGTAACTGATACGTGACTACAAATTTAAACTTATCGTGGTGTATCCAGTTGAGCATAATAACGGTACAATTACCCGAGTATTCAAATCTATACATCTAACAAAATAAATACAACCCAAAATAAAAACTTCGGCTGAGTCCTCACGCATGCTGCTTACCCTTTACATCGGCTCCCGATCCTCTAGATCCTGAAGCTAAGGATAAGTTTGAGATTCAATACCTAATGCGTTTACTTTTGTCGCGAAAGAAATCAATTAAACTAAGTCCTAATTAATTATGCAATATAAAGTCAACCTAGGTCATTCTCCCAAGGAGCAATCTGTGGGTTTGTCTTTAGGTGATGAAAAATGTAATGGAATGAACCTAAACTAAATGCAAGATGAAAATGACTCTAAAACCTATATGAGAATGGAACTAATCTAGATGCGGATGCAAATTTTTGGGGGTTTTGATATGAGAGAATAATTAAAATCATAAGATGAGAATTGACTAAAATTAAATCAAATAACAAAGATCTAGTTCAGTTATGAGGACGAAGGGGACAACTTAGGATTCACATGGAATTAACTTTCCTAGCCCAAACTAATTAATTAGATCAAAGGGAATTAGTGAAAGATTGGAATTAATGAATTTAATTAACTAATTGAAACATGGGAAACTCTCAAGTTCAATAACACCTAATCCACTAGAAAACTCATAATGGAATGAGTGCTAGTTAATTAAATCATTAAAACCCAATAACAATTAATTTCTAAATAATTTTGGAATCTTGTTTACAATGATCCAATTAAACAACTAGACAATTTATCAACTCAATTAAACAATTAAATCGACAAACCCAATTGACAATTAAATTAATAACGAAAACTCAATTATTAATTCAATTGACAATCAAAGGTTGCAAATAAGAATCCACCAATAAGCATAAAAACTCCAAATTATCAATTTAATCTAAATAAAATAATATGTTTACAATCTAAAACTAGATTGTTCTCAAGGAAACAACTCAAAATTATCTAAAACTAAATAATTTCAAAGTCTTCAACCAAATCGATAAAAGGAAAAACACTCCCTTGTGGTCTTTAAATGCAAGTGTAATACCCCTGAAAATATTATGATAAATATCATATGGCAACAAATACGAAAAAAAACTTGGGAAGTATGTTGTCTCTAATTTTAGGAATTTTTGGGATTATTTCCTTGAAAAATAGAGAAGCATAAATATAATATTATTAAAAGCACTTTTTGGCCCCATGATTTTTAATATTTTACATGGGATATAAAATACCAATGTCAAGTAAAATAGTTGTGAGATAATAATTAATCCTAATTATGAAAATTATCAACAATTAGTAAGTGGCTAATTAAGTAATTAGCAGCTAATTGTTTAGATTATGATATAAGTAAATTAATTAGTAAATAATTAATTTAAGGGGAGAAATTCGAAATTATTAAATAAATAATAAAATAATAATAAAATAATAATAAAATATTTTATGCTTAGAAAAATAAATAAAAAATAAAAGAAAAAAATCTATATATTTTGATTAAAAGAATAATATAATCGGTAAAGAGCCAATAGGAGAAATGAGAACGGATAGAAATTAAATCCTACCTCCAAATATAGAAACGAAGTCATTAACATCTCGCACTTTTTATAAACAAGTGGAATTTTATCCGGAGTGAGCGGTCTCGAAGTCATTTCAAACCAACAAGATAATTAGGAGTACCGGATAATTAGGAAAGGGCGAGATAGTGCTAAAAGTGACTTATAGAAAACGGACCGTGTTTTTCAAACCGGGGATAAGGTTTCTTAGGTCGAACCTATTACGAACCAGCGAATTTCTGTCCAGAAGCTGATACTTCCTGAAGTGATTTCCGTAACCGTTGGTGTCTGTCCTAAAATGTTCAATAGGCAACGGAATGCCCTTAATGGGATCATAAATTTCATTAACCCAGATGTTCCTACAGAGGAAGAATGGAACTTCAAAACGTTGCTTTTCAAATTTTTGAGTTTCGTCAAGATTACGCGATTAGGACACCGATCAGGGAACTTTATCGGTAAGTCAGCAAGATGACATCATCTTCTTCTAGAAGGGATGATGTCATCCAACACATGGAGGGCCAAGATGGAGCCACGTGGCGAAGTGCGATTCGACGGTTGAAATTCGATCGAAAACAATTGAAGTAATTACCACCTTGTCCCTTCCTTTTCCTATAAATAGGAGCTCTCCCTCTTTATTATTCTTCACCCCAAATTCGAAAACTAGAGAGAAGGAAGAGCCCGGAGAAAGTCTGGCGGAGCCCTGGGTAAGTTTTTCGGTCCTTAGTCTTAAGTTTCAGTAGTTCTTTCAGTAGAGATAGTAGGAATGCTAGAATTGTCTTTAAATTTCCCGATAGTCTAGATATCATATTTAGGGGTAAATATGATATATATTTCAAAAATATGATGAGGGAAAAGATCTGTCAAAATTCCGGAGAGATAGAGCGAAAACAATGGCTCGGCGAAATTTCGCCGATTAGGGGTTCGGGGGCAAAATGGTAATTTGTACCTAAAATGCATTATACTTGCTAGAAGTTGATAAATGTTATCCTTATAGGATATCTGAGATAATCGGACCGCTGTTGTACCACCGTCGTACCGCTGTTTCACCCACTATCGAAATTACTGTTTTCCGTAAAAGTACCGTTTACCATCAACGAAGGTACGTTCGCGTACTGTAACACTAACTCTGATGCTTATTGTATGCTTATATGTGATAGACGACTATACAAGCGATTTGTATAGATAACTTTACATGCGATGTGTATTGTTAACATAGATAACTTTACATGTGATGTGTACAGTTAGCATAGATAACTTTACATGAGATGTGTACTGTTGTTATATTAATCTTGCATCTTCTATGTACTTATGTGTTGATTAATACTGTGATGTCATTCATATGTTGTTTATATAAGTATGAGGTTAACCGTTACCTGGGGTCCGAATGCATTGGACCTCAGCTCTTAACATAGCGTCAGGTTCCGGAGGACTGAGGACCGAGGAGAAAGGCAAGCAGCATGCATAGGGACTCAGCTGAAGACTTTCCTTCTGTTGTTATTTACTTCTGAAAACACTCGGTATAATGTACCGATACTGTAAACAGCCAGACTTACGGCATTTTGAACATAAGTATCAGTTACTCTTACGCTCTGATGCTCTACTCTGATGAAAAAAAAAATATACTGCTTTTAGAAATGGGATGTTACAGCAAGCTCCTAGGCTCTAGCTTCCTCCATGCTCCTCCCAAGTTGCCTCCTAAAGAACTTAAGCTTCCATGAAAATCTCCCCTTCAAACTCCTTGTTCAAAGCCACGTTCATGTTGGCAATTCACGTGGAAATAGTGTAGATGGAGATAATTGGCAATCAATTGAACGGTGGAGGGCCCGCGTAGCTTAGATGAATGAATAAAAAATCCTTTTGCGTGTTGCAGCTCGTCTCCCTCTATCTCTGCGTCCGTGCCTCTCTGCGTCTCTCAAGCGTGAGTGTGCGGCTCTCAAAGAGAGCGTGAATGAGTCCCCCCCTCTCAGTATGCAGCTAGGTCAATTAATAGGGAGAAAGTGATAGATTTTTGGATAACAACTTGACCCCATCAAAATTTAAGAAGCCCAATATAATTTCACCATTAGATTTCGTTTTAGCTTCCCCGAAAAATTAAATACCATAGGATCTTCTAATATGATAAAATTGTGATCTATCATATCTAAAAAAATCTTAAGAAATATTATTTAATCACAAGATCATAAGATAACGATCACAATATTAATAATTTTAAGCCCAATAATCTCATAATTAATTCAGATTTATATTATTTCCTAAAATTGGCTAACAATCCAAATATTATCTAATAAATCCAAATTAGCCTAAAATAATCCCTAAAATAAATGAATAAGGTGGGATAAAATATATGAAAATTGGCATTTATCAATACCCATTGAATCTCAGGTAACAGTTAATCTCATGCTCGAGTATAAAAAATGTACATAACAAATATTCATTATATTTCAGCATCAACCATACATAGCACACAACAGATGTAAGGTTACAACAATACATAGCACACAGCAAATGTAATGTTCACAACATTTGCACTCACCAGTGCCACGAATCCACATGTCCTCAGCGATAGGAAAACATACTTACTGCATTATCATGACTATAACCCACACAAAGATGAATGTATATAAACAGGTGACCTAAGACCGAATCTTAGCCACGGTGCATGGTCCAAAACCTAGTCTTGTCCATGAATGTATGAATCATTCCATCACATATAAGCGTACAAGACACATAAGAGTTAGATTTACAGTACGCGTTCGTACCTTGGTCTGCGTAGCTAGCGGTACATTCTCCTTTCGGTACTGATTGCTGATTTCCTCAGATATCTTATAATAGTATCACTGCATTATTTCCTCTATATATACCATAATGCTTGGAATAATATCCCAAGAGGTATTTTTCACCTCTTATTGTAACATCCCAAATTTTGGGATTTTAAAGTTTGAATAATATATGGAGATTAATTATGAAATTTTGGCTTTAAATAATTATTGGAAATTTAGGCTTATTTTTCCCTTAGTTTATTTTGGGAAAAGAATAATTCAAATAAGGAATAAATTATGCCTAAAAATTATAGAAATAATATATGGAAATTAATTGTGAAATTTGCATTAAAATAATTATTGGAGATTTAGGCTTATTTTTCTCTTAATTTATTTTGGGAAAAGTATAATTCAAATAAGGAACAATTTATGCCTAAAATTTTTAGAAATAATATATGGGAATTAATGGTGAAGATTTGGCCTGAATAACTAATAAAGTTAATCATTGGAAATTAAGCCCTATTCTTCCTTAAATTTATTTTAGGATAAGAGTAAATTTAAGAAAAATTAGTAAGGGATAATTATTGCCGTATTAAGTTAAAAACGTAGCAAAGAAAGAAAATATACACACATTAGTGTCAGTTACGGAAAATGATAGAGAAATCAAGAAAAGTGAATAGATCATTGCGGCCTCAACTTGTTCATGGAACCAGTGAGCCATGCTTCTTGAGACGCACAGCATTAACCCATGGTCCACCATCTTTCTCTTCAAACCGGCATTCCCTCTTCATCTTGGACTGGACCATGAGTGCCTATTTAAAATCTGTCCATCTCTCTTAACCTGTCATCACCTCAGCCCACACACTATATCGCAATCTCGACAATCTCCCTTAACCCGTCCATCTCCTACTCTCATTTACACCATATCACAATCCCGTCAACTACTCTTAACTCATCACCTCAGCCCATACACTTAATCTCAATCCTGACAACTGCTATTAACTTATCACCTTAGCCCATATACTCAAATCTCAATCTCGGCAACCACTTTTAACTCATCACCTCAACCTATACACTCAACCTCAATCTCGACAATCTCCCTTAAACCATCACCACCTTAGCCCATACACTCAACCTCAATCTCAGTAATCTCCCTTAAACCGTCACCACCTTAGCTCATACACTCAATCTCAATCCCAACAATCTCCCTTAAACCGTCACCATCTTAGCCTATACACTCTAACACAATCCCGGCAATCTCCCTTAAACTGTCACCTCCTTAGCCCATACACCATATCTCGAACTCGGCATCCTTTATGGATTCAAAATACACTTATGTATGTATGAATGAATTTAATTAATAAGGGGATTTTTTAAGGGTTAATTCACTTTTAATCCTCCAAAAATAATTTGCGTAGGTAGTTACTTTGCGACGCAAGAAGTGACTAATGACAATGATAAACGTTTATAGGCATACCTTGACACCTTTACTAATACCAACACCTCCGGACAGAGTTAAGGATTCAAGCTTGAGGTGGGTAACTGTTAGCTTGTATGTATGTATTCATGTATGACTCACCATGTTTGCTAGATGATTTTTCATATGTGTATCTTAGCTATAGATTTGGGGCAGCGTGTCCTAAAGGGCTGCAGTACTTGGCCGATAATTGCGGTTACAGTGCGATTTGTTTACTGTGAATTATTCTATGCTTAACATGTGATATGTTGCCATTTATATTTCATACTTACATATAAGATTAACTGTTACCCCTGGGGTTCATTCATTTGAACTCCAGATCGCATTAAAGAGACAGGTAGTGGATCAAGATCAAGATGAAAGATGCAGCTGTAAGGATTACAGCAGAAGATATTTTTGTAATAGTATAAATAGTTGGACTTTACTAATTCATTTATCATTTATCTATTTTTGGATTATTGTATTAAGATCCTCCTATGGGATAGATTCGAATCGGGAAAAACTTATCCTCATGTTTTCAACTAAGTTATTTTAAGAAGGTTTTTTATTCCGCAATTAAGTCGTCCAAACTATTTCGATGCATGTGCACTATAACTCTGATAAATAAAGGTGCAATAAGGACAGGTGTCACAGTTGCAATAATTAATAAACCGCTGCATAAGTTGCTACAAATAGACCTCATTTGTCGTGACATTTTGTAGCGGTTTCATAGATGCTACAAAATGATTGACCTTTGACATTCTGTAGCGGTTTTGGAGAACTAACCGCTATACATTGACGACATCTTCAATTTGTTGTGGTTTTTTTTTTGTCACCGCTACAAATATCATTTTTTATTAAAAAAAATCCAGCATGCAACGATGAAGATTCGGATTCAGTATAAATGTCAATCTCCCATGAAAACCTCACTGAATCATTTTGTTCAAACATATTTTCCTGAGACAAAGGCAGCATATTGGAACCGAATCTTCAATTGCATGTTGGACTATCTTCAAAAAAGTAGAAGTCTGAGTCATATAAATAATTAAATCTGAATTGTCACCAAAGGAACTACCTCGGCTTCAGAGAGGATGAGAGAGGCAAATATCTGTAGCTCTGATCTTGGCTTAAAAGTTGAGAGATACAGATATCTGCATGTCTTCAATCAACTACCAATCCGAGATAGTTCGTTCAGCGACAATGCAAATCTAATTATTTTTAAATATTTACAACTGATGTACGAATTGAGTGGCTATATATAAAGTGAATGTTTGTAGCGGTTATTTAAATAACCGCTACAAATTTGTAGAATCTGGCACGGTCAACGCATCGCTTTCCCTGGACCGCGACAAACATTGTGACGTTTCGTATTTTGTAGCGGTTATTTTTATACAACCGCGACAAAGTTCGCGCCATTACGCGTCATAGTTGGCACCAACTTTGTAGCAGTTTTAACAAAATAACCGCTACAAAGTTCCCGCCACAAACATTCATGCCATTATGCGCCAAGCTGGCGCCAAGTTTGTAGCGTTTGTTTTTGTTCTCACCCTACAAAGTTCGTCGCAAATAAGCCTATGCTTTGGCGCCATCGCTGCCGCTACAAATATGTGTATTTGTAGCGGTTTCTTGTCACCGTTACAATTAAACCGCTACAAATGGTCTTTTTTTATAGTGTACTCTTTTATCTCAAATTTCTTTTATTTTCATAACAAAGAATAAAAATAAAAGAGTAAAAGGGCATCAACATTCCCTTTATTTATTCTAAATTACACATTCCTCCCTTCTATTTTAAAATCCTATGTGACCTCCTTTAAAATCAAAATATATTTGGTATAAACCTTTCTTTTAGTTTTGATATACCCAAACTTTAGTTGACCGTTATGTATTGACACATCATTGTGACCAAAATGTCCCTCCTTCACATTAATATTACTTAATATTCATCGAATCACATATTTTTACATAAAATTTTTAAAAATAGATATTTTCATTACTATATAGGCAGTATTTATATTACAAAGGTTAGCATTCAGTAGGCTACTAAATAGTATGGAAACATTGGCCATTTTTTCATTACTAATTTCTCTTCCTGTGAATGCTATTTGACAAAAAGTGCCTAGTCCATATTTAACCCCTGGGGAATCGCCAGAATTCTACTATGTTTGTCTAATGGTAGCCCATTGTTGGCAAGTGAGCCAACTCCTCCTCTTAACCTATTTACTAGCCCAAACTTACAAAGTGTACGTAATATATACCCTTGTATTTTCTCTCTCCCAAGCAATATGAGACTTATTCCTATTTAACACATCCACTTTTATCTCAAAACTCCAACATATATTGCATCTTCCTTTAACGGGAAACTCCACTATGGAAGTAATTTTTTTAAAATTAGCTTTGGCATAAATTTGTGGAAGGTCCATGAGTATAAAAAAAAGTGGATTAATAAAACAAAAAAAGTGGATTAGCAAAAAAATTTAGGGACAAAATTTTGTTGCTAATTCTGTGCTTATTTATAGTATGCATATCCCTTTTTAGGTTTTATCCCTGTAGGCGTCAAACTTACTACTCCATTCGATCCTAATTATAGGACATATTTACCAGATTTTGGAGAGACTAAGAATAAAGGTTAAATTAGTTAATTATATTCAATTTCCTAAAATGACCTTGTTTAAATATGTGGACACTCACACATTGGTCAATTGGATATTGGAGGCTTTGACATGTGACACTTTTATAGTCTTTTTATCCCATAGGCCCAGTTCATTATCACTTGTGGCCCAACTCTAAATTTTCAACTCATAAGTCATCCCATCCCCTGTTCTATTTTACCCTTAATCATGCCAATTTTTTTTTCTCGATAAATCAATTGTGCCAGTTTTATTTAGTCATCAACTTGAAATATTGATGATTTATATTTATTCTATTTCTTTTTTGTACTTACTCCTCATAAATAAGGGCATATTTAGAATATAAGCATGTTATTAAATTAATTATTGTGAAGGAAGTATTATTAGGGGTGATATGAGAAAAATATGATAAAAATTGCTTAAAATTGTGTTATTAAAAAAAAAGTGGAATTGAGGTGTATGAGACATTAATGAGTTGCAAGTATTACTTACCTTACACACACACACATACATATATGTATACACATATATATACATACATATATATACACATATATGTATACATATATTTGCATTATTAAATTATTGTTGTGTTCAATTATTATGGAGAAAGTATCAATAGGGGTATTTTTGGAAGAAATTGACAAAAAATTAGAATTTTTTGCTATAATTAGAACCAAAACTAACACCAAAATGTTGTCCTATAATTAGGACTTGAGAGAGTATATCAAAATAACTATTTTGATATTTATTGAACCATTCATCATATAGTCAGGTTGCTTTATATCTGCTTAAGAAATTCTTTTACATCATAGGGTGTAGCCAAATAATAATATAAATATTGATCTAGCATATTTAATTTTCTGCTGAGATAATTAGAAAAACTAAACCGTCCATCTTCATTATTGTAATTTTAGAGTTCACCAACAGTTTATTCAGTCACGTAATCATAATCTCATGAAATAAAAGTCCTTTTTTAACATTCTAAATTTTGGGACTAGAAGCTCAATAAATTAAGTAAGTGAGTCAAATATCTTAAGCATGTCATAAGGAAAAGAATTAAGGTAATTATTAAAATAATCTAAGGGCCTAAAAAATTGAGGAAACATGATTAAATATTATTCTAGGGATTTAAATAAACCATGAAGAAATTTAATAGACCAAAAGTGTCCTAATTAATTTTACAGCTATGAGAATTAAAGGCCTACTTTCCCAAAAATTCAAGAAAAAATAGTTAGGGACAAATTTTTATTATGAAAATTTTAGATATCATATTTATGTGTCAAAGAAGCTAATGGAGGCAAAAAAAAAAAAAAAAAGTTTATAAAGTGCCTAAGAGTAATTTCAAGAATTTATTTGGTAATTTAGTACCCATAAAAAGGGGTAAAATGGTAGTTGCGCGACTTCAAGCTGAAAAATGGAATTGGGCCATGGTTAAGCCCGATTTAAGGAGTAGTCTAAAGCTTACCACTCTAGTCCTATGTATAAGTCTCTTTTGACCAAATCACATATACCAAGGAGAGGTAGGTAGCTCATGATTATTGTTACACCCCTACCGGCCTCGTCCTTTCGGGTGGCGGGTTAGAGAGATCCTTCTTGCCTATTACCTTTCCTTTGTTAATTAGTCGCTTTAATCATATATCAGAGTGTGCTCGGAAGAGCATATGATCGGTTTAGACAACTACAATGTACTGGTAAAGTTACATACAAAAACGTAAAGTAATCCCCATCTGGCATGTACTCTGCAGGACCGCCTGGTCAAGACAAGCCCCCGAATCCAGCGCGCTAAGGGCCTCAGTAGCTAGGGCGGCCGACCCTAACTACCTACCCTAAAAAGCCTCAGTAGACACCTATGAACACACAGTCATATAGGCTCCACCTACCTCATATACGTTGACCCTCAGCAGACACCTATGAACACACAGTCACATAGGCTCCACCCACCCTACATGCCACGGGCCTCAGTAGCACCCCAAAGGAGGTACTACTTACCGTATATACCTCGGGCCTCAGTAGCACCCCAAAAGAGGTACTATCTACCCATTAAACATTGGGCCTCAGTAGCAACCATAGGACACAAAGTCCCATAGATACTACCTACCCTACATCCACATTCATGATAACACACATACAAGAGCAACATAGAGTATGCAAGTTTACAGTTACTACCTGGCATGCCTCAAAAATAGTAAACTCTTCCCTTGGCACTTGAAATATGTCACACACGTGTTAACACCCTAGATACAGAAAAAAGATCATGCTTTAATTCACATATACAAGCTTAACTTCATGTTCCATAAATTTTGCCTAACTCCAGAATTTTCCAGAATCCCAGACCTAACTTCACTGATTTTTAATAAATTCTAGAAACATTTTATGGACATGAAATCAGTGGCATTGGAACCCTTAGAATGTCTAGTTTACCATAAAAACAATTCCCAAAGTAATCCGGGTCGGATCCCTCTCTGATTTCCAAACTTTAGCCACTGATCTGAGACAAAGTTCATGTTTTGAAACTCTGGTTTGGAAACTCAAAATGACACAATATCTTATTCCAAAATCATCCTTAGGATGTCTAATTTCACCATGTAACATTTCAAGGCAATTGAACTTTATTCACTACTTCAAAACCATTGATTTCCCCATGCTTCCCAGAAACGTAAGAATCGGCAGATTTTCGTATATTAAAGACTTAAGCTTTTTGAGTTTGGAAAAAGGTGATCCCACTTTTCCCCACAAAAAATAACATTATGAACCCATTTAGAACCTTAAAAACATGAGAATCCTACTGTAATCTCACGAAAATACCATAGGGCAGAAACAAAAGTTTCAGAGTCGTCGATTAGGGAACTTACCTCGGTATTTCGGTTGCGGGTGCCTTCCTCTTCCCTTTGAGCAAGACCTTTAGTTGGACCCTCTTCCTCCTCACCTTGGATTCATGCTAGCAAAGTGGAAAATGAAGGGGAGAAGTGTCCTTTATATAGGCTCCAAGGGTGCATGCCATTATCCAACTTTGCTTATTGTCCATTGGTTAAAAGAGTGCT
Source organism: Acacia melanoxylon (assembly GCA_019022615.1). Lineage (NCBI taxonomy): Eukaryota > Viridiplantae > Streptophyta > Magnoliopsida > Fabales > Fabaceae > Acacia > Acacia melanoxylon. The sequence goes on along the minus strand of JAFJYJ010000071.1, from coordinate 2,238,122 downwards.
TCGGATTTAAATATGATTTTCTTTCCTTTATAGAGAACTCTTTGGCTGATGGGTGGCGCATTCCAAGGCTAAAAATAAGATTCCAAAATTGCCCCTGATGGTGGTTTCTTGAATTGCTAGTTGTAGGTTTTTTGCCCAGGGGTAAAACGATCATTTTGTACTGCACTTCTTCCAACCAGTGGGACCCACGTGATCTGCCCTAGGATGCGCCATAATTACCCTTTTAGAGTCATAATTACATGTCATTCCATTGTCACGTCGGATTTACATTGTGTGGTCTAGATTATTCCTAAATATTTTATTCTTTCTCTCTCTTCATAATTACATGACGTGACCCTTTTCTTTTTCTCCAAGACACTTTCGCTCTCCCCTGGCCCACAAAAATTTCACCCTCCCTCTGTGTCCAGGGGTCTGGGTCCGACTTCGAAAAACCCTAACCGGTCCCGCTTAGCTCCTTTTTGTCGGTTTCACTTTCCCTCGTAACTCGTGCCGCTCAATTGGGCTTGTGTGGGCCTGGATCAACTGTTCCTTTTCCCATGATGTGGCTGCACGTTTTTCTACATTCTTGGGGAGCGAGAAATGTATATTTTAATATCTCATAATTATCTTGTACTTTGCGGTGCCAAAAAGTCAAACATCCAACCCCAGGATGCCACAAGTCCTACTAGCATCATTACCCCTTTACTTTTATAATCATGAAGCGACACGTGTCACCATTCTATTTGGCCAACACAAAAGTATGTCATCATTAGCCATCATGACATTACTTTATTAAAGTTACTTTATTAGTACTGCTCGAGATCCTGCCCGGGTTTACTTGGGTTTTCTTCACGAATACCGATGTCTTCTCAAAAATGCAGGGCATACCCAATTGCCCTGAAAATGCCGTGTACTTACTTATACCGGCACATCTTCACTCAACTAATGGTCCTATACCTCAAGACATAGTTGGATGGCATCCTTTCCACCATTTACGCCATATAGACCTTCTGTGCCCTTTTTTCATTAGCACCTTAATTCCACGGCTTATGCATACAAGGTCCACTGACCCATATGGTCGAGTTAATTAATCCCAGAGGGGCGTCCTAACTCTTGACATTCTTGGGACTCTTCCTGAACTGGGCTTAGTCGTCCACTTACTTTAGTCTTATTCTTAATTCTCAAGGTCCAAAATTTAGGATGTTACATTTCTCCCTCCGGTAAAATAAATTTCGTCCTCGAAATTTGGCTATACATCAGTCATACTCTTAGACATAAAATTTGGATAACGCTTCTTCATCTCCCCAACTGCCTCCCACGTTGCTTCCCCGGGAGATAATCCCTTCCAAATTACCTTGATAGGAGGAATACTCTTCCGTCGGAGCTGCTTCTCTTGATGACCGAAAATCCGTTCAGGCTCCAATGCGAAGGTGTGGTTATCCTGAACATCATCATTCTCATATTCCAACACATGCTCCAGAACCGGCTAATACTTCTTCAATTGGGAAACATGGAAGACGTCATGTAACTTGCTGAGGTTTGGTGGCAATGCCAACTGATATGCCACTGGTCCCCATTTTGCTAGTATCTCAAAAGGACTAATGTAACGAGGACTTAGTTTTCTCGCTTTATCGCTCTACCAATTCCGTGACGGGAGATATCTTAGGAATAATGATCACCTACCTCAAATTCCAGAGGCCTCCTTCTCTCATCCGCATAACTCTTTTGTCTGCTCGGTGCTGCAAGGAGCCTCTTCCGGATCAAACTAATTTGCTCGAACATTTCATCAATTAGCTCAGGTCTGAACAGCTTCCTTTCTGATAACTTAGTCCATCCAAGGGGTGATCTACTTTTCTTCCCGTATAACGCCTCATAGGGGGCCATCTGTATACTGGAATGGTAACTATAATTATAAGTGAACTCTCATGTTTTGGACAGCTTTGTTTTAGCTAGAGGGAGGTGGATTTTATGCTATTTGATGGCTCCAATGAATTTAAGAGGTGGAATTGTATTGGGGTGAGTATGGGGAAGGAACTCCCAAGTAAGTGAATGAACAAGTTAAAAATTTAAGTAACAAGATCAAAGTTAGCAAATTAATTAAAGGGGCTAGAGCTTGAGAATAAGAGAGAGATTAAATATGCTATCGAAGTATATTGTATATGTACATTAATATGCCCTATACATATACAGTTCATGGGTTTCGTTTTATGCCTAAGCCATTTGAGAAGCACAACTAGAAAGAACAATGAAAGGAATAAGTGAAAAAGGAGAAGTTTCAAAAAGGTAGTGAAACTCACTCTTATATAGCTTGTGCTTGGTTGATTGCATGTTTGTTTGCCATATATGCCATATCTAGGCCTTTGAACAAGTAATATCCTTGCTTGAGTTTGTGCCATGGCCATGTGTATTTGCTTGTAAGGTGTTGTTCTTACCATTGCACATTATATATTGAGTTGATGAGTTGATGTTTTACTACTGAGATTTCCTTGAATCTCACCGCATTCTTCCCTGTTTGACCTTAGGAGCATGCTCTTCAAGAGGAAAGATCGTGCTCGTTGATGATTGAAGAAGATGGAGGCAGCTTTATGAATTTTTACTTTATCTTGTTATATGATCCTTGGTATGTGCAGTTGTAGATATTGTTTTGGATGCTTTGTATAAATTATATAGTATTATTATGGGCTGTAACTAAGCTTTCTAAGGAGCAGTTAAGAGCTATATATAGCTAAGGTAAGTGATATACAAGATGTATGGCTAATATGCATGTAGGTAGATAGTCAAAGTCATAATTAGTTTAGTTGAGCTATGAATTGTTGGTTGCATGTTGACTAGGAATCTGAGCGATTTGGGCCCTGCTATTTTTGTAGCATTAAAGTAGACATCTTAAGTTTTCTCACAAGTCCTAGAACATGATTTTTAGATGCTAGATTAAGAGTTATGGTTTTCTAAAGTTGAGATTGAATTCTGTAACAAAGCTGCAAAAATTATCTATCCTGGTTTGAAAATAGGTGTTTTGAGCCAAATGGGTTGCCAATACACCTCAGTTCTTATTTTTACCTCAAAGACGTTCCAAAGAGATAAAAATAGAGCTCTAAAACACTAATTTTGGAGATATATTGAATTAGTTATGAATTTTCAAAGTTTCAGGAAAATTCATTATCTCCTAGCACCCAATTTATAAGAAAGCATGAAGTTTTTAGTTTAACCAAGGGTACTATTTAGGTAACATGTGGTTCTTAAATGACTAATAAATAACTCTGATAAAAATATAATTCTAGAGTTCACCAAATGAATTACCTGATAAAGTCTAATGATAACAAACCCATACAAATAACTCGTAAATTCTCTTCCACATTATTGTAATTGCAGATATAATGGTTGTAATTTAAAAAGATAATGACACACCAAAAACTCCTGCAAAAGTCCATAAGAAGGCAGCTCGGAAGTCATCTTCCACATAAGGTTGTATAAGTGGACCACATAGAAAAGAGTTTCATTTATAAGTACTTGATTTTTCATGTTGGGTACCATCCTAGATAGATTATTGTGACCACTAGAGAAGACAGACAAGAAGTACAACTCTATTACTTATGTAGGAATTCGACCTATCAATTTGTTGTGTATATTAGTATTTGTTAGATTCAAGTAGTTCAGATGTATCTTTTAGAAAATAAACTTACTGAAGCATGTACAAAAGATAAAATAACACCCTAATGGAATTTCTCAAACTCCAATATCCACATCTAAATTGAAAATTGGCGTATAGCAGTACCTGCTTACTCAGCATCTAATGGACAAAACCAATCATCTTGACAACTATTTTTTAATATTAGTTTCTTCTGACACCTTCAGTATACTAGGTTGTAATACGATCAATATGTACTTATAAGTTCTTCTCGAATTAGAATCAATATATTATAATAAAACAGATCATGCTGGCACTATAAATTTATTGTACAGTTACTTCTCATTTTACATCCTTAAAACCTGAGCGGATTGTGAATAAATTTTGATATACCTTGTAATGTTGGGGAGTTTACTCTAGTAATGAGTAGTGAAACTAAATTAGATATATTTCAATATTGTAATTGTAGAGTTCGACTTCACTTGACAGTTATTACATTATCATAATCACATGAACTAGAGTGTTTTCTTCCTTATTTCTACCCATACAAATAACGTACTAATTTTCTTTCAAACCTGTAATTGTGAAAGTAATAGTTAAAATAAAGAAAGATGATGACACCAAGGAAACTGACCCCAAATGCTCCAGCAAAACTCCATTAGAACGCATCTCGAAAATCATCTACTTCCAAATAATAAGGTAGCTTGTCTTTCCCTTCTATTGATTTATCGAAAGATGGGCAATTTTGCTGCAGAGGTAGTCCGCAGAGAAAAGGGTTCCCTTCATAACTACTTGATCCAAAAGTTGAAAATTGATTTTTTATGTCAGGTGTCATTCAAGATAGATTATTATAAGCCACAAAAAAAAAAACAGACAAGAAGTACAACTGAGTTAGTTGTGTAGGAATGTGGCCTGTCAATTTGTTGTGTGAAAGATCAAGGCTTTCTATCTGCTTAAGGTTGGAAAAGGCTTTTGGAATAGGTCCTTTCAAATGATTGTTTGATAAATTTAACACATGAATGGTGCTTAGTGTAACACCCCTACTTTTGTAACTAATGTATCCAAGCTTTATGGAATTAATGAGAAGCTCTAAATTCAATTACTATTATTATGATTATTTTATTGTGACAATTTAATTGGTAAAATATTCGAAAATGAGAGGAAAAGTCCAAATGAAGATACCCTGTTGACCAGCAGAACCCACGTGGACCGGTAGTCGGAAATTGGACTGGATAACGTGGAAAGGTCCGGGGACGGATTTGGTGGGCCCAAAGTGGCGCCACCTAGCTCCCATAATGACTTGGAGAGCAAGAAAGAGAAAAGTCAACAAAAGTCAACTCCGGGCCCCGCCATCTGAACAGAAAAGGGAATAAATCAAATAAAATGGGAGAAATGGAATAAAGACCAGGGAATCAGATTTGTGGGGCCTAGGAGAAGTTATCTAGGCTTGGGAAAAATTTAGGGAAGTTAATGGGTCCCGGACCAAAATAGGTAATTTTCATAAATTCTGGGCCAAAGTAGGTAATTTTCCCCGAATGAATAAAAAATATTCAGAACCCTTGGAGGTGAGAGGCACTACATGTAAGTGTCCATCCAGGGGAAAATATCTGGAAAATTTGAGGAAAAGTACAAAAAGGAAGCACCGGTGTACCTAGCAGGGCCCAGTGGGGACCAGTTGATCAGGAACTGGACAGAAGAGTGAGAAAAAGGAGGTAATTATGAAAGAGCAGAATTTTGGGCCACATTAGGCGCCAACTTACCCCCTTTAATCATTAAAATATTTACTTTGGGAGCAAGAAAGAAGAAATCAATGAAAAAGTCAAACCACGGGTCTCACAATCAAAGGAAAATGGCAAAATGGTCATAAATGAGTCAAAAATTAATTTGGGCTGACTTGTGGGCCCAAATTGGCGTCCCATATGTACTTTTGGGCAGGATAAAACTTGGGGAAAAAGTTGGTAATTATTAAAAAGTTCCGGGGCAAAATCGCAATTTCTGAAAGTTTCGGGCCAAACATGTAATTTTCTCCAAAAGCATATAAGGATCAGCATTTGATGGAGGGGGCTGCGCCACTTGTCAGCTTCTGATCACCCCTGGACTTTTCTAGAATTTCTTTGGGGAGAAAGTCAAATTTACAGATCCAAACTACTCCCTACCAGCCAGAAATTACACCGGTTAATTCCGAAGTTTACTGGGTCCATTTCACCTTTATTAAAAGGGTGATTTACCTCTTTTTTTCACCCTTGTGGGGCGAAAATTCCAGAGAACTCAAGAGGACCAATCAGCCACCATTGTTAGGGTTTCAAGCTCAAGGTTCCAAGCTCTTTCATTAACTCTCCGATTCCAAGGTAACACCGACAACTTCATTTCTTGAGTTCTTGTGAAGTAATTTCGTGCAAATGGTAGAGGCTGAATGTTACGGTTGGATTTCTGCATTTTTAAGGTCATTAATGGCTCTGGAATGAGGTTTTGTATAGGGTATGGTCATGGGTTAAGTTGTTGAAGTCGAAAACACCGAAAACCCCATGAGAGGGCTTGCTGCCAGTTTCAGCAAATTTGGGCAGCGAACCTTCTAACGTGTTTTTGAAGCTGTAAATGAACCTCTTTTGAGCTCAAACGTTTAAAGCCGAAACTAGACATGTGGGGCATGAGTTTAGACATATAATAAGATAACTTTGGATAAGATTTACAGGGTGAAATAAATAGTTGAAAAGGGGGCTAAGACCAGTGACGCGAATCTGGACCGGAGGATAGAAAAAGAGCTACACGCCAAACTATATGTCCTTTTAACTTCTGGGTATATTTGTCATGAAAACTAGACATTTCAACGGTTCGAATGGCACTGGTTTCATACAAAAATTAGTTTGTAGAATTTATTAAAAATCGGAAAGTTGGGTCAAATGCACGAAATTCGGAAATTACGTATATAGCTCGGATTTGACAAAATAAATGTAAGGGTATTTACGTAATTACTAAATAAGTGTATTTTAATGATATCTAGGGTCAAGAAATCTATTGAAGACCTAGTGGGCCCCTAAAAATATAGGACAGTACTTTTACCACCAGGTAGTAACCTCTATACTTCGGCACTTTTATGTGTTTGCTGTATGTGTTTTTGCCATGTGTGTGTTTGTATATATTGTTGCCAAATATGCATACAGAGCATGTTGATTTTTGTGTTCCCACGCGCGGTGGCCTGGTCCGTGGTCTGCCTTGAGGGGCGACTCAACAGAGACAGGGTTATGATTCCGGTAAATCCGGGGCCTGCCTTGGTAAGGCACAGTACGAAGATGTGTTTGTTTGTGTATCTGTTTGCATATGTGGTGTATTTGGCATGTTATTTGTACTCTATCTTATTTACGTGGTTGCATACATACACATCACACATTTAGTGCATGAGTACTGACGGTTACTCTGGGGGCCAATACTGGGACTCCGAAGCTTTTGTTGAATCGGGGACGTGCTTGACGGAGAAAGACCTTTTTGGAGAGGTAGGATGGCGTCTTGTTGAAGGATAGGGGATGCCCTATCGTATTTTGTACTTTATCTTTTGGGTAGACTGTATACCTTATTTCCAGTATTTACTACCGGATGACTGTACCCTAACCCTTCGGGGACTTTACTTTTTGTTAATGTATGCTTTTACCAGTACAATGGTTGTCCAAACCGATCATGTGCTCTGTCGCGCGCTCTCTGATATATATATTATACATATACTATTAATTGGACAAATAACCAAGGAAAGGTAACCGTTAAAAAGAATCCCTCTAACCCGCCACCCGAAAGGGCGAGGCCGGTGGAGGTGTAACACTTAGGTATCTGACAGAGATTTGCCGTCATCTCCCAAAATAACCGATTAGAAAAGATTTGCGGTATAATGTAACCTGGGTCGTTTCTCTCAAGGAATTTGCGGTGGGTTTAAATCGGCAACAAAAAAAACGAACAACAATAAAATTGGGGGTTTTTGATTTGGAACAGATTAAAACGAAATTAAACCAAAACAGATCTGAAATATGCGAAACGTATAAAAACGAGATTGCAAAGATTAAAACGATCAACCCAACGTTTAGATTCCGAAACTTCCTTCATTGAACGAAATATAAACGAACTCGCGTTTGGCCCCGGACGAACCGAAATCTCTGCGTTCGTCCGAAAATCCCTCAACTAGACGATCGTCTAGAATCTGTCCGAACAGTGGCGTCTCCTTTGTGCAATCACACAAAGAACACTCTAACCTAGTTCGAACTCGGTCCTTGGGATGAACCAAACCGAATATTAAATCTAATATTCGAACTATTTCCGAAAATCGGATCCGATAAGATGAAAACGAAACGAGTAAAGTTACCGATTAAGTACGAGTTCTCGGACGAATCATGGAATCCTCAACGTTGGGTTAACCACGAAGGTTTAGCCAAACATGGCTGGGAAAATCGAAGAACAGAGACGAAGAACGCGAAGAACACGAAGAACACGAAGAACATCTGAAAAACCTCTACTTTGATCCACAAAACAGAATAAAAACGTCAATGAATGTGTTTGTAGCTGCTGCCTTACTTAACCTAAATTGGAAAACGAAATGGGGCTCCAATCAATAATCCAGGCCCAAAACAGAAAATAACACAGAATGGGCTTTAGTCACAAATTCGAGCCCAAATAAAACATCTGACTTTGGCTTCAAAATCGACCATCTTCTTGTCCGAATTTGCCCTTCATGTCTTCATAACAATTGTAGCTCTCTGAATCATCTGAAATATGAAACAAAAATGAGGCGAATCCGATGTCTGGTTCAAGAGTTATGGTAAGATTAGTGAAGCAATGTAAAACTGGAATTTTATTAATAAAAATGGCTAAAATATAATCAAAGGCCCAAAGCCCAAATAAGTATAAAAGCCATTATTTATTAACTAAAAAGTCCTAAATTATTAATCAAGAGATAAAAAGAAGTGTATAAAATATTCAATTATCAAATTCCCCCACACTTATCTTTTTGCACTCCCGAGCAAAATTCAAAGAAAAATACGGAAAGGAGAAACTCTTCTTTTCTACAAATTGCTAACAATGCGAGAAATTGAACAAGGGACACGAGTTTCATTAGAACCAATCAATCAAGACCCAAAATCCCTTCATCTCAAATTACAATTCCTGGTAATCTCAATCAATGATGCTAATCACAAATGATGGTCTCTCAAATGATGCGCTCAATCAATCAATCTCTCAAGTGTTTAAGGTAAATAAGTGTATAGCTCAAATTCTACTCAAGAAAATTGTTCTACCATAAGCTTGCTCAATTTCTACGTCTCCACTACTAATAACACATGCATGCACAAATCAAGAGAGCTTATTATTAAAGGTTGTAATGGGGTTAGGGTGAAGGTAGGTAATAGTATGGAATGAGAGGCTAAGCACCCAAGAAATTACAAAGAGCATTGATTAACCCAATTCTCTAAATATAAAAACTTTTATTTTACTTTCTTTTTTTCTTCTTCTCGCTTTTCTTTTCTTTCTTTCTTTTGTTTTTCTTTATTTCTTTCTTTTCTTTTTATGCTTTTTTTTTTTTTTTTGAACTATATACAAAATCACAATGACAAAACCAAACATCTCCCCCACACCGAAACCGTTGCACTCCCGAGCAACCCCCACACTTAAACACAAAACCAAGGTGAAACCAATGCTCAATAAATCTCCAAGGTGCGGAATAAAATGGTTTTACGCTTAGGCTTGTAATGTGGCTTAGAAAAGAATGAGTCGAAAAGGCACAAATGGGCTAGCAAAGGAAACATAATGCAAGGGAAAGCTATTTGGCCAAAGTGGGGAAAATAAAAGAAAGAAAACAAGCTTCTATCATATTTAAGCATGTAAGTGAAAAATGTAGTTTCAACAAGAAAAGGAGCAAGTTCTAGAGAACACAAATCAGGAGCAGATGCACACATGAAAGAAAGAATGGGAAAAGATGAATTCCATTCAAGCAGGCCCAAAACCTCACAAGGTCGGTACCAACTTAGGCAATCAACAACATCAAATCAACTACCAAGATATGTAATCGAAGAGTCAAGAATCACGAGACCAAACAGAATGATCCATTAAAACCAAAATGTCCTAGTTCATAATATATAGCAATCATAGAAAGATAGACTGTATTTATTTTCGAAAAGCAAATTGCAAATATGAAAACAAATAAAAGAGAAAGAGGGAGAGGAAAGAAGAATACTCCCCAAGGGTTTAAGGAGGATAAGTGGCATCAATGAGGATAATCTCTCGCTTCCTCGAGCATTCTTGGGGATCCCTCATGGAATTGCTTGAGGCGATGCCCATTGACCTTAAAGGTTCTCCCCAAGGGTGGATCACATAGCTCAACAAAGACACCAAATGGAAAAATGTTAGTGATCTCAAAAGGGCCATCCCATTTAGATCGAAGCTTACCAGCATAAACTTCGGACGGGAGTTAAACGGAAGAACTTTCGGCCCACGTAAAATTCTTTCCTCGAATATGCTTATCATGGAATGCCTTAGTCTTTTCCTTGTACAAACGCGAACTCTCATAGGCATCCAATCTAAGTTCATCCAACTCTTGCAACTGCAGCTTCCGATCCATGCCAGACTTAGCCAAATCCATGTTACACTGCTTAATGGCCCAATAGGCTTGATGTTCCAACTCAACCGGAAGATGACATGCCTTTGCAAAGACAATCCGATAAGGAGACATCCCAATCGGAGTCTTGTAGGCGGTGCATATGCCCACAAAGCATCCTCTAATCGCTTACTCCAATCTTTTCGGGTAGAGTTAACGGTCTTCGAAGGATTTGCTTAATCTCTCTATTTGAGACTTCACTTGACCATTGGTCGAGGATGGTATCTTGTGTGGGAGACCTTGTGAAGCACTCCATACTTGCGTAACAAGGCACCCATGCTTCGGTTGCAAAAATGGGAACCCCGGTCACGATAATAGCTCTAGGAATGCCAAACCCGCGAGAAAATGTTAGACCTAACAAAATCCACCACCACGTTAATCATTAGTCCGAGTGGCTTTCGCCTCAACCCATTTCGAGACATAATCAACAGCTAGCGGGATGTAAGTATAACCATATGAAGCGGAAATGGACCCATAAAATCAATACCCCAAACATCAAAGATCTCACAAAACAATATAGGGTTTTGGGGCATCTCATGCCTACGAGAAATACTCCCCGCTCTCGACGGTTATCACATGACTTACAAAACAGAGATGGGAATCATGAAACAAGGAAGGCCAAAACAATCCACTATCTAACACTTTCCTAGCAGTTCTTTGGGGTCCAAAGTGACCACCACAGGAGCGAAAGCATGAGCAAAATGCAATATAGAGTGAAACTCATGATCGTGCACACATCTCCTAACTACTTGGTCACTACAAAATTTCCACAGAGATAAGGGTCATCCCAAACATAGTATTTAGACTCACTCTTTAATTTAAAAGTTTGGGCCCTAGTAGAATCTTCAGGCAAAACACCAGCTACCAAGTAGTTAACCAGATCAGCATACCATGGAAGCTTACCTTGTAGCTGCAGAAGCTGCTCATCAGGAAAATCATCCTGAATAGAAGATGGGTGAGAGGAAGAATGAGTGATACGACTTAAGTGGTCAGCTACCCAGTTTTGTGCTCCGCTTCTGTCTCGAATCTCAACATCAAACTCTTGGAGCAATAGCATCCACCGGATGAGTCGTGGCTTAGCATCTCGCCTTTTTCAAAAGAAATTTCGTGAGCATGGTCGGAAAAACAATTACTCTACTAGCTAGCGAGATATGACCGAAACTTATCAAAAGCAAATACAATAGCCAACAACTCCTTCTCGCAGTAGTGGTGTAATTAGATCGGGCGGGATCCAAAGTCTTGGAGGCATATGCAATCACATGAGATGCCCTATCGACCCGTTGTGCCAAGATAGCACCAACCGCATAGTTGGAAGCATCACACATCACTCAAAGGGAATGCACCAATCGTGGGCCGGATCATCTGGGTTGTAGTCGCAACGCTTCAAATGATCGAAGGCCGCCTTGCAAGCATCATCAAATACAAAGTCGTGTCCTTATGCGAAGGTTGGACAAGGGTCGGGCGATCTTACGAAATCCCGAATGAAACGCCGATAGAAACCTCGCATGACCAAGAAAAGAACGAACTTCCCGCACGGATGCGGGGTAAGGCAAAGCAAAGAATCACATCTATCTTAGCGAGGTCTACCTCAATCCCTTTCCTAGACACTATGTGTCCCAAGACTATACCCGACTCAACCATAAAGTGACACTTTTCATAATTCAAGACAAGATTAGACTCAATGCACCTATGCAAAACTCTAGATAGATTAGCTAAGCATGCATCAAAATCGAGACCCATATACGGTGAAATCATCCATAAAGACCTCCATGCAATCCTCTAGAAACTCGGAAAAAATACTTACCATACAACGCCGAAAGGTGCCGGGTGCGTTGCGAGAGGCCAAAAGGCATCCTTCGGTAGGCATATGTTCCAAAGGGGCATGTGAAGGTTGTCTTCTCCTGATCCTCAGGAGCAATATGGATCTGGAAGTATCCGGAGTAGCCATCCAGGAAGCAGTAATGAGACTTGCCAGCCAATCGCTCTAACATCTGATCAATGAAAGGTAAAGGGTAATGAGCTCGAGTAGCCATCCAGGAAGCAGTAATGAGTCTCCTATAGTCAATGCAAACTCTCCAACTATTCTGAACTCGAGTAGGAATGAGCTCATTCTTCTGATTGGCTACTACAGTGACGCCAGACTTCTTGGGAACCACCTAGACCGGGCTAACCCACTGGCTATCAGAAATGGGATAGATGATACCAGCTTGCAGAAGCTTAGTGACCTCCTTCTTCACCACATCAAGGATAAGGGGATTAAGGCGTCTCTGGGGTTGCCTCACCGGCTTAGAGTCCTCTTCCAACAGAATTCGATGCATACACATGGAAGGGCTGATGCCAACTATGTCAGCTAATGTCCACCCAATGGCTTTCTTGTTCGCCCTCAATAAGCTTAGCAGCTTCTCTTCTTGATCAGGCATAAGGTTATTTGCCACAATGACTGGCAACTGTTCATCCACCTCCAGAAATGCATATTTCAAGTGATCTGGAAGTGATTTCAACTCAAGTTTGGGTGGTTGCTCAGTAGATGGGAGAAGCTTGGGTGGTTGTTGCAACAACTCTGATGTCATCACACCGGAAATGCACGAAACCACATTCAAAGAAGCGAAAGAACTATGTCTACACAAATTTCAATGTTAACATCGAATTCAGCTCATCAAAATCGAGTTAAGTTCATCAAAATCAAAATTAGGATGCACATCGATCGGATGAAGCTCAAACTCGAATCAATATCGAATTCACAAGTAATGCGAATCAATACCCAAAAGTCGAATCACCAAATAATGCAGCATTAACCAAATGAGTACAAACAGAGCACCATTCATTATCAACACATGCACAAATGGCGTAATCACTCTCGGATGAAAAATCGGGATAATCAAGACACCAATCGCCAGAAGAACATCATCCACAAGATCATCAATCACATCAATACGTAAAATAGAATGCTCTTCCCTAGGATGTCTCATGGCATCAAAGATATTAAAATTTACGAAATATCACCAAACTCCATGGAAAGAGTACCGAATACACATCTATCTTCGTCCTAGCTGTTTTCATGAAAGGCCTCCCTAGAATGATTGGTGACCTACTACTAGAAGACTCATCCCGCATATCTAAGATGTAAAAATCAGCGGGAATATCAATTCATTAACTTTGACTAATACATCTTCAACTAAACCGTAAAGGATGGGCATTACTCCTATTAGCTAATTGAACAATAACACCGCTTGGACGCAAGGGACCAAGACCAAGAGATCTATAAATAGATACGGCATGACATTTATAGAAGCACCTAAATCTAGCATGCAATCATCAAATTTATAATTACCAATAAGGCAAGGGATAGAAAACGTCCCTGGATCTTTGCACTTGCGAGGCATGGTAGGCCGGATGAGTCTTTGATACATTCTCGGTTCAAACTCACTCGTTCATTGCCCTTCGCCGCCTCTTGTTGGTACATAACTCTTTCGAAACTTGGCATATTTAGGAATTTGTTTGACTCGCATCTAAGAGAGGAATGTTGATCTCTACTCTTCTAAACGTCTCAAGTATATCCTTCTCTTGTGCTTTTTCTCGCCAACTTCTTGGGTTTAATCGCTCTTCGAGGGAAAGGAAGAGGAATGGGAATGTCTTCCTCTTCACCTTGCTGGATTGCCTTTTTATTTTTAGAGTCAATCTTCACATTTTCTCGACTCTCTTTGATGTGGAAGTCACATCTACATACCGGTTTAGGTTCCTCCAATTGCATGCCGGATCGAAGGGAGATAGCACTCACATTCCCTTTAGGATTAGGAATTGTTTGTGAAGGGAGAGTGTTGGATCCCCGAGGTTGAAGCTGGTTCAATGATGTTGCCAACCGCCCAATTTGTGTTTGCAAAGTCTCGAATGGAAGTGTCGGTTTTACGTTGAAACCGCATATTGGCCGTGACAAATTGCTTCATCATATCCTCTAGTGAAGAACCACTACTACCGGTACTAGCTCACAAGTTGTTGTGCCGCTGTGGAGGTGCACATATGGCCGGTCGAGGAGGTGGTGCGGCAAAGGAGGTGCGAGTGTTGTTGGAAATTTTGCGGCATGTACTTGTCTCTCGCCGGTAATTCCCGCATCAATGATATTGGTTACTCTGGTTCTGATTCTGATTCTGGTTCCAACGGAAATTGGGGTGATTTCTCCATCCTGGATTGTAAGTGTTAGAATAAGCATTATTCTCGCGGTATTGTGGCTTTCCCGGAAAAACACCCACCGCAGCTACCGACCGGTCTTGATAAGCGGGATCATGCAAAGTAGGGCAAGAATCGGTAGAATGACAAGGGTCGAACGTAACCCACAAGGAGTACCCAATCGAGGAGGGAAGATTGTACCGTCTCGGTCACCGCTAACCGCCTCACAAGGGAAGTCGATCATCAAGTCTATTCTCCAATCTCGAGAATCGTCTTTGGACCGGAGGTGTTTGAATATGGTAAACGGGAGTACCATTGGCCCCGGTGCCAAATTGCCGAGAATTAGCAGCCATAGTATATATCAGCTCTCGGGCATCTTCAGGTGTCTTGCTATCTAAGGCCCCACCACTGGACGCATCCACGAAACTCTTATCCATCGGTAATAAACCGGAATAGAAATATGTAATCAGGAGTTGGTCTGAAATCTGGTGGTGTGGACGAACTTTGCACACAACCGCTTGAGCCTCTCCCAATACTCATACATGGTCTCCCCATTGATTTGTTTAACACTAGTGATCTCCTTCTGAATAGCAATGGCTTTTGAGGAAGGAAAGAACCTCACTAGGAATAACTTTTGCATTTCATTCCAACTCCCAACAGATGTGGGTTGCAAATTGTATAGCCAATCCTTAGCCACGCCATCTAGGGAAAATGGAAAAGCTCTCGGCTTAATGTGGTCCTCATCAATTGCTTGAGGTTTCATTGTCTTTGCATACCACATGGAACTCCTTGAGATGCCCG
The DNA here is from genome assembly GCA_019022615.1 of Acacia melanoxylon. NCBI lineage: Eukaryota > Viridiplantae > Streptophyta > Magnoliopsida > Fabales > Fabaceae > Acacia > Acacia melanoxylon. The sequence continues at coordinate 2,222,925 of JAFJYJ010000071.1, read as the reverse complement.
TGAGGACATTCACCTGCAAGACCATGAAACTTGGGCAACAAATGGATAAGACCAGATTTTAATTCAAAGTTAGCAAGTTCGGATATTGAATACACAAATTCGATTACCCACATCGGGGGTAGCTAATTCTTTCAAAGTGGGACGAGCTACTTGCTCTTCCGCCATAATTTCGAGTTAGCAAAATTGCTACTAGAATCGTGAAAACAACAAGACTAGCGTAAGTACTATCGAGTCAAGATCAACGTAATGGACACAATCGGACTCAAGTTCAATGTCAAATTCGATCAATCCCACGACTTAGCCTAACAACTCTTCTAGCGGTAAGAAATTGTTCTTTCTATTTCGGATCAAATGGCAACAAGTCTTCTCGGATTAATAGTACTCCTAGTACTCATGCGGCATGAACACAAGGCAGAATTTGCGAGAAAATCAGAATTACGAAAATACCACCGTAAAGTCGAATTACGAAAATGCCACTAAAGGATTTTTTTTTTTTTTTGGACGTAACGGGTATTTCGATTTGTATGACTTACTCCGATCGGGCTGATTTTTGGTGAGCTGAAGGAAAACCCTATTTTAAGACAATCACAGTACCGTTGGGCACTGTGGGTCCTCGGATTTAAGCCAAATTTCATCGTTTAGACCATTTTTTTCAATTTTTTTGGTTTACACTAATCTATTGAAACTTAAAACAGCAAAAACATGGTCTAAACGTTAGAATTTGGGTAAAATATGTGAGACCTCACTTCCTAAAAGGAAGTGACTCTTGCTTAGAATGCCCAATTCCTTTTGAATAAGACCTGGGTTGAGTGATCTGGGTCATAAAAAGTTTCGTCCGTACACCGAACCACCAAAAAAAACTACTGTTACTTAACGAAACCGATGCAAATTCCCCGGCAGCGGCGCCATATTTTGACAGAGATTTGCCGTCATCTCCCAAAATAACCAGATTAGAAAAGATTTGCAGTATAATGTAACCTGGGTCGTTTCTCTCAAGGAATTTGCAGTGGGTTTAAATCAGCAACAGCAAAACAGAACAACAATAAAATTGGGGGTTTTTGATTTGGAACAGATTAAAACGAAATTAAACTGAAACAGATCTGAAATATGCAGAAACAGATAAAAACGAGATTGCAAAGATTAAAACGATCAACCCAACGTTTAGATTCCAGAAACTTCCTTCATTGAACGAAATATAAACGAACTCGCGTTTGGCCCTGGACGAACCGAAATCTCTGCGTTCGTCCAGAAATCCCTCAACTAGACGATCGTCTAGAATTTGTCCGAACAGTGGCGTCTCACTGTGCAATCACACAGCAACACTCTAACCTAGTTCGAACTCAGTGAACCAAACCGAATATTAAATCTAATATTCGAACTATTTCCGTAAATCGGATCCGATAAGATGAAAACAAACGAGTAAAGTTACCGATTAAGTACGAGTTCTCCGGACGAATCATGGAATCCTCAACGTTGGGTTAACCACGAAGGTTTAGCCAAACATGGCTGGGAAAATCGAAGAATGAGACGAAGAACGCGAAGAACACGAAGAACACGAAGAACATTTCGCAGAATCAAAACCTCTACTTTGATCCACAAAACAGAATAAAAACGTCAATGAATGTGTTTGTGGCTGCTGCCTTACTTAACCTAAATTGGAAAATGAAATGGGGCTCCAATCAATAATCCAGGCCCAAAACAGAAAATAACACAGAATGGGCTTTAGTCACAAATTCGAGCCCAAATAAAACATCTGACTTTGGCTTCAAAATCGACCATCTTCTTGTCCGAATTTGCCCTTCATGTCTTCATAACAATTGTAGCTCTCTGAATCATCTGAAATATGAAACAAAAATGAGGCGAATCCGATGTCTGGTTCAAGAGTTATGGTAAGATTAGTGAAGCAATGTAAAACTGGAATTTTATTAATAAAAATGGCTAAAATATAATCAAAAGCCCAAAGCCCAAATAAGTATAAAAGCCATTATTTATTAACTAAAAAGTCCTAAATTATTAATCAAGAGATAAAAAGAAGTGTATAAAATATTCAATTATCAGTATCCAATTTGCGAAGGGATTTAACGTACCAATTGATTGTCAAAAAAATCCAAACCGAGACATGAAATTTAGAATATTTCCTTTGTAAGATTCACATCTTCTTTTTATTGTGAAATCTACTTCTTGGTCATAATACGATGTAACATCTTTTTGTACCCTTCCCATATAATCATTTCACCAGTTGAAATGTCAAGTGAATGGTAGTGCAAGCCCATTATAGTCCAGGACACACTAAACTTTCCTATCTCAGCATCACCGAGTGCATCCCTCTTTCCAAATGTGATTTTATATAAGCAATGTGGTATTGTTCCAAAAAGTGTATTTTGAGAAAGATCTAACATGCTTATCTCCTTAAGCTCACATAAACCAACTGGAATAGAACATTCAACCTTGTTTTCTTTCAACATGAGAACCCTTAAATTCAAAAATGAACTCAACAATCTTGGAACTTGACCTGAAAAATTGTTCTTCATTAGATCCAAAGTCAATAAGGGGGAATTGGCTAATGTAGAAGGTAAAGGTCCCATGAAATGGTTTCTTTGCAAATGCAAGTACTTCAACAATGGCATATTAAGACAATTTGGCAAAGAACCATTGAATTTATTTTGAGAAAGGTCAAGATACATAAGCTTAGTCAAGTTGCAAAAGCTTTCCGGTAGTGAACCTCTTAAAGAATTATTGGACAGCATGAGGTAACTCAAATGTCAAAAATTTCCAATCCAACTAGGTATTTCACCAAACATGTGGTTGGAACTTATATCCAACATTCTTAATTCAGTACTATTGATGACCCCACCTTGAAATTTTCCTTTGAAGTTATTATTGTTGAGTTTTATGAACAACAAATATGTGAAATTTGATCCAATGGGTAGACATGGACCACTCAAGTTGTTGTTTAATTTGAAAGCTTCAAAACCCTCTCAATGCATTGTTACCCTGACCGAATTTTTGTGGCAAGTAACCAGATAAATTATTATATAGCAAGTCTGTTAGCTCCCATTAATGTTTCGATGATAACTAAGATTTACAAGAAAATATACATTGACAAAGATAAGGAAAATGCTTTTCTCATTGTCTAAATCACGTTGCATCGTTGAAGGTTTTGTTTGTCAAAATACCTCCAGTAATTGCGCAGCCTCGAGGCAGCCCTTTAAAAACCAATTACTGAAGAGCGTTTTTACCTCTAGTCATCAGAGATGTTACCTCGAGTCTTCCACCTCGAGGTGTGATAAACCTTACCTCGAGTCCGCGCTTTGTTTTTGCATATATGGTATTACATATTACCTCTAGTTTCCTGGAAGATCGCCTCGAGTCTGTCACCTCGAGTTATGGTAATTGGTGCCTCGAGTTAGCTCATTGAAGCTGCATTTCTGAAATTGTATTTCACCTCGAGTTAACAGGTATGTCACCTCGAGGTCGGCACCTCGAGTGAAGGTAAAGTTCTGCCTCGAGTTTTCTCTTTATCTTTATGATCGATGTAACGATGCATTGCCTCGAGTCTACTTAATATATTGCCTCGAGTTAACGACCTCGAGTCAGAAGTAAGTATTGCCTCGAGTTATTTACCCATCTGGATTCTCTTGTTTAACTATTATCAATTGATTAACTCGAGCCTCTAATCATTTTACCTCGAGGTAACGCAGTCTGTTCTTGTGAAAGTTTACGATTGTATTTTATATCTTGTTAATTCAGATTCTATCTTCTCCATATTATCAATCACATTACTAATTATCTTTCTTAGTAATTTCCCAAAGTACACAACCCGTGTTCAATATCACTAAAGCTTGGGACATCAAGAATGACGAAAGACGGAGCCTAACAAAGATATTATTATTCTAAAGTGCCCATACCGCAAAAGCAACCGTATCGATATTCTAAACCAACCTCCATCCAAGAACATGTGAGTAAACAAGCCAGTAAAGACATTCCACTAAGCAAACACACAAACATGGGCAAGCGAAGGCGCGGGTGACTAAACATTCCCAACGGACAATTTCAATTACCTAAGCAAGATTCAAATTCTTCCAACGGTCTTCAAAACTTCAACTTATAAATACCGGAAGAATTGAATTCACAAGACACAAGAGAACCAAATAGCGCACAAATAGAAAAAGCTTTCAATTGTTCATACCGTATTCAGATTATATCTTCGGATATTAGTGAGCTTCGATTTATCATTTACTCGTGAGAGAGAGCTTCATTACTTGTTTCACAATTCATTCAAATCTCAAGGTAGTGGTATCTTGAGTGTGGGTGTACGATTACAACTTGTAAGGGGGAGTGAGTCCTAGGAGAAAGGATCATCCCGAGTACGAGTGTGTAATTGTATCTCGTGAGATAGTGGAAATCCCGGAGTATCCGGGTGCGGACGTAGGTCAAGGAGTTAGACCGAACCAAGATAATTTCTCCGTGTCATCTTTACTTACTTCTTTACCGCTTTCACCGTCTACTCTTCATATCGCGAAAGAAGTGTGTAATCACCTATTCACCCCCTCTAGGTGATATTTCACCTTCATTTGGTATCAGAGCCTGGTTTCTCAGTTGGGCTTAACATCCCGAGAAAGATCATGGAAGGAATATTACCTGATGGAGCCTCTATCAATCGTCCACCTGGTTTCAACGGAGAACATTACTCCTTTTGGAAAGTCAAATTTAGAGTCTTTGTTATGGCTACTGAATTTGGTTTGTGGGAGGTATTCGAGGAAGGTGATTATGTACCATCGATCACCAAAGATGGAGTTCGAACTCCTAAGCAAAAGAGAGATTACGATGAGAATGACGGGAGACTTGCTACTCTCAACAAAGAAAGCCATTCTAATGCTTCAAAGTGCTCTTAGTCATCAAGAGTTTTTCCGAATTAGCAATCTGTCAAATGCAAAGGACATGTGGAAAGCCTTGGAGATTGCTTATGAAGGAACCTCTCGGAATTAAGGAGAATCGCATCAACACGCCGACAACCGAGTATGATCTCCTACGTATGAAAACCGGAGAATCCATAGGAGAATTTCAACTTCGCTTACTCATCCGATAAATCAATTGTCGGCTTTGGGTAAAACATACGAGCAAAATTCTCAAGTCGAAAATCCTCAACGTCTTGACCAAAGATTGGGAAGCTAAGGTCACAAAGAATCGAGGAAGCCCGTGGAGAATCAATGCGATCGATTCTTGCTCTATTCGGAAGTCTATCTGAATATGAAAGTAAACTGAAATTCAAGAAGGGCTTGGATGAAATTAACAACAGTAGAAACAAAGGTGTTGCTCTGAATGCTGTGAAGGAAAAGGAACCCAATGAAGAAGATGAGGATGATGATGAAATGGCCATGTTTGTTCGAAAATTCAAAAAGTTCTATAAGAGGAATCAAGGGTTCGAAACAGATTCCAAAAAGGAACCTCTAGCAATCGACAAGACTTCAAAGACAAAGAACAAATCATTTGCTACGAGTGTGAGAAGCCAGGCACATCAAATCTGAATGTCCTCAACTAAAGGATAGGAAGAAAAGATTCAATCAATTCAAGAAGAAAGCCTACGTATTCGCCATATGGGGAGATAGTTCTTCGATGAGGAAAGTGATGAGGAAGAAGTAGCAAATGTCCGTCTAGTTGCTAAAGAACAGGTTGAAGATGACAACGAGGTAAGCGACTCGAACCTACATATGATGAACTACTTCTTGAATATGATGAACTATATACGGAGTTTAGAAAAATTACTAGAGAACTTATTTCCTCAAGGAAGAAAATCAAATTACTTGAAAAACAAGCTGAAAATGCTTCTACATCTTGCGAAAAATCTCCTTGTGAAAAATGCCCGATCTTGAAAAGAAAAACATCAAACTTACGCAAACTCTTGAAAAGTTCACCAAAGGAAGTGAGATGCTCGAAGTTATTTTGAAATCACAAAAGTTTACAAATGATCGATCGTGGCATAGGATATAATCCTACCGTTGACGAAAGAAAGGGAAAAAGAAAAGTGGAGGAAAAACTTATTTGAATTACTTTCGGAAGTCTCGTTCATTTCTCAAATCCCTTTGCTCATCGCAACTATTGTAACCGTAAAGGTCACAATACCTCATCCCGTTTTCATAAGAAAGATAGAAGAGATAAACCTATTGGTAATTATCAATGGGTACCTAAAGGAAGTTATATATCCGAAACACGTACTAACCCGAAAGGACCCAAGAAAAGATGGGTACCTAAGGCTTGATCTTATATGAATCACGTATGTCTCGAAAGCATCAAAAACTAGTAAGTGGTTTATTGATAGTGGATGCTCCGACACATGACAGAGATCAATCCAAGTTCATAACAATGAATGCAAAGGATGGTGGCAAAGTAACCTTTGGGGAAATCAATCTGGAAAGATAGGGGGATTGGCGAAATTGGTGAAAAAGGGAAACCCCGATCAAAGACGTATACTATGTGGAAGGACTCGCCATAATCTTCGAGTGTGAGCCAAAGTGCGGACAAGAACAATTGGATCATATTTGACTCGAGAGGAATGTCTCATCGTGGATAAGGATGATCTTCCAATCGACAAAGGTAATCTCAAAACCTTGTTCAAAGCATCAAGAGAAGGTAACTCGTTATACCTTGAATCTTCCTAATATGAATTCTGAAAATTGTTTTGTTAGCAACTTGAATGAGAGTTGGTTATGGCATAAACGTCCTGGCTCATGTAAATATGTTCCAACTAGACAAGTTGTTAAGAAAAGATTTAGTTCTTGGTTTACCCAAACTTCGTTTTAAAAATGATATGATCTCGTGACTCCTGTAAGAAAGGTAAACAAACTAAATCCTCTTTCAAAAATAAACCTGAGATTTCAACTAACAGACCTCTTCAATTACTTCACATGGATTTAGTAGGACCAGCTAGAGTTAAGAGTCTTGGTGGTAATTTATACACTCTAGTTATAGTTGATGATTTCTCTCGATTCACTTGGACTATATTTCTATCATCTAAAGATGAAACATTTGATCTATTCGTTGTATTTGCCAAGAAAATACGAACGAGAAAGGTATGTGTATTTCAGGTATACGGACGGATCATGGAGGAGAATTTGAAAACCATGCTTTCATGGAGTTCTGTGATGCTCATGGTATTGACCACAACTTCTCTGCTCCAAGGACACCACAACAGAATGGTGTGGTTGAAAGGAAGAATCGTGTTCTTACTGAAATGGCCCGTGCAATGCTGAATGAGAACAAGACATCTCAAGTCTTCTGGGCAGATGCAATGAGTACTGCATGTTACGTGTCAAACCGAGCATATCTTCGAAAGAAGCTTAACAAAACTCCTTATGAGTTATACAAAGGAAGAAAGCCAAACTTAGCACATCTACGCATATTTGGATGTAAGTGTTTCATTCATAACAATGGTAAAGATAACTTAGGAAAGTTCGATCCTAAGTCCGATGAAGGTATCTTTCTTGGTTATTCAAATAGAAGTAGAGCTTACGAGTATTTAATCTACGAACACGGATTGTAGAAGAATCAATTCATGTTGTGTTCTCGTGAATCAATCGACAAATCTCTTGATGAAGATGAACCTATTTTTCCAACTCAAACACTTTCAAAACGTCCACTATTCCCGAATCTTCGAAAGTATTTGAAAGTTGAACCTGAAAATGCTTGCGAAGAACATCCTCAATCTCAACCTCTTGCTTGGAAATATAGTAGAAGTCACCCATTAGATCAAGTAATAGGTGATGTCAATAAAGGTGTGAGAACCGAAAAAGCATTCTTAATGAAGTTACTTTTTCAGCTTTTATATCCGAAATTGAACCCTCTAAGATTGACGAAGCCCTATCGGACAATGATTGGGTTATAGCAATGCAAGAGGAATTGCATCAATTTGAAAGGAATCAAGTTTGGGATTTAGTACCTAGGCCTAAAGACCACCCGGTCATTGGCACCAAATGGGTATTCAAAAACAAACGAGATGAATCTGCAATCATAGTCGAAACAAGGCTAGATTGGTCGCCAAAGGCTATAATCAAGAAGAAGGTATTGATTATGAGGAAACATATGCTCCAAAGTGGCTAGATTGGAAGCTATACGAGTACTCTTAGCCTTTGCATGTATCAAAGGATTCAAACTCTATCAAATGGATGTTAAAAGTGCTTTTCTTAATGGTTTTATCCAAGAAGAAGTATATGTTGAACAACCTCCCTAGGTTTTGAAAGTGAATCTCATCCTGATCATGTTTTTCGTTTGAAAAAGGCCTTGTATGGTCTCAAACAAGCTCCTAGAGCTTGGTATGAGAGATTAAGCAAATTTCTTCTTGATAGAGGATTTGTCAGAGGAAAGGCAGACACTACATTGTTTATTAAGAATAATAAAATCAATGAAATTTTAGTTGTGCAAATTTATGTGGATGATATAATCTTCGTTGCTACTAATGATACCTTTTGCAAGGAATTCTCTACGAGATGATGCGGGTGAATTTGAGATGTCTATGATGGGAGAGCTCAACTATTTCCTTGGTCTACAAATTAAACAAAAGAAGGATGGAATCTTTATATCCCGCACCAAGTATCTCAATGATCTACTCAAGAAGTTTGGAATGGATCGGTGTAATGGAGCCGATACTCCAATGAGTTCAACTACCTCACCGGATGCGATGAAAAAGGGAAGGACTTCAATATTACAAAGTATAGAGGAATGATTGGATCATTGCTCTATCTCACTTACGCAAGTCGCCCGACATTCAATTCGGTGTTGGAATGTGTGCGAGGTTTCAATCTGCGCCAAAGGAATCTCATGCGAGAATGTAAAAAGAATCTTCGATATCTTGCGATACAAAGACCCTTGGATTGTGGTTTCCCAAAAGTCAACCGAACACCTTGTAGCATATTCGATTCAGATCATGCTGGATATAAGACAGATAGAAAGAGTACAAGTGGACAATGTCAATTCCTTGGTGGATCACTTGTCTCATGGTTCGACAAGAAACAAACATCTTGTCTTGTATCAACAACTCGAAGCTTTGAATATATTGCCGCATCAAGTTCTTTGTGCTCAAGTTTTGTGGCTCAAGCAACAACTTCAAGATTTGGGATTCCATTTCAAGGAAATTCCAATTCTTTGTGATAATACCAGCACAATAAGCCTGGCAAAGAATCCAGTTCATCATACCCGAACCAAGCATATTGATGTTAGACATCATTTTATCAGAGACCATGTTCAAAAGAAAGATGTGACAGTATTGTTCATCCCTACTCACTTGCAACTTGCTGATATCTTCACCAAGCCTCTGGCTAAGGAACAATTCACTTTTATTAGAAGGGAATTGGGAATGGTAAATCCCAATGAACTGTAAGTAAAATGTTAGCTCAATCTTGTTAAATATGTTTTGATGATTATTGGAAACTAACTTAAGCATCGGAGTATCTAGCAAATGTTTTGCGGGATCATGTCACACGAAGGAGTATATAGTATCTCGAGGCAACTAGATAAGCACCTCGAGTCTACTCAACGAATTTCAAAAGAACTCAAAGAGAAAGAAATTTACCTCGAGTCGACGAGGCAACCTCGAAGCAACGAAAGACGTAAAGATAGAACAAAGGAAAGACATATTTACCTCGAGTCGGGCTAGACACCTCGAGGCAAATGCGACGTAAAGATAGAGCAATGAAGAGCAGTTTTTACCCCGAGGTAAATCAACCACCTCGAGGTGAATGAAGACGAAAGTTTGAAGAATGGAAAGCTCGTTTTCTCTCGAGTTAGTAAGTGGAACCTCGAGGTAACTTCGCATCGGGTTTGATACATTTCTCTTAATTACCTCGAGCCGGTAAGTGGAATCTCGAGTTATATAGCTCGAGGCGAACATGCATATCTCGAGTCAACTGTTTAATTTCGATTAAATGCTTGTCTCGTGTCTCTTGGCTCTTCATTTCTCTCTCGCGTCTCTTCGTCTCCTCATCACTATCACTTTTATCTCATCTAAATCAAACCCTAACCCTAACTCTCTCAAATGCCTCCCAAAACGAAGAACCCCTCTCTTCCAACGAAATCCAAGTCCAAATCTAAAGACTCGGACCCGATTTCATAGCCTCGACTCATCTTCTCTTCCTCGCCGAACGCCCTCAACGCACAAAAATGGCCCCCAAACGATTTCTTCCCAAGGTTTCCTTCGAAGATCGTACCAAGCCAAAGAAGCTAAAAATTGCTGAACCGTCAGAAATTCCTCAAAAGAAACCAGTTGACAAGAAGGCTCTAGTTCAGAAACAGAAGGAAGTGGTTGTTGTCAAATCTACTCCTCCAAAGAAGAAATTCGCCATTGCCTCTTCTGATTTTCGAGGAACTTCCAAGGGTCAAGCAAGTTCTGTTTCTGCTTCAAAAGCTTCAAAGCCCTATGCTACTCCTTCCAGAGCATCTGCCTCAGCCTCTAAAGACTCTGTTCATCAATCAGGGTCAAAGGTATCCGTAACTCCTTACATTATTTCCATTTATGATGTCCCCACTGCTCATCCTCCAATAGGCTTTGCTAGTAATCCTATTCTATTCTCCTCTGAGGATGGAAAGAAATTCAAGAAAAGACTTTGCTTTTAGGAGTTTCGTCCCGTAGTCTCGTGAATTTAGACAAACCGAAAACGAGTGTAATCTGGACCTTTTCCCTTGGTATGAAAAATATGCGTCTTTTCTAGGAATCCATGCTTCATTCAGTCCAACTTTGGTCAGAGTCTTCTATTTCAATATGTCTGTGCATACTCTTTTGGATAAGCACAATCACATTGCAGAAGAAAGGATTTTTACTTCTGTGAGAGGGAAGAGGATTGAGATTACCCCTGATTATTTAAATGACTTGTTACAAATTCCAAATCCACCTCCTGTCCCTCAGGTCCATTATGATAATGAACAGATTTACCAAATTCTTCGACCAGATGAACCATTGAGTGAACCTATAGGGTCTATTTCTTTCAATCCTGTTGACATGCCACCCAAACATCGAGCCTTGTGGTATATTTACTCAAGGAACTTTGTTCAGAAAGGCAAAAACTTTACCCATTTCACTCAACGAGATTTGATCATGTTCTCTTCCATTATTGACCAGATTCCACATAATCTTGGTCACTGGATTTTTGGGGAACTAAAAAAATATGTCATGCATTCTAAGAAAACCTCTCCAATCCCTTTCCCAAGTCTTGTGTCTGTCATTTTGTTCCATGAGCGTATTTGGTACTTGGAAAAAGATGAGGAAGCAAAGACACCTGAAGTATTTGGTCAGCACATCCTCAACTTAATGAAGATCATTTTTCAAGAAGGTTCTGGGCAATCTAGAGCTCCTGCGCTCTCTAAGTCCAAAACCTCCAAACCAAAAGCTCTTTCTGGCCAACAAGAACATCCTGAGCTTGGTCCAGAATTAACATCTCAGCCTGCTCCATTCTCTTTGGGAGCTCAAATAAAGGCTATTGTGGAAAAAGCAATCTCGGACAGCTTAGATCCTTTGCACATCTCTATGGCAGCTCAAAACTCTCTCTCTGTCAAATTGGAGTTTGAAATTGGTAAATTGATGCAAAAAGTTACCAAGCTTGAAGACAACCAAGAGGATCTACTGGAAGATGTTGGCACTTTCAAGGATGAAGTTAGCAGCCTTCAAGAACACTTGGATGATCATGGCGCCTCAATCACCAACATGCACAATACACTCGGTCCTCTCTCACAAGGTTGACAAAATTCTCTCTATGGGTGGTGGCTCGGCTCGCAATTCCTTCTACCACGCTATCTTCACCTCCATCTCCTTCACCATCATTTGCCTTTCAATCACCCACTCCCGCTTCGCTCCACCTCTATCTCCATTCCTCCTACTACCTCGCCAATATGAAAATTACATATTCGAACTTCCACAAAGAGAGTTATTTGGAGAAGATGATCTTGTCACTCTCATTTCCACATCTCCAATCCTCTCTCGTCACTCCTAACCCATCCACATCACATATCCTCACTATCGTCCCTTACTCACCTTTGCCCTTTCCTATCACCTCTCATCCCTTTTCCTCTCATTACCGTAAGCCTCCCTTGTGATACCCATCTTTTGATAGATGACAAAGGGGGAGAAGACCAGAGAAAGACCGAAGAAATGAAGATGCCAACTTTTGATCTTTTGCATTTTGGTCAGTGATGTTGTCAATTCGCATTTTGCTAAGTCATTTTGTTGTATAGGCTTCGTACCCCGGATATTTCTTGTCATAACTCCCGCTAAAGCATTCTCTCGGTTAATACTTCCTTAAACAAATTAAGCTATAGGTTTTATTATTTGTGATTATCTCGACTTAGCTTAATTAAGTTTTTCATGCATTTGTCTCCTTAATCAGATCAACCGTGAGTTATAAAATCCTAAATCTATTTCGAACTTCTTCTTTCTCAAATCTTGTCATCATCAAAAAGGGGAGAATGTTAGCTCCCATTAATGTTTCGATGATAACTAAGATTTACAAGAAAATATACATTGACAAAGATAAGGAAAATGCTTTTCTCATTGTCTAAATCACGTTGCATCGCTTGAAGTTTTTGTCACAAAATACCTCCAGTAAATTGCGCACCTCGAGGCGCCCTTTAAAAACCAATTACAAGAGCGTTTTTACCTCTAGTCATCGAGATATTACCTCGAGTCTTCCACCTCGAGGTGTGATAAACCTTACCTCGAGTCCGCGCTTTGTTTTTGCATATATGGTATTACATATTACCTCTAGTTTCCCGGAAGATCGCCTCGAGTCTCGTCACCTCGAGTTATGGTAATTGGTGCCTCGAGTTAGCTCATTGAAGCTGCATTTCTGAAATTGTATTTCACCTCGAGTTAACAGGTATGTCACCTCGAGGTCGGCACCTCGAGTGAAGGTAAAGTTCTGCCTCGAGTTTTCTCTTTATCTTTATGACTGATGTAACGATGCATTGCCTCGAGTCTACTTAATATATTGCCTCGAGTTAACGACCTCGAGTCAGAAGTAAGTATTGCCTCGAGTTATTTACCCATCTGGATTCTCTTGTTTAACTATTATCAATTGATTAACTCGAGCCTCTAATCATTTTACCTCGAGGTAACGCAGTCTGTTCTTGTGAAAGTTTACGATTGTATTTTATATGCTTTGTTAATTCAGATTCTATCTTCTCCATATTATCAATCACATTACTAATTATCTTTCTTAGTAATTTCCCAAAGTACACAAACAGTTCAATATCACTAAAGCTTGGGACATCAAGAATGACGAAAGACGGAGCCTAACAAAGATATTATTATTCTAAAGTGCCCATACCGCAAAAGCAACCGTATCGATATTCTAAACCAACCTCCATCCAAGAACATGTGAGTAAACAAGCTCAGTAAAGACATTCCACTAAGCAAACACACAAACATGGGCAAGCAGAAGGCGCGGGTGACTAAACATTCCCAACGGACAATTTCAATTACCTAAGCAAGATTCAAATTCTTCCAACGGTCTTCAAAACTTCAACTTATAAATACCAGAAGAATTGAATTCACAAGACACAAGAGAACCAGCGCACAAATAGAAAAAGCTTTCAATTGTTCATACCGTATTCAGATTATATCTTCGGATATTAGTGAGCTTCGCATTTATCATTTACTCTGTGAGAGAGAGCTTCATTACTTGTTTCACAATTCATTCAAATCTCAAGGTAGTGGTATCTTGAGTGTGGGTGTACGATTACAACTTGTAAGGGGGAGTGAGTCCTAGGAGAAAGGATCATCCTAAGTACAGAGTGTGTAATTGTATCTATGAGATAGTGGAAATCCCGGAGTGTCTGGGTACTGGACGTAGGTCAAGGAGTTAGACCGAACCAAGATAATTTCTCCGTGTCATCTTTACTTACTTCTTTCGCTTTCACCGTCTACTCTTCATATCGCGAAAGAAGTGTGTAATCACCTATTCACCCCCCCTCTAGGTGATATTTCACCTTCAAAGTCAAGATAACTCAATTGTTTCATTTCACCTATTGAAGCTGGAATGCAACCTTGCGATGAAGTTGAAGACATATCAAGAGTGTTAGAGTATAATGTATTTCTGTATTATACTGTATTGTATTTCTGTTATTGATAGATTCCCCATATACACGTGTCACTAGATGATAGGGGTTGTTATGATTGTTTCGTCTCGTATTGATTCTTCCGTAACCTTGTGCTTCGCATAAATACATGAGAGCCGCGAGGCAATTTACTCTGCGCATTACAAAGAATTCTATTATCTGCTATTTCTCTTCTTTCTATCTTGGTATCAAAGCGAATATGTCATCCGACGCTTCCTCCGCTGCCTCTGGTGCTTCGAACGTTTCTGGCAATGTCCGTACCTATCCCCTGTTCAGCTCTTCCAGTCAGACCGCCGCGATCAAGCTGGATCGCACAAACTTTCTGGTCTGGGAATCGATAGTTCTCCCACTCATCGAAGGCAACTGCCTCGACGGCCATATAAATGGCACCACCCAAGCTCCGGCGAAAGTTGTCTCCGGCGGACCCAATCCCAGCTACCTCGAATGGTTTTCTGTTGACCGAATGATGGTCGGGTGGCTGAGAAATACTATGACGCAAGACGTGGCGCCCAACTCCTCCACCGTCGACGGCGGAGTCCCCGTGGAAAGGTGCGCGAGACCTCACCTGTGCTTCTACGAAGGCACGGGTAATGGTGTTGAAGAATGAGTTGCATAACACTCGGAAAAATTCCCTGAAAATGGAGGAGTACTTGAGCAAAATGAAGAACCTCGCTGACGAGTTAGTTCTCGCTGGGTCACCAGTAGCAAACGATGATTTGATCCTGCATACCTTGAATGGTTTAGATGCTTTGAGTACAACGCTATCGTTGTCAAATTAGTCGACAAGTCTGATTTGAGCTGGGTAGAGGCTCAAGGTGCTCTGCTCTCATTTGAATCTCGTCTCAGCCAACTTAATCATTTTGCCACTCTGAGTATCCAACCTTCGGCTAACATGGCGCAACGCAATGAAGGCTCTCCTGATAATGGTGACACTCGCGGCTGGAGTTTTAACTCCAGGAACCAGAGAGGCAGAGGTGGTCGCTCCCGTGGAGGCAGACGTGGTGGTTCACGGCCGTACTGCATCAACTGTCAACGCCCTGGACACACTATCACCACCTGCTACTACCGTGACAGCTCCTCCAACCATCGGCCATTCTCTCCTCGACCCTATTCTCCTCAAAATCACTATGCTGCTTCGCCATTCTCTCCTCAAGCATACTACGCCAACTCTCACTCTGTTGTGGACCCCTCATGGTACATGGATAGTGGCGCGAACTACCACATCACACCACAATCTGAACATTTTGAGGATTTTGCTCCCGTAGGTAAGTCCCATCTCACTACCTGCACTGGTGAACGAAGTCAAATTCTAGGTATTGGTGATATATCATTGCCCTGTAGTAAAACCAAAGTCATGCTTAGGGATGTTCTATATGTCCCATCTGCCACCAAAAATCTAATGAGTGTCCATAAGCTAATGCGTGATAACAATGTCTATGTGAACTTTACTAATAAGAATTGTGATGTGAAGGATTTGAGGACAGGAAGCTTACTGCTACAGGGGGCACCACTGAACGGAATGTATCCAATGAAGGCAAGAAAACTCAACATCAATCCAGAAGCTCATAATGCAGAGCATGGTCGACCTCAATCTGAATTTGTGTTGTGGCACCACAAATTGGGACATCCAAGTACGAGAGTTTTAAAGCAAGTTTTGAACAAATGTAATAAAGTTCCTAAAATACATGTTGATGACAATCTCGTTTGTGAGGCTTGTCAATTAGGAAAGTCCAAGTTCTTACCATTTCCAAATACGTTTCACGTTCTTCTTGTCCACTTGAACTAATACACACCGACTTATGGGGACCAGCTCCTATGTGTTCCAATGATGGTCATCGCTTTTACATACATTTTGTAGACGACTTTAGCAGATTCACATGGTTGTATCCGTTGAAACAAAAGAGTGAGGCAATCCATGCGTTCAAACAATTCAAGCTATTTGTTGAGAATCAGTTTGATCTGAGAATTAAGGCCATCCAGTGTGACAATGGCAGTGAGTATAAACCCTTTTTGCCTATAATTCAAGAAGCAGGAATCAATTTACGCCTGACATGTCCTTACACCTCAGCACAGAACGGCAGAGCAGAGCGAAAGCATCGCCATATCGTGGAAACTGGCTTGGCTCTCTTAGCTCATGCTGGCATGCCTCTCAAGTTCTGGGTAGATGCTTTCCGTCATGCGGTTTACTTGATTAATCGACTACCAACGCCAGTGCTGGGTAATGACACGCCTCTGTTCACATTGTACAAAAAATGAACTTTTATAGCGAGCTCCAACCATTTGGCTGCTCTTGCTATCCTTGCCTCAAGCCTTACCTTGAGCATAAGTTCCAATTCCACAGTCAGAGATGCGTTTATCTTGGCTTGGCTCCACAACAGAAAGGACACAGATGCTTGAGTAGTTCAGGTAAGATTTTCGTTTCAAGACATGTGGTGTTTGACCCTAGAAATTTTCCATTCCAGGTTGGATTCATGTCAACAAGAGTCAAATCTCAATCTCCAGAGTTTTCGAGTATTTCTCCTTTAATAATACATGTCAATCAAGAAGCTACAGCAACGGTTGAAGACAATATTGAGCGTCGACGAGTTCCTGAAGACATGTCACCACAATTGCAAAATTTGGCCTCATCAGGTGGTGATGAGCCCATCTCTAGCAGTGATTCGAGCCTCTCGTCTGCGTCCAGTGCCTTACCAGAATCATCAGAATGCCCAAATGAAATTGGGCCCAGCAACCAACATGTTATGCTTACTCGGGCTAAAGACGGAATAACAAGGCCCAGGTATCCATATATTGGCCTTGCTCAATCCAACCTAATCAAAGTCAGCCGTGAACCCTCGTCAGTTCAAGATGCGTTATCGTCCCCAGAGTGGCGAAAGGCAATGCTCGAAGAATTCCAGGCTCTGCAACGCAATCACACTGGACTCTTGTGCCATACATCAATCAACACTAATCGATAATAGATGGGTCTTCAAGACAAAGCTTCGGCCAGATGGTTCGATTCTTAAGTATAAGGCGAGGCTAGTTGCGAAAGGGTTTCAACAAATCCCTGGTGTAGATTTTGGGGAAACATTCAGTCCCGTGGTGAAATCTACTACCATCAGAGTCATTTTAGCTATTGCTGTGACTTTCAAATGGCCTATTCGGCAACTCGACGTAAATAACGCCTTTCTAAACGATTTTCTACAAGAAGTTGTGTTCATGCCACAGCCAGCCGGATTCACTGATGCTCAAAGGCCTACACACATCCGCAAGTTGACTAAAGCGATCTATGGGTTGCGACAAGCTCCCGAGCCTGGTTCGACCGACTGCGATTAACGTTGGTAAATTGGGGATTTCAAAATTTGAAGAGTGATACCTCTTTATTTATGCTTCAGACTGGTAATTTGACTGTGTTTATCTTAATTTATGTCGACGACATTCTAGTCACTGGCAATAACTCAGCTTATGTGGATAGTTTTGTTAAGAAACTGAATCAAGTCTTTTCCTTAAAAGATCTAGGGCCTCTATATTATTTTCTGGGTTTGGAAGTTTATAGAGACAACTCAGGAATATTTTTGAATCAGACTAAATATGTTGTTGAGTTGCTTGAAAAATTTGGCATGTCTGATTGTGCCCCAGCTGTTACTCCCATGGTGACTGGTCGCATGGTTTCTTCTGACGATGGTGACTTATTGCAGAATCCCACTGAGTATAGGAAGGCCATTGGTTCATTACGCATTTAACCACCACTCGCCCGTATATATCCTTTGTCAGTAAACAAACCGAGCGCCCTCTCACAACCTAGAACCAACCACTTTCAGTCAAATTTTGTCAAAAGGATCTTTAGGTATCTAAAGGGAACCTATAATTTTGGTTTGCACATTAAGCCATTCAGTGACCCACAGCTAGTTGCGTACACTGATGCTGATTGGGCTTGTGACCTAGATGATAGGAAGTCCATGGGAGGAATGTGTGTATTTCTGGGAAATAATCTAATCTCTTGGTCCTCTAGAAAACAAAAGGTGGTTTCAAGGTCCAGTACTGAATCTGAATACAGATCACTCTCAGATGGTTCTGCTGAGATCAAATGGCTAAGTTCATTGTTGTCTGAAATAGGATTGTTCATTAGAAATCCCTCTGTTATTTGGTGTGACAACCTGAGTGCAAAGTCTTTAGCCTCTAATCCAGTACAACATGCCCGGAGTAAACATATTGAGATCGATGTTCATTTTATTCGAGACTTGGTGTCATCTGGAGTAATTGACATTCGATACATACCTTCTTCTCTTCAGATTGCTGATTGCTTCACAAAGCCTCTCTCACAATCTCAGTTTGAATTTTTCAGAGACAAACTCGGTTTGCTAATCACACCCTCTCGTTTGAGGGGGAATGTTAGAGTATAATGTATTTCTGTATTATACTGTATTGTATTTCGTTATTGATAGATTCCCCATATACACGTGTCACTAGA
This sequence comes from Acacia melanoxylon, assembly GCA_019022615.1. NCBI lineage: Eukaryota > Viridiplantae > Streptophyta > Magnoliopsida > Fabales > Fabaceae > Acacia > Acacia melanoxylon. The sequence goes on along the minus strand of JAFJYJ010000071.1, from coordinate 2,204,378 downwards.
TGATAGGGGTTGTTATGATTGTTTCGTCTGTATTGATTCTTCCAACCTTGTGCTTCTGCATAAATACATGAGAGCTGCCAGAGGCAATTTACTCTGCGCATTACATCAATTCTATTATCTGCTATTTCTCTTCTTTCTATCTAAGAGAAATCAAGTTTGGAAAAATGAAGCCAATGTGGGAAGGAATTTCATCTCTGATGGGGTTAGAGGAAATATTAAAAAATTGTGTTTGAAGCAATTTCAAGGTGGAATTGAGTTCAAAGGCACCAATAAACAAGTTTTGACTCAAGTCAACAACATTTAATTTTGTGTTATTTATCAAAAGCAAAGATGGAAAGGTTCTTGAAATGTTCATCTGGCGAAGGGATAGACATAGCAAGTCATATTGATGAAGAAGAAAGGTAGGCATTTTGTTATTGTTGGCCTGATTCAGAGTGCAATTGTTGATGCGGAAAAAAACTCAACTGGAAGGAAGGAATAAATGGGGGATTCTCACTTTCAAGCTTGAGATTGGCGTTAGAACATTCAATGGAAAAGATTTTGAGGTTGGAGTGGTTGGCAAGCCAAGAGAGTGAGAAAGAGCCAACGAAATAGTCGTCGATGACTGAAATTGCTTGAAGAGACCTCAAAGTATGAAAGAGTGAGGAAGGAAAGGTTCCTTCAAAAGAATTTATGTGAAGTTTAAGTTCACGTAGAGACGTCAAATTGGTAAGGCACGTAGGAATTTCCCCTTTTAATTCATTTATGGAAAGATCCAATGCTAGAAGATTCTTCAGATTGCACAAGCCTCCTATGAAATACCATTTTTCCTTTTAAATTTCATTTAATTAGTCATTCAATAAAACAATATAAAAATTAAAGTGATAGTAATAAATGTATTCAAATTAATAAAAGAATGAATATTGTACTGAAAAATGTATGTAAATAATATAAGATATATTTAAATCTGGGATCACTAAGCATTTAAAATAAATAAATAACTATACAGAATCATAGTGAAAAAGAAAAATTGTTCGATGCCTTCTTTCCTTTGACTCTAAATTAAAGGAAGTAGAGCTTTAAATTATTGAATTTTTATGATTTATTATTATTATAATTAGTAATAAAATAAATAGAAAAATAAATAAATAAATAGAAATGATAATAATAATATAAATATAATTCAAAAATATAATTAAATAGAATAGAATTCAATATTAAATATAATAATTACAATATAATTATACTGTTCTAAAATTCATTCTAAAATTAATATTCAATATTACTATTTTTTTCATTTTTTTGGGCTAAGGTACATCCAGTACTCTAAAGTATTTTTTGGTACACCCAACACCCCAAAGTATTTTGTTTAGGTGTATCTTATATCTTAAATTATTTGAATTGTTAATTGCAAATTACACAACACCCCAAAGTATTTTAGGGTTTAGGATGCACTTTAACCCTATTTTCTTTTCTTATTTTTATTTAGCCCATCAATGAAAATGAAACTTATAATACATGTTGTGTCAATACAGCTTGATCTTTATTATTTCTTGACCACATTTCAAACTAAAAATTGCATGAAAAACACATGTGATAGATTGTAAATAACTATTTTCATCAATGAAATATACAGAAAATTAATGGATAATTGGCTGAATACTCGATTAATGGATTTTTTTTTTCACTCCAGATGCAATAAATATACAGAAAATTATTGATACGTACCTTGTTGTGGCAGTAATGCAGAGAGTTTGTTCTGGGCTAGAAACAACTGGGTCAGCGAAGATAGAAACATTACTGCAAATAATAATAATAATAATAATAATAAAATAAATATAATGTTTGGTACTTATAGTTATAGTTTGAATAAGTGAGTAATTTCACAACTGGAAGTACAATTCAATATGATATTCATATTCAATAAAAGCAAATGATGTCTTGCAGGAAGCTGTTTGGGATGCTGATGGCGTTCTATCTCTCTTGATAAAGAAGATGATGAATGGTAGAAGAGTGTGCGATGGCGTTTTTCCCGTGATTCTTCTTTTTTTAAAAAAAAAAAAAATAATAATAATAATAAAATAAAATAAAAATTAAAAAAAAGATTAAAAAAATAATTTTATCACTTAGCCACATAGGTTATAAGACACATCATTATAATTAACGATATTAGTGTCACATAACCATATTTAACACTGTTGATGTCCTTATTAAAGTATAAGGACTAAACTTTTAGACCGAATGAAACTTGAAAAATTAAAACCTATGATTTGAAATTATAGGGAAAAAATCAAAATAAGGACAAATTATAAGGACCGCACATTAAATTATCCCAAAAAAAAAAATCATTGCACTAATGTACATCAATTACTTAAAAAGCTACATAGGAAAAAAGCGGTGATACATACTATAGAGCCTTCAATGAGGCAGAGATATGTAAATTGCCATTTGAAAGTAAATGTACATTATTAAGCAAGTGCCTAATACTCATCAGATTCTTTATATAAGACTTTTCATTAAATTTAGGGGGATTAATAAAGCAAATTAAATTACTAAAATATGTAACATTAGAGTATAGGAAATACGTACACTTCTCATGTTGTAGGAGAAGTGTATCCTCATATCATAGATACAAAAAGATGTGGGTCCTACAATTTCGGTTCTTGAGTTTTTTTTTTTATATAAAAAAGATGTGGGTCCCACCTGTAATACCCGGATAATTATTTATCTGGAATATTATATTTCGATACATAATACCTATTGAAAATAGGTGAACATGTTGTTTCAAATAATAAGTAATAATTATCTTATTTTCTAAGGTAATTACTATAGAAATTAGGAGAGATAAAGAGCTAAAATGTATTTTTAGAGCATTAAATGGCCTAAAAATATTATGATAAATCCCAAGAGGTAGTAAAATATTTATAAAAAATTAGAAAGTATGTTGTCTCTAATTTTAGGAATTTTTGGGATAATTTCCCTTGAAAAATAATGAGGCAAAATTAAGTATTATTTTGGGATCATAAGTGACCCCATGGTTTTTAATATTTTACATGGGATATAAAATACCAATGTAAGTAAAATAGTTGTGAGATAATGATTTATCCTAATTAAGAAAATTATCAAAAATTAGTAAGTGGCTAATCCGGTAATTAATGGGATAATTAAGGTATAAAGTAAATGAATTAAAAATAATTTAAATAATTATTTTTAATTGGAGAAATTCAAAATTATTAAATAAAAAAAATATTTATGCTTAGAAAAATAAATAAAAAATAAATAAATGTGAAGGCATTTTGAATAAAATAATAATATAATCGGTATAGAGCCAACAGGAGAAGTGGGAACAACTAGAACTTAAATCTTACCTCCTGATATAGGATTGAAGTCATAAACAACAGCACTTTTTATAAACCAGTGAAAATCCATCTTGGATTGAGCGGTCTATAAAAGTACCGTTTTCCGTCAACGAAGGTACGTTCGCGTACTGTAACACTAACTCTGATATTTATTGTATTCATATATGTGATATGTGTGTTGTATATGTGTTGGTGGTATGTTATTTGAATGCATGGTGGTGTTAGAGGATAACTGAACATCTGCATGCGCTGGGAGCGATATGTCTGTATGCGCTGGGAGCGATATGTCTGTATTCGCTGGGAGCGGTGTGTCTTCGCTGGGAGTGGTATGTCTGCATTCGCTGGGAGCGATACATGTAGGAATGGTTCATTTGTTATGATGATATACCGTATATGTAAATATGAGGTTAACCGTTACCCGGAGTCCGTATGCATTGGACCTCGCCTCTTAACATAGCGTCGTTCGGGAGAACCAAGTACCGAGGAGAAAGGCAAGCGCCGCATAGAGATCCGGGCCGAAGATCTCTTCTCTCGTTGACATGGCATGGCATTGGGGGAGACACTTTTGTTGTTATTCACTTTAAAAACTCTCGGTCATTGTATTGTTTTTGTAAATCAGCCAGACTTACGGCATTTATAAATATATCTATCAGTTACTCAATCGCTCCGATGCTCTACTCTGATGAAAAAAAAAATATATTGCTTTTGAAAATGGGATGTTACACCAGCATTTCATGTGTGTGTAGGAATCTTATTCTTCTTATGTAACATGAGAAGTGTAAACCCCTTAGATTATATATCATTATATAAGTAAGAAAATGTTTTTTGGAGAAAAATGACAAATATAAGAAATAAAAAAAAAAAATCTTATATTTATGACCAAAATTCGCTCCTCAACTAAATCATACATTTAGGAATATATGAGTAGTATATATAGAATGGTTTGAGCTTTGTATCTCAACTGACATTAAACACCTTTCTTAAGTGTGAGGTCATGAGTTCGACCTTCTGTGACCATAATAAGTGCATGACCAATCATTCAATTCTCTAAATAAGGACACAAATTCTTCTGTTAAGATGATTATATAACAAGGCAAATAGAGGGGCAAATGAATAAATCTACTTTTTTCTGGCCCACAAATGATAAATCTAATATCAAAAATCAAATAAAAATATATAGAAGCTTTCATGGATTTAACAATAAAACAGTTGTCTAAATATTTCTTTTAGCATTTTCAGAAATCACGGTAATCTTTCTCTTAAAAGATAGATAATTTTTTTTATATATATACATGATTAGATTATTAACATATGCCATTTGAAAGAATATATAAAAGACAGATTTAGCACCGAAAGATGGGGACATCTGTGAGTTCATTATCGCTTAAATCCAACCATTCCAAGTTGGTCAGTCTAATATCACCAAATAGCCCTGCTCCACAAACAACATGAGATCAGTTAATATGGATCTAAGTGAAAAGAATTATCAAAATAATTCATATGATGAATGTAATCATTCTCTACTAGTTTTACATGAAGGGAGATTTTTTTTTCCCCACTTCTGTTATGCACATTTATCTCCTATCAAAGGTAATCTCGTTCGAGGTATTATCAGACACTAAATATTAGTACTTGTCTCAGCGGAGATTCAAACATTTGTTCATTAAGTTGTGATGGAGTAGTCCTTTTCGTTAGAACCAACCCCATTGGTACCATAAAGGCAAAGTTTTATTTAGGTTATATATTGGCAAAAACCTTTTTCTAAGTGTGTATTGGGCTTGGGCCCTTCTATGTAACCAAGAAACTATCATGCATTCATGCTTAGTAATTTATTTTAAAACAAGTATTCTTATCAAAAAAAAAAAAAAAAAATATTAAAGACGCAAGCTTGCATTCAGGGCTTTTTTTATTCTATTTTTCATTTTTTACGTTCTTAGAAAAATTTTATATAGTAATATTTTAGAACAAGTTAAAAAAAAAAAAAAAAACTATTTGAACCTTTGTCTTGAAAAATATACATGAATGGTGAAATGAAGGATGAAAGAATAGTTTGCTATATGAGCATGATTGTCATGAATGAAAACACAGTTTTCTGTCACTTCTCTAATTTTATATTTTCTCGGTCTTAATTATCCGACATATTTAACTAATTTTAGGGAGATTAAGGAAAAGAATTAAATTAGTTACTTTTACTCACTTTCCTAAAATGCCTTTATATAAATTTAAAATGACATAAGTAAAAGTGAATCAACAGTCCTTACCATATACCTCTCCATCTAGCATTTTCCTTTCTACACGTTTTCTAATTGAAATAATGGTTTTACTATATATACATATATGTGTGTGTATATATATAATGTGTGTGTACACATATATCTATACACACATATATATTGACAAACACTCACACACACACAAGTATACTTATATGTACATATACATATATATATATATACACACACATATACGTATAAACACACACATAATAACATTCATGTATACATATATATATATATATATATATATATATATTTGTGTGTGTACACATATAAACACACACACACACATATGTACATATACACACACAAAAAGATATGCAGGGACGAAGCCAAGATTTGAAATTCGGGGGGCAAAAATTACATAGTGGAGTTAGCATTTGAAATTGAGGGCGAAAATTACAGAATTTGCCCCAAAATTTTAGGAAATTATGTTTTAGCCTCATAAATATTTCAATATTTTCATTTTAGTCCCTCAATAAGATTTCTTTTCGCATTTTTTGAAATCACGGTAATCTTTCTTTGAAAAAATAAATAAATTTTTTATACATGATTAGATGATTAACATATGCCATTTGAAAGAATATTTAAACGACAGATTTAGCACCGAAAGATGGGACTTCTTTAAGTTCATTATCGCCTAAATTCAACCGTTCCAAGTTGGTCAGTCTAATATCACCAAATAGCCCCGCTCCACAAACAACATGAGATCAGTCTCTAATAGTTTAACATGAAGGTAGATTTTTTGTTTGTTTGTTAGGCACTGTTATCTCACATCAAAGGTATCACATTTGAGGTACTGTCAGGTACTAAATATAGATATTTCTTTTAGTGAAGATTCAAATATTTGTTCATTATTAAGTTGTGAGAAGGCAATATTACCAAGAATGCAATGTTTTATAGAGCGTTATATATTGGCAAAAACCTGTTCATGTTTTCTTAGTATGTTTTGGGCTTGGGCCCTTCTATGTAACCAAGAAAGTATCATGCTTAGTAATTTATTTTCTTAAAAAAAAGTATTAAAAACGTAAGCTTGCATTTAGGGCTTTTTTATTCTGTTTTTCATTTTTTACGTTCTTAGAACAATTTTATATAGTACTAGTAATATTTTAGAACAAGTTTTTTTAAAAAAATATTAAAAAACTATTTGAACCTTTGTTTTGGAAAATATATATGAAGGTTGAAATGAAGGATGAAGGATGAAAATTAATCTACCCATGAAGTGTTTGAGAATGTGCACCACACTATTGTCCAAGTAAACCTTTAGCCCATAAAGGTTCCAAAATGGTGCAAAAATGCCAGGACAAGTAATATGCTTATAAAATTTTCTACAAAAGGATTCAAAATATTTTATTCAATTTTCTTAATAATACATGAGTTATTATATAGTAACTAGTATGCTTTTATATCATCTAATTGATTTTTTGTGATCAAAATATCAGAGTTTGAAACGCTTATATAAATCTTAGTCAAGATTAACAACGTGTGTGTATAACGTACTGTGCTATTTATTTGCATGAATAATAAAATAGTTAAAAGAAAGAGAGTGACCTGACAAGTAATTCCCAGACAAGTCCAATACTTGAAGCTGTTGGAAAGGTAGAAAAAAAGAAGCATTGATAAGTTCTTGTACCGTTCAGACGAAGGCGTATCACTCTCTTAGTGGAGTTATCACACTCTACAGCCTCCCAAGTGCAGCAATCAGACAACGTAAGGTTACTCCAAGAACGAAGAGAAGAGCCAGTAACTGGGTAATTGAAAGCTTCTTTCAGTTTCAAAAGAGCTTCTCTCTCTTCTTTCAAGCAATCCTCACTTTCTTCATGAAACCCGAACAATAGGAATATGATTAATTATGGCCATCACCCACCACTCCATTTCTCTCACTGAGTACCCCATTTTTCACTATGCTTCCTTATTTGCCAAATGCATGTTTTCAGTTAAGTACTGTCCCTCTATATATAAAGCCAGTGATGAGATTTTTTTATATTTTATTTTTCCTCGTTTTGCCCTCAAAGACGACTCAAGTGGGGCACTATGCATGTTTCAAAACACAAGTTGTCTTATGTGCGGGAAAATAAGGAAGAGGGGCAAAAATAGAAAGTTCTACTTCATATAGCTGACAAAGAATTAGGGCCTCCTTGGTACACGGATTCGGAGGGACATAAACGGAAGATTAGCAAGTTTCCCCATTTCGTACATTTTTTGTGTCAAATTTTCCTGGAAACTCAAGTTCCCAAACCCGTCCAGGCCTATCAATCTTCCTTTATATGTGGGAAAATAAGATCCTACTAAAATTGGTGGGATCTCAAGTTTCCACATGAACAAGAATATTTTTTGACAAATTTACCCATTAAATTCGAACTTGGCTTAAACGTCCGAAATTGGTAGGAAAGTTCAACTTCAGCGGGAATTTTTTTTACACAAATTCGAACTTGATAAGAGCATATTTTTAAAAATATATTTTAACAAAAAAAAAAATTCTTTTCATTTTGAATTAATTACTTTTGAGGGCAAAATAGACATTTCCTTATTCTTTACCAACTACTACGTACCCTTTCATTTGTTTCCTACCAAACAAGTCATCTTCTCTCAAACCATCTTCCCTCATCTTTCAAAATCTTCCCTTCCCTTTCTTTCCCTCCTCTAATTAAGTTCATTTCCCTCCTCAAATCTTTCATGAACCAAACAGGCCCTTAGGGCCCGCCATTTGGCTGGAAAATAAATATTGATGGAATGGTCTTATATATACTTTGACTTCGTCTTTCGCTTTGCTTCCCTTCTCACCGGGGTGAATAAAGAGGTAGTAATTCTAGATGTGGCTGTAACGGTTGATTGTACAAAGATGTCTATGATGAAGGGCTTTTTGTGAATTTCACTTGAAAATTGGACACCACCTTTAATCAAAGGAAGTGATTCTACCATAGGAAAATCTCATATGGTACTAGCTAGAAAATGGTATCGTGTATATAATTATCTCCGCATGGGCATTCCTCCCTTAGATAATTTGGCTTTAGGTGATATGTTGGACGCCACACGTCACATCTCCATCATCTAATTGGTCCCATGTTCCTGTATATTGATCAACTACAAGGTTTTTTTTAAAAAAAATTTTGATAAGATTAATTAAGAACCAAGGTAAGCGTTGGAAATTTTAAGGAGTGTGTTGCAATAACTTCAATTGTAAGGATTTATATAAAAGTATCAGGATTTATATACAGGACTAAATGGTCACTGTTTTTCCCCAAAACATAAATCACAATTAAAGTTCCACAAACTATCAATGTTCATTTACATTTTTTTAGCCCTGAACATCATGCGTGAATAGAGTTATAATCGTTCAATCTTAAAACATAGGAATAGGTTAAAATCCCCTCCTCAATATGTATGAACAAATAGGATTTGGAGTGTCTGTTTCCCTCTAAAATTTCCTAAATTTTCAAATGTTTTATTTTGTTTCTTTTGATCATTAAATTCTATATTAAATGATTTGTTATAATCATGGGCAAAAATTGGAGTTTAGAATTTTTTTGATTATAGGCAAAAAATGGTCCACTTTTTTAAAAAATACTCTACAAATTATTTTTTATTTAGAGTATATTTTCTTGAAAAATATTTTTAAAAAATAAAATTGCACATTTTTTACCCATAACATATCAAAACTTCATTCATTTTTTGTAAAATCTAATGATCATCAAAACAAAAAAGAAAAAGAAAATGGAAAATTTTAACGTGCAGCAGGGGACAGCAGACACCCAAATCTGATAGGATAAGCTCTTTTTCTGATGCTGATAACGAATGAAAATTTTTGTACTCTTATGTCATGACTAATGAAAATCAGAGCATGCGCCTTGACTGACCAATCTATCCAATATATCTCACGTCCTGGATGGATAAGTATCTGTACAAGTTCACACTAATTTCCTGCATTATAACTTACTTTGTTTTTCTCTATGGGTTCTCTCTTCCTCTCTAGGCTGAATTTGCTGTGTAACATGACTGGAGTCCACATCGATACTATCATTTTATGTAGGTGCTTGAACAAGTCAGTTGGATTTTTGGCACGTCCAAAATATTTTGGTGGTGTTTTGAGCACTGTAAATCATGCTGGCAAGAGGTTATAAATGTTTAAAGTGAAAAATTGGCAAGACATTAAAATTCCCTTCCCAAAATGCACGAAAGGATAAGCTCTTTTTTTCTCCTGAAGCTGACGACTAGCCTTGTATTCTTATATTATGACTAATGGAAATCAGTGCATGTGCCTTGACTACTGACCAATCTATCCAATATGTGTCACGCACTGGATGGGTAAGCATCTGTACAGATACACACTAGTTTCTAACTAGGCCTATCAGCAAGAATGATATTTTCTATAAAGTTTGACATGCTGTGAGAGGAATTTAACGTATAATCTCCATGTTGAATGAGTCATGATTATGACATACAAGTGATAAAGTTGTTGATGAACAGACAGGATGTGGATGACATATATCTCATACGTTTCATTTCATCAATAAAAGATTTCTACAGTTTTGTTTCATAAGTGAGTTTCAACGTTGTTAACAACTAATTATATGTCTTGTACATATGTGGTTCTTTGATATCTTTGTTTAAATTTTGTAATAAATTATTGGGTTAAGGTGTGTCTATCATCTCGAGGTAATTTCCCAGATGTGTCTAATACTTTAAAGTATTTGAAGGTTCATTCAACACAGTGAAGTATTATTTTTTTAGGTGTGTCCAACACCTTCAAATATTTTGTGACTTATCCAACACTCTAAAGTATTTTATGATTCGTCTAACATCCTGAAGTAGTTTTTTCAGATGCATCCATCACCCTAAAATATTTTGTGGCTCATTCAACACTAAGCTAGTACCTAAAATATTTTTCCAAGCATGTCCAACACCTTCAAGTTGTTACTGAATAAATGATTTAGGGTGTTGGATGAACTTTCATTTAAAAGAATTTTGGGAGTTAATGACAAAACTAAAATTTCTCCCAAAATAAAAATACTTTATAGGAAAATTTTCTCCTAAAAAATTAATAATTGCGCCACAAAATATTTTATGGTACCAGAAAATTGCATGGTGCTGCTAGATAAACAACGTAACAAAATACTTTAAGATTTTGGGCACATCTGAAAAAATAACTTGTGTTTGATCTATCTTAACCTTAAATTGTTTTCACATAAATTCTAAATATGAAGTTTCATTTAATGAATTGAAGTTTTGTTTTGGTTGTGATTTATACAGATCTTTGTCTCGAGTTTCTATGGATGAACCCCTCTCGAGTGCCCTACTTCATAACTGACACAGACTTGTAGTCGTTTAGTCAAAAATATTAGAAAAAAAGTGAAGATTCCTTGCCCCAAAATTCACAATTGGGATTTATGATCGATTTTGATTTTGTTATTTGCTAACAATTAATGTTGCCCACAAAATAGCTTTATATTCAAAATCAGTGCATGTGCTTTTGACATTTCTGCACAATCAAACAAATAAAGCCCCACCGAAGGGAATCTAAATAAAATTGAGTAAAATATATGTCTAAACTCTAAAGTTTTCTATACGTTTGTCTGTGTTTAGCACTAAAACTGAGTCTTAATTAGTCACTCAGTTATGGTTAATCATGATAATAACTCATTTATAATCGAAACCGAATTGAACTTGATTAGTTAAAGACTCCTATGTACCAACAATATTGATACAACAACAAAGGGTTAGACAAATTAAAATAGGTGATATTGAAGGGAAATAAGATACTCCCTACATCTCTATATTAGTCCCATTTTTAAATAGGTTTGTTCCGTTTCATGAGGTTCGATTTGAATTGATTTGAATAATAAATATACGTGAGTTTATAATTAAATGATAATATTTAAAATAAATATATATGACCACATGTAACTAGAGAACGTAATATAATGGATATAAGCTATTTGACTCAAGTATTGTCTTTCTTATTATTACTTTCTCTTATTCATAAATAACGATGTTTTTGGGGCAAAAAATTATATTTTTTACATATTTATTATTTTTAACTAATTTAGAATCCTATCAATTGAAAAACTTCATATATAGGGATGGAGAGAGTAATCAAAAAAGAAAGACACATTGAAATCGCATCCAATAAAAAAAGTATTTCCACTCATATTTTTTGTCTTGCTCATTGCTTTTAGTCTCTTTGTTTGTTCTTGGTTATATATTTTAATTATGGATCATGTCTCAAAAAGTTGTAATTAAGGTGAATTTAAACCTTTCAGTTATCATTTAATGTTGTCATTCAAATCTGTACATGTTTCAAGACATGAAAGAATTACAGTATTTCTTAAAGAGACGTCTCATCTTAATTTTATATTCTTCATTCCTAAAATGAGAATAAAATGAATTAACTTGTTCCTCAGTTTTTTTCCCAGCGATTTCTTAGTGAAAGAGATTTGCAAATGTTTATGCCCACAATACACTTTCTATGAATTTATCATTTTTCAAACAAGGTGATTCTCTCTTGCTTCAAACACCCCTCACTTCTCACTTCTGAGCCAAAAAAAAAAAGCACCCCTCACTTTCTCCACTAAATCCCTAATATTTAGGGAAAATGACAGCCAAATCCCAAGGAACATATAAAATATCAAAAAAGTCTCAACCCAAAATCACATATAAAAAAAGTCCCTAGAAACTTTTTTGATATTATTTGTATTGACAACAAAAAGTGCTATATTCACAACAAAATTTAAAAATCTGGCGTTCACAATAGGAAAAACTATATTCACAACATGAAGTGCTATATTCACAACAAAATTTAAACACTTGGATTTTGTTTCAAACTCAGGTCCCTAAACGTATAAGGGCCATTCACACACACACACACACACACAAACTAGATTCACAATAGAAAGTGTTATATTCACAACAAAATTTAAAATTTGGTCATTCACAACAGAAAAAGCTATATTCACAACAAAAAGTGCTATATTCACAACAAAGTTTAAACACTTGGATTTTGTTTCAATACAAATAATAGATATGTGATTTTGGATTGAGACTTTTTTGATATTTTATATATTCCTTGGAACCTGGCTGTCATTTTCCCTAATATTTATCATTTTTAAGTATGCTTCCTTGTTTGCAAATGTCTTTCATACGTTCCCTCTCTCTCTCTCTCTCTATATATATATAGTAGTACTATGTTCCAGAACTTAGGTTGTCTTAGTGGACAAAGGGTAAACAATATATAATCGTTTGCCCTATCGTATACACAGTCCAAAGAATTCCAATCATGAAATTAAAGCGCAAAAAATGGAAAAATAATACATCAGAGACCTGGTTAATATAAAAGCAGAAAAATATTTAATATAAGATGACCTTAAAAAATAAATAAATATAATAATGTTATGAATATTAATTATATGTGGATGTTCATTAACTCATCCTAGTTAGCATTCATAAATACGTAAATAAGGGTGACTCTTGGAATTGATTCTTGAAGGACTATAAGTAGAGACCATGCACAAAGCATTGAACACATAAGAAATTGAATGAGAATTGCTCCCCACTTTTTTTCTTGAGTTTTCTCTTCTCTTATCGTTTGCTCTCTTATCTCATGTTTTTTATATATTCATAACACGTAATCAGCATGAAAGCTCCAACGAAGGTATGTTTCTCTACTCGTTTCTTTAACGATTGCATCTACCTTGTTTAATCATATGTTTATTTGATCTATCTGGGATAATCTGAGGCACTATATGGAATTAAAAATATAATTTTACCAATTGTTATAAACATCAGGTTCCATGGTTAGGATTGAGGTTTACAAGATCATAAGTATAATTTGCTTAATCATTCTTTGTCGTCATCCCTACAAAAAGTGTGTTGCGAAAATGTTAGTGGTAAGTTTAATATTTTTGTCCAAAAATTAAATTTAAATTAAGTGATAATAAAACGTGACTTATAAAAATGCACTGAATTATAGATAAATTGTCATAGCCTTTAGGGAAAAAGTTATCGAAATTGGCGAGCTGAAATGGCTCACTCTCGTAGGCAATATTATCACCATCACCCATGTCGTAGAGGTCTTGAGGCTTTAAGTGTACCACTATATTCCAATCTCTGTGCCTCTTGTCCTCGACATAATAAATCTGATGTGCCTCTGAGGCAAGAATATATGTGTCATCATCTTGAGATTGACTAGTGTGAATTCGTTGAAGAAATTTACTGATGTGCTGTCTAAGTCGTTAGTTGTGAGTCCTGGGAAATTGTCTTATTTGGCCACAAACACTTGAACAACACGATGAAACAGCCTTGGTAATTTATGTCGTCGAAATGAAGAAGCTTTCCATAATAAGGGATGGCTTCAAACTGCCATTATTGCTGCTCAGATAACTCATTGTCCCAAAGGTGCCATAAATACCTGAGTTTTAGGTTAGCAATCATTGATCTCGTGAAACCGTGCAAAACTTGAAACCATTGACATTGTATGCCATAAACCTTTTGGCATGGTCAAGAGGACTGATTGCGAGAGCTTTGATTAGATCTAGTGAGTGTGGATTGTAGTAATCTAGTATCCTACATGCAAGGCAACTTGAGAATTCTCTGTGGACCTTTTTGTCAATTTTGCAGGATGTTTGTGTACGGTCCTGAGTTGAAGCTTCACATGACTTTTGATTTCCTTGCAATTAATCATGAGATGGTTTTATCAGGAAATAAAAGTATAAAATGTAAGGAAACATATAGAATAACATATGAGTATATAATTCTTACTGAAGGAAGGGTTCAACTTGAGTGCAATTAATCAAGACATGTATATAGGCTAGATGTATAATGTACAGGGGGAGAACACGATTCACAACTCGCCTCTCGCTTAAAATTATGTTAGGTTAGAGGTAAAGGATGGCATTGATCCTAAGTATGCCCTTCCAGTGCCAACCCCCGATGCAAATATAGTGGGAAGAGCTGTACTTGGCTTTGTTGCATGGCCTGACCACCTTATTGTCATACCATCTAAGACAAAAAAAGGTATATCGTCATCTTATAATATATATATGCAGTAGATAGAGTTTCTGCTTTTGCTTTTCTTGTTGGACTTGACTGTATAATAGAACTGAAGCTCAGACAACGAGTATAACTATGCAATTTGAGATGGATCAAGAGATTTCTGGCTTTGTGGCTAGGTTTAATGGAACTCCCTATCGTAAATGGATCAAGGGGTATGCAGCACCAAGCAAGACTTTATAGAGAAGGAGGTATCATATGTTACTATAGAATGCCATATGCTATGGGTAGTTGCAAGGCATCGACCATAACATATGACATTCTCTAGTCATATTAAATCCCTCATTCAATATCAAGTCTTGCACAAGGCCTACATACCCCTTCAGCCCTTTACTATAGAGAGTTCTATTGAGCATAGCCATAAAGCCAGAAATATCTTGATCCATCACAAATTGCATGACTATACTCGATGTCTGAGTTTTTGTTCTATTATATATGTACAATTTCGTTATGTATACATGAACGAGAATATCAAAAGGAGAATCCCCATTTTTTAATAGAAAATTGCTTAAAAAATAATGGTTCTTGCATAAAAATCATTATATATGTATACACTATATATGACGGTTGTCTCATTAAAACTGTTGACCTTTATTGCAAACAAATAACAGTTGCAATATAGCACCTATTATGTGTGTTTATACTTTATATAATGGTTTTCGTGAAAGAACTGTTTTGTATGTTGCAAAGTTTATAACACTTGTTTTGAGACTATTATTTACTATGCAAGCATTACGGTGTGACATCCTAAAATTTGGAATTTGAGAATTAAATTATAATTTGAGATTAATTATGAAAAATTTAGCCTAAATAAATCATAAAATTAATATTTGGAATTAAAGGCATATTTCCCCGTAAATTAAGGACAAATAGTTAGGGGATAATCTTTGGCTCTAAAAATAAGCTTCCAAACTGTGCATGTCTGTTATAAGTTCATTGTATCTGATTCCTAAGAGATTTGAGCCAACATATGAAGTTGCATGTCATTGTTTACACCCCTGCTCTTGAGTCCAAAATAGAGAATGTTGTGCATGTCATTTTCGTGGCTTAGAGGTTGAGTTTAACGATGAAATTTTGGTAGATGATAGTTCACTCCTTAAGATTTAAAACAAGTTTTGGATCACCTAAAACGGAGGTCTATATCTCGAGTTATAATTTTTGGAATTTGGGTCATGATTCTATAGTGATAATTTGTAAGCAGGCTAAAACCTAAGTAAATTACCTTCTCTGATATGAAACTTTGTGAACATAAATTAAACTCCTTAAACTTTAATTTGAATCAAAGAACAAGTATTTTGGATAAGTATGTAAGGAGTTATGAATTTCTAAAAATGAGTCACGCTTTCCGGAAAGTTATCTAGACAATGTTCACGTTTTTAAAATATGGGAATGATAAAATTCTAAAACCAATTTTCCGAGAAACTAGATTTAATAAAGAGTTTATAGGTTTTTGAAACACCTAATTTGGTCGTGTAGAACTCCGGAAATGGATTTTTGAAGTTGAGCACCGAAATCTGTGAGATATACGTTTTTAATTTGCTGGAACTGTCATTTTCAAAAGAGCTTTTGATTAAGTAAATGACCTTGGTTATCTGTGAAATTTGGAAAAAGTAAAGTAGAGCTCTCAAGCTTTAAAATGAGTCATAAAGCATGTTAAAGTGGACCTCTCAAACTTAAATTATAATTTTTCAAAGAGTTGTCAAAAAATCTGGAAAATTCTAATTTCCAAAAATAAGCAATGTTTAAATTTTGAAATTATATGATTGTCTCAGCCATAAATTATCTTAGTGGTTATTAATATATGATAATAGACTTGTCAAGTGTTCTGTAGGAACTAGAATCACTCAATTTGGAGTTGTATAGCTCAAGTTATGAATTTTCCAAATTCTCGAAGAAATTAAAGGTTAATTTAAGAAAAGTCTGAGAATAACCACATAAGTAGTGGATTGTGTCTAACCTCTAAAGAGATAATTCCTTTGGATAAGTTGGAGGTTAAGTGCTGAAATAATAAGGGAAAAATCCCCTTCGGGTCCAAGTAAGCAAGATATTGTCAAAAAAGGCATAAAGAAAAGTCACATGTCGAAAAGGCCTAGTTGTTAACGTGTACTGATTTTGTTGTTAATGTTGTACTGATATAGTTGTTAATGTCTTTGAAATAATACCAAAAAAGGCCTTGTGACTTTTCTTTGAGTCTTTTTTTGATAATATCTGTCTTATTTGGGCTTGAAGGAGATTTTTCCAATAATAATTGTTTTCGTGGTGAATAGTATTAAATTGAAAAGTCCCAATAAGTATACATCAATTAGTCATAAGGATACTAAAGGACAAGTATTTTGGGGTGGGTCTAGAATAGACACAATCTTAATTATGATATTAAGATTAGAACCATTAATGACCCATTCTTCATATAAATGTTAACTATAGGAAGAGATAATTGCCCAAACTTAAAGGACAAGCAGATTGAAAAGAATCTTATGGAAGTTGCATTGTTGATAAGACCAATAGGTAGTAACTTTAATCTCACATTCTTTGTATAACTATATATGTTTGTTTATGTTATATTTGTATGTCCCGCTTGTATGGGGCGAGCACTACTCGTGGCTCGATTGAGCAAAAGGGCCGACCATGGGCCAGTTTCCCGGTGGCTAGGCAGGGCCTAGTGCATTCAGTTATTTTTGGTTATTAATTTACCCAAAATGTATTTCCTAGCGCTAAGGTATTGAATCATTTGATGATTTCTTGTATTACATGCTGCATATGGAATGCAATATTTGTCGTATGAATTTGAATGCTTTATATGATGTGTGGACTATTCTGTTCTGGTTGATTTACATATATTGAATATGATAGAATTTGAGATTAAACTGTTACTCTAAGATTATCATTTGAATTTTAGAGCCTTCCCCTAATCCAGGACGTGGGCAATCTAGTAGACAAGGAGGAAGAGGCAATGGCGTTATAATCGCTTGACTTTAGGAAGAAGGTGGTGATGATGGTGCAAAGGAAACATTTTAGATACATCTTCTATATATAGATATTTTTATTCCTTATGACTTAGATAATATTTTGAGATAGCCGTATGTAGCTACTGGGATGTATATTTATGTAGATAATATGATCTGATAATAATAGAACATGTATGTATTGTATTGCTGCAGGGACATGTGCATAGTTCACGAGCCCATAAATGAAATGGATGAATAAGTGAATGGTAGAGCACTAGATTAGATATAATAAATAAGAATTACTCTAATTAAATCTAACCAGGACTAAGGGTAGATGTATTTTGGGTTAAGGTACAAAAATGCACATATGTTTTACTCCGAGGAGCGCCCAACACCAAGTACTTTTTTTAGGTGGTAAAGTGCACACGTGATTACAAATTAAGTGCAAAAATACTGTTTGACCGTTAAGTTTGATTTTTTTTTGCTGACTGGACAATGGCGTGGCTTTCAAAAGTGCAAAAATACACATATGGTTTGGTAAAAAGAGCGCCCAATACCAAGTTCTTTTTTTTATTTAATAATTTTATTTCAATTAAAGGAAAATTATCATTTCTCTAGATATGATTCCCTGGAAGGCCAAATTTTTTATTTCCATAATTTATTATAAATACTATATTTAATTAAAAATAAAAGTCAATAACGAACTATATTTCAAATATGATCCTATCAAATGCCTGAGACATTTAACAGATATTTCCTTCCATCAAGCACACCTTCAACTCTGAGGCTTTCTAATTCTTCAATTTTTTATAACTCCTCTCCACCATATCCCAAGCAATTCCTTCTTCCCAGATACACCTTCTCAAAACCCAGAATTCTCTGCTCTTCTCCAAAGGATGACAACAACCCAACGTTCTTTGTTTCGGGCATCTCATACGCTTCGTCTCCATACTCAGTGATGAATTTCATACTTTTTAGGCGCTATTGCACGTGTAATCTCCTCACCTATTTAAAACATCAAAGAATCTATTATGATAGATGAATTTAAAGCTTATCAGGCATGTCAAGAAACTAAGGTTCACAAGTTGTGCTGTGATGAAATTTCAAGATAACCTCTTCCATGAGAAGGAATATTTTATGGGTTAAATACCTTTTTTTTTCACGGAAGTATTGGCTGGGGAGCATTTAGTACCTGAATGTTTTTTTGGTATCATTTATCCCCACTAAATTAATTTTGACTTAACATAGTCAGCTAATCTAGAGTATTAATGTCTATATAAAAGCTTTCCGGTCCATTTATATACCTATCTTAATTAATTATGTAATGTCTCACACAACTAAATAAGATGCAATTTAGATTGGGCTCACTCTAATTTGATTATGCGGAGCTTTTAGGTATATGCCTATTCTAGACGCAAATTAGATTAAAACCTAATTTGATATTATTTAATCCCAATGTTAATTTAAGATTCTCTCTTTCAAGTTCAACCATAAATCTCCAAAACATGCTTAATTGTAGCCAATCACTAAGCAATAACAATAAAGACAAGAATAAATAACCTGAAATAAAATATAATTAATCAAAACTAATTCGTGGGACCAATCTCTAGAACCCAAACAAGTTCATAGGTTCTCTAGGTTGAAAAGAAAATTTAGCCACACATGGCTATACTAAAATCAATGAAAGAAATAAAATCCAGATTCAAGAAAGGAAGGAAAAAAAAGGAGAAATCAAGACTCTCAAAAAATCGGTCAATGCTCCTTGCTGCTCGTGCGTTCTGTGCTCATCCGTTCTTGTCGATGCATGTTGCTCCTCTGCATCTCTGTCTTTGCTGTTCTCTGCGTCTGCGCTAATATGGTTTTCACTGCTGAATATCTCCCCCTTCAATCTGTTGCATCCCTCTATAATTTATTTTGCAGTTGGGCTATATATGTGTAGTGGGCTTTTGTTCGTAGTTGATATATTTCCGTTTGATCTTTCCGTTCGTTGATAGATTCCAAAGATCCCAAAACCAATTGATCTTTTCGTTTTGATTTTGAATGATACTTGAAGATGTCAGTGTAAATGACTTGGGCCCCACGCCTTTTTCGTCCTTTTGTTTAACTTTTGACCTATATATATATATTTGATTTCGTTTTATCTCTTTTTTCATATAATATTTCTGACAATAAAATAGGATATAAATAGATTTTATGTCAAAATATCCTTTTATCCTATATTTAATTAAATAATAGAAAAGCATATAAAAGATAATTAAATAAGCATAAAATATTAATAAATTCATTCTAATATATCTCGGAACCTATACTTATTTAATTCAAAAAATTTAAACTTATCAATTAATTATATGTAAATGTTCATTGACTCATATCCTAGTAATTTCTCCCCACTTTCTGTCTTGAATTTTCTCATTTTTTTATCTCTTACTCTTTTTATCTCAGATTTCTTTTATTTTCATAACAAATAATAAAAATAAAAGAGTAAAAGGGCATCAACCTTCCCTTTATTTATTCTAAATTACACATACCTCCCTTCTATTTTGAAATCCTATGTAGACCTCCCTTAAAATCAAAATATATGTAGTATAAACCATTCTTTTAGTTTTGATCCACCCAGGCATTAGTTGACCGTTAAATCAATGTATTGACACATCATTTTGACCAAAATGTCCCTCCTTCACATTAATCACTAGTGCAAAAAAACGCTTTAAGACCGAATCGTTTAGACCAGGTATTGATGCCCCCAGTCTTAAAATTATAATCGGTGGCGTTTTGTAAATGTAAAGAACTTATTGGACCGAATCCTTTATTCATAGGTCTTAAATATATTATTCAGACCGGTATACAAAACATCTGGTCTTAAAATTGTTATTTAAAAAATTGAAATTTCAATTACTTTTTAGAGAAATCTCATACTACCGGACTTGAATTTTATCCGGTCCAAAATATAAGGAAAAATTTAAATATAAATGTCTAAAACTTTTAACACCGGATATATTTAAAAGCCGGTCTTAAAAGTTATACCTTTAAGACCAGACTGAAATTGTGATCGGTACAAAATATTGAAAAAAATTAAACAAAAATTAATTAATTTTAAGATCGGAGTTTAATATGGATCGGTCTTAAAGGTTAACTTTTAAGACCGGCTTTTTAATACTTCCATTCTTAAAATTAAAGATTTTAAGACCGGACTTAAATTGTGGCCGATACAAAATGTTGAAAAAATTAAACAAAAAATTAATTACTTTTAAGACCAGAGTTTAATAAAGACCGATCGTAAAGGTTAACTTTTAAGACCAGCTTTTTAATACATCCGGTCTTAAAATTAAAGAACCAAATATATTCTTCTTCGCGCGAAACCTTACGTGCGTTGCTCTCTCTAAAGTCCGAACCTCTGTTCCTGTTGTGAACCCTCTCTTCCTCGCCCACCACCACCATCCTCTATTACTCTTTCATTTGCTCAGGCATTCCTCTCTCACACCTCCTCTCTCAACCTTTCTTCCTTTCTCGAAAATGAATAGAAAAAATGATTCTAGTCCTGTTCGTGGAAGGCCAGTTACTGATGTAACTAGTGTGAGTGAGAACAAACCTTGTTCACCTCACAGTGAGCCTCGTAACCACCCTGCACGCCGTGGTAGAAAAGACACACGAATGAAAGAGCTTGCCTTAAGTCGGACTGCCGGGGAAAAACTAGAGATTCAGTTTGATGAAAATTTGGCTCCTTTTGGCCTTAATAAAAACACATATATTAGTTTTGTCGGCACACTAGTACGCAACAAGCCTAGCATCTTGACAAATGAGTGGAAAAATGTAGCCAAGGCCAAAGTAAAGGATCTTATTTGGGACACTATCTGGCTTACATACATTGTTCCTGATAGTCAGAAGTTGAAAGACAAGACATTGTCGTATTGTGCTGAGCGTTGGAGGAAGTTTAAGACCTAGCTAGCTAACAACAATATTTTCGTCGAGGTTCCAGTTGGTAAGACTTTCCCTAATCCTTGTGAAAAGTATACATTTCTTGATGAACCAACTTGGCAACAATTTGTTCAGATGCGGACTACTCCAGAAGCTTTGGTGAGTTTATATTTATTTATTTTTTGCCCTTTTTGTTTGCTTATTAACGTGTGTGGATATGTGAATGTTATTATGTTCATCTAATCCTATTAGTTAGATGGTTTGGTGTGTGAATAGAAGTATACATTTCCATCCTTTGTCCTGCATCAGAGGAGCATGTCTTAGTTCTTATGTGAATATGACTGTAGATGGAGTAATACAGTAAAAGTTCGCTATTGTTCTATGCAAGTCAGATATGTAAACCGTGAAAAGATAAAAATATTACTAAGTAGGTAATTAAGGAAATAATAATGGCATAATATCTCCTTTGAGGCCATTAGTCAGTTAGAAAGGTTTCCTGTTATAGTAGGTAGTGGTTAGACATTGCTGTTAGTTAGTTAGTATGTTAACTGTGTAATAGTTTCAGTGCAAGCTGTTATTGGGCCTTAAGAGTCAAGCCTCTAACTATATATAAGAGGTTAGACTAATATGTGTAGGAACCAGTTATGATGAATGAATGAATTGACTGAGTTGGCGAGTGCTAGTTACGCAACTCTCTTTCCTCTGTTTCTCCCAATTTCTTCTACAATTCTACATCTTCCTTAACATAGTTTTGAAACTTGATGAAGTGAATTTGACTAGTGTTGGAGGTTCATATCAAGCATAAGCTCTCTAATTTCTGTTAGTGAGATGGTCTGGAATTCATAATTAATAGTTGTTTTCACTTCTGATTCACAAAAAAGAAGGGAACAAGCACAAGCTATTGGGAGAAAGAATGATTGCTCGCAGAGAATGTCTCGTAGCGGATATGAAAAGGTCGAAAAAGAGTTGATGGCGGCCAAGTAAAAGAGATTGGAAGATGAAGCTGAATCCAATGCTTCTGCGATAAGTGATCCGCTATCTTCAATATGTCGCGAAGAGTTATGGTTATATATTTGCCAAAAGCCAAGCAGTGCTTACATAGGTGAACAAACTCATCTAGTTGCTGAAAGAATTGAAAGTATCATTATTGTTATTTTTTAGTTACTAAACATGTTTCATTACTAAGCTTCTTGTTATCTATATCTTACAGGAAAATCTTAAAAAACAAAGAAGCAGGGGGATCATTTGTGTCGGACGAGAGGAATGATATTCTAACCGTTGCGATTGGAAAACCAGATAACGCGGGGTGTGTAAGCGGAGTTGGAGGACGGGTAGGCCTGAAACAATACTTTGGTAAATCCAAACACCATAAACAAAGTATGGTTACCCGGGAGGAGATGGAACGTACGCTGGCTAAAGCGAATGAAGAAGTAGAGGCCAAAGCATAGCTAAAGCAAAGGAGAGAGAAGCTTTATTGACTACAAATTTTGAAGGCCAGTTGAGCAAGATGAATGAGGAAATGATGATGCTTCTGAGTTCTCATGGAGAGACCACTTTTCCCTTGCCACAGTCACCTGCACCTATGCAGCAGAACACTAAAGGGAGTTACATTGTTGGACAGTCAGAGGAACCTTGTGATCTTTATGTGGAGGATCCTAATAGACGATTAGTTACAAAAGGAACTGTCTACAACTTGGGATCAACTATACACCACCAACAAATGGCTGATGATGAAGTCAAAGTGTCAGATGAAGAGGTAATCATTGATGACATGTCCTTCTCCCAACTGGTCACATGAAGGTTGTGAGTGATTGCAAGTCCAGCTTTATCTTGTAGCCAGTGAAGCTTGTTCACCCGAAACTCCGCCCCTCCCGAAGCTCCAGCCCCTCCTGAAGTTGTTGACAAGGCTAAGTTGAATGTCAAGGACAAAATTTTCCTTAAGGTATTCAATGGACAATTTGGAGTTAAATCGTGGCCTGTCAATACAAAAGTAGGCCTCCATAGTAAGCAACCAATTTTTGTTGACCCAGATGATTTAATGTCCCTATTGTTTTCTAAACAGGAGCTTACTAATGCAATTGTTCTCATATTTATAAAATAAGTATCTTCTTCTATGAGTACATAATTTAAATGCATCGTTTATACACACGTACATATATACTAATTCCCTTATGTCATTATTGTAGGTTCATGCATCATGAATTGGTAGAATAGGGCAAAAAACGTGATATTGGATTCTTGTGCTCAGACTTCATAATTCTTGTAT
Organism: Acacia melanoxylon; assembly: GCA_019022615.1. Lineage (NCBI taxonomy): Eukaryota > Viridiplantae > Streptophyta > Magnoliopsida > Fabales > Fabaceae > Acacia > Acacia melanoxylon. Next base: position 2,180,593 of record JAFJYJ010000071.1, on the reverse strand, counting down.
GCAATTCACTTAATTATGCTACATATTATTGAGTACTTGTCTGTTGTGAATTTTCAGTCACCATTGGCAATTGGTCCTCATTTGGGTGAACCAAAATAAAGTGGTCTTTTTATGCTCCCTTCACAACGATCCAATGCCTACATTGAAGCAGATCATGAACAAGTAAGCATGTCATTTTTATTGTCTTGTATGAAATCTCTGCTATGAATTTTCAGTGACCATTATTGATAAATTTGTGATTTTGATAATAGGCCCATGAAGACATTCCAAACGAAGGTCTTGAAAAAGTTTGGATTTCAAGTAAGAGAGCCTACATGGATCATACCAAAGGTTAGTACATATTTGGATACTGGCACACTTCCTTGTGAACTTGGTCAGTAAGCAATATATGCTCTTATATATTTATTGTTCATTTTTAGACACATCGGCAACCACTTGCGTCCAACTTATGTGGCCATTACATCTTGACACACATATATAATATTATCATGCAACGAATGACTAACATCACTCAAACGGTAAATGTATTTGATATTACATATGTTTGCCTGTGCGGTGACCCCTTTGATTCAAGGAAGGACTAATATATTTTTGTCTTTGATGTTAAAGACGTAATTGCCTGTGTTGACCCCTTTCCTGATGGTGATATTTGTTACACCCCTACCGGCTTCGCCCTTTCGGGTGGTGGGTTAGAGGGATTCCTTTTATTGGTTACCTTTCCATTGTTACTTGTTCCATTTTAACTTATGTCAGAGTGAGCGCAACAGAGCATTATACCGGTTTGGACTACCTACTGTACTGCTAAAAGTGCAATAAACAAAAAGTAAAAGTTCTCGAAGGGTTAAGGGTACAGTCATCCAAAATCAAATACCAAAATAATATACAGTCATCCCAAAATAAATACAAAGTATAATAGGGCATCCCTATTCTTCAATCAGCACTGATATGCCCTACCTTTCCAAAAAGGTCTTTGTCTGCTCAGGTGTGTTCCCCTATCTCTACAGATCTATCTGGAGTTCAAAAGTGAATCCCAGAGTAACTGTCAAACTCATGTACTATATGTGTGTAGTGTATACAAGTAACCATATCATGTAAAATCAAAGATAATAAGCCAAACATACCACATATGCATTCAGAAACATACACAATAATCAATCACCTTGAATTGTTGAGCTGCCTTACCAAGGTAAGCCCCGGAATTACCGGAATCACAAACTTCAAACCGTTGAGCTGCCTGAATCAGGTCAGCCCCAAAATTACCGGAATCACAAACCCATCGAGTTGCCACTCAAGGCAAGCCTCGGATTAATCCATAACACTAGGAACACAATAGTCAAGGACTCAAACCCCAACTTTCTCTGTATGCATATTTGGCAAAAATATACATGGCAAACAAACATACAACAAACACATATCAAGTACTTAAACAGTTACTACCTGTGGGATGTGTACCGTCTTAAAGTTTTATCACGCCTGATAGCCTTTGAAAATATGCCTTAACCCTATACAATATTAAAATACCTTATTTTTTGTATTTCCAAAAATACCCTTACATTTTTCAAGAAATCTGAGCCTTAGTCAGATTTTCTAGAAAATCCAGTGACTCTAGTCCAACTTCAAACATTTTCAATAAATTCCAAAAAAGTCCAATGGACACGAAATCGGTGGAATCTGAACTCTTAAGATGTCTAGTTTACAGTAAAAATACTGTAAAAGTCCAAAAGGGTTCATATTTTGTCTTGTAACCCAAACTTTATCCACTGGTCATAAAAATATTGTAGCTTCCTGAGCACTTTTCAAAAATTAATTTCTCCTAGATGAATGATAAAAAAAGGTGTCGAATTTTATATCAAAATGAAGCTCAAGAAGTCTAATTTATGCTTGTAAACTTTCAGAGAAAATGAATTTCATTTACTATTTTAAAAACTTCGTTGAAGTTTCCCTGCCCAGAAAACCCTGAAGTTGGTTGCAAGCTATTTTCTTGAGTTTTCGGTGTTTTCGAGTTCGTAGACCTTAACTTTGACCTAAATGAAAGTGGAGCTTAATCACCAAGAGGGGGGTGAATTGAGGATTTTAAAAATTCTTTCAGAAAAGCTCTGTTTTTCGAACACTAAAATAGAGTAGACTATGGAGTAGAGAAGAATAGCAAGACACAAGGAATTATACTGGTTCGGTCCAATCTCTTGACCTACGTCCAAATCCCCGACTCTCCGGGATTTTCACTATCACAATTGATTACACACTCTGCACTCAAGAGTAATTCTCTCACTAGAACTTACTCCCCCTTACAAGTTGTAATCAATGAACCCAATCACCAAGTCCCCTGACTTGTGATTCTTTACAATAAATGATTTATAGGTAAGAAACTCTCTCTAAGAGTGGATATAAATAAACACTGAAGCTCTAATGTATCAACAGATACTTAGCACAGAAAAACTCAAGAGTAGTTGGATACTTTAATGATTTTCGTTTTCTGTAGTCTTGGTTGTTGAGAGAAATTGAATGCTACTCTATTTATACTGAGAGTGCATTAAAGATCCGTTGCAAACTCCATTATTACCGTTGGGGCATTAATCTAGTTGTTGGAGGCAGTTTGGAGTCTTCTCTCTCTACTCTTCACTTAATCCAGTTGTACAGAAGTTCAGAGTTGACTTCTTGAGAATTAATCCGTTGGAATAGCAGCTTCTGGATGTGGAAGGCAGACATTAATCATTTGTAAGCGTGTGTAGAAGGATTACCCAAAAGTATGCAACTTTCTGGGTTTTGCATTTAATGTTCTGACATGCTTTTTGATTTTTGCTTTAAGTCCTCATTTAATCTCCTCTAAACAAGCTAAAACTCACTAACAAAGTGGTTAAATATAGCTGGGAATATCAGAGAATAATAATGACAAGTATTAGGATTAAATAAAGAAGTTTTCACAAATTCGTTAAACTTGATTTTCAAAACTTGCGACCAATACTCGAGTATGTCACTGTGCACTAATATGAATACTTGAGTATACATGTTGTTACTCGAGTATTCATCTTCCAGAGAAGGCACTACATGTTTTGAGCGTTGGACAATTTCTTTGAGTAAGACCAATAGTATTCAATACTTGAGTTTTCAAAATATTTGAACCAATACTCGATGTTTTTTTGAACCTTTTATGTGAAAATAAGTTTAAGTCCAAAACCTCAATACTTGAGTATTTAAATCAATACTTGAGTTTTCAAAATATTTGAAAAAGAGCCAAGCTCTCTGTATGTCCAATACTCGAGTATTCAACTCAATACTCGAGTAATCAATTTGTTTTGAAAAACTTTGTGAAATCTTTTCCAATCTCAATACTTGAGTATTCACTTTAATACTTGAGTATTCAAATCACTTGGAAATAGCAAACCTTTCTGTATGGCCAATACTCGAGTAATCAACCCAATACTCGAGTATTCATATGTTTTCAAAAACTTGGAAAAGTTTCTTCCAATTCAATACTTGAGTTTCCATTTCAATACTTGAGTATTCATAAACATGTGTAAAGTTTGAAAACTTTTGATAGACCAATACTCGAGTAATCAAACCAATACTCGAGTATTCACATGTTTGAATACTTTGATGACTCTCTGTATAACCAATACTTGAGTATTGGCAATTTCGCCTTTTAGTGAGAGAGTCTTTGTATGGTCAATACTCGAGTATTCATACCAATACTCAAGTATGGCTCATTGTGAAAAACTTGGAATGCTCTCTGTAAGCTCAATACTTGAGTATTCAGGGGAATACTCGAGTATTGCTCATCTTTGTGAAAGTGAGCCATTCTCTGTCAACTCAATACTTGAGTATTGAAACCAATACTCGAGTATTCTCTTGACAACAGGTTTTTCAATTTACCAAAACACATTTTAACTTGTGTTTACAATTGTCAGTTATCATCAAAACACATAGAGAACTAACATTCTCCCCCTTTTTGATGATGACAACACTTGTAAAGCAATTTTGCTAGAATTTAAGAGAGTTTGTATTTTGAATTATGTTTTGCATTTGACAGAAGTTTTTAAAATACTGATGTGTGCACAGAGATAATCATTTTGACATTTTGAGAGATTTAGCCATTTGAAAATGATTTTGCACATATGAAGTAAATAGGAGTGACAATCAGAGATAGCAGAAGCACATGAAGTCATATATTTCATTGATAAATCAAAATGCATAAGCAAACATAACAAAATACAAGTGCAATGCATAACAACCTAACAATTGCAAGTCCTACAAACATCATCCAATACTCAAATTCTACTCTTCTTTTTGCCTTTCTCTCCCCCTTTGTCATCTTCAAATGGGGATGGAGCCGAGATAGAAGAAGGTTGGAAAATTTTAGTTGAAGGAGTTTGAGAGGGACGAAAAATTTTAGTAGTAGGTGTTATAGGAGATGGAGAGGCTAGAATCTCAGTGGTAGGAGTGGAAGCAGGCATAGGTGACAATTCAAGAATAGGGGTAGAAGCCTCAATTGGGGAGGTGGTGATGGGTGAGGTATGAAAAATAAATGATGGTGAGGGTTCAGGTTTGACATGACCAGTAGTGGTGCCAAAAGTTGAAGTGGATCCAATCTTGAAGATGAGCCATATCTTGTCCACGCCATTGCTTACAAGGCTAGTGGTGACTATGTGAGTGGATATTCCCGGGCATCAAGATCAATCACCGATCGATAGTTCATCATTCTTGCTAGTAAGCTTATCAACTTTCTTCTGCAACTCTTTGTTCTGACCAAGGAGGCTGTCAATTTGCTCTTTCATGGCATCCTGAGCATCAACCATGTCATGATTTCCTTGTCGAACCTCATGCACCAATTTGCCTATTTCAAATTCTAGTCTGATAGATAATGATGCAATGGCAGCATCCACAATTGCCTTGACTCTATCATCAAAGTTTGAAGGCAGAGGGGGGATTGTGGAGGAGGTGCAGACTGAGCTTCCTGTGCTCTTGACTGAGAGGCTCTTGCTTGTGATCTTGAAGGTGCCCGAGATTGGCCAAAGCCTTCTGCCTCAAAATTGAGCTTCATCAAGTTGAGTTGAACCTTACCAAAGAAAGGTGGATACTTTAGGCTCTCAGCTGGACCAACATACCATACCTTATGGTAGAAGAGGATGACTGATATGAGAGAGGGAAAAGGTATGTAGGAATTCTTTCTGGAAGAAAATTTAAACTTGATCATCTCTTGAAAAAGCCAATGACCAAGGTTTAAAGGATGCTTTTTCACAAATGCTGTGAAGAAGCGATAATCTTTCTGAGAAAAGTGAGTGAAGCTCCCCCCTTTCTGAACAACATTCCTAGAGTAGATATACCAGAGAACTCGATTGATAGGTGACATGGATCCAGGTGTAAAGGAAAGTGTATGACTCTGGTTTTTCAGGAAATTCCTCATTGGGTCTCAAGGTGGAGAAGATCTCTCGATTGCTATAGTTTGGAGTGGAGACGGGAGGGGGATTGGTAATCTTCATAATAGTGTTTAGGATTGAGGCAGACAAGGTGAATTTGACACCTTTGACACTCGTAGTCACTCTTTCCTCAACTAGTTCACCATATGAATCAAGAATGTTGTCTGACTCCATATTGAAATAAAATAATCTAACTAGATTAGGAGTATATGGAGCTGAAATGGAAATGAAAGACTCATAAGGTGCAAACCATGAAGATAGATTGATATTACAATCTTGTTGTAGTTGAACCAAGTCAACGCAACCACATGACAAAATCTTTCTTCATATATTTCTCTTTGAACTTGGCATTTAGTTCGAGAAAGAAAAGTATTAGCAATGGTAAAACCTGTGGGAGGGTCAGGATTACGATAGATATCTTCCATAGCATTGGGCATTACTGAGGGTTCATGTTCTAATTGGGTAGGTGTAGAAGAAGTAGCTTTTGAAGAGGATTAACCCCTTGATGAATGTTGAGATGAAGTGGTGGCTCTTTTCTTCCTTGCAGGCTTTGATTTAGATGTTCCAGCCACCTTCTTCTTCCCTTTTCCGGTGATCGGTTCAGGTGCAGACCTCTTTTTCCTTGGAGGGGTTGGAATTGATTGTTCGAATGAGACCCCTTTCTTCTTAGGATTAGGAGATGAGGCTTTAGGAATATTTTCGTTAACTCCTTTGATTGCTCGATCAACTCCGTGGTGGAATCGATTTGGGATTGATTTCACTCTTGGAGGTCTTGGAGGAGGAGGATGATATGGAGAAATGGATTTTGTCCCTTCCTGGGTGGAATCAGCGTCGAGAGCAGCTTTAGATGATGATTTGGAGGCCATTTCGATGATTAGTGAGAAGGTTTTGGTTGAAAATGGCGAGAATCAGAGAGAGGGAAAGAGACGAAGACTTAGGGCAAAACTTGAGTATTGGGTCGAGTAATGAAGAACATGAATAGTGAACATATATATATGCAATGCTATACTCGAGTATTAACTTCAATACTCGAGTATTGAAGTAAAATTTCACTTACCTGGACTTCAAAGGTGTGATGTGAACCTTTGAAATTCTTGTCCAATACTCGAGTAACGAACTTACATACTCGAGTATTCAATACTTTACTTGGATACTCGAGTATTCACTCAAGTATTGCTTCTCGCCAATCTCAAGGTTGCTCTCTGACCCCGGTATACTCGAGTATTGCTCCCAATACTCGAGTATTGCTTCTCTTATCAGCAAATACTCAAAATTTTAAGCATCATGCATAAAACATAGCTAGATACTCCGATGCTTAAATTAGTTTCCAATAATCATCAAAAACATAACTAACATTGAGATAGAGAGAGATTCTTACAACTCATTGGGATTTACCATTCCCAATTCTCTTCTTATGAAATTAAATTGTTCCTTGGCTAGAGGTTTGGTGAAGATGTCAGCAAGTTGAAGATGTGTTGGGATGAACATGACCTTGACATCCTTCTTCTGAACATGATCCCTTATGAAGTGATGTCTCACATCAATATGCTTGGTTTGAGTATGTTGAACTGGATTCTTGGCCAAGCTTATTGTGCTTGTGTTGTCACACAATATTGGGATCTCCTTCAGTTAATTCCCAAGTCGATAGTTGTTGCTTGAGCCATAGGACTTGAGCACAACAACTTGAGGCGCTACATATTCAGCTTCGATGAGAAGACACAGCCTACGCTTGTTTGCTTCTTGTCTTTGAACCATGAGACAAGTGAGCCACCAAGAAACTCACATTGGCCACTTGTGCTTTTTCGATCCGTCTTATAGCCGGCATGGTCCGAATCTGAATATGCCACCAAATGTTCGGGTTGACCTTTGGGAAACCACAATCCAAGGGTCTTTGTGTCTACAAGATATCCGAAGATCCTCTTCACATTTTCAGCATGAGACTCCTTGGGGCGATTGAAACCTTGCACACATCCCACACTAAATTGGATGTCGGGCGACTTGCGGTAAGATAGAGCAATGATCCAATCATTCCTCTATATCTTGTTATGTTGAAGTCCTTGCCCTTTTCATCAGCATCCAAAAAGGTGGTTGAACTCATTGGAGTGTCAGCTCCATTGCATTGGTCCATCCCAAACTTCTTCAGTAGATCATTGAGATACTTGGTCTGAGATATGAAGATTCCATCTTTTCTTTGCTTGATTTGCAGACCAAGGAAATAGTTGAGTTCTCCCATCATGGACATCTCAAACTCTCCCTGCATATTCTTAGCAAAATCTTCACACAAAGCATCATTAGAAGCACCAAATATAATGTCATCAACATATATTTGAACAATTAAAATTTCACTAAGCTTATTACTCTTTATGAAGAGAGTTGTATCTTCTTTTCCTCTAATGAAATCCTTGATCAAGAAGGAACTTGCTTAATCGCTCATACCAAGCTCTAGGAGCTTGTTTAAGACCATATAATGCCTTTTTGAGACGATAAACATGATCTGGATGATGATTACTTTGAAAACCAGGAGGTTGTTCAACATAAACTTCCTCTTGTATAAAACCATTTAGAAAAGCACTTTTTACATCCATTTGATAGAGCTTGAATCCTTTGATACAAGCAAAGGCTAGAAGAACTCTTATGGCTTCCAATCTTGCCACTGGAGCATAAGTTTCTTCATAATCAATTCCTTCTTCTTGATTATAGCCTTTAGCAACCAATCTTGCCTTGTTACGAAGAAATGATTGCTGATTCATCTCGTTTGTTCTTGAATACCCATTTAGTGCCAATGAATGACCGGATGGTCTTTAGGCCTAGGTACCAAATCCCAAACTTGATTTCTATAAAATTGATGTAACTCCTCTTGCATAGCTATCACCCAATCATTGTCTGAAAGGGCTTCATCTATCTTAGAGGGTTCAATATGGGATATAAAGGCAGAAAAAGTTACTTCATTCAAAGTGTTGTTTCTGGTTCTTACTCCTTGATTTACATCACCAATTACTTGGTCCAAAGGGTGATTCCTTATGAACTTCCAAGGTATAGGCCGAGACCGATCGAATTTTCAATATTATTTTGGGGATCAGCCTCAAAAACATTTTCAGGGTTTTCAATAGATGCAGGAGTAGTTTTTTAAAAGAATTGATTTTTGAAAACATTTTCCTCATCATCATCCAAGGATTTATCAGTTTTGGATTCACATAAAACAACATGCATAGATTCTTCAACAATTCGAGTACGAGTATTAAAAACTCTATAAGCTTTACTCTATTTGAATAACCTAAAAATATACCTTCATCCGCTTTGGGATCAACTTTCCCAAATTGTCCTTTACCATTATTGTGGATGAAACACTTGCATCCAAACACATATAGATGAGCCAAGTTTGGCTTTCTTCCCTTGTACAATTCATAGGAGTTTTGCTCAACTTCTTCCGAGATATGCCCGATTTGAGATGTAGCAAGCGTACTCATTGCATCGGCCCGAACACTTGAGAAGTGTTGTTCTCATTTAGCATTGCTCTTGCCATCTCGGTGAGGACTCGATTCTTCCTTTCTCCACAACTCCATTTTGTTGAGGAGTCCTCGGGCCGAGAAGTTGTGATCATTCCATTGTTGTCATAGAACTCGGCAAATGCATGGTTTTCGAATTCTCCTCCATGATCGGTTCAATTCACGAAATAGAGAACCTTTCTTGTTTTGGACCTTCTTGGCAAAAACAAACAAACGATCAAATGTTTCATCTTTTGAAGATAGAAATATGGTCTAAGCAAATCTAGAAAAATCATCAACTATGACCAAAGTATAAAGATTGCCACCAAGGCTTTTTACTCTAGCCGGTCCAACTAGATCCATATGAAGTAGTTGAAGAGGTCTATTAGTTGAAATTTCATTTTTAGATTTGAAGGAAGATTTGGTTTGTTTTCCTTTTTGACAAGCATCACAAACCATGTCGTTTTTAAATTGAAGTTTTGGAATACCAATAACCAAATCCTTTTTGAGTAATCTGTCAAGTTGGATCATATTGACATGAGCTAATCACTTGTGCCATAACCAACTATCATCTAGATTACTAACAAAACATTTTTCAGAACTAGAGCCATTTCTAGAGAGATTAAGTGTATAACAATTTCCATCTCTAGAGCTCCGAATAAAGCTTTTGCTTTAATATTTTCTAAAGAGAACATCCTTACTTACTATCAAGCATTCCTCGAAATCAAAGATAACTAAGTTACCTTTATCGGTGCTTTGGCTTACACGAGGAGATTGTGGCAAAGTCCTTCAACAAGGTAGACATCTTTGATTTGTGGCCCTTCATTGTTGCCAATTTCACCAATTCCAAGAATCTTTCCAGATTGATTTCCACCAAAGGTCACCTTGCCACCATCTTTGGGCTTGATTGAAGCAAACTTGGATTGGTCTCCCGTCATATGTCTTGAGCATCCACTATCAATGTACCACTTGTTGGGATTTGATGCTCTTAGACAAACCTGCAAGACAAAGTAGGTCAAGTCTTAGGTACCCATCTTTTCTTGGGTCCTTTGGGGTTAGTATGTGTCTTAGGAACCTTGTAGATCCCTTAGGCACCCATTGATAGTTTCCCATGGGCTTACTCTTTCTTTCCTTCTTATGAAAATAATAAGAAGTAGTATGACCCTTTCGATTACAATAATTGCAATGTGCAAAAGGATTTGAAGAATGAACAATTTTTCTAAAATATTTCATATAATTCTTTTCTCCAAATTTCTTTTTCCCTTCCCTTTATCAAAACTTGGTTTGTAACCGATTCCCGATCTCATCATTTGTAAATTTTTGTTCTTTCAAGATGACATTGAGCATTTCACTACCTCTAGTGAATTTCTCAAGTGCCTTTGTAAGATGTAAATTATTTTTCTTTAAATCGGACAATCCTCACAAACAAAGCATTTTCAAGATGGGAAAGCTTTTCAACTTGCATTTCAAGAGTTACATTCTTCTTTTTCAAAGCAAGATATTTTTCTGCAAGTTTTTCAAATTCTGTTTGAACAACAATGCATTTAGCAAACAATTCATCGTAGGATGGTTTTGAATCATATACCTCATCATTTTTGTTATGTTGCTCTTCTTCTTCAAAGAACTAAGCAAATATTTGCTTTGTCTTCCTCATCGCTTCATCTTCATCGATGAGCTATCTCCCCAAATAGCCGAGACATAGGCTTTCTTTTTGAATCGGTTGAACTTCTTCTTTCTTTGTCCTTGTTGTTCAGTCAATTTGGGGCACTCGGACTTGATATGGCCAGGCTTTTCACACTCATAGCGATAATTGGCTTCTTTGCTTATGTGCTGGAGCCACCTTTGTGAAATTTCTTGTAGCCCTGATCCTTTCGCTAGAATCGTTTGAATCTTCAAACGATCATGCCTAGCTCTTTTTCTTCGTCTTCTTCTTCATCATCATCATCGATCTCTTTAGCTTCTTTGATTGCCTTGAAAGCTATTCCTTTGCTCTTCTTTGTTGATTTCATCAAGTCCCTTTCGAACTTCATGTTTCCTTCATATTCAAAGAAGGCTACCAAAGAGAGGCGCTTTCGATTCCATGGATGCGCCATGGGCTTCTTCGATAGCGTGACCTTGGCTTCCCATTCCTTGCTAAGAATGTTCAAGATTTTTCGACTTGAATAGGTTGTTCATAGACTTTTCCCAATGCAGCAAGTTGATTGATAAGATGAGTGAATCTAAGTCGGAACTCACCAATTGACTCCCCTGACTTCATACGAAGAAGATTGTACTCAGTCATGAGAGTGTTGACTCTATTTTCTTTAACTCCGGTGGTTCCTTCATGAGCTAGTTCCAAGGCGTCCCGCATAGCCTTTTGCGAGAAGTTAAAGTGCATACTCTAAAGTATTCACTTTGACTTAAGGCACTTTGAAGCATAAGAATAGCCTTGCGGTTAAGAACGACTAGTTTCTTGTCATTCTCATCGTATTCTTCTTCGAGCTTTGGAGTTCTTACTCCATCTTCGGTAGTTGATGGAACATAGTCTCCTCTTTCAAATACTCTCCAGACCAAACTCGAGGCTATTACAAAAACTTTGAACTTGCCTTTCCGGAATGAGTAGTGCTCTCCGGTGAATCCGGTGGTCGGTTGATTGAAGCTCCATCGTGTAGAATACCTTCCATAGTGATCCTTCTCGAGATGTTAATCTCTTCAGAGAAGACCTTGCTTTGATACCAAATGAAAGTGGAGCTTAATCACCAAGATGGGGTGAATTGAGGATTTTTAAAAATTCTTCCAAAAAAGCTCTGTTTTTCGAAACTAAAATAGAGTAGACTATGGAGTAAAGAAGAATAGCAAGACACAAGGAATTATCCTGGTTCGGTCCAATCTCTTGACCTACGTTCCGGTCCCCGGACTCTGCACTGGGATTTTCACTATCACAATTGATTACACACTCTGTACTCAAGAGTAATTCTCTCACTAGAACTTACTCCCCCTTACAAGTTGTAATCAATGAACCCAATCACCAAGTCTCCAGACTTGTGATTCTTTACAATAAATGATATTCAAGATGAAAAAAATTCTCTCTAAGAGTGGATAATGATAAACACTGAAGATTGAATGTATCAACAGATACTTAGTACAGAAAGACTCAAGAGTAGATGAAGGCTTTAATGATTTTCGCTTTCTGAGGTCTTAGTTGTTGAGAGGAATTGAATGCTCTTCTATTTATACTGAGAAGGCATTAAATGACCGTTGTAATTCTTCATACAACCGTTGGTGACATTAACCAAGGTTGTTCGAGGCATTTTGGTCTTCTTTCTCTCTCTAATCTTTATTTAATCCAAATTGTACGAAAGTTCGAGTTGACTTCTAGTAAATAAATCTGTTGGACTAGCAGCTTCTTGAATGTGGTAGGTAGGCATTAATGCTTTGTAAGCGTGTGCAGAAGGATTTCCCAAAAGTAAGCAACTTTCTGGGTTTAGCATTTAATGTTCTGACAGCTTTTTACTTTTTGCTTTAAGTCTTCATGTAATCTAATTTAAACAAGCTAAAACCCACTAACAAAGTGGTTAAACATAGCAGGGAATATAAGAGAATAATGATGACAAGTATTAGAATCAAACAAATAGGATTTCACAATTTCGCTCAAGTTGATTTTCAAAACCGCGACCAATACTCGAGTAGTTCTTCAATACTTGAGTATTGCATCGTGCACTAATGTGAATACTTGAGTATTCATGAATACTTGAGTATTCAGATGAATACTTGAGTATTCTCTTCCGAGAGAAGCACAACATGATTTGAGCGTTTGGACAATTTCTTTGAGTAGACCAATACTCGAGTATTGAAACCAATACTTGAGTATTGAACTTTTTATGTGAAAATAAGTTTAAGTCCAAAACTTCAATACTTGAGTATTCAAATCAATACTTGAGTTTTCAAAATATTAGAAAAAGAGCCAAGCTCTCTATGTGCCCAATACTCGAGTATTCAACTCAATACTTGAGTATTGAATTTGTTTGAAAAACTTTGTGAAATCTTTTCCAAGTCAATACTTGAGTATTCAAATCACTTGGAAACTTGAGTAAAATTTATGTCCGGTCAATACTCGAGGAATCATATCAATACTCGAGTATTGAACTATTTTCAATACTTGTGAAGTCTCTCGCATTCCAATACTTGAGTATTCATATCAATACTTGAGTATTGATAAACATGTGAAAAACTTTGAAACCTTTCTTTGTCCAATACTCGAGTATTCATACTCGAGTATTCACATGTTGAATACTTTAATGATTTTCTGTATGACCAATACTTGAGTATCCATATGGATACTTGAGTATTGATAATTTTGTATTTCAGTGAAAGAGTTTCTGTAAGATCAATACTTGAGTATTGAAACCAATACTTGAGTATTGATTTATAGTGAAAAACTTGGAAGGCTCTCTGTAACACCAATACTTGAGTATTGAGATCAATACTTGAGTATTGAGTGACTTTGTGGAAACAAGCCATTCTTTGTCAACTCAATACTTGAGTATTGAAACCAATACTTGAGTATTGAACATTTAGCGAAAAATGCACCATTCACTGTCAACTCAATACTTGAGTATTGAAACCAATACTCAAGTATTCACTTGACAGTAAGTTTTTCAACTTATCAAAACTCATTTTAATTTGTGTTTACAATTGTCGCTTATCATCAAAACCCATAGAGAACTAACAACTTTTCCTCTTTTAACCTTGTGGTGACATGTGTCCCTATGTAATGATTACATTGACTTTTCCTTTTCAGCATGTGACTTTTTTAGTGTCTCTTCCTCTTCCTTGACCATATGTGGCACATACACACTGTCCAGGGGTGGAAATCTGTGCTTTGCTAATATTCTCTGTCCCTACTTTATTGTACCGGCTTATGTTACACCGGTGTTTTACCTTGGGCTCGGTTCTTTTTCAAATTAGGGCACAATCATGACCTCCTTTTCCTTGGTCATATTAGGCGACATTTTTTGGCATTTTTAAGACTTGATATCCTGTCTCTCAAAAGTCTGTCAGACCCAATTTAATAATTATCATTTTAAAATATTATAGAAAATAATAGCAATTAATTCGACAGTCAAGACTTCTCATTAATTCATCAGTGCACACAATTACATCAGTTACAAAAGTAGGGGTGTTACAATATTGAGCGCATATGCGAAGTGTTTTGTGAATATCTGTATGATGACCTCATAAAGTCAGAACAATAATGTTTAATGATTTGTGAATTCATTTGTACATATATGTTGTATCAACAATCATTTTTTGTAAATGAACAATTGTACAATTTTTTTAATGATAAATAATAAATTTGTTTATTCATTTCCAACAAATTGATGCTTTCCATTTTTTGTTGCTGTATGTATTGCATGGTAGATAAAGCTATTTATTAGTGCTTAAACCTTTAGGACAGGATGTTGTAAATGAGCTATATATAAATTTGTAAAAATAAATGCTAGACTTTTAGGACTGGATATTGTTTAAAGGTCCGGTCCAAAAAGTCTTTGTTTAAATTTAAAAAATATGGGAGACTTTTAGCACCGGATATTTTATAAATGTTAAGTCCTAAAAGTCTTCGTTCAATTTCTTAAAAAAGGGAGACTTTTAGGACCATATTTTTATAAATGTCTGGTCCTAAAAGTCTTCTTTTAACTTTTAAAAAATATAGGAGACTATTAGGACCAGATTTCTTATAAATGTCCGGTCCTAAAAGTCTTCGTTTAACCTTAAAAAATATGGGAGACTTTTAGGATTGTATTGTTTATAAATGTCTGGTCCTAAAAGTCATTTAACATTAAAAAGTATTGGAGACTTTTAGGACCAAATGTTGTTTAAATGTCCGGTCCTAAAAGTCTTCGTTTAACTCTTAAGAGTATGGGAGATTTTTAGGACCGTATTTTTGTGAAGGTTCGGTCGTAAAAGTCTTTGTTTAACTTTAAAAAATATGGGAGTCTTTTAGGACCGTATTTGTTGTAAAGGTCCGGTCCTAAAATTCTTAGTCTTTTAAGACAACTGCTCGCAGGGGTTCAAGACAACCTCGTGTGTATGTTTGTTTGAACAATGTAAACGATGTTTTGTTTGTTTGTTCGTTCTTAATGTTGTATTCTACTAATTTTCAATGTCAACGATGACATCACGAGGACTTTGTTTTGTTTTGTTTGTTCGTGCATGATTACGTTTCCTTACTACTGTGTATGGAGCACTTGATGATGAGAAATGAAGATGCATGGAACATAATTAAAACATATTTTTCATTATATTTTTTATGCTGCCCGATAAAAGGCAGCATCCAGTACAAAAAAAAACAACAACAAAAAACATTCAATCCTCCCCTCTATATCGTTGCCAGAGGGGGTGTCAGAGGAGTCCTCTTGAGAAGAATGGTACTCCATGTCATTGGCATGGAGTACCATGTTGAGCTTGCAATTAACGGGATGCATAAACCCAACCAGTTTGCCCAAGCATTAGTCGATATGATCAACACGGGCCTTCAAGTGCTCCAGCATCTGCTTCTCAGATGGATTCGGCGCCAGTGGAGGAGGCCTTTCAGGTAGGGGAGGAGGAGGAGGAGGAAAATGAGGACCTAGTGGTGGTGGAGCAAACATTATGGTGGAGGCTAAGATGTGAAGGTTGAAGAAGAAAAGGAGGAAGTGGAGAAGAATGTAAAGAAACTAAAGTAACAAGGGGCTAAAATAGAGCACCATATATAGTTGGAGTGTCCTCAGAATACGAGGAGATGCATATAGTAGTTAAGAAGTTTACTTGGAAGCCAAAGAGTCTCTAAAGCATTCATTAAACATAGAGTGTAATGATACAACTCTGCTGTCTGAGGAATTTGAAATGACGGAACTTTTAAGACCGGATATTGTAAAGCATCCATTCTTAAAAATATTATTTTTATAAGAAAAAATTCTTACTCTTAAAAAAATTAAGGATCGACTTTTAGAACCATATATTTTAAAACACCGGTCTTAAAAGTATTTTAAGGACCAGAAATTTTTCAAATCTGGTCTTAAAGGTATTTATTTATAAGGAAAATTCTTACGTTTAAAAAAATTAAGGATAAACTTTTAGAACCGAATATTTTAAAACGCTAGTCTTAAAAGTAATTTTAGAACCGACATTGGTTAAATGCGGTCTTATAGGTATTTAAAAATGTCAACTTAAATTGCAATTGTTTCCCAATTCATTCGACATTTAATTCATTTCGTACCTCTCTGCCCTAACCCCTTACCCCATCCTGATAATACTCTCTCTCCCTAATCGTTGTCTCTACTCAAACTATGGTTAGATACAAGCAAACCGCTTTCAGGGGTACGTTTGGTGCTCGCGGCTTGAGTAGAATGGATGAAGAGATGCCCACTCCCTCCTCCAGGCTTCTATTCTGAACGAAGAGTCCGCTCACCCCTCCAACATTCTATTCTAAATGAAGAGTCCTGTGTCTTGGAACTCATTGTTATTTTTGACGACGAAGACATGCCTGCACCCCCTCCAGCCTTCAGACATTGAAAAGGTTCTCGCTCCCCTCTTCATCCTTCTTTCAATATTCCCCAACCTCCTGGTCCAAACGGGCCTCTTGCTGACTTCCTCCGTCTTGAGTCTATAAGGCTCGTGCCACTTTTATTAAAGAGCAATTAGCTCAAATGCAGCGGGACTTTGATGCTTATGAAGCTCATGTCAATGCATGGATCGAGGATGTTAAGAATTTTTAGTTTCCTTTTTCTTGTTGTACATTTTCAGTTTCGTTTTCCTAGTTGTTCTTTTGTTCATATGCTCCACTAATGAAAGAAAGTAGATTGCTTTTCTTTTGATCTTCTTAGCAACCCCTGTTCCCAAAATGATGGTAATAAAGTAGTTTTGGAACTAGGGAGGGGGCAAGTTATCATATAACCGATAGAGGATAACAAAAGTTATGTAAATAAAAAATAAATAATAGACTTTTAGGACCGGATAAATTATAAGAAATCGGTCTTAAAAGTAATTGAATTGAAAAAATAATAATAGACTTTTAGGACTGGATAAATTATAGGAAATCGCTCTTAGAAGTAATTGAATTGAAAAACTAAATAATAGACTTTAAGGACCGGATAAATTATAATAGACCGGTCTTAAAAGTAATTGATTTAAAAATACTATAAGGGCCGGATGAATTATAAGATATTGGTCTTAAGAGTAATTGAATTGAAAAAATAAATAATAGACTTTTGGGACCGTATAAATTATAAGAAATCAATCTTAAAAGTAATTGAATTGAAAAAATAAATAATAGACTTTTAGGACTGGATATTTCTAAAATATGCTCTTAAAAGTATTTATTAATTACATATACCAATTGAATCTCATTCATTCTCACAATCCATTTCGTATCTCTCTGCCCTAACTCCTCACTACCTCTCTACCCTAATTCCTCACTGCATCCCTGATAATCCTCTATCCCCAACTACTAAAACAATGATTAGATACAAAATAACCGCTCGTAGGGGTACTCCTGAAGCTCGTGCCTTCTTTAGATTGTTATACGAGGCGCCTCAAGCGAGAGTGTATTCTATTGTGACGGAAGAGTCTTGATTCGTTGGACCCATTGTTATTTCGGATGATGAAGAGATTGCCATCCCCCTCCAGCCTTCAGACCATGAAGAGGTTACCGCTCCCCTTTTCCAACCTTCTGACAATATTTGCCAACCTCCTAGCCCTAGCGCACCTACCACTGACCCCTCCCCTCTTTCCACTAATGATGCATTGATACTGATGCGCATAAGATAGCAACTTGCTGATCTTTGGCGGGAAATTAATGTTGCTCACGCCGATGCTGCCAAGGCATTGGCCAATAATAAGCTTTAGGATTTTTAGTCACATTATTATTGTTGTTGTTAATTTTCAGTTTTTTGTTCTTATTTTTCTTTTGTACGTGTATATTCTCCAGTAATATAAGAAGCATAAAGAACTAAGCTTGTATCTTCTTTTTGTTCATATTCTCTAGTTATGAAATAAGCTTATTTTCCAGTGTCCTTTATTTTCATTATGTTGCTGCAGCTTTCGCTAAAGCCAATCCTTTCTTTTTAAGTTCAATTCGTAAAGTAAATTTAACCAAGTTCAATTCGTAAAGTAAATTTAGACCTTTAGGACAGGATACTTTATAAGTAATCAGTCTAAAAAGTATTTGACTTTTATGACTGGATATTTTATAAAACTTCGATCTTAAAATTAAATGAATAGAAAAAGGTTAGGACCGGATTCTTTATAAACCTCCGGTCTTAAAAATTAAATGAATAGAAAAAATTAAATGTATACCTTTAGGACTAGATACTTTATAATTACCCGGTCTTAATAAAATCCCAAAAAACAAAAAAAAAATGTCTTTGTCGCGTGGAAAATTAAATTTCCCTTTCTGAACTTCTCTTGTCACGCCGAAAGTGATAACTCATGTTTTGTCTCCAAAGTTTGTGTGTTGCTTCGTCGTCGCTTCGCGTTGCTCTCTCAACAAGCTAGGTCTCAAGTTGTAAGAGGTGTTTTGGTTATATAACTTTTTGATTTTCCTCCTTATCGTTCTGGGTTTTTCATGGGTTGAACGAAATGGATGAAATGTTCTTGCAGGTTCCTCTATCGTTAATGAATATTGTATTTTGAAGATTATATTTTCACTTGAGACCTACCCAATTGACCAACAAGTGTTTTTAGGGTTACTTTTGCTGTCTGCAACAACAACGTTCATGAAGAAGAAATCCTTAGCAAAAGCATTTGAATTTATATGCTACAGGTAAGTCCACAAAACCTTCATGCGATACATTTATTTTCCTCGTCATGCATTTATTTTTCTTCTTGGATTCACCGTGATACATTTATGACCAAGAGTGATTCTTCGTGATGCATTTAATAGGCAAGTTTCTCCTTAAAAAAAAGACATAACCGACATTGAGCATATGCATTTGGAGTTGGCTTAATTTATATGCAATTTTCAATTTTTTCGGATAATGTATGTTGAATCTTTCCATCTATAGGAATTCTACTATGGATAACAGTTGGATAAATGCTTTACGGACGAGTGTTGAATATGAGAATGGGGTGAGGGAATTTATAGAATTTTCTAAATGAAATGCCCATGATGATAATGGGAAGTTTTATTGCCCTTGTGTAGAATGTTTGAATGAGAGGCAACTAAGTCCTAAAGTTATAAACACACATTTAATTTATGAAGGATTTTGTAAGACTTATAAAGTATGGGTATGGCAAGGTGAAAAAATGTCAAGTACATCTCAAAATGGGGAAGTGGCCTTTGATGATAATGACACAGATATGGATGATCACATAGAGGACATTATTCGTGATGTAGGAGAAGAGACATTTGAGCAATCACATGCATATGGTAATATGTTCAGTGATGAGAGACGCTGCTATACTCTGGGTGTAAAAAATACCAATTGTTTAACGCTGTATTGAAATTGGTAAGCTTGAAAACACGTCATAGATGGAGCGATAAGAGTTTTTCAGGAATGCTTGAGGCTTTTAAGGACATGCTTCCCAATGATAATGTGTTGCTGCATCAATATTATGATGATAAGAAAATACTTTGTCCACTGGGGATGGAGTATAAAAAGTTCCATGCATGCCCGAATGGTTGCATATTGTATAGAAAAGAGTTTGAAGAGAAGTAGAATTGTTCGATATGTGAAACCCCAAGGTACAAGTCAAATAAGGGGCCTACAAAAGTGTTGTGGTATCTTTCCATCATACCAAGGTTCAAGCACTTGTTTGCTAATGAAAATGATGCAAAAAATTTGAGATGGCATGCAGATGAGAGGATTTCTGATGGAAAGCTTCAACATCCAGCTGATTCTTCTCAAAGGAAGGAAATTGATCACTTAATTCCTAACTTCGGCGAAGCACTGGTGAGTGATATCTATGCCATGTTTTCCCTATATTATATGACAGAATTGTATGGTGAATATGAGCTTAATTGCATTTAATCTAAGCAAAAAGGCATTAATTCATTGTACAGTGTTGGATATGATTGGTTTTGATGATGTCTTATATCGATGCCATTATTAGGAGCAAAAAGCTTGTATACTATATTTATCCCCTACATTGACTAACTACTATATATTTAATGTAGATTAGTCCAAGTTGAACTATAGAGATTAATCAAGAAGGAGATACGAGGTTACCAAAAAAGAGGAACTTGTAGAGAATATGAAGGAAGCAAGAAGCTATCAAAGGATTTTGGGAATGATTAAGAGAAGAGAGGAAAGAAAGAATTGAATTGTGGAAAATTATCAAGGAAGAAGAGAAGAGAAGAAAGAAAGAGTTAGTTTATGAAGAATGATCAAGAGAAAAGAAGAGAAGAGAAGAAAGAAAGAGTTAAGTTATGGAGAATGATCAAGAGAAGAAGAAAGAAAGAAGAACTTGCTTGATGGAATGAGAAAATCATTATACAAGCTCTTAGATTGATTCTAGAAGTATCAACGATGATATGGAAATTGGAATGGCTCAAATCGGAGTTAAAATAAGCAAAATCAAACTTCGGGATGAATTAACTCGAGCCAAGATGTATAGACTCGAGTTAGAATGGTTTCTACGTTGTGTTTTGGGCACTGGTACAGGTTTGACTCGAGCCAAGAAACTCGAGACTTGAGTCTCTGGTCAAAACTCGAGTCGGCCATTTCGTGACTCGAGCCAATAGTGATTTTCAGCCATTTTCGCTCTATGGAACGAGTTGACTCGAGCCAAGGTTTCAGCTTGACTTGAGACAAGTGTGCTTTCAAAGAACTCTAATCTACTTTGTTTCACGTTCAGCTCAGGCGACGTCTAGTAATTCGATGATATCTCCCAAACCAGATATCGGATTGAGGTGAAACCAGTGGCATATGAAAATAGACTCCCAATGCGTCCTTTTGATATAAAATTCAAGCCCAAAGGAGTTCAGATGAGAGATCTATGAATTTCACAAGTTGGACCATCAATTCACGCCACACATCAGACCAAGCTTTGGTATTTTGGGTGTATCTCACAAGCCCAAAGGAGTTTAGATGAGAGAGCTATGAATTTCACAAGTTGGACCATCAATCCATATGAAAGTAGACTCAAAATGCGTTCCATCAAGAGTTGAACCAGCCAAAACGAAGTTTAGACCAGGGAGTTATGGCCTTCCAAAGTTGACACTTGAAATTTTGAATTCATTTCAGCATAGGCTCGGTTGTCTGGATATAGTTCACATTATACACAACCAAATGAAGTGAAACCAATTCCATATGAATGTAGACTCAACAAGTGTTTCATAGAATTTGGAAGCAACCAATTTTAATGAGCGCCTCCTCAAGTCAAGTTCAAGTCAAAGAACAAAGATTTGAGGATTTTGCCTCGAGCCAGAAGTTCTACCTCCAGTCTAAGTGAAGGCCTGAGATAGAGATTTTGAGAGAGGTTTTTACCTCGAACCAACAAGTGCACCTCAAGTCAGAAGGATTGTTTTTCAGAAATCTCAAAGTGTTTTGTTGTACCTGACTCGAGCCAACATTTTGGTTGCCTCGAGTTTGGGGACAGACTCGAGCCAAGGTTTTTTGTGCCTCGAGTCAAATGCTTCTAAAGCTAATAGATCAATTGATGATTGACTCGAGCTAGGATTTTGGTTGCCTTGAGGTTGGGCACAGACTCGAGCCAAGTATTTTACTACCTCGAGTCATACAAATTGCGATTAATCTTCTCAGTTTTGAACGATGGATTGACTCGAGCCACAAATCTCCAACTCGAGCCAAGTCAAGCTAGAGCAACCGATGAAGAACAAATCGACGTGCAAACTCGAGTCAAGGTTTCTGTTGCCTCGAGTCAGAGGCGTTTCAAGGGTACAGTTCAAACTCACCATGTCTGAAATCTTAGATTCCCATCAAGAACATCCAGATGAATTCCAAAAGAAATTATACTACTTCTTAACATTATTTATATCATTTTTATAAGTTTCAGATGATTATATGAAGGAGTCCACCACATAGCCTATCAGACAGCAGAGCATAATTCCACAACGTCTCCGAGAATTTAGAAATGACTATCATCAATTGATTTCTACCTGCTATACTTCTCAATGCTATTAATCATATTTGTTAGCGAGTTTCAGATGATCAAATGAAGGATTAACATTAGATTATCAAAAAGTGAATGATTACGTCAGAGCTCAACGGTAACTTTGAGCAAGTCACAACGGTCATATTCCAACGAGAAGAATTGCTCAACGGACGAATGCTCACAATAGTTAAATGATCTTCATTGCCCATAAATAGCAAAGTCTTCAAAACGAAAGAAGTGACGATTGATGAAGGAATCGGCGAAGCCAACAAAATGATTTTACTACTTCACCATCGATAGTTCAAGAACTCATACACTCTGTTTCTCAATGTTTATATAGTTTACATTAGAGAGTGAAATGATTTGTATTGTACTTCAGTGTTTATTCATCTTCTCTTTTAGAGAAAACATTTCTGAGCATTAAATCATTGTAAGAATCTCAAGTCGTAGGACTTGGAGATTGGGTTATCAGTTTATAACTTGTAAGGGGGAGTGTATCCTAGTGAGAGGATAACTTTGAGTACAAAGTGTGTAACTGATTGAAAAGAGTATCTCGGTGAGAGATTCGACTTTACAAGTGCCTGGGTGAACTTGTGCATTTGTATAGGCTTCTCTTATGCCCGGTTAAACAAGAGGATAGTGGATTAAAAATCTCAAGTAGAGCTTAGGGACTGGACGTAGGTCAAGGATTGGGCCGAACCGGTATAAATCACAGTTTGCATATTCTCTTCCCTTATCTCTTACATTTCCAGTATATGCTTATTTGAATATCTAACTGTTGATTTAGAAGACGTGAAAAGATTTTCAAAGCTAATAAGTTTTTATCAAACACCCAATTCACCCCCCTCTTGGGTGACAGCCAGGTCTAACATACATGGAACTTAAGGATGAATTCCACATACATCCTAAACATGTGCTACAAAAAGAACAATTTTTTAGGTTTTATAAGAAAGACATATAACATAGCCAATACTATGCTATAGCATCAGGACAACTTTATCGAAGTGCAATACAATGCATCCCTGAAGCTATGTAGATGACGTAATGTATAACATCCCATTTGAAAACGGCGGAATTTTTTTAAAAAAAAAACCTTTCCAAATATTTCAAGCAGAGTAATCAGAGTAGAGCATTGGAGCGAGTAAGTAATTTACATTACATTCAAAATATGGACCATAATGTAAATGTATCGGATTACGATCATCCGGAATTCTCAAAAGTTAAAGAAACTAAAGAAAACGATAAGTAATGTAGACACGTCTTGGCCTACTCCGGCCGCTTGCCTCGATCGCCAAACATCGGTCCTCCGCACCCGATGCTACGGTGAGATCCATTCCACATATGGATCTCAGGTAACGGTTAACCTTATGCTCAAATTAAACAATATACGTACAACGTATATTCATTTCAATACGCATATCATCACAAAGCAAACAGCGAGATGTATGATCAATAACATGGACAAAACAACATAAGCACAAAGCGGTATGTAAAGTCTCTCTCGACTAGTTCTGCACATAACCAGTGCCACGCCACCAACGTGTCCTCAGCGCTAGGAATAACTCAAATGGCATTACCAATACTATAATCCGTGGGTAAAGCTGTAAGTATCTCTGACGATTCTCAATAGAACCTCAGTCTATGAACGTATCTATAACGCAAAAGTATATAAGCAGCATAGAGTTAGGGTTACAGTACGCGTCCGTACCTTAGTTGCAGATATCCGGCTCTTCCGCTAAAAACGGTACTTTTGACGCCGTACGTAAACAAATAAACAATGGCTCAACAACGGCAAACAAATGGAACGATGGAATTTCGACATCGGTTCGACGTCGAAGTATTCTAATCAGAATAATAACACACTTATGAATATTTGGCAGCATAACGTGCATTTTAGGTGAAAAAGACCATTTTGCCCCTACTACCCCTATTTGGCGGAATTTCGCGTAACTTCGTTACTTTGACCTTATTCCATTTCAAAATTATCCCCACTATGTTTTTACCTCGTCGGGCATCTTTCAATGCAATGAGGCTTAAAAACAAGTATAGGAATATATTCTAAAACTTCCTAGATCAAAACAACAGTTCTACTATAACTACCGAAAGAACTAGGGAAACTAAAAGCTAAGGGCAGAAGAACTTACTTGGAGCTAGGCAGAATTTTTTGCAGAGCTTCTCACTCTAAGATTCGGCCAAGGAAGAGAGAAGAATGGTGTGAAGAATGAAGAAGAGGAGGGTGCTATTTATAGAAGAAGGGAGGGACAAGGTGGGCATTAACACAAAAGTCTTCAGATCGGATTCCGGCCGTTGGATCGCATTTTTGAGGACAAAGCATTCTTGGCCATCCATGGTCAAGGCCGACATCAAGGGGCTCCAAAAGTCAAAGAATGAGTTTTCATCCAAGATGACTCTTGCTTTATGTCCTCCGGCCCGATAAAGCTACCCGATCGGTGTCCGTTTCACGCGATTTCGCAGAACTCAAAAATCCGGGCGTGTAACTTTGAAGATCTTTTCATCCTCTTTCATATTATCTATTTTGATCATATCCAGGTATTCTCCGGTGCGTCGGAAGATATTCGGACAAACGCGTCCGGTTACGGAAATCGCTTCCGATAGAACCAACTTCTGGACAACAATTCGCTGAGTCGTAAAACGTCCAGTTGTTGCCTAACTTAATCCCGTGTTTGAAAACAAGCAATTGTTTCTATAGGTTCTCACTTTGCCTATCCGACTCTACTCTATCTGATCGCCTTTCCGTCTTATTAGGAATTAGGGTTTTCGGTTGCGGAAATCAACGTCTGGTAAATTATTTCTTCGCGTAAAAATTCACTTGTTCTTAATTTGACCAAATCTGAAAAGACTTTTACCTCGGTTTACCCGTAGAATTTATTTCTAACTTTTCCCCTGGTACGCCGTAAGCCGACTCACCGCATTATATTATTATTTTATTCTAATTATCATTTTAATTATTTAAACAATTATTTTTAATTAAAAATACCAATAATTTCGCCCCCTCATTTTAAAATTCAGTTTTAATTATTTTTTCCATTTTTAAAAAATATAATATTTTTTACCAAAAATTCTCGTTTTTCCCCTACCTTCGTTAAGGCTTAATCGGCCTAAATTCTTCGTTTAGTGATCTTTTTTAGGATTAGGTTTCTTCATAAATTTATCTTTACTAATCTACGGACATTTTTATCTTACACACTTTATACCGACATTGTCATTTTATATCCTATGTAAAATATTAAAAATGTTTAAAGTTACTTTATGGTTCGGAATGCTTTTTAAACATTTCTTCATGTTATTTCCTCTGAAATAATTTATTAAATTCTCATAATTAAAGATAATACTCCCATAATTTTCTCATAATTTTTCATGATCCTTCAACATTTATCATAATGTTTTTAGACCGTTTTTATCACCATTATTGCATTTTTAGTCATTCGTTCATCGATTTTTCCGTAACTTTTTCGACAATTTACTCGACAATTATAACAATTTTCTATAATAGTTTTAAACTCATGAATTTGCTTCATCAAAATATTCATTAATTTCTCTTATCTCAAGAATTCCAGTTTGCTAAAATCCGGTATTACATAATGCTATGCGGCATATGTTCGATCTTTTGTTAAGGTTGTTTCAGGAAATTTAGTGCAGGTTGTTAAGTGAAAGAAAACAATGGTTAGATTTATGACGTATTGGAATAGAAGATGTGGAGGATCGAAACTAAGATTTGAAGAATCTCGTAGGATCAACAGAATCAATCTACCGGGATTGGAAAGAGAGATTACGATTGGATCTCGATAGATTTGGAAAGGCCCAGTTTGTTGGACGTATGTTGCAAGTAGATCAGGCTATATAAGGAAACAACAGCCAACCCTAAAGGGGGTGAAATTCGTCGAGAGTCAAAGACCAATCCTATACGGCTAGACTCGAAAGAAGAGTAAGAGAAGTTACAAGGCACGAGAACTCCAAGAGAACCCAGCATCCTTCCTTGCAATAAGACGGAGACAAGAAGACGTGGAGTTGCGACGTGACAGGGCTTCTTCCACATCATCAGAATCTCCATCAAGCTTTATGTTTTTCTTTATTTTAATTCTAGTTAATCTTTTTGTCATGGGCTATTCTGTAGTAATCTGTTTAGTGATTCCCTCGTCAGTCATGAACTAAATCTCCTGTGGCTGAGCGAGGATGACTTCCTAAGTTTGGAATGAACCCAGATGCTAGTTCTTAATTCAATACATTCAGTTTGCTTATCAGTAATTTAATTTCTTGTCGATTAGCGAGAGCTAAGGGCTAGATCAGTGGCCTCGCTTACTAAGAGGGAGTCAGGGTTAGACATCTGAGAAACAGTAATGTCTAGGCAGGCTGGTGCAAGGCTTGACATATTATTGTAGGCTTTAGGAATGGGTCTACCGCTCATAACCAAAACACCTTGATTTGTAATGATAACTTAGCTAGAAAATCGTCATAGAAATATGGGAGAAGTAAGTTAGGATTGTACGTATTGGACGCGAGAGCTTTGGTAGATTAAAGTGGTGGGTTAACTGAATAACATTGTAAAGGATATTTATGCTGTAGCATTTGCGAAAGCTGTGCAACATGAATGTTATAGCAATGCTTATAGGCAGCTGGGGGATTGATATGCTTAGGAAGGATTTTGAGCTCAGCCCATCTTTTTACTGATATCTTCTTATGACTACGATCATTTGGTTATTTTCTTGTTTATTAGTATAACTATAAAAACTTACAAACCAATCAGATTTTATTTTCTTGTTAAGCACAACTAATTCTGCAATTTGAGGTCATCATTTTGTATCACAGTCTCTGTGGGATGATACTCTACTTACTCTTTATTACTTGTTCGACTGGTTCACTTGCCATCAAGGAATTCAACCAACAAGAATCTAGGAACCTTAGGTTTGCCCTTAGCACGGATGGCTTGAATCCCTATGGTAGCCTTAGCAGCATACATAGTTCATGGCTTGTACTCCTAATTATCTATAACTTATCTCCTATGTTATGCATGAAACGAAAGTACATCATGTTTTCGATGCTGATTTCAGGACCAAAACAACCCAGAAATGACATTAATGTTTACCTTGAGCCCTTTGATCAAAGACTTGAAGGAGTTGTAGGAAGAAGGTGTCAATGTTTTTGACTATTTCAAGAATGAGGTTTTTAAATTGTGAGCCATGATATTCTGTACTATAAACGATTTCCCAGCATATGGTAACTTGTCAGGGTATAGTGTAAAAGGCCATAAAGCATGTCCGGTTTGTAAAGAAGGCACATGCTACCATCAACTTCAACATGGAAGAAAGACAGTTTACCTTGGACAAAGGAGATTTCTTAGACCAGGCCACCCATATCGTCAATTAAAGAAAGTTTTTTTTGGTGGCCAAGAGTAAGAAGATGCTCCGGTGGCATTGATTGGGGAGCAAGTTTATGAAAAGGTGAAAAATATCAGTGTCATCTTTGGTAAGACTACAAAGAGTAGAAAAGAAACAAATATATGGAAAAAGAGATCCATATTCTTCAATCTTCCATATTGGCGCAATCTTGATGTGAGACACTGTATTGATGTCATGCATATGGAGAAAAACATGTGATAGTATTGTTGGCACGCTTCTCAACATACAAGGTAGTTCCATGGATGGTGTGAAGTCAAGATTGGATTTGCAAGCAATGGGAATACGCGAAGACTTACATCCAAGGCCATATGGTAAGAGAACTTATTGTCCCCTAGCTTCTCATACATTGTTTAAGGATGAGAAAAGAAGTTTTTGTGAGTGTTTACATGGCACAAAAGTTCCCTCGAGGTATTCTTCAAATTTTAAGAGGCTTGTATCGATGAAGGACTTGAAATTAGTAGGCCAAAAGTCTCATGATTCTGATGTCTTAATGCAACAGCTACTCCCAATAGCTATTCGAGGCATTGTCGAATATGATCTTCAACACATTTTGACTAGACTTTGTGTATTCTTTAATGCGGTTTTTAGTAAAGTTTTTTAGATTGAAAAATTGGATGAATTGGAAAATGAAGGATATCTTATCTTGTACCAGCTTAAGAAGCTTTTTCTTCCTACAGTTTTTGACATAATGGTTCATCTAATTGTTCATCTTGTGAGGGAGATGAAGTTGTGCGGCCCTATCCATTTAGATGGATTTACCCAATTGAAAAATCTATGAAATTCCTAAAAGGGTATGTGAAAAACGCATACCGGTCAAAAGAATCAATTGTTCAGAAATATGTTTCTGAAGAAGCCATAGAATTTTGTTAAAATTATTTGGCCAAACTAAGACATATTGGGCTTTTTAAACGTCAGCATGCTAAAAGGGGTAGATGAGGGGCTTTAGTAAATAGTGTGGATCCTGATGAATTGTCACAAGTCCACTTATACATCTTGAATAATGTTGATGAAGTTCAAGCCATCATAGATGCACATAAAGAAGCTGTAAGGAAAGAAAATCATCGAATGACTAAACAAAGGTTAATTAGGGAGCATAACAGGACTTTTGCAAATTGGTTCAAACAAAAGGTTGAGAGAGAGGAATGTGTTTCTGATACAATAAAATGGTTAGCACGTGGTCCTGAGGTTGATGTCATAAGTTGGAATTTGTATGTGATCAATGGTTATACATTTGACACGAAGTCCCTAGATGATAGGAGCACCATAGAGAACAGTGGTGTTATGTTAAAGGCTGAATCTATGAACTTCTGCAGTTCAAAAGACAAGAGGGCTAAATTGGCAGTCATGCCTTATTATAGGGTTATTGACGAGATTTGGGAAATGGACTATGTTAAAATTAAATTTCTCATTTTCAAATGCAAGTGGGTTAATGTCAATAATGGTGTTAGATCGATTGGCTAGGATTTACATTAGTCGATATCAATAGTAGAAGTTTTGGAGATGAACCTTTTATTATGGCAGACTAGGTGAAACAAGTGTTCTATATCACCGATCAGGAAAATAAAATGTGGTCTGTAGCTCTCCAAGGAAAAAGGATCATTGATATTGATAAGGAAACTCATTCAAATTATGGTCTTCTTGAGAGTACTCCTTTTTCAAGGGGTCTCTTAGACATGAACGTAGAAGATGAAGCGAATAATGAACCTGGCAAAAGAAATGATCATCATGAAGGCATATGAGAGGATATCCCTTTATAAAAGAGACAATTCATAAGGTAATATTCATGTGCAAAATTGTTTGAAAACTTTAAGTTTTTAACTATATTCCTTCTTATGTACTTAAACAATGTCGATTGTGAAGCTTTTGTTATTGTTTTTATTTTTGTGGCAGGATTCGATCGATAGGGGCTTGTTACAAAAGAGGAATGTTATGTTGTTAGGTGGGAATCTGATGAAGACATGGGGAATTGGGCATGTATGTTCATTTAATTAGGTGTCGTCTTTGTAACTCATTGTATTTGTAACTTAACTTATTGTATATATATTCATTAAGGTGTTGTACTGTAATAGTACATTCATTAAGAGGCCACATAACTCATGGTGAATAATATTTGTATCCATTTCCAATTCAATTTGTAATTCATAATGGATTGTTCATAACTTGTAGCTTAAAGTACTATCTTTTAGGTGTTGGATGTGTATGATCACGAAGAAATAAAATAGGGGAAAATTCGACTTTGAAGACTGTTGTATTTAATAATAGTCTGGTCTTAAATGCTAGTTTTTTAGGACCAGTGTATTTATTCATCCGGTCTTAAAAATCAGACTTTATAGACCGGACGTTTTTTTTTTCGGGTCTTAAAAAGTCATAATTCGCCGGTCTAAAAAGAACAACTTTTAATATCGGATGTACTCATTATTCCGATCTTAAAGGTCAGTACTTTTAGACCGGTGTATGTAATAGTAAGGTCTGAAATTTCGGTTTTTTAAGACCGGTGTATTTATACATCCGGTCTTAAAAGTCAGAATTTTTAGACGAACTTTTTTTGTTCGGTCTTAAAAGTCATATTTTTTAGACTGGCCTTTTTAGTTTTCCGGTCTTAAAATTTTGGTTTTAAGACTGAACAAAAAATGTATTAGGTTTATATAGAATGATCTTTAAGACCTAATATTTTTAATGTTCGGTCTAAAAAATTTCTTTAAGACCGGTTCGTGTCCGATCTAAAAAGTTATAGACTTTTAAGACCGCCTAGAACGAGACCGATTACAGATTTGGTCTTACGATGACTCTTTCGTCCGGTCTTAAAAACCTTTTTTCTACCCATGAATATTACATAATATAAGCGTATTATTAAAATAATTATTGAGGAGGAAGTATTGGTAGGGGTGATATGAGAAAAATATGATAAAAATTGCTCAAAATTATTTTATTAAAAAAAAAGTAGAACTCAGGTGTATGTGACACTAATGAGTTGCAAGCAAGACTTACCTTATAGAATATATTTGTGCATTATTAAATTATTATGGAGAAATATTAATAGGGGTATTTTTGGAAGAAATTGTCAAAAATTAGAATTTTGTCTATAATTAACCAACACCAAAATGTTGTCATTTAATTAGGACCGAGAGAGTATATCAAAATAACTATTTGATATTTATTGGACCATTCATCATATAGTTAGGTTGCTTTATATCTGCTTTAGAAAATCTTTTACAACATAGGGTGTAGCCAAATAATAATATAAATATTCTAGCATATTTAATTTTCTGCTGAGATAATTAGAAAAACTAAACCGTCCATCTTCATTATTGTAATTTTAGAGTTCACCAACAGTTTATTCAGTCATATAATCATAATCTCATGAAATAAAAGTCCTTTTTGTAACATTCTAAATTTTAGGACTAGAAGGACAATAAATTAAGCAAGTGAGTCAAATGGCTTAAGCATATCATAAGGAAAAGAATTAAGGTAACTATTAAAATTTATTTAAGGGCCTAAAAAATTGAGGAAACATGATTAAATATTATTCTGGGGATTTAAATAAACCATGAAGAAATTTAATAGCCCAAAGGTGCCCTAATTAATTATGAGAATTAAAGGCCTATTTTATCAAAAAATCAAGAAAAAATAGTTAGAGACAAAATTTTATGATGACAACTTTAGATATCATATTTATGTGTCAAAGAAGCTAATGGAGGCAAAAAAAAATGTTTATAAAGTGTCCAAGAGTAATTTCAAGAATTTATTGGTAATTTAGTACCAATAAAGAAGGGGTGAAATGGTAGTTGGGCGACTTCAAGCTAAAAAATGGAATTGGGCCATGGTTAAGCCCAATTTTAGGGGTCCCGGGAGATTTTAATTTTGATCCATAGAAATGAAAATATATATATATATATATATATATATATATATATATATAGGTGAAGACTAAAGCTTATGTAGTATGCTTGTATGTGGGACCCAGGGAGAGCCTTCTCTCTATACCACCTCAACCACTTCCTCTTCCCTAACAATTTGATCAGCAACTAAAACAAGAGAGAGAGTGAGCTGGAAAAATCGATAGGGAGACGGAAGAAAGGAGGAGGAGGAAGAAGAAGGGGAAACTTTCAACCACATGCAATCACTCTTTGAAGTTGGTAAGATTGCCTAAATCACCATCCTGCCATTGATTTCTTGTTTAGTTAAGTATTTTTCAAGATGATGGCCGAAATTTGGGGGTTACAGAGAGAAAATCAGAGAACAAGAGAAATAACTATGACCAAGTATAGATTGAAGCTTATATTGAAGATAAATGACATTGCATGTGGCTAGTGAGCTTGCATGTTGGGGTTTGAAACTTCAAAGAATTAGAAGCTGAAGAAAAGCGTACTGTTTTGATGATTTTGTGTTAAAGTTATATGTAACTGAAAAATCAAGCATGTATAGCATGTGGAGTACACTATTATGTGTTTGGAAACAATATAGTTAGATTACATAAACATTTTTTATATCTCCTGTTCATCCAGCCATTGTTTCATCATTAGGAAGATGAGTTTTCTTGAATTTGAGCATCCCAATGAGTTTAGAGGAGGAATTTGTGTAGGAGTAGCCCTAGAGCAAGCTTAAGACCATAAGAAGTGAAAAGATGAAAGTTTTTGTTTGTGCATGATCAATTTAAAATCGTTTTTGGAGGATTGAGATTAAATTGCCCACTATTTTGATGTTCAAAGATATGATAAAAATGTCTTGAAATGATTTAAGCATTCTTAAAGACAAGCCAAGAGGTGTCTATAACGTTAAAAAAATGAAAGTTAAATAAACTAGTTTTTTCTTTGAACAGATTTGTTTTAGCAAGATGGAGTAAATATGCTATAGAAGTATATTGTATATGTACATTAATCAACCCTATACACATACAGTTCATGGTTTTCCGTCTTATGCCTAAGCCTCTTGAGAAGGACAACCAGAAAGAACAATCAAAACAGTAAGTGAAAAATGAGAAGTTTCAAAAAGGTAGTGAAACTTACTCTTGTATAGTTTGGGCTTGGTTGCTTACATGTTTATTTGCCATGTATGCCATATCTAGGCCTTTGAACATGTAATATCCTTGCTTGAGTTTGTGCAATGACCATGTGTATTTGCTTGTAAGGTGTTGAGTTCTTACCATTGCCCATTATACATTGAGTTGATGTTTTACTACTGAGATTTCCCTGAATCTCTCCCCATTCTTCCCTGTTTGACCTTAGGGGCATGCTCTTCAAGAGGAAAGAGCAAGGTGGTTGAAGATTGAAGAAGATGGAGGCACCTTTATGAATTTTTTCTTTATCATTTTATATGATCCCTGGTGTGTGCAGTTGTATATATTATTTTGGATGCTTTGTCTAAATTATATATTATTATTATGGGCTGTAACTAAGCCTTATAAGGAGCAGTTAAGAGCTATATGTAGCTAAGGTAAGTGATATACAAGATGTATGGCTACTATGCATGTAGGTAGATAGTCAAAGTTATAGTTAGTTTAGTTGGGTTATGATGTTGTATACATGTTCACAGTGAATCTGAGCAATTTAGGCCCCGATATTTTGTTAAAGTAAAGTAGACACTTAAGTTTTCTCACGAGTCCATGAACATGATTTTAGATGTCTAGATTAAGAGTTATGGTTTTATGAAGTTGAGATTGAATTCTATAACAATGCTGCAAAAATTATCTATCCTGGTTTTAAAATAGGTGTTTCTGAGCCAAATGGGTTACCAATAAACCCCAGCTCTTATTTTATCTCAAAGATCTTTTGAATATATAAACATAGAGCTTTGAACCACTAATTTTGAAGATATATTGAATTAGTTATGAATTTTTAAAGTTTCAGGAAAATTCATTGTCTCCTAGCACTCAATTTATAAGAAAGAGCATGTACTTTTTAGTTTAACCAAGGGTACTATCTGTGTAACATGTGGTTCTTAAATGACTAAAAAACTTTGACAAAAATACATATAAAAAAAACTTTGATAAAAATATAATTATAGAGTTCACCATATGAATTACATGATAAGGTCTAATGATAACAAACGTATACAAATAACTCATAAATTCTCTTCCATATTATTGTAATTGCAGAAATAATGGTTGAAATATAAAAAGATGATGACACACCAAAAACTCATGCCAAAGTCCATAAGAAGACAGTTCGGAAGTCATCTTCCACATAAGGTTGTATAAGTGGATTACATAGAAAAGAGTTTCGTTTATAACTACTTGATTTTTCATGTTGGGTACCATCCTAGATAGATTATTGTGACCACTAGAGAAGACAGACAAGAGTGAAGATAAAATATCACCTAGAGGGGGGGTGAATAGGTGATCTCAAATTCTTTTTGCAAACCCACACTGTTAGCTCCAAATGTTTGTTTTGATGATAACTAGCCTCTTGTAATACTTATGATTGAAAACAAAATGTTTTACTTTGCGAAATTCACATCTGCATTTTATCTGTCAGATTGGCTCTAGCCAATCTCTGCTGACTCGAGCCAATATCCTGTCTACATTTGACAAAATGCAAATGTTGGCTCTAGCCAATTTGTACTGACTCGAGGCAAGCCCTGCACTCTAGCCTAACTCATCGAGACTCGAGCCAAGCTCCGTCTAAATTTGTCAGAATACAAATTTTGGCTCTAGCCAATTTCTACTGGCTCGAGCCAAGCCCTAAACTCCAGCCTAAGAGCATTGGCTCTAGCCAAGTTTTCGACCGTTACTTTCAAATAACCATCTGACTCCAGCCTACTTTGTGTAACTGGAGTTTTAACCCAAACTGAAGCCAGATAACTTTGACTCTAGCCTAGAGCACTCCCATGAGATAAATTGACTCTAGCCAACACAATGTACCTTGAGTTTTGACCCTGACTCTAGCCTAGCGCATTTCATCAGTACAATCAGACTCTAGCCTGAATATTCTGACTCAAGCCTAGCATGTTACATTTGAACTATTTGACTCTAGCCTACATAATATACCTTGAGTCTTGACCAAAACTCTAGTCAGAATCTTGTGACTCTAGCCTAGTGTGTTCCACCAAAGCAATTTGACTCTAGCCAAGAGAACCTGACTCTAGCCAAAATATATCAGTTTGATAAATCATTGCTCCAATCTCTATCAAATCACTTGTTACGGTTTATATACTTTGTATCCTCTGTCATTACTATTTCTAATTGCATTTAACAAGTTTGTTAATGAGTTTCAGAAGAGTTTTATGGGGATTAACGCTAATTTGAAATACAGCAACAATGTGTCAGACGCATTTAATGCAAAGCAGAGATATTCACCATTCTGGCAACAATAA
The DNA here is from genome assembly GCA_019022615.1 of Acacia melanoxylon. Taxonomy (NCBI): domain Eukaryota; kingdom Viridiplantae; phylum Streptophyta; class Magnoliopsida; order Fabales; family Fabaceae; genus Acacia; species Acacia melanoxylon. The sequence goes on along the minus strand of JAFJYJ010000071.1, from coordinate 2,145,892 downwards.
ACTGCTATTTCCTTGATACATTCTCACCAAGTGTCAACGGACAATAAAGAATGTCAACGTTGGAGATTCAACGAATACGATTAGTCCGAGTAAACATTCTTCAACGGAATTAATTCATCACTCTCAACGGCTAATTCGAAGAGTCTCAACGGATAAACTTGAAGCTTCAACAACGGTCATAAATGCCACCAACTATAAATGTTAGAAGCATTCAAATCTACAACAACGGGAAACGTTGTGCATTCAATTTGATATTATTGCAATCTTTCGTTTCATTAGTTTCATTTAATATCTTCGGATATTCTTGTACTTCAGTGGTTATCATTTATCTACTCAGTGAGGAGTTAAACACTATTTGAATATTTGTTTATCAGTTAAATCTTAAGGTTATGGACCTTAAGTGTGGGTGTACAATTACAACTTGTAAGGGGGAGTGAGTCCTAGTGAAGAAAGGAACATCTCGAGTACAGAGTGTGTAATTGTGTCTATGGTTATTTGGTTACAACTTGTAAAGAGAAGTAAGTCCTAGTGAGAGGATTACTCGAGAGTTACAGAGTGTGTAATCAAGTTTCGAGATAGTGAAATCCCAGAGTGTTTCTGGGGACTGGACGTAGGTCAAGCGTTGGATCGAACCAGTATAAGTCCATTGTGTTCAATCTCTCTTACCCTTACTCTGTTTATCGCTGTTTTGCATTCTGCTATCAGAGTATTTTCGTGAGAAAATTTTATATCCCCAATTCACCCCCTCTTGGTGATATTCCGTCTTTCACACACGAAGGCAAGTAAAACAGAGATAGAGAAATGAGACAAAGAAGTGAAGTAGACACATGACAGTTTATACTGGTTCGGTCCAAAATCACTGACCTACGTGTCCAGTCCCCAGAGTACCTGGGATTCCACTATCTCTCAAAAAAAATTACAGACTCTATAAACGAAGGATGATCCTCTCACTTTCAGACTCCACTCCCCCTTACAAGTTGTAATTGATACACCCTCTCTTAAGGTTCCTCAACCTTAAGGTTCAACTAATAATGAAGTAAATGTTTATGAACTCCTCACGAGTAGATAAAGTATTAAACACTGAAGTGCAAATTAATGAAACAGTTGAAACAACGAATAATATTAAACTCGAATTGATTGCATAGCGTTTCGATAGTTGGAATATTGAATGCTTCTCCTATTTATAGTTGACAGCATTAATGACTGTTGAGAAGAACTTAATGAGCCGTTGTGAGTAATAGATATATCTGTTGAGATTACGTTGCTCTGTTTCTTCGTATGCTTCCGACATTTCGTCCGTTATTCTCCGTTGACATTCTTTATTCAAATTGTCCGTTGAGACTCAGCTAAAATGATGTCTAGGAAATAGCACGGATGCTTTTCGCTTGCTCAGAAGTCAATTTCCTCTTTCATGCTTTGATATCTGGTTCAGCATTTAATGCTTCTGACAAGAATTTGCTTTATATAATTTGAAGTTTAAAAACTTGTCAATTATATCTGAAATACACTAGCAAACTGATTAAACTTGGTTAGAAACAATAGTAATCAATAATATCAAGATCCCAAGCTTTAATCAAGAAGTTTCAGATTACGAAGACGTTGAATTCAAATTGTCATACAGACAACTCGAGTTACATGTATTGACTCGGGTTATACAACTGGAGTTATAGATCCTTAACTCGAGTTTCATTTGAATGAATTAACACAGAGAGGAATTGAAACTTTAACTAACTCGAGTTATAATCAGTGACTCGAGTTACTTGTTTACACAAAAAAGATTATCAAGAAGATGACTGGAGTTATGAAAGTTGACTTGAGTTGGATAACTCGAGTTATATTAACATTAATATCAGATAGAAGGCATTCGACAATATCATGACTCGAGTTACTCCCAGTAACTCAAGTTATATCAGTAACTCATATTAGTTGGAGTCTTCTGATTTACACACAACTTGAGTTATTTTTCATGTAACTCGAGTTATATCAGTTAGGCAAAATCTGATATCGGGATGAACTTTTTAAAGCTTGAAGTACACTCCATGACTCGAGTTGTTAAGTGACAACTCAAGTTATGCTTTTGCAAAAACTGATTTTTCTTAAAAGTATGACTTGAGTTATGGTTCAATAACTTGAGTTACTAATTCCATAATTCTTTTTCACATGACTCAAATATACTTTGACTGAAGTTTAAAGCTTTGCAATTTAAACCAACAATCATTACATTTGTTAGACATCATCAAAATACATAGAGAACTAACATTCTCCCCCTTTTTGATGATGACAACACTTGTAATTTTGTAAAGTGAAAAAGAGTTTGCAAGGTACCATATGCAGAGGCAGATATCAGTGGTGAGTCATTTACTCATTGCATATGTATAGTAAAGACAAAAACATACAGGCAGCTCATATATTGCAATTGTCAAGTGCCAAATACATGGAAATGAGATTAAACATTGAACATCCAAAGGAAGGTAAATACATATGAAGCTAAACAAACTAAACACTTGTAATGCAAACTTCATTTCTTCTCTTTCTCTCCCCCTTTGTCATCAGGAAAAATGGGAAGACCAGAGGCTAGGGAAGCTCGCAGAGCCTGAAGGACAGGTAATGGAGAGTAGAGAGTGAGAGATAGAGAGGGTGGTGCAGGTGGAGAAGTGAGAGCCAGAGATGAGGAGAGTTTAGGAGAGTGAGGTGGGGAAGTGGAGGAACCAGAAGAATGCTCATCAAATAAGTCTGCAGTGTCACCAGAGGAGGATTGGACAGAGGAGAGATGAGGAGTAAGAAGAATAACAGTGGATGGAGCAGATGAAATGTAAGGATAAGAAAAGGGAGGAGTGGGTAATATGGGAGTGGATTCATGATGAGGTGGAGAGAGATGAGGAGTAGATAAGATGGGAGTAGAGGAAGGAGGAATAGGCGAGAAGTGAGGAGGTGAATGATGAAGAGGAGAATCTCTAGGAGAAGGAGTGGGAGATTGTTTGGGAGAAGGAATCAATCTAGAGGGACCAGCATCTTCATCCTTTAATAGCTTGGAGAGCTTGGAGTCAAATACTTGATACAATTCGTGCATGCTCTCAAATCTGTGGCCAAGATCATCAAAGTGACCTTCAACATTCTCTAACCTATCATCTATGGAATCAATTTTCTCATCTGTAGAGGTGACCTTTTTGACCAACTTCCCAATTTCTTGATTCAAGTTTATCAGACAACTCATAGTATTGAGCTGTCATAGTGGTCTGAAGTGTCCTAAAAGTCTCTTGCATAGCCTTGGTTACTATGTTCTGGATCTCTGCATTGAGGCTTGAAGACTGAGGTGCAGGTTGAGACTGAGATAGTGCAGGAGATGATTGAGCCTTAGTTGGTCTAGAGACAGATGCTCTGGATCTAGAGGGTGCTCTGGATTGGCCTAACCCTTCTTGAAAGGATAGATTCATGTAATTTAAGTGGGCTTGACCAAACATTTTGGGTTTGACAGATTTTTTCATGGAGGTCCAGATACCAAATTGTGTTGGTGTATAGGATGAGAGACACCAAGTTGGGAAAGGGAATTGTGGCTCGTGGACTAGGAGACACAAATCTGAATCTTTTCATCTCTTGATACACCCAGTGACCTATATTAAAAGGAATTTTGGCTACCAGAGATGCAAAAAGAACATAGTCTGTAGCATTAAAATGAGTAAAGTTCTTCCCTTTTTGTACCAAATTCCTAGAGTATATATACCACAAGACTCTATGGATTGGAGGCATATCAACAAGAGAAAAATTAAGTTGACCTTCATATGGTTTGCCAGGCCTCAGAATTTTGAAAAATGTTTCCTTATCATAGCTGAGGTGAGGAACATGTGGGGGATTCTCAATGAATAGAAGGGAATTAATGACATCAGTAGAGATAGTGATGGATTTACCCCTAACAGAGGTTATGCACTTATCCTCAATGACTCTACCCTTCTTGTCAACTACATTAGCCATAGACATATTATAATAAAAGTGTTTGACTAATGAGGGAGAATATGCAGTGTTAATGGCCAAGAGATTTCTAAATTGGTCTAACCAAGGAGACAAGTCAAGATTGCACTGTTCCTTTAGTTTAACCAAGTCCACATACACTGTGGGACAAAAGCCACGAGAGGAGTATTTTTCTTTGAAATCAAGTAACTGAGCATCAGACATAGGAGTGGGGGAACAAATAAATTCATGGTCAGGAGGTTTAATTAGATTGGGTGGATTGAAAACATAGGTTTGTGGTTTAGATACCTTAGGTACAGAGCCTTCAATCCCAAAACCACTTTGACCCTTTGAGCCTGAATCCATTGCTTTTGAGCTGGCTTGAACTTTGGAGCCCTGAGCATCAGAAGCAATAACCACCTTCTTCTTCTTTTTGAGAGGAGCAACAACAGGTTCTTTGTCTCTTCGAATAGCGGCTTTTGGATCAATTTCTTTGTGAATAGGAACATCCGAAGATTCCTCAACCCTTAGTTTTCTGGGTTTCTCAGTGGGTGGCATCTCATAAGCCTTACTCGAAGGCTTTCGTTTCCTCTTGGGTCTCGACAAAGCTTGAGGAGATTCTGTGATTGTTGGTTCATAATCAGACGAGGAATCTTTCTGGTTTTTAGAAGTTTTCGAGGATTTAGGTGCCATTGCGAAGGATTTGGAAGCAGAGAGGCAGAGAAGAATGTCAAATGTTGAGAGGAGAAGAAGCAACTCGGGTTAGGGTTTGAGAATGAGAGAAATGAGAAGTCAGAGTCGTGACAGACATATATATATATATATATATCAGAGCGAGAAACTCGAGTTATTTAAAGACTAACTCGAGTTATGGATAAGAGCAACTGACCTGGAATGGCGATTAACATACATGTGACTCAAGTTATTACTTCATGACTCAAGTCATATGACTCGAGTTGTGTTCCATAACTCGAGTTAAACTGTGTGCCAAAAATCTTGATTGCTCACTGCCTTTCGTGTAACTCGAGTTGTGCGGAATGCCTCGAGTTCCGTCACTCGAGTTGGTGTATCTGACTCGAGTTACGCTAATGCTGCTCAAATTCCGTTGGTATTAGACATGCACATGACTCGAGTTGTTTTGAAAATGACTCGAGTTATGTCTGTAAACATATATCAGAAGCGGCATCAGTTATAAGAATTTATTGATTTTAACCTTGTATGCTCCTGAAAAACACTACATAGACACTCTGAAGCTTAAGTTAGTGATTGTAGATCATCAAAAACATATAACTAACATTGTTTGAGTAGAATTAACTTACAATTCATTGAGATTTACCATTCCCAATTCTCGTCAGATGAAGTTGAACTGTTCCTTGGCCAAGGGCTTTGTGAAAATGTCAACAAGTTGTAAGTGCGTGGGAATGAACATCACTTTGACGTCTTTCTTTTGTACATTGTCTCTGATAAAGTGATGTCTCACATCAATGTGCTTGGTTCTTGTATGTTGAACTGGATTCTTCGCCAAGCTTATTGTGCTAGTGTTGTCACATAAGATTGGAATCTCTTTCAGATGGACTCCCAAGTCAGATAATTGTTGTTTCAGCCAAAGAACTTGAGCGCAACAACTCGAGGCAGCAACATATTCAACTTTAGTTGAGGATACAGCCACAGTGGTTTGTTTCTTGCTAAACCATGATATGAGTGATCCTCCAAGAAACTCATATTGTCCACTTGTGCTTTTTCTATCAGTCTTGTATCCAGCATGATCAGAGTCTGAGTATGCAACCAGGAGTTCTTGTTGACCTTTTGGAAACCAGAGACCCAATTCCTTTGTATCTGAAAGATATTGAAAGATCCTCTTAACATGCTCAGCATGTGGTTCTTTTGGAGCTGATTGAAATCTTGCGAACATTCCCACACTGAACTGAATATCAGGTCTACTCGCCGTCAAGTAGAGCAATGATCCAATCATCCCTCTATATTTTGTTATGTTGAAATCTTTTCCTTTTTCTTCATCGGCATCCAAAGAAGCAGTTGAACTCATTGGGGTGTCTGCACCATTGCAATTTTGCAGTCCAAACTTCTTGAGCAAATCACGAAGGTATTTTGTTTGTGAAATGAATATTCCATCCTTCCGTTGTTTGATTTGCAAGCCAGGAAAGTAGTTCAACTCTCCCATCATGGACATCTCGAATTCTCCCTGCATTTTCTTGGAAAATTCTTCACAAAGAGAATCATTAGTAGCACCAAATATTATGTCATCTACATATATTTGTACAACTAAAATTTCATTAAGCTTATTGGTTTTGATAAACAATGTTGTATCTGCTTTTCCTCTAACAAAGCCTTGATCTAAGAGAAATTTTCTTAAACGTTCATACCAAGCTCTAGGAGCTTGTTTAAGACCATAAAAAGCTTTCTTAAGACGAAAAACATGATCTGGATGATGTTCATTTTCGAAACTGGGAGGTTGCTCAACATAGACTTCCTCCTAAATGAAACCATTTAGAAAAGCACTCTTAACATCCATTTGATAGAGTTTAAATCCTTTGATGTACGCAAAAGCTAAGAGTATGTGTATAGCTTCCAATCTAGCCACTGGAGCATACGTTTCCTCATAATCAATGCCTTCTTCCTGATTATAGCCTTTGGCAACCAATCTAGCCTTGTTACGGACTATAATTGCATATTCATCATGTTTGTTTTTGAATACCCATTTAGTGCCAACGACCGGATGGTCGTTGGGCCTAGGTACCAAATCCCAAACTTGATTCCTATCAAATTGATGTAATTCCTCTTGCATTGCTATCACCTAATCATTGTCTGAAAGGGCTTCGTCAATTTTAGAGGGTTCAATGTGAGAAATAAACGCAGAGAAGGTTACTTCATTCAAAGTACTTTTTCTGGTTCTTACTCCTTGATTTATGTCACCTATCACTTGGTCTAAAGGATGATTCCTAATAAACCTCCAAGCCTTAGGTTGAGATTGAGCATTGTTTTCACAATCATTTTCAGAAGGAGTTTCAAAAACATCTTCAGGATTTTCAAGGGAGGCAGGAGTAGTTTTTGAAAATAATTGATTCTTATAAATAAGTTCATCATCATCCAAGGAATGGTCATATTTAGATTCACAGAACACAACATGAATTGACTCTTCTACTAAACGAGTATGCTTATTGAAAATCCTATATGCCTTACTCCTATTAGAGTAACCAAAAAATATACCTTCTCGGATTTGGGATCAAACTTACCCAAATTGTCCTTACCATTGTTATGGACGAAGCATTTGCAACCAAAGATATGCAGGTGTCCCAAGTTCGGTTTCCTTCCTTTGTAAAGGTCGTATGGAGTTTTGTTGAGCTTCTTTCGGAGATAGGCTCGGTTTGATATATAGCTTGCTGTGCTCATGGCATCTGCCCAGAAGACTTGAGAGGTCTTGTTTTCATTCAGCATTGCATGGGCCATTTCAGTAAGCACACGATTCTTCATTTCAACCACACCATTTTGTTGTGGAGTCCTTGGATCCGAGAAATTGTGATCAATTCCGTGAGCATCACAAAACTCCCCGAAAGGTTGATTCTCAAATTCACCTCCATGATCAGTCCGAATACCTGAAATGCAAACACCTTTCTTGTTTTGCACTTTCTTGGCAAACACAACAAACAGATCAAATGTTTCATCTTTTGAGGATAAAAAGATAGTCCATGTAAATCGAGAGAAATCGTCGACAATGACCAATGTATACAAATATCCATGCAAAAACTGATTTTTCTTAAAAGTATGACTTGAGTTATGGTTCAATAACTTGAGTTACTAATTTCATAAATCTTTTTCACGTGACTCAAATATACTTTGACTGAAGTTTAAAGCTTTGCAATTTAAACCAACAATCATTACATTTGTTAGACATCATCAAAATACATAGAGAACTAACAAAGAGACCTATCAATTAGTTGTGTGTATTAGTATTTGTTAGAGTCAAATAGTTTAGATGTGTCTTTTAGAAAATAAACTTAATTACTGAAGCATGTACAAAGGATAAAAGAACACCCTAATGGATTTTCTCAAACTCCAATATCCACGTCTAAATTGAGAATTGGCTAATAGTAGTACCTGCTTACTCAGCATCTAATGGACAAAACCAATCATCTTGGCAACTATTTTTTAGAGTAAATACCCTTTCTGGTCACTGATAAAAAACAAGGACCCCATTTTAGTCCCTTACAAAAAATCGACTCTTATTCGTCCTTTTTTCTGAACTAAAAAGGACCTTTTGGAAATTTGTGAGGGATCAAAATTTCAACCAATCGACCCTTATTTGTCCTTTTTATGGACTAAAAAGGACCCTTTTTTTTAAGAGACCAAAATGGGGATCGCGTTTTTTGTCAGGGGCCAGAAAGGGTATTTACTCTATTTTTTAATATTAGTGTCTGCCAACACCTTCATATACTAGGTTGTAATACGATCAATATGTACACATAAGTTATTCTCTAATTAGAATCAATATATTATAATAAAACAGATCATGGTAGTACTATAAATTTGAAAATAGAATATCACCTGTAGGGGGTGCATAGGGGATTTTGAAATTCTTTTTCGTATTGTATGACGAACACAAGAAATAGAGACAGAGACAAAGAAGATGGACACAGAGAATTTATACTGGTTCAGTCTAACTCCTTGACCTACGTCCAGTCCACAGACACTTTGGATATTTCACTAGTCTCACAATCACGGTTACAATTACACACTCTATATTCGAGATGATCCTTTCACACTAGGACCAACTCCCTCTTACAAGTCATAATTGTACACCCACACTCAAAGTTCCTCAACCTTGAGATTTAACAGATAAACAAGAAATCAAATAAGTGTTTAACTCTTCATTGAGTCTAAGTAATAATCACTGAAGTACAGAAATATTTGAAGATATTAAATGAAGTGAATGAAACAATAAGTTGAAATAATGTCGAATTGATTGTGCAGAGTTTCGGTAGTTGGCGGAATTGAATGTGATGAGCTTTTATAGATAACTCCATTAATTCCGTTGTGAAGAACTTCGAATGTAGCTCTGTTGGAACACTTCAAACTTCCGTTAGGCACAGATGATTTCCGTTGGTATAGTCGAACGTTGCTTCATTAATGCGTTCGCCGTCGACGTACTTATGCGTAGTAGTTGACTCAGAGCATTTGCCTTAATGGGTATGCCTTGAAGGAATGTATTCGTTTGCTCAAAGAGTTTATTCCGTTTGTAGCCTTTGTTGCAATAAACGCTACTGACACGTTGACTGGCTTTTTGGTTAATCTAAGATTAAGCATGACTAAACATCCATAATTCACTCAAGAAGATGATTAGATAAGATATAAATGAGTTTGAGTGAGATTAATTAGAAATAGATAATAACCCAAAATGTTTAAGATTGAGATTAACATTTTAGTGGAGGAGTCTGACAGTTGAAGATCATTACTCGAGTAACATTAAATATGTTACTTGAGTAATATCGCAGTGATTCAATTCAATGGCCTCTGTAACATGATTACTCGAGTAACAGTGCCTTGTTACTTGAGTAATATCGTGTAAATTCAAATTGGTTACTTCAACAACGTATTTACTCAAGTAACGTTAAAGTGTTTACTCGAGTAGGCTACTTGAGTAGCTTAAACCTTTACTCGAGTAACGCAGGTTATCAGTTAAACAAAGAACTAAGTGAAAGCGTTAGCAACTATTACTTGAGTAACAAAATAACATTACTCGAGTAACGTAACTATTAGATAGAGAGCAAAGAATGAATCTGATAAGAGTTTACTCGAGTAACATACTTACCTTACTCGATTAGGTTACTCAAGTAACACTCACCATCTACTCGAGTAACACATTCACAATAACATGTAACATTGGCTACTCGAGTAAGCTGAAACCCTTACTCGAGTAACTCAAACTTGTTGCTCGAGTAATATCGTGAATGCTCTTAACTTTGCTATGTTTACTATACTTACTCGAGTAGCATAGCTCTCTTACTCGACTAAAGTCCTGCCACAGTTAACAAAACTTATCAGATTGGAATTACTTGAGTAAACATAAGGGCTTACTCAAGTAACACTCTTAACATAGCAATATTTATTGATCCAAAGTCCAAAACCATTTTCAATATAAAAAATTTAATCAACTAAGTCATATTATCATCAAAATTCCAAGAACTAACAAAATTTATTGTAAGGTCACTTCTTATTTTACATCCTTAAAATCTCTGGGCGGACTGTGAATAAATTTTGATGTACCTTGTAATGTTGGGGAGTTTACTCTAGTAATGAGTAGTAAAACTAAATTAGATATATTTCAATATTGTAATTGTAGAGTTCAACTTCACTTGACAGTTATTACATTATCATAATCACATGAACTAGAGTTCTTTCTTTCTCATTTCTACCCATACAAATAACGTACTAATTTTCTTTCAAACTTGTAATTGTGAAAGTAATAGTTCAAATAAAGAAAGATGATGACACCAAGGAAACTGATCCCAAATGCTCCAGCAAAACTCCATAAGAATGCTTCTCGAAAATCATCTACTTCCAGATGATAAGGTAGCTTGTTTTCCCCTTCTATTGATTTATCAAAAGATGGGCAATTTTGCTGCAGGGGTAGACCACAAAGAAAAGGGTTCCCTTCATAACTACTAATTCCAAAAGTTGAAAATTGATATTTCATATCAGGAGTCATTCCAGATAGATTATTATAAGCCACAGAAAAGACAGACAAGGAGTACAACTGAGTTAGTTGTGTAGGAATGTGGCCGGTCAATTCATTGTGTGAAAGATCAAGGCTTTCTATCTGCTTAAGGTTGGAAAAGGTTTCTGGAATAGGCTCTTTCAGATGATTGTTTGAAAAATTTAATGCATGAATAGTACTTAAGTATCCAATTTGTGAAGGAATTTCACTGTTAATTGATTTTCCGATAAATCCAAGCCGTACATGAAATTTAAAATATTTCCTTTATAAGATTCATACCTTCTTTTTGTTGTGAAATCTACTTCTTGGTCATAATACCATGTAACATCATCTTTGTGAGCTTTCCCTTTAGTAATTTCACCAGTTGAAATGTCAAATGAAAAGTAGTGCAAGCCCATTATAGTCCACGACACACTAAACTTTCCTATCTCAACATCACGGAGTGCATCACTCTTTCCAAATGTGATGTTATTTAAGCAATATGGTATTGTTCCAGAAAGCTTATTTTGAGAAAGATCTAATATGCTTATCTCCCTAAGCTCACATAAACCAACTGGAATAGAACCTTCAAGTTTGTTTTCTTTGAAGATGAGAACCCTTAAATTCAAAAATGAACTCAACAATATTGGAACTTGACCTGAAAAATTGTTCTTCATTAGATCCAAAGTCAATAAGGGGGAATTGGCTAATGTAGAAGGTAGAGGTCCCATGAAATGGTTTCTTTGCAAATGCAAGTACTTCAACAATGGCATATTAAGACAATTTGGCAAAGTGCCATTGAATTTATTTTGAGAAAGGTCAAGATATGTAAGCTTAGTCAAGTTGCAAAAGCTTTTTGGTAGTGAACCTGTTAAAGAATTGTTGGACAAAATGAGGCAACTCAAATGTCGAACATTTCCAATCCAACTAGGTATTTCACCAAAAAGTTGGTTCGAACTTATATCCAACATTTTTAATTCAGTACTATTGATGACCCCACCTTGAAATTTTCCTTTGAAGTTATTGTCGTCGAGTTCCATAAGCAACAAATATGTGAAATTTGATCCAATAGGCAGCCACGGACCACTCAATTTGTTGTTTGAAAGCTTCAAAACCCTCAATGCGTTGTTACCCTGACCAAATTTTTTGGCAAGTAACCGGATAAATTATTATTTGACAAGTCAAGATAACTCAGTTGTCTCATTTCACCTATTGAAGCTGGAATGCAACCTTGCAATGAAGTTGAAGACATATCAAGAGAAATCAAGTTGGGAAAAATGAAGCCAATATGAAAAGGAATTTCATTTCTGATAGGGTTAGAGAAAATATAAAACAATTGCATTTGAAGCAATTTCAAGGTGGAATTGAGTTCAAAGGCACCAATGAACAAGTTGTAACTCAAGTCGACTTCATTCAATTTCGTGTTATTTGTCAAAAGCCAGGATGGAAAGTTTCCTGAAATGTTCATCTGCCAAAGGTATAGATATAACAAGTCATATTGATGGAGAAGAAAGGTAGGCATTTTGTTATTGTTGGCCTCATTTAGAGTGCAATTGTAGATGGAGAAATATTTCAACTGGAAGGAAGGGATAAATGGGGGATTCTCACTTTCCAGTTTGAGATTGGCGTTAGAGCAGCTAATGTAAATGACTTTGAGGTTGGAGTGGTTGGCAAGCAAAGAGATTGAGAAAGAGCCAATGAAATAGTCGTCAGTGACTGCAATTGCTTCAAGAGACCTCAAAGTATGAAAGAGTGATGAAGGAAAGGTTCCTTCAAAAGAATTTCTGTGGAGATAAAGTTTAAGTAGAGACGTCAAATTGGTAAGGCACTCAGGAAGTTCCCCTTTTAATTCATTTTTGGAAAGATCCAATGCTATAAGATTCTTCAGGTTGCACAAGCCTCCTACGAAATACCATTTTTCCTTTAAAATTTCATTTAATCAGTCATTCAATAGAAAAATATAAAACTTAAAGTGATAGTAATAAATGTATTTAAACTAATAAAAGAATGAATATTGCACTGAAAAATGTATGTAAATAATATATGATATATTTAATGCGGAATCAGTAAGCATTTAAAATAAATAAATAACTATAGAGAATCATAGCGAGAAAGAAAAATGGGAAAATATCAATGAGGTTCTAACGAAGAAAAAAATATCAAAAAATAAAAGTCCCAACCTCAAATCTCTATCAAAAAGAGTCCCTAGGGACTTTTTTATATTAATTACGGAATTCTAATATCAAAAAAGTCTCGTTGTCAAAATAGTTTTTTGTTGTTAAAATGGCTTTTTCTATTGTTAAAATTTCACTATGAAAAAATTGTTGTCGAAATGGTTTTCTCGTTATCAAAATAGCTTTTCCCGTTCTAAAAAAATTTCGAGTTTTTCCTCCAAATGTAGAATTTTAAAAACCTGGAAAATTTTTGATAACGGAAAAGCTATTTTGACAATAGGAAAAACCATTTTGACAACAATATTTTCATAGGGAAATTTTAATAATAGAAAAAGCTATTTTAACAATAGGAAAAGCAATTTTGACAACGAGACTTTTTTAATATTGGAATTCCATAATTAATATCAAAAAAGTCCCTAGGGACTTTTCCGATAGGAGATTTGAGGTTGGGGACTTTTTTTTGATATTTTTTTCTCTCCCTTAGGACCTCACCGATATTTTCCCAAGAAAAATTGCTCCATACTTTCTTTCTTTTGACTCCAAATTAAATGAAATAGAGATTTAAATTATTCTATTTTTTATCATTTATTATTATTAGTAGTAGTAGTAAAATAAATAATATAAGTATAAATAGAATTCAAAAATAGTATTAAATAAAAATATAGTTCAATATTAAATATAACAATTATAATATAATTATACTATTCTAAAATTAATATTTAATATTACTATTTTTTTATATTTTCTTGGGTTAATGTGTATCCAAGACTCTAAAATATTTTATGGCACATCCAACACGCTAAAATATTTTGTTTAGATGTATCTTATACTCTAAATTACCTAGATTGTTAAGTGCAAAATTATATAAAAAAATACTTAGGGTGATAGATGATCCTGAAGAAAATATTTTAGGGTGCTGGATGCACTCTAACCCTACTTTTTCTTATTATTTTTATTTAGCCCATCAAGGAAAATGAAAATACATGTTTGGTCAATGCAGCTTGATCTTATTATTATTTTGTTAACTGTTATCTAGACCACATTTCAAACTAAAACTTTCATGAACAAAACATGTGATAGATTGTAAATAAATATTTTCATCAATGAAATATACAGAAAGTTAATGGATAATTGGCGGCATACTCGATTAATGGAATTTTTTCCCCCACTCCAGATGCAATAAATATACAGAAAAATATTTATACGTACCTTGTTGTGGCAGTAATGCAGACAGTTTGTTCTGGGCTAGTGACAACTGGGTGAGGGAAGTTAGAGACATTACTGCAAAAAAATAAAAATATAGTTTTCGGTCCTTATAATTTGAATAAGTGACTAATTTCACAACTGGAAGTACAATTCAAGATCATATTCATATTCAATAAACGCAAATGATGTCTTGCAGGAAGCTGTTTGAGATGCTGATGGCGTTCTATCTCTCCTGATGAAGAAGAAGATGAATGATGTGGGATGGCGTTCTTCCCGTGATTTCCTTCCTTTTTAAAAAATAATAATAATAATTTTATCACTTAGCGACATAAGTTACAAGCCACATCATTATAATTAACTGTGTTAGTGTGGAGGGTGGACTCGGAAGCGGGTACAATTGGTGGGGATTCCCGAAATTTTTTTTTAAAAAAGTTTTAAATGATTAAAAAATAAAAGAATTTAAACAAGAAAAAAAATATCAAAAAAATATTTATGAAATCAAGTAAATACTGATGATGTAATAAGAGAGAAAATTATTTTACAAACCCGTCATTTAGAAAAGCAAGGTTAAATACTGTTAGAAATGCAAATACATAAATTACAATGAAGGGTGCACTTAATAAATTCCAAAGACATATATTTTAATATAAAAAAGTATATTACAATAAAAATAATTACAATGTCATCCTTTTAGGCCTTATTTTTGGAATTTCATCATAATTGCTTATTATCAATGCTATCAAATACATATTTTTTAATATAAGGCACTAAACAATCATTCAACGATTCATCATCCATCCGATTACGAAGTGCAATCTTGATGTATTAAGGGTGAGCACTTAATTTAAGGATGGACAATCATTCAAACATGTATTAATTCAAGGAAAATAGACAAATAATGCTAATGCTAATGGAAATTTGAAACCATTATATTCAAGTTATTAATTCAAACTCCTTTAATTTAAATTTTAAAAAAATCTCAAAAATCCCAACTTTTGTGGGTCCGCCTCTGTTAGTGTCACATTATCATATTTAACACTGTTAAGTTCCTTATTAAAGTATATGAACTAATATTTTAGACAAAAGAAAACTCGCAAGACCAAAACCTATGGTTTAAAATTATAGGGACAAAAACCAAATTAAGGATAAATTATAAGACCACAAATTATATTTTTTTAAAAATTAATTACACTAATTTACATCAATTAATTAAAAATCTACATAGGAAAAAAGCGGTGATACATACTATAGGGCCTTCCATGAGGCAGAGATACGTAAAATGCCATCTGGAAATTAAATGTACATTAAGCAAGTGCCTAATACTCATCAGATCCTTTATATAAGACCTTTCTATTAAATTTGAGGAGATTAATGAAGTTAAATAAATGACTTAATAATAACATATGTAACCATATTATCCTAAAATATTTTATGTAACGTTAGATTATATATCTTCAGCAAATTTGTTTGGAGAAAAATGATAAATATAACAAATAAAATAAAAAATTTCTTAAATTTATGACCAAAATTCACTCTTCAACTAGATCATACATTTAGGAACATATGAGTAGTATATACAGATTGGTATGGGCCTTGTAGCCCAACTGAAACTAAACACATTTTTAAAGACTTTCTAAGTGTAAGGTCATGAGTCTGACTTTCTGTGAGTACAATAGGTGCATGACCAATCATTCAATTCTCTGAATAAGGACACAAAAATTCTTCTGTTAAGATGATTATATAACAAGGCAAATAGATGGGCAAATGAATAAATCTAATTTTCTTTTTGGCCCACAAATGAATAAATCTAATATCAATTGATTTTTGAACCAAATCAAATAAAAATAGAAGCTTTCATGGATTTAACCCAAAAAAAAAAAAAAAACAGTTGTTTAAATATTTGTTTTAGCATTTTTGGAAATCACGGTAATCTTTCTCTTAAAAAATAGATAAATTTTTAATACATGATTAGATGATCAACATATGCCATTTGAAAGAATATTTAAAAAGACAAATTTATCACCGAAAGATGGGACTTCTGTGAGTTCATTATCGCCTAAATCCAACACTTCCAAGTTGGTCAGTCTAATATTACCGAATAGCCCTGCTCCACAAACAACAGGGAGGTCAGTTACTCTGAATCTAAGTAAACAGAATTATCGAAATAATTCATATGATTAATGCCATCATTCTCTATTAGTTTAACATGAAGGCCAAGTTTTTTTTTTTTTTTTGCTAGGCACAATTATCTCCTATCAAAGGCAATATCATTTAAGACATGTCAAATACTAAATGTAGGTATCTTTCTCAGTAAAGATTCAAACATTTGTTCACTAAGTTATGAAAAACTAGTCTTTTAAGTTAAAACCCTATTGGTACCATGAAGGCAAAGTTTGATGTTGCATTTTATATTGGCAAAAACCTGTTAATATTTTCTAAGTATGTTTGGGCTTGTGCCCTTCTATGTAACCAAGAAAGTATCATGCTTAGTAATTTATTTTTTTAGAAAAAGTACTGAAAACTCAAGCTTGCATTTAGGGCTTTTTTTATTCTATTTTTTATTTTTACGTTCTTAGAACAATTTTATATAGTAATATTTTAGAACAAGTTTTAAAAACAAAATTTTAACAAAAGTTAAAAACTATTTGAACCTTGTTTTGAAAAATATATATGAATGGTGAAATGAAGGATGAAATAATAGTTTTGCTATATCAGCATGATTGTCATCAATGAAAACACAATTTTCTGTCACTTCTCTAATTTTATATAATAAAAAGTAACAAAAAAATTGTTCATTTTTTTCAGAATAAATTTTACTATTTTCTGTTTTTCAAAACAAGTTGTAACATTTTTTCTTTTAAAATACATGACTGAAAACATTTTCAAACACACTTTTTTTTTTCATAACATAAATTCTCTTTTTTTTAAAAAAAAAAAAAAAAAAAACCCCTAATATTTCATATCTTAAAAGTTCTTACTTGATTATATTATAGAAGGGAATAATGAAACTTTTAGTCCCTTTAATTTTTGATTGATTCAGTTCTTAGAGTTTCATTTGTTAAGGTGTTAATCTACCTATATGAAGTTTTTGTGAATGTGCACCACACTATTGTCCAAGTAAGCTTTTAGCCCATAATGGTGCAAAAATGCCTGGACAAAAGGATTCAAAAGATTTTATCCAATTGTCTTAATAACACGAGTTATTATATAACTAATATGCTTTTATATCTTCTAATTGACTTTTTGTGATCAAAATATCAGTGTTTGAAACGCTTAAATAAATCTTAGTCAAGATTAACGTCTTGTGTGTGTATGACATACTGCTGTTTATTTGCATGAATAATAACATAGTTAAAAGAAAGAGAGTGACCTGACAAGTAATTCCCAGACAAATTCAATACTTGAAGCTGTTGGAAAGGGAGAAAAGAAGAAGCATTGAGTGACCATTTGACGTCTCTCAACTTAAAAGCTCTTGTATCGTTCAGAAGAAGGCGTATCACTCTCTTGGTGGAGTTATCACACTCTATAGCCTCCCAAGTGCAGCAATCAGACAAGGTAAGGTTACTCCAAGAAGGAAGAGAAGAGCTAGTAATTGGGTAATTGAAAGCTTCTTTCAGTTTCACAAGAGCTTCTCTCTCTTGCTTCAAACACCCCTCACTTTCTCTATGAAACCCTAATAATATGAACATGAAAACGGCCATCACGCACCACACCATTTCTCTCACTGAATACCCCATTTTTCACTCTACTTCCTTATTTGCCAAATGCATGTCTTCAATTAAGTACGGTCCCTCTATATATAAAGCCAGCGATGAGATTTTTTTTTTTTTTTTTTTTTTTTTTTTTTTTGCCCCGTTTTTCCCTCACAGACGACTCAAGTTGGGCACTATGCATGTTCCAAAACACAAATTGTCTTATGTGTGGAAAAAAGGAAGAGAGGAAAAATAGAAAGCTCCACTTCATATAGCTGACAGAGAGTTTGGTAGGGAAAATTTAGAATGCAAATAAAGGAAAAGAAAAAGGAAAATAATGAATTTATAGAAAAAAAAAAAAAAAAAAAAAAACACAAAATACTCAAAACACCCTTATTTTGTTTTCGAAAAAATCGTTCCCTCAACTTGCTCTGCCATGAATACCCAAAACCAGAGCAATAGACTTACCTTTCACTTCCCCTCTCACCGCGGTGAGTCTAGTCGTGCCTGCATCCCAGTGTTTGAATGACCTCGATGCATAAGAGCTATTTGGAAATTTCAAATTAAACATAGGAAATTTGGACTCTCCCTATAACTGAAGGGAGCGATTCTCCCACGTTTAAGTTTGGATGGAGAAAAAAGTAAGGAGAAAATAGGGGGAAGGATACTAGGAAAAAACTTTCTAAAATGGTAAAAAAAGTTACTATTTTTGGTCTTTCACCCCTAATTTTCTCTCATTTCAAACATAGGTAAAGGACAATCTCATGATTTAATTAAATGGTTTTTTTTTTTAAAGTCGGTGTTACCAAACGTAGTTTGTGATGAAAAGCAGGCAATTTCCTTTTTCATTGTTTAATTTTTCATGTACCAATTATGTTCTTAAGTCGTTTACTCCGAAAATCAGGGGGAAAAAGATGAAGATTCCTTTCCCGACTAAATACACGATTATATTGGACTTGGTCACTCATCAATTCATGATCTTGACAGTTGCTAACAATCTTCACCACACAAATTGGTATTCAAACTCTGTGCTTGTGAAATTTGACATTTCGACATATCAAAGGGAATCTTAATTAAAAGCCAGACTGTATTTTACGTAGACGACTTGTGATTGGTGCCACAAGTAACTAGACATACATACTTTACCTACATATATACATAATATTCCCACGTGTATATCTTTTGTCCTGTGGTGACTTGGGCTTATTCTAATACATATTGTGACCTTTTGTATATAAATATCTTTGTTTGATTTGGCTATAGGTAACATGTTTGATGCAACATCCTATCTTCAGCAAAATGATCCCATCTTACTATACATAGATCAGCTAAAAGTGTTCTTTAAAAATTTGGTAAGATTAAGAACCATGGCAACACACTTGGTGTATTAAAGTCTAAGCTTACAACATTGGGGTCAAAATATAAATAATAGAAAAACTTGAGTGTATATATAACTGTGATAGTCCCCAGTTATTCAGATTTGTAATGTTAAACAGATACAATATGTCTGTTAAAAAAAGTGGTATATTGGTTGAGGAAGGGGTAGGTGGGATACTGTATAAGCATGAGAAGTTTCAGTTGTGAACGACAAATTCAGAGAAATTGATTGCTCTTCCCTACATTATAACTTATTGTTTTTTCTTTATGGGTTCTCTTCCTCTCTATAGTGAATTTGTTGTGTATTGTGATTGGAGTGTGATGGTTAATTTTGCCTATTACATGACTTTCATGCAAAGGTTCATGAGGTTGAAAACAAAAATTTTGTTTAATCGTTGCGGAAACCCGTAACTCCTTACGGTCCTCATGAGTTATTAACTTTAACTCTTTACATTAATTAGTTAATAATTATTAATCCGTAACTCTTTACGACGCTCATGAGAATTTATAACAATTTATAATATTCATTAACTTTGGGATTACTCGTTAAAACAACTATCGGGGATTAGGATAACTTGATAACACGACTATTAGAAATTAGGATTACCTTAGATCACTTGAAGACGCTCAATGTTGTTGATGTCCTCTAACGTTAATCCACACAGCTACCCTCGATTGCAACAAGAACTCCTTCTCCTGAAATCTCTCACTCCTTGAATGCTTGCTAGGCGAAGACAAGATTGATGTTTGGTTTCCTTGGGTTTTACTCTTTTCAAGAAGTTGATGGTTTCTTGGAATTACGTTATGGATAGGATTAACAAGGTTGGAACCTTACCCTTTTATGGATGGTGCATTTTCCTCTCTAAACCTTTGGTAAAGACCTAAATTTAGAGAGCATAAGGGTTATTATTTTTCTCCTAGAAAAACGTGCAAGAAGAAGGCACACCAAAAATCAAAGACTTTATAAAGAGTCTAACCCTAATTTAAGTGTTTAAAGAAAGACCAAATCCAAGCTTGAATTGGAAAATCCAATTCACAATTAATTAAATTCATATCTTGATTGATTGAATTTAAGATGATGAATCAAATTCATATCTTGATTGATTAATTGAATTTAATATGATGAATCATATTCATATCTTGTCGACCAAGTCACATTAAATTCACATCTTGATTGATTGAATTTAATATGATGAATCATATTCATATCTTGTCGACCAAGTCACATTAAATTCACATCTTGATTGATTGATTGAATTTAATATGATGAATCATATTCATATCTTGTCAACCAAGTCACATTAAATTCACATCTTGATTGATTGAATTTAATGTAATGAATCATATTCATATCTTGTCAATCAAGTCACATTAAATTCCCATTTTTCCTTCAAAAAACGTCCATAAAAATGGCACATAAAAAATCAACACTTTATAAGAGTCTAACCTTATTTTAAGTGCTCACAAGAAAAGCCAAATCCAAACTTAAACTGGAAAATCCAAATCGTAATGAATTAAATTCATATCTTGAATATTGAATAATAATTTAAGATGATAAATCACATTCATCTCTTAAACTAAAATTCAAAATCATTTTAAATCAATTCTCATTTATTATTTCTCCTATCTTCATCCAATCATTATTGGATCTTTATATATATATATATATATATATATATATTAGATAATTAATTATCTTTTATAACCTATCCTTTTTGAATTAAAATTCAAATCTCCTCATTGGGCTTGGAGTCCCACTCCAACTCAATTACACATTTACTCTTAATAAAGTCCAATAACAATTATTGGTCCAAGTTTGCTAATTTTAAACAATCGGGAATAACCTTTATGTGTAACCCATTAGGCCTAATTAGTCACTGACATAAATAAACTTGAACCAATTAAAACTCCTTTAACGAGCCCAATTTATTTAATGACCTCATAAGACATTAGCAATGCTTTCTGTAGCCATTTAACTAATTGAGTTGATCAAGTGATCTACCTTTCATATTTGGACACCGTCGGGCATCATCCCTCACATTGTCATTCACATTTAGTCGAGAGCAAAAAGATAGAGTATTATCTCTTTAATTGACTAAATGTAGCTAATTCACGTAACTAAGAATCTTCTTATATTAACTCTATAACGGATCATGACTCTTCATGATCACTTGCTTTCTTGCATTTAATCTCACAGTTAATTAGAAGCTATCCAAGCTTTCACCGCCTTATGAATGACTAATCCGTTGTAGGTGAGTGTGAGTCCTCTCAAGACGTCATCTATACTCACGTATTCGAGTTACACCCAAGAAAGTACATTGTTCTCCCCATTTTCGATGGATAGAGTTGTACAAAAAGTATAACCCTAGGACATAGTGTTCGATGACATCCTTAAGTCGTCTGACGATCCGCACTACCAAACGATTTAAACTTTATATATCCAATGATACTCTACAATGAATCTTTGTGGAGTCTCTCGGTCAGTTGATGATATCGATTCTCCAACAGATCCACCCACGACATCGGTAAGATCACCACGCACAGTATTCCATGAGTCCCTACTCAGATCTCTATACAAGTAGACGATTTCGTCTTATCTTATTGAGATCATCAACGCCTTTTCTTGGTGATTCAAGACTAGAACAAACTTTAGGTAATAGATATACGTGTTAAGTCCTCATGATCATGATCTCTTATCATTGATCCTCGAGATTAACACATATTCTATTCCTGCGCTTTATCTTCAAACACATATTTACTTTAAAATAAAGGTGAGACATAAATAAGATAAAGATAAAATACGCTTCATTTATGAACATCTTTAACGTAAAAAGGTCTTGATCTGTCGCATGGATTGCCTCTGGACACCTAAATACTAACAGAGTGCACATTGGTACTCCAATTTCGTGTGAATACATCAACAAGTCAATTAGATTCTAGCTAAATACATCCAAAATCTTTTAGTGGTTTTTTGAGCATTGTACATCATGCATGGCATAGGGTTATAAACGTTTAATCCGAAAAATTAGGAAGAGGTTAAAATTCCCTCCCCAAAATGCACGGAAGGATAAGCTCTTTTTTTCCTGATGCTGACGACGAGCTTTGTATTCTTATATCATGACGAATGAAAATCAGAGCATGTGCCTTGACTGACCAATCGATCCAATATGTCTCACGTCCTTAATGGCTAAGTATCTGTACGCATTCACACTAATTTCTAACTAGGCCTTTCAGCAATAATGATATTTTCAATAAATTTTATAGAGACACACTGAGAGGAATTTAACGTACACTTTCCTTGTTGAATGAGTCAAGATTATGACATACGAGTGATACAGTTGCTGATGAGGTGAGAGGATGCGGATGGCATATTAAGTCGAATTAAAATAAAACTACAGTTTTGTTTCATAAGTGAGTTTCATCATTGTTAACAATTAAATACTACCTCTAGCCCTTAATATAAGATCTTGTTTATAATACAAATTATACTACAAATAATATATTATATGAAGAACAAGAGGTAGTATATATTTTAAGCATGTAAATTTGTCTTTAAGATTTTTTTGATCCAATTGCCATTTGATTTGACAAAGTCTCTTGCACTTGGCCCATTCAAAGCTTGCTTAATTCTTTTAGCTCCCACTCTTGTGAATTGGTTCACCTGGAAATTTTAAAAAATCACTTGAAATTGAAGTGTCATATGAGTTAAATTTGAAGAGACGGTGCTGATTCACATAATTTGATATCTTTATTTAAACTTTGAAATAAATTATTTTCATATAATTAAAATCTAGATTTTAATTTTCATCTGCAGTTAAGTATCGGTTTGGTTTTAATTTATGTAGGCCCCTAGGATCAACCCTTCTCATGTGCTTCACCTCATAACTGACAGAGACTTTGAGTCTTTTAGTGTGAAATATTAGAAAAAGAGGACAAGTCTTTGACCCAAAATTCACGATTGGGATCCATGATCGATTTTGAGAGTTGCTAACAATTAATGTTGGCCACACAATAAACTTTATATTAAAAAACGGTGCATTTGCTTTTGAGATTTCTACACTAATCAAACAAATTATGCCCCCGTCAAAGGGGAATAGAATAAAATTGAGTAAACCCAAAAAAATAAAAAATAAATAAAAAAATAAAAATAATAATAATAATAATCTAAACACTTATCAATCAGTTCCTTTTTATAAGTCGAATTTACTTGATCCTCACATATTAAAGAAAATTATTTGACTCATTAAATATCTCCTATAAATTAACGCATTTCCCAATTTTACCCCATTTATTAATAATATTATCAACCGTCTCTCTAATTTAATAATATTTTTATATGATTTTTCATAGTTAAATTGCATTTTTAGGAGATTATTGTATGATTAAACACTAATTTGAGTTAGGAATGTTTATATTGAATTATGTGTAATTTGGGGGAAAATGATCATAATTTGTTAATTATTCATGCAAATAATTTCTTGACTTTTTTTTTTACTTTTGTGTTAATCTTTGCATCAGTAGGTGTTTTAAAAGAAAATTGGAGAATTTGGAAAACATCAATTAGGTCAGAATTAATTTTTTTTAGGAAAGGGGAAACTTACACAAAAGGCCCCGAATTTCTAGAAATTGTAAATCTGTGAAGAAAAAGGCCCGATAGAATTACCACAGAGAACCCATGGGGTTTAGAAATTACAAGTAACCATATAAACATTCAAAATTGTGAATTTAAGTCCCTCCAAGAACTTTTATAATTTTTAATTAAGTCCCTGGTCAAAACTTACGTTTTGACTAGTGGCTTTGGTCCGATTTGAGGCACCGAGGGTCTTCTTCCCGGAGCCGAGAGTGCCACGATTTGTGAAGAACCGGCTATCACCTAAGAGGAGGGGTGAATTGGGTGTCAGATAAAAATTTAGATAACTTTGAAAATCTTTTCGCAACTTACTAAAGAAGGTTTGAATGACAGTAATAATTTATAAACCGATAGACAATCATTCAAAACATATATGCTTTGAAATATAAGAGATAAGGGAAGAGAATATCAAAACCGTGATTTATACCGGTTCGGCCGCTTCCTTGACCTACTTCCGATCCTGCCTCCACTTGAGATTTTCAATCCACTATCTCCTCGCTTTAACCTAGCACAAGAGAAAAGCCTTTACAACCTCACAAGTTTAGTCGGGCACTTGTGTAGCCTTTACAATCTCTTACCGAGATACTCCCCTTACACACCGTAAGGATACAATTACACACTCGTAAACGAAGGATGATCCTCTCACTCTTGGACTCACTCCCCCGCACAAGTTGTAATCGTACACCCACTCTCAAAGGTTCCACAACCTTGAGATTTGATCACTAAACAGATAATCAAATAAGTGTTTGGACTCTCTCACGGAGTAGATGAATGATAATCACTGAAGTACATAATCGATCATCTCACTTTCTACTGTAAACTATATAAACATTGAGAAACAAAGTGTATAAGTTAAACGTTGGATTCAAAAATTTGGCATTTCGACAGTGCAAGCTCTTCTCCGTTGTTTTTTCCATTTTGAATGGTTCTCCTTTTATAGTCAGTGAAGAACATTGAGCAATTCTTTCAGGTTTGAATATGACCGTTGTGAGCGTATATGACCGTTGGAACTATTCGACCGTTGGAGAAATATTACCGTTGAAGCTTCTGACGTAATCATCTGCTTTTTGATAATCTGATGTTAATCCTTTGTTTGATAGTCTGAAACTTGCTAACAAACATGATTAATAGCATTGAGAAGTATAGCAAGTAGAAATCAATCGATAACAATTATTTTTGAAATCTCTGAGACGTTGGAAATTCTCACATGCGATAAATCAGGTGCATGAGTCCTTCATATAATCATCTCGGGACTCATTATCAAGTTGATTAAACATGATTAAGAATAATAATGATAGATTATATGAAGAGTCAAAAGCCAATCATAGACAGTTAGAGAATTGGAAGATTCACACGCACAACATTTTCAGAAACAGAGACATATTGGCTCGAGTCTCACTTCTTTGGCTCCAGTTTGGGTCAAAACTTCAGTTTCACAGAGTAGGCTAGAGTCAAATGATTATTTGAAAGTAACGGTCAAAAACCTTGGCTAGAGCCAATGCTCTTAGGCTGGAGTTTAGGGCTTGGCTTGAGCCAATAGAAATTGGCTAGAGTCAAAACTTGCCTTCTGACAAATATAGACAGGTTATTGGCTCGAGTCAGATGGAGTTGGCTAGAGTTTAGCTTTAGACTCGAGTTGGCATTTGAAGACTCGAGTTAGCACGTTAGTTTTGCTCTTCATCAGGTTGCTCTGGCTTGACTTGACTTGAGTTCAAAACTCTTGGCTAGAGTCAAAAACCCTTCTCAAAATGTCTAACTCTCTGCCTTCACTTAGACTCGAGGTGGAACTTCTGGCTCGAGGCAACATGCTCTTTTTCGATTTCTTTGATCTTTGATTTGAACTTTATTGCTTCCAAATTCTATGAAACACTTGTTGAGTCTAGATTCATATGGAATTGGTTTCACTTTATTTGGTTGTGTATCGTGTGAGCTATGTCCAGAAAACCGAGCCTATGCTGATATGATTCCAGAATTTCGAGTGTCGACTTTGGAAGGCCATAACTCCCTGGTCTGAACTCCGTTTTTGGCTGGTTCAACTCTTGATAGAACTAATTTTGAGTCTACGTTCATATGCCACTGATTTTAGCTCAATTGGATTTGTATATTGTGAGATACACCCAAAATACCGAACCTTGGTCAGCTGTGTGGCGTTGCTTTCTGATCCAACTTCTACAATTCATATCTCCTTGATCTGAACTCCTTTGGGCTTTAATGTTATATCAAAATGACGCATTTGGAGTCTAGTTTCATATGCCACTGGTTTCACTTCAATCAGATCTCTGGTTTGAGCGATATCGTCGAATTACCAGACCTCGCCCAAGATAAACGTGAAACAAAGTAGAACAAAGGTGCTGAAAAGCACTATTGGCTCGAGCCAAAAGTATATGGCCCGAGTTTTGAGCCAAACTCGAGTCTATGAGTTCCTGGCTCGAGTCAACTCTCATCAGATGCGCAAAATACTGTAGAAAAACGTTCTAACTCGAGTTTAGACCCCTTAGCTCGAGTTAGTTCATCCTGAAGCTTGATTTTGCTTATCTTAACTCTGAATTGAGCCATTCCAACTTCCATATCATCGTGGAGACTTCTAGAATCAATCTAAGAACTTGTATAATGATTTTCTTGTTCCATTCAGCAGTTCTTCTTTCTTTCTTCTCTTCTCTTCTCTTATTCATTCTCCACAATTCAACTCTTTCTTTCTTCTCTTCTCTTCACTTGATTAGTCTCTAAATACTTTGATAACTTCTCTCTTCCTTCTGTAAGTTCTTCTTTCTGTAACCTCTTATCTCCTTCTTGAGTAATCTCTATAATTCAACTTGGATTAATCTACATTAAATACAACAGTTAGTCAATGTAGGAGATAACTATGTTACTCAATCTTTTTGCTTTTAATAATGGCATCTATATAAGACATCATCAAAACTAATCATATCTAATAGACTGGATATTGGGGAGACACATCTCTGAACCTGGGAGACCATCTTCTTCTCCACATCCCTTCACTCTACCTTCACCTCCTTCTTCTTTCCTCGCTGGCGACCCTTGCTTCTCCTTCGCCATACACCTCTATCGCCGGTGAGATATAAAGCTCAGATCTGGAGAACAAAAGGGAACACCGGTGACCATTCTCCTTCCATATACTGTTAGTTCTCTATGTGTTTTGATGATGACTGACAATTGTAGATTGATTCAAGCCAATATGATTTTATTTAGAAGATAAATTGGCTCAATAACATCTCTTACCTCTGTTCTGTCATGACTCCAGTCATATATCTCTGAGTCTTTGGCTAAAGTGATCTCTGATCTAAATCACTCCAGTTAAGGATATACGACTCCAGTTACTATTCTTGAAAATCAATTTATTAAAATTTTTATGACTCGAGTCATTCATTTAATGACTCCAGTCATGCGTTGTACTTCAGCTTTTCAAAAGTCTTTCTCGATAGCAACTTTTTCATATCTGATATAACTCAAGTCATTTTGTGTTTAACTCGAGTCATGAGAGACATAGAGAGTTTTAACTTATTTATTTTTATGATATGACTTGAGTCACCATGGTATGACTCCAGTCATAACTTGAGTCATCATATTGAAATTCTTCTCTGTTTGAATTATTTGAACTATGACTCCAATCATAACTCGAGTCATTATATTAAATTTCTTCTCTATTTAATACATTTGAACTATGACTCCAGTCATATATTTGTGACTCGAGTTAACCTATCTCCAAATCGAGAATATGACTCCAAATCAAGCATATCGCTTTTTGATAACTTCATCTTCATAATCTGAAATTCCTTGATTAAGCTTTGGATACTCCATATTATTGATTCTTACTATTCCTAACCCAGTTTAATCAGCTTGCTAATGAGTTTCAGACATGATTAACAGGTTTTAATCATCAAATTATCATAAAGCAAATCCTGTCGGACACATTAAATGCTTAAACAGAGACGAAGCATGAAAATGGAAATTGAGCTTCTGAGCAACCATAAAGCATTCCGGTCATTTCCAGTCAACATTCTAATTGAGTCTCAATGGACAAATGGAATGAAGAATGTCAATGGAGAATAACGGCTAACATCGGAAGAATACGAAGAGACGGAGTAACGTTCGAACTCAACGAATATATTCATTACTCTCAATGGCTCATTAATCTCTCTTCAACGGCCATTAAATGCAATCATCTATAAAAGCCAGAAGCATTCAACTCATCAACTACCGAAACTCTGCGCATTCAATTAGCGACTTAAAGCATTTATTGTTTTTACTCTTACGAACAATATCTTCGGATATTGAATCTTCAGTGTTTATTAATCTTCTCTTTTAGAGAGTTCATTATTGATTATCAATCTTTGTAAGAATCTCTCAGTATTGGGACTTTAGGATTGGGTTATTTGATTACAACTTGTAAGGGGGAGTAAGTTCTAGTGAGAGGATTACTCCAAGAGTTACAGAGTGTGTAATCATTTGAGTTAGTGAAATCCTTGAGAGTCTGGGGACTGGATGTAGGTCTAGGATTTAGACCAAACTAGTATAAATCACTTGTGTTCAATCTCTCTCTTCTCTACTCTGTTCATCTCTGTTTCTGTTAGCAACTAATAGAGTATTTCCGAAGAAAATTTTATATCCCCAATTCACCCTCTCTTGGTGATATTCCGTCTTTCATATACAGCGGCGAGAGAGCTTGAAGAGAGAGAGAGAGAGAGAGAGAGAGTGCTTTGATCAGAGATTGGAGAGGAAGAAGCTACATCCACAATCACCATAGTCACCTTCCTCCTCCGCTAACGCTGCTCCTCAATTCTTCACTGTCACCGCGGTTTGGTTTCCTTCTTCTCTATTTTCTTTCTACCACCGTCACTTTCTTCCGCCGAACCATTATTTTCGGTGTTGTGTTTGTTATCTCCGGCGAGGTCTTGCATGTTGGATATGATTAGTTTTGATGATGTCTAATATAGATACCATTATCCAGAGCAAAAAGTTTGCATACTACATTTATCTTCTACTTTGACTAATTCTTATATTTAATGTAGATGTGAAGTTTAATACAATGAAGAATGATCAAGAATGGAGATTGAAGAAAGAAGAACTTGTTAAATATTATGAGAATATCAATATTCAAGTCTTTGTGATCAAACAAAAGTTGGAACGGCTCAATTCGGAGTTAAAATAAGTAAGTTCAAGCTTCCTGATGATCTACATAACATTGCTACAGTTCCAGCTCTTATTCTCACGTAAATAGTGTCATGCTTGAGCACAAAAAATTCTATGCTCGAGAAGAGAAAATATGGTGCTCGAGCAACATTGTTTTTCAGCACTCTGTTTCACGTTTAGCTTGGGCAAGGTCTGGTAATTCGATGATATCTCCCAAACCAAGGATCAGATTAAGGTGAAACTAGTGGCATATGAAACTAGACTCTCAATGCGTCATTTTGATATAAAATTTAAGCCCAAAGGAATTCATATCAAGGAGTTATGAATTGTAGAAGTTGGAACTGAAATTCACGCCACACAAAGAGACTAAGCTTTGGTATTTTGGGTGTATCTCACAATCTACAAATCCAATTAAGCTGAACCTAGACTCAAATACCTTTTTAAAAACATCAAGATCATGAAAAACAGAGATCAATTGAAGGAGATATGATGTTTTGAAGTTGACAGTCAGTTCAGGATATTGCAAAAAACACTGGTCAAGAACAACCTCCATTCATCTGATGATAACGGACGAAATACAACGAGTTTCGAATTGATTCTTCTTGCACTAGAAAGAAGACTTAAAGAGCTTTCTGAGCATGGGTAGTTTTCCAAATTTGGAGCTAATTTGAAGACGACATATTCACTAGAAATTGGCTCTTGTACAGCCAATGCTATTGCGCTTTTGAAAGTCAATGGAGACTGATATTTGCACAAGATCATAGTAGCTAGCAACCTGACAATCAAAGACAGTTACTTGAGAAAAGGAAAAGCAATGCTCGAGCGATCACTGAATCTCTTAGTCTTCGCCTTTGTATGCCTTGTGTCCGAGCAAGAAATTATCCTGCCCAAGCAGCATGCTCGAGCAGGAACGTTATGCTACTCGAGCAAGCACGCACCTAAGCTATTAGTTTCTCTCTGTCTCAACTATGCCCGAGCATTGTCTCTGGGATGCTCGAGCATTGGCGACACTGGATCAGAATGATGCCCGAGCATGAAGTCTTGTTGCTCGAGCATCAGTGATGAATGAAGATTTAAATACTTCTTCCAAGGCATGCTCGAGCAAGCATAGTTGAGTGCTTGAGCATGGTGCTTGAGCATGGTGCTTGAGCAGTAACTTGATGTTTCTTGAGCATGGGATGATCTACTACTCTTCCAATGTATTTTCGGTACTGGTTGCCCGAGCATACTAACAGTCATGCTCGAGCATGATCATCCTCTGCTCAGTAAAACAAGAAGTTTTAAATCCAAATCCATTGTGTTATCTTTAATCCTTCCCTTATCTCACTCAAAGCTATTTAGATTAAATGCTAATCATCATTTTGAGTGTATTTCATGTTATTAACCATTGCATAAGTGAAAAGCAGAAGTTCTAACAGAAGCATTAAATGCAGTTACCAAAACCAGTGATATCCTCGGCAACCACTTCTCTGATCAATGTAAAGCATTTACTGATATTCCGCTCGCACATTAAATGCTATCTCTCAACGGGCAAAACAAAAGGAATGAAGAATGTTTGCGAAGACCAAAATCATTAACAACGAAAGTGACCAACGAAACTTCTGATTCTAACGGATAGTTTGAACATTCTAATGAAAACCTTGAATCTATACAATGGCTATTAATACAACACTCAAGACGGAATATTAACAAAGTCAATGATAAACATTCTATTATTAAAGTTGGATTAGAGCTCAATGGGTACAAAGCAACAAAAGCTTCAACGGCTACTTCCAACTGATCTCCAACGGTCGAATGCTCGCAACAGTCGAAACACAATAACCTATACATTATGAAGTCTTCAAACCGGAAGAAGTGACGATTGATTAATGACTGATGAAGCCAATGAAATGATGATACTACTTCACCGTCTTTAATCATTTAGTAGAATTACTTTTATATTTTAAAATTAAAATAAACATGTATATGTTTATTTTAATATAAATATTTTTATATTTTCAAATTAAAATAAATTTTTTGAATAACAAGTTTATTTTAATTTTGTATAATAAAAATGACTATAAATATGTTTTATCAAAAATTAATTGTAGAGTTGCAATTGAAATTTCTTGAGTTAGTATTTTCCTTTTAAGGACAAAAATGCACTTTATAGATTTAGGAACTAAATTGAAACTTAATGTAAATTTAAAGAACCAAATGTATACTCTTGTCGTCAATTTAAACAATTAAAATTTGATTTGAATAGTTCACAACTGTGCTAAAAAGATGTGGGAAAGAATATAGTTTAAAATTATAGTTTATACTCCCTCCAGTCCTTTTAATAAGGAATGATTATCAAAATCATGTGTTTCAAAATATTAGTTAAAAGCAATAAATATATAAACTTTGTACCTTTTGTTTCCAATAATACCCTTGTTTAAGAAGAATGTACATGAGATAATAGATGAAAAAAATATTGTAGAGAGATAATTAGTGACACATAGTTAATGACGGTAAAAATGGAAAAATTAGTTTAAAATTTCAGACAAAGAGGATTTGCTCTTTATATTAAGGACCACCCCTATGAGAGTAAATGTTCCTTATAAAAAAGTCTGCAGAGAGTAATACTTCAAAGGCAAAATTAGAGCTGTCAAAATGGGCTGGACCCGGGGCCGGCCATTAAGCCCCATTTTTAGCCCCCATGTGATGGGGTTATTTTTTGCCCTAGCCCAAAATAACCCCCACTCCTCTTGGGTTATGATAGGGTCAACACATGCCAAAAATAACTTGAACACTTAAGATGGATCCAGTACCTGTGTGTGAACCCTAGTAAGAGCCACCACTGTTTGAACATGAAGCTGCCATGTGTTTGCTTTTCCTGAGATCCCAAAACCACGATCAGAAATGAACAGAACACCCACTCGATCTCATTTCCAAAATCCTCTTCTTCTTTTTCATGGCTTCGTCGTCGCCGGCGTTCTAAAACAACAATAATGATACCATTCAACAAAGTACGTCCTCTCCATGATTCGCAAATATATACACATACAGATCGATCTTCTTTAATTTAATTGTTGTAAATCGATTTCATGTATTGATTGTAATTTATTTGATTCAGTGAATGAGGGACCTATTCCTCTGGACCAGAACATTCTACAGAAGCACGTCGCTTTCTTCGATAGGAACCACGACGACGTCGTTTATCCATGGGAGACTTTTTAAGGTTTTTCTCTCGTACCATCTTCTTTATCTTCTACTCCCCTTGTTTTTCATTTATAACACAATATTGAATATCATATCTGAATATACAATATTTATTAGCTCTGATTAGTTGCGTCATTTTCTATATATACTCTCTTTTTTGCTTGAGAACGAAAAAGAAGATAAAATGGTGTAGTATGGGAAAAGCAAAATAAATTCTCATTACAAGAAGAACACGCGTTGAGGTCTGAGAAGCCACACCCATTGTTTATTATGGATAATGAAGTTCAATCTGAAACTCCACTTGAAGTGTCTGGAAGTGTAATATCCCCAATCTCATGTGACTTATTGTATTGAATGAATTAGTGAAATATATGAATTTACATCAAGATCTTTGTCAATAATATTTATTTATTCTATTTTCCATCATGAATAATTAATTGAAGAAAAAGGATGTGGAATTGGTTATTTAAGAATTGGTTAATTAATTGGGCCATGATCAATTTGGGATAGGAGATGATAATAGAAGTCAAAATATACTTTCCCTTTTTACCGTTGTAATTTTGGCAAAGGGGGAAAAAAGAAGAAAATAGTGAAATTCCTAATATGGGCCAAGAAGAAGACATGCAGAAAATCATGGATTTGTGGACATTGGGTTAGGAAGGGAAGCAATTTTTAGAGCCCAAACCAAGAGGCCATTTCGGCCAAACAAGAGGAGAAGGGAGGGAAAAAGTTTTCATGAAGATAGTACACCTTCTAGAAGCAATCATGGAGCCAAGATTTGAAATTCAAAGTTGGAGCCAAAAGTAAATTTGAAATTGGAGCCAAAGATTTAAATTTGAAAACATGTGAGGTAAGCCATGACATCATCAATCTCATCAATTTTATGAAGCATGAGAGAGGTTTAGGAAACATAATATTTTCCAAAAATGCCTTAAAATTTCAACCACATGGAAAAAATAAGGGAAGAAGACAAAGTGATCATGAAATAACCTAAGGAAAGTAAGGGCATATGAGTCATTTATCCAACCACAAAGGATGAGCAAGTTTAAAAGGGCATTCCCTCTCATTCTGGCCCTCAATTTCGGATAGAAGGGGAAGAGAAGAAAGAGCACAAGAGAGTTCACCTAAGAGAGCTCAAGAGAAAAACACAAGAAATTCAAGAAGCAAGGGAGTTCAAGGAGTCAAGAGCCTAAGGTCAGATCATGGATTCCAATACCATTCTCTTCCACTTTCTTCTTCTTGATAAATATTGACAAACAAATTCCTCTTTGGTGGTGTAAGTAAAGACCGAAGGAGGAAGGAAAGGAAACAAGAACCAAGAGCTTCAAGAGGTTGAAGATCTAAGTCAAGTAAGCTATCTTTAACCTACCTTGTAAAACCTCTAAGTTGATTGATGTTGGTAATGGTGGTTCTCTTGAGTATTTATACATGAGGAGGGTCTATTTTTGGATGAGGAAAAGATTAAACATTTGCTTGATGTCTTAATCTATGATTAGGAAGAAGATTAAGCATGCTAAAGTAGAGTTATGTTGTTTGAATGAACATTTGGATTTTTGGGTGCTTATGTAATTTTCGGTCAGCCCTATTTACATGAAGATTTGAATCAATTTTGGATGTTTTGATGTTTTCAAAGTGTTTAAAATGAGATTTTGTATAAGAATGATCTTGAATCATGACTTTGGAATCCTAAAGAAAGGATTTAAAAACGTTGGAAACTGTTTTTGCAATGAGTGAAGACAGTTGACTGATTCGTGGGTTTTTACCTATCAAATGAACTTGGAAAAAGATCTGAAAATTTAAAGCCATAAAGTAGACATCCCAAGGATTAATTTGATAGGTAACACGAAATATTTGGAGTTTTGTACTAAGAGAACCAAAGTCTTGAAAACAGCCCCTGAATCTGGAATTTCTGTCTGACCAGAGGTGGTGTTCTGGCCTGTGGCTGGATTTTTGGTTGTATCTTATTCAAATGGATATTATTAGTTGCAAATAGACATACTAAGGGTCAGTTGGCCTTTTGAACCACCTCAATCAGATTTTTCTAGATTTAGTTATGAATTTTTGAATTTCAGTCACTGTTGCTGGAATTTTCTGTGTAATCCGAAAATGAAGAGGGTTTTGCAAATAATGGATTTCCAATGAAGAAAAGGGATTTAAAGATTATGGAAGTTTGGAAAAGCCTTATTTCAAGTCAAGAAGTCAAATATTTATTAAAATGAATTTTCATTATTTTTTGGAATTTATTTGCATTATTGTTTATTCTAGGGCTATTTTGCCAATTGTGCACCGAGAAAATTTATTGATACTTGTGAGCAACTGTCAGGTAGTAACTTTAATCTTCATATGCCTCATGTTACTTTGTATGTTTGATTTTCCATGATTGTGGATCCGTGTCTCGTGAGAGACATGTGTTTGTATGTGCATTCAGTGTGGTCTGGGTTTGAGGCCCAACCACTGTGATTTTCCTAGCGCTATGGATCCGGGGCTGCTATGTTGAGCAATCCTACGTTTATTAGGACTTGGGTCCTTCCGCAATAAATATTGCATATGTGTGGTATGCTTATTTATATTATTGCACGTGATTACTGAATGCTGAATGATTTATTATTTTCCTGATTGTGGTGACATACATGCATTGCATACACTTTTCATATGAGATTAATGGTTACTCTGAGATTCAATTATGAATCCTAGGCTTTTGCAAGGGTTCATGTAGTTCTTCTAGGACGGTGCCTGGAGATGAAGGTAAGCATGCGGAGCGAGACTAAAGTGTGTTGTTGGTGACTCCCTTTTTTTTATTATTATTTTGATTTTATCCCAGATGACTGTATTTATTATTATTATTTTGGCTATTTTGAGGCATTATGAATCTGGGTGACTGTATATTAACCCACCGGGGAAATTTTACATTTTAGTATTTTATTTTACCAGTATATGTAGTCTAAACCGATGTGTGCTCTATTGCTTATACTTTGATGCCTGACGTAATTAACCTGGGAAATGAAACTAAAAATTGAATTATAATAAAGGACCACACTACCCACTACCCGAAAGGGCAAGACTGGTAGGGTGTAACAGGAAGTTTTAAGATAAATGAAAAAGAAATATCTAATGTGTGTGGAAGTATTTTACAAAAATTGTTATGGACAAGGATGGTTTTGAAAAGGTCAACGTGCAATTATTGTCAGGTTGAATATGCAGCTAGACATCCTAAGACCCGAAGTAGCTATGGAACTTCACATTTGGGTCGTCATATTCCTTGTTGTAAGATTCTTGCAAACTCTGAATTAAATGAGCAACATGGAAAGTCTAGTAGAGTACAGATTAATCAAGAGGTCCATCGAGAAAAGCTTACATGAGCCATAGTTTATCATGATCTACCTTATAATTTTGTTGAGTATGAGATGATTAGGGTTTTGATAAATTATATTAGTCCTGATGTTGTGATGCATTCTAGGAATACCGTTGTGTCAAGTGTTTGGAAAATGTATGTCAAAGAGAAAGAAAAACTTAAGTAAATCATGTTGAGGATTTCTAATAGAGTGTGTCTAACTTTAGATGTTTGGACAGCAACTAACAGTGAGGGTTACATTTGTTTAACAGCTCACTTTGTTGATGATAATTGGAGATTAATCAGTACGATTCTAAACTTTTGTCGAATGAAGCCTCCACATACTAGGGTTGAATTGGAAACTACTTTGTTTGATTGCTTGAAGCAATGGGGTATTCAGAAGAAGATATTTTCTATTACACTGGATAATGTCTTTGCTAAATGACAACATGCAGCTTATATTAATAAATCATCTTCGTGTGCAAAACAATTTGTTGTGTGATGGTGAGTTTTTTCATATACGTTGCTCTGCACATATACTTAATTTAATTGTTCAAGAAGGTTTGAAAGTGGCTATTGAAGCATTGTATAAAATTAAAGAAAGTGTTAAGTATGTGAGAGCATCGGATGGGAGGATGATTAAATTTCAAGATTGCGTGGAACAAGCTGGTATAGACACAAGCATTGGTTTGAGAATGGATGTGTCAACCAGGTGGAATTCAACATATTTGATGCTCAAAAGTGCGCTTAAGTATGAAAAAGCATTTGACATTCTCCAAGTGTTAGATAGGAATTATAAATATATCTTGTCACAAGAAGAATGGAGAAGAGGGGAGAGAATATGTGAATTTTTGGAACCCTTTTATGAGACTACAAACATGATTTCAGATTCATCTTATCCAACCTCTAACTTGTATTTTATGCAAGTTTGGAAGACTGAGTGCATATTGAATGAAAATTTGTGTAGTGATGATGATGTTATTAGGGATATGTCAATGAGAATGAAAGAGAAGTTTGACAAATATTGGAAGCAGTATAGTGTAGTCCTAGCTTTTGGAGTTATTCTTGACCCGCGGTTGAAGATTGTTTTCTTAGAATTTTGTTATACAAAACTGGATCCTTCAACCTCTTATGATAAGGTTAGAAATGTGAGAGAAAAGATTGAGAAGCTTTATGAAGAATATGCAAGCAATCTTCAAGGATCAAGTTCTGCTCATTCTCTATCATCCAACAAATCCAATATCTTGCACAACTCTAGTGGAGAAGGGAGTAGGCCCAAAAAATCAAAATTATATATCAGGGTATGTTCTTTTATGCTAAATTAATATTTTCTTCATTATTGTTTCATTTAGATAATTGATATATTATATTTTGCAGGAGTTTGAAATGTTTGAGAACAAGAGCATGTATGTTGTGGTCAGTGTGGTGTAATCAAGAGGCCTTCAAATTCATTTTTGAGGGACTGAGTTGTTATGGTCAGTGTGCAAGTAATAGTTTAGACACTTGATTTTGTGATAATGAAGAAGAATTATATTGTGCAGTGGTATGGTTCATGCATTGTCACCTAGAAATTCACACGAGCTGGGGTCTCAAAATGGCGTGGTTTGTTTTGGATGGAAAGCTTCCAAATGAAAAATTGCTTCCACCACCATCGGATCTTCCCATGTGTTAATAAAACTTTGGCTTGAAAAATTGTGACCCCTCATTTCTTTGAATCTTATTGGCTTTTGTTGATTGACTTTTTGTTGTTTGTTTTGGAAGAAGGAAGAGGGATTGATTGTTTGATCCCTCTACATTTAACTACCAAAAGTGTTGATTAATTTCTGCGAAATTGTAATATTCCTCCATTTGAATGAGCATTCTTTGATTTTGACACCATAAAAGTTGATATTCGTAGAGTGATATGCACGTAGTATAATAAGTATTACAATAAGGCCAGTAAATTGGGCACTGCCTCATTTTATTCTCTAAATAGTAATACCACTTTGGTTGCTAGGCTATAGCTGGCGAAGCTGAAGTTCCATTTTAGCAAATGGCTGGATTAGAATTTGTTGAAGTTTTAGTTGGTCTAAAATGATTTTTGACCTGCGGGCTGGCTCTAATCCTTAGGGTTATATAATTTTTTGGCCTATGTAGACTATTTAACATGCAGGCTTTTTGGCCCGTGCAGGCTATTTAACATGCGGGTTTTTTGGCCCTAGCCCGCGGGCTAGAGCCTAATGGGCCTGGGTGGCCCGTTTTGACAGCTCTTGGCAAAATTGCATCCAAAAAATACTCAAAGGTATTGGATTTGGACGCACCTAAGAAAAGACTTCAGAGTGCTGGGTGAATCACAAAATATTTTAGAATACTGGACACATTTGAAGAAAAACAAAAATTTAGGGTGTCAAACACACCTTAACCTTAAATTAATTTCACATAAAGTCTAAATTTGAAGTTTCATCTGCAGTTAATTAAGTATTGGTTTGATTTTGATATATTTTGGCCTCTATCAATCAACTCCTCTCGAGTGCTCCACTTCATAACTGACAGACTTGTAGTAGTTTAGTATGACATATTAGAAAAACATGAAGATTTTCCTGCCCCAAAATTCAGTATTGGGATTTACGATCGCTTTTGACAATTGCTTATTAACAATGTCAAACAATAAGCTTTATATTCAAAATCAGAACATTTTCTTTTGACATTTCGGCACAATTCAAACAAATTATGCCCCATCAAAGGGAATCTGAATAAAATTGAGTAAACTATACGCCTAGACTGTAAAGTTTTCTATACGTTTATCTTATACAAAATAATAAAAAAAGAAAGACGCGTTGTAACCACTTCAAATAACATTATTTCCACTCATTTTTCGGTCTTGCTCATTGCTTTTAGACTCTTTGTTTATTTTTTATTTTTTATTTTAATCCTGGGTCATGTCTCAAAAGTTATTGTAAGGTGAATTTAAACCTTTCTGTTGTTCAGTCTATTGTTATTATTCAACTCTTTAAATGTTTCAAGACATGAATGAAAGAATTACAATATTTCTTGAAGAGACGTCTCATCTTTTTATATTCACTCCTAAAGTGAGAATAAAAGGAATTAACTTTCTCCTTACTGTTTTTTTTTTTTTTTTTTTTTGGGAATGCCAGATCTCGAACCCGTACCTCGTCGTTTTAAAAGCATGGCTTAAAACCGCAAAGGCACGAGCTAGCTGGCTCTCGTTAGTGTTTTTTATTTCCGACAATTTCTTAGTGTATGACTTTTGGTATGTATATGCACATTAAACATTGTTTTATGAATTTTTATGTTAATTGCAATGTTTAGTATACTAAAAAGTTACATTCATTAATTTAAATTCGGTATTTCAACATGAAAAACTTTGTTAATTTGCTTTTTCCAAGTCACTATAACTCTTAATCTTAATTATTTTATATAAATTCCGAAATTTAACATCATGCAATCAATAACTAAAATCAGATCATGTTTACCTAATTGAAGCGGCCAAAATTACTATCACATCTCAAGGAATGGATTTAATAATAAAAAGAAAAACTGCAGTAACAAGTAAGCGGTGTTAAATTTATTGTCAAATTTTTCCACTAGAACTTGTTATTACATGCTCATTAATTGTTATCAGACTTTTTAGTGATTAAATCTTTTCTAGAAACTTTCACTACTATAGATTCGATCATATATAACACTTATTATATAACAGTCACAATGAATAAATGTCAAGAATGCCGAGGCAAGGGTCATGCAATAATATATAACGCTTAAAAGTAACGGTTAATTATGCACACCATCATGTATTGCAAGGCATAATTCACAAAAATGCAAAACTAACGATTGTAGTTAATAACCGGCATTTGTTTAGTGACAAAAATGATAGTTCCTTTAAAGCAACCGTCTTGTAATACTTACAAATGATTCATCTTACAACATATTATATCAGCAAAGACAAAACATAACAGTCTACAATAACAACCATCATTTAATACTTTCATAACCCTTCATAATATCGTCGGATCTTCATAAGTCATAACCCTTTGTAACATCTATTAGACTTCTATTTAAACTCACCTATTCTTTATCGGCATCCTCCTTCTCTCCTTCATCGTGTTACGATCCCAAGGAGCTCCTCCAACTTCGCCACCCCCTCCTCCACCATCACCTGCTCCTCCTTCACCTTCTCTTGAAATGGAGGTTTTGATGCAAATATTGGCAAGCTTTGACCGATGCACAAGATGTCTCGTGGCATACGCCAACAAGATGAAAAGGAAGTTGAACTTCATACTTAGTCATAATGACATTGAATATGACTTGCAAACAGACCCTTCATCTCCTTCCTCGGATGATGAGAATGAGGAGGAAGAAGAGGAGGAGGAGGAGGAGGAGGACAACTGTAACACCCCTAATTCAATACTACACATTATGTATATTAATAAGTAGTATATATGAATATCATCAGAGTGGAGCGATTGAGCGTAATAGTTGGGTTGAACGGATGAGTAACTGATGCATGGCTATAAACTTAAATTCTTTGTGGTGTATCCGATCGGCACATTAGTGGTACAATTATCTGAATATTCAAAAAAAAAGTATACATAATACTATCCCAAAATAAAAACTTTGGTTGAGTCCTCACGTGTGCTGCTTACCCTTTTCACCGGCTCCCAATCCTCTAGATCCTGAAGCTAGGGTAAATTCTGAGATTCAATACTCATTGAATCTTAGGTAACAGTTAACCTCATGCTCAAGTATAAACATATATGTATGACAAATATTCATTACATTTCAACATTAACCATACACAACATACATCAGATGAAGGTTATAACAGTACATAGCTCACAGCATATATAATGTTAACAACACAACAATACATAGCACCCAACACACAGCTAATGTAATGTTCACAACGTTTGCACTCACCATGTGCCACGAATCCACGTGTCCTCAACGCTAGGAAAACAATCATACGATATTATCATGACTATAACCCATATAAAGATAAATGTATATAAACAGGTGACCTAAGACCAAGTCTTAGCCACGGTATACCCAAGACCTAGTCTTGTCCACGACTCTTTGAATCATCTATCACATATAAGCATACAAGACAACATAAGAGTTAGAGTTACAGTACGCGTCCATACCTTAATCCGTGTAGCTAGTGGTACGTTTGTCTGTTCGGTACCGATTCTTGACTTCTTGGATATCCTATAATATTATTACCGCATTATTCCCTTTATAAACAATATCCTAAGAGATATTTTTGCTGCTATTGACTTTTTACCCCTGGTGGGTTTGTTATTTTAGTTATACCCTTACATTTCCTTAAAAACGGAATTTCAGCATTTCTGCCCTGATTTTTCAGTAACTTTAAAAAATCATAATTAATTCTACAAACATCAAAATGAGGTGATGAAAAATTCTACACAAACCTTGACATGTCTAGTGTCTAGGAAAAATAACGTCTTTAACTCAAAATATATGAATTAATACAAGTTTTAATTTTTCCAACCACTGTTCAGATTATCTTCCAAAAAACGTGACCCAACTTCAAGAATTTTTATCTCCTTGTACAGAACTCTAATTGCTATATATTTTATATATTTAGAAATTCCTCCATGTCTAATTTACTCCTATAAAATTTCATGATTATAGGACTTCATTTGATACATAAAATAATGACCACAAGGTGACTGAT
This sequence comes from Acacia melanoxylon, assembly GCA_019022615.1. NCBI lineage: Eukaryota > Viridiplantae > Streptophyta > Magnoliopsida > Fabales > Fabaceae > Acacia > Acacia melanoxylon. The sequence continues at coordinate 2,104,799 of JAFJYJ010000071.1, read as the reverse complement.
TCCAGAAAAACTGAAATCTAAGATTTTTCCCAACTTCCACCATTTGGGTCTTTTGATTACAAAAATTATTTCCCAACAAGTGTTTACCTCGTTCAGCATTTTTTCAATGCAAGGAGGCCTAAAAACAAGCATTGGAATTTACTTTCTAATTTTCTAGATTAAAACTACAATTTTACTAAAAAAAAAAACTAAAAAGCTAAAGACTAGAGAACTTACCTTGAAGAACTTTGCTTCTCCTTCCTCCTTCTCTTGCTCCAAAGATTTCACCTCTTTCACTCTCACTACTAAGGAAATCAACTACTTGGAGTTGATTTGGTGTGAAAAATGAAGAGGGTTTGAGCCCCTATTTATAGTAAAATTTCCAAGCTCACAAGAAACCTATCACACCCAATCACTCTATTTCCTATCTATTGGATCAAACTTACTTTATTAAACTTAATCCTCACCCTTCATTGTTGTTAGAAAAATCTAAACACTATGGAAGATCTTTTATTTTAAATAACATGTGCTCTTATAGATCAAATATCTTGATTATAATATAGAAAAATTTCTCTCCTCCTCCATGTGCCTATGCATCACTCTCATTGACTTTAGGGGCTGATCATTCAATCCTCAATTAGCATCCTAATGAAGTGTTTATATGCCCCTTAATTATAATTGTCATTGTAGGATTGGTTCATTAGTTAATCATGATCATTAGTGTTTAACATAAGCTTAATCTTATCTTCCCATTGGCTTTAGATTTTCAAAATAAGACAGCCCTCAATTGATGCTTTTTAATTTGTCTCTTGATTAATTTGAAGAATCATACAAATTATTTTAATTAGTGAAAGCTTAATTGCACATTTGTTTTTGCTAATTTCTTTTAACTTGCTTAAGTGTTTTCATAACATTTCTTGCCTCTTTTAGTCATAAAATAACCATCGGTTTATGTACTAATTATATCACATTTTATGATCCTAATCTTAGTCTTATATGTTGCCTTTGGTTAATTTAACTCAAATTGAAACTCACCTAAAATTATAATTAACAAATTACAATAATTAGACACATATTCACCTTTATTTTAATACAAATTATTCACCAAAATGTAATATTTATTATCAATAAGAATTTTAGGGCTTTACAACAAAGAAATGGTGGTGATGATGAACACCACTATTTTAAAATATAAAAAAAAAATTGTTAACAAAAAAACTTAATAATTCACGATTATTAATTAATACCCATAAAGTATTCTGATAACACCAATATACTTAATGATTCTAACTTAATAAAATTCAATTAAATCTTTCAAAATCTTTCCTCTTCCCCTCGCTGACTTTGAGTGCCTCCTCGTTATTTGATGATTGTTAGGACAACCAGGTACCCTTTCATTACGTCCTAGTCAACTTCCAACGTTGTAATGATGTTTTTTCACGTCCCTTCCAGATGTCTATTTAAACTCCCTGTTGTCATTTGCTTTTCCTACATTTTCTTCATCATCCCTCTCTTTCTTTTTTCAATTGCCAAGATGAAATGACGTGCATAAGACTTGTCATAAAACTCTTGGCGTCATCTTCCACTTCCTCCTTCTCGTCCTTTGCAACCTCCACCTCCTGCTTCTCCTCCCCAACATCCACCTCCTCCTCCACATCCTTTGCTTCCTCAGCTGGAGGCAATGTTGAGGCATGTAGAATAGACTGACCATGTCGTGAGAAGGCTTTCTGAATACCTCTTCAGTTTGAATAGGAAGGTCAATCTCATACTCAATGCGTATGGGATTGGCCATAATCCTAGCCATTCCTCTGGTGACGGGTAGCCTAGTGATCTCATCAGTTCATCAGGCTACTCGCCACTATTTTTTTTTTTCATTTTGAATATATTGTAAAAAAAAAGAACATATCTAACAGTCCTTACAAAAAACCGTGATGAAATAAAATAAATAAATGTTATTAACCTATTCTTTCTAAACTACCGTCATGAATTCAAAAATAAATAACGGCTCTCTTAAAACATCTGTCATATAACTCATGGCACAGAAAAAATAACAATGGTTTTCATAAATTTATATTTAAATTCACCTATTTTAACTTTTTTCTGTAATAAGGTTTTTCAAATATGCAACCATGCATGCATTAAAATAAAAGAAATATCAAATCTATAATGGTTATTAAGAAAGCCCCTCTACTTATTAGTATACCAATTCAAATTCCTAAATGTTATTAAAAACCAATAGTCGCTATTTATAAAATGTAATCATCTAAATCTAAAAGACGCGCGGCTTGATAATCCACGAAGCCTTCTTTATATAAACGTCCAAAAATTTAACTCCACCTCTCTCGAGGATGGAAACAAAAGGCTAGGCCCCTATGAAGGGCCTACGGCTTGGGTTGCGGCCTACTATGGCTTGGCATGTTTAGGAAAAAGTTCAAACCTTAAGCTTATTTAGAGGCCTTTTAAGGTAAATAGGCTAGGCTTTTTAATTTAAAGCCTGACCTGAATGCCTGCAGGCCTAGCCTAATTAATTTTTTAGAATATATTTTATTGAATATAGAATATAATATAAGTTGTGAAATTACTTCAACACCGCATGCGCTTGTTGCTACCTTTTGAAATGCTGGTTTAAATAATCACCCTCAACCGCTCTTCCACCTCTTAGTTTCATATCTCTCGTAGTTAAAACATCATCTTCCATCCTTATACCTCTCCACTTCCATTTCAACTTCACACAGTCAACTGCAAGCTTTCATTTTTCTTTAACAAAATTATGGACATACGCTAGAGAAATTATAATTCATCATCTTGGGACAAATCGAAATATGAACTCACTCCACAAACAAGTCATGAAGGTCTCTTCCACGCAACTTGCAGGCTCCATCATATGGTCCAAGTTGACCTATTAAAGCAAGAACGTTTGGACCAATGCTTCAAGGAACTTACCACTCTTGCTTGCTCTTTCAACAAGAAGGTGGACAAGTTATCTTGGAGAAGGAAGAATCTAATGGTGCATCAAATTCTTAAAACATCTCCATAACTTTTATTTTTAGTTTTTTTATATACTTTGTCTTTTTTAAAAAAAAAATTGTTTGTAAAATAGTGGTTGTATAATCAACTACCAAAATTTTAAAAAAGGTGAAATACGTAACGTTATTAAGTAAAACCCATAACTTATTAGAAACCATGCAAATAAATAACGGTTGTAATTAGTAACCATTATATTTTGTCCCACGGAATGATAGTTGTTACACGAAAAATCGTCATGTTAGTTCAAAACCTTTCCCCTGAAGACGGAATATCACCTAAGAGGGGGTAAATTAGGTGATTTCAAAAAGTTAACCCGAGAACTAAAATGATAGAGAAAGGAAAGAAGAATAATGGATACAGAGGATTTATACTGGTTCGGTCCAAACTCTTGACCTATGTCTAGTCCTCAGACACTCTAGGATTTTCACTATCTCTTTCACGATTACACACTCTAATTTTTGAAGTAATCCTCTCACTATGAGTCACTCCCCCTTACAAGTTGTAATCGATACACCCACACTCAAGGTCCCTCTGCCTTGAGATTTTACAAATAATCAATCAAAAGGATAACTCTCTCACAAAGTAAATTTATAATCACTGAAGTACAGAATATTCTAATATATAGAGTATTGAATGAAACAGTAAATAGCAATAAATTCGATTGAGCGTTGGTAGTTTCCGTTGTTGCTCTCATTCAATGATTTTTGTATTTATACTCGTCACCATTAATGACCGTTGATAAAACTTGAAGATAGCTATTAAGAGTCTTCATCTTTCCTTTAGACACATAAGGCTTCCATTAGACATAGACCATCGTCGTTTGAAGATTCAAGGATAAGTCGCTTTCGGATCACCTTCGAAAATCTTTATACGATATGCTTTTGGTCATTGGTTGACTTAGAAAGAGTTGCTTTAGTCTTTCGCCGGAATGGGTATCTACCATAGTGACCATTTAGCCTGCTCTAAATTTCATTCCGTGTGCGTGCTCTATTTTCTATAACGTTTTTAATGCTCTGACACATTTATTGCTTTTCGATGATTTGCAAGAAAAACATTTGTTAATGACCTGAAACTCACTCAATAAGATGATTAATAGCAATGTAAGTGATATTGAGTAGTATTTAAACAGAATCAAAAGTTAATCATAAATATTTGAATTTACGAATACTGAAAAGATGAAGTGATTAAAGCTTCTGTAAGAACTGTACTCGAGTAACATTTCTACCTACTCGAGTAACATTCTAAAATCCTTCACAGAGAAGGCTTAACATTAGTCTTACTCGAGTACAAATTTGGTCTTGCTCGAGTACTATGCTCGAGTAACTCCTGAAAACAACAGTAGATAACAAGTCAAAACGAGTATGCTCGAGTAAACATTTGCATGTGCATGAGTACTATGCTTAAGTAAGGCTTAAAATGTGCTCAGGTAAATATCTATAGAGAAGAGTTATTAGACAAAAGGAAACATCTGCTTGAGTAACAGTGATCCCTTGCTCGAGCAACATGCTTGAGTAAGGCCATAATTGTGCTCAAGTAGGCTTTACAAAATAGTACATTAGTTAAACAAAGCAACCATGATCGAGTATATAAACTAGCGTGCTCGAGTAATTCGTTTGAGCAAGACTCAAAGTTTGCTCATGTAACTTTGTTAAAGGCAAGGTAACAGCTTTCAACTACGGCATGCTCGAGTAAGTCTTTACTTGTGCTCGTTCAACTTGCTCGAGTAAAGTCACTGGACTTGCTTGAGTAAGGGTCTTGCTCGAGTATATCATCTTCTGTGCTCAAGCAGTATGCTCGAGTAATGTAACACCCCAAATTCCGTAGCATAAATCGTGTCAGTGACACGTGGTTTTATAAAAATTCATCAGAGTTTTGAGGTGCTACAGCTTAGCGTTTTGCGGAAACGGAGAGCATGTATTAAAAATTTGAACAACAGGTATAACAATGAGTAACTGATATGAAAATACTCAGACATATGATGATGCCTGACGTATACTGATATATATATATATTACAAAATCTCCCGAAGGAATGTTCATGTGATACAGTAATACAAAACTTTATAATTACAATTCTTCTATGTAACTATATCCTCTTCCGCCAAGCCTTAGGTAGACTTGGGACATAGAACCTAACTCAGTTAGATCATCTCATTTGGCCAGCCGGGTAGGTCTAGTGGGAGTCTCACCGTGCTAGCGACCGATTGATCGAACCACATAGACGACCCTTCTAGTTTAAGCACCAAATGATATGAAGTAACTTTATTAGATTCATGCCATAAGGTAGGTTCTGTTGACTTTCTCCCTGCATTTCCTTTGACCGGTGCCTTCTCACGGCTCCGTCTATCAGCGTCTTTTTACGGCTCCATCTACTGGTGCCTTCTATGATCCTGAACCTCTAGTTAGATCTAAGATTCAAAACAAATTGAATCTTAGGTAACAGTTAACCTCATATAAAAAGTATAACAGTATATGCATGGCAGATATTCACAACATTTCACAACAAATATAACATCTCAACATATCAGGCAATAACGGACACAGCCCACTGCAATATGTATGTTATCCCAGTCTGCACATTCACCAGTGCCACGATGGCCTATCGTGTCCTCAGCGCTAGGAAAACTCTCAACGGCGTTAACAATACCAAAACCCGTAAATTCACGATTTCACCATTTTCAAAAAGAAAGAATCTCAATATACGAATCATTCCATCGCATACATGCATACAAAACATATCAGAGTTAAAGTTACTGTACGCGAACGTACCTTCCTTCCATGTGAATAGTAATTTACTATTCACGTATACGGTACTATTCATGAATATTAATACGCCCGTCCATCAAATCTGCCTCCGGAACCTTGGATATCCTTCGTTGACGGTACTTCGGTACGTTTTACGAAAAAACGGTATTTTTGACAACGGTATGATGGCCACACAACAAAGTGATACGATTATCACAGATATCCCAGAGCTCCGCTAGATTTTCTCCGGACTCCTCCTTCTCTCTAACACTTCTCTCTATTCTGAATTTTGGTGTGGGAAATGAGAAGAGAGGTGCCTTCTATTTATAGGGAGGAAAATGGGTCCTTAAGTGTAATTTTCACCTTTGGGTACTTCTATGTAATTTTCCCCAAAATAAAATAAAACACCATGCTTCACTTGCATCCCTTGCTTCCCTTGCTTGATGCATGGAATGCATGGGAGATTAAAATATGCCCTTGCTTCCCTTGCTTAATGCATGGAATGCATGGAGATTAAAATATGACATGAATAGTGAATACGTATTTTTGAATAGTAAATACTATTCATGAGGCATAAAATACTGATTCCAATTTTGTCACTTTCAAAAATAGGGCCTAGTAGTCTCCCAAAAATAGGCAAATTCTCAAATATAGGGTTCCAGATAAACAAATATCTGGGTATTACAAGTAAGGTCTTTGGATATGCTCGAGTAAGGACCTAAAATGACTTAATAGAGGAAGTTAGCATGAGACTTGCTCGAGTAAGCCTCTCAGCGTGCTTGAGTAAGAGTTGTGCTCGAGCAACCACTTATATGCTCGAGCAAGCTCTTGCTCGAGTAAGCTTTTACCCTGCTCGAGTTAGGTCTTGACTTTGGCACTTTTCACTGATTCAAAACCTTATACATTTACAAGTCTTGTTATCATCAAAACATATAAAATGAGAACTAACATTCTATTGGGATCCGTACACGCAGCGGAAGGTTTTTCATCCATTTAAAGACTTATGAATCCCATCGAAGGATCTATCAACGGCGTTTAAATCAAGTTCGTTTGAAAAGAACCGTACCTATATCGAACTGGTGTGCGTCTCGTTCTATTTGAACTCATGGGCTACCTACTCGATCAACAGAAGTCGACTCTACAAATCTCCTCCCTCTACCGGTATCCACACGAATAGCCTCGAACACGAACGGCAGCATGCTAACGCCTTCAGTATTCTTGCGTCTCTTCTTTTTCTCTCTAGGGTTTCTCGCGGCTTTTCTAATACGACTGACAAAATGTCCCGTAGGTTTTCTTAAACCTGATAGGCGTATTATATTCAAAATTAATCCTTATTAATTTTGAATTTTGAATTTGGATTAAAATAATATATTAATTAAATATATCTAATAGATCTAATCTAATCTATTTATTTAATCTGAATTAAAAGCCTTCGATTTAATTTATCTCTACAAATTAAATCGATATATGATATCTATCTATTTAATTAAGTTTGAGATACTATATCTCAATTTAAATTAAATCAGATATATGATATCTTTATTCGAAAATTAAATCTGAGATACAATATCTCTATTTGTTTTAGATATTTAATTTATCAAATAAATTAAATACAAAACAAATATTATATAATAATATTATATTCTCTATTAAATAAGATTATTATATTATTCTCGAATTTAATATATATATATATATATATATATTCATCCTAGATTAAATACAAGATTCATTAAATCTTATATATATCTAAGATTCAATTAATCCTGACACTTTTTGCTTGTGTTGGGCTATTCTTGTGTGCGACCCCGTGGCCCATTACGAGATTGGCAAATGGCCAATAATACGTACCAGCCCCACAAGTCGAAGCGCCCTCTAGCAAGACATTGCAACTACCCAATTCATATGGGGATCGTTGATACGATACTACCTATCATACAACCATATCACGTCCCTTTTGTCACGCGATAATTTGGTCAAGGATGAGCCATGGATAATTTCAACTTCCTGTTCTTGACCATTACTTTCTCGATTCTCGAGTAGTCTAATAATTGAAATGGAAACTCCTTGCCATCGTAATATGGCCATACGTTTCCATCTTGACCATTCACATTCCTCTGCATGAAAACCATTGATCCCGATCCAAGCCTTTATCATCACTCGGTCAAAGGTGACTTTTGACTAGGTCAAAGATCAGCGATTCATCATGTAGGAATCCATGATGATCTCATGTCAAAGGGCGTTGTGACATGGTTATATATGAGATAAGCTTATGACTAATTCCATGCAGTTTTCTCATAGTGGGTTGGTTCAGCACCTTGTACTCTTACAAGTGCCTATGACTTTGATTCGTATCTCCATACCTCATCAAAGCTATACTGGTCTTATTTCATCTTCGCTCCCACGTAGATGACCGACCAGGGACATTTAGGATAATCTATAAGATATATCCAAGGATACAGTTATCACTATAAACATGCAAAAGAAATGATAACTAAACTGAGAAATACTTTAAATAACATAAACATTTAAAATACAATGACTTGCCCCTAGGGCATAATTTCCAACACATTCTCCCTTTTTTTAATGATGACATCACTTGTTAATTTTTGAAATTTCTTTGAAAAAGTTGTGAGATTAGAAAGGAAGAATATCAAATGGAATAAAGTTCAATGGAAGAAGAGTAAGCACAACGTAAGCATATGAACTATTGAATTGCATAGCATATAAACATTAGTACATAAGATTATTCAATACATAGCCAAAAACTGAAGACAACGCAAAAAGCTAAAACATCAGTCTAAGCAGCCAACCATAGTCTTAAGTCTTACTCACCCACTTTGTCATCAGGCAAAAAGAAGGGAAAGGTGATGTCGGATATAGGAGCAAGAGAAGATGAAGGCTGAGGAGGAGAAGGTGTAGTAGTCGATGATGAAGTGGAGGATGAATCGTGGTGAGAAGTGAGTGTAGGGGCAGCAAAAGTGAATGGTGCAGATGGTAGTTAAAAGGGAGGATCAGAAGGTGCAGATGGTGTAGGAGTGGTGACAGGGACAGATGGTGGATCAGGGAAAGGCTAAGAGACAAGGATAGGGTCAGGAGGAGCCGTGGAAGAGGATGGAACAGACGAAGCCAAATTAGGATCAACAAGTTTGACTCCAAGAGCATCCAGGGGGCATCAAATATAAGCATCTTCTGCTAAAGTGAAGTCTACTGATCAGATAGTACCTTAAACTCCTTTTTCATCTCAGTAACCATAAGGGTTAGATGAGCCTTCAAGGTCTTAATCAGGGCAATATTGGTTTCAACCAAAGTCTCCAATTTCTGGTCAACTGTGGCCAGATGAGCGACATAGCTTTGAATGAAAGAAGCCATAGTAGCCTGAACAGCACTTTGAATGGCCTCATTAATAGAGGCAACATCAAATGAAGGTCCTGGAGCAGATGCAATTGATGAACCGGCCTGTGATGATTAGCCTCATCCGATTTGGAGGAAGAAGCCACTATCTTCTTTATAGATTTCTTCTTAGGCTTCCCGGTAGCCTCAGTGAAGGATATCCACATTCTGATCAAGTGTGGCTTGCCAAACATCTCGAGCCATACTGGTGCCTCATTCGGAACCAAATACCATATGTTGTTCAAAGTAAGGCTGTGCGATACTAGATTCAGAAAGGGAATAGTATAGCATTGAGAAATACCAGCCTGGGAAAGAAATTGCACCATCTCATGAATAATCCACTTTCCCAAATTGTGAGGCTCTTGAGAGATGATGGATGCAAACAAAGGATAGTCCCTCTTCACAAAATGTGTAAAGCTCTATCCCTTCTAAACCATATTGCGACTGTACAGATACCATATCACTCTAGAGGTGTCATTCATGTCTGCAGGCTTGAACTGCAAACAACCAATAGGCTTACTGGGCATCAAAATGGTGAAGATCTCATTATCTGGCAACTTCTAAGGATCTTGGTCCGGGATATCCAAAATACTGAGAATGGTGTTAAGAAGATCAGTAATTATCTTAATATCTATGCTCCTCATTGAAGTGAGCAAAACATCTTCGTCGTCCTCATGTTCTTTTTCATTTATCCTTATGTTGAAATAGAAGAGTTTCACAAATACAGGACTATAGGGGTACAAAGTGATAACAAAGGTTCATATTGGTGAAGCCATGGCAACAAGTCAAGATTACACTCTGTTCTAGATCTCTTCAAATCCATAGATACAGTCCGATAAAATGGGCGATTCCCATAATGATGGTCAAATGAAGCTTGATTAATAATGATAATGGCAATGTTAAGCATACCCGGAGGACAAACCAAAGGATGACCAAGAAATTGTGACGTAGTAGGAACGACTGAACTATCAGCAGAGGTTTGCGGAGTCTGACTTCCTAAGGCCTAAGATTGTTGAGATCGTCGCTGAATCCTCTCAGTGTTGGATTAGGCATTCCTTCCTTATCAGGATCCACTGCTAGGAGAGTCTCTTTGCCTTTCCCAGAGGGCAAAGACGATGTCTGAAGGCAAGTCACAGGCCTTGAAGGTTCTTGTATCACAATCCCTTTAGCTTTGGGTGTGGGTTGAGGATTGTCAGTTTGAACTTTCGAACGATAGGAGGAACAAGGTTTCTTTTGAAGAGGCCGAGGAGGTGATTTCGGTGTCAACTCCAAAGAGCGATTGAGAGCCTTAGGCAACATTAAGGTTCTTTGTACGGGCCATTTAAGAATCAAGGTGGAAATTGAAGAAAGAAAGGGATTTCAACGAGAAGAGAATATGTGGGTTTCTCTGCGAAGGTGAGGAGATCAAAGAGCATGAGGGAATTTATAGAGGGAATGAGAGTGAGTAACGGTCGGTAATGACGATTTGAGGAATCCATTGGGAGGAATCGAAATGGTTCGTCTTAACGGTTACGGATTTGAAACGAAAGGGCGAAGTGTTTTGAGAAAAGGGATGACGGATGGAAACTGCGTGTGAGAAATGAAATGACAAGAGCTGAAGCTTATGCGACTTTGCTCAAGCACAACCATATCTGCTCGAGCAAACATCCTTTGCTCGAGTAAAGGTAGCTCAGGGTTCATGCTCGAACAGGCACTTATGTGCTTGAGCATGATTGCAAAATATGCAAAAATGCTGGAATACCATATTTCAAGTGTGCTCTATGAACACTTGAACCCCTTTGAAGAGAGACTTGATCCTTGCGATTTGTTTTGGTTTATCAAGGTTGCTAGAGCATAGTTGTGGGTTTGTCAAGTAGGCTTTGATCTGTGCCTCAATGCCAGTGTAGTCTCTCGACTTTGCTCGAGCATGCCTTTCCCTTTGCTCGAGCATGCCCTTGTCTATGCAACTTCCCGTGCTTTACTCGAGCAAGCTTGATCCTTGATTGAGTAAGCCTACTTGAAACACTAGCAAACCCATTAAAACACGATATTGCTCAAGCATATAACTGTTATGCTAAAGTAAGATATTAGTTTTTGCCCTATTACAGTGTAACTTTCTATGATGTTGCTCAGGCAACTTAAGGTCTGCTTGAGCATCATTGGGTCTCTGTTATACTCTGTTTTATGACGTTAGAATATAGCGTCCTACAAAACAAAATTCTAAATACTCCGATGCTAAAGTCGTAATGATCTTTCAAATTAAACTTGAAATTGACTAGTAAGGAAGAGATTACTTACAGCTCATTGGGGTTTACCATACCCAATTCTCTTTTGATGAACATGAATTCTTCTTTTCCTGACGGCTTGGTGAAAATGTCAGCAAGTTGAATATGAGTGGGAATGAACAACACCTTAACATCCTTCTTCTGCACATGATCTACAATGAAGTGATGTCTTACGTCAATATGCTTGGTTCTTATATGTTGACCAAGATTTTTGGCCAAGCTTCTTGTACTTGTTGAAAGATAGAATATAACCTAAGAAGGCGAGTGAATTGGGTGATTTAAAAACTTTTTCGAATGACCCCTGAAACTCACACTAAAAATAGAGCAGAGAAGGAGAATGATAGACACAAGAGATTTATCCAGGTTCGGTCTAAACTCTTGAACTAAGTCTAGTCCCTAGACTCTCTGGATATTTCAATATCTCTTTCAACTGATTACAAGCTCTGTAACTCTTGAGTAATCCTCTCTCTAGGATTCACTCCCCCTTACAAGTTGTAATCAATACACCCACTCTCAAGGCCCTACTACCTTGAGTTTCTTTACAGAAATGATGAATAGAATTTGACTCTCTTATAGAGTAGATAGATAAACACTGAAGTTCATATATCCAAAGATATTACATAGTAAAGTGAATGAAACAGTAGACGCAATAAGTTCATTTGAGAATAACTGTTTCCGGTAGTTCAACTAAATTGAATGCTTCTGCTTATATTTGGTGAAGGAAATTAATGACTGTTGAGAAGCTTCAATGAACCGTTATGAGTAATAAATATAGTCGTTAGATGTTGAAGCTCGTTTGTTAGTCACACACTTCGATTCTGCAAATGATTGCCAACATACTACCGTTTTGACATTCTTTTTGTTCTTCCCGTTGAGTGTTGTAGCATTTAATTAGGGAAAGAGAACAGGAATGCCTTCTGATTTCTTAGAGAATGGTTGCCCAGTTCATACTTGGTTTTCTACAACTGTATTAAATGCTTCTGATGTAATCAATGCTTTTTGATTTATCTGCAGTTAATCTCTCATATAATCATCTGAAACTCATTGATAAACTGATTAGACATAGTTAAGAACAATAATGAGTGATGATAAGAAGTAATCAAATCATAAGCAAAGATTTAAGTTTTACGGACAAGGTGATTTGTAGAACCAGAAAAGCTAACTCGAATTAGTTTCACGTTCACTCGAGTTGATCATTTATCACTCGAGTCACAGTTTCATCTTCTCTAAAAAATGCGTTTGAAAGCAAAATAGAAGATGTCTCTGTATGAACGTAACTCGAGTCTAAAATGCTCAGTTCAAGTTGTGCACTCGAGTCACGCATTTCTCACTCTAGTCAAATATCATTTTCACAAATGTCTTCGAGTTGAGTTTTGAAAATATTTTGAACATAGAGCATACTCGAGTCATTAAGTAGTGACTCTAACAGATGACTCCAGTCATCAACCACTTTACTCGAGTTGCTAAAATAAGTCTTGAAACGTGCTTCAAAGTGACACTCGAGTTACTTAAGCTCAACTCGAGGCATTATTTTGACTGTTAGAAAATATTTGAAATGGGGACTTAGAATTTGAAAAGATAAGATTAAGTCCACAAAAGGTCAACTCGAGTCTAATAGCATTAACTTGAGTTCATGCTTTTCATAAAAGAATTTCACAAAGTCTTTAGCTCGAGTCACGTAGAAGTAACTCGAGTCACCAAAGTTAAAACACATTTTGACTGAAATTTCAAAACACTTGACTCGAGTCTTTCAACCTAAACTCAAGTCAGTTTTTGACAGACACTTAAAATAGTTACTGATTCAAGATTTGATAAAGCTAAATGATTTTTACTTGAATCATTAACTTCCTTTCATTTACAATTGTCTGTTATCATCAAAACAAACATAGAGAACTAACATTCTCCCCCTTTTTGATGATGACAACACTTGTAAACCAAATGAAAAGTTTAAAAGGTTCTTTGAGGAAACAAGGGATCAATATATAAACAGCAACTTAAGGAAACAGACTAAGATCATTTCATTCATTTCAAAAAGAAAATTACATAGGATTAAATCAGGAAATGAAATGAAACACACACACACAAACTTGTAAAACAGGAAATTACAAAAAATAAATCAACTATTAGTCTGCAACTCTCTACTTCTCTCCCACTTTGTCATCAGGCAAAATGGGGTTTGAAGGATCTGAGGAAGTGGAAGCAGGTGGAAAAGGCAAAGTAGTATATAAGGCTAAGGTGAGACATAAAGAAACAAAGATAGGAGATTCTGGTTTAAGTAAGAAAGAGTGGTGAGAGGGAAGGCTTTCTAAGGAAGAAGAGGATGGTGAGAGTTTGACAATGGTAAGTTGAGAGGCAGGTACATGAATGGTGGTAGGAGTGGTGGTGATGATGGGGGTAGTGAAAGATGGAATAGAAGAGGAAAATGGAACAGGTGAAGGTATGGATGAAGGTGAGGTGAAGGGTATGGGAGAAGAGGGGGTGAATTGGGTTATTTCAAAAAAAAAAAATTAAACCCGAGAACTAAAATGACAGAGCAAAGGAAAGAGAAATAATGGACACGAGAGGATTTATACCGATTCAGCCCAAACTCTTGACCTACGTCCAGTCCCCAAGCACTCTGGGATTTTCACTATCCCTTTCACGATTACACATTCTCAGAAATAATGGACGCAGAGGATTTGTGAAATTATTTTTTTTTCTTTTGGAAAAACCCATTATGCTTTGATTGAAGTTTCCTCTCCCACGCGGCACCAAGTTAAAAGGTTAGAAATTCAGCATTGTTATTAGTCCAATAGACTCTTCAATGTGAGAGTTTCTAAGCTACTTGGTCTCAACTCTATCTAATAGAGTAGTACTTCCCACATCTAGTAGTCATGCAATTTGAGATGGATCAAGATTTTCTAGGCTTTATGGCTAGAATCAATTGCACTCCTGACCTATAAATCCCATAATGTAAGTGTTCACTTACATCATGTGTCTATTTAGCCATTAAGCCTGGAAAGCAAAGGCAAATAAGGGAAAAAATCTCTATCAGAAAGGGCGCAAGGGGTATGCAAACTTTTGACCTTAATGGTTTGCATAGCCCTGTGCTTTTTCTAATAGGGATATATGTTTTTTCCTCATAGGCCTTTGCTTTCCAATGTTAATTCTTGCGATGAGACATAATTATAGGCCCACAGTTACATTATCACATATATACATCAACCGTTGCCATTGATTCTTCCCACAAAGCCTGCAATGTCTTTATCCATCCCGAATTGCTTAGCCACTCGATGTGAGAGATACGGTCCTATTATATACAGACGAGTCCAACTAGCTCAAAAACTCTCACTTGAAGAGTCTCACATCCATACATCACAATTATTATACAAAACCATTATGTATTATGAAAGTTTACAATTCTAATTTAATTAGAAACCGTTATTTATGTACTAAATATATAACGATTGTCTACATGAGACCATTATTTATTTTTATTAAAAGTTATAGTTCTTACATAAGAACCGTTATGTATGTTACTCAATAAATAAAGGTTGTCAAAATGAGACCGTTATGTATGAAGGAAGCATTATCATATATTATGACACTTGATTACGTGTGCCCGTTAATTATTATCATTGAAATGTACATATCATGGTCTCACCAAGCCTCAATACATAAAGGTGTTATATCACAGCCGTCATAATAGGTTCAAAATAAATAACGGTTTGGAACCATTATTTATGGGTGATAATAACCGCCATATAACACGATTTATATAATAATATTTGTACTCAAGGTTGTCTATCTAATGAGTTTAAACAAACTCAAATTATAAACTCTTAAGAGTTTACTTTTATCAATAAATAGCTATTACAAATATGTGATTGAATATTTAAAATACTACCCCATGTCCATAATATAAAAGCTAGTTGACTAATTTAGTTAAATTAAGAATGTTAATTACTTGTAACAAATGTATGTTGGTTTTTCTTAAATAATATCTTTTATCATACTCTGATCTTGGATAAAAGCTCCTTAATATGTGCAATCAATAGGGATATTTGGAGAAAAATTATAACTTTAGGAGACAAAGTGAATTCGGGTCTTATATTTAGGACCAAATCCAATCCCCAACAAGCTAAATTTTATATTAAGAACCATAGTTAGTAAAAAAAAAAGTAACAATAATTTGATTTAACATATTTTAAATTCAAATAATTAAAATAAAATCCATCAACATTTATAATTTATCAAACTCAACAAATAAATTTTTATGCAGTTCATATATGAAATCAGTTAATATGATGAAATCTAAAAAGCTAGCACAAGGCTAGCAGAAGTTTAATAGTTAGCTAATATATTTTTATAAGTTAGAAATGCAAAAATGATAAACTTGATGTGTTAATTCACAAGTTCAACTAAGTTTGTAGCTAGCGTAAGTTTAATAACGAGTTGCATCATTTTACCAGTTATTCAGAAATCAACCAGCAAGTATTAGAATAATGTATATAGTAATTCCTCCATTGAAGCATTTACCTCTATTTTTATATTTATTGATGCATGGTAACAACTATGAGCCGTAGTCAACCTGTCTCTGTCAAGAGAGGAGATATTTTCAAGAACATATTATAATTTAGGGGAAATTAAAACGTTATTTTTTCCTATAATCTCTTAATTTACCCCTATCAAAGCATATAGCGACTAAAATGAAAAGGAAATGAAAAAAGTTTGTCGTTGATTCACATGAACTGACAGGCAGAGTCATGAACTCTCAATAATCAACATCCACAGCAAAAATCCACGATCCAGCAGCAGCATATCGCAGCAACACTGCACAGCAAAACAGCGTAAATTATCAAACAAAACATACCAATTAATTCACCTGTAATATTATATATAATCAAATCGAAAAAAACAATGTGCATGGAACAATTACAAATTAAGTTGGATTAATTGTGTTTTGTGTATAGGAATAAATAAAGGGAAGATGTGAAAGTGAAAAGAGAGAGAAACTCACCATCCTTTCCAGAAACCTTCACCCTTACTTTTGGTGTCTGCGACGATATTATGTGATGAATATTGAACAGCTTTCACGGTGGTGGGATATCCAAATGGTGGTGTTCGGTGGTGTTGATCAGACTGACCCGGAGGAGGATAAGCCATTACTGGTTTTGATTGAGGATAAGCCTCTGCATGTACAAAATCATTATATATCAATCTCTCACATACATATTATGATCTCTATCTCAACAAATTAAAAACAAAAAAACAAAAAGTTTTATATATGCAGAAACTATAAGTCAAGAATACAGCAAGAAACTGATTAAGTTGAAAACTAATAGTAATATGATTCTACAACCAGAAACTTGGTTGTCTTGACTCATAGTATCTGATGATACAGGTTATGCATTGGATGGAGAAAGAAAAAGAGAGGGATAATTTTATATATAGTGTCAATGGAGATGAAAAGAATAAACAAGAGGAGAATAAACCGAGGGGATAAATTACTTGTAATTTTTTTTGTCGTTAATTTCTATGAAAGTGTCCCACACGGATTTTGGGCGAAGAATTTGAGGCTCTAAATATCGAATTTGCAGAAGGCCGAGAAAGAAACAACAGAAAAAACTATCAATTTTTGGTGGTGTTAGCAAACCATTGAGCTGGTTTCAAATTGTTAACTTAGAGAAGCAGAGAGGAAGGAGAACAACATACTCATATAATTGTGTACCATATGATTTATTGAGGGAATCCCTATAGCCTAATTATATAGAAAGGAGGGGGGACATAAAGGAGGGAATTAGGCAGTAAAGGAGGGAATTAGGGAGGGGAACATGGAGAGGGAATCAAGGCACTAAACACTCCACCTAACACACCACTAACACACTCCACCTAACACACCACTAACATTCCACTAACACTCCCCCTCAAGTTGGAGCAAAGATCCAACTTGTTACAAAGATAATCCCAACATAAAAGAAATAATTCAAAATTACAAAATTCTTACACACAAAAGAAATAATCCAAAATTCTCACACACTCCCCTCAAGTCGTAAGCGCCTTGAAGCAAACCCAAATAATTGCCAAACACCTCTCCGGAGGACGCAAAATTCAGCAGATTGGCATTCAAGACAAAAGAGCACTTCACGAACGTGCTGGAAAACGAAACAACCAAACATCCAGCCACTAGAAACCAGTGAACGTGCACGAAACGAAATGCCGACTGTGCTGAATTCATTCTCACAACATAACCTTCGAAGCAAAGAACCGGCCTATACACACCGGGAATGAAGGCTCGATGTTGTAGAACAAAACCATGACCGTAAAATGGTCACAACTCCAACCGAGGCTTCACAATTCTTGACAAAGAAATGTCACCAACGTGACCAAATAGATGCAAGAAATAACCAAAAAACCACAAGATAAACAATCACAAACTTGACCAAACAAACACCAAACGTGACCAAAACAGCCACACACCATCTTAATTTCGACGAACCTTACGTACGTAACTGAATAGGTAATTCCGTACCTGAAATCCTTCCGAAATAGTCAGAAAAGGAGTCGCTGGAAGACCCATAGCGTTCACCGGATTCTAGAAACACGTCGCCGGAATCTGGAAATTCTCGCCGGAAAATTCAAACAGTTACCAAAAGCTTCAAAACTCACAGATCAGACCGGAAATGAGAAGAGAATGCCGCAAAAGGAAGTCGCCGACCAAACGGAGATGCCACGCGCCTTCACAGAATGGCTGCCGGCAAGCGCGTGTATTCCACACGCCGTCGTATAGACTTCGAACGGCCACCAAATTTCAGGCGAACGCCGATCGGAGGGTGGGCATTCCACCAAAGGGGCACGTGTTCCAAGAAAATAGCAGAAACAGAATTCAAACTCTCTCCTCTCTCTCTTTCTATTTCGGACCCAACAGAAAATAGAACCAGACGGAACCAGGGCAGAAACCCTAGCTCTGATACCATGTTAACTTAGAGAAGCAGAGAGGAAGGAGAACAACATACTCATATAATTGTGTACCATATGATTTATTGAGGGAATACCTATAGCCTAATTATATAGAAAGGAGGGGGGACATAAAGGAGGGAATTAGGCAAAGAAAGGAGGGAATTAGGGAGGGGAACATGGAGAGGAATCAAGGCACTAAACACTCCACCTAACACACCACTAACACACTCCACCTAACACACCACTAACATTCCACTAAACAAATATATCTCAGATTCTCGGTAGATCATCATAAAGTTAGAGATATATATATATATATATATATATATATATATATATATATATATATATAGGATATATTAAGAGTCACGCATTGGACATTAAATTAAAGGTATATAAAGTTGATATATATATTATCTAATTGGCTTAAGCTATTTTGATAGGAAAACATATTTAATATATATTCAAATTACTCAAAAAATAAATCAATATGTATTAGAATCATTTGACTTGTGGGACACAAAGAAATGAAGAATAAGGAAAATAAAGAATATTGGGACCTGATGTCTTTGAGACATAAAAAAGAAGTACAAGCTCAAGAAAAAAATAAATGGGAAAAAAAGGAGTATGGAGAATATTAAGATATACTAAGAGTCTCACGTTGGTATTGAATTGAAGGCATATAAAATTGAGGTATATCCTATCAAATTGGCATAATATATTTTTGACAA
Source organism: Acacia melanoxylon (assembly GCA_019022615.1). Taxonomy (NCBI): domain Eukaryota; kingdom Viridiplantae; phylum Streptophyta; class Magnoliopsida; order Fabales; family Fabaceae; genus Acacia; species Acacia melanoxylon. The sequence goes on along the minus strand of JAFJYJ010000071.1, from coordinate 2,085,722 downwards.
AAGATAAATTTAATACGACCTAAATTACTAAAAAAATCAATACTCACACAAAGCCTTGCTTTCTCATCAATAAAGGTTGGTCCAAATTGGTAAGGAGTTTGGCTCATAACCATAAAATTGTGGGTTCGAATATCACCAATGTGAGGACTTTATTGGTCGGCCATCTGTAAGTACCTCTGTAAGCGCTCTTTAAATCCGGAGGCATGGCCTAACCTTGGTGAGCCCCCGAGATCCAACTCACCTAAACTTTTTATTACCAAAATAATTCATAATTTTTATATATGTAATCCTACTTTATTAATTTATCTTGGAGTGATTTTAGGCTATTTTAGATTATTAGGAAATATTTGGATCATTGGCAAGTTTTAGGAAATAATATAAATCTAAATTAATTATGATATCATTGAGAATAGATTGTTAATATTTTAATTGCCTATTTTGTGATGAGTTAATATTTTCAAATATATCTAAAATCATGATCTCATTTAATTCTTGTGATCAAAGAAAAGCATATTAGAAAATCCAATGATGCAGATTAAAATTAATCTCATAAGGTTGAAGAGATTGTAATGGCTGGATTTTATTGGGCCAGTTCAATTTTAATGGGCTCAAATTTGATACCCAAGTTCTCTCTTCCACTCGTTAAAGTGGACATCGCTAGTTAGGCCATGTTCTTACTCGGCATTTTTCTCTCCTCGCTCACATTACGGATTGGTTTCATTTTAATCTTAAGAATGAAATTGACGGAGACGATCACTTTAGTTGGAATCTTTTATTTGGTTTTGGCATCCTGATGCTCTAGAATCGAGGAACGAACCGGTCTTCAGTGTTGATTTTGTAAGACCGATTTCTCCGGCATCAGTTCTTACGAGAACAGCACGCCTGTTTGTAATTGTTGATAGGCCAGGTGGTGACGCACTTCTCAGTTCTTCAACTGATTGTGTTTGGCAGGCTCCTATGCAAGACTGGATCAAATTAAATGTCGACGGTGCTGTCTCTTTAAATAGGTCCAGTGAGAGATGTGGAGGTGTGTTGCGTGATGTAGCTGGTTCTTGGGTAGCTGGGTTCTCATCCTATTTGGGTATCTGTGAGCCACATGAAGCTGAGGAATGGGCTCTACTTAAAGGGATGCAATTGGCATGGAACTTGGGCCTTCGTAAAGTTATGGCAGAAACGAACTCAAAAAATCTATATAATATGTTTATAGTTAATAGTGAGGAGAGTTCTATGAGTTCAATGGTCTTGCAGATTAGAGATTTTTCTAAGCGTTCATGGGATCTTCAATTCATCCTTATTTCTCATCTTCAGAACAGAGTTGCTGACCAACTGGCAAAGGATTGTCGTTTACAGTCCAATTTTCTTGATTCGTGTCCTCCTTCCTTAAGGAGCTTGGTTTTACAATATTGTATGGGATTTAATTCCCCACCTTCTCTATTTTAATTTAAAGCCTATGCCTGCATTTTTACCAAAAAAAAACCCCTAGCCGACACTACTAAGGAGGATCACGTACACTCACGCATATGCTCATTCTCACACCACGGACTGAACCAACGTTGTGGCTGGAGGTTTTCTCTATTCACCAAGGAACTTCACACACAGAAAACATCCATTATCAGTTCCATTGATCTTCTCTATTCACGGCCCACACTTAAAATTCCATTACGTTCTGTATTTAATTCCTTTTCTCCATTTACCGCACAAGTGAATCAAGCTCATTCAATCATCATTTCCTATTTTCATCATTCACCAAATAGTCGTGACTTATTTGAAGCGTGAAGGACGAGATATTTCTATGGCAGCTTAAGCTTATTTGGGAGGCAACTTGGGAGGAGAATAGAGGAGGGTAAAGTCTAGAGCTTGCACCTGAAGACCATAAGAGTGGCTTTCCTTTTATCTTTTTTATTCAACCCTTGAGATTGTTTAATTTTAAATAATTTTGAGTTGTATTGCTTGAGAACAATCTAGTTTTAGATAATTGACATATTTTTTTTTGAATTAAATTGATATTTGGATTGATTTTGTGCTGAGATACCTACTAGAATTTTAATTTGCAAATCTTTGAATTAATTACTGTTCTGTCATAAGAACACAGATGTCTAGCCCTAGGTGGACTAGTATGTTGATATTGGATCAAATAGCTCACTCTTAGGTATCCATGGATGGGATACCTTTGAGAATAGAAGATCACTGTACACACAGATATGAAGGCTTTCGCCTAAGAGGGGTGGGGTGTGTGCACAGTGTATGCAGTATTGTAAATGAGAGAGAGCTTAGAGTCTGTGTACCTTTTAGGTTAACCAACTATATATAGAGGCTACCTTAGGGTTAGGGTTTGGACTGATAGGCCTCTTGTGCCTCCAAGCCCAAATGTTCTGCCATTACATCTGTGCAATATTGGTTGCCTCTTATTGGGTCACACCTTGAATGGGTCTAATATATTATTCCATAACAGTTGCCCCCGGCCCCGCATGGTTCAGTCTCCGAGCTGCCGGGATGTATTGATTGTTTGATATGAAATGCGGATTTGGCCGAGATGTATCCAGCTTATCCGGGTTGTGCGAGAAGAAATAAGATCCCTTGCTTGCTTTCGTAGCAATGTTTTCTAGGATAATTATTCGGTTTATATATCTGCATTTGATAACATGTAAGCAAATCACATTCAATGGAAAATACTTACTGTTGCATTCCGGTTTGCCTTAATCTCGGCTATTGAAAATCATGCTTTTCCACTGACAACCCATGTTGCCCCCGGCAGATGGTGGTTCGGTCTCCGGGCTGCCGGGATGCATTAATAGTTTAACCTGGCTCTCCACACGGAACTCGGGTTTTAACTTTACACAGAAACTCGGATTTCAACTGTATCAAAAATTTGCATGGATCCCTAATTTAAACTAGATTCAGTTTAAACCGGTTTGTATACATCGGATTCCTACATGTTTAGCTTTCACATGATTTTGGAAAACGGGTTTCTCTACCAAGAGTTCAACATCTGCATGTATATGCATTTCTGAACTTGCCCCCCAATCCGGGTTGTCATTAAAATGAATCGCCCTCCAATCCGGGTTGGCGTTAAAATTAATCGCCCCTCAATCCGAGTTGACCTTAAAATTAATCGCCCCCAATTAATCGCCCCCCAATCCGGGTTGACATTAAAATTAATCGCCCCCGAATCCGAATTAAAACTTAAACTTGACATGATTCATGAAAACGGGTTTGTGTACCTCAGATTCATGCATGTATAATTCGGACATGATTTTTGGAAACGGGTTTATGTACCTTGGCTTCCTACATGTTTAAATCGAACATGATTTTCGGAAACGGGTTTATGTATCTCGACTTCCTACATGTTTAACTTATACATCATTTTTGGAAACAGGTTTTTGTACCTTTGATTCCTACATGTTTAACTCGGACATGATTTTCGGAAACGGGTTTACGTACCTCGGATTCCTACATGTTTAAATCAGACATGATTTTCGGAAACGGGTTTTTGTACCTATGATTCCTACATGTTTAATTTCGACATGATTTTCGGAAACGGGTTTATGTACCTCTGATTCCTACATGTTTAACTCGGACATGATTTTCGGAAACGGGTTTATATACCTCGGATTCCTACATGTTTAACTCGGACATGATTTTCGAAACGGGTTTTCGTACCTCGATTCCTACATGTTTAATTTCGACATGATTTTCGGAAACGGGTTTATGTACCTCGATTCCTACATGTTTATTTTATACATGATTTTCGGAATCGGGTTTTTGTACCTCTGATTTTCGGAAGTGTTTTAACTTCAACATGATTTTTGGAATCGGGTTTATGTACCTCGGTTCCTACATGTTTAACTTCAACATGATTTTGGGAAACGGGTTTATGTACCTCTCGATTCCTACATGTTTTAACTTCAACATGATTTTTGGAATCGGGTTTATGTACCTCGATTCCTACATGTTTAACTTCGACATGATTTTGAGAAACGGGTTTTTGTACCTCGATTCCTACATGTTTAATTTCGACATGATTTTCGAAACGGGTTTATGTACCTCGGATTCCTACATGTTTATTTTATACATGATTTTCTAAACGGGTTTTTGTACCTCGATTCCTACATGTTTTAACTTCAACATGATTTTTGGAATCGGGTTTATGTACCTCTCGATTCCTACATGTTTTAACTTCAACATGATTTTTGGAATCGGGTTTATGTACCTCAGATTCCTACATGTTTAACTTCGACATGATTTTGGGAAACAGGTTTTTGTACCTCTGATTCCTACATGTTTAATTTCGACATGATTTTCAAAAACGGGTTTATGTACCTCGGATTCCTACATGTTTATTTTATACATGATTTTCAGAAACGGGTTTTTGTACCTCTGATTCCTACATGTTTTAACTTCAACATGATTTTTGGAATCGGGTTTATGTACCTCTGATTCCTACATGTTTATAGAATTGGCGGCATTGCCATCGCATACGGAGCCCGAATTTTAACCAGATTCAGTTTAACCGGGTCCGCCTTCAGAACTTTATCGGTGTGCCATGAATTTATGTATAAATCCATACACCACCTTATTTCAATTCAATCAATGTGCCCCTCATTGATTTATCTAAAGTCATAGCCTTTATATATATGTATATATATATTAAATAAATAATTGTGGAATCCTCAACTTTCTATGTGCATGATTCAGGCCGACTCCATGACATTTTAATTTATATATGTGTAATATATATATAAAAAGAATGAAATGGGTCCTACCATGTGAGAGCTAAGATAAGCATGATAAGAATGACGCTTCCTGCGACTTCTTCTCAAAAGCCACGAAAATAATAATAGGAAAGCATACCTTTAACTTGACATAGCTTTCGAAGCCCTTTAAATTGGCATGAGCTTGCTCTGAATCATAGGAAGCATTGCGCAATTAAATTTCTCCGTGGGACGCCATGCTTGAAGTTATGCCCAATGTTAACTTTAAATTGGTTCTTTATCCACCTCTTCTTTCGTAAAAATGAACCACCACGCTTAAAAGCAATGCCCATCTGTCCAAAGCCATCTTGAACCTTCTTTAAATGTTCTCAACGGATTCGAATGACCCCAAAGCCCACAAAAGTGTTGCTTGGGCCCATGAGAAAATGCCAGCGTATGCTAACTTGGATGAAGCTCCTCCAGGGAAAAATTAATATCCTCAATGCCAACACAGCGAGGCATCCTGACATTACTTACAACTCGGATGGAGCATGGTTCTCATCCCACGCTCAATGCAACTCGGATGAGGAATTCCCAGCAAATTATGAGGCACAACCTCCTTCTACACCTCGGCATCTCAGGACGGTGTGAAGTCTCTATCTCAGCTGCCGGCTTCAGGTAAGGACTCCTTTCTCATGATCTCTGTTGCCGGCATCACTCACAGGGTCCTTTCACGTTATCTCGGCAACCGACTTCAGCTAGAGAGACCCTCCAAAGTATTTTTGCTGCATAATGAGGTTGGCTTTTGCTGCACCGATGATAATAATACCGGGTTCTCTCACCATCATCGCCGTGATAATGCTGGGTCCTCTCATCGTCATCGCCGTGTTGATGAGTTTCATTAGACACAGCATAATTCCTTGTTTCTGCAGATCGAACACAAGCAGCCGCCATAAACTGATTGGATCTGGTTGCAAGTTTCCGCCTCCAAACACCATTATTTTTCCTGTCCTTTTTGGCACTTCGAAAATGAAGAAAAATAATCCCCATGCTTAAGCCAACTAGACTGTTCCTTTGATGAATGAACTTAATTCTGCTCATTCTAGCATCTCGCCGAAGAACTAGTACAGATGATCCATATCTCAATTATATCTCAACTGATGCACATATTTCTTCCAATTTCATCAGGTACGCAGATGGAATTTTCTTCTGCTATGTCAAGACGCACTTGTGAAATAGGAATAAAATATTTCATTGGTGTTGGTACTCCTTTACACCCTTCTGGGCGGGTAATTCCGAGGCTGCAACTTACAAATAACTCTTCAGATGAATTCCCTGATTCACTGATGAATTCAGGCTTGGCACTAAAGAAAGAGACCAGAGCATCAGCATCAGCATCAGCATCAGCATCAGCGCATGGTTGGGTCATCACCCTTCTTTGAATTTTTTCAGATAGCTAATGCAACTTTCTTCTTTTTTCTTTATTGCGGAGGCCCCAAAATTCAAAAATCAAATAAGGGTGGCTAGTGCATTCATCCGTGGAGTCCAAAAGCGCAAAATCCAAATCTGTGTGTGTGGATGATGAACCTTAGATTCGTTTCACGAGAGCCTTATAAATAAGCGAACCTCGCCAATATTTGGTCATCTCATTCCTTTATTATATTATTTTCTGGATTTCAGTTTTGCTTTGCCTCGTTGCAAGTGAAAGAAGCAATGAAGCTAAGCTCCTCCTCCTCCATCAATGGTTGCGCTTAGGACCTTCCTCAAGAAAAAACCTTCCCTCTCTTCTTCCTGAGGCTGATGGGAATTAATTCCTCTTCTAGATGGATCCTGAGGAAGCAATAAACTAATAACCTTTGCTGTCAATGCCGGTCTTGCTAAGGTTGTGATAGCCTCAATTATGAAAGGAGAATGTCCTTGACGTTCTTTGTAAATTGCAACAGCAACTCGTTTGCGAGAACTTCTTGCACTTAGTGGAAAAGAAAGCCATCTCGGCATCTCAGGACTATATTAAATCTTCATCCAGGCATTGCCTGAACCTCGGGAATATAAGAAAGTCTCCCCCAGTTTTGACTGTTAGTCAACACTGTTAGTATCTTGGCATCTCGGCACCATATGTGACAGCCCCACCAAATTGACTCAGTTCTGTCCGAATCTCGGCATTAGAATCTCGATACCTTCTGGATATGCACTTGCAGGAACTATTTTCAGAGGGAAAGAGCTCTCAGTAAGCTTTCCAACATGCATTGAATACTCCAAGCTCGGTTAGATGAAGTATTTTATTGGAATAAAATATTTTAGCAGTCCGACGTTGGATCTCGGTTCCTCGACGTGCCGATTTGTAGTCGTTCATCTCTGCTTGGCTCTCAGGGGATACCCGACATAAGAAATCCTGGACTCTATCCGACGTGAATGACCCACGTCTTATACTCGTGAGTCGTGATGACCATGAGAACATATCGCAGGTGAATTTTTCCCCTATTGAACCTCGGCATCTAGGACCTACGTCGGCCACATATGATTCCAAATTCAATCACAAGACCCCGGCTACTGCACCTCGGCGTAAGGCTTTCCTATTCGGCAGAAATTGGCACGCTCTTGAGCATCTGATCGAATGTAACAAATCCTCTCCGGAGAAAACTCGGACATTTTAGAGCAAACTTAGGCAATAAGGTCGGGCCTGAATTCTTGATCACTGATTCATGATTGTCTTCACCAGCCGTCAGCCCCTCGTACTCAGTTTTTCATCCGAAGCCTCTGCTTCTAACTCTGCCATTCTCTACGATTGGTAATTTTTGCAGATTCGCAAACGCTCTCCTGCTCGGTTGATATTTCAACACGAACACTTCTGAGGATTTAATGTCCCCCATAACAGCCCATGAGTTCGGAATCTCGGCATAGTATCTCATATATGCACACATACGGTGCAACCCGGCATGCGGAATTATGACTGAGATAACTCCTGCTGAGTATGCCGGCGTGAGCCCAAGGTGCTCAAGCAGGGGTGCATTAGTTGCATCATTCAATCTCTCGAACATCTACATTTCTCATTTGCTTGCGATCTACGAGAACTTGGAAATCTCTAGGTTCAATCTCTCGTGAAGAGGATACCTTCATATAATCTTGCCTGCCGACTTCACCAAATGATATCTATCCGGCTTCAATTAAAGGATAGCCTCACATGATCTCGGCTACCGGCACCATGGCGGCTTCACTTATCTCGGCACAATTATCATCTCAAAGATAAAATATTAACCTGTCTCGGCGTTGACTTTTGATAAGCCTTGTTGGTATCTCAGCATGGTATCTCGGCTTCACTTTAAAATTGACTGCCTCCTCTTCCAATACCTCGGCATGATCCTGATATTCATCCTTGTCCAAAAAATAAGAATCAAATCGTGATCCTGGTCGCTTCAGAGTGTAGAAAGTTTTTTCTGCAGAGATTAGTAAGGGTTTTGAAAATAGGAGATAATGATTGCAGGAAGAAGCTTTGCAATGATACGGTGATCAATCGATGATGTTGAAGATTTGGGATGCTGGGGTTTTGCTTCTACAGAGAGCCAATCCTCTCCTTCCACCAAATCGATTGCAACTCAAATTCGAAACACCTCCGTTCAAACAACTGACTGCTGCTCCTCCTGTTGACCATCTTTGGTCGCGGGAATCAAAAATTTATCGAATCCCCACAGACGGCGCCAATGTTCTGTCATAAGAACACAGATGTCTTGTAACATCTCATTTTCAAAAGCAGTATAATTTTTTTTTCATCAGAGTAGAGCATCGGAGCAATTGAGTAACTGATACTTATATTTAAAATGCCGTAAGTCCGTCATTTTACGATAACGGTACCCGCACACCGTACGGGTGTTTACAAAAGAAGATAACAATAGAGGAACATAACAATGTATGTGTCTCCGACTGAATTGTCTCCGTGGAGTCCACGTGACCCTATGCGTGCTTTGCTTCCCTCTCTCCTCGGTTCTCGGTCCTCCGGACACGAGGCTATATCAAGAGCCGAGGTCCCATGCATACGGACCCTGGGTAACGGTTAACCTCATGTTTACATACACAACATATGGACTACGGACGTTCACAACATTAACAACACATATACACAACTAATGCGGATACATTGCACCCGCATAATCACACATATCGCCCCCAAGTGTGGACACAATGCGTACACATCACACATATCGCCCCCGGTGTGGACACATCGCACCCAAAGTACGGATATACTCTAACATCTATATGCACTCAAGCAACATAACAACTAAACACACAATACACATAGCACATACATGCATAACATAAACATCAGCGTTAGTGTTACAGTACGCGAACGTACCTTCGTTGACGGAAAACGGTACTTTTACGGAAAACGGTAAATTTCCGACAGCGGGAAAAACAGCGGTGTGACGGCGGCACAACAAATGCTCGGCAAATGTTCGATTATAACGATATCCTATAAGGATAATATTTAACAACTTTTAGCAGATAACGGCATTTTAGGTACAAATTACCATTTTGCCCCCGAACCCCTAATCGGCGGAATTTCGCGAAGCTTACTGTTTTCGCTCTATCTCTCCGGAAATTTTGACAGATCTTTTCCTCATCATATTTTCGAAATATGTATCATATTTACCCCTAAATATGATATCTAGACTATCTTGAAAATTTAAAGATAAATCTAGCATTCCTACTATATCTACCGAAAGAACTACGAAACTAAAGACTAAGGACCGAAGAACTTACCCGAGACTTTGCTCGAGACTTTCTCGAGCTTCTCTCTCTAACTTCCCTCTAAGGGGCAGATTTTTGGTGTGAGAAATGAAGAAGGTGCTCATGCCTTTATATAGGCAAAAATTGTGCCACTTTGGTAATTTCTATATTCCAAATCTTGTAATTTTCTCTTACCTTATAACCAAGTAAAATAAAGGCTAAATGGTGGTTAATTCTTGACCATGGGCAGCCCTTAGTCGACATTGGGGAGTGATGTGGCAGCAAGCCATTGGTCCAAGAGTGGTGACTCAAGCTTACTTTATGCCTGGTCCGATAGAATTTTCCCGATCGGTGTCCGTTTCGCGTAGTCTCGGAACATCTCAAAATTCTGAATTCATAACTTTGAAGATCTTCTCTTCCTCATCAATAATATCTAATTTAACTTAGATTTCGGTCCCTTACAGGGTTCCAACAGCCATTGAAGTTTTCTCGAAAAACGTGTCCTAGCGCGTTCGATTCTGAAAATCGTTTTCGGAATCATCAACTTCTGGACAAAAATTCACGATTCCAAATATGTCCATATAATTATAAACTCATCTCCGGATGTTGAATTATAATTTATTTTCTTCAAATCAAAATGTGAATATCTCGCATTTTTCCCTATTTCGTCTTATTAGGCAAATGCGCTCACCGACCTCGGAATTAACTTCCGGAAGAGGTCACTTGAAGGTAAAAAATCACTGATCAATATTTTACCTTGACTTTGGAATTCCTATTCCTGGTTCTCTAGATAGGATCCGTTTCCTATTTATTCCATTATTATTCACTATATTATATAATAATACAATTTTACAAAAATATCATGATATTTTTTTTTATTTTTTTTTATTTTATTTTTTATTTATTTTTCTAAGCATAAAATATTTTATTATTTTTTATTTTTTATTTATTTAATAATTTCGAATTTCTCCAATTAAAAATAATTATTTAAATTATTTTTAATTCATTTACTTTATACCTTAATTATCCCATTAATTACCAGATTAGCCACTTACTAATTTTTGATAATTTTCTTAATTAGGATAAATCATTATCTCACAATTATTTTACTTACATTGGTATTTTATATCCCATGTAAAATATTAAAATTCATGGGGTCAATTATGATCCCCAAAATAATATTAAATCTTGCCTCAATATTTTCCAAGGAAATTAATCCCAAAAATTACCTAAATTAGAGACAACATATTCTCCAATTTTTAATAAATATTTCATTGCCTCTTTAGGATTTATCATAATATTTTCGGGGTATTTTATGGCCCACAATTGCATTTAGGGATTTTTAGCTCTTTATTCACCCTAATTTCAATAGAAATTACCTTAGGAAATAAGATAATTATTACTTATTATTTGAAACCACATATTCACCTATTTTCAATAGGTATTATTTATCGAAATATAATATTCCAGATAAATAATTACCCGGGTATTACATGTCTAGCCCTAGGTGGACTAGTATGTTGATATTGGATCAAATAGCTCACTCTTAGGTATCCATGGATGGGATACCTTTGAGAATAGAAGATCAATGTACACACAGATATGAAGGCTTTCGCCTAAGAGAGGTGGGGTGTGTGCACAGTGTAGGCAGTATTGTAAATGAGAGAGAGCTTAGAGTCTGTGTACCTTTTAGGTTAACCAACTATATATAGAGGCTACCTTAGGGTTAGGGTTTGGACTGATGGGCTTCTTGTGCCTCCAAGGCCAAATGTTCTGCCATTACATCTGTGCAATATTGGTTGCCTCTTGTTGGGCCACACCTTGAATGGGTCTAATATATTATTCCATAACAATTACATTATTAATTGAGCTTTCATTATTAATTTAATTGTCAATTTGGTTTATCCTTTTGATTGTTCAATTTAGTTAGTTAATTGTCTAGTTGTTTAATCAGACAATTGCAAATATGATTTACAAAATTATTTTGAAATTAATTGTGATTGATTTTAATGGGTTTAATTAGCCTGCGCTTATTCCATTATGATTTTTTTAGTTGATTAAGTGTTATTGAATTTGAAAGTTTTATATGTTTCAATTAGGTTGTTAATTCTATCAATTATAATCTTTTATCAATCTCCCTATGGTTTAATTTATTGTTTTGGTTTAAGAAAATTAACTTTATGTTAATCCTAAGTGTCCCCTTCACTGTAACTGAATTAAATATCTGTTTGTCTTGTTTTGCTTAGCTATATATAGTCAATTCATTTGCTAGGACTTCAATTTTTCATTCCATATAAATACCTGAAATATTGCATTTGCACTCATTTAGATTAATTAGTTTCATTTTTATATAGATTTTAGAGTTATTTGCATCTTACATTTAGATAGTATGTCTTGCATGCTAGTCTAGGTCCATTCCACTATATCCTTCATCACCTAAATTCGATTCTAAATAAAACATGCATATTGCTCCATGGCAAAATCACCTAGGTTGTCACTATATTATTGCATTGTAGCTAGACCTAGATTGATGGTGCTTTTGTCGCCAAAGCAATCATCAATTAAACTAGGTCCATCTACAAATGCAATATAGTGGTAACCTAAGTCATTCTAGCCCCAAAGGAGTAATTTGTGCATTTTCTTTAGGATTAAGTTTAGACAATAAAAGATACAATGAAATGGACCTAAACCAAAGTGCAAACACTACTATATAAATGCAATTAAATAACTAAATACAAGATGCAAATGACTTTAAACCCTACTTGAGAATGAAACTCACGTCAATGAATACTAATGCAATTTTGGGGGATTTCTTCTAGAATGAAAAATTAAAAACCTGAGTTAAGGAATTGACTTAAAGAAATTGACTAATGGCTAGCAAAACAAGACAAAAATGGATTTGATTCAATTATGGTTAAGAAAACAACTCATGATTCACATAGAGTCAACTTTCATAGCTCACATCAATTATTAAACCAAATGGAGATTCAAAGAAGTGCAGAATTAATAAATTTAATTACTTAATTGATAAATGAGAAACCCTCAAGTTTAAGAATAATTAATCCATTAGAAAACTCATAATGGCATAAACGCTAGCTAATTAAACCCATTAAAACTAATCACAATTAATTTCGTACTAATTCTAGAAATTATGTTTATAATTGTCTAATTAAACAACTAGAAAATCAATCAACTCAATTAAACAATCAAGTGGATAAACCAATTCGACAATTAAATTAATAGTAAGAACTTAGTTAATAATTCAATTAATAATCAAAAAATTTGTACACGAAAATTACAACAATTGTCTTGGCACGAATCAATCTATTACAATCTAGAATTAGATTGTTCTTAAGCAATACAACTCAAAATTATTCCAAACTAAATAATCTCAAGTCTTGAATCAAAAAGATAAAAGGAAAGTTACTCTCATGTAGTCTTCAAGTGCAGCTCCTAGGCTTTAGCTTCCTCCGTTCCCCTCCAAAGTTGTCTCCCAAGCAAGATCAAGCTTCAATGGCTACCTTCCATTCTCCAAGAGCCAAACAAGTGACTAACATGACGAATATTCCAACGAACTCACCAATCTTTGTGTGTCAAGGAGAATGAAGGGAATTGGTAATTATGGATGGTAGGGTCCGCGAGTGTGAATGGCGAAAAGAGATGGTGTGATGAATAATGGTTGAATGGAGATGAAGAAGAGAAGAGTGAAAAGCCGAGAGAGCTTTTGTGTGAGCCATGACTCTCAACCTGTTTTAGAACTTTTAATGAAAGTTCTTTTATATCAAAGTCATCCCCTAAAAATCTATCGTAAGATCGGTCACAAATTTTTGTAACCAAGGATCGGAATTGCGATGGAATAATCCATTAATGGCAATATTATTTAGTTATACTATTATCTTCATGCAATATTATTTAAAACTTGTTATGGATTCGTATATTGAGCCCAGAGATGATGCAGCCCAACAAGGACACTTTATGGCAGAAGCTCTCCTTAAGCAGGTAAAATATTAATCACCCTATAAATAAGGTGTTAATCTCGACAATACTGGTAGTGGAGCAGAAACATATAGTGGAGCGGAGTGAACGTTAGTGGAGCAGGGACGCGCAGCGCACAGAGCCATGGATTGAAACCCTAGAGGTAATCTCTATAAATAGGATATTACCCATAAAGTGCACAGGCTCTATTCATCATCTTTTACTATCCAGTCTCACTGTGCACACACCTCATCCCCTTTGGCCAAGAGCCATAACGGTGTAGCACAGTGATTGCTTGGAACTCTTTGGTGTCTTCCTCATATACATCATAGAACATTAATCTTCTCTTCGATGTTAGCTCATATATATCCCGGAGAGTATTACTGATCCTAGATAAATCATCTACTAACCCATTGAGGTTAGACATATATGTTCTTACAACAGAACAAAACCATAAATAATTCCACCTATATTGTAATTATAAAATAGCAATGACAAATTCTTCTTCATAAAATTTTGTAATTAGTACAACTGATCAATAGGATTATGCATCGATATTTCTAAATATCTCCTTGTATCATTTAAACCATAAAATATTGTTTGATCCAACTGCTACAAAAGATACTCCAAATGTTGGTGCCAAATTATCAAATTTCAGTTCACGCCACACCCACATTTTGACAAAAAAATTTACGGCCACATTTGTAGCAATTAACCAACTGCTACAAAAAAAATGTAATCCCCCAAATTCAAATGACAGTTGTAGCGGTTCAGTAATCACTACAAGATGCTCATAGAAAGTCTAATCTACAGACATATCTTATAGCAGTTTTGTTGAACTGTGTAATATACGGTTCCAATGAACCGTTACAAATTCGATTGCCACAGTGTATTTTTAGTGGTTTCCTTAATCACTACTGTTGGCGTTTGTAGCGGTTGTAACCTCTACAAATCCGCTATTTAAACCATTACAAAGGAGCAAATTTTTGTAGTGGATTCATATGCAAGATTGATGAAGCTGATCCTATTTCCCCTTATCTGTTTGTAATTTGCATGGAAAAGCTTGCACATTTTATGTAAATGCGCATTAATAATGGGGAGTGGAAGCCGATTAATCTCATTAGAACAGGTCCACCTATCTTGCATCTATTGTTTGCTAATGATGTTATTCTTTTTGTTGTGGCTTCGTTGGGTCAAGCTCTTGTGATGAAGCAGTGTTTGGATCACTTTTGTGAATGTTCTGGTCTAAAGGTGAACCTGTTGAAGACTAGAATTTATTTCTCTGGTAATGTTAACCATGCTAGAAGTAATGAAATTAGCCAGGTTCTCGGATTTTTTCAAACCGGAGTCTCAAAAAATATTTGGGGGTTCACTTGCATCATGAGCGGGTGTCTAAGGCAACTTTCACGGATGTGGTTGAGAAAATGAAGAAGAGGCTTACTAGTTGGAAAGTTAAATCTATTTCGATGACAGGTAGAGCGACGCTAATACAGTCCGTCACATCGGCAATTCCTAATTATGTTATGCAGACGGCTTTTCTTCCTGCAGTTACTTGTGATGTTGTGGACAAAAACAATCGAACTTTCCTTTAGGGAGGAACAGAGGAACACTGGAAGATCTCGTTGGTGGCATGGGATGAGGTGTGCAAGCCCAAGAAGAAAGGGGTTCTTGATATTCGACATGCCAAACACATAAATCACTCCTTTCTTATGAAACTTGGTTGGAACATGTAAAGAAGCGTGATGCCTTGTGGGTTAAAGAGGTACTTGACAAATACAAGTGTGGGACTGATCTTCTGCCTAAAATAGAGCCCAAGTGACCTGGTTCTAACATCTGGTCAAGTATCAAAGCTACTTGGTCACATGTAAAAGCAGGTGTGGAAGTGATGGAGAGTGGGGAAGTGAGATGGAAATGGAACAAAGATGGGTTGTTCTCTGTTCAATCAGCTTACGATATGCTCACTCAAGGGGAAGGTAGTGCAGACACTTTATGGGAAAGGATATTGCGATTGAAGATACCTGAGAGATGCTGAATGTTTGTTTGGCTTGTTGCTCGAGGGTGCTTACTTACTAATGTATCTCGATGTAAAAGAGGATTGAGCACTGATAATCGATGTCCGCTATGTTCGTCACATGCAGAGGACCTGCAGCATTTACTACATGATTGTGATCATATACAAGGGATATGGAGGTCTCCTGTAAGTCTGATGGTGTGGCGGAAGTTTATAGACATGGATCTAGCTCACTGGCTCCTTTAGAACTTATCGAAGCACGAGCGGTGTGGTTGTGATGACTGGGACGCGGTATTCGCCATTACTTGTTGATGAATTTGGAGGAGGTGCAACTTGTTTCTTTTCCAAGAGAAGAAAGTTTTCAACAATATAGGCGTATGCGAAGCTCTCGAAAGGACATATGGCACCCTGTGCAGTGTCTCAACGGTAGATTGGTTGGACCCCCGTAACAGGATGTATCAAAGTAAACGTCGATCGAACGTACTCTCATCTTACTCATAGTAGTGCACTAGTGCTTGTGGTGGAGTGCTATGTGATGAGCATGGTAGTTGTATTCGTGGATTCATGTGTTAACAGCTGAACTTTGGGGCTGTGTACATGATCTTAAAGTTGCTTGGGACTCAAGATTCACACATATTTTGTTGGAGTCTGACTCTACAGAGGCTGTTCGACGATTACTTGAAGACGGACATGAATTGCATGCGGATCATAACATCATTGCTGAAGCTCAATCAATGTTAAGAAGGGATTGGTGCGTGAAAGTGAAACAGATAAGTAGGCGTGCAAACATGGCGGCTGACTATCTTGCTAAAGAAGGTTTATGTTTAACTTCAATTTCCCAAGCTCTTGAAGAGCTTGTTCGGATAATGGCTGCTGATTACGGATAATTTTGCGGCAGCTTCCTTTTTGTTATCAAAAAAGAAAAAAGAATTCTCATCACTTTTCCTTTAATTGCAAAAGGATAATATAAATATAAAAAATAAGCATATGTAATAAAAATAAGTAAATATAAAAACTTAAATAAATCTCGAAATATAGTAAAAATTGGTAAATGTTGAGCAAATCTCTAAACCCGATTTCAACTTACAATTCGGTTTGCTAAAGTTTAGGAATGTGAGATGCTCAATAATAAAAAATTTAGCATTTTACATCATCATTTTTTCCGTGTTCTATGCTTTCTCTTGCATTTTCTCTCTCTTTTAATCTTCAAGCCAATAGCCATCATCATATGTGATATCGTAATCACCACCAGTGACTAGGGGTGGAAATAGGCCAGGGGCCTGTGGCCTGGCCTATAAAAAGCCTATTCAGGCCTGGCCTGTCAAGCTAAAAGGCCAAGCCAAGGCATAATTTAAGGCATGTTTGTCTTAACAGGTCAGGCCTAGGACTCTGAATAGGCATGTAAAGCCTGTCAGGCCGCCCTGTTAAGAGAAGGGTAAAAGTGTAATTATATAATAAAAAATTATGTGTTCCTCAAAGTAAGGCAATAAGCCCAATAATTTTTTTTTTTTTAAAAAAAAAAAAAGTCATCCACACAGCTCTCATCTCCATTTCCGCCTCGAGTGCCTGAACCATTCTAAGCAAAGAAAAACCCTAAACATCTCCATTTCCGCCGCGTGCTCACCGTTGTCCGGCGAGAGCGACAGCGGCCTGTTCTCGACAGTCATAGCCTGCAAGGATCTCACTCTCGGCCTATTTTCCGCATTGTTGTCTTCTTTCCTCTTCGACGTCTTAATCTCAGATCATGCGCCTCTTCGCGTCTTTTGTCTTCTTCTTCGCCAACGAGCCTTCAATTGTGTCTTAGGACTGCCGTCGCTGTCTTCTTCTTTGAACTACCTCCAGGCCACCTATTACCTAGGTATGAACTCTCAAATCTTTAAAGATCTAATTTGGGTTTCTATTTTCATTTCCCTTTAGGTTTACAAACAGTGAGATAAGTTGGTGATCGGAGTCATAGATAATGGATTTTCTGTTTGGGTTTCTATTTTCATTTCCCTTTAGGTTCCACATTAATCTGAATGAAACTAGAGTATCGATCGTGATGGTGGGAATGGATTTTCTACTTTATGTTTTTTTCTTTTCCTTTTTTGTTGTTGGAAGGAGTTTTCTGCAGTAAGTATATGTAACTTTCAATTCTCCTCCTTTTGCTGTATGTAATCTCTTGTGTAAGGATGAGGTGGGATTTTCTTACCCACGTAGTGTAGTGAAGTACTGATACATTTGGGCGTTTTGCCCCGTTTGAATACCTAAAAAAAAAATCTTGGGTGCTGAGAGTCGACATGTATGTTATTTAGTGTCGACATCTTCTCTACATGAAGAGCTGACAGCCTAAATATTAGCGTTTGGAGATTATATCCTTAATTGTTTCTCTCTTTCAACGGGCGATGCTCGTAAAATATGTTACGCCGACTTAATTTCTAATGATTCATATGAACAAAATTAATATATTTATGTCCAAATTCATATTGATCAATTGATATATATATATATATATATATATATATATATATATATGGAAATAGAGTGAATGGAATACCAAAGAGTCCCATGCCTAAAACCCAAAGCATCACAAAATTGCATAGCGTAAAATGTTTCGGTTTCTTCCAATAAATACAAATTACAAAAACTTGTCCTCTCACACTTCCAGTGATGAGAGGTCACTTACCTTATCAGCTCACATCTTGTCGATAGGTTCAACTTGATTTTATTTTAGGCGGGAATTGATTTGTTCAATGAAGTCGGGATTTTCCTATTTGGCTAATTACACAAATTGGTTCAGTTTTAGTAAAGCAAGTTTTAGTACTCACTTGGAACTCTCATCATAGCTGCTGTTCAATATACTCTAGCATCCATTACTGATGTTCTGTTATTTTGCTGATGAAAATTTGTGTTTTGTTAGACTTGTATTGTATAAACAATATATATGCCTTGCTATAAAAAGTATCTTGTCGTTTAGACTTTAGATATAAGAATTGTTAAACTAAAACTAAATTACTTTTTATGTTTCAAATAGTTCATGTCATCTCCATTTCGTAGTGAAACAATGTCATCTAATTCAGTTCCTCCTACTGCTACTGAGGTCTCTCAACAAGCACCAACAGATTCAAGTGAACAAGCTACTCAACAAACTAATGATGCTAGTGAGAAAATTGATTGTGATGATGATATTATTAAGAAAAAGAGGCGAAAAATCTCAACTATTTGGGACGATTTTAATCAAGTTGAAACTAATGATGGGCTCAAAGCTAAATGCAAGTCTTGCAAAAATCCATTTTCATACTCAAGGAAGGGAGCTAGCACTACCCATCTATGGAGACATATCAAAAATTGTGATACAAGGAAGCTCCTCATTGCTGCAAAAAACAAGCAATCCACCATTCCATTTCAACCTTCTAGCACTAATCCATTTTTGGCATCGGGTGCTAGATATTCTAATGAGAAGATAAGGGAAATAATTGCTACTGCACTCATGGTGCATAAGCATCCTTTTAGCATTGTTGAGGATGAAGTTTGGATGTGGGGTTTCCAATATGCTAATTCTGAATTTCATAAATTTTCTCGCAAGACAGCAAGAAGTGATTGTTTGGCCATATATGAGGCAGAGAAGAAACAATTGAAGGCCTTATTACAGGGTGTGAGCAAGATTAGTTTGACTACGATATGTGGAAATCAAGTCATCAAGTGACTTTGAATACATGGTTATTACCGGGCATTTCATCGATGCGGGGTGGAATCTTCAAAAGAGGGTTTTGAGTTTTGTGAAAGTTCCTGCCCCTAGACTAGGAATTGATGTGGCTGATGCTATTTTCAAGTGTTTGAAGGCCTGGGGAATTGAAAACAAAGTATTTTCTATGTCAGTGGACAATGTTTCTTATAATGATTCTTGTTTGAGGGCTCTTAAGGACACTTTATCACTTAGTAGTTCTTTACCTCTAGGTGGTGACTTATTTCACGTTAGATGTTGTGCGCATATATTAAACTTGTTGGTGCAAGATGGCCTTGGTAGAATTAAGGACATTATAAATAATGTCTGTGAGAGTGTGAAATACATCAACTACAAAGATTCAAGGCTAAAAGCATTCTGTGACATTGTTGAGCAGAAATGCTTGAAGGAAAGGAAGCTCGTTCTTGATTGTCCAACAAGGTGGAATTCTACATATAGGATGTTATCTATTGCTTTGAAGTTCAAGGCTGTCTTTCCCGATTATAAGGAAAGAGAACCACATTACAACTATGCACCATCAGAAGAGGATTAGAAGAAGGTTGAGAAGATTTGCAAACTTCTAGAAGTGTTCAATGTAGCCACTCATATCATATCGGGCAATGAGTATCCTCGCAAATTTGTACCTTGTCAAGTTTGGAGAGTGAAACAAGAAATTGACAATGCCTTTGGTGATGATGATTTCTTCATGATGGATATGGCAATCTCAATGAAAGAGAAGTTTGACAAATATTGGGGGGAATGCAACATGGTAATGGCTCTTGCTAGTGTTCTTGATCCTAGGTGCAAATTATATGTGATTAATTATTACTTTCCTTTGATTTACAAGCCTGATCATGTTGCTTCTGAGAATATAGATAAAGTGGTGAAAGCTTTAAACTCAATATATGATGGCTACGTTGCTGTGTATAAGGGAGAGACACGTAATGAAGATCATAATGTTGGCAACAACTCTTCTTCCAATGTATCTAGCTCTTCTATAGTTACTGGATTTAATCAAATCATGAACATTGTTCGTGAAAAGCAAGCAATTCCCCCTATGAAATCAGAATTGGAAGCTTATCTTGAGGAGAGTGTTTTTATACCTGATGGCAATTCTAACTCCTTTACTGCTCTAGAATGGTGGAAAAATAATAGTATGAAGTATAAGATTTTATCTAAGATGGTCACGACATACTAGCTATTCCAATCTCAACGTGGCATCGAGTCCACATTCGGTCTTTGGAGGTAGAATTATTGATGAATATCGTTCTAGATTGAATGAAAAATCAATTGAAGCACTTATTTGTGGTGGGGATTGGCTTCGCAACAAGTATGGATTAAAAGAGAAACAAAAGGTATAAATTTTGCATTGTTAAATAATATCATTTGTTATACATATTATTTGTTCAATTGTGTTATGCTCTAATTCTATATATTTAATTAATTTTTTTCAAGGTCTTTGAAGCCGAAGAAGAAATTGTATTGAAGATTTGATGTCAACGTCCGGTGGCTTTACATTGGCGCAATTGAAGGAAGATGCTTTACATTGGTAAGAAAAGAAGAATCAGTATGTTGGATGTTGGATGTTTTATGTTGGTGGAATGTTGTAAACTTTATTCATGGGATGTTGGATGTTGGATGTTGGATGTTGGATGTTGAATCTGTATGTTGGATGTTGGATTTTATTTTATTTTTTATGTTGTAGAATCTGTTATGTTGTTGTAAAGTAGGCCTGTTTTTGGCCTGTTTAAGGTAGGTCTGTGTTCGGCCTGTTTACAGGAGGCATGTATTCGGCCCGTTTACAGTAAGCCTGTTTCTCGTTGAGGCCTATGGCCTGTTAGCCTATTTTTAAAAATAGAAGCCTCTTAACAGGCCACAGGCCAGGCTAGGCTTGTAACAGGCCAGGCTCAGGCCAAAATACAAGCTTGTAACAAGCCATAGGCCAGGCTCAGGCCACTCCCTTGCATAACAGGCCTGGCCTGTTTCCACCCCTACTGGTGACATTAAGCATCAAGTAGCAACCTCTAGTTATATAAAAAATAAAATGAACCTTAAAACATTAATTGAAAAAAAAAAATCTTACACAAAAGAAAGGAGCTTCAGAGTGAAGCATTACTACAAAATAGGGCTACGGCGTTCTACTTTTTTCACATTTAACGTCCTTTTTCCGCGGACACCTAACCTAAGGGCATAGTAAGTCTTCACTTATGGCGTCTAAAAAAAATTAGGAAGCTGTAAGTTTCACTTAAGGCGTCCAAAAATAAATCGACATTTGAAAGTGCCCAATTTTTTTTTAAAAAAAATAAAAATAAAAATAAAAAAACCCATCGCAACAAAGAAAACCGTGAAGAACAACAATGAAAATGAACATCAAGAAAGTTTGTTAACATCTCAAAGTAGAATGTTTGCATATGAGAATGACACTTACAACAACAATGGAGTCCATTTCGGGTAATATAAAAATTCTCGAATATCATCTCGCTTCTTAAAACAAACAAATAGCAATTTCACTCCAACAAAATCACGTAAAAAAAAAAATCCCAGAAAATTGCAGACCTCAACTCCAACAAAATCCCAGAAAAAGAACAGATCGAGAGATACGGATTTAGAGATAGATCTCACCGGAGCTTCACACGCTAGACATAGATCGAGCGAGATCGAGGGAGCATGGACGGAGGGAAACCGCCGGCGCTTGGAGCTTCGACACAGATCGAACAAGACCGAGCGAGATCCAGCGAGATATGGACAAAGGGAGCACGAGACCGCCAAAGACATGGAGCTTTGACACAAATCTAGGGAGGCCGAGCGAGATCGAGGCGAGATCCAACGAGCTTCTTCGCGACCCGGGCGGATCCGAGCTACGGGAGTCGGGGAGATGATGAAGTCAATGGAGTCGGCGTGATCGCGAGCTATGCGAGATGAAAGAGAGAAGGCGATGGAGATGAGATGAGAGAAGGCATTGGAGAAAGAAAGTGAAGGTTGAGAATGACTGAGAATCACGGGATATTTCAATTAAAAAAAGTCACAATTTGGTGTCTAAATATATAACTTAGACACCAAAAGTATTGCTTTTGGCGCCAAGGCTAATTTTTGGTCCACTTTTGGTGTCTAAATATTAAACTTAGACGCCAAAAACATCACTTTTGGCTTCTAATTTTTAACTTAGACGCCAAAAGTGTTGCTTTTGGCATCTAAGTAAAAAAGTTAAACGCTAAAAGTCAACTTTTCTCACATATAATTACAAAAATGTCACCGCCTTCTTTTTTACTTCCGTTTTTTAAAATAGGACGCCAATTAGGGAAGTTAAAGCCATTTTTTGTAATAGTGAAGACTCATGGTACCGGTGGTGGTGGTGGTGGTGGTGGTGGTGGTGGTGAACACCTGCAGCGCCATAACAAAACTTATATAAAAAAAGTATAAGACCCACTAGTGAAGCTCAATAAACGTTTGAAAATGAGTTTAAAAAGTGCATCAAATAAAACTTTTTCAAAATCTCACCTCCTTATCTTTGGTATTTTTCATAATCTTGTTTTTTTTATTAAAGAATACTTAATCGTTCTTAGTGAAGAACCCTAATGCATTGTCAAATAATTGTTTTCAAAATCTTGTCTTCTTATGTTTGATATCGTTCATAATCTTGTATTTGTTTATATTTTAGAATACTTAACGGTTATTAATGAAGAACCATAATATTTTGTTAAAATATGTAGCAGTTCTTAGTGAATAACTATAATGTATTGTTAAATAATTTTTTTTGATCTATCTTTCTTATATTTGATATCTTTCAGAATCTCACTTTTGTTTATATTAAAGAAGTTTTTTTTGTGAAGAATCGTGATGCATTTATATTTTTCAGGATCCTACTCCCTTATATATGATATATTTCAAAATCCTACCTTTATTTATACTAAATAATACTCAACGGTTATTTGTGAAGAACCATCAAATATTATCAAATAATTTTTTTCGAAATCCCGCCTTCTTACATAAGAACCGTCATTTTGTTAGTAAATACATTAAGGTTGATAATTACAACCGTTATACTTTTGTTCTCATGAATTTTGCCTCTCAATACATGACTGTACGCATATTTAACGGTTAGGTTTTAGCATTATATATCCTTAGGTGAACCTCTGCCTCAACATATATAACGTTTATTGGTTATAACCATTCCTTTTTAGGCGTTATATATGTGCGGATCTATAATAGTATCAGTAGTTGGCCTCATGCTTGAGATTCCATTTGATCCACTCCTTCCCATTAAGCCCGTTTGGTACACGGATTCAGTGAGAAATGAAAGGAGATTAACAAGTTCCTTTATTTGATACGCTTTTTTTGTCAACTCTTCCCGGAATTCAAATTTCTGGGCTTACCAATCTTCCCTTATATATGGGAAGATAAGATCCCACCAAAATTGGTGGGATCTCAAGTTCCCAAGTAAACAATGACACTTTTGAACATATTTACCCCTCATAAAATATTGGGTTAAATATCAATTTTGCCTCTGAAGTACGTGCCCAAGAGCAATTTTTCCCCTAAAGTTTACGGCGTAGCAATATTGCCGGAAGTCTCAAAACATAGCAATGTTGCCCCTCGTTAACTCCTCTAACGGTCAACTAACATTTAACCGTTAGGGTTGTTAACGGAGGGGCAACATTGCTACGTTTTGAGACTTCCGGGCAACATTGCTACGACAAAAACTTCAGGGGCAAAATTGCTCTAAGCGTGTACTTCAAGGGCAAAATTGATACTTAACCCTTTGTAAGCTTTATTCTCTCAGTCATCTCTGTTTACAATGCACGAGAGGTTCGTTAATCGTTCATGTAGATAATTCCGCAGACGAGTGATTATTATTTGAAAAAATTCGTTTAAACTGTCTGCGACGTACTCATTTAATCTTCTGTTCAGACAAATTTGTTCTTTTTTTTGTTTGATTTGTTCGAAACATTTTTTCTGGACAAATTCCGCATGTGAGTGATTATTGTTTGATTGGGGAATGCCTACGATGGAGGACGCTATGGGAGAAGAAGGAGTAAGATGTTTACTTTAAAAAAAAAAAATTGTCACCCCTACTCCCTTCCATCATGATTATAATTTTAAAGGGTTAAGGAGCAATTTGGCCAACGAACTTTTACCTCAGGAGCGCCCAACACAAATAACTTTTAAGTAGACCAAAAATACCCAAAAACATTTAAAAATTTGCAGTCAACACAAAAAAAAAAATTACTCCGGGAGCGCCCAAAGACAAAAAGTTTTACTTCATTTTTGTCTTTATCGCACATTTTTAAAAGTTTTTAAATATTTTTGGTCTACTTAAAAGTTATTTTTGTTTGGCGCTCCCGAGGTAAAAGTTTGTTGGCCAAATACCTCCTTAACCCTAATTATAAAATCGGGTGGACTTTTTTTTGAAGAAAGGGTTAAGTATCAATTTTGCATATGAAGTACACGCCCGGGAGCAATGTTGCCCCGCAAGTTTCAAAACGTAGCAATGTTGCCCCTACATACGTGCACCCTAACAACAAACTTTGACCGTTAGGGCGCTTAACGGAGGGGCAACATTGCTACGTTTTGAGACTTCGGGGCAACATTGTCACTCCAAAACTTCGGGAGCAAAATTGCTTCCGGGCGCGTACTTCGTAGGCAAAATTGATACTTAACGCTAAAATATATGTTTATATAATGCAAGAAAATTAAATTAAATTCAAATTTATGCCATAAGTTCGAACTTGGCGGGAAAATATTTTAGTCAAAATCGAACTTGGCGGGAAATGTTTTTAGACAAAATCTAAACTTGGCGGGAGAGTATTTAAGACAAATTCGAACTTAATAAAAGGATTTTTTTTTTTGAAATATATTTTAGCAAAAAAATGATTTTTCCTTTTCATTTTGAATTATTTGTTTTTAAGGGTAAAATAGGTATTTCCGATTCTTTATCAATTACTACCCCTTCATTTTCTTTCTACCAAACAAGTCATCTTCCCTCAAGTCATCTTCCCTTATCCCTCAAAATCTTCTCTTCCCTTCTTTTCCATTATTTAAGTTCTTTTCCCTCCTCAAATCTTCCTTATACCAAACATGCCTAAGGCTTCAGGAAGGGTGGACCGCAGGTTGTCATCTTTTCCTTGCATTGCAGCAATCGCATAATAAGGGTGGACGTCGTTTTGATTAGTGAAATATTTCTCACCATGGGATGAAATGAATGGCCGAGATTACGGGCATCATGAGGTGCATCAGCTAACACAGTAACACGCATTAGGCACCCCACTCCTCATAAAGAAATGGATGGAGAAAAAAAAAAGACTACAGGAAGAGGAAGAGAGGGAGAGTAGTGGGAAGGAGAGAGAATATGGTGAAGTTTCGGTGTGGGGCACAAAATTCATATTGATGCTCTATCACCATTACCATTATGTCCTTTGTCAAATTAGAGTCCTCTTGCAGGGGTTTTGAAGTTTTAAAGGTATTATATTAT
This sequence comes from Acacia melanoxylon, assembly GCA_019022615.1. NCBI lineage: Eukaryota > Viridiplantae > Streptophyta > Magnoliopsida > Fabales > Fabaceae > Acacia > Acacia melanoxylon. Next base: position 2,060,151 of record JAFJYJ010000071.1, on the reverse strand, counting down.
CTCCGGTCTTTAATATAAAACATATTTGTCTAATCTGATTAGATTAAAAAAATTAGTTAAGTTAGTTAATATGACATGTGTTTTCTAGAATATCTGAATCATATTCATTAATTCCCTCATTCTGAGTCCTCCTGGACTATTATTGAGGGAGTATCTATAAGGGTAAATTAGGAAAAGTCTGCCAAATATAAAAACTATGTCTTATATTTATGATCAAGATTAACTCCACAAATATATCTTATATTAAGAACCATAAAAGTATTGTCTTTCTCCCTAAAAGATAAGGCTAACCTGGAGTTTGTCACAAAGTTTCCAAAATAGATATTGATGATACTGAATATTGAAATATATCTTGGGTTAATGGGCAATTCTGCCTAGAAAGTTTTCACAAATGGATAATTTTGCCTTAAAAGTTTTTTGGGGGGCAATTGCCCTGGAAATGTAAAAAAAAAAAAAAAAAAAGCAATTTTGCCATATCCATTATCTCAATTAATTATAACCGTTTGTTAATTAAATATCTTGAGTTGATAAATGATCACCACGCCATCCAATCCGTATCAATTTTGTTAAGATGAAAGTTTGAGTGAGAAGTTCATTTGTCATCTATTTTATGTTTTTTCAAAGTTAGATTTAAAATTTACCGGACAAATTTATTCTTTAACAAAAATAATGTGAATAACATATAAACTACAAACTCAGAATATTTGGTCAACTAGTAGTTAAAATTAACTAGAATAATAGTCAAGATAAAATTACTCCTCAAAAAATTTTCAAGACAAAATTGCCCTAATTGCCTAATGTTAACTTTGAGAAAAATTGCCCCTTAACCCATATATCTTCTATTCATTTATATATTTTTCTCCCAAATATCTGTAGACACGAAGCAGTGCCACACCCTCGCGCTGCTTGGCATCGAAGAGGCTATTATTACCGTAACAGTCGCGGGATGGCGTCCAAAGTATCAACAACACCGCCATATGGTGGTGCTGCTAGAATCGCCGACTCTCCCTGTTTTCCTCAATACACTGCTTCTCTGAAATGTAAGATACTCAATCTACTTACTCTTCATCAATTCTGTTTTTTTTTTTTTTTGTTCTTCAATTTCAGTCTGAAATTCATTCAAAACTTGGATCGATCCTGCAAGCGAATTTAGGTTTGCGAATTGATGACTTCCTGTGAGGAAATTTACATGTTTGGGGATTCCGGTTTAGCTTATTTGTGTGTTTAACTTTCCGCGTTGAAATTTATTGATTAGGAATTGTACTTTGTTTGCCGTTTTTTAACGTGATTATGTGAAATTTTGTAGCCTCGCCTAACAAGCGGTCAATGACTTTAGTTTAATTGGAGATTAGTAGCTCGACTAGCTTAGTTTAATTGCAATAAAGCATTTATTTATTGATTCACCCTTGAGAGGGAATGGGTATCTCTGGTGCTACAGGAAATTGGGAATTATATTGGACAGAACTTCGTAAAAGAATTCATTAGATACATCCTTGTTTTAACTAAGTAGGAATGAGAGCTTTGCTTTAAAACAATATTCAGGAAAAAGCTATGAACATGGTTTCTTTCGGCTTTTCATTTTTTCTTGTGCTATCATGAATAAGAAACTGGAGTTTATGCTTCGTGAACTGAGCTTTCTATATCCAAATTTACTTTATACCTGGTTGCAGCTTCAATTTGAGCATGAAGGAAAGTCTCATCTATGTGGTGACTCAAGTGAGTGCCTTACTAGGAAGGAATTCGAGCAGGACATCAGTAAATTTCATTTGACAAATTTTGTAGCCAGTGCATCTTAATGAAATGGAATATATTCATTACATAAATCTACTTAGCTGATGTACCTCAATAACAAGAAAAACAGATGCAATTAGTTTAATGTAGAGTATAGATGCTTGACTTACTGGATCAGATGCTAATCAAGCATGTTTGTGCTGATTCGCCTTTGGTAGGGTTTTGGTATCATTGCCTTAAAAAACAATTATGTATGAAAGTCCACAGTAACCTTATGGAACTTAGTTCATGAACTCACAACTCATAAGAAGTCCTTTTGTTTTTTCAACTCCCAAAGTAAAGTGAGCAACACTTATTGCAGGATTAATAAAATATGCAGAAAAATTCATCAAATTGGATTCATTCTACTTTTAATCTTTTTCTTTTATTTGTGGTCTTCATTAACCTGCACTTAGGGTGAAACGTGAAATATTCTAGTGTTACTGAACTGATGATGCCATTCTGCAGCTGGGCCTATAATTAGTGTATCTTAACTTCTTTATGATTTTGCAGGTCTTGAAGAATTTAATTCAGATAAGAGTAAATGTCAAGAACATTTTGATGTTTACAAGGAGTGTAAGAAAAAGGAGGTATTGGATTTATTTGTCATCTTTACCTAGTGTCCTTGTATATTTTGCATTTAAAAAACTTGGAATGGGACATCAAGTGTTGCTATGATAATGGTGCTTTATCTGTAATGTGATGTACAAAAATAGAGGTCGTTATATTTTGGAGTTTGGACATTAAATTATAGTTTACCATCTTTTGGTTCAACCTAGATTAAATTGTAATTTACGATTGTCATGGTGACTTTCATATATGTCTATATAAAAGTTGCGTCACTGCTGTGCTCTTACTTTCCTGCCACCTCAAGAATATTGACTAGCCGATCATCTGGGTTATTAAGCAAGGCATGAAAGATAAAGTAGGGCATGAGCTAACTTAGCTTTCTAGCAAATTAGCCAAGCAAGTCAAGTTTCATGCTTTTGTTTAATATGGCAGCAAGTTGAGCTTTATCATCGTAGTCAATAAAGAGATAATCAAATAAGAAAAGACTTTGTTAACTGTCGTAAGTGAAAATAATCTCTCCTAATCATGTAGTCCTGTTTCTAATATGTGTGATGTGGATGGATTAGATAAATATTATTGTTCTTACTATCTTGATATGGTAGGAGGGTCGAACTAAGAACCTAAGTTTAACCCAAACACCAACCAGTCCAAGCACATGAGCTTCCTTAAAGTGCCATGTCAGCATAATTGATTGTTTAAAAACAAATTGAGGCTGGTTTGCCAAGTTTAAGATGGCATAAGAATGTGCAATAGAGGAATTTTAGTCAAACAAATTTTGCTCTCAAATTCTACTCTTGCTTGTATCAGTCACCGTACTTCTCAGAACTGAAGCAGGAAACCTAGGAATCAAAATTTTGGAGAAGCGTCCTTGATTCCTTTCATGCTTTCCCCATCCTCTTTTGCTGAATGGTTCACCTTTGTTAAACTTTAGCTTTATGATATGTAAGGTGTAGAGTTAGTATATCTGTTACTGTTGTTGTTATTTCCGTTGGGTTAATCAGGTGTAGTGTTGCTGTTAGTCATTTCAGTTAGTCATTCGGTTAGTATTAGTTAGCTGTTATGACAGTTAGGAAGCTATTGGGCCTTGAGTCCTAAGCCTAGTAATATACTATATAAAGGCTGATAGACTAATGAATGGGGAGGTGTATTGAATCAGTTTATGATGAATGAATAGTTGAATGAGTTAGCAGCAGTTCTGCAACTCCACCTTCTCTTTTCCCCATTTCTTCTACATCTTCCTTAACAGTGGTATCAGAGCAAGTCATCCTCGGCTCCCCCGCTGTCATCTCTGTAATTCTTGAATCAGTTCGGAGTCATTCATCTCTTCACTCACAGCTCAGTTCTGATATTCAAGAAACTTCAAAAAAAAAAAATATATAACAAGGCCCGAGTGCAATCTTGGACCAGGCAGAGTCATCCTCTTTCTGTTCAGTTTACATTCGGAATCCATTCAGTCAAGAAACTCCAAAAAGAGACATCCAGAGATATTCTTGACAACCAGAATTCAAAACCATCATCGGGCTAGCATTCTTGACAACCTAGAATCCAAAATTTAATTGGCCTAGCATTCTTGTAACTGGAGGTGCAGCCGAAGACATTCCCTCCAAGATTCGAAACCCAGTCTCGGACTCAACACAGCGTCGAGACTCTGTATACAGCGCATGGTTTCGACGCATTCTCAACTTCCGGAACACCCATGTCCAACGACTTAGCCGAACGTGTCCAGGCCCTTGAAACGACGATCGCAGACCTTCCCGGGGTGGTTCACGCCGCCATTACGGACCAGATTGCTGCATTCATAGCCGCTCAAGGGGATCATCGACAACGGGAAGATGTGCACGATACTACCAAAAATCATACCCGGCCCCATCGACCAAGAACAGGTGACGAATACACTCCCCCGAGAAGAATAACGGAAATCGAATTGCCTAGATTTCGACGTCAGGATATCGAAGGTTGGTTATACCATTGTGAGAGGTTCTTTGAGATCGACGGCACACCAGAAACATGGAAGGTACGTTTGGTTAAAGAGTGTCTTGATGATAAAGGGTACATATGGCACCAGTCCCTTATGGATGAAGAACAGAACAAAGCCATTTCGTGGGATGAGTATAAACGCGCCATTCAGATTCGTTTTGGGCCTTTGAACGGCATAAGCATACCAAGAACAGAGATATGGAGCGTTATTGGACCTACCCAGAATGCGTTGAGTGCGCAAGATTCAAGTCAGACGACGCTGCAAAATGAAGAAGTGACGAAGCTCCTACATAGTCCCAAACCAAAGAGACTCGAAAGCCACAACAATGGATTCATAGTGTCGTCGCCACTTGCGCTGTGTTCGGCTGCGGTGGATTCGGGTAGACCATTAAGTGCTCTTTCGTCATCTCCGAAAGTGATGGTGAGGGAGATTTCATCACAGGTCGCCTCCGTTCTGACGTCACCATCCTTGCAAGTTGAGGGAGAGAGCTGCGATTCAGCGAAGAAGGTGACTTCAGTTTGGGCACCGTCGTCGACTACAACTTCTGAGAAAACAACTTCAGTTGCGGCGCCGTTGACGTCTACTTCTTCTGTATCGATGTCGATTGTCGTTCTGCCTTTGAGTTCAAGTTCTTCGCCGGAAGTTTCTGTTCCTTTTCCGCCATTGAGCTGTCTTCCTTCATCGCTGTCTCCAGTCGCTGCAATCGTTCCAATGCTGGATTTTTCGCTAGCCGAGAGAAAGAGTTGTGCTTCAAATGCAGGTTTGTGTGTCGGAGCTGAGTGGCAAGAGTTAAGGAGGGGACGTGGCTCAATGAAGGAGGATGAGAGGGCAGCTGGGTTCACGTGGCTGAAGAGAGTACAATTTGAAAAGTCAAACACTGCTTCACAGCTGTTTTCCATCTTCTCTGAATTGCAAATTGATGTTCTGGAATTTCTAAGTCCAGATGGACAATTGGGCCTAAGAGGCGTATACATGAGCCCAATACCTTCACAATTGGGTCTCATAATTCCTATGGGTATCATAAACAATGGGATGTTGCAAGGAGTTTTCTTTCTTCAATATTCTCCTACACAAAGTTTGCTGCAAGCTTGGTTCCGAGGCAAATTAATTACAATGCTCTTTGGGAGGATCTGTTCTTTGATTGGAAAAGCAAAGATAAAAAGGGGTGCATCATTTGTGAAAGCAAATGTGGGAGCAATATCTTCTGGGTCAATGTTTCAAGTCACAAATTTCTGCTATGCTGAGGAGTTTTCCCTGTCTTCCAGATTCTTTTTGTTGCATCAGTTCTGTATTTTGATGTATAATTTTGTGTTTTGTTGTCTATCATCCTTGAGGGCAAGGATGTTTTTGGGAATAGGGTATTGATATGTAAGGTGTAGAGTTAGTATATCTGTTACTGTTGTTATTTCCGTTGGGTTAATTAGGTGTAGTGTTGCTGTTAGTCATTTCAGTTAGTCATTCGGTTAGTATTAGTTAGCTGTTATGACAGTTAGGAAGCTATTGGGCCTTGAGTCCTAAGCCTAGTAATATACTATATAAAGGCTGATAGACTAATGAATGGGGAGGTGTATTGAATCAGTTTATGATGAATGAATAGTTGAATGAGTTAGCAGCAGTTCTGCAAGTCACAGATTTTGCTATACTCAGAAGTTTTCCAGAAGTTCAGCCTATGTTTTTGCATGAATTCTGTTTTTTGAGGTTCAGTTGTGTTTTGTTGTCTTTCATCCTTGAGGGCAAGGATGTTTTTGGGAAGGGAGTATTGATATGTAAACTGTAAATACATATTAGTTAGTTAAGTAGGGAGTTAGTTGCATTAGTTAGTTAGGACTGTTTGTTAGTTAGTTATAGTTGTTCAGTCTGTTATGTTGTTATATTTGTTAGTTTGCCTTGAGAGTCTGCCTATATATAGAAGAGGCTAGACTAATGAGAAGATGTATTGAATCAGTATTGTGTATGAATGGAATGAACAAGTGCAACAGCACTTGTTTCAACTATGTCTCCTCTTCTCTAACTTCTTCTACAACCTAGTTATCACTTTAGCTGTACAAAATTAGACTGCTATTTCTGGAGCTTCTATACATTGTTGCTTGATGGCAAATGGATAGGGTGCAAGATTTTCAGACACCTTTTTCATATGCCTAGTAATTATATTAGATTAATAAATTCTTGGTGGTTACTCCCTGTGGTTGGTTGTGGATGCTTTCTTATAACGTTGTATGATTATGACACTGCAGTGTATTGGAGTACTTCGGGGGCTTTTCCAAAATAATATAAGCCTCAGAGGAGGCTTATACAGATGCATTAACAATTTTTGAATTCATTATTCATTCTTAGTTAGTGTTACGATGATGTTTACTGGTAAGGAAGTGATGCTCTCTGCTTATCAAACATTATATGTATATTAGGGACCTGATGGCAAAAATATTTGGGAAAAAGGACCTAAATTTCTCCAGCCAAAAACACAGAAGAGAAAGTGCAGAATGTGGAAGCTGAAATGCAGAACATCTAAGATACAGATTTTTTAGCAGGTCCTTTGTTGACCGCACAAAAAAGACTGCATTTCAACTTTCTTGTCCTGTATTTTGGCTTTCTTATTCTGCACTTACCATGTTTTTGGATGGAGAAGTCTAGGTCCATTTCCCCAACTAAATTTTTGAACGGAGTCCTTATCCCCAGTTTTCCATTATATTGCAAAATAGGTCTTACATTAAGAACTGGATGAGTAATATATACGTAGGTGAATTCAAATATTTAAACTACTTGTTGATGATTGTAATGCATCATATCTTTGCTCAACAATGTTGCACTTTTTTTATTCTCACATTTACTTTCTTATTCTTGAATGAACAGATTACACCTTGTTACAGAAATCTTATGGATATGTTCCAATTTGTGCGGAATTGACTATAGTACTAATCTAGCTGCTTTTGTTTTTGGTTGCTACAGAGGGAGGCTCGACTGGAACGTAATAAAAATCGATCTTTCTTCTCGTGAGTCTGTTAGCTCTGCTGTTTTGTCTCTATCATCATAGGTGAAAATAGGTTGAGAGTGCTCCAAAATCATGCTGGTCCATCCTTGTAGTAATATCTTTGTGGATTTATTCAGAGTTATGGCAAGCAAGGTTCCAAATAAAAATGAATAGTTGTTGATCAGTGTTAGTAATATTCTTCTTCATGCTGCTTTCAATCTTCCAATAATTTGTCTTTTATTTTCAGTAAAAGGATCAAATATTATTAATTAAGAGAAATAAAAATGATGAATATACAAGATATGAGGCCAGGTAATCGTGTTCATGGATGAGGGATATTCTGAGCTATTGGTTACAAAGATTAAAAAAAAAACTTGCAAAAGAAGGAGACCAGGTGCTGCTTGATTGATTTTTTTAAAACTAGTTTTTTAAAACAATAATAATAATAATAATAATAATAACACTCATTTGGAAAACTATTTTTAATAGGTTGTTTTTATGGGGGAAAAAAACATAAAATTGTTTCTAAAAACTTAAAGATAAATTATTTTTTTTAAAAAAAAAAGGTGTTTTCTTGTTTTTATTTTTGTATTTCTTGTTTTTTATTAGGTCGCTACTTCAATGTCAATTGTCGTCACATCACCACCGGCAACTACCGTCGCCACCTCACTTCAAAACATATTTTTGAACAATTGTCCAAACATATTTTTTTTTGCTATTTTAATTTTCAAAACTTGTTTTTAAAACAATTTTATAAAATTGTTTAAACCCAAGGATTAGGTAGTGGCAATTAAACGGGGAAAATAGAGATTTTTAAGAGAAAGCTTTTAGGGGAAGGAGTTTGAGAATCATAAGAAAATGCTAACACCATGTGGAAGGAATGGCCCAAATGATTCAGAAGGTTGCTAAAGATACTTTGGGAGAATCCGAACGTTTTGGCCGCTGAGATAAGAAGACTTGGTGGTGGGATGAGAATGTGCAAGAGAAAATTAAAAATAAGAGAGATTGTTTTAAAGCCATACACTTATAAGGCACAAAATAGTGCTGAAGAAAATGTCATTTTGCATTATCCTCCTCCGGAATGCCAAGCTGGGATGCTGGAGGAGTTGATGTTGATCTGCTAATTTAGAAGTTTTACCCTCAAGATTTATTCTTGCCATGTTATGTTAAAAAATCCTTACACTTCTGCAATAATGATAAAAATTGGGAAAGGTACTATGTGGCTAAAAAGGAGACTAAAAAAGCAATGAGTAAAACCCATTCTAAAGAGTTTGAGGAGTTTTATAAAGAGTTAGGGACAACGTCTGAGGAAAGAAAGATTTACAAGATTGTAAAGAATAAGGAGAGAAAGAAGAGATATTTGGATCAACTAAGGTGTATAAAGGATGCAGAAGGCAAAGTCTTGGTTTCTGGTACAGATATTAAGAATAGATGGGAGGTCTACTTTTACAAGCTGTTCAATGAGGGAGGAGGTGACTCAACCTGTGAGTTAGAGGATTTGTCAATTAGAGAAGGTGAACAAAATTTGGCGTTCTATCGTAGGATTCATGTTGATGAGGTTAAGGACGCTCTTAAGAAAATGGAAAATCGTAAAGCCGTTGATACTGATGGCATCCTTATTGAAGTTTGGAAGTGCTCAGGTGAAAAAGGTGTGTCTTGGCTTACTAAGCTTTTTAACGAGGTTTTACGATCTAAAAAATGTTAAATGACAGGAGGATCACTTTAGTCCCTATTTACAAGAATAAAGGCATATCCAGAATTGAGTTAGCTATAGAGGGATAAAGCTTATAAGCCACACAATGAAATTGTGGGAAAAGGTGATTTAACATAGATTGAGATTGGAGACTCACATTTCGGAGAACCAATTTGGATTCATGCTGAGAAGATCCACAACAGAAGCAATTTATTTGTTGAGGGGGTTAATGGAGAAGTATTGGAGTAAAAGAGGAGACTTGCATATGATTTTCATTGACTTGGAGAAAACTTATGACCATGTGCCGAGAGATTTACTTTAAAAAGTCTTAGAAAAGAAGGTTGTGTGTTGCATATATTAAGGTTATACAAGATATGTATGAGGAGGTACCAACTAGTATGAGAACGTTTGGAAGTGAGATAAGTGACTTTCTTGTAAGAATTGGCCTTTATGAGGGATCAACCTTGAGCCCTTATTTGTTTAACCTGGTCTTAAACGTTCTAACTTAGCATATACTCGAAGAAATCCCCAAATGCATGCTTTTTGTAGATGATATTATTCTTGTGGCTAAATCAAGAGAAGAAATTAATTCTAAACTTGAGTTATGGAGAAGAACCTTATAGTCAGAGGGATTCTAACTGGGTATGAGTAAGACAGAATATATGCATCGCACTTTTGACAAGAGGGGAGTAAGAAGTGATTTGGAGGTCAAATTGGAAGATCAAGTTATTCCTCATATGACAAAGTTCATATATTTGGGATTGTAACATCCCCTTTTTTTTATTGCTAAGATTTAAATATTTTAATGTTATTTATCAACTAACTTGAGACGTAAAGAAAATCAAATATATGGTCTAAAATCTTGGAATATATAATTGATAAAAAAAATTGAAATATGATTGAAAATTGAAGTGAAAAATCCTAATCAAGATAAATTGGCCTAATTATACTTATCTAATTATCTTAGATAAAATAAAAATATAAAATTCAATGCTGTAGATATTTATTGATGTTGATTTGAGTTTAATGGGATATTTCTTGGTAATTAGAATTTTCTATGAAATCATTTGAGTAAGGAGAATTCACTCGAAAATAGAATTAAATTTAATAAATATGAGCATTTAAAGTATTTATCTGAAAAATAGAATTACCTGCACTTTGAGAGTTTCATTTGAACAAATTCATAATTAAACTTAGCTTAATCTTTCGGATTTTGTTTGTTTGGAAAGTCTGAAAATGAAAATATAAGAGCAAAGTAAAAAGGAAAAAAGAAAGAAAGACAAAAGGCTTCATTAATGGCATGGGCTATGGCCCATAGTGGCACAACACACAAATAAGGGCTTAAGGTTAGTCTTAAACGTTCTAACTGGCCCATAGTGTTTGTTTAGAATAGAAATTGAAGCTTTCAAAAGTAACTTTTCAATCAAGTTTACGGTATACGAGGTAAGTATGTAAGAAGAGTTTTGTCTCGACTTAGGTAAATATGCACTTTTGGAGCCCCGAAAATTGATCCCAAACATGCATCCGAAATTGTTTGGATTTATCACGTAAGTTGTCTCCCTTATATGTCTAAGGTTTTTCCTCTTTTATTTTTGGTATCTAATGTTAGAAAAAATTTGGGTTTCTCATATTTTAAAAGGTTAAGGTGCAAAAATGCATATGAATTTTTACTCAAAAGGTACCCAACACCAAATACTTTTCAAAGGTGTAAAAGTATATATGAACTCTCAAAATGGGTGCAAAAATAACATGACCCCTTAATCTAACTTAACACCGTCACTTTTTGTTGTGGGTCCCACACTATTTTCATGGAAATACCAAAATGCCCTTAATTCAGGTGGTTAAGGAAGCAGAAGCATGAGGTCGGACATGGGAGGTGGCGCTGACGAGGACATGGCGGACGGAATGCAATGAAGCAACCATCCTTACAGAACCAACCCTCACGGAATCTGTCCTCTCTGCCTCCAAGAGAAGCTCGGCAAGCTACTCTCCTCCTCCCTCCCCCTCTCCGACCTTCCTCCCCCCTTCTCCGACCTCCTTCAGATCTGACCACCTCCTTCCTCTGCCGTCCTCCTCCACCTCTCGCCCCTCTTCTTCTTCCCTCACCCTCCCTCAATCCCAATACAACACTAATGCATATCATCATCATCATTCCCGCCGCTCTCGTGTTCATTTTCTCTCTACTAAGAAGAAGCACAAAAAGAAACCCCTTGTTACTCCTTCCACTTCCGCCTCCGCCGTCGCTTCTGACGTCATCTTCAAGCAGAGAAAATCCACCGCCATACCTAGAAGAGGCAAGCTGTTGGATGACCCGAGGGATAGTCCTAGAAAGAGGAATGGGTTCTGGTTTTTTCTTCACCTTTCTTCCAAGTCATCCTCCTCATTTGTTTCTGCGAAAAAACCGGAGGCTAAGAGCTTTCTAGACAAAAATAATAACAGCCCCTCCTCCGGCAAGCAGACGGAGAAGTGCGAGGGTTCTTCATCGAGCTTGGAAGGGGGAAGGGTGTTTTGTGTTTTTTTTTTTTTTTTTTTTTTTTTTTTTTTTTTTTTTTTTTTTTTTTTTTTTTAGGGAAAATTAGAACCAAGGGACCTAGAGCATATGATATTTATTGAGAAGACTTAGTAAAAGTTGTAATTATTTAGAAGAACCAACAACCAAAATATAAGTTTAAAAAAACTAAATCGCCCTTGATTAAACTTCCTACATTCTCTCATTCAATCTCTCTCACATTCTATTTTAAAAGCAATTTAAATTTTATTTTCCACAAATATTACAACCACCAAAATCATCATTTTTTAACCTTTAACTAACATTTACATAATCATATCATCAACGTATTATTTAATTTTTAACACAGAAATTGGCCCATTTAAATCATTAAGTTTTCTTTTCCCTGATTTATACAATCTTATATAAAATGAACTCTAGGTAAAATAGACTAATTGAGAATATGTTAACTTTTTTATCTAATATCTTAGTCGCTAAAAAATCTTTTATCTCCAAAAAATTAAACACTATTATTATTTGAATATTATAGACTTTATTGATTATATTAAATTTTTCGTTAACATTATTTTTTTTGGTTTACACACGAAGGCAATCAAGTATACCATTCTTGAATAAAAAAATATAATAGATTATCTATCCTTTTATAAGTATATTAACGTAACGTTACATAATTTTCCGTCAAGAAACATTACATGGACTTTTATGTTTTAAAACTCATATAAATCTGTTACTCCTATGACATAATGTTGGCCTCTTTTAAATTTTCTAAAATTGCATATATATTTTTTAAAAAAAATAGATATACATAAGCTTTCTTTAACTTTTATAATAAATTATAAAACATTTTAAGTTTTCCTAAGATTATGTAATTTTTATTTTCAATTAAAGTTTTTGTCAATTTTTTTGATACTGCACAGATTTCTTCGATACCAAGTTCTATCAATTTTAAAAGTTATAACTTTGACAAAATGAAATACGTTTGTGTGATTTTTTTTTTCAATAGATACTGACGTAAGTAGTAAAAAATGAGAGAAATTGTGTTTGATAAAATAAAATTAATAAACTTATATTAATTTTAAAAATAGAACGTGAGAGAAAATGTAGGGGGTTTAGTTAATGGCAATTTAGTATTTTTAAATTTTTATTTTGGTTATTGATCCTTCTAAATAATTACAACTTTTACGGTCCTTCTCAATAAATATTATTTCTTCTAGGTCGTTCTTCCTAATTTTTCCTTTTTTTTTAATTAGGGGCATTTTGGTATTTCCATGAAAATAGTGTGGGACCCATCACAAAAAGTGATGGTGTTAAGTTAGATTTAACTGTCATGTTATTTTTGCAGCCATTTTGAGAGTTCATAGATTTTGCACCTCAAAAGTATTTGGTATTGGATACCATTTGAATAAAAATCCATGTTTATTTTTGCACCTTAACCCTATTTTAAATTATTGGGCCTTCTAGTTGATTATTTCGCTTTTAATGGAGGTAGTAAGGTTTGAATAAAAGTTGTGTGGTTGATACTTTTCTTACAAAGGATTAATTTGAAGAAACTAGAGTTAGGGTTTGGTTGAGAAATTAAGATTTATAATATCGGAGCTCTTAAATTTGAATTTCATGAGATATTTTAGCTTATTTGGGTCGGCATTGATAATTGAATGGATTGATTTTGAGGTTGATAATGAGATGTGAATATTAGAAATTTTGGTTGAAGCTTTAATTGTTGGAAATTGGGTGTTTTAGAAGAAATTGAGGAGATAGTTATAGCTTAATAATTCTAATAGGAAAGAAAGAGTTAATGGAACGAAGAATAAAATTGGAATAATGATTTTAAGAAATAATTATATGTATGATTCTTCTTAAGGAATTAAAGTGAGTAAATTTTGGGGGTTTGGGGAAATTTTGCATGAACGGCGGAAAGTATTATTATCAATAATTTTAACAAGTGAAATGAAGTTATTAAATAATAGAAATATTATTAAGGTAGAGAAATTGGGTAATGGTAGTAAATTGAGAAGTTTGGGGATTTGTGTTAAAGTGAACAACTTGAAGATTATATAAAGATTTGAGATAGAGTTTGATTTAAATTAGATTTTGATATGATATTGAAAATGTGATTAATGAAAATAAAGTTTTGTAATTGGGTTGATTGAGAATGGTCAAAGATGATAGTTGGGACTTCTAAAGAACTTTAAGTCTCTAAATTGTTTTTGTTAGCCACTTAATTAGTTTGAACACTAAATTGTGGTTCCAATTGATTATACTATAGATTGATTTGTGAATTGTGGTTGAGCTTGGAGCTTGGATTCTCGTGATAAAATTAGCTTTGGCAAGAGGTAACTACTTTCCACTTGTTATGTGTGTTGGTATGATGTTTATGCGTATTTTGTGAAATGAATATAAGAATGAAAATGGTATATTGACATCAATTAGAGATTTCAATAAGTACTTTGAAATGCTTATTGCGATTGAAAAAGTTATCATGATGTTGATGAGTATTTTGATAGAAATTGTCTTGTGGAACCTAATTGTGATATATATATATATATATATATATATATATATATATATATATATATATATATATATATATATATATATAATGAAAATTGAGATATTATGGCATGTATATGAAGATGATTTGATTAGTATTGTATGAATGTGGAAATCTTGAGAAATTGTCTGAGGTGGTTTGGGCATATGCAGAGAAGGTCATTAGATGTGCCAGTGAGGAGAATAGATTAAGTTGTTTAGAGCTGGTTAAAGGGGTAGAGGAAGATCGAAGAACCCTCAATGAAGTTATTAAGTAAGATCTCTTAGTTAACAATTTATCCTAAAATTTGGTTTTTGACAAAGCTCAATGGCGTCATTCGATCTATGTAGTGGACCCCACCTAATGGATTAAGGCTTGGTTGTTGTTGTTGTTGTTGTTGTTTTGGAAACAAACAGAAAACAAAAACAAATAGACCCCAAATGATTAAGATCCAAGCAGAAAGCACCTGAGATAGGCAAGTTGAATGCTCATTTTTTGTTTATGTTAGATTAGAGTTCGGAGTTAGATAACTAATTTACATATATTAAGAAAATTTGGTAAATTAGTTATTTATTAATTATGTTGATTCCTTAAATGTCCCTTTTAATTGTGTGTATTGGGTACTACTCTTTTGACAAAAGACTCCCTTAATATATAAAACCAAGATAACTAATTTACATATATTAAGAAAATTTGGTAAATTAGTTATTTATTAATTATGTTGATTCCTTAAATGCCCCTTTTAATTGTGTGTATTGGGTACTACTCTTTTGACAAAAGACTCCCTTAATATATAAAACCAAGATCAATATGAGACATCAAAGAGGTGTTCCCATGGTTTGTGAAACCGGACCGGACGGTTCAGACCGGAAACCGTCCAACCGGTCGCGAAACCGGTCCGGTTTAGGGTAAAACTGTCGACCCTATGAACCCGGGACGGTCACTAGTCGTCGACCTTTTTTTATTAAAAAATATATTAAAAAAAATATCCTTCAATTTTTTTAAAATTTCTCCCTCAATTTTTGTTTTTCCTTTTTTCACTTTTGGATGTCATATGGGTTTGATTTGGATTTGTTTTTTGGTTTTCCTGAAGCTATTGTGGTTTCTCTGTTTTCGGTTGGCTTTGCTTAGTGGATGTTAAATGTAGGTTGTAAAGAAAATTGTTAAAAATATCTGAATATGTCACAAGTATTGGAGTATATGATTATTTTGCCACTGATCTAAAGTATTGAAATGATATATAGTATGTCAAATTTAGGTTGGTGTGATAAGAAATTAATTATTTTCCAATTTTTTATACCTCACCTCTAGGCCGGGTCGACTCCGCTAACTCCGATCTCGACCCACTAACCCTTAACCCAAAGACTCCCGGTTCAGCCGACCGGTCCGGGTTTCGAACCTTGGTTGGAACTGGGAAGTGAATGCCCTGAATGTGCTAAACTGCACTCAACATGTGCACTTCTCACCCAATAATTTATCTATAAAAGTTCTAATGTTGGTCCAACTTATTCAACTAGAACCTTGCAATAATGGATGTCAAGGGAAGAAATATTTTAGACTAAGACTCTAATCACCATTTTATTTTGCCACTTTCCTTCTATTTTGAAAATATATGTTTTAGCACAAACCATTAACACCATTAAAAAATATTCTAAAAAGATTCTTAAAGTTTATTTTTTAATATAAAACCATATTAGAATAAATCTTGTTTACTAATTTACCCCATCAATATGCCAAATCCCTAATTTATCTCTTAATATTAATATTTATTAATGATCTATTTAATATTTTTTACTAAATTTTAAAAATAAGTAATTTTTATGTGAAAATATTAGGAAAAATCAGCCTAAGGTCCCAACCAAGAAAAATAATATCGAAGTCCTATAACTTGTTAATGACAAATGAGAAAGTAACCATGGATAAGTTATAAGACTTTTCACATATTATTTTTCTTAACTTACACTTTGGTGTGATTTTCCCTTTAATAGCTTGATCGAAAATTTGACTATTTTTTTTATAAATATATATTTAATGAAATATATTTAAATATTTTGAATTATACTATACTCATATAAGGTTCTCAGAATCATATAATTTTAAAATTTTGTAATTTAATTGAAAATACGTATATATGTTTGCAAAAATTTTAGGCAGCATATGTATATATAATATTACATCATAAGTAAGTTGTAATAAATAGAGGATATTTTTTCGCAAAAAAATAAAATAAAAGAGATTAAACATTTAAATTTATAGAAAAATAAAATTCATAATTATATAATTAATTAACTTTGTATATGGTAATCAATTTAAAAATATGACAAAAAATTAAAAAATATATTTAAATTATTTTTAAAATTTTGGATAAAAACATGTAATTAAATGATTGTTAAGTAATATTTGTAAGGAGTGGCATTTTGGTCAAAAATGATGGGTTAGTGCTATGCTTTAACCGTCAACTAACGGTTGGGTGGATGGAAATTAATTTTAAAAGTAGAAGAAAAGTTTGTACAACATTTATTTTGATTTTAAGGAGATCCATATAGGTTTTCAAAATAAAGGGGAAGTTTTTATAATTTAAAGCAAATAGAGGGGAATTTGATGTACTTTTCTCAGTACAGGTATCATTATAATTATTATTTTGTAGTTTTTTATTTTTATTTTTTACGTGATAATAAAAGTATTGTTTTTGGCCTTTTTTTTTTGAAAAAAAAAATCAATTTCTTTAAATGTCTTGTAAAGGGAAGAGGATTGAGAATTGAGAATTTAAATTTGATTTGTGTGAGCACGCTTTTTTTTTTAAAAAAAAAAATTGTATAATAAATAGATTGTACAAAAATGAGACAGGCCTTTTAGCCTACGGCGAAGAGCCTCTCCATTGTCCCTTGTCTCCATTGGCTCTCCATTGCGTTAAAACGATGCTGTTTTTAATAGGGTACGCACGCACACACATGTAGCCTGTTGTTACATGAGAATTTTAATGCATAATCTAAAATTTTCCATTACGGTTTAACAAGCAATACTGTTATTAAGGAAAAGTTTGATGTAAAAAGGAAATCTAATCGAAGTATATAGTTTAAATTCTTCACGGGATCTTATGGGTCAATATAGATATGATGACATAACCAAGTAATTCAGTTTGTAAAGTGCAAGCTTGAATCCTTGACAAACAAAAGATAATAGTATTCACCTTTAAACTAAACACATCAAAATAAAACATCCATTAAAACTCATACACACTACACACATCTTGGTGCTCAAATTCTGCTTACCCTGAGAATAACTCCTTCCCCAGGTTCTATAACCAGCCTAAAAGCAGGGGAATGGTGATAACACGGCGAGAGAGAGAATCGAAACCTGAGCAAAATCAGAGACAAGATCACCTTCAGTTCTGCCATGGCCAAATGCTGGCCGGCACAGACACGAGATCCAATCCCGAATGGCAGGTAAGCCTGAGGAGTCTTGCAGGCTTCACTGATGCCATTTGCAAATATTTGAGGGTTGAACATGTGAGCATTAGGTCCCCACAGTTCAGGGTCTTGCTGTAATAATGGGATAGGAATCTGAATGTTCACTCCTTTTGGAATTGAAATGCCTCCCAATTTAATGTCTTGTAAGGCTGTTCTTATAACGAATGTTGCTGGTGGGTAAAGTCTGAGAGTCTCTTGTATCACCATAGTTACCTGCAAGTAAGGCAATACGCTTTTCATAAAACTGGCATTTACTCTCCCGCGCAATGCTATTAAGGAAAAAACTTATTTTTAATTCAAGTAAATTCATTATACTAATTGAAGATATTCCATTCAATATAATTATGAGAGAAAACAGTTAATTGAATAAAACAGGGAAATAAAATATGATTCCCTCAATTGACATGGAGAGTGGATAGAGCAACATAATGGTTTATATAGGTTCTTATCTAAGAGACCAATATGTGTACAATATGTGTAAATTGATTCTAATTGTTTGAGCATAATTTTTTTTAAGATAAACAATTGATTACAATTGTTTTAGAATGAATCACTTTTAAATATAAGCAAGTGAATACAATTGTTTTAGTATAATTTCAACCCTTCATAATGTATGCATTACTATAATTTGACTTCCATTCTAGAACCTCACTTTCTCTAAATCTTAAATGCATGTGAAATCTAACATTCGTTATTAACATTTTTTTATCAACTTCTTCTATTCCTTCCTTGTCTTCCATCAATCGATTTCCCATCTTATAATCTTACTTTTTGCTAAGGTAAAGAAATCCAGCACCAAGGTAAAAAATGAAGCAAAATAGAGTAGATAATTGATAAGAGAGGCAAAGAGGGAGAGAAGTAAGAAGAACAACATCACAGAGACCTCATACAACATAGATAATGCAAATTAAAATGTTGGTTAAAATTAGTTAAAAGCAATAAATGTGTGATTTTTTTTTTTCCAATTATACTTTCAGTTATGAAGATGATGAGTGAGGAAGAGAATAAATGGGAAAAGAGATAAGAGAGATAAGTAATTAATTGACGGTAAAAAAAAAAGTGCATTAATTTTTTAGACAAACATAGATTGTTATTTATATTTAAAACCAACCTATGTGAGAGAATGTTACACATAAATAGGATCGAAGAGGAGTATATACACACACATGTGAAAACATCTGAACTCAAAAGTTTTATGCTTCTTTGGTTTAGCTCAAACGCAGCTTGTCCTCATTCAACAATTTAGCTGAGTGTTTTCTTATCCTCCCCTGACTATTATATACTCTTGTCCTAAATTGGGGAGCTAGTTGAGGGATTTGCTTTGGTTCCAGATATTAAAGGAGGGTTTCCAATGAGTTGTTTTCTTTGCAAATGATTGAAGGGACGAACACGCATTTTTTACAAATGATTATTGTAATTAATTTTTTTAATATCCGTAAATTAGTTATCCAAACTCCTACATTTAAAATCAAAATGAATAATACGTACTGTCTTCATGCTTCTAAGCATGGTTGCATCAAAGGTTCCATTTCCACAAACTTGAAGCACCTCAGCTCGACAACGATCTTGCCAATCTTGGTGTTCTGCTAACAACATCAACGCCCACGACGCCGTGACCGCAGTCGTCTCATGCCCAGCAAAAAATATGTTCTTGCAGTTATCGACTATGAATTTGTCATGTGAGATAGAATTCGGTAAAAGATCACCACCATCCTCGTTACATTTTGTAGCACCCTCCATTATCATTTGCATGAGATCTTGCTCATCACCTCCCTTGAGCCGTTGGTCTACAAGTCTTGTGATCATTGAGTTTACCTCTTTCTCTAATCTCCATATCTCCCTGTTGCTTCTTGTTGGTATGTACCTAAACAATTTCATTATTCATTTTTATTATACCATATTTGTCACTAGTGGCAACACTAACAGGAAGAACAGCTCATAATTCTGTCATCATAAAAATTTGAAAACATAATCATTTTTTGCCCATAAGATATCAAAATGTCACTCACTTTGTAGAATCTAATCATCTAAAAAAATAAGGAAAAAAAACATTTGGGAAGTGGGGTAAAAATAACGGGCAGCAGGTAGAGCCGGTAATACGAGTTTTAACCATGGGTCAAACCCACCTAACCCGAAAAAACTGGGCAGTTTGGGTTCAAAAAAAAAAAGGACCGTTTTGAAGCAGTTCTTTCTTGCTCAAACCCATATAGGCCCAACCCACAGCAGGTTTGACCCCTTTTGTTACATTATGCTTCAGAAAATCTTACAGCTTCACATCATGTTTCAAAGTCGAACATCATTAATATCAACTAGTTGTTGATTGTATTGAATGTTAATGATAGATTTTGGATTTATTTTTAGTTTGTAATGTGTGGACTTGTGATGAATGCTTAATTTGTAATGTATAAAACTTTGAATTTGATGTTTTATTATCACTTTATGATTTTGCAATGTATTTTAAATTTTTTTATGGTTTGGATTTGTAGAAAAAATTTCAGTATATTGTTTAAAAAAAAGTTTGAAAAACACCGCATAAAAAAAATTAAAAAAAAAGAGGAAAATAACACGGGTTGGGTGGGCTAACCTACCAACCCAGAGGTTATGGATTGGGTTGGCTAAATGTCAACTCATATTGATGCGTTTTTTTTTTTGCCCAAACCAATATGGTCCCACCCTGTGGCTGGCTAGCCCGAAACCGGTGGTCTGCCCCATATTACCAACTCTAGCAGCAAGGGGGCACATTAGGGAGGGGCAGCAGACAACCCCCTCCCCTAATAACCAATGTAAAACCACATCAAATTACTATGATATGAATCAAAGACATTTAGACCTAAAATAATATACCTAAAGAGCTAATTATTAATAAAACCTAATGGCACCGTACAATTTATATAGCCAACCATACTTAATGCCATAATGTTGGTCGAAATTACACTAGTGAATGAACCAAGGGAAAGTATTGAACTAAAGCTTAATATTTATTTTAAACCAAAATGAGATGTGGATTTCACAAAGAAGCCAAGCCACATTCATTTGTGTCACTTTCTTTCCAAATGAATAAATTTTAGGAATCTAATTGTGTGTGTGGGGGGACAAGTAAGTAATAATGCATACCTTAGTCCTGGAACTCCAACAGGTGTTTTGGACATGAGTTTTTGAATGAGTCTAAGCTTGGTGAATATTTCTTGTCCTTTTTCATAGTTGCTTCCAAAACAAGCTCTTGCAATTATATCAGCCGACAAGCTTCTCAAATCTTCATCTATCTTCATCTCTGCAACCACTTCTCCTCCCTTGCTACTTTCAATTCTTGCCTCCCAATCCCTCAACATTATATTTGTCGATTCCACCATCAAATCTACCATCCCCTTTACCATGAACAGCAATTTATATCTTAGTTTTTTTCAATGATAAATGATTTTATACATGGAAGGTTATTCTTATGCAAGGAAATCGGTATATCTACTACATCAATGAAAAAGAAGTTTCAGTTAGGTTCTGTGATAGCTTCAAACATGAAATATATGCATTCAGTAATAAAAATTTAATTTCAGAGAAAATGAGATAGTTGAAGACTTATCACTTGTGTAGAAACTACAAGGCAAAGGTAAGTCTAACCTCCATCTCTTTCTCTCTTTGGAGTAGTCTATGCATATGCATTTCAATATTTATTATTAGCATCAAAATCCTATAATTAACCATACAAAACTAATTAGTAAATCATATACATATCAATTTTATGAGGAAAAGACCAACATAGAGTTGGTTTAACAGTGTAAGGTCCCGCTAGATCCTTCTGGAGTCTCGAGTTCGAGTCTCGGAGGAGACACTAATGTTGGGAAAGGCAACCACGAATTTCGAACCACATACCAAATGATAATATCAAAAAGCAGTTATGAGGAAACGAAGCTTGCTTCAATGGTAATATAATCTTTCAAGTCTTCTAACCAGGAAACAAAAAGTAAAACTACAATATACAAAGCTAAATGTGGTTCCCTAGTACAGCTTAAAGTCCAAAGAACTAACTACATAATTCATAGCTTATGAATAGTATGGTGAAGGCTAAATTATATATTTAGTTCCTTAAATTTACATCAATTTTCAGTTTAGTCCCTTCAATTTATAAAGTGTATTTTAGTTCCATAATTTTAACATGATTAATCTCATTAATAGCAAATGCTGACTTAGAATTTAAATGTAGACGCTGCAATTGAATGATGATATATTAATCTCTAGTTTAAAATTTGTAGATTCTTAATATTTAAAATAAAACCTAATAAAGATATTGTCTGATCTAAACTTTCAACAGCAACAACTCATCTTTAAATTTTAAACAACTCATCTAAAGGATTAAATTTTAAGCAAGATTTGTCAGCATTTCATTGCAGAAATACCATTTAAATTTGCCAATCCAGTATTTCCCATTTACGAAACTAGTGATATTAACATTGAGTGACTGAAAATATACTTTATAAACTTAAGGGGCTAAGCTGAAACGTGATATAAACTTAGAGAACCAAATGTATGCTTTAACCTATAGTTTATATTATCTTCATACATAAATTATATAAAATATAAAATGATAAATCCCTGTACAAGGGTTCTAAATCTCACATCTTTTTTTAGGTGGACTAAATATTTTATCATTTAAATTATAAGTATAGATATAACAATTATCCAACTAATGATCCGTGGGTGATAGAGATGTTATGTTTTTATTAAAACAAATAAGGCAAAAAAAAAATTCTCAAGACAAAAGAACATAGCAAAACCATACCTTGACCTTATCAAGGTACAGCTGAGGAGAAATTATTTTCCTTTCGTGAGCCCAAAGAGGCCCACTTGATGATAATATGCCTCGGCCGAACAGTGGCCCAAAATCTTTGGATAGATAAGAAGGCTTTCCAAGATTCAAAGATGTGTTAGAGCTCAGTTGCTTCACCAGCTCAGTGTCTTGGACCATCAAGAACTGTATTCTTCCACCGTAATACAAACAAATCGGCCCTGCATGCATCCACGTAATATTAATATTAATATTTAATATCAAAACAGCAAAAAAAACAAAAATGCCGCTTTTCTTTGTTCTTTTGTGTTTGATTGTTTCTTTTTGAATTGAGATTGCGAGAATCTGGTCTGGAAAACAAGAGGGTAAAAAATGAGAATAAAATATAATACCTAATTAATTTTTAAAAAAAAAAGTCAAAGAAGCTTAATAAATTATTTAATTATATTATATGTTATGTATCACTAGATTATATACCCATTTATAAGTTAGACTAATTAGTTTAAAGAAAAAAAAAAGATTAATAGAATTTTGGCCCTAAAATTTATCTTAATTTTGATTTTGGTCCCTAAAATTTAATACCGTGGTTTTATTCCTGAAGTTTGTCTCCGTTTAAAGTTTCTATAATTTTAAAAGGAACTAGACCCAAAGTTCACGTCATTAAATTTTCTGATATGTTTCTTTTTTTGTTTTGGAATTGGGGGCCAATGGTCCTAAGGCGATCGAACCCCTGATAAATTTGGATAGGTCCATAAATGCATACCACTGCACTGTGCTTGGTTTTCTGATATGTTTCTAAGGCCGATTATTTTGGTGATATGGCATCCTATTAGGAATATGATAGATTTATATATATATATATTTTTTTTAAAAAAAAAAAAAAAAAAAAAAAAAAAAAAACACCCAAAAACTCATCCTTCTAGAATTTGGAGGAGCCAAATCAGCCTCTTCATCTTCATCAACGGCAAAACAGGGGTGCCATCGGCCAGCTGAGAGACAAGAAGAGTGGGCAGGGGTCATCTTCCGCCAACTGGGGAAAAAAGATCTGAAATCCACGAGCTTCAAAGACGATCTTTGAACGCAAGGTGCAGCAGGCCAAGAAAGAAGATCTTTGAACGCATTAGGGGGAGAAAATGAAATCAATCTTTGAATGCGAGGTTCAGCAAAGGACTAGGGATTCTGTAAAATTTCTTACAACAATCCTTGACGCCACAACATAGAAGTAAATGTCCAATAAATAGCAGCAGTAAGATCATCTTTTTCATGTTGCAGACAAATCGTATCAGATCATCCAATTACTTGATGAAGAATGATAATTTGCATACTTAAATTTTGGTCAAGTTGTTCGCTTTCTGTCTAAAATTTAAAATTTTGTTGTTGCCTTGTGGGGTTTCGTCTCTGTCATCAAACATCTTAACTGTGTTGTTCAAAGGTTTTTTCAAATTAGTGGAACTAAATTACAAATAGAGTAAGTAAACAAAGAGGCCTCCGTATTTTTTCACTATTTTGCTCCCTTGGGTATGTAGAAGCCTTTTTTGGAACAACAAGGACTCAAATTCGAACCCCTCTTTTTAGTCCCTTAACGATCCAAATCTGAAAATAGGCAAAGACTTGATCATCTGGTCTCCTCCCTCCATTGTCTGAGAAGAAGCACACCGGCGGTCCCCCAACGGCAGGCACAACTCTGCCGGTCCAGATGTCAATGAAGAAGAT
Organism: Acacia melanoxylon; assembly: GCA_019022615.1. Taxonomy (NCBI): domain Eukaryota; kingdom Viridiplantae; phylum Streptophyta; class Magnoliopsida; order Fabales; family Fabaceae; genus Acacia; species Acacia melanoxylon. The sequence continues at coordinate 2,036,170 of JAFJYJ010000071.1, read as the reverse complement.
GATAGACCAGTGCCCTCCAGTGACGTGTTTCGCCGGATATGGGTATTTGTTTTTTTCCATTTATTATACTCCCGAAATCAAAAACGAATCGACTCAGACTTCATCAAAACATTTGCGAAAGCCTAATTAACAGAGAAGAATCAGGCGTACCGTATTGGTTCCTCCATTTGTGCAAGTGAGAGAAAATGGTGAAGGGCCAGCGATGAGAAATAGAGGAAGCTACTTGGTGAAGAGAACGAGATTGAGCCTCCTGAATCTGAATCTGAATCGACTTGATTTCTGGAATATTTCCGAGGAAGATGTGAGGAATCGGACCATCAATCCCTTGCTTACGAAGCCTTTCTCTCGTCGATCTCGGCTTCAGAAACAAGGCGTTCACAGCAAAGTATACCAACAGCAACGATCCTCCCAGAATCACTGTAACTAAACTTAAGCTCATCTCTCCGTTTTTTTTCCCCCTTGGACCTTATTCTTCTTCTTTGTTCAGTTCTTCTACTTGTCTGCTCTCTCTTACCTTGAAGCGCTTGCTGCTTGCGTTACTGGGAAACAAGACAAAATCAAATGAATTCAGCTTTCTGAGTCACAGGACGCCTCGGGTTTTGGGTTTTACCATACTCGCTCTTATTCTTATTTTCTAAGTAATATTGTATTTAGTCTTTTTTTTATAAAGCAATATATCTTATTATTTAATATATCTTACTCCCTCCGGTCCTAATTATAGGACAACATTTAGGAGTTGGTTTTGGTCCTAATTATAGGACATCATTATAATTTTTATCAATTCCTTCCTAAAATACCCCTTCAATAATACACCTCAATTAATATAGCACCACATGAAAAAGCAAATTTGCAAGGAGTATTTTTTATTTATAGTCTTTTGTATTTTGATAGACCCTGTTATCATTTTGTTTTTTGGCAATTACATTTTTGCTAAATAAAATTACGATAACTTTGATAACATGCTTAAACTAAAATATTAAAATATTCGAGATAAATCATATACGTATTGTTGATTAACGTGGGTGTCAATATCATATTTTATATTGAGATTGATTTTCTGTTTTTAAAAAAAAGGCACTGATTGATATTGATTAATTACATAATTCTACACATACAATAAAAAACCTCAAGGCTAAATTCAATATTTAAAAGCATAGTTTTAATCAATTATATTTTTCACCAACAAAAAAAAATCCATTGTCACTTTGAATCTCCAGATAAATATATTTATCACTAACACGTTTTTAGGATAAGATACGCCTTCGTATATTTTTAAATTTTTCTAATTTGTAAAATAGTAATGTAATAAAGGAAATAAAATAACACAGGGACAAAAATGAGCCCACAAAACAGACGGCACGGTAGCAGTAAAAATTCCAACAGAATTTTGAGTTGTTAATGGACAAATTTCCATTTTGATCCAAATGATGTCATTTAAAATTTATATAAGGGTTTTTTAGGAAAATGAGTAAAATTAACTAATTTAACTTCTATCCTTAATCTCTCCAAAATTTGTTAAATATGTCCTATAATTAGGACCGGAGGGAGTATTATTTATGAGTAATACGAATTGGGCGGTTTTTAAGAATAGACAGGAATAACTAAATTGAGTAAATGGATTTACCCAGGTCAAGAAACCAATAAATGATTTTTATATTCGAAGCCCATTAGAAAATAGAAAGGGAGGGACAATTAATGAGAAATCAAATCATACAAAAATGATAAAGTAAAGAGGGGGATTCTGTAAATATTTCATTCTAAAAAGAGAAAATTCCAAATAATTGAGATTCTTTTGGAGATTGGATGCAATTACTAATTCATGATCTGACATGTACAGAATGAAAACTTCATTCTTGATTCTACGAAAACTTTTATGAAAGTCTTTTATTTGCTTCTCTTCGATGGAAGTTTTATTTTTCTAGGAGTTTGGTGTAATTAGTAGGAGTAATATTGAAAGTTACTTAAATTATAGGATAACTTTACTAACTTTAATTGTTTCTATTGATCTGCGATAATTGTTAGTTAGTGCGCTTATAATAAAGATCGGAGGGAGTATATTTTTTTCACTTTATCTTTTTAAAAACTCATCTCCAAGGAGATTTAAAAAAATAAATGGTTGAGATTTTTTTAAGTATAAAATAATTAAATTCAAAAAATGGTCAAAGGTAATAAATGGGTAATAAATATATTTTTTGCCAAATAAATTTTCATTTATGGATATGCCTGTGAGAAAGATAACAAACAAGAAGATACTCCTTTTCCAATCACTGTGAACAAAGAAAGTAATACTACCTCCGATTTTAATTATAAGAGTCGGTTGATTTTTTTTTAAAGAAATTGAGGAAGTTAAATATGTTACTTAATCATTTCATATATATTGTGTATCATTATATTATATATTAGTTTATTAGTCAAATTAATTAGTTTAAAGAAAAAAATAAAAATGCTTTAAAGTAATTTAATTAGCTTCATTCATCTCTCTAAAAAAAGTCAACTAAGTTTTATAATTAGAATGAGATAGAGATAGAGTATTTCATTTATAACATAGTTCACATAAAGTAAAGTAAGAAAAACTTTTCAAGCGAAAAAAAAAAAGTAAGAAAATTATTAATTTTATTTTAAAATCTAGGAAAAAAAAAACTTTTAGTCATTTAACTTTTAGCTCATTATAACACTGTCTCTCAACTTTAGCTCGGTTCACCTCAATCCTTGAACTTTTAACTCGACTGAGTCGTTTGCCTTTTCAGTTTTTATATTATTATCTTTATTATTTACAACTCATTCCTAGTCATCCAATATGACAACCATGGATGATAAAATGGCTTCCAAATCAGCAAACACGTAAACAAAGAAGGGAGAGTACCCGAGAAGATCAGAAGACGGAAAACTGGGGAAAAAAGAAGAGACCCTGAACCCCTGAACTGGTAAGACAAAAAAGAAGAGGTGTGATCAAGGCGAGTTGGAACGGGTTTTGAAGAACCAACCCAAGAACAAAATGCCATTAATGATCAGCTGCGCTATTGAATATTGAGAACAATTGATACCCTCTGACTAAATTGGCTTGGAACAAGTTGTCCAATTTACGAGAAAAAAGATTTGAACCACGATGAATAATGGATTATTCATTGAACCATGGAGGATCAGAACAAGAGGAAAAGGGAGCATTAACTATATTTATCGAAAAGGCACTGAAATGGGTTCAACGGTATGGCATGAAATGAAATAATAAAAAATGAGAAAATCAGACGGTCAACGCATGATATTCGAATTGGGGTAGTTCATGATCGTCCAATTTTTCTTTTTTGTCCCTCATTCATTTTTTATTACTCGCCTACAGGCTCCAATCTCATATGCGTCCCATACCCAATCTCAGCAGTTTAGGTTATTCTTTGTTGCCTGTGCTGGTTCATGGTCTCTTCGTTTTTACCCAGTTCTCTGTCTTTCGATCTTCTCCAGTCCTCTCCTTCTTTACTTATGTGTTGCTGACTTAGAAGCCATTTTATCATTCATGGCTGCCACATAGAATAACTCAAGTTACTATGAATGGTAAATAACAAGGATAATAATATAAAAAATTGAAAAGATGAAGCACTGAGTCAGTCTCGGTCACAGGTGAGTCAAAAATTTAACGACTAAGCAGCACCAAGTTATAGTTGAGGAGTTGAGTTATAAGTGAGTTAAAAATTAAAGGACTAAATGATCAAATTTCCCTAAAATCTAACAACTTTTTAACTTTACTAATATTTAATATACAATAAACCACATAAAAATAAAGTCAACCTAATGATAAATCAATTATCGAAATAATTGTACATTCATATAAAAAAATATAATAACGTGACTTACAAATGTGAACAAAATAAATCTTCTCTTTCTACCTTATAAATAGGATCAACTGAGTTAATAAGAAATAATGAGTGAGAAAAATAGAAGAAAAATATGTAATTAATGAGGGTAAAAATAAATATTAAACAAATTAAATATCATTCAAGTACATAATATAATTTATAAAAAAGACTTGGCCTATCATAGGGAGTCGGGTCTAATGAAAGGGGTTAGTATTTCACAATGAAGCGAATCAAGGTTTGGGATCACCACTAGGAGATGAGCACATATTTAGTGTCGTAGTGCCCCAAACAAGATTGCCTATGAGGGTACATTTATATATAAAAAAGGTTAAAGTAGTATCATGATATTATTTTTCAAGGGAAAATCGCGGTATGATCCCAAGAAATAGAAAAAATTTCAAAAAGTCCCCGTATATAGCTCACTATCTAAATACTCCTAAAGGGATACGGTGATATAGATTCGAATTGTGTAATTACTTGTTCGCCTCTATTGACAAGTCAATCTATTGACAAGTGTATATGACATATTGATAAGTCATAGGGTGAGAAGTATATGTGAAGGAAGTGTATGGCTGTGTGAAGGAGGGAAGGAAGTTTGGGGGTGAATGCGAGTGTTGTCTTTTGTTGCAAGATGTGGGGTATCTTCTTGTGTCCAAGGTGAACTGGTCTCTTTCCTACTCGTCTAGAAAAGGAAATAAGGCAGCTGACAAGGTTGCTATTGATACTAGAAAAGGAGTGTGGATAGACCAACACCCTTTCCCCTTCTGGATGATGTTTTAGTTCAAAATGAAAAGGATGCTTGACTATTCTCCAATTTTGACTCTGGATGTGGATATGTAGCGAGGGAGGAAATCAGATAATTAATGATTGACTTTGAATGAAGTTGATTTCTGTTGTAACTTTATCTTTGATTGACTTTGACGAGGTAGGTGGCTGTGATGAGATACCTTACTCATCCATCACAGTCGTTATCAATTACTCAACCGTCACAGCAGCCACCGGTTACTTAACCGTTACGGCCTCCTACCTTGCCTGTTTATTTTCAATGGCATCCAACTTGGTCGGTTAAGGGAAGGAGGACAAAGGAGTGATTGAACCCGTCAAATGTGGAATAAAAATCATGACATGTGGAACATTGTGGGGCCCAATTAACAGTGAACTAATGGAATCTGAAGAAGACTTGACATCATGGTGCTAAGTGCCCCTCATTTCAAACTTTATGTGTATTTTCTCCCCTTAAAAAACTTTATGGTGCTAGGCGGCCTTTACAAATAAGTTTGTTGTTAAATTTGCCTCTTTGCCCTTAAAATAATATTATTTAAAATTAGATTAAATATCATAATGACTTAATCATTTAAATATTCATATCATCAAATAATTTAATATGATAAATGCATATTTTGAAACAAAGATATGATTTTTAAGGTTAAAAAAAACACATAATATTTTAAAATTAAATATAATAAAAGAAAATAAATAAATTATACATTACCCAATATTATTAATAACTAATAAAATCTAAGGAGAATCCCGTATAAAGATGGCTAAAATAGAAAAAAATTCTATATAAAAATTTGTTAAACTCAACGAATCTTAAATTGGGTCAATGAACTAATATGGAATATTTAAATGTTGGTTATTTTCCAATAATACCCCTAACCTATAGTCCAAAGAAAAGAGGAAAGAAAAAGCCACAAGTCGGATGTCTATCGTGCTCGTTGTTATGGTCGCTCTCTCAAACTCTTATTGCCCCTCTTTTTTCCAGCAACTGCCAAGAGGCCAACACTACCTCAGCGCAGTCAAGGGTTAGCAGATCACCATACATTATCTCGTCACGTTGGATTCCAACTCCCCCAGGCTCGTTCAGGCTCAACTCTTAATGCTAGTTGCATTGAAAAAATGGTTTTAAAACCGCCTCATTTAGACCGGAATATCAACGCCCTAGTCTTAAAGGTATGACTGGTGGCAGTTTTGTAAATATAAAGAACTTCTTGGACCATATATTTTTTTCATAGGTCTTAAATATATTATTTAGACCGGTTTAAAAAACAACCGGTCTTAAAAATGTTATTAAAAAAATTGAAATATCAATTACTTTATAGAGAAATCTCATACGGCCCGGAGTTATATTTATCATGTAAAGTCCAAAATAATAAGGAAAAATTTAAATATAAAGGTATAAAAGTTTTAAGACCGCACATATTTAATAGCTGGTCTTAAAAGTTATTCTTTTAAGACCGGACATAAAATGAGGCCGGTACAAAATATAAAAAAAATGAAACAAAAAATTAATTAATTTTAAGACCGGAGTTTTATAAGGACCGATCTTAAAGGTTAACTTTTAAGACCGTCTTATAATTTGTCCGGTCTTAAAGTTAAATATTTTAAGACCAGACTTAAAATGTGGCCGGTACAATGATATTGAAGAAAATTAAACAAATAATTAATTACTTTTAAGACCGGAGTTTAATATGACCTAGGTCTTAAATGTTAAATATTAAGACCGTTTTTTCGTATCCGGTCTTAAAAATAAAGCCCCAAATATATTTTTCTTCGCGCGAAACCTTCGTTACTCTCACTGAAGAACCTCTCTTCCTCGCCCACGTACCATTAGCCTCTGTTACTCTCTCATTTGCTCAGGCATTCCTCTCTTCCTGTCTCGAAAATGAACGGTGAAAACGATTCTAGTCATGTTCATGGAACGCCAGTTACTGGTGTGACTGGTGTGAGCGAGAGCGAACCCTGTTCATCTCATAGTCAGCCTCGTAATCTCCCTGCACGTCGTGGTAGAAGAGGCACACGAATGATGTATGTATCCCTAAGTCGGACTTCTGGGTCAAAGCTCGAGATTCAGTTTGATGAAAATTTGGAACCTTTTGGTCCTAATAAAAACAAATATAATAGTTTTGTCGGCTATCTAGCACATAGCAAGGTTAACATCTTGACAGATGAGTGGAAAAATGTCGACGATCGCACAGTAAGGATCCTATTTGGGACACTCTCCGGCTTACATACATTGTTCCTGACAGTCTGAAGTTGAAAGACAAGACATTGTCATATTGTGCTTATCGCTGGAGGAAGTTTAAGACCTATCTAGCTAACAACTATATTTTTGTCGAGGTTCCAGCTGGTGGTGAGCCTCGCCTTAATCCTTCGGACAAGTACATATTTCTTGATGAACAAACTTGGCAACAATTTGTTCAGCTGGCCTGCAGCTTTGGTGAGTTTATATTTAGTTTTGTTTGCCCTTTTATTTGCTTATTAACCTGTGCAGATATGTTAATGGTATTGTGTTCATCTAATCCTGTTTGTTAAATGGTTTGGTGTGTGAATAGAAGCATGTCATGCATCAGAGGAGCATGTCTTAGTTCTATGCAAGTCTGATATGTAAACCGTGAAAAGGTAAAATACTAAGTAGGTAATTAGGGAAATAAGAATGGCATAAGAGTCAAGCCATTATTATAGTCTTAGTTCTGTTATAGTAGGTAGTGGTTAGACATTGCTATTAGTTAGTTAGTATGTTAACGTGTAATGATTTCGGTGCAAGCAAGCCGTTATTGGGCCTTAAGAGTCAAGCCTCTAACTATATATAAGATGTTAGTCTAATATGTGTAGGAACTAGTTATGATGAATGAATGAATTGACTGAGTTGGTAGCAATTCTTCAACTCCCTTTCCTTTGTTTCTCCCAATTTCTTCTACAAGAGATCGGGAGAAAGAATGATTACCCGCATAGAGCTTCTCGCAGCAGATATGGAAAGGTCGAAAAAGAATTGATGGCGGCCATGCGGAAGAGATTGGAAGATGATGCTGAATCCAATCATTCTACGATAGTTGATCAGTCATCTCCAATACGTCACAAGGAGTTGTGGTTGGATATTCGGCAAAAGCCAAGCGGCGCCTACACGAGTGAACAAACTTGTCTAGTTGCTGAAAGAATTGTAAGTATCGTTATTGTTATTTTTTAGTTACTAAACATGTTTCATTACTAAGCTTCTCGTTATCTGTATCTTACACGAAGATCTTAAAAAGAAAGAATCATAGGGATCTTTGTGTCGGATGGGAGGAATGATGTTCTGACCGTTGCGACCGAAAAACCGGATCACTCGGGGCGTGTAAGGGGGATTGGAGGACGGGTAGTCCTAAAGCAATACTTTGGTAAATCCAAACGCTATAAACAAAGTATGGTTACTCGGGAGGAGATGGAACAAATGGTGGCCAAAATAAATGAGGAAGCAGCGGCCAAAGCAGCGGCTCAAGAAGCTGCATTGACTACAATGTTTCAATCCCAACTGAGCCAGATGAAAGAGGAAATGAATGAAATGAAGCGGATAATGAGCTCTCGTCCAGAGACCAGTGTTCCCTTCACACATTCACTGCACCGATGCGAGAGCACTAGAAGGAGTTGCATTGTTGGACGAACGAGCAACCTTATGACCTGTATGTGGCAAAACCTCATAGACGATTAGTTGAAAAAGGGACTGTCCACAACTTGGGATCAATTGTACACCACCAACAAATGGCTGATGATGAAGTCAAAGTGTCAGTTGAAAAGGTGATCATTGATGCACCTCTCCCTCTCCCAACTGGTCAGCTGAAGGTTGTGAGTGATGTCAAGGGAACCTTCATCTCTTTGCCAGTGAAGCTTGTACATGTCTCTACTCCTCCTGAAGCTGCATCCCCTCCTCATACTCCATCTCCTCCTCAAGCTCCATCCCCTACTGCTAAATTGACTGCCAAGGAAAAAATATCTGATATGGTATCCAATGGATATTTTAAAGATAAATCGTAGCCTGTCAATGAAGTAGTAGGCCTCCCTGATATTCAATCGGTTTTCGTTGACCCCGATGATTTAACATCCCTACTGCTTCCTGGAAATGAGCTTACTAGTGCAATTGTTCAAATGTTTATAAAGTAAGTATCTTTTTCTATGAGTACATGATTTAAATGCATCGTTTAGACACACATACATATATACTAATTCCCCGATGTCATTATTGTAGGTTCATGCATGATGAATTGGAACAACAGGGCAGAAGCAAAGATTTTGGATTCTTGTGCCTAGTCTATGCAAGTACAACACCCGTGGAGGAGAGACAACAGTACATATCAACGAGGGTGTGTGAAGTGAGAAAAAGGTGTGCTTGTTTCCATACTACCATGGGTACGTATCACAATTCTTGTCTGCAATTCACTTAATTCTGCTACATATATCACTGAGTACTTGTTTGCTGTGAATTTTTAGCCACCACTGGCAGTTGGTCCTCATGTGCATGTAGGAGCATACATTGGTCTTCTTATGCTCCACTCATAGCAGTCCAGGGCCTATGTTGGAGCAGACCATGAACGAGTAAGCATGTCATTTTGATTCTCTTGTCTGAAATCTCTGCTGTGAATTTTCAGTGAACATTATTGTTAAATTTGTGATTTTAATTTGATGATAGTTCCATGAGGAACTTCCAAATCCAGGTAAAAAAAAAAAAGCATACGTATGATGCCAAAGATCCTAAATGGCTCTATCCAAAGGTTAGTACATATTGTACACTGGCACACTGCCTTGTGAACTTGGTCAGTAAGCTATATATGCTCTTAATAATATTTAATTTCTTGTTCTTTTTAGACCCGTCGGCAACCAAATGGGTCCAACTTATGTGGCATGTACGTCATGAAACACATATATGATATTATCATGTAAGGAAGGACTAAATTCACTGCAAAGGTAAATGTATTTGATGTTACATTATAACTAAATTCAGTTTCTGGCTTAATGTTACACATGAAATATGCACACAAGTTAATTTAGTTTCTGTCTTTGATGTTACAGAGGTTTGCCTGTGTTGGTCCTGTTAGTTCTCTATGTGTTTTGATGATAACTGATAATTGTAAACACAAGTTGAAGTTTGTCTTTGGTAAGTTGAAAAACTTACAGTCAAAGGCAAACTCGAGTATTGGTTTCAATACTTGAGTATTGACTTGACAGAGAGTAGCTCAATGTGATTAAACGAAGCAATACTCAAGTTTCCATTGGAAACTCAAGTATTGAACTTACAAAGAGCACTCTAAGTTTTTCACCCTAAGCCAAACTCGAGTATTGGTTTTAATACTCAAGTATGCATAATACAGAGACTCCTTCAAACATTTCCTAAAGTTTTCAATACTCAAGTATCTATTTGAAAACTCAAGTATTGGTCATACAGAGAGTCACCAAAGTTTTCAACTTGAGAAAACTCGAGTATGAGTCTGGATACTCGAGTATGAGATTGACGAAAAGTTTTCCAAGTTTTACACATGTCTCGAAAACTCAAGTATTGATTTGAAACCTCAAGTATTGACTTGACATAGATTTCTCAAAGTTTTCAAAATCTCTGAATACTCGAGTATGGGTCTGGAAACTCGAGTATCAGACTGACAGAAAGTTTTCAAGTTTTACACATGGTTTGAATACTCGAGTATTGATTTAGAAACTCGAGTATCGAGCATACGAGAGCTTTGCTCTTTTTCAATGATTTAGAAAACTCAAGTATTGAAATGGAAACTCGGTATTGAGGTTTTAGACTTAAACTTATTTTCATATCAAAAGTCCAAAACTCGAGTTTGGTTTTGGAAACTCGAGTTTTGTTTCTATTTCAAAGATATGGTCCAAAGCTCAAATCACGACGTTCTTCTACGGAAGAAGAATACTCGAGTATCATCATGGATACTCAAGTATTGATATTAGTGCACAGTGATAAACTCGAGTATTGAAGAACATACTCGAGTATAAGTCGCAAAGTTTGAAAATCAAATCTGACGAATTTGTGAAATCTTCTTGTTTGATCTTAATACTTCACCTCTACATTCACAACTATTCTTAACTATGTTTAATCAGTTTTTTAGCAAGTTACAAATGATTTAGAGGACATTAAATGAAGATTTGAACAAAAGCAAAAAGCAATGTCGAACATTAAATGCAAAGTCCGAGTTTGCATCCTTTTGTACCATCATTCTGTACACGATTGCAAAAGGATTAATGTCGCATTCCACATCCAAGAGCTGCTCTTCCAACGGATTAAAATTCGAAAAGCAAAGCACAAACATCTCAGGTAACCGGATTAATCACAAAGTAGTGAGAGAAGAAGACCAAAGCTTATTCTAAACCTTGCTTAATGAAGGCAACAGTCATATTGAAGATTTCAACGGTCATTTAATACTCTTTTTGTATAAATAGAGTTGCATTCAATTCTTCTCAACAGCTAAGACACAGAAAACAAATTGCATCAAAGTCTAGACAACTACTCTTTCAGTTGTCACTTGTAAAGTATCTTTTGATACATTGATCTTCAGTGTTTATCATTATCTACTCTTAGAGAGAGTTCACTGATTGTAAATCATTTATTGTAAGAATCTCAAGTCATGGGACTTGGAGATTGGGATATTGATTGCAACTTGTAAGGGGAGTAAGTTCTAGTGAGAGAATTACTCTTGAGTTACAGAGTGTGTAATCAATTGAGATAGTGAAAATCCCGAGAGTCCGGGACTGGTGATAATTGAATATTTTATACACTTCTTTTTATCTCTTGATTAATAATTTAGGACTTTTTAGTTAATAAATAATGGCTTTTATACTTATTTGGGCTTTGGGCCTTTGATTATATTTTAGCCATTTTTATTAATAAAATTCGAGTTTTACATTGCTTCACTAATCTTACCATAACTCTTGAACCAAACATCGGATTTGCCTCATTTTTGTTTCATATTTCAGATGATTCAGAGATATACAATTGTTATGAAGACATGAAGGGAAAATTCGGACAAGAAGACGGTCGATTTTGAAGCCAAAGTCGATGTTTTATTTGGGCTCGAATTTGTGACTAAAGCCCATTCGTATTATTTTGTTTTGGGCCTGGATTATTGATTGGAGCCCCATTTCGTTTTTCATCTTAGGTTAAGTAAGGCAGCAGCCACAAACACATTCATTCACGTTTTTATTCTGTTTTGTGGATCAAAGTAGAGGTTTTCAGATTCTCTGAAATGTTCTTCGTGTTCTTCGTCTGTTCTTCGATTTTCCCAGCCATGTTCGGCTAAACCTTCTGTGGTTAACCCAACGTTGAGGATTCCATGATTCATCCAGAACTCGTACTTAATCGGTAACTTTACTCGTTTCTATTTTCATCTTATCGGATCCGATTTAAAATAGTTCGAATATTAGATTTAATATTCGGTTTGGTTCATCCCAAGGACCGAGTTCGAACTAGGTTAGAGTGTTGTGCGATTGCACAAAGTGAGACGCCACTATTCGGACAGATTCTAGACGATCGTCTAGTTGAGGGATTTCGACGAACGCAGAGATTTCGGTTCGTCGAGCCAAACGCGAGTTCGTTTATATTTCGTTCAATGAAGGAAGTTTACGGAATCTAAACGTTGGGTTGATCGTTTTAATCTATTGCAATCTCGTTTTAATCATTTCGCATATTTCAGATCTGTTTTCGCTTAATTTCGTTTTAATCTGTTTCAAATCAAAAAAACCCCAATTTTATTGTTGTTCTTTTTCTTTATTCTTGATTTAAACCCACCGCAAATTCCTTGAGAGAAACGACCCAGGTTACATTATACGCAAATCTTTTCTAATCTGGTTATTTTGGGAGATGACGGCAAATCTCTGTCAAAATATGGCGCCGCTTCTTAGGGGGAATTTGCATCGGTTTTTCGTTAAGCAACGGTAGTTTTCGGTGGTTCGGTGGGTCGACGTAAAAATATTTTTGAACCCGATCACTCAAACCAGGTCTTATTCACAAGGAATTGGGCATTTTAAACAAGAATCACTCTCCTTGGGAGTGAGGTCTGCATCCTATTTTCCCCAAATTCCGACGTTTAGACCACATTTTCGCTGTTTTAAGTTTCTATTTTGTGATTTCTACTAGGTCAATTTTTCTAGGAGTATCTCCGAATGACCTAAAATTTTTACAGCGATAGAAAATGGCCAAAAACCTTGGGCACACCAGAAATCTTTGATTTCTCGTGTGGTATGCTCAGATTTCCCAAATTCCATCGTTTAGACCACTTTTTCATTTTTTGAAGTTTTTTCATTTCATTTTTGGGTTCCCCAATGGTCTAGGAGTTGCCCTGTCCAAGTCCCATAAATTTTAAAAATCATTTGATGCTGTCTTGGACTTGTTTTGGTCAAATTCCAACATAGGTTTTTGTGTTTTTGTGTCATCTTAGTGTTTTCTACTTCTACCACTTTTAGTGGCATTTTCGTAATTCTGATTTTCTGCAAATTACGCCTTGTGTTTTTACGCCTTGTGTTTGTGTTTATGCTTTTGCATGAGTACTAGGAGTACTATTGATCCAGAAGACTTGTTGCCACTTGATCCTGAAATTGAAAGAACAATTCTCACTGCTAGAAGAATTGTTAGGCTTAGTCGTGGGATTGATACTGAATTTGACATTGAACTTGAGTCTGAGTCTGATTGTGTCTATTCTGTTGATCTTGACTCGAATAGTACTTCTGCTAGTCTTGTTGTTTTCACTGATTCTAGTAGCAATTTTGCTAACTCAAACATTATGGCAGAAGAGCAAGTAGCTCGTCCCACTTTGAAAGAATTAGCTACCCCTGATGTGGGCAATCAGAATTTGTGTATTCAATATTCCGAACTTGCTTTGCTAACTTTGAATTAAAATCTGGTCTTATCCATTTGTTGCCCAAGTTTCATGGTCTTGCGGGTGAATGTCCTCACGGGCATCTCAAGGAGTTCCATGTGGTATGCGGCACGATGAAACCTCAAGCAATTGATGAGGACCACATTAAGTCGAGAGCTTTTCCATTTTCCCTAGATGGCGTGGCTAAGGATTGGCTATACAATTTGCAACCCACATCTCGCGGGAGTTGGAATGATATGCGAGAAGTTATTCCTAGTGAGGTTCTTTCCTTCCTCAAAAGCCATTGCTATTCGAAAGGAGATCACTAGTGTTAAACAAATCAATGGGGAGACAATGTATGAGTATTGGGAGAGATTCAAGCGATTGTGTGCAAAGCCGTCCACACCACCGATTTCGGACAAACTCCCGATTACATATTTCTATTCTGGTTTGTTACCGATGGATAAGAGTTTCGTGGATGCGTCCGGTGGTGGGGCCTTAGATAGCAAGACACCCGAAGATGCCGAGAGCGATATCTACTATGGTCGCTAATTCTCGGCAATTTGGCACCGGGGCCAATGGTACCCCTGTTTACCATATTCAAACACCTCCGGTCCGATACAATTCTCGAGAGATTGGAGAATAGACTTGATGATCCGACTTCCTTGTGAGGCGGTTAGCGGTGACCCAAACAAGACAATCTTCCCCTCCTCGATTGGGTACTCCCGGGTTCTATTCGACCACTTGTCATTCTCTCGATTCTTGCCCTACTTTGCATGATCCTACTTGTCAAGACCCGGTCGGTAGCTGCGGTGGGTGTTTTTCCAGAAAGCCACAATACCAGCGAGAATAATGCCTTCTCCAATACCTACAATCCTGGTTGGAGAAATCACCCCATTTCCGTTGGAACCGAATCGAACCCGGGAACTGAGTAACCAATATCGCAGTGCAGGAATTACCAGCGGAGACAAGACATGCCACAAAATTTCCAACAACACTCTGCACCTCATTTGCCGCCACCACTCCTCGACCACCATATGTGCACCTCCACAGGGCGGCAACAACGAAGTAGTACCGTGCGGTGGTTCTTCACTAGAGGATATGATGAAGCAATTTGTCACAGCCAATATGCAGTTTCAACAGAAAACTGACACTTCCATTCAGACTTTGCAAACACAAATTGGGAAGTTGGCAACATCATTGAACCAGCTTCAACCTCAGGGATCCAACACTCTCCCTTCACAAACAATTCCTAATCCTAAAGGGAATGTGAGTGCTATCTCCCTTCGATCTGGCATGCAATTAGAGGAACCTAAACCAGCTGCGATGTCCCTTCCACATCGAGAGAGTCGAGAAAATGTGAAGATTGACTCTAAAAATAAAAAGGCAATCCAAATAAGGTGAAGAGGAAGACATTCCCATTCCTCTTCCTTTCCCTCGAGAAAAGCGATTAAAACCAAGAAGTTGGCGAAAAAAGCACAAGAGAAGGATATACTTGAGACGTTCGGAAGAGTAGAGATCAACATTCCTCTCTTAGATGCGATCAAACAAATTCCTAAATATGCAAGTTTCGAAAGAGTTATGTACCAACAAGAGGCGAAGGGGGAATGAACGAGTGAGTTTGAACCGGAATGTATCAAGACTCATCCACCTACCATGCCTCGTAAGTGCAAAGATCCGGGACGTTTTCTATCCCTTGCCTCATTGGTAATTATAAATTTGATGATTGCATGCTAGATTTAGGTGCTTCTATAAATGTCATGCTGCCCGTCTATTTATAGATCTCTTGGTCTTGGTCCCTTGCGACCAACCGGTGTTATTGTTCAACTAGCTAATAGGAGTAATGCCCATCCTTCGGTTTAGTTGAAGATGTATTAGTCAAAGTTAATGAATTGATATTCCCGCTGATTTTTACATCTTAGATATGCAGGATGAGTCTTCTAGTAGTAGGTCACCAATCATTCTAGGGAGGCCTTTCATGAAAACAAAGGACGAAGATAGATGTGTATTCTGGTACTCTTTCCATGGAGTTTGGTGATATTTTTGTAAATTTTAATATCTTTGATGCCATGAGACATCCTAGGGAAGAGCATTCTATTTTCTGTATTGATGTGATTGATGATGCTGTGGATGATGTTCTTTCTTATTGGTGTGCTGATTATCCTGATTTTTCATCTGAGAGTGATTCTGCCATTTGTGCATGTGATGATAATGAATGGTGCTCTGTTTGTACTCATTTGGTTAATGCTGCATTATTTGGTGATTCTGACTTGCTGGGTGATTATTCTGCATTACTTGTGGATTCTGATATTCATTCTGAGTTTGAGCTTCATCCTGATCCTGATGTGCATCCTGATTTTGATTTTGATGAGCTTAACTCGATTTTGATGAGCTGAATTCGATGTTAACATTGAGCCGTGTAGACATAGTTCTTCCCGCTTCTTTGAATGTGGTTTCGTGCATTTCCAGTGTGATGACATCGAGTTGTTGCAACAACCACCCAAGCTTCTCCCATCTACCGAGCAACCACCCAAACTTGAGTTGAAATCACTTCGAGATCACTTGAAATATGCATTTCTCGGAGGTGGATGAACGGTTGCCGATCATTGTGGCAAATAACCTTCTTCCGAACAAGAAGAGAAGTTTGCTAAGCTTATTGAGGGCGAACAAGAAAGCCATTGGGTGGACATTAGGCGACATAGTTGGCATCACCCTTCCATGTGCATGCATCGAATTCCGTTGGAAGAGGACTCTAAGCGGTGAGGCAACCCGACAGACGCCTTAATCCCCTTATCCTTGATGTGGTGAAGAAGGAGGTCACTAAGCTTCTACAAGTTGGTATCATCTATCCCATTTCGATAGCCGGTGGGTCGGCCGGTCCGTGGTTCCTAAGAAATCCGAGTCACCGTAGTAGCCAATCGGAAGAATGAGCTCATTCCTACTCGAGTTCGAATAGTTGGAGAGTTTGCATTGACTATAGGAGACTCAACCAAGCCACTCGCAAGGATCATTACCCTTTACCTTTCATTGATCGGATGTTAGAGCGATTGGTGGCAAGTCTCATTACGCTTCTGGATGGCTACTCCGGATACTTCCAAATCCATATTGCTCCCGAGGATCGGAGAAGACGACTTTCACATGCCCCTTTGGAACATATGCCTACCGAAGGATGCCTTTTGGCCTCTCGCAACGCACCCGGTACTTTTCGGCGTTGTATGGTGAGTATTTTCTCGAGTTTCTAGAGGACTTTGCATGGAGGTCTTTATGGATGATTTCACTTGTATATGGGTTTGATTTTGATGCATGCTTAGCTAATCTATCTAGAGTTTTGCATAGGTGCATTGAGTCTAATCTTGTCTTGAATTATGAAAAGTGTCACTTTATGGTTGAGTCGGTATAGTCTTGGGACACATAGTGTCTAGGAAAGGGATTGAGGTAGACCCCGCTAAGATAGATGTGATTCTTGCTTTGCCTTACCCCGCGTATCTCGTGCGGGAAGTTCGTTCTTTTCTTGGTCATGCGGGTTTCTATCGGCGTTTCATTCGGGATTTCGCAAGACGCCCGACCCTTGTCCAACCTTCGCATAAGGACACCGACTTTGTATTTGATGATGCTTGCAAGGCGGCCTTCGATCATTTTAAGCGTTGCCGACTACAACCCCGTGATCCAGCCCCCGACGATTGGTGCATTCCCTTTGAAATGATGTATGATGCTTCCAACTATGCGGTTGGTGCTATCTTGGCACAACGGGTCGATAGGGCATCTCATGTGATTGCATATGCCTCCAAGACTTTGGATCCTCGCCTTGATCTAATTATATCACTACCGAGAAAGGAGTTGTTGGCTATTGTATTTGCCTTTGATAAGTTTAGGTCATATCTGCTAGCTAGTAGAGTAATTGTTTTCTCGACCATCGCCGCTCCGAAATTTCTTTTGAAAAAGGCGGATGCTAAGCCACGACTCATCCGGTGGATGCTATTGCTCCAAGAGTTTGATGTTGAGATTCGAGACGAAGCGGAGCACAAAACTGGGTAGCCGACCACTTGAGTCGTATCACCCATTCTTCCTCTCACCCTCTTCTATTCGGGATGATTTTCCCGATGAGCGGCTTCGCGGCTACAAGGTAAGCTTCCATGGTATGCGATCTGGTTAACTACTTGGTAGGCGGTGTTTTGCCCGAATATTCTACTAGGGCCCAAACCTTCAAATTAAAGAGTGAGTCTAAATACTATGTTTGGGATGACCCTTATCGTGGAAATTTTGTAGTGACCAAGTAGTTAGGAGATGTGTGCCTGATCATGAGTTTCACTCTATATTGCATTTTGCTCATGCTTATGCCTGTGGTGGTCACTTTGGACCCCAAAGAACTGCTAGGAAAGTGTTAGATTGTGGATTGTTTTGGCCTTCCTTGTTTCATGATTCCCATTTGTTTTGTAAGTCATGTGATAACGTCGGAGAGCGGGAGTATTTCTCGTAGGCATGAGATGCCCCAAAACCCTATATTGTTTTGTGAGATCTTTGATGTTTGGGGTATTGATTTTATGGGTCCATTTCCGCTTCATATGGTTATACTTACATCCTGCTAGCTGTTGATTATGTCTCAAAATGGGTTGAGGCGAAAGCCACTCGGACTAATGATTCTTCTGTGGTGGTGGATTTTGTTAGGTCTAACATTTTCTACAGGTTTGGCATTCCTAGAGCTATTATCAGTGACCAGGGTTCCCATTTTTGCAACCGAAGCATGGGTGCCTTGTTACGCAAGTATGGAGTGCTTCACAAGGTCTCCACAAGATACCATCCTCGGACCAATGGTCAAGCCGAAGTCTCAAATAGAGAGATTAAGCAAATCCTTCGAAGACCGTTAACTCTACCCTAAAGATTGGAGTAAGCGATTAGAGGATGCTTTGTGGGCATATCGCACCGCCTACAAGACTCCGATGGGATGTCTCCTTATCGGATTGTCTTTGGTAAGGCATGTCATCTTCCGGTTGAGTTGGAACATCAAGCCTATTGGGCCATTAAGCGGTGTAACATGGATTTGGCTAAGTCGGCATGGAACGGAAGGCTGCGGTTGCAAGAGTTGGATGAACTTAGATTGGATGCCTATGAGAGTTCACGTTTGTACAAGGAAAAGACTAAGGCATTCCATGATAAGCATATTCGAGGAAATAATTTTACGTGGGCCGGAAAGTTCTTCCGTTTAACTCCCGTCCGAAGTTTATGCACAGTAAGCTTCGATCTAAATGGGATGGCCCTTTTGAGATCACTAACATATTTCCATTTGGTCTTTGTTGAGCTATGTGATCCACCCACGGGGAGAACCTTTAAGGTCAATGGGCATCGCCTCAAGCAATTCCATGAGGGATCCCGGCAAAGAACGACTGAGGAAGCGAGATATTATCCTCATTGATGCCACTTATCCTCCTTAAACCCTTGGGGAGTATTCTTCTTTCCTCTCCCTTTTCTCTTTTATTTGTTTTCATATTTGCAATTTGCTTTTCGAAAATAAATACGTCTATCTTTCTATGATTGCTATATATTATGAACTAGGACATTTTGGTTTTAATGGATCATTCTGTTTGATCTGTGATTCTTGACTCTTCGATTACATATCTTGGTAGTTGATTTGATGCTGTTGATTGCCTAAGTTGGTACTGACCTTGTGAGGTTTTGGGCCTGCTTGAATGGAATTCATCTTTTCCCATTCTTTCTTTCATGTGTGCATCTGCTCCGATTTGTGTTCTCTAGAACTTGCTCCTTTTCTTGTTGAAACTACATTTTTCACTTACATGCATAAATATGATAGAAGCTTGTTTTCTTTCTTTTATTTTCCCCACTTTGGCCAATTAGCTTTCCCTTGCATTATGTTTCCTTTGCTAGCCCATTTGTGCCTTTTGGACTCATTCTTTTCTAAGCCACATTACAAGCCTAAGCGTAAAACCATTTTATTCCGCACCTTGGAGATTTATTGAGCATTGGTTTCACCTTGGTTTTGTGTTTAAGTGTGGGGGTTGCTCAGGAGTGCAACAGTTTCAGTGTGGGGGGGAGATGTTTGGTTTTGTCATTGTGATTTTGTATATAGTTCAAAAAAAAAAGCAGAAAAAGAAAAGAAAGAAAGAAAGAAAGACAAAAGAAAGAAAGAAAAGAAAAGCAGAAGAAGAAAAAAAAAGAGTAAAATAAAAGTTTTTATATTTAGAGAATTGGGTTAATCAATGCTCTTTTTAATTTCTTGGGTGCTTAGCCTCTCATTCCATACTATTACCTACCTTCACCCTAACCCCATTACAACCTTTAATAATAAGCTCTCTTGATTTGTGCATGCATGTGTTATTAGTAGTGGAGACGTAGAAATTGAGCAAGCTTATGGTAGAACAATTTTCTTGAGTAGAATTTGAGCTATACACTTATTTACCTTAAAAACACTTGAGAGATTGATTGATTGAGCGCATCATTTGAGAGACCATCATTTGTGATTAGCATCATTGATTGAGATTACCAGGAATTGTAATTTGAGATGAAGGGATTTTGGGTCTTGATTGATTGGTTCTAATGAAACTCGTGTCCCTTGTTCAATTTCGCATTGTTAGCAATTTGTAGAAAAGAAGAGTTTATCCTTTACGTCTTTTTCTTTGAATTTTGCTCGGGAGTGCAAAAAGATAAGTTTGGGGAATTTGATAATTGAATATTTTATACACTTCTTTTTATCTCTTGATTAATAATTTAGGACTTTTTAGTTAATAAATAATGGCTTTTATACTTATTTGGGCTTTGGGCCTTTGATTATATTTTTGCCATTTTTATTAATAAAATTCGAGTTTTACATTACTTCACTAATCTTACCATAACTCTTGAACCAGACATCGGATTTGCCTCATTTTTGTTTCATATTTCAGATGATTCAGAGATCTACAATTGTTATGAAGACATGAAGGAAAATTCGGACAAGAAGATGGTCGATTTTGAAGCCAAAGTCGATGTTTTATTTGGGCTCGAATTTGTGACTAAAGCTCATTCTCAGTATTATTTTCTTTTTGGGCCTGGATTATTGATTGGAGCCCCATTTCGTTTTTCATCTTAGGTTAAGTAAGGCGCGACCACAAACACATTCATTCACGTTTTTATTCTGTTTTGTGGATCAAAGTAGAGGTTTTCGATTCTCTCGAAATGTTCTTCGTGTTCTTCGTCTCTCTTCTTCGATTTTCCCGGCCATGTTCGGCTAAACCTTCGTGGTTAACCCAACGTTGAGGATTCCATGATTCATCCAGAGAACTCGTACTTAATCGGTAACTTTACTCGTTTCGTTTTCATCTTATCGGATCCGATTTAAATAGTTCGAATATTAGATTTAATATTCGGTTTGGTTCATCCCAAGGACGAGTTCGAACTAGGTTAGAGTGTTCTTTGTGCGATTGCACGGTGAGACGCCACTGTTCGGACAGATTCTAGACGATCGTCTAGTTGAGGGATTTACGGATGAACGCGAGATTTCGGTTCGTCGAGCCAAACGCGAGTTCGTTTATATTTCGTTCAATGAAGGAAGTTTCGGAATCTAAACGTTGGGTTGATCGTTTTAATCTATTGCAATCTCGTTTTAATGCATTTACGCATATTTCAGATCTGTTTTCGGTTTAATTTCGTTTTAATCTGTTTCAAATCAAAAAAAACCCCAATTTTATTGTTGTTACGTTTTTTATTCTTTGATTTAAACCCACTGCAAATTCCTTGAGAGAAACGACCCAGGTTACATTATACTGCAAATCTTTTCTAATCTGGTTATTTTGGGAGATGACGGCAAATCTCTGTCAACTGGACGTAGGTCAAGAGGTTGGACCGAACCAGTATAAATTCCTTGTGTCTTGCTCTTCTTCCCTATACTCTGTTAGCTCTGTTTTAGTGTTCGAAAATAGAGTAATTTCAAAAGAATTTTAAAACCCCCAATTCACCCTCTGGTGATTAAGCTCCACTTTCATTTGGTATCGAGCAAGGTCTTCTCCACGAAAAGATTAACATCTTGAGAAGGATCACTATGGAGAATATTATACCGATGGAGCTTCGATTAACCTACCACCGGATTCGATGGAGAGCATTATTCCTTCGGAAAGCCAAATTCAAAGTCTTTGTCATGGCTTCTGAATATGGCCTATGGAGAGTATTTGAGTCTGGAGACTACAATCCAACGGTTGTAGAAAACGGCGCCAGAGTTCCAAAGCCTGAAGCAGCTTTACGATGAGAATGATAGGAGAAATATCACACTCAACAGTAAAGCTATTCTGATGCTCCAGAGTGCTCTTAGTAAAAAGGAGTATTTCCGCATCTGCAATCTATCTACTGCCAAGGAGATGTGGAAAGCTTTGGAAATGGCATACGTGTTTACTATATGGGGAGATGACTCCTCAGACGAAGAAAGTGAGGAAGAAGAAGTTGCGAACATGTGCTTAATTGCTGAAGAAGAAGAGCAATGTGAAAACGATAATGAGGTATATGATTTTGAACCTACCTATGATGAATTGCTTTCTGAGTATAATGAATTACATTCTGAATTTAGTAAAATTGTGAAAGAACTTATTATCTCAAAGAAGAAAATTAAATTGCTTGAAAAGAAAGTTAAAGATATTTCTCCATCTTGCGAAAACGTGATTTGCAAAACATGCCCTGATCTTGAAACGAAAAGTGTTTATCTTACGAAAACACTTGAGAAGTTCACTAAGGGTAGTGAAATGCTCAATGTAATCTTGAAAGCTCAAAGATTTACAAATGATCGATCGGGCATAGGTTACAATCCTATTTTTGACAAAAAGAAA
Organism: Acacia melanoxylon; assembly: GCA_019022615.1. NCBI lineage: Eukaryota > Viridiplantae > Streptophyta > Magnoliopsida > Fabales > Fabaceae > Acacia > Acacia melanoxylon. Next base: position 2,013,904 of record JAFJYJ010000071.1, on the reverse strand, counting down.
GGGAAAAACAAAAGTGGTGGAAAATCCTACTTAAACTATTTTCAAAAAATTGTCCACTCTTCGAACCCCTTTGCTCATTGTAATTATTGCAACCGAAAGGGACATAATACTTTATCATGTTTTCATAAGAAAGATAGAAGAGACAAACATGTTGGTAATTATCAATGGGTACCAAAGGGAATTTATGTTTTCCCTAAGGCTCAAACTAACCCTGAAGGACCCAAGTATAAATGGGTACCCAAATGTCCATCTAGTGCTTTATGTGTGCGATTGATTACGAAAAGAATGGACCTAGACGTATAGAGAAGAATAAGAGTCGAAGAGTTTCTCATGAACTAAAAATGAGATTTACATCGTTAGGAGAACTCGTGTAGAAGCCATTGCTACAACCTTATCCTCAAATCAAAAAGAAGCAATGGACACAAGCAAGAGGAGTATGTTCCACCTCAAGAACAAACTACCACGAATACCATTCAACTATCTTGAGGAAAACAAGAAAAGGAGATTCTCTCAAGTATCAAACAAGACACTTGAAGTCTATACCCTCGAGAGAACTTTGCGACACCCATGGAAATACATATGAAGAAGAGGCGGTGGGTAAGCAAAGTCGATCCTCCAAGTGCTTAAGGTATAAGGTATACAATGGTAAAGCCTCCTATGCTATTATACGTAATATTAATTGAGGTTTTATATTGTGAAACCGTAGGAATGAGTATTGCAAACTGTTTTGAAATTAAGCTTCCATATGTCTTAAAAATCTATTGATTTTAAAAGGATTGCAATATTCAATAGTTTGATTCCTTATGCATATACAATGATTCGATAATCCCCTCTGATGAACTACATTTTTATGTACTCGAGTAATGGCTAACATACTTGAGTATTGTCGGGTTTTAATGAGTATGCTTAAGTGTTTCAAGCATTAATACTTGAGTATTGGTAAGATATACTCGAGTATTGGTTGGATGGATCAGATATCACATATTGGTTCTGATATAATACTCGAGTATGGAGCAATTCCTGAGTATGAAAAAGAAGCTATGGTTGGTGTTGATGGTGAACGTCAAAAAAAGAGACATCTGCATCAATTCATCTTAACCAAGCAAGCTACCACAAGGACAAGAGGAATTACAGTGATATCTAATTCTTACCCCATACTGTGATTATATGAAATTCATTTGTGGGTGATGAATACTTGTTCATTATTGCATTCCATTAGCAATCAATCATTTATGGTTTTCAAAATGTTTTCATATTGATAAGTGGACTATAAATGAATTTGTGCATAACCTTTTGAGTTTATGTTTTTGAAGTGCACAATTCTAAAATTTGTTTTGGCTCGGATAATGGCTTCTATGTAAGACATCATCAAAACTAATCATATCCAACAAATCCGGTCCTAAAAGTCTTTGTTTAATTTTAAAAAATATGGCGACTTTTAGGACCGTATATTTGTTAAAAGTCCGGTCCTAAAAGTCTTCGTTTAATTTTTTAAAAAAAATATTGCGAGGCTTTTAGGACCATATATTTATTAAATGATCGGTCTTAAAAGTCTTCGTGTAAATATAAATAATGGTGACCCGTTTGTTAGACAATTCATTGTGGTTCAAGACAACCGCGGTTCTGCTCAAGCTAGGACCCTCCTTGTCGTCGTTTTTACCTCTCCAGATTTTGAGCAGAATTATCGGTCTCCCTTTTCTTTGTCTTTTTTCTTTTTGTCGGAAAAAAGGAAGATACTAAAAAGGACACTGAAATTATTCAAATCTGGGCGAGGTAAAACCGACGACAATGACGGTCCAACCTTGAGAAGAATTGTCACTGTGTTTGTATTTGTTCGAATAAGGTAATTGATGTTTTTTTTGTATGGTCTTAACGTTGTATTTTGCGAATTTTTAATGTTGATTACACACGAGGACGATGTTTTGTTTGTTTCCTTTTTGTCGGAAAAAAAATGAAGATAATGAAAAGGACATAACTGCGATCGAAGATGGGGAACTAAAAATTGTATTTTTTTTCTTTGTCCGGTGAGGGCGACGTGTCTACGAACAAAAAATATATAAAAACATTTAATCCTCCCCATCATTGTCGGAGGGGAGGAGATGTCCTTATCGAAGGATGGTACTCAACGTCATTGTTGTCGAGTACCAAGTTCGGCTTGTTGTTGACAAGATGATAAAGGCGAAACAGTTAGCCCAAGCGCCGGTCGATATGAGCGACGGGCCAAAAGGTGCTACATCATCTGGTAGAATGAAGGATTCGAGAGCGGAGAGGAGGGCGAGGAGGTCTAAGAGGAGGAGGAGGAAAAGGAAGACGTGGTGGAGCAACCAATACGGTGGAGGTTAGGCGGTGGAGGAGGCCGTGGAGGTTGTAGAAGTGATGGAGAAGAATGTGAAGAAAGTAAAGTAACAACGGGTTTAAATAGAGAACCCATCTTGAAGAATATGAAACGCCGGAAACTTTAACGAGGAGACGCATAGTTCCTCAGAATACGAGGAGACGCATAGTTGGGAAGTTTATCTGGGAGCCGAAGAGACTCTGAATCATTCATTTGAACAGAGTGTAAGGATACGACTCTGCTATCTGAGTAATTTGAAAAGAATGAACTTTTAATACCGGATATTGTAAAAGATCCGTTCTTAAAAGTAATATTTTTTAAGAAAAAATTCTTACTTTAAAAAAAATTGAATTGAAAAATAAATAAATGAATTTTAGGACCGGATACAAGATAAAAGGTCTATCTTAAAAGTAATTGATTTGATTGAAAAAATAAATAATAGACTTTTAGAACCGGATATATGTTAATAGGACGGTCTTAAAAGTAATTGAATTGAAAAAAATAAATAATAGACTTTTAGGACCCGAGATATATTATAAAAGTAGATCTTAAAAGTAATTGAATTGAAAAAAAAATACTTTTAGGACCGGATATTTGTAAAATACGCTCTTAAAGTATAAATACTAAATTCATTTATACCAATTGAATCCCAATTCATTCTCATCATCAATTGCGTATCTCTCCTGCTATCTGCCCTTATTAACTCCTCACACTACCTCTCTACCCTTATTAACTCCTCACACTACCTCTTTGTCCTTATTAACTCCTCACTACCTCATAACTCCACACAACCTAGCTCTCTGCCCCAACTGCTCAAACATGGTTAGATACAAGATAACCGCTCGTAAGGGTACTCCTAAAGCTCGTGCCTTTGGTAGATCGTTATACGGGGCGCCTCAAGCGAGAGTGCCTTCTATTGTGACCGAAAAGTCTCGGGTCGTTAGACCCATTGTTATTTCGGATGATGAAGAGATTGCCGCACCCCCTCTCCAACCTCCTGGCCCCAGCACGCCTACCATTGACCCCTCTCCTCTTTCCTCTAATGATGCATTGTAGCTGATGCGAATAACATAGGAACTTGCTGATCTCCGGCGCGAAGTTAATGCTACTCACGCCGATATCGCCAAGGCATTAGAGGATAATAAGCTTTAGGATGTTTACTCGATTCTTGCCGTTGATAATGTTCGGTTTGTTTTTCTTTCTTTTTTCCTTGTGTACGTGCATTTTCTTCGAGAATGTATGAAGCATTAAGAACTAAGCTTGTGTCTTTTTTGGTTCATATTCTCCAGTAATTAAAGAAGCTTATTCTCCAGTTTTCCTTTATTTTATTCATTCAGTTGCTGCTTTCTCGCCAAAGCCAATCCTCTTTTTATTGGTTTGGTTAATAAATGAGGACCTTTAGGACCGGATACTTTATAAGTAACTGGTCTAAATAATATTTGACTTTTAGGACCGGATGTTTTATAAAACTTCGGTATTAAAATTAAATGAATAGTAAAAAGTTAGGACCAGAGTCTTCTAAACCTCCGATCTTAAAAATTAAATTAATAAAATTATATCTTTAGGAGCGGATACTTCATAATTAACCGGTTTTAATAAAATCCAAAATACTAAAACATGTCTTTGTCGCGCGGAAAATTAAATTTCCTCTCTCGAACTTCTCTTGTCGCGCCGAAAGTGATTACTCGGGTTAAATCTCCGGTGTTTGTGTGTTGCTTCGTCACGCTTTGCATTGCTCTCTCGACAATCACTTTCTAGTTCCTTAGCTAAACGTCTATAGACCAAACTGTAAGAGGTGTTTCGGTTATATAACTTTATGATTTTCACCTTATCGTTCTAGGTTTTTCTTGGGTTGAACGAAATCGATGAAATGTTCGTGTGGGTTCCTCTGTTGTTAATTAATATTGTATTTTGAAGATTATATTTGCACTTTAGACCTACCCAACTGACCAACAAGTATTTTTAGGTTACTCTTCTTTGTCTAACATCAACATTTGTGGCGGAGAAGAAAGACTCGGCAAAAACGCATTTGAATTTATATGCTACGGGTGAGTCCACAAGACCTTAATGCGATGCATTTAATTTCCTCATCATGCATTTATTTTGCTTCTTGGATTCATTGTGATACATTTATGACCAAAAGTGATTCTTCATTATGCATTTAATGGGCAAGTTTCTCCATAAAAAAAAAAGACATAACCGACATTGAGCATATATATGCATTTGGAGTTGGCTTATTTTATATGCAAGTTTAAATTTTTTCGGATTATGTATGTTAAATTTTTCCGTCTATAGAAATTCTACTATGGATCATAGTTGGATAAATGCTTTACAGACGAGTGTTGAATATCATAATAGGGTGAGAGAATTTATAGAATTTTCTAAACAAAATGCCCATGATGATAGTGGGAAGTTTTATTATCCTTGTGTAAAATGTTTGAATGAGAGGCGACTAAGTCCTGAAGTTATACATACACATTTAATTTGTGATGGATTTAAGACTTATACAGTATGGGTATGGCATGGTGAAAAAATGCCAAGTGGGTCTCAAAATGGGGAAGTGGCCTTTGATGATAATGACATGGATATGGATGATCGCATAGAGGACATTATTCGTGATGTAGGAGAAGAGGCTTTTGATCAATCACATGCATATGGTAATATATGCAGTGATGCAAAGACCCCGCTATACCCTGGGTGTAAAAAATACCAATTGTTGAACGCTGTATTGAAATTGGTAAGCTTGAAGGCACGTCATGGATGGAGCAACAAGAGTTTTTTTGGAATGCTTGAGGCTTTTAAGGACATGCTTCCGGATGATAATGTGTTACCGCATCGATACTACGATGCTAAGAAAATACTTTGTCCACTAGGGATGGAGTACAAAAAGATCCATGCATACCCGAATGATTGCATATTGTATAGAAAAGAGTTTGAAGAGAAGCAGAATTGTCTGATATGTGAAACCTCAAGGTACAAGTCAAATAAGGGGCCTGCAAAAGTGTTTTGATATCTTCCAATCATACCAAGGTTCAAGCGGTTGTTTGCTAATGAAAATGATGCAAAAAAATTGAGGTGGCATGCGAGATGAGAGGATTTCGATGGAAAGCTTCGACATCCAAATGATTCTTCTCAATGGAAGAAAATTGATCAATTATTTCCGAACTTCGGCGAAGAACCTAGGAACCTTAGGCTTGCCCTTAGCACGGATGGCATGAATCCCTATGGAAGCCTTAGTAGCATACATAGTTCATGACCTGTACTCTTGATTATTTACAACTTATCTCCTATGTTATGCATGAAAGGAAAGTACATCATGTTGTCTATGTTGATTTCGGGACCAAAACAACCCGCAAATGACATTGATGTTTACCTTGAGCCCTTGATCGAAGACTTGAAGGAGTTATGGGAAAAAAGGTGTCAATGTTTTTGACTATTTCAAGAAGGAGGTCTTTAAAATGCGAGCCATGATATTTTGTACTATAAACGACTTCCTAGCATATGGGAACTTGTCAGGGTATAGTGTAAAAGGCCATAAAGCATGTCCGGTTTGTGAAGAAGGCACATGCTACCATCAACTTCAACATGGAAGAAAGACGGTTTATTTTGGACATAGGAGATTTCTTAGATGGGGCCACCCATATCGTCGATTAAAGAAAGCCTTTGTGGTGCCCAAGAGTATGAAGATGCTCGGTGGCATTGGCATTTGGGAGCAAGTTTATGAAAAGGTGAAAAATATCGTGTCATCTTCTGTAAGACCGCAAAGAGTAGAAAAGAAACAAATATATGGAAAAAGAGATTTGTATTCTTCGATTTTCCATATTGGCGCAATTTTGATGTGAGACACTGTATAGATTTCATGCATGTGGAGAAAAACGTATGTGATAATATTGTTGGCACACTTCTCAACATACAAGGTAGTTCCAAGGATGGTGTGAAGGCAAGATTGGATTTGGAAGCAATGGGAATACGTGAAGACTTACATCCAAGGCTATATGGGAAGAGAACTTATTGTCCCCGGCTTCTCATACCTTGTCAAAGGATGAGAAACAAAGTTTTGTGAGTGTTTACATGGCACAAAAGTTTCCTCGGGTATTCTTCAAATTTTAAGAGGCTTGTATTGATGAAGGACTTAAAATTAGTAGGCCAAAAGTCTCATGATTGTCATGTCTTGATGCAACAACTACTCCCGCAGCTATTCGAGTCATCGGCGAATATGATCTTCAACACATTTTGACTAGACTTTGTTTCTTCTTCAATGCGGTTTGTAGTAAAGTTTTCAAGATTGAAAAGTTGGATGAATTGGAGAATGAAGGATATCTTATCTTGTGCCACCTTGAGAAGCTTTTTTTTCCTACATTTTTTGACATCATGGTTCATCTAATTGTTCATCTAGTGAGGGAGATAATGTTGTGCGGCCATTTACGGTGGATATACCCAATTGAAAGATCTATGAAATTCCTAAAAGGGTATGTGAAGAACGCATACCGGCCAGAAGCATCAATTGTTCGAAATATGTTTCGAAGAAGCCATGAAATTTTGTCAAAATTATTTGGCCAAAGTAAGACATATTGGGCTTCCTAAACGTCAACATGCTGAAGAGGGTAGACGAGGGGCTTTAGTAAAGAGTATGGATCCTGATGAATTGTCACAAGTGCACTTATACATTTTGAATAATGTTGATAAAGTTCAAGCCAGCATAGCTGCACATAAAGAAGTTGTAAGGAAAGAAAATCATCGAATGACTGAACAAAGGTTGATTAGAGAACATAACAGAACTTTTGCAAACTGGTTCAAACAAAAGGTCGAGGGAGAGGAATGTGTTTATGATACAATAAAATGGTTAGCACGTGGTCCTGAGGTTGATGTCATAAGTTGGAATTCGTATGTGATCAAATGGTTATACATTTTACACGAAGTCCATAGATGATAGGAGCACCGTCCAGGACAGTGGTGTTATGTTAGAGGCTGAATCTATGCACTTCTCTAGTTCGAAAGACAAGAGGCCTAAATTGGCAGTCATGCCATATTATGGGGTTATTGAAGAGATTTGGGAGGTGTACTATGTTAAAATTAGATTTCCCATTTTTAAATGCAAGTGGGTTAATGTCAATAATGGTGTTCAGATCAATCGGCTAGGATTTACATTAGTCGATGTCAATAGTAGAAGTTTTGGAGATGAACCTTTTATTATGGCGAGACCGAAACAAGTGTTCTATATTACCGATCAAGAAAATAAAATGTGGTCTGTAGCTCTCCAAGGAAAAATGGTCATTAATATTGATGAGGAAATTCATTCAAATTATGGTCTTCCTTAGAGTATTCCTTTTTCAAGGGGTCTATCGGACATGAACAAAGAAGATGAAGCAGATAATGAACCCGGCATAAGAAATGATCATCAAGAATGGGTATGGGAGGATATCCCTTTATAAAAGAGTCAATTCATAAGGTAATATTCATATGCAGAATTCTTTGAAAACTTTAAGGTTTTAACTATATTCCTTCTATGTTCTTAAACAATGTCACTGACTATGAAGTTTGTTCTTGTTTTATTTTTGTGGCAGGATCCGATCGAAAAGGGCATGTTATAAAAGAGGATGTTACGTTGTTGGGTGGGAATCAAATGAAGGCATGGTGAATATTATATTGAGCATGTATGTTGATTTACGTCTTTGTATTTGTAACTCATTGTATTTGTAAGTAAGTTATCTTATTGTATAAATTAATTTGGGTGTTGTCTTGTCATAGTATAATCGTTAATTAAAAGGCCACATAACTCATGGTGAATAATATTTGTATTCTTTTCCCAATTCAATTTATTCATAATTGTTCATAACTTGAAGCTTAAAGTATCGACTTTTATGTGCTGGATTGGGTGGTGGATTTGTGTATATATATGATCAGGAAGAATAGAACAAGGAAAAAATTTGGGAAAATTTAGACCGGAAATAAATACTCCTGTCTTAAAAGTTCAAATTTTAAGACCGGATGTATTTATATGTCAGTCTTAAAGATCGACACATTAAGACAGTGTACATATTAGGCCGGTCTCAAAAAGTTGGTCTTTTAAGACTGGTGTATTTATACATTCGATCTAAAAAGTTCTATTTTTAAGACTGGATGTACTAATCATCCAGTCTTGAAAGTTAGTCTTTTAAGACCGGTATAATTAGTCGTCTGGTCTTAGAAGTCGTTATTTTTAGACCAGATTTATTTTTGTCCGGTCTTAAAATGTCTAACGTTTTAGAGCGGCCTATTTTTTTGTCCAATCTTAAAAGTTGAGTTTTAGGACCGAACAAAAAATATATCAGGTCTATATAGTAAAACTTTTAAGACCTAATTTTTAAATGTCCGGTCTAAAAGAGTTTCTTTAAGACCGGCCGAGTCCTATTCTTAAAAGTTACGAGACTTTTAATACCGCCCTCCTGGAACAAGACCGGTCGCGTGTCCTGGTCTTACGATGCCTCTTTTGTCCTGGTCTTAAAATCCTTTTTGTACCCGTGGAAAAGGCTCAAGAAAGAGTTCTATTAGATATTGTCCTCCAACATAGAACATTTGGATCCTAAGTCTATTTCTAGTTGCTCCTCCACCGAACACAGAACTAGTGTTTCCTACTTTAATGATGATTTCTCAGAGGATGAGATCCATTCTGTCACTAATAGTTCCATTTGCGAGACGGAGAGAGTTTCTCTGGTTGCCATGGAGGATTTGAAAGCCATTGCGGAGTGCATGATTTCCGTTGGCTATGGAAAAGAGTGTCTCAAGATTTACACCCTCATGAGAAGATCAATCGTCGATGAGGCTATGTACCATCTCAAGATTTCCCTAAGATTTGCGAGGGCTACTATGTCTTTGTTTGGATTCCCGAACTCATGGCAAAATGCAAGAAACCCCGGAAAATGTTTAGAACTCGGATTTGTACGAAGAAATCACCGATTACTAGCCACAAATCGAGTTCATCTTCTCATACGAATCAACCTCCTCCATCGATTACGTGTCGTTAACTCGTTGGTCAACCTCAGTGAAGCAGTCTCCAATTAGGGGAATAGTAGAAGAAATTCATGCCGACTTGAGAAATAGTAGACCCGACTTTTTTTTTGGCATAAATAGCGTTTCTCATGGTGACAGAGAGGACTTCTAACAGAGGTGAAAGCGGCAACTTCTCGCCGCGGCGACGCAACTTCTAATGGTGTCGTTCATGCTTCATAGCGCACACGAGAGAGACAATGGTAATGAATGCGACAGACATCCAACTTCTGACTTTTCTTTGGATCATGAGTTAAGGGTATTATTGAAAAATAATCAAGATTTAAATATTCTAGATTGGGTCATTGGCCCAATTTAAGATTTGTTTAATTTATCAGCCTTATATAGGGTTTTCATATTTTAACCGTCTTTATATGGGATTCTTCCTCAAATCTAATATAAAAATGAAAGGCGTGTGGTGATGTAGGGGGAGTACAATAAATGTTTGGGAAAATCACACTAAGGTCCCAACTAAAGAAGATGATACCAGAAAAGTCTTATAGCTTGTTAATGACAAGTGAAAGAGCTATCATTGATAAATTATAAGAAATTTCTAATATTATTTTCTTTAACTGGGCCCTTGGTGTGATTTTCCCTAAACTTTTTCTCAAATCTCTCCACCTAAAGAGAAATTTTGAGATGAAAATAGGGTGTGGGACCCACCCATTTTCTCCTCCACTTTTCATTTCTCCCATATTTTATCTAAGTAGGGGAAAATTGAACTTGGCTCCCATCCACTTCCCTTTCCATCCTCTTTTCATCATCTTCTTCATCTCAACTGTTGGATTGAAATATTAACGGTTCAGATTTAATCTTTTATAAAAATATTATTTTTGAATTTTTTATTAATATTTTTTAATAATTTAATTTTTTATTAATATTTTTATAAAAGATTAAATCTGAATCGTTGAGATTTCAATTCAACGGTTGATATTAAGAAGATGATGAGAGGAAGTGGATGGGAGCTAAGTCCGGGAAAACTTTGGATGGGGTGTCTGATACGATTAAAGGTTGTCAAACTTACAGTTTAAATAAACTTGTAACAAGAATATAAATGTGGATTGTGAACCCAAATTGCAAACTCGTAAAAGTTTAATTTTATTAATTTTTGATTAAAAAAAACCAATTTTATTAAAAAGATAAAAATGAGTTACATAAAGAAAGGCCTAGATCTATTAGGGCTCCAGAGACAAACCCAAGAATTTTCAGATAGATCACAAACCTAATCTATCATACATAATAGAAAATGAACCGCGGAACAAACAAGAAGTTTGAAGTTGGAAGAGCCTTCCACTAACCCTAGCTCAGAGTGGGGGCCATTTGCCATGCATTGATGGAACTTTGATGTCAAGGCAAAACGTAGTGGAATGAGGAATTGGGGTAATATAGAGCACCACACAAAACAATCCCTCATGTAGGGTTCCCTTGGGAGTAGAAACATCACACCATGTGATGACAAACTTTGAAGGAAAAGAGGCAGCTAACAGAATGGCAAAAGAAAGAGGAAACTATATATGCACGAACTTGAACTAGCTGCAAAGACATTTTAAGATCAGACAAACTTGTACATAGACATTGTAAAACACAAGCTAACAAACAGGAACAATGCACACCATACACAAAACAAGCAAGCAACTAAATTTTGGTGTAGCTTTGGGTCATTAGATGTAATTTGCCCCTTGCCAAATTTTCAACACAAGTGAACCAAGTTGGCGGAAGAGAGTGGAGACGTAATGATGTATGGGTCCCACATATTTATGAGAAGTAATGATGTGCTGTGTAAGTTCATTTTGATAAAATCTCACATATCAAGGAGATGTAATTAACTCAATAATTATAGGATAAATTTTTAACTTTACCCTCATTTATAATTGAGTATTTTTAAACTGTTTCTTCTCTTTCTATCTTTATGAGTACAATTAATATAGATAAAATTGTCACCATTTCATTTATTACATGATTTGGACTTATAAATAAAAGGGAAAATGCCAATTAAATACCATTTGAATTTGTAAAACCCCCGTAAAGTCTCCCGAATTTATAAAAAGACGAGAAGTGCATAGGGCCTGGGGACCTATGAGTGATATGATATGCAATTTTGGGTGGAATTATCCTTTTATCCTTAGTTTTAAATAATTTTAAAAAAATAAAAAACCCTCACCATCGGCCACATGGCATTAGGCCCATGTACGTCGCTTCATCCGGTGGCCGGTCTCGCCAATTTTGAGAATGGTTAGCCAATTCTCGAGAATGCGGTGGCCGCCGCCCGCCGGTGGCCAGCGCGGCCGGCGGTGAGGGTATTTTATCTTTTTATTTTTTATATGTATTTAAACTAAGGGCAAAGGGTAATTTCACTTTCAATTTGCATATCCCTCATAGATCTTTGGTACCTCTCAGTCTTTTTACAAATTCGGGAGACTTCTGGGGTTTTGCAAATTCAAATGGTATTTTAATGAAATTTTTCCTAAATAAAATCAATTTTTTAGTTAAAATAGGCATAAATAAGACGTATATATAATATACCCAAATGATTTTTATGAGATAATAGAATGTGATAGTTTAAACGTGAATGACATAATATATTCATGACAGTTTTGCCCCCCTCAAAACAAGCAGGACTTTACCAGTTGCCACTATTTCAGCCTCTCATTTAATTTGCGTAATGCATAGATCAGACATGATACGACGATTTGACCACGTTGCCTTTCCTATATAAAACATCAATTTAGCATTAAGCAGACCCAAAAAGTTGGGAAAATTAAGGACGAACGAAATGGAACATTTATTAATAACAATCCTAAAAATTGTAATTATTTTAAACAATTAAATATTTAAATATAAATCTTTAACCAAAAAATTAACCCGAACCAAATTCTCTACATTTTCTCTAACCCCATCTATTAGTTATCAATTAATGTTCTCCTCAAGTATGTCTTTAAATTAATTTGACTTTTATTTAGATGTCATGTGACATTGACTGTTTATTTAGAAATTTATTATTTAAGAATTTTAAATTTTATTATTTTTCATTTTTATAACCTTCTTTTCTGGTGCATCCCCTTTGTTTAAGCTTTTTTCGATCATGAAAAATCACATATTTTTAAAAGAAATTTATTATAAGTTTTTTTTTTTTTTTTTTTGTGATTTTTAAAAGTTGGTATAAATTATCAAAATTAAATCTAGAAAGAAGAAGATTTCTAATTATTAGTAAATTTTAAAGGGAAAAACACTTCTCATTTGTAGGAGAAGTGTATTCTCATGTCACACACACATGAAATGGTGGGACCCACATATATATATATATATGTGGGTCCCACCATGTGTGTAGAATCTTCTTCTTCTCAACGGCACGTGAAGTTTAAACCCTAATTTTAAAAGCTATTTTAATTTTGGTAACTTTTAAGATAATATGATGTATATAAGAGAGAATATCATAAAAATATGGGAAAAAGACAAATAAATACCATCTGAATTTGCAAAACCCCCATAAGCCCACCGAATTTGTAAAAAGACTCAGAGGTGACAAAGACTTTTGAGGGATATACAAATTCGGGGAAAATGACTAGAATGCCCTTCAGCCTTCACACACACACACACACAGAGAAGTGAACGGGATCCGAGCGCACGTTCACCGTCTTGACCTCCGCCGTCGACGCCGCACCGCCTTTGACGCCTTGGGCGCCACGCACCGAGGATGACGGGGTGAAAAAGAAAAAAAAAACGGGTAAATTTTTCGATCCTCCGTTGAGAGATTTTGGAGGTTGAGAGATTGGATATTGAAAGAAGAAGACGATTTATGGTGACAGAGGAAGAAGAAGAAGAAGAAGTAGAAGGAAGAAGAAAAAAAAAAAGGACTTTCACGAGAAGACGATTTACGGTGACGGAGGAAGAAGAAGGAAGAAGGAGGAAGGAAAAAAAAAACGAGTGCACTCACGAGTGGAAAGTGCAACAATTTTTTTTTTTTTACAAAACTTTCACCCATTATTACAAAACTTTCATCGCTATTTACAAATCTACCATCGCCATTTACAAATATACCATCATCATTTATAAATTGTTTTGGTGTGCTTCATTCATTCTTGTATTTACAAAACTTCCATCGCTATTTACAAATCTACCATCGCCATTTACAAATTGTTTTGGGAAAATTCCATTAAAACTGAAGCACAACAAAACAATTTGTAAATGGCGATGATATATTTATAAATGGCAATGAAAGTTTTGTAATTAAAAAAAAAAAGTGTACGGATTTTTTTTAAGTGCACTCCTGCACAAAAAAGTGCACACTCGAGTGTACACTTTGAGTGTGCACAAAAAAGTGCACACTCGAGTGTGCAAATGCACACTCAAGTGTGCACTTAAAAAAAAAATTCCATACACTTTTTTTTTTTTAATTACAAAACTTTCATCATCGCCATTTACAAATTGTTTTGTTGTGCTTCAATTTTAATGGAATTTTCCCAAAACAATTTGTAAATGGCGATGGTAGATTTGTAAATGGCGATAGTAGATTTGTAAATAGCGATGAAAGTTTTGTAATAATACAAGAATAAATGAAGCACACCAAAACAATTTGTAAATGACGATGATATATTTGTAAACGGCGATGATAGATTTGTAAATAGCGATGAAAGTTTTGTAATAATAGATGAAAGTTTATTAAAAAAAATGTTGCACTTTCAAGTGAGTGCACTCGTTTTTTTTTTCCTTCCTCCTTCTTTCTTCTTCTTCTTCTTCCTCCGTCACCGTAAATTGTCTTCTGTGAAAGTCTGGTTTTTTTTTTCTTCCTTCTTCTTCTTCCTCCGTCACCATAAATCGTGTTCTTTTTCCAATCTCCAATCTCTCAACCTCCAAAATCTCTCAACGGAGGATCGAAAAACTTTCCCGATTATTTTTGCTTTTCACCCCGTCATCCACCGTGCGGCGTCGTGGCGTCCAAGGTGGCGGTGCGGCAGATTAACGGTAGAGGTCAAGATGGTGAACTTGCGCCGGATCCCGTTCACCTCTCTCTCTCTCTCTACGAAGGCAAGGGCATTCGGTCATTTTCTACGAATTTGTATATCCCTCAAAAGTCCTTGTCACCTCGAGTCTTTTTACAAATTCGGTGGGCTTATAGGGGTTTTGTAAATTCAGATGGTATTTATTTGTCTTTTTCCCTAAAAATATTAAGTTGGATATATATGTTTTTGGGGAAAATTAAAATAAACAACCTAGAGAAACTAATATTTATTATGAAGAACCATAAAAATTGTAATTAGTTAGAAGGAACGAACATCATAATATAAATTTAAAAATACTAAATTACCCCTAATTAAACCAACTGTATTATCTCTTGTATTCATAATTTAAAAATAATTGAAATTAAAACTAAAATTACCCATCATTACATGAACATATATTTTTTATTTATAATTTTCAATATATTATTTAATTAACAATTGTTAAACTCATATTTTTTTTAAAAAAATTATTTTTCACCAATTTTTATCATCGGGTTGCTCAATTTATATTATCAATGTTGATATCAATTCAACGCTTTTTATAAAAATAAAAACTAAACTCATTTCATATTTTTCGGATATAATAGGTTAATTAGATGTTTTCATTTTATTAACATTACATGAATTTTTTTAACCCACATAAATTGCCTCCAAAACAAAAATAAATCATACAAACTTTTTTGTTTAACATATACGATAAATTATAAAAGACCTTGACTTTTATTAAAATTATATAATTCTATTTTTAATTAGATTTTTATGGGAAAATTCCAAATAAATACCTTTTGAATTTGTAAAACCCCAGAAATCGTCGAATTTGTAAAAAGGCGAGAGGTACCAATGACCTATGAGGGATATGTAAATTCAGGTGAAATTACCCTTTTGCCCTTAGTTTTAAATAATAATAAAAAAATTAAAACACCCTCATCCCTCCCTATTTATCGGCCACCCTCGCCGGCCGGCCACCCCCACCCCGGCCACCCCCACCGGATCGCCGGCCGCGGTGGTGGGGCGAGCGGTGGGGCGGTGGTGGTGGTGGCCGGTGGTGGGGGGGCGCGATGGTGGTGGCCGGCGGTGGGGAGGGAGGAGGGTGTTTTAATTTTTATTTATTTATTTAAAACTAAGGGCAAAAGGGTAATTTCACCCGAATTTGCATATCCCTCATAGGTCCTTGGTACCTCTCTGTCTTTTTACAAATTCGACAGATTTCTGGGGGTTTTACAAATTCAAAAGGTATTTATTTGGAATTTTCCCATTTTATATTTTATTTTAAAAAGTTATAATTTTTATAAATTGAAGAATGTGTAATTTATTTTCATAGATATATCATATATATTCAAGTTGTGAAAAATGAAAATTGAGAAAATTATTGTTTAAGTTAATGAAACTTAGAATTTATATTAGTTTTAAAAATAGAATGTGAAGGAGGATGTACGATGGAATGCGAGAAGATTTTGTTAGGTGTATTTTAATACTTTTAATTTTATATTTTTTATAATTGGTCCTTCTAAATATTTATAATTTTTATGGTCATTCTCTATAAATATATTTTTCTCTAGGTCCTTCATTCTAATTTTTCTATATTTTTTATTATCAAAATATATATAAAAATATCATGGAATTTGATACCTAACTGCGGAAAAATAGGAAAGGCTAATTTTATAATTAAAAAGCTATATTTTATTTTTTAATTCTTAAAAATAATTACAATTTTCAAGATGCTTGTTAATAAATACTCGTATTTTACCTCATCAGTTCTTTTTCCTAATTCTCGATTTCTCGCCAGAAAGTTTCCCTGGAATCAGAGAGCCGTGTCTTATTCTCTCTTTGGGTTGTCAAAGAGCCGTGTCTTATTCGGTTAGCGGGCCACCCAAACAACAAGTAGAGGCCGTCGCTCCACAGTGATTCCTTCACAAAGCAAATCCTGATTGCCCAGCCAATTTCGAACGAAGACTCTTTCTTTTTTTGCTCAAAAGAACGAACACTCTGATTGTAGCACAGAGGAGAAGGAGAAGGACTTCACATTCAATCAGCTTCTCTCTCCCTCTCCGATTCCGATCCTGACCAAACGGAAGAAGGAGAAGGATTCCTTTTTTTTTTTTTCCGTCCTGTAATTCGACGCGTTGCTGCTCGGGAGAGACTTTAGAGTCGCGTGATTAGTAGGCAAGAAAGAATCTTTCTTTCGTTTTAGATTCGTTATATGCATTGGTTTGAAAGCGTGGAGGTTCATTCTGTTTTTATAGCTGATTTGGGCTTTTAAACCCTGAAATGGAATCGGAAATGTCCATTTACTCTCGTTACCCTCCCACCAACTTCTTTATTTGTAGTTCCATTACTGTTCATATGATCATATGATTGCTTGTGATGGTCATGCCTTCTGTTCAAGTTGGCATTGGTTGGCCACGATAGGGAAAAGATAAGATGAGTTTCGAAATAGCATGTCATAGCCCAGAAATCATGTGTAACTTTGATATAATTTAGTCTACTTAATATGGAAAAAGTTATCATGCATTTGAATGTCATTATAAGTATTCCTATCTTTTCCACTGTATTTGTTAACCTTTAATGAATTTGATTTTATGTGGGCCGTTTTGCTTCTGACTTCACTGCAACCTAGTTTTGGTCTCTTTAAAACTAAAATTAGTCCTGGTTCTTTGAATATTTTTTTCCCCTTTGAACAAAGGAAAAAAAAAGAAGCTTTCCGGACATTTTTATTAACTAAAGCAGTTATGGTGTGCTGATTGACTAACTCGAGTAGTTTGATGTTTTTGTAGCAAAGAGAGAGAGAGGGAAAAGGTCAACTGCCGCAACCTCTGCCAAACACAATGAATGCTATTCACATTTGTCTTAATTATTCAACCTGTCAATCATCATGCAATGTCCCGGGGTTTTTCAATATAGATAGACTAAGCATATCTGCCCGAGGAAAAAAGCTACTCGAATTAGCTGTCAGAGGGTTGTGACTGCATGTCTTAATGTGGGTGCTGAGGCACCAACTAATGCTGTGAAGTTGGGAAAGAAGACTAAGGAGGTGATTGAGTCAGAAGCGAAGTTTTTGGTTGGAACCTATGCTAGAGTTCCAATTGTGCTTGAGAGGGTGAAGGTTGCAAATTGTATGATGTTGAAGGCAAAGAATATTTAGATTTGAATTCCGGGATTGCAGTTAATGCACTAGGACATGGGGATGCAGACTTTTTGAAGGCTTTAAATGAGCAAGCCAAAATGCTTATTCATGTCAGCAATGTGTGCTATTCACTCCCGCAGGTATGGGCATATGCCTGGATTGATCTGTTTGTATCTGAAACAAACTGTCTTTAGTTTCTGAGAGAGCATGGAAATAACATTAACTGTTATGAATTTCTCAAGTTGTCAAAATTGAGAAATGATCTTCTAAGAAAGGAAATGTAAACCAAGAAATACTACTACTACTTGTTATTGTTTATTAACTTTATTATAAAATTTTCAAACTTGAATGCTTCCTCTTTGTATTGATTTACTTTATTTTAGCAGGGTATTTAGGGTTGGAGATCATATTTTGGTCAGGGTTTGAGCTGTGGAGGTGTCAAAAGTGTTAATATAATTTATTGCCCTATGTTGAGTATAAAGTGTGTAAATTGTTACTTAAGTTTGTATAGAGGTTCTGGAAGTGCTTCACTCACAAAGGCAAAGGTTAAGCGGTTAAGCCAAATAGAAGGAATCATTATCACTATTATATACGTAGAAGTTGTAGGAAATTCTATTCACATGCCATGGATAGTATGGTGCATCTTAGGCTCCATGGAAATGCATAGGACCCTCTCTAGTTGATTAAAAAAGTTTTACAGCTTTAAACTTTGCAAATGTATGAAAAGGGAAGGATTTTGAATGGCTAGAAAATTCTAAATTTGAGTGGTTGTTCTTATTTGTGAATGACAACCCTAAATAAATAGTGAAAAGTAAATTTCTGAGGATTGCTATTCAGTATACTGATGCACCATTTGTGAGTGGTCTGAAATTCAGTACTTATAAAGCGTTGGTTAACTTAGAAGTGTGTGCAATGTTCATCTCTTAGAATTATAGATATAACATAGTAAACCAAGTGAAGCATCATATAATCAGTTGTACTGTCTGTCTAGAAGGGGCAAAATAGCATGTTTATAATTCTACTTGGCCCTCCATCAATGTCATAGATATGTCCTTGTTTAGGGTTTGAGATTTAGTTTTGTTTCTTTGTTTATTAAGCTGTTACTCTAGTTTAATTGAGTTTAAGTCGTGTTTTTTCCTTAGTACATTATTGTTTTGAACCTCGTAACAAGTTCATAAGTTGCTTGGCTTTGGTGCAGGTAAAACTTGCAGAGAAACTAGTAAATTGTTCTTTTGCTGACTGTGTATTTTTTGCTAATTCGGGAACTGAAGCAAATGAAGCAGCAATTAAATTTGCAAGGAAATTTCAAAGACACACATGTGCTGATGGGAAAGAGCCAGCCACTGAGTTTATAGCTTTTAGCAATAGCTTTCATGGGAGAACATTGGGTGCACTTGCTTTGACAAGCAAAGAGAAGTACAGAGCACCATTTGAACCTGTTATGCCTGGAGTGACTTTTCTAGAGTATGGAAATTCCCAGGCAGCAGTAGACTTAATTCTCCAGGGTAAGATTGCCGCAGTTTTTGTGGAACCTATTCAAGGAGAAGGGGGGATATACAGTGCTACAAAAGAATTTCTCGAGTCTCTGCGAAATGCCTGTGACGAGACTGGGGCGCTTCTTGTGTTTGATGAGGTATACATCTTGTGTAAGTCTTCTTGCGTAGAAGTAATTAAATTCATATCTTTTTAGCTAATTTTGGGGAACAGCAATATGCTTATGCAAGTAAGGTGGAGTCACAAAACGGCATTTTCCTCAATTTAGTCTGATATTATAGTTTAACTTTCCTTTTTTGCTCTGTTGTCTCACTTCTTAGGACATAATCACTTGAATCCCCTCCCGAACAAATTTTTTTTTTTGGGGGGGGGGGGAGCTACTTCTCTTAGAGCCAATTTGCAGAGATCTTTGTATACTCCTTTAATCCTTAATGTAAGACCTATTTATCTAATTTGGGGAGATTAGTGAAGTTAAATAAATTACTTAATCATAGATTATGTGACATGATATCTCTAAAATACTTTTGTCTAACATTAGATTGTATCCCAGTCTATATGCTAAACAAATTAGTTTGGAGAAAAATCATAGATTTAAGAGAGAAAATGGAAAATGGTCTTACATTTATGACCAAAATTTACTTCCAAATTAGGTCCTGCATTCAGGACCGGAGGGAGCAACTTATTTATACAATGCCATTACTTTATTTTATTTTTTTTGCTTGAGGAAATTATATGGCAGTATCATATATTTGGTTATTCCATTTTTCTAATGGGCATTTCTGTGCAATTTTCTAGGTTCAATGTGGTTTAGGCCGGTCAGGGTATCTTTGGGCCCATGAAGCTTACGATGTCTTTCCGGATATCATGACACTTGCCAAACCTCTTGCCGGCGGTCTGCCTATTGGAGCAGTCCTGCTATCTAAGAAGGTTGCTTCTGCTATAAACTATGGTGACCATGGAAGCACCTTTGCTGGAAGTCCTTTTGTTACTGCTGCTGCTCTCTCTGTATTGGACAGAGTATCAAAACCTGATTTCCTGGCTTCTGTCTCTAAGAAAGGTTCCTTCTTCAAAGAACTTCTAAAACAGAAGTTGGGAGGAAACCGGCACGTGAGAGAAATTCGTGGTGTTGGGCTAATCATAGGAATTGACTTAGATGTTCCTGCCTCGCCTCTTGTTGATGCATGTCGAGATTCTGGTCTTCTGGTTTTGACAGCTGGAAAAGGAAATGTCGTTAGGATTGTTCCTCCTCTAATTATATCAGAACAAGAGCTCGAGCTTGCGGCTGACATTCTGCACCGAGCTTTGCCTGTTCTTGATGAGACCAAGCAAAACTAGGGGTAATAGATATTGCCTTCGGATTTGGCAGATTGCAATTGGTCCTTTGATTATCTTGCATAAAGTTCTTGCTTTTAGAGCTAAGATGCTTTTTTTTTAGTAGGGAAAATGACAACAAGTTCTCAATTTAAAAAAATAATATCAGAAAAAGTCTTATAATTTGTCAATGATAGCTTCTTCACTTATCAATGATTGCTTATTTATTTGTCATTGACAAACTATGAGACTTATATTATTTTTTAAAGTGGAACTTTGGTGTGATTTTCCCTTTTTAGTATCATTTATATGAACAATATCAATATATTAATACTCCCTCAAGTCCTTTATGTGGGTAGGACCTGATTAGGGTCCTAATTATGAAGCTAATGTTAGTCATAAATGTAATACCTATTGCACATTTCTTATCGGCTTTTTTTCATATTAATCCTGTTGAAATTTCCTCAACAATAATAAAGTAGAAGAGGGAATAAGGGAATTAGGGAGCATGCTTTAGAAAAACATATGAAATCAACTAAATTAATTAGTATTCTTAATCTACTCAAATTAGTTAATTATGTGTTACATGAAAGACCGGGAAGTATATTAGTATAGTATATAAAAGTAGAATGGATTAATGCTGCTTTATTATTATTCAGTTTTTATTCATTGAATCATGTGCATGACCCTGATACCATGTTTTTTTTTTTTTTTGATGGTATGAATTAGTGGTTTAAAGGATTCTTTCTTCTTTGAAAAAGCTGTGAGATTTGAAATACACTATTATTCCCGTTTGTAAATTTGTGGGGTTCAGTTTCTCTCATCATCCTTTTCTCGTAATCTCTAAATCATAGCCGTCCAATCAACACAAGATCTTATTTTAATTTTTCTTCTGCCTCCATTTTTCAATCAATAGGGTTTGATGAAAATGAGAAGAAGGATAAGGAGAGTATCTCCTTCCAAATTTGTGTAGTCATGAAAATGACAATTTAGGACTTGGGGAATTCTTTGTAGTCTAGGAGATATATTTTGGAATGATATATATATATATATATATTTTAAAATACTATGTTGCGAAATGGTGCAAACTGGATTCCTTGATTATTTCTTCATTTCCATGGTTTCTCAGGATTGGAAGAAGCCCATGGTCCCATCCTCTTCTTCCTTTCCCAATCCAAATGTTGAAATAATGTGTTTTTTTTTTTTTAAAAAAAAAAAAGAGGATGAGAAGGGAAAAGGAAAAGGAAAGGTTCTAAATGTGAGTTGGCGTAGATGGTAAGAGATCCGAATTAGGCGCGGGTCGTGGGTTCGATCCTCTGCCGTCACCCTTTAGAGGACTCGCTTTGGTAAGGCGATCTCGTAAGTCCCGTTTCATGGCCCTCCCTAAACTTTTTTTCTTATCAAAAAAAAAAAAAGGAAAGGAAAGGTTCTATACTAACCTGTAAACCATATAAGCTTAACTATTTATTTACTTTTTTTAAAAGGACTTTCTTATTTTTAATTTTTTACCTTGTACAAGAATATTCTAACTCACTAAACTTAACACGAGCAATATGTATTTATATCCTATTTTATTGAGTTGGAAAGAGGTATTTTTAATAATATTAATTCCGTAAAAGTATTTATTATATCTAAACAATTTGTTCATTTTTTTATGTATATTTTATTTCAATAGTTAACAAATGAATAAATCTTTACACATACATATATTAATTATACCTTCCAATCATTAAAGGGTTACTGTGAAAATTTGTCCCGAATTTTTCACTAAGGAATAATGTTGTTCTAAATTTTTTTAAGTTCAATGTTATCTCGTAAGTTTGAACGTAGATAGTGCTTATATTGTTGACAAACTAATGTTAACAGATCAAAAATTGACATTGACTTGTTAATTTTTTAACGGTAAATGGTAATATTGTTTTATTTTAACACTTTCGGCGAATATCAACCTAAAAAAACTTTTGGGATAATCGGCAAAAAATTTTGGAGCATATTTATACCTTAACCCATCATTAAAAGGATAAATTAAACAAATGAAAAAAATGGTGCCTCATTGTAATTATAAATACTCTCTCTGATCTTATTTATAAAAGCTTAATAACCAAATTAGATGGTTTATAAAAGTGGTTAAAATTAGATAAAAATAATAAGCATGTTTGAAATAAGCTTTATTTTCCAAGTATGCTCTTATTTATAGAAGAGATAAGTAAGTAAGAGAATTAAATAAATATAAGTATCACTAATATTTAATAAATGCAATACAATTAATAAGGATTAAAAATAAAAAATTATTAAATATTAAAACAACTCTTATTCAATTTTTATATAAAAGATAAAGCGCTCACAGAAAGTATTAAATGTGATTCAAACATTGGGCTCGAAAAAACGGGAAGCGAGGGAGGACACTAAAATCCTAAAGGCGACAGATTCAATTTGAATATTCGATTATCTTCTCATCACAGGTCACAACACCCCATAAATTCCTCGGACGCGCATGACCACAGTAGCAATTTGACAACCGGAGTTAGAAACGCTAAACCCGTAATCTTATTGGCAGATATAGAAAGTGAAGGGAGAAGTTCAGAAAACAAGACAGAAAAAAACTTCAAAAAATACGCAGAGGGAAGGTGATATAGAGAAACAGAGAAAGAGAGAGAGAACTTTCAGAGTTGAGTCACGGTAGTCCCATATGTAATGCATCAGAAGAAATCTGAAGTTCAGATCGGAAAAGAAAGCAGCGGCGTCTCTTCCGATTTCAATCCAACACCACCTCTTGTTTACGCTTCTTCAATTCACCAGAAGCACAATCACAATCACAATTACCATCAACATCACGATCAATCTCATCAGCATCATCTTCTTGCTCAAATCTTCACCGAGAATCCTCCTCCGTATGAATCTTCCACTACTCCTTATAAGCGACCCCTTTTGACCCATACCCCTTCGTCTCTTTCAAAATCTCCATCTCTTTATCATTTTCCAACTACTTCTCCTCAATTCAAGTCTCAGAACACCTTCTTCTCCATCTCAATCGCCACTAGAGCCGCCGCTTTTCGAATCATCCGCCGCCTGAAACACATTCGCGGCCTTCGTGTTCATCTGCGGGTTATTTTGTTGTTGTCTCTTCCATTCTTCTACTTCTTTGTCTCCTTTCCGAGTCACTCCTTCATCCTCGATTTCCTTTCCGCTTTTGTCTTCTCCGCCGCGCTCTTGCTCTCGCTTAATCTCGCAATCCCTCGTCTTCCTTCAATTCGTCTCCTTTTTGCGCGCTCGTTCCCAATCAAGCTCAAATTATGTTCCCAATCTACACAACATTTGCCAGTGTTTTGGACGATTGGGTCACGCCAAAAACAGGAAAGAAGGCTGAATTCGGGATGCTGGGTTCAGGTTTACAGCAATGGAGATGTATACGAGGGAGAGTTTCATAAGGGAATGTGTTCTGGAAGTGGGGTGTATTACTATAATATGAGTGGGAGGTATGAAGGAGATTGGGTTGATGGAAAATATGATGGGTATGGAGTAGAGACTTGGGCAAGAGGTAGTCGCTATCGTGGTCAGTATAGGCAAGGCCTGAGGCATGGACTTGGTGTGTATAGATTTTATACTGGTGATGTATATTCTGGAGAATGGTCTAATGGGCAGAGTCATGGCTGTGGAGTTCACACTTGCGAGGATGGAAGTCGGTATGTTGGGGAATTCAAATGGGGCGTCAAGCATGGGCTTGGTCACTACCATTTCAGGTGAGTTTTAGAGAGCAATTACACGGATTTCATATGACGAAATGTTCAATTTTTATAGGTTTGGTAGTTATCTTCGTTTCAAGCTAGTAGAGTTCTTATAAATTATCATATGATTTAACATCTTTCTGATTCTTTTAAGACTAGTGGATTTTATAATTCTTTCCTGTTGAAGCTTCTGCTATTTCATGTTTGAATTGGGTAATTAGGAATTTGAGTGTTTTTCTTGCCTTTTGTTTTGTATTCTCACTGTTCTGGTTTTGCATTCTCATCACTTTGCAAGTGTTCGTTTTATAATTAAGGGTAAATAAGTTTCATTCCAAACTTGATCACATGCCTGTTTCATCTGTTTTAATATGGCAACAGGATCTTCTGTAACTTCTTCTTGTTATTTTTGGCACGATTGGATTTTAAATTATGAGAGTGGCTTTCATGTGCATGGGCTTTTGGCAGGCAATTAGGACCTGTTCTATATTACTTCGTTTATGCATCTGCATAAAACAGTAGATATTTCTGTACTAATTTTCCATTTCTATTATTGCCAGCCATCCATCCTAATTACGTAGCAGTTATGATTATAGATTTATAGGTAACATTATGTGGTTTAATGATTAGAGTAGTTGGCTCAATTGTGCTCTGTCCGTGTGTCCATGGCTGCTCTGCTGATGTGAAGGTTTTTGAGTTTAGATATAAAATAGTGTTGTGAGCTTGTGAGGGTAATTGAAAATTTTCAATCATTATTATATTTAGTTGGTCATCTTTTTTTTTTTCCCATTCATTATTCATGTGATTGATATTGCATTTTTATAGCCATGTGTTAAGACGATCTAAATCTTTCAGATAAGTATGTGTAAGGCACAAATAGAAGTTTCAAAGAATCTTTTCAAGAAATTAGGAACCCAATGTTACTAATTTGAATTCAGGTAAAAAAAAAAATGTTACTAATTTGAATTCCATAGGAATATCTGAACATGTATAGTGTAGATTTGTATTCGCTTTCTTTCCTTGTGTTCCTTACAAAGTTTGAATTCAAATCCTATAGTTGAACATATATCTTCAGTGATTACAACTACAAATCTACAATGTCCCATAGTCCAAGGATCTCCTTAATCACACAATTTCTTTTTACAATGACTTTATCATCATCTGTTTGTGATTTTTGTTTTCTTTGTTTTTTTTTGAGTTGTTATGCTGTAGGACTTTTCCTTCAGATAGAACAAAAATATGCTTTGTCAGATTTATATGGATAGGACAAGGTAGTTATTTGCAGTTTATGTTTTAGGTTATAAATATCTTATATGTATTCTGCCAAAATCATGGATGTTGGGATGAAGTTATTATTCAGATATTATAACTGACATTCTGGTTCTAGTCTTTCTCTCCTCTCTCCCTTCTTTTCTCTCTTTTCCTCTCATTCATCTTCTCTCTTCTCTAGGATTACAAATGCTAGTTATAAACCCCTTTGAATTTTTAAGGAATTAATATTTTAAGATACAATTACATATGTAAACTAGTAATTATTTTAAACACACGTATATATGTGTGTGTAAAGATTTATCTTCATTGTCACAGGAGAATACTGTAAGTTTATTATGTTTAATGATATTATTGTCTTTATTTAGTTATTATTACATATTACTAATATTACTATTAATTCCCAAATCTTGTCAAGGTTATCCGCTGCTTCTTTCTTGAATTGCTTGTATTTTCGTTTTTATTTCTCTATGGCTTTTGAGTTCCCCCCCCCCCCCTTTAAATGCTCTAACTTCCAGAATATGCTAGTGATAAATCATGGAACAAGAAGTAAGCCGGACTACACACAATAACATTTATAGCTATTACATCAGCATGACTGCTTTATTCTAAAGCATAGTTCGTAAATCCTAGATAGTGCTTCTTAGTAGATCATCAGTTCTATGGGGAAGGATCCTTGCCCATAAGAGGATCTGTGTGAAAATCCATAGGATTGTTCAAGGCAGCACAAAGTCCTCAGGAGAAATAATATATACATCACCATTCGGAACATAAAAATTTGCAAAATATGGTGGTGGACTTGGACTAAATGGGAGGATCAACAGAATTGGTAGTGTGGACATGTATGTTTTTTATAACTTGGTGGCCATCCACATGGATCCACTCAATCTTTATAGTTATCTCAGTAATAGGCATCTAGGACTTTAAGTGAAAATTAAGAGTGAGTAATAACAAACAGATAAGATTTGTACTAATAATGCCTATCTTCTTTCAGCAGGAAACAAAAATATATATTTAACCTTGTAATATAATTTCATGAGAAAACATGCACGGATAAAATAATTATTTTTCCTGCTAAAAGCAATTGAGCATTATTAGTATAAATTTATCTGTATGTTATTATGCGCTCTTAATTATTGCATAATGTCCCAATGCCTATTACAAAGATAACTATAAAGATCGGGTGGATCCGTGTGGATAGCCACCAAGTTATAAAAACATTCATGTCTACACTACCAATCCTGTTGATCCTTCGCCATTTAGTCAAAGTCCACCACCACCTTTTGTAAATTTATGTTCTGAATGATGATGTATGTTATTTCTTTTGAAGACTTTGTGCTCCCTGTGAACAATCCTATGGATTTTCCAACAAATCCTCCTATGGCCAGGGATCCTACCCCCAAAGAACTGATGATCTGCTAAGAAGCACTATCTAGGATTTATGAACTATGCTTTAGAATAAAGTAGTCATGCTGATGTAATACCTATGAATGTTACTATGGATTTTGGGAGTTTAACTCCACCTCTTTCTATTACCAAAAGAATATGAAAGTATAATAAAATATTTGGTTCCATTTCTGTTCCATGATTTGTCACTAGCATATTCTGGAAGTTAGAGCATTTAAATAAAAACACTCAAGAGCCATAGAGAAATAAAAAGGAAAATACACGTTATTGAACAAAGAAGCGGTGGATAACCTTGACAAGACTTGGGAATTAATAGTAATACGTAATAATAACAATAAATTATGATAAGACCATGATATCACTATACATAATAAACTTATGGTATTCTCTTGTGATAACGAAGATAAATCTTTACTTTTTGGTATTAGAGCCAGGGTCGGGTCAAATACGTTTTAAGGGCTTGGATATCTCCCCTTTTGACACGTTTTAAAATCGTGAGGGATGACAGGTCCTCAAAATGGACAATATTGAGAGCGAGGCGCTGGAATGTTTCATTGGTTCTAGAGTTCCTCTTTTTTTTTTTCCCCTACTCTTTCTCTTCCCTTTTTCCTATTTCTATTTTTCAGAACCTAACATAGTTTAATAAAATTATGTTTGGATTTGTCTGCTACCAGTTTCCTTCTTCAGGGAAAAAGTTCTGTTTCAAATATTTTTTTTAAATTAACTCTCGTGTTGCTAGGAATGGGGATATTTATGCTGGTGAATACTTTGCGGACAAGATGCATGGTTTTGGTGTATATCGTTTTGCAAATGGGCATCGCTATGAAGGAGCTTGGCACGAGGGCAGAAGGCAAGGGCTTGGGATGTATACATTTAGAAATGGAGAAACTCAATCTGGTTACTGGCAAAATGGGGTTCTAAATGTTCCAAGCACACAGAACACTACCTATCCATTGTCTCCTGTTGGGGTCAATCATTCCAAAGTGCTCAATGCAGTCCAGGTATTTTCTATATCGTATGATTTTTCAACCTTATATTATTATTATTATTGTAAAAAGAGGGATGATTTTGAGAATGTTCAATATGTCCTTATTGTTGTTTGAATGATTATTCCATTTATGTAAATATTTGGCAAAATAAGAGGGTGATTCATAAAGAATAAAATGCTACAGTGCAAAAAGTGACGTGTTAACACTTCAGCACATAACTGCTTGCATTGTAGTATATTTACCATTAATTTTTCAACTGTTGCAAGTGGATACTAGCCCCAAGATGATCTCCAGATTTCCTGTGTGATTTGTCTTGGGCAGTATTCTTGTAATGAGATTTGAGTTCAGTATTTTCTTTAATATTTGAGTTTCTTGAATTTCCCGTTTAGTTACCTCATGTGTTCATCTCGCCTTTGTAATTATTAATATTATTGTGGCTTATTTTTAATACCTTTTTCTTCCTTGAAAAAAAAAAGAGGGAAGACAAGGGATTGGGGGAAGGGTGAGGTGTTGTTCTTTAAGAGTACAAGCTAAGGATTGTTTTCTCATCCTTGTTCCTCCTCATTGCATGCATAGCAATATTTGTTTGTTTGACTTGAGGAATTCTAAGTACCCTTAGGGACTGTTTGGTATGATGGATTTGGAGGTGAGGAGAGGGAAAATTTTTATGAATTGGATTTAAGAAAATTGGAGAAGTGGGGTTATAAAATTTGAATAAAGAGTAGTTGTAAGATAAAAAAGTAAGAAAAATTAATCAAGAACTTTTAACCCCACTTCTCTCTCTCTCTCTCTTTTTTTTTTAAAAAAATCCAAGTCAAAAAATGAGTGATATGACATTCGTAAGAGTACGTTAGAATTACACCTCTCATTTACAATTTAATTGCACAAGTATGACCATCATATGGGAACATTCCCCCCCCCCCCCCCCGGAAAAAAAAAGAAACGAAGTATTATCAAATCAGCAACACCTTGTAAAAGGAAGGAAACAAAGGAGTCTAGTGAATAGCAGACGACATTTGCATCCTTATTAGCTTCCATAATTGATTTTCTGGCTGTAATGAACAACAGGAAGCACGGCGAGCAGCAGAGAAAGCCCACGACGTGGCCAAGGTAGATGAGAGGGTGAACAGAGCAGTGGCTGCTGCTAATAAAGCAGCTAATGCAGCAAGAGTAGCTTCTGTTAAGGCCGTGCAAAAGCAAATGCATCATCATAATGCCAACGACGAGAACAACGTCTCAATTCCTTTAATGTGAGATGTTTTCAACCGCAAGCTTCTCTGTTTAGTATAGAATCCTGGAATTGTAGAGTATGGTGGCTTTACTACTATTTAGTCCAGCCTGAGGTACATTGCCAGCATATTTTTCCAGTTACTTTTTGTTTCTCAGGATTTTGATCGCTCACACATCTAGAACCTTAGGATAACCGGGTCTTGGCTGAATGCCGGATTTGTTCTTGTATAAAGAGGGAAAGTATTGTGTCCATAGGATAAAAATGGATTTGGATTCTCTGCATTTAACAAGCCAATGCAAGATTTGCATGGAGAGAGAGTAAAAAGTTGATGGGAAGAGATTAATTGGGTATATCGATACACTTCCACTTTGTGTTATTCTCTCTCTCTCTCTCTCTCTCTAATGGCTTGGTACTTTATTGCAGAGAATTTTAATCCAGTAGAAGTATTTTTGTTTTCCTTTTTTTTTTTTTTTTTTTTTTTTTTTTTTTTTTTGTGAAATATTTTTGTTTTTCACTGCATTTTTGTAAAGTTATGTAGAAATGCTAGTGCAGGTGAAACCTCAACCCAGCCAGCTACTGTTGTATGATCGCTTGGTATAATAAGAGAAGTACCTTTAGTAAAATAGTCCCTTTCTTCTCTCTTTACAGTTATTTTGCTTTATCCTATCTTTGAAGTGTGTTTTTTTTTTTTTTTTTTCAATTGTATCCTATAAGGAATGAAGAAATTTTGTGGAGAACATTTAAGCAGAGATTGGTTTGTTTGTAACTAATGCAGTTTTAGATTTCTATTTTGCTGTATAGAAAATTAAAGTGGATTATAAGATGTATATTCAAAGATGAAAACATTTTTCTTTTATAAAAAAATATAATTTTTTTTCTAGGAATACCCTCATTTATGTGAAAGAGAGTCATGTGATAGAGAGAGTGTGCCCGCTAGAGATGGATCCAATTACCCCGCTCGTTGGATCGACGGCTCAAAATTTTTTTGTTTTTATTTTTTTTTTTCTACATAAAAAAAATCATTTTTTGAAAAAATGTTAGTTGAGAGATTGACTTTTATTTTAGGTTCTTTTTACCTATTAAAATTATTTTTTATAAAAAGAAAATAAAAAAATATCGGATCTCGGCCGTCGATCTTTGGATCTAACGGCCGGGGGCTCGTCCGTCGGACGAGCCGCCCCCTGCTCGTCCCAAAGACGAAAGGGGTAAGTGGTTCCCGCTAGAGATAGTGTGTGCGTGTGAGGATTAAATATGATTAATGATTTATTTAATAAAATTAAAATTGACAAAAAAATAAATTAAGACAGCCTCTAAAACTCTTATAAAGGGAATATGACCCTAAACCCTCAAAACGTATTATAGGGAGTGTAATACCTCAAAATTCACATTCATAATAAATCTTATACTTTGATGAATAATTAGTATAAAATGAAAGTGAATATGTGTTTTAAGTCATTGTAATTTTAGGCAAATATCACTTGGAATTAAATTAACAAAATGCAAAATATAAGACTAAATTTAGGGATCATATAATGTGATAAAACTAACACATAAAATAATGGTTATTTTATAACCAATAGAGGCAAGAAAATATTATGAAAACACTTAAGTAAATTAAAGTGAATTAGCAAATTCTAATTGACAAATTAGCTTGTGCTAATTAGGATTATTTGTAAATGCCTTCAACTTCAACTTGATAAAAGACAATGAAAATAAATAAAGATTAAAGTGCATTAAGCTAGTTAAATAGAGCACTAATGACCATCATTAGCTAGCAACAAGTCATAAAATAATACATGTAATTAGAGGGCATGTAAACATTTGATTAAGATGATAATTAAGCTTAATAAATCAGCCCAAAAGTTAACAATTTCAGTTGGCCTTGTTGGAGCAATGAGAGCCAAGTATCTTAAGATAATATCCCAAGTAATTAAGCCTAAAACTTCATGTAATTAAATTAACCAATAAAAAGTGTAATTAAAAGGCATTTAAACACTTGATTAGAAGGTTAAATAAGCTCCACAAATCTGCCCCTAAAGTCAACAAAAGTGGCGCCTAGCATATGGAAGGATTTTGGATAGGATATTGTTTCTCTTTCATGAAATAAATCAAATAATCAAGACATTTAGTTAATGAAGAGCACATTAAATGGCTGATTGAGGGGAGGGACGTTGGCACAACAATGAAGGGCAAGGATGAAGTATGATAAAGTAGTTTTAATTCAATGGTGGAAGAAGAAGGAAGAAGTTTTGGAATGCTTGATAATTACCAAATTGACCTTGGAGCTTTCCCTATAAATAAAGGTGCTTACCTTCTTCATTATTCACACCAAAATCAGCTCCAAGTAGCTAAAGATAGAGTAGTGGGAGTGGGAGTGAGAGGCGAAATTGTTGGAGCAAGGTTCTTCAAGGGTGAGTTCTCTAATCTTTAGTTTTTCGTATAATGTTAGTTTAATCAAGGATATTGTAAAATAAATTCTCATACTTGCTTTTAGGCCTCCATTGCATTTAAAATGCTGAATGAGGTAAGAACATGTTTGGAAATAATTTTTGGAATCAATAGGGTCAAGTGGTGAAAGTTGGGAAAAATCCTAGATTTCAGTTTTTTGGAGTCAGTCACCTTGTGGATGTCCTTTTATGTGGAAAATGACCTTTAAATATGATGAAATTTTCCAGGAATAAAGTAGACATATTGGGCTTTCTATTGATATAAAATTAGTAACGATTTGAGTTCTGTACAAGGAGATACAAATTTTTGAAGTTAAGCCATTTTTCCGGAAGTAAAACTAGAATAGAGGTGAAAGAAATGAAAATTGGGAATGGTCTAGGTATTTCGAGTTTGAGGCATTATTTTTTCAAGAAAATAGACTTGTCAAGGGTCATTTTTGCTTTGGAAGAACATCAATTCGATTTTTGTACAATTAATTATAATTTTTCAAAGTTACCGAAAAATCGGGCAAAAATACTTTGAAATTCCGTTTTTAAGGAAATGTGAGGGTATAATTTGAATAACAAATCCACCAAGGGTAAAAAAGTCAATAGTGGCTAAGATATCTCTAAAAATATTATTTATAAATAAAATAATACGGTAATAATATTATAGGATATCCAAGAAGTCAAGAATTAATATCAAAAGAAGAATGTATCGCCAGCTACATAGACCAAGGTATGGACGCGTATTGTAACTCTAACTCTTGTGTGTCTTGTGACGCCTTGACTTAATATGCCTTTATTTATCAAAGTTATAGCACACATGCTTTGACAAAAAAAAAAAATAGCACACAGGTATTGAAATAGTTTGGACGACTTAATTACGGAATAAAACTTTCTTAAAATAACTTAGTTTGAAAACATGAGGATAAATTTTTCGCGATTCAAATCTATTCTATAGTGGGATGTTAATACAGTAATCCAAAAGAGGCAAATGATAAACGATAAAATACGGTCTATCTACTTATATTTTTTTCCAAAAAGTTCCTTTTGCTGTAACCCTTACAGCTGCATTTTTCCTCTTAATCTCGATCCACTACCTGTCTCTTTCATGCGATTTGGAGTTCAAATGAATGAACCCCAGGGGTAACAGTTAATCTTATATGCAAGTACGAAATGTAAATGACAACATATCACATGTTAAGCATAGAATAATTCACAGTAAACAAGTCGCACTTAACCGCAGATATCAGCCAAGGACTCAACCCTATTTTAGAACACGCAACCCTATGGAACACGTAGCTCCAATCCATAGCTAGGATACACATATAAAAATTATCTAGCAAACATGGTTAGTCATACATGAATACATACATTCAAGCTAATAAGATAACAGATTACCCACCTCAAGCTTGAATTCTTAACTAGTCCTAGGTAGGTGTTGGGACGGTAGAGGTGTTAAGGTATGCCTATAAATGTTTATCATTGTCATTAATTACTTCTTGCGTCGCAAAGTAACTAACTACGCGAATTAATTTTAGAGGATTAAAAATAGTTATTAATCCCTAAAAATTCCCTTAATAATAATACCCTTTTTTTCATTTACTCTTCGTTGCCAAGAAAAAGTTCCGTTAATAGGTCAATTCCAAAAATTTGTATATCTCTCGGATACAATTCCGAATAAGGCGTGTGACCTATCAAATCAAACCTTATTGTGTCTACTTTATTTTTGGAAAATTTCATGGAAAAACTTAATCATTTACCATTTACAAATTGAACACGAAAATGATTGTTCACTTCTGTAAAATGATAGTTTTCCAGTTTTGCTGTCAAACTTTGGAAATTCTTAATTCTCATTGAAAACATCGAATTTGGGTGTTCTTTGGCTCATTTTAAAGAGTATGATGTGTACTAAATGTATACAAAATTTTAGGGTCAAAGGAGTTAATTTGCCCTGGTTTAACCTTGCTCAAAGATCACTGTTCGAGCTTGCAATTCAGTTTTTCCAAAGAAATGACATCGCATATAATTCCCTGTTCACACATGCCAACGTATTAGTGAAGTCTTCCCATCTAAACATATTTTAGATGTAGTCGAATGACCTAAATGCATGCTCCCTGAAGTTCCTAACAGCACCCATGTTAACTCTTTTAAAACTTGTTCAGTTTCGATGCCTTGTAGAAACTTCAATAAACTTCAAGAAAATTCCAACATCAACGTGCAGGCAACGTTATACTTCAAATGTTAACCAATTAGAACCACACGCATGCAATTTTTTTTTAAACATTCTCTGTTTTTGTCATCCAAACCAGAGGACGCATGCAATACCAAACCTTGACTTCTTAAGCTTTTAAACACCGAAACCAATGTGCAGAACTCATGGAAGCTAAATGGAAAAGGGTTCGAAACTCACCTTGATCAATTTTGGTTTGTATGCATAAGTCCGAACCTTCTTTCCTTCCTTTGACTTTTCAACACTCTCTAACTTCACCTTCAGACTCAGCTCATGCTCTTCATTTCAGCTTTCTTTCTTACTCTCACTCTCTCTCGGCCTCTCACTCTTTCTTGCTCAACTCTGGCTTTTGTTAAACTAACGTGAATGAAGGAAAGTTTTAGGACCAATGGTTATATAAATATATATATATGCTAAGGTCTGGTCCGAGAAGGGAAATAAAAGTAGACCAAAGGTTATTTAACTTTGGGCTCGAGAGGGTATGGGAAGGTATGGGTTTGCTGATGTGAGGGAACGGTGTGGTTGATTTCTTTCCCATTGCCACTTGATTTCGTGCGCTCAAAGGCTGGACGAAACGATGCTGTGATTATTTTCTTTTCTGGTTGCAGATTACGTTAATGCTGACGAGGAAACGTGCGTTGCTGGTTTTCTCATGCTGCCATCTAATATTATTTGGTCCATTGAAGATTAAGTATTAAAGGAATAAGATGCACAGCTGAATGGAGAAATGGGTTGAGTTCTTAACTAAATATATGGGCCAAATGGAGAGAATATGGGCTGATGTAGTATTGTTGTTGGTCGAATTGATAGCTAATGAGTTTTGTGGGTGTGTCTCGTGTTGGGCTGTTGGGATTTAATGGGTTGGAGATTAAATGTATTTGGGCTTTGTGCTTTTGGGTCAAAGATTGAATAAAGAATGGAACAATTGAAAACAAAAAGCTAGTTGACTTGATTAAATGGGAAGGGTAATATATGTATTGGCCAATGGAACACTACCATATTACCAATTTGCCACCCTTACTTTATTGACTAAGTAGTATATGACGGGCAAGAGGGAGAGTATATCCATTGCCATTATTTCTACACTTATTTACATCATTGACCCTTCAATGGAAATTCCTATTTTGTCCTTCACTCATTTACATTTTTAGTCTACTAATAGAAATTTCTATATATTTGTCCTTAATTTTCGGAAAGTATGCCTTTAAATTCCAATTATTTAATTAAAATAATTAAGGCCAAAGTTTACATAATTAATTCCATCATAATATTTCTATATCCTCGAAATGTTACTTTATAATTTTTCCCTTTTTGTCCCTCGACCGAAGTTATGGCCTTATTTGGGAATGTCACACCTCCTAAACCAGGCTTAAACGTTCGCCTAATTTAGGCTTATTCTCAAGTTTCAATGCCTAAAATTCAGGATTTTACATGTCTTGTATGTTTATATGTGATAGAATGATTCATAGAGTCATGGACAAGAGTGGGTTTTAGGTCATGCACCGTGGCTAAAACTTGGTCTTAGGTCACCTGTTTATATACATTCAACTTTGTGTGGGTTATAGTTATGATAATACCGTAGAATTGTTTTCCTAGCGTTAAGGACACGAGGAGTCGTGGCACTGGTGAGTGCAAACATTGTTAACATTATATTTGCTATGTGTTATGTATTGTTGTAACCTTACATCTGCTGTGTGCTATGTATGGTTGATGCTGAAATGTAATGAATATCTTGAAAGTGAAGGAAATCACCAAGAGGGGGGGTGAATTGGGGATTTTAAAAATACTTTTCAGATCACCCACACAACAGATGCTTAACCAAGGTAAATGGAGTTAGTGAAGAAGAGCTTGACACAGAAGATTTATACTGGTTCGGTCTTAACTCTTGACCTACGTCCAAATCCCGGACTCTGGGTTTTTCTACTATCACTCAAATCGATACACACTCGTACTCGAAAGTTATCCTCTCTCTAGGATACACTCCCCTTACAAGTTGTAATCTGATAACCCAACCTCAAAGTCCCACAACTTTGAGATTCTTACAAAGAATGATTTACGAAATGAACTCTCTCAAAGAGTGAATAAAGATAAGCACTCGAAGCACACCGTATCAAAGATACAAATGAGAAATATAAGCAAAAAGACCGATGTTCTTGTGTGCGTTTTACGTATGTCTTCTCTTACTTTCGGACTTCAAATCCTCATGTATTTATACAGATTTGAAGCTTGTGAACGTTGTAGATCCGTTGAGACTTGATCTAATTCGAAAATATAGCATGTTGTGAGTGTGTCTCCATGAATCTAGTTGTTGTGAACAAATCTGTTTGAATATGGTTGTTGCAGATTTGAATATTTGAAATTTGGCTCCTCAAGAATGTGTTCCCATGCTGTTATGTTTAGTGGAGGTAGTTGTATAATGTTGTCCAACTGTTTGGAGGCTAGCTTTCTTTCTTGGAGAATGGTTGTGTTGCTATCCAGGTTGTAACCCATTGCTTTTGGAGAAGAAGATATAATATTATATTGCAAGTTGTCAAGTTGTTTGTCTTAAAGTCTTCTTTAAAACAAACCTAGATCTTCTCGTAATCTCATAAGCAACCGGTTAAATCTGGTTAGGAAATATTGATATGAATCATATAAATCATATACAACCAATTCGCGTAATCAAGCTAAAGCATAAATCAAACCGAACAAAATACACCCGATGCGTTCATCTCATTTCGAAGTTCCAAGCTCGAGTTTAATATACCAAGCTCGAGTTTGGTCTTCATTTAAAACTTGAGTTTTGCCTCGGAAGCCTCAAGCTCGAGCTTGTAAATGAGTAAGCTCGAGTTTAGAATTTGTCGGGGAAACATGTTTGAATTCATTTTGAGAGCCAAAGTGGAAAAACGCAAGCTTGAGCTTATTAGTGAGTTAGCTCGAGTTTGGCCCTATTCATGTCAAAAATAATTTTAGTTCACAAAATGCAAGCTTGAGCTTAGAGGAGTAAGCTTGAGTTTGCTAAGCTCAAAATATGACAATGCTCTCTCGACTCAAGCTTGAGCTTGCAAGGGCAAGCTCGAGTTTGGCAATGGTTTTAAAAACTTTGAAAGATTTTTGTCGACACAAGCTTGAGTTTACAACCTTAAACTTGAGTTTACTCTTTGAAGGAAAAACTTGAAAACTTTCTCGTCAGGCAAGCTCGAGCTTGGTATGCCAAGCTCGAGTTTACAACTTTTGTAAACTCACAAACTCTACAAGAAATGATAAGCTCAAGTTTAAAGGATTACGCCGAGAGGTAAGCTCGAGCTTGTAACGCAAGCTCGAGTTTACATATTTGTAAACTTAGTGAGAAAAGACTTTGGAAGAGGCAAGCTTGAGCTTATAACTAATAAGCTTGAGTTTGCAATTTGAGTAACTTGATAAAATCCTCAAACCTTCGTAAGCTCAAGCTTACAGGTGCAAGCTCGAGCTTACTCAGTATATGAGTAAACTTTGAAAACTTTCAAGCTCAAGTTTATGGACCAAGCTCAAGTTTAGAAAATGCAAAATAGCTTGGTTTGCTTTCTATAAGGGGCAAGCTCGAGTTTGGAGACCCAAGCTCGAGTTTGAGCCGATGTAAATGTTTTTGAATTGCAAACAACATGTTTTACCAATTTCTAACAAAAATCATTCTTTCATGTTTACAATTGTTATTAATCATCAAAACACATTGAGAACTAACATATCTCGTCATATATACTATTATTACTTGAGTATGAGGTTAACTGTTACTTGAGATTCAATGGGTATTGAATCTCAGAATTGACCCTAGCTTCACGATCTGGAGGATTGGGAGCCGGTGAAAAGGGTAAGCAGCACGCGTTAGGACTCAGCTGGAGTTTTAATATTTTGGGCTGTATTTATATTGTTAGATACTTGTATCTGTATATTTGGATAACTATATTGATATTCCCTCGACCGGATACGCCACAAAGTTATAGCCACGTATCAGTTACTCTCCGCTCAACCCAACTTATACGCTCAATCGCTCCACTCTGATGATATTCTTATATACTGCTTATTAAAGTACATAATGGGTAGTATTGAATTAGGGGTGTTACAGGGAGGGGAATATTGAATTAGTAATTTTGTAACATATGGCGCTATTTTTGGAGGTCAATTTGTTATAACATATCAGGACATGTAGTCAATTCCCAATTGAAACTGGTTGGGTAGGTCCAGTTCTCTCAACTCGGGAAAAAAATCATGCTAGAAGAATTACTCTATCTATTTAGATATAATAATATTTAAATTTAAAATTGTACTAAAAATAATTTATTGTGCATGAAAAAAATAAGGGCAATTTTCTTTTGAGCAAATACCATGTAATTTTTCTTCTTAGCATTTCAAAATTTAAAGGATTTATTTGATATTTAAGACAAAAGTATCCTATGATACGTTATAACCTACAAGAAAAAATATATGTAATATAAAGAAGCACAAGTAATAACTAAAACTAATGGTATTGGAGGATTGCTTATTAACTTCAGGAATTAGGCTTGTTTGGTGTGAGGGGAGGGGAGGTAGGAGGAAAGAAAATTATTTTGAGTAGGATTTTAAAAAATTAGAAAAGTGGGGTTAAAAGTTTTAATTAGTTTTTGTTTTTTTTTGTTTTCATACATATGCTCTTTATTAAAATCTTGCAACCCCACTCCTCCAATTTTCTTGAATTCAACTTATAAAAATTCTCTCTCCCCCTCCCTCCCAAATCCCTTGAACCAAACAGTTAGTGACAATTTCGGGGTTATTAAAAAATTATGTACTCCCTCCAAATCCAAAATGTAGGAATTAGATAACTAATTTGTAACCAATAAATCAATGGTTGAGGTGGTAAGATGTCATACCTTATAAGGAGGAGAATATAAGTTCGAATTCCATGAAACACGCTTGTTTATTTATGATGAATATTGATGTCTTGATGAAAAACCATCAATATGTGACATTAATAAAGAAAGTTTAAGAAATAACACCAGTACAAAAAAGCCTTTTAAGACCGAACGAAAAATACCTCGTAAGACCGGATCTGGAACTGGTCTTGATTCAGGCGGTCTTAAAAAGATGTTACTTTTAAGACCGAATGAACGACCGGTCTTAAAAAAATCATTTTTAGACTGAATTTTTGAAATATCCGGTCTTAAAAGTGTTTCAAAATAATAATAAAAAAACTCAAATGAAACAATTGGTCCCAAATCACCAGATCTGGCAACATTTTGAATGTCCCTCCGTCATCAACAACGGAGAACCAAGAAAAGATTGGAAGCAACACCAACAATAAAAACAAAAAGAAGAGAAGATTGAAAGCAACACCAACAAGAAAAACAAAAAAGTTGATTACAAAGTCCAGAAATAAGAAAATAATAACAAGAAACAGAAATCATTCACCATGGAAATCGAATTTGAATCAATATAAAATCAGAGGTGAAATTGAAGTCCAGATCTGCAAAAAAATCACAAGCTTAAAGCAACCAAATCTGAAAGCGATCCTCTTGTCGGTCTTGGCAAAGCTTCAAGCAACCAAAATCGAAGTCCAGATTTGAGCAGGAGGGTCAAGGTAGGAATAAACAGACTTAACCAAGAAGAGATCTGGGTTTGATTTTAAGCCGGATCTGTACGAAGGCGGCGTGGGAGGAGCCATAGATCAAAGAGGAAGGAGCCGCCGTCGTCCAGAATCCTCGAAGCAATACGCTTCCGCCGTTGCTGAGGATTGAAGTCGACGCCATCGCAAAACCCTCGAAGCATCTAACCGCCAACGTTGCTAAGGATTTGATTGTGTGGCTCTTGGGACGACTTACGAAGATTGCGAGTAGGTTAGAGGAAGAGGATGACATTCTTGCTGAGGATTTGACCCATTAGGCTCTTGGGACACTCGTTGAATCTATAACTAAGCAAATGTTATATCACCAAGAAGACAAGCACACTCACAGACTTAACAAGTTTAGCGAATTTACCTTCCTTTTTTTGAGTAAATACCCTTTTGGGTCCCCGGAAAAAAACATGGACCCCATTTTGGTCCCTCACACAAAGAAATGCCCTTTTAGTCCCTGAAAAGGACGAATAAGGGTCGATTTGTGAACATTTTGGTCCCTCGCAAATTTCCAAAAAGCCCTTTTTAGTTCATAAAAAAGTCCTATTTTAGTCTCTAGGGACGAAAATGGGGTCCGTGTTTTTTGTCAGAGACCTAAAAGGGTATTTACTCTTTTTTTTTTACACTTTTAAGACGATTGTTTGTAAAAACCGGTCTTAAAAGTATATTTTTTAGACCGGATCCTTTATAATCCGGTCTTAAAAGTGTTATATATAGTTATGAAATTACCACCGGTCATACTTTTAAGACTGGATCCTTTACAATCCGGTCTTAAAAGTGTTCTATATATTTACGAAATTGCCACCGGTCATACTTTTAATACCGGATCCTT
The DNA here is from genome assembly GCA_019022615.1 of Acacia melanoxylon. Classification (NCBI taxonomy): domain Eukaryota; kingdom Viridiplantae; phylum Streptophyta; class Magnoliopsida; order Fabales; family Fabaceae; genus Acacia; species Acacia melanoxylon. The sequence continues at coordinate 1,973,900 of JAFJYJ010000071.1, read as the reverse complement.
TATAATCCGATCTTAAAAGTGTTCTATATATTTATGAAATTGCCACCGGTCATACTTTTAAGATCGGATCCTTTATAATCCGGTCTTAAAAGTGTTTTATATATTTACGAAACTGTCAACAGTCATATTTTTTAGACCGGATCCTCTATAATCCGGTCTTAAAAGTGTTTTTATATTTACAAAATTACCACTGGTCATACTTTTTAGACCTGATCCTCTATAATCCGGTCCAAAAAGTTCTTTATATTTACGGAACTACCACCGGTCATACTTTTTAGACCTGATTCTCTATAATCCGATCGAAATGAGACGGTTTTAAAGCTCTTTTTTGTACTAGTGGAAATACTATAAATTTAGGAGACAAAATGAATTGAGATCTTACATTTAATATAAAAGCAGAACTCTCTATCAATTTTTATATTTAGGATTAGAGGGAGCATACACTTTCTCAAGATTTTAGTTACAAATTATAATATAAGTGAATGTATTGTTATCATTGCAAGTCAACTGAGATTGTCCTATAGCTGGTTCTTGGGAGGAGTTGTGATTTTTAGGATCCCTAATTGTCATTATTAAACAAGTGTGGCTGTGTCTTCTACCGAAGCCGAATATGTAGGCGCCTCAAGTTGTTGTGCACAAGTCCTATGGCTCAAGCAACAAATATCTGACTTGGGAATCAACTTGAAGGAAATCCCAATATTGTGTGACAACACTAGCACAATAAGCTTGGCTAAGAATCCAGTGCAACATACTCGAACCAAACATATTGATGTGAGACATCACTTCATAAGGGATTACGTTCAGAAGAAGGATGTCAAGGTCATGTTCATCCCAACTCATCTTCAACTTGCTGAGATCTTCACCAAACCATTGGCCAAAGAACAATTCAATTTCATAAGGAGAGAATTGGGAATGGTAAATCCCAATGAGTTGTAAGTATCTCTCTCAATGTTAGTTATGGTTTTGATGATTGTTAGGAACTAACTTAAGCATCGGAGTGTCTAGTTGTGGTTTATGCAGGATGTTTAAAATACTGATGTTTGCTGTCAAAGGAAGAAAACTTGAGTTTTTACGGGTTCAGAGAACAACCTCTGAATTTGGAGAAGTTCAAAACTCGAGTCAGTAAGTGGACAACTCGAGTTTCCATCAGACAGAGAGCAACCATGTTATTGAAGGGTTGTGAAAACTCGAGTTGGTAAGTAAAAACTCTAGTTTTGTCGCGGAAGTTCAAAGGTTCACCATACACCTTTGAAGTCCAGGTTAGTAAACCTTCATCAAAACTCGAGTTTTGTAGTGAAAACTCGAGTTTGGCACGTCTTTATATATATGTGTTACTGTGCCTGTTCGTCTACACTCTACTCAAAACTCAAGTTTTGCCCTAGCTCTCTCTCTCTCAATCCTCTATCTCTTGCCATTCTCGACCAAACCCCTCTCTCTCAGAAGCCCTAAACGGTCTCCAAATCATCTACCCAAGCGACTCACAGCGAAGATTCTGACCAAGAAGGGTCAAAATCTTGGTCTCCTCCGCCTCCTCCTCAGCGACCTAGGAGGATGAAGTCGACCCCCAGACGCTTTCACTATGGAATCGACAAGAACATTCCAGGGGTTCCTTTCTTTCAACCTGAATCATCTCCCAAATCAAAGGGGGTTTCGTTCAAAGAACCTACTGTGACTCTATCGAAGAAAAAGAGTGAGCCAGAACCAGAGGGAAAGGGAAAGAAGAAGGTAGCTGAACCTTCTAAGCCTCCTAAAGCAAAGAGGTCCAAAGCCACTTGTGCATCTCAAGGTTCTGAGAAGGGCCAAGCTTCATCGAAGCCTACAGCTGCAACCCAGGAACCTGAAGTGCCTTCTATTATGGCCAATGATGTGGAGGACATCTACAATCATCCTGATCCTCCTCAAGGAATCTTTGAGCTAAATGCTAAGTTCAAGGAATATTTCCTTAAAAAAGATTTTTTGTCCAAATAGTCTCGATCAATCTTGCTAAACCGAAAGAAGATTGTAATCTTGATCTCACCCCTTGGCTAAAACCCTATGAATCATTCATATCTATCTCTGTTCCATATATTCCAAACCTTGCCGACTTTTCTATTTCAATATGGAGTATGACAATCTTGTCGATTCGATAGTGAGCTTGTTGAGGAACGAGTCTCTATCTCTGTCAAGGGTGTCAAGTTTACTTTGTCTGCCTCTATCATAAACTCAATTCTGAAAATTGACAACCCTCCTCTTGTTCCCACAATCCAATTCAACAATAGGGAAATCTTTGCAATTCTCAGGCCCAATGAACCTATTCTCGAAAATCAATTGCATTCCCTTTCGTTCAATCCTGTGCAAATGCCTCCCATCAATCGAGCTCTTTGGTATATCTATTCCATAAATTTTATTCAAAAGGGTGGCAACTTCACCCATTTTGCTCAAAAAGATTATCCACTGTTTGCTGCTCTAGTCAAACAGATTCCTCTTAACCTTGGCCATTGGATTTTCCAGGAGATGGTCAAATTCAAATTCTCATCTAGATGACCTTCCCACATACCATTTCCCTCACTTATCTCGCTCATTCTCTTTCACCACAAGATTTGGTATGTTGGCTCTGCTTTGAGACCTTGAAGTATCTGTTGGGATCCGTACACGCAGGGGAATAAAAAAAATTACGAATCCCAAGAAGAAGATCTATCAACTGTGTTTAAATCAAGGTTCGTTAGTAAACCGTACCTATGCGAGGGATTGAGAGTTTCGTTCGATCCTGTTTGGTGCGCATCTCCTTATTCGTGCGCCTCAACCGTCGTACGTCTTAAACGTGGTGCCATCTCGTTCGATCAAACAGAAGCAGCCTTTTCGAGTCTCCTCCCTCTACCGGTATCCACACCAAACAGCTCTCTCCAACACGTACGACAGGTGTGCTAGCGCCTTCTCTTTGTGTCTCACGTTTTTCTCTCTTGGATTTTCTTTTGCGGCTTGTCTCAATTCGTTTTAAGCTATTTAATACAACTAGATCATGATCCTTTTATAGAGTTTCTAAAACCCTAATGAGCCGTATTAAAATATTCAAAATTAATCTTAATTAATTGTTGAATTCGAATTTGGATTAAGTAATATATCAATTAAATCTATCCAACAGATCTAATCTAATCTATTCATTTAATCCAAATTAAAAGCCTTGTGATTTAATTTATCATTATAAATTAAATCTAAGATATGATATATATCTATTTAATTAAATCTGAGATACTGTATCTCAATTAAATTAAATCTAAGATATAATATCTCTCTTCGAAAATTAAATGTGAGATACTATATCTCTATTCATTTTAGGTATTTAATTTATCAAATAAATTAAATACAAAACAAATAACATTTAATTTTGAATTATATATAGATATATATATCCTTCCTAGATTAAACGTTGCATTCATTAAATCTTAGACATATCTAAGATTCAATGAATCTGGACACTAATACTCGTGTTGGACTATTCTTGTGTGTGACCCTGCAGGACCACATGAGATTGGCAGTGGGCCAATACTGTACCAGCCCACAAGTCGCAAGCAGCCTCTAGCAAGACATTGCGACTACCCAATTCATATGGGGATCGATGATACGATGCAACCTATTGTACAACCATGTCACGTCCCTTTTGTCACGCGATAATTTGGTCAAGGATGAGGCATGGATAATGTCAACTTCCTGTTCTTGACCATTACTTCCTCGATTCTCGAGTAGTCTAATAATTAAAATGGAAACTCCTTTCCATCGTAGTATGGCCATACATTTCTTAGACTCACTCATCGAGGAGCCCAGTATTATCTCTCTACAAATGTGAGGGACAAATTCCATCTTGACCATTCACATTCCTCTGCATGAAAACCACTGATCCCGATCATAGCCTTTATCATCACCCGGTCAAAGGTTACTTTTGACTATATCAAAGACCAGCGACTCATCATGTAGGAATCCATGATGACCTCAGGTCATAGGGCGTTGTGACGCGGTTATACATGAGATAAGCTTATGACAAAATCCATGCAGCTTTCTCATAGTGGGTCGGTCTAGCACCTTGTACTCTTACAAGTGCCTATGACTTTGACTCGTATCTCCATACTCATCAAAGTCATACTGGTCTTATTTCATCTTCGCTCCCGCGTAGATGATCGACCAGGGACATTTAGGATAATCTGTAAGATATATCCAAGGATCAGCTATCACTATAAACATGCAAATGAAATGATAACTAAGTAGAGAATGACTTGCCCCTAGGGCATAATTTCCAACAGTATCCTCCATTCTTTGGCAAGGCTTAGTTGAATCTCATGAGGATAAACTTTGAGACTGAAGGTTCTGGACAATCTCGGGCTCCCTTTAGATCACATGCCAGAGAATCTCAAGCCAAAGCTCAAGAGGCTCAGTCAGCTCCTCAGACATCTCTGCCATCTGATTTTGATACAAGAGTGAAAGCTATTATCGATGCTGCTATCGCCTCTTTGTCTATCAGAATGGAATTTGAAGTAGGAAGGTTGATAGCTGAAGTGACTAGGGGTAATCATGAGATGGTTGATGCACAAGATGCAATGACGGCAACAGTTGACACTGTAAAGGAAAAATTTGAGGACCTGACTGGACACGTGATGGATCATGATGCCAAGCTCTCAACTCTTATGGCCAACAATGTGTTTCTTGGCGACAAATTAGATAAGATACTGAAGCATTTTCATCCTGGTTCCTGATATGGTCCAAGTACCTATGATTCTAAATTTGGTCCCTCTTCTAGCTTCAAACCTGACCCTGAACCCTCTCCATCATTTACCTTCACCATTCCTCAGGTTCCTACCTCCTCACCTGAAGAATCCACCCCCATAATCACCTCATCTTCTATCCCTACTTCCCCACCTACCACAGAGATTATACCTCCCTCATCTCCATTTACCCCAGCCACTGAGGTCCTTCACTCCTCTCATACTCCCACTACTGAGGTCCTCCCACAGTCTCACACATCCACTATTCGCCTAGACTCCCCTCCTCCTACTCTTCTCCTTGAACCCTCTTTCTCAGCTCCTTCCCAATTTGAAGATGACAAAGGGGGAGAGAAAAGCCAAGAGTAGAGAATAGAGTTTGAGTGTTTGAATTGTGTAGAGAATTTCAGTTTATGCATTTTGGTTTCAATTTGAACTTGCACTGATGTAATCTTGCATATTATGAATGAAATGTTTTTGGAATTTCAATTTGCCTAAATGATTATTTGCTTCTGTTGCCTATATCTGATCATTAAACTTATGACTGAATGCGTTGATTTTTTAATCTTGTTAGGTATGCAAAAAAAAATTCAAAATGAACTAAGTATTTTGAAGCTCAAGGTGCAAATTCATTTCAAAATGTAAAATTTGTCAAACTCTCTGAATTTTTGGTTTACAAGTGTTGTCATCATCAAAAAGGGGGAGAATGTTAGTTCTCTATGTGTTTTGATGATAACTGACAATTGTAAACATAAGTTGTAGTTTTGGAAAGTTGAAAAACTTATCATCAAAGGCAAACTCAAATTTTGGTTTCCAAAACTCGAGTTTTGACTTGACAAAGAGTAGCTCAATTTTAATGAACTAAGGAAAACTCCAGTTTTCATAGAAAACTTGAGTTTTGGTCTTACATAGAGCACTCCAAGTTTTTCACATTTAGTTAAACTTCAGTTTGCACCATACAGAGACTCTTCAATATTTTCTGAAGAAAACAAAACTCCAGTTTCCACCTGTAAACTCGAGTTTTGGTTATACAGAGAGTCTCCAATATTTTCAACTTATGCAAACTCCAGTTTTGATATGGAAACTCCAGTTTTCAGTTTGTCAAGAGTTTTCTAATTTTTCCAAGTTTCTTAGAAAACTTGAGTTTAGATTTGGAAACTCGAGTTTGCACTTGACAGAGTTCAAGTTTTACTCAGTTTGTGAAAACTCCAGTTTTGATGTGGAAACTCCAGTTTTCAGTTTGTCAAGAGTTTTCTAAGTTTTCCAAGTTTTTTTAAAAAACTCGAGTTTAGATTTGGAAACTCGAGTTTGTACTTGACAGAGAGTTCAAGTTTTACTCGGTTGTAAAAACTCCAATTTGATAGAAAACTCCGCTTTGTCTTGGCATAGTTTTTCTAAGGTTTTCATATTTGAAAGAAAACTCGAGTTTTGGCCAACCAAAGAGCTTTTCTCTTTTTCAACGATTTTGAAAACTCCAGTTGAGAATGAAAACTCCAGTTTTGAGGTTTTGGACTTAAATTCATTTTTCATATCAAGAGTCCAAAACTCGAGTTTGTAAGTGGAAACTCGAGTTTTGCTCTTATTCAAAAATATGTTCCAAAGCTCAAATCGCGACATTCTTCTCTGGAAGAAGGAAACTCGAGTTAGGATTTGGAAACTCGAGTTTAGCTTCTGGTGCATAGTGACAAACTCCGCTTTGATAAACAAACTCGAGTTTGTGTCTCGAATTTTGAAATTCAAATATGATGAATTTGTGAAACCTTCATGTTTGATCTTAATACTTCTTATCATCACTCATTATTATTCCTAACTATGTTTAATCAGTTTGTTAGTGAGTTTCAGATGATTTAAGAGGATATTAAATGAAGATTTGAACAAAAGTAAAAAGTGACGTCAGCACATTAAATGCAAAGTCCAGAAAACTTGCATCTTTTTGGACAATCATTCTGCACACGTTGCAAAGGGATTAATGTTTCCTTTCCACATCTAGTAGCTGCTCTTCCAACGGATTAATATTCAAGAAGTCAACCATAAACTTCTGTGCAACTGGATTAACCAAAGAGTAGAGAGAGAAGAAGACCAAAGCTTAACCTAATTCTTCCTGAATGTCTCTAACGGTTACATTGAAGATTACAACGGTCATTTAATGCTCTCTTGGTATAAATAGAGCTGCATTCAATTCTTCTCAACAACCAATCTGCAGAAAATGAAAATCATTCAAGTTTCCAACTACTCTTTGAGTTTTCTTGTGTAAAGTATCTTTTGATACATTTGTACTTCAAAGTGATTATATTTATCCACTCTTAGAGAGAGTTCATTTATTGAAATCCATTTATTGTAAGAATCTCAAGTCTGGGGACTTGGAGATTGAGATATTGGTTGCAACTTGTAAGGGGGAGTAAGTTCTAGTGAGAGAATTACTCTTGAGTTACAGAGTGTATAATCAATTGAGATAGTGAAAATCCCATAGAGTCCGGGACTGGACGTAGGTCAAAGGTTAGACCGAACCGATAAATTCCTTGTGTCTTGCTTTCCTTTCTCTTCTCTCGTTATACCCCGTTTTCGAAGAATACTAAAATAGAGCTTTAGAAAAGAATTTTTAAAATCTCCAATTCACCCCCTCTTGGTGATTTGCTCCACTTTCACTAACAAATAACAATTTTAATGGCAGCAAGCACTTAAAATCAGTCATAAAACCCTATGCACATACAAAATTACTAAAAAAACAATTTTTAAATACTTTTTACCCAAATCAATACTAACAAATAACAAATTTAGTAAGAATAAACACTTAAAATCATTGGCAAAACCTTATCCTCATACAAAATCACTCAAAAAAAGTCTTTATATACTCTTTACCCAAATCAATATCGAAAAAATGAGATAAAAAATCACTAGTATGAGAAATTGACTTGAACTCACCTGTAGGAAGAAGAGACGAGCTCAAAGTCCCTCTCCATGAATCTCATAAGAAGAAATCAACCCATATGCCACTAGTAGGAGCACCATGAACCTATAATCACTCCATAAACCACGAAACCCATGAACGTGACAACGTACAAAGAAGATCTACAGAGGAGATATGAGTAAAACCACCTAAGGAGGGACGGATGAGAACCAAATGGTGTTGAAGGAGCCAAAATCAAGTCGTTAGAGGTGTTAGGAGTGAGCTTTCTGTAACTTGTAAGTTTCAAATGTCGAACAAAAATGAGTTTGGGAAGAGTTTTTTAAAGAGTATACTTAACGGTTATTATTAAACAACCATTAAATATATTATAGTTTACGTTATATTTGAACAACCATCAAATATATATGATCTATATTTGACGGTTATTCACAAATAACCGTCAAATAAATTATACCATTTTATTCCAAAAAAACCAAACTAATATATTATGGTTGTAGTATAAAACCGTTAAATATGTTCTCCTTTACTTAACGGTTTTTTAAGAAAATCATTATGTATTTCATTCCCGTAACTCCACCTCTGCATATTTCTTGGTTTCACTAAAACTATAAAGTATGGAGTATTGAATATAAGCAAATCTGTAGTAGTGTTGCTCACATGATTTGGCACAGTGAATAAATTTGAACCCTCTATCCTCTTGAATGTAAGAAAATGAAAATTTATCTCATCATTTTATAAATAATTTAAATATTAAACTAAGAGAGAACCTCAAAAAATATATAGGCTTATAGTCCAAAAAATATATTTTGGTTAGTATTTTTATGAGAAAACAGTATTGATATGCTAAGGAATTGAGATATTAAGGAACTCAATTCAATTTGGGAGTTGGGATTGAAGATGATTCTTGAATCAGACACCAAATCTCTTGTTGATATGTTGACAGCCAATACAAACAATGTAATCAATAGTTTTATCTATATGCTGATATAAAGATTCATAAAGAAAACTTGTAATCTACAATTGCGACATATACCACCCATAGAATAGAATCGTCTTACAGATGCCTTGGCAAAGGATTGTTTTGCTAAATCATGTTTATTAGATGAGTGACTATGAAATCCCACATCAGTTCAGGATAGAAATAAAAAAATGCCTTATAAGAATTTGAATACTTCCCCTCGTGCTTTAAAACAATGAAGGGAATGGCCCTCAAAGGGGCAATTTTGAGAGCAAGATGCTGAAATGTTACATATCTTGTCAGATAATGTTTTTCTGGTCAAAATTGGTTTGTAATCTAACAAGATTATTGTTATGGCCCAAAAGTCCCTCGAGTCGCTATTGTTGGTCAACATTTACACTAAGATTAACTATTTAGTGCCCATGGTTCAATATCTAGTCTTATCTTCACATTGCAGATGTTTTAGCAATATTTGCCCAATGTTAGCCGTCTAGCTTTACTACAAGTGTATAGATCGCAAGTAGTATAAAAATACCATTCCCACGAGGAGTAAGGCAAAATTGAATTACACTACAAAAAAAAAACTGTCGATTTGTAGCTGTTAATTTCTAGTGGTTACAAAAAACCGCTACAAATGTAAGATTTTGTAGCAGTTTAAGCCCAAACCGCTACAAATTTGCAACGAGACCCCTTATGCCAAGCCGCGCCTTGGTTAGAGGACAAAGTTTGTAGCAGTTATTACTAAAAAACCGCTATAAAATATGGCGGCAAATTGGCACCAATTTTGCAGCGGATATTTTGTAGCAATTTTCTTTAAGAAACCGCCACAAATGTGGCACAAACTAGGTACTTTATGGCTCAAAAGTTGTGTTGGTTTAAAGGGAAAAACCGCTACAGAATGTAAAAAGTTTAAATTTTTGTAACGGTTTTATGTACAAACCGTTATAGAATGCAAAGCGTTTTGCACATTTGTAGTAGTTAGGACTTAAAACCGCAACAAAATGTAAATAGTTTGCAAATTTGTGGTGATTTCTTATAAAACGCTACACAGTTGAAGCCTATATAAACAATTTTTCACGCAAATTATTCTATGAAGAATTTGTAGCATGAAGCCAAACATTGGTTTGAAAGTAGCTGTCTGCCCATGAAAATATGCAAATGGGCTGTGCTTGGTATCATGTTATACGTATCATACCAAGCACCACATTTACACTTTTGCATGTGGTGGAAGCTACTTTCAAACCAATGTTTAGCTTCATGCTGCAAATTCTTCATTCTAATAACTGAAAGTTTGTAGCGATTATAAGAAAAACAACTATAGAATGCAAAATGTCTTAAAACATTATAGCGGTTATAACAAAAACCCGCTACAAAAAGCAAAAAGTCTTAAGAATTTGTAGCTGTTACTACTATAAACCACTAAAAAATGCAGTCTTCACATTTATAGCGGTTATCCATAGAAACCGCTACAAAACGCTCATATTTGTAGCGGTTTGATATGATCGCTACAAAGTGTCATGAGAAACGAGGTAGGGTTTCGTATTTTGTAGCGGTTTTTCATAAACTGCTACTAAGTTTACACTTTATAGCGGTTTTATTGTAGAACCGCTATAAATGTTGAAGTATTTAAATCAAACAGTGAACCACTTAATTCTCACCATGCAAATTTCATTCTTATGCATTGTCTTGCGACATTTAAGTAAAGTATTTACGAATTTATGGCTTTAGGGAGAGATTTACAGAAGAGAAAGGAGGTGATACATGCCAGAGCGCCTCAACGGGGGGCAGTAGTAAGGGGGCATGGGGGTAGAAATGTTCTCTTGCCATCACGAGGAGAGCCGGCTTGAAAGAATCGTTCCCCGGGAGACACCCCCACAATAAGAGGCAATCCCACATGTACAGGAGGTGACCCTACCGCCTCATATTCAGGATGAGGAGGTTGAGCTCAATATGAGCGACTTTGAGCAAGCTGACGAGTTGAGTTCAACATTCCCATGCGCGATTTGGAGTAGTTCCTAGATTAGGAGGAGGTCTAGGGCTAGGGGAACCCCTGATTGTCGTCTTCACGGTCGACTGGGTTTGACATGGAAGTCGAAGGTAAATTTAATTATTTTCTAATAAATTTAATATTTAAATTCCATATGGTTTATTAAAAGTGTATTCTAATATAATAGAAAATGTGGTAAATTGTGTAGATCCGCAAGAGAACATCACCATGAGGAAGCTGAATGTGGCCAATGTGAATGCGATGGAGGAGCCACGTGTCATAGTTCCGTGCAATGAGGCCACGGACCAACCGATCGGGAATAATGGTCATCTCTTCAACCGCTACCTGAACGACCTAGGCGAGAATTGGTTGTGGTTCCCCATACACCCTCTGGAGTTGGAAGTAAGTTCTGAAGGAGCCAAAGGACAAAGCATTTGATAAGGCTATGCAAGTAAGTAATTTTATTTAATTAATATTATATAATTTATGGATTTTTAATTTATTAATTATTAATTCAATTATGATACAACATAAGTTTTTCGTCCGCGCCAATAGGATCCGTACACAACCATCTTTCGTAATTGACAGAAAGGTCCATAGAGAATTCATATGTTGGTTTACGCGAAGAATACTAAATGACCACAACCCACACTCACCAAAATAATTCAGAGCTCTCGCACTCAACCCTCTTGGCCACGCCATCAAGTTTACGACATATAATGTTGATAGTTTAAGTTTTGCAGGGTTTCATAAGATCAAGGATTGCTAATCCAAAACTTGGGTATTTATGGCTGCTTTGGGACAAGGAGTTATGCGAGCAACAATGACGAGAACATGCAGTTCGGAGACATCGTGTATTATGGAAAGCTTCTTGATGTCGTCCAAGTAAATTACCAAGGCCGTTTCAACACTGATGTTGTTGAAGTGTTTGTGGGAAAATATGACAACTTCCTGGGGACTCACAACTGATGACTTTGACATTACTTCAGTAAATTTTCCCGGCTAATTCACACTGGTCAATCGTAAGATGATGAGCCATATATTATTGCCTCAAAGGCACACCAGGTTTATTTTGTTGAGGACGAGAGAGACAAGGATTGGAATATGGTGGTTCAATTAAAGCCTTGGGACCTTTACAACATGGGTGAAGGTGATAATATCGCCTATGAGAGTGAGTCGTTATTTCGAAAACTTCGATGACAATTTACCTATAGTTCGGTGCGTTTTTTTAAGTTATGCTTTATTATAATTTAATTTAAGTTTAATTTATGTTCAAACATATTAAATTCACAACTAACATTTTCTCTACACATTTTTGTATGGATTACGATGAAGATTGATTTAAAAAATTATGCTTATCTTATTGTTAAAAAAAACCATTGGATTGTTCGTAGCGGTTTTAGAACTACTACAAAGTAAAACTCAATCGCTACAAACATCAAAACCGCTACAAAAAGCGTCACATAAACCACTAAAAATGAAAACCATTAAAGAAACCATCACATGAATGGCTACAAGTGTTACACAGATATCCCTCTAAATATCCCCACGACACCTCATTTCACATACTTCTTCATTTCTTCCCCTACCTTCTCTTTCATTTTCTCTCACCTGTCAACATGTTTTGGAGATGTTAAGTGTTGAGCTAGCTAATCAAATATGGTAAAAAAAATTAAAAAATCTTTGATTTCAATTTTTTTTCCTTTCTTCTAATTTTATGATAATACTTATTTATTTTTTAGTTAGAACATTAAGGACCTTCCCTCAACATTCCTATTATAATTATCAATACTCATTTCATAATCAAATATTATCAACTGGAAAACATAATAAGTTCTTATTATCTACACTTTCTCGCATTATAAGTATATATAATATCCAAAATCAAATATTATCTATCTCGTATCATTTTTTGTAAAATTAAAATTTATCATTAAAATTATCAATTGAATAATAATAAAATGACTCAAATTACGGATTTTTAACCGCTACATTTTTTAAAAAAAAAAAACAAGACCCAATTTTTTAAAATTTCACATAATATTCTCAGAATGGTTTTTTAACCGCTACAAATTTTATGTCAATTTTTTAGCGTTATTTTTGCAATTTCGTCCAACATTGTAGCTGTTTAGACTGCTACAAATTTTTGTCGCTGATTTTTAAAACTTGCTGTCATTTTTGAAATTTCATCTAACATTGTAGCATTTTTACAACCGCTAAAAAAATTCTTGTAGATAGTAGCGGTTTAATAATCGCTACAAAGTTGGCCAATTTTAACTTTAAGCGGTTGTTTAACCTGTTAGTTCTCTATTTGTTTTGATGATAACTGACAATTGTAAACATAAGTTGTAGTTTGTCTTTGGTAAGTTGAAAAACTTACTGTCAAAGGAAAACTCGAGTTTTGGTTTCCAAAACTCGAGTTTTGACCTTGACAAAGAATAGCTCAATTTTAATGAACTAAGAAAAACTCCAGTTTCCATTTGAAAACTCGAGTTTTGGTCTTACAGAGAGCACTCCAACTTTTTCACATTTAGACAAACTCTAGTTTGCACAGAAAACTCCAGTTTGCACCATACAGAGACTCTTCAATATTTTCTGAAGAATACAAAACTCCAGTTTCCATTTGTAAACTCGAGTTTTGATCATACAGAGAGTCTCCAATGTTTTCAACTTATGCAAACTTCAGTTTTGATATGGAAACTCCAGTTTTTCAGTTTGTCAAGAGTTTTCTAAGTTTTGAGAAAACTCGAGTTTTGGTTTGGAAACTCGAGTTTGCGCTTGACAGAGAGTTATCAAGTTTTACTCAGTGTTTGAAAACTCCATATTTAAAAGAAAACTCTAGTTTGGTTTTGGAAACTCGAGTTTTGGCCAAGCAAAGAGCTTTGCTCTTTTCAATGATTTTATAAACTCCAGTTGAGAATGAAAACTCAAGTTTTGAGGTTTTGGACTAACATTCATTTTTCAAGTCAAGAGTCCAAAACTCAAGTTTATATTTTGAAACTCGAGTTTTGCTCCCATTCAACAATATGGTCCAAAGCTCAAATCGTGACGTTCCTCTCTGGAAGAAGGAAACTCGAGTCAGGATTTGGAAACTCGAGTTTAGCTTCTAGTGCACAGTGACAAACTCCAGTTTTGGTAAACAAACTCGAGTTTGTGTCATTAAGTTTGAAATTCAAATCGACGAATCAGAAACCTTCATGATTTATCTTAATACTTTTTATCATCACTCATTACTATTCCTAGCTATGTTTAATCACTTTTCTAATGAGCTACGAGATGGTTCGAGAGGATATTAAATGAAGATTTGAACAAAAGCAAAAAGTGATGTCAGCACATTAAATGCAAAGTCTAGAAAACTTGCATCCTTTTGGACAATCATTCTACACACGTTGCAAAGGGATTAATGTTTCCTTTCCACATCCAGTAGCTGCTCTTCCAACAGATTAAAAGTCAAGAAGTCAAACACAAATATTTGTGCAACTCGATTAACCAAAGAATAGAGAGAGAAGAATACCAAAGCTTAACCTAATCCTTACTTAATGAAGGCAACGGTCACATTGAAGATTACAATGGTCATTTAGTGCTCTCTTGGTATAAATAGAGCTGCATTCAATTCTTCTCAACAACCAATCTGCTGAAAACGAATTACATTCAAGTTTACCAACTACTCTTTTAGTTTTCACTTGTTAAGTATCTTTTGATACATTGATCTTAGTGATTATATTTATCCACTCTTAGAGAGAGTTCATTTATTGAATATCATTTCATTGTAAGAATCTCAAGTCAGGGGACTTGGAGATTGGGGATATTGATTGCAACTTGTAAGGGGGAGTAAGTTCTAGTGAGAGAATTACTCTTGAGTTATAGAGGGTGTAATCAATTAAGATAGTGAAAATCCTAGAGAGTCTGGGGACTGGACGTAGGTCAAAAGGTTGGACCGAACCAGTATAAATTCTTGTGTCTTGCTCTTCTTCCCTATACTCTGCTTAGCTTTGTTTTAGTGTTAAAAAACAGAGCACTTAGGAAAGATTTTTAAAATCCCTAATTCACCCCCTCTTGGTGATTAAGCTCCTCTTTCATAACCGCTACAAAATATTAACACAATATGGCATTTCAATGTCATCCTGTAACAGTGATATGAAACTGCTATAATAACAGTAGCGGTTTATTTACATGAGTAGAGGTTCATATGAATCGGTACAAAATGGCTTGCAACGGTGTATTTTGTAAGAATCGCTACTAATGTCGTTTGTAGTGGTTAAAACTGCTACAAATACGCAATATTAACCACTACAATATATATATATATATATATATATATATATATATATATATATCTCTTTCTTTCTCTTGTAGTGTTAGTTATCACAATTATATTATTAATTAGGTTGAACAAATTCATTTTTTGTTTTAATTTTAATAATTAAAAGGGAATAATGGAAATCAAACTAGATTTAACTTCATGAGTATAAAAGACCTAAAATTATCTACCCTCTTTTTATTTCATGAACTAAGTTAATTCACCCTCAATAAGCAATTAAACAAAGATGTGTGTTTTTCTAAGATTCAAAGACATTTGATGGCACTCTCTCGAGTCAAAACCAAATGTTTATCCTAATAAACTGATCAATCTCTTGTAGCAATTATTAAGGACTAACTTTATACACCAATCTTAATCTGACAATGCTAGGTTAATAATATACCTCTATGATACCAACAAACCATCCATTCAATACCTAAACTTCAAGTCTAACATGATTTTACCCAAATTCAACACTTAAATTATCTTTTTCAATAGTAATTTAAATAAACAAGACAACTAAGTGGTGATCAAGCCCTTAGAGACAAAAGAGCAAGATAAAATCAACACAAAAACTTCATTTGTTGCAAAATGAGAGTAAATAAAGAGTTCAATCCTTTAGTAGGCTCAAGATAATCCTAGAATGAGAAAATTAGCTACTCATGGTCATCATCAAACCAAAACCATAGATAATAACTAGAGGAGAAAAGAGAAGAAAATCAATGGAAAAGCAAGTTTGAAGCTCAAATCTCTTTGAATCTTCAAGCCCCAACTTGCCATCTATGCTCTGCATCTTCCTTTCCTCTGGTTCTATTTTCTACAACATTTTTTATCTTCAAATTAGTGGCCTCCACATTCCTATCCAGAGGTGGATCTACCTTGGTGATTGGGATTTGGATTTTATTTTATTTTTTAAGTTAATACATGTTTATTGAAAGGAAAACTAAGGTAGCTACATGTTGGTGAGTTCAATGCGCCCCTTCATGATTGTTTAGTGTCTTATATTGAAAAAGATGTATTTGATATCATTGATAATAAGACAATTATGATAGAATTCCAAAAAAAAAGGCATAGAAGGATGGCATTATAATTATTTTTATTGTAATATACTTTTGTTATTAAAATATATGTACTTGAACTTATTAAGTGCCCACCCTTCAATGTAATTTATGTAGATGCATTTCTAACATCACTCAGCCTTGCTTTTCTAAATGACAGGTTTGTAAAATAATTGCCTCTCTTATTACATATCAGTATTCACTTGATTTCATGAATTTTTTTTTGATATTCTTTTTTTTTTCTTGTTTATATTCTTTTGTTTTTTAATGCATTTAAAACTTTTCTTAAAAAAAGAATCGCAAACGTTGCCCCCAAACCCCCGAATCCCCCTACCACTAGTGCCCCCTTCAATTAATTTCTGGATCCGCCACTGGTCCTATCATCCTCTCATGAAGATGATGATAAAGACTCGACCACCTCTCTCCTTGATCGCTTGGTTCTTTGTCACCAGCCCCATGGGGGTGGGGGAAGCACCCGTGAAGCTACCACCCACTCTTCTTTTTTATTGTGAAACATAGATTCCTAAATCGTGCTTCAATGTGCTGTTTGTAGCTATCATATCTAGAGAAAGATAGAATCAAAATAATAAAGCGATAAGATAAGTAGGTGAATAATAATAATAATAGATACTAAAATACTTTTGGTTTTTTTAAAAAAAAATCATAAATTATTATTTTTATCATTAAAATCATTATTCTTATGTAAACTTTGATATTTATAATTAAATCCTTTAAATCATGCTCCAAATTGATATCTTACCAAAATCTCAATTAGTATATATGACTCTCAAATATATTAAAATATATCTTAAATTTATATAAAGGATCGGCAAGTAATTTTCTCTTAACTTCCCATGATCAAAGGATCGGCAAGTAATAAGTGCAACAATAAGATTAGTAAAAGAATATTACTCTACTCAACTTCTCCAGAAAAATTCAAATGCCTCCATTTAACCAAGCTTTTTATTAATTTAATAAGGATATCCTCGTGTAGAAAATTGCTTCATTTTTTTCTTTGTTTTTTGTTTTTTTTTTAATCTTGAGTTGTTGTAGGTCCCCTTTTGACGCAACCCTACATATGGGTGATGCATCACCGGTTACTTAGTTACTCCCACAGATACCTCAAGGGGCTTTTAGCCCCAACTCATGGCCCTATTTGACTTTATCATTTGACTTGAGTGCCAACATTGATGATGAAATGCCACCAGTTACTAAGTTAGGTCTAGCGAAACCATTGGAGTCGTGTTTCTTATTCTTTATTTTTTCCTTGCTTTTTTTTTTCTTTTTTTCCCACCTGAGTCATCTCGTTATAATAAAAAAAACTTACTTAGCCAGCAAATGTCATCATCTAATTTCCTAAAGAAATCAGCTAGCAAAATATTCATAAACTAATAATTTGTTGATCATATTGCAAACTATTCCCTATTCTCATATTTCATCTCAAGATTTAGACAAAAAAAGCAAGGCTTAGACGCTTAATTGAAACATTCTTTTCTATTTTAATTTTTTCAATAACACTCTCTAAGATGGAAGGTTCAAAGTTAATGTCAATCCTAAGCAATGCGAAAATTTCAACTTTTGAAAGTCTTGCCAAAAAAAATTATTTTCAATTGCACAAGGACAAGCACAACTAACAAAAAACAAATCATATCCCTCCCCTGCACTTAAATCAAACATTGTTCTCAATATTGCAAAATCAAAAAAGAGGGAAAGGAAACTAGTATTCCCCTAGTTTATATATATGATTATGATGTTTAGTTATTCCTCTGTAACTTCAATGATGTTTCAAATTTTGAACGAGGAAAGAGCGCACAAGCGAAACTTGTAGCCACGAGAGAAGTGATAACCTTAAAAGCTGAATAAAAATGAGAAAAAAAAACAGAAAAATAATAAATGAAAATCAAATCATTGGGTTGCCTCCTAACAAGTTCTTGTTTTATAGTCTTCAGCCTGACTGTGTTAGAAAGTCATTGATGTTGAAACAAACAGTGCCAATGTATTGCAGGGAAGGATGCATGGATGTTCAAAACTTGCTCACTTTTCCTATAAGCATTATCCACACTATTTTTATCTTTTATCTTTTTCATTTATGCAAAGAAAATATAAATGGCTACTATAATATGAAGATGATGTAAAGAGAATATGGAATGCAAAGTGTTCAGAGATCTGATCTTAAGAGGTATAATGCATACTATCAGGTAGGAGCTGTCTCACAAGTAAGTTAGGCCTCAGTGGATTACACAAAAAGTGAATAACCAAATTATGCGGTTTAAGAAAGCCGTTGAAATTATTAGAACAAATAAGTATGTCTAAAATAAATAAATAAAATCCAAGTATGCCCTTATTTATAAGGGGTAAATAAGAGAAAGAGATAAGATAAATGTAAGTATCACCAACTTTTTAATTAATGCAATACATATAATTAATGAGGGGCATAATGGAAAAAAAGACTCATTAAATGTTCAAACAACTCTTGTCTGACTTATAAAACGGACTAAGACAATTCAAACTTTGAATTCTTATAAAAAGGACCGGAAGAAGTACATCTTTATAAATACCCACTCGCGGTAAAGTTGGGAAGAGACCCTTTAACATTTGAATTATTCAAGAAGACTCATTATAATGAGAAAACTAGAGAAATTACGGACCATTATGTAGCCGCAACTCATATAAGTATATGTTTCTAATATAACATTGGGAAGGAACAATTTGTTCATTGTTGATTAGAAAATAATGGCGGATGAGGTGAACGTAAGGGTAAGCAAGTGGCCGTGAAGGTCTTTCAATTTTTTCTTTGTCTTATACTCTCTTATGATATTTTTGATACAAAATTAATAGTGACAATATTAGTGAGGTACCAACATAGATAAAAAATATTTAAAAAGTCTCAACCTCTAATTCCCTCACAGACTTTTTTGATATTAATTACGGCATTCCTCTCACAAAAAAGTCCCGTTATCAAAATAACTTTTCATGTTGTCAAAATGATTTTATTAGTTGTTAAAATGTCCATATGAAAATCTTGTTGTCAAAATGGTTTTTCATGTTGTCAAAATGACTTTTCCCGTTGTAAAAAATTCTCCGAGTTTTTCCTCCCGTGTATAGAATTTTAGAAACCCTAAAATTTTTGGCAATAGGAAAATCATTTTAACAACATCTTAAAAACCATTTTGATTACGAGATTTTCATAAGGACATTTTAACAATTAATAAAGCTATTTTGACAACAAGATTTTTTGCGAGAGGAATTCCGTAATTAATAGAAAAAAAAAAAGTCCTTGAGAGGGGATTTGAGGTTGAGACTTTTTTGATATTTTTTATCTACTTTGAGACCTCACTGATATTTTCCCAAATTAATATAGTGTTACACATTTGGATTCACGTTTTTTACCCCAAAACGTGTTGTGAAAAATAAAAAAGCCAAATTGGGTCATTAATGCATCTCCGTAACAATGTTGCTACAATCTGACTTTTGAACTCAATAGCGCGCGATAAAAGCGAAGCAACTTTGAGGTTGCTTAAAACAGGAAGCAAGAGAGAGGAAAGCATCTAAGGAAAATGACAAAAATATGGTCTCATAATAGAAGAAAAGACATGGGGGAGGCGACAATAATGAGAGTAAAATGGAAAAAGAAAAAATTTCCACCATCCTTTAATAAAAAAATTAAGATTACTTTAAAAAGTCAATAATTTAGTTTAACATTTGCAAAATGGTCTAAGAAAGAAAAAATTAATTAATAAGATTTGAAAAAAAAAATATTTCTCTTAAAATTATCACATACATATTTATTTATTAAATTCACGTATTTTCACATTTTACATTCTATTAATCATCGAATAAGTTTCAATTTATTAAAAAATTTTTTTTTACAAAGGTTAATTCAAATCTAAATCATTTTACACTATTTGACTTTTGCTCAAACTTAAGATTATAAAAGTCAGGTAAAATAAAAGCTAATTTTACCACCGCTAATCAAACATACCCTTTGATTTGAATCTCATTTGACATGGGTTTGGACAAATATATATACACACACATATTGGGTTTATCGTTTGTCATGTCACTTGACATAACCTTATATCAAGTCACTCCAAAACTACGTCGTTTTGTGAGTTAAGAGAATTGATGAAGGGTGTTTTGGTATTTATTATACGAATTTTACGAAAAGACCCTTCATTAATTCCTTTAACCTCAAAACTACGTCGTTTTGGGGTTAAGTGAATTAATGAAGGGTGTTTTGGTATTCTTGTTTTTGTATTTATTATACGTATTTATTACATGAATTTTACCAAAAGACGCTTCATTAATTCTCCTAATCCCAAAACTACGTCGTTTTGGGATGACTTGACATAACTTTATGTCAAGTGACATGATAAACGATAAACTTATATATATATATATATATATATATATATATATATATATATATATATTTATATAAATATATAAACTTATATATATATATATATATATATTTATTTATTTATTTATTTATTTCCTTACAAAATAAATATGGGCATATCAAGCTCTTAAGAAGAAAACATATCTAGGCCTTATCAACAAAAAAAAAAAGGAGAAAAAGAACATATCTGGGCCTTATTTTGGTATTCTGAATATAAAACAGAGGGAACCTTCTTTTGTGCTGTTAAACAAAGAAGAGGAGAACCCCTCGTCCTTGGGTTCAACTGGTGAAGGGGTCGGACTTCCTCACCTTAAGGGAGGAGGTTCGATCCCTACGTTGGCAAGCGCGGGGAGCCATCCTATGGGCAGGAAGCGGTGGAAACGCTTGGTAGAGGTGGAGATGCGTGTTTTCCGTCAAGATGCCTCATGACGGGCCCAAGTCAGCGCTTTGGATCGTAGGTGGCAACCCTTTCCTAAAATTTTCTTATCAAAAAAAAAAAAAGAGGAGAGAGAACCAACCTTCTTTGGGCTTATAGCCCCAAAAATAACTTAATGGGTTGGGCTGTTTGCGATCAAAACGACGTAGTCTCCAATAAACCCTAGCCTGAAAATTTCGAGGGTTGCAGGGATACGCATATATAATGGTGCGAGCGGCGTTCGAGGGCCTTAATACGGAGATACTCTCTGCCACTCCTCTTGACCTCCGCCGCAGCTAGCAAAAATGGTAAACCATCTGAGAATATTTGGAATATAGCATCTTCTATTATTCTGTTTCAATTACTGTATTCTTTGAGTTTCTGAGACTATTGATTCTTCTCGTGTTTCTTGCTTGATGTGATCTGCTAGGGGTCGTATACTTTTTTGTTCTTTTTTTTTTTTGGGTTGATTCGAGTCTAAGAAAGCAACGAATTTCGTTTACTAGTGGTCCTTGCTATCGTGGGTAGATTATTGTTTGTTGTAGGTTTATTACTTATCCGGGGATCAACCAGTGTCTGTTTAATGTCATTGCTATATCTTAATTTGTTGGAATGCCGACCCATCGGATTTCCATGTGAATGGCTATTTAATGCTTCGGATTTGCTTTCTAACATGAGAGATTTGTATTTGTCTCCAACTACAACATCTGTTTTCTTGACTCTCAATTGAAATCAAACTTGTAAGAGTATTGTATTTGTATTTGCTTTTATGAAATCCCTTTTTTGGGGCTTTCTCTTGTTGGGTATGCCAATGTTTTGCTTATCTGTTTTCTCGTCTTGTGTAGACCAAGAGAACCAAGAAGGCTGGTATTGTTGGGAAATATGGTATGTCGGAATTCCTTTTGTCGATTTGATTATGAATATTTGGAGTTATTTTATTTTTATTGAAAAGAGGTTTGTCAGTAATAGATGATGGAAGGGAGGATATAGGAGAAAGAACATGTCATAAATGGGAGTTAATATGGTTGAAGTTACTACTTGGAGGGGTAAATGAGATTTTAGAATATCTTCACTTCCTGTGTAAAAGTCTTAATGGGACTGGGAATGGCTAATGTCGTCAGTGACCCTATGTATGTAATTGTTAATTCCGTTAAGTACAGATAGCTCAAACCCACTAATGGCTAACATGCTTATCTTAGCTCATGGTTAGGGATCAACAAAGCATTTTCTAACTGTCAGGTGGCACTAATGGATTTTAGTAGTTGTCACTTTTTTCCTGGCATTTATTCTTCTATTCTTTTGTATTAGTGCAAAAGTTTGTCCAGTCTTATTATCTTGTGAAGTTGACGGAATATTTAATGGATAATCTTGGGAGACTGATTTTTTGAGGAAGCTTAACTTGCTGACTGGATTTTCCATATATACATTTTTATTCAGTGCAAAATGCTTCAACTATGATGTCTCAGCAATTTCTTTTAGTCATAATTTCTTCTTTTACTAATTCATCCTTTTCCACTTTTGGGTTCTTGATCTGGTTTGTGTCTGGTCTATGTATGCTATTGTCATCTAGTTGATGGGTTAGGTGGTTTAACCTTTTCTCCTTAATTTCAGGCACCCGTTATGGTGCTAGTCTCAGGAAGCAAATTAAGAAGATGGAAGTGAGTCAGCACAGCAAGTACTTCTGTGAGTTCTGTGGAAAGGTATCCTTACATACCCCTAGTTATGGTTTTTTTTTTTTTTTGGAGTGATGCCGAATCTAACTCTTTCCCCTTACAGTATGCTGTTAAGAGAAAGGCTGTGGGCATATGGGGCTGCAAAGATTGTGGGAAAGTGAAGGCAGGGGGTGCTTACACACTGAAGTAAGATTTTTTCTACCTTTTTCTGCATTTTTAGTTGCTTGTTTTCTTGAGTTGCGTGACGTTCATCATTTTCCATGACAGTTATTCTGTAATTGATCGTATCGATTAATAAATGTTTATTTTGACAGTACTGCAAGTGCTGTCACAGTTCGGAGCACCATTCGGAGGTTGAGAGAGCAAACTGAGGGTTAAAACTGAATGCAATCATACAATTTTTTAGGCATATCAAGTTTTTTTTTTTTGTTAATCCTTAAAGCAGATACTCTTCTGAACTTTGAGGTTTGTGGAGTTTTTTGCCATATCAAGTTTATCACCAATTCTTGGTTAACTTAGTTGTGTCAATACTTGATTAATTAGTTTGCTGTTTCTGGTTTTGGTTATATCTGAGAAGTTCTGCTATTTCAGTAGGCAGAGTACTGGCTGGGCGGCTGTTTGGATTGGAGTAGAACAAGTGATTTTGAATGAATATTTTGAATTTGATTTTGTTTAGAAAGTGAGTTTGGAAAACTGATTTCTGTTCGGAATAAATTGAGGTGCTGATGAATAACAATTATTTAATATATATCTGTATGTTTTTGCTTGAGTTAGTATGTTTCTATTATTTTAGAATATAACTTGATTGTCTTTTCAGGAAAAAGGTATCTAATTTGGTTTGATTTTTTCTGACTTTATTTGTTATTAAATTGATATTGATCTACCTTAGTAATAGTTATAGTTGAATATTTAATTATCGATTGGGGTTATGTTTGAAAGATAACGGGTGGTTTTAGGCTCTTTTTTTTTTTTTTTTTTTTTTTTTTTAGATAATGTTTAACGGCAAGAGAACATTGTTATTAGAACTGGGTCCAAATAGGCCAACAGGTGGTCCAATCGGATAGGTTAGACCGATTTTAATGGTTCAACCTTTTCAATATTAAAAAATAAATTAATTCTTAAAAATAAAGTAATCAGAATGTCTTATTAGTAATTCTGAAATTTTCATTTTCTTACCGGTTTTTGTCTTGATTAGCTTCGGTTCGGTTTGACTCAAATTTAACTTTTGATTCAGTATCTTGTTTTTCCGGTTTAATAACTCGCAAGAGAGTCTGCAAAGCTAATTTCATAATGACTTGCGGATAGGCTCCACTTAAGATTTATTTTAGCCTAAGATTTATTTTATTCAAATCAAGATATAATTTACATTGAGTATCCAAATATAATCTCAACATTAAATAAGGATTTCACATTAGATTTTTTCGAGAGTGCAGAAAACATTGGATGATTTTTTTGGGACAAAAGTAACTAAAATTCAAAAATACACAAAATTGTTTCAAAAGTACGTCAGACACGTTTTTTTTTTAGGCAAAAGTAACTATGAGTTTTCAAAATATGGGTAAAAATATATATTGACCATTAGTTGACTATTTGTTTGAATTTCTTTGATTAAAAATGGTGACATGGAGGATGACGCATGGATAATTAAGAAACAACTTTTTGAAAATTACTTACATATTCTAAAAGTACTATGTTATCTAAACTCTATCAAATAAAAACATAACAACTCATCATCTTAATCCTAGTTCGCTAATGACTCATCCGAAAATTTTGAATTTTATCTTATTTTTACAAAAAATATTGGTTGATCATTTTATTTTAGTTTATTTTTTTTCAAATTAAGACTTTTTTTCTTAAAAATAAGATAAAATTTGAGTTTTTTTAGATCAGTCATCAACCAAATAGTATGTTTTCATTAGATAGTGTTCAGATGACGTGGTGCTTTTGAAATATATATGTATTTCTCCAATTTAGAATAATAATTTCCTGATTAGGCAAGGCAAATTAATTTTCACCTAACCATTTTTCTCCACCTCATCACTTTTTTGGGTAGAGAGAGGGAGAGGAGAGGAAGGGTTAAGTGGAGATAAAGTAAAGAAGTAGAGATAAAAGGTTAAGTGGAAATCAATTTCTTTTACCCAGTAAAGAAATTTCAAGTTGTTTCTTAATCATCCACCCTCTATATCACCATTTTCACTCAAAAAAATTTCAAACAAACGATCAACCAATGGTCAATATATACTTTTGCATTTATTTTGAAAGTTCATAATTACTTTTACCCCTAAGAAAATATTTTTACCGAGCAAGCTTTTAGGGAAATCTCAGATGTACTTTTGCACCATAACCATTAAAAAATTCAAAAAAACGGTCAATGTGTATTTTTACATATTTTAGAAGTTTATTATTACCTTTACTCCTTAAAAAGATTTTATTTTTGGGTACATATTTTTTTTTTTTTTAAAAAAAATTTAATATATATTTTTACCCCTTAGTCCATTAAATAATAAAATTTAATATAATGCCAAGAGCTTGTAGCTCAATGGGCAAACCATTCCTTCCTTAAGAGGCTGTTTGTTATGAGTGAATGCGACGGATAATTTTTTTTTGGGGTTAAATTTTAATTTCTTGTGGAATAATTAATGAAATATAATTATAAATTGTAAATGATACTTAATAGTATAATTATATAGTTATCAAAATTAAATAAGTATAGTTTTAATAAATAATTAAGAGCTAAGATATATCCAATGATTATAATTATACTTTTTATATATCTAAAATTATATTTTATGATTATACTTTTAAATTATATATATAATAAAAAACTATAAATATTAAAATTATATAACAAAGTGGAGCAGCAGGAAAAAAAAAAGATAATAAAGAGGAGCCAGTACTGTCTAGAGCCGGGAAATCGGTCCGAGCTCATCGGGTCGGCCCTTTTAAGCTTTGGCCTTTCAAGGGCCGGATTTAAAAATTAGAGGAGTTTAATGAAATAAGCCCTGCAGGGCCGGCCCTGTAGGGCCTCAGGCTTAAAAGGGTCGGCCCTGGAGGGCCTCGGGCTGGCCCTTTTAATCTATTATTATTATTCTTTGGATGTATGGATTCACATATGATGGTAATAATTTACTAATTTATATGTATTTTGTATTTGTTATAGACTTATTTATCCATTTAAGTACAAATACATAATAACTATACTCTAAGTTTATGATTTGTTACAGATAAAGATTATGGATGTGTTCATGATGCGGGAAAAGAAATTCATGATATTCTTACTCATGAACTAGAGCCTACTCAAAGCGAAGCACAATCAAACGTCGTTGAAATTGATGATAGTGGCAAAGATGACGACAATAATAGTTATCGTACTAATGTCGCTTAGTGTTATGCTTCTTATGTTTTATGTGAGTTATTTGTGAACATAGTTTGCTTTTGATTATGAATTAGTGATCATCTTATTTGTTGGATGATTCATGTTGTTTTGATATTAATGGTGACAACATTTATTTGATAAATCAAAACTTTAATTGTTGCAATTTACTAATTATATTTCTTAAAAAACAGAGGAAAAATAGTTAAAATTTGGAATAGTAACTTCCAGGCTCTGGAGGGTCGGCCCTGACCCTGGTGCTCTTGGGCCGGGCTTTGAAAGACATATGTTTTTCTTACCCTGAGCCCTAGAGGGTCGGCCATGTTAGGCCCTGGCCCTTCATGGGCCAGCCCAGTAGGACTGGGCCGGCCCTGATTCCCAGCTCTAGTACTGTCACGGGTTGAAGAGAGGAGAAAGAGAATATGTGAGTATTGAAGTAAGCCACGAGAAGATACGCGAAGCGAGAGCATGGCAAGAGTGATGAGCCGAAGCCTTGAGCAATACCTGGAGTCCACATTATATGCATATATTTTATGTACTTTTTATGTACTCATACTTCTACATACCTCTCTATTAGAGGTATGAACATATTTTTTTTTTTAATTATTTTATATATTGTATTTATTTAGAATTAAATTATATGTTGCTTTTTGACATGTTTTTTTGCACCCAATATCTCAAATAAATTAGTTTCCGCCAGCATTCGAAATATTTGTTTGTAACACTAGTATCATGGAAACTAATTAATTTGAGAAACTATGGTATAAAAAACATGTCAGAAAGCAGCATATAATTTAAATCTAAATAAATATAATATTTAAAAAAATGCTCATACCTCTAATAGAGATATGAGCACATAAGAAGCACATAAAATATATGCATATAATGTGGACTTGCAACACCTCAGCATCATCATATTCAACAGCCTTTTGCAGAATTTACACCTGTGAAGTAGGCATTTTGGCTTCGAGTTGAGATCCAGATTTTGATTTTGCCACTGTAGAGGGTGTTAGTATTTAGGTCTCCTAGAGACAATCTGTAAGGACAAATCAACACCTTTTTCTACATTGTAGTTTTTCATTATTAATAAATGAGCATATTTTATCTTTATCATATTTATGTCTCACCTTTATTTTAAAATAAATATGTGTTTGAAGATAAAAGCCCTAGGAATAGATTATGTGTTAATCTCGAGGATCAATGATAGAGATCATGATCATGATCATGAGGACTCGAGAACACTGTATATCTATTACCTAAAACTTGTTCCTAGTCTTAAATCACCAAGAAAGGGCATTGATGATCTCAATAAGACTAGTACGACATCATCTATTTGTATAGAGATACAAGGTAGGGACCTTATGGAATACAAGCTTGGAGATGCCTTAGGCGATGTCGTGGGTAGATCTGTTTGAGAACGATAGTACCGAATAGACCGAGAGACTCCACAAAGATTCATTGTAGAGAGTATCGTTGGATATGTAAAGTCTCTCATCGTTTGGTAGTACGGATTGTCCTAGACTTAAGGATATCATCGAACACTATGTCCTAGGGTTATACTTTGACTGTACAACTCTATCTACCTGAAAATGGGGAGAACAGTGTACTCTTGGGTGTAACTCAAATACATGAGTGTAGATGGACATGTCAAGAGGACTCACAGTTGTTAGCTCCAGTGTTTTGATGATAACAAGACCTGAAAGATTTTAAGGTTTTGAATTAATGGTACTTGAGTATTATAAAGAGGTTCTCGGGAATGTGCTAACTAATTCTTTCAATCAAGTGTCCGGCAATGATTCTCGAGAATGGGAGAATGGTTCTCGAGAATGACTCACATGGTTATGATTCTCGAGTATATGCCTAAAATTCTTGAGAATGCTAAGTCAATTCTCGAGAATGGAAAATGGTACTCGAGAATGTCATTCACTTACATATAACCATTCCTCATCAAAGAAATTCTCGAGAATGCTAAGTCAATTCTCGAGAATGCAGTTCACTGATCTTACTATTCTCAATAGTTCACTTTGTTGATTCTCGAGAATAACAACATGATTCTCGAGTATGGTCATTTCAATTCATTTAAGTAGTTCATTGGACACAACATTCTCGAGAATATATGTATTGCTCTCGAGTATTATTGAATAGCTACATTTACAAAGATTTCCTGACAAGGAATTCTTGAGAATCATACAAACAATTCTCGAGAAATTGTTCTTCACATTTCAATCATTTCCCAGTGACGCTAATCGATTTCATAAAATTAATGGGCCATTATTTATTCTCTCTTAATCATATCTGAACTTATTCTTATCATATTTAATCATCTTTTTGAATGAGTTTCAGTTGATTAACCGTGTTAATCTTAGTTTTTGAACAAAAGGCAATCCAACGTGGTAGATGCATTAAATGCTCGATTCAGAAAAGCAGAGCTACAATCGGAATAAGATTTTCATTGCAGTCAAAGACATTCCTTCGAGGCATACCTATTCCAGCTATTACTCTGAATCACTCTATGCATAAGTACATCGGCGGCGAACACATTTAATGAAGCAACAGTCGACTATTCACAAACGGAGTGCATCTGTGCCTAACGGAAAATAAGAAGAGTCTCAACGGCTAGTTTGCGAAGCTTCACAACGGCATTAATGGCGAACGCTATAAAAGCTCACCACATTCAATTTCGCCACCAACCGAAACTCTGCGCATTCAATTCTGTATTATTGCGATCAACTATTTCATTAAATTCACTTAATATCTTCAGATATTGCTTGTACTTCAGTGTTCATATTTTATCTACTTGTGAGGAGTTATTAAACATTTTTTTCATTTTCGGTTTAAATCTTAAGGTTGTGGAACCTTAAGTGTGGGTGTACGATTACAACTTGTAAGGAGGAGTGAGTCCGAGTGTGAAAAGATCATCCTAAGTTATAGAGTGTGTAATTGTATTCGTACTTAAAGAGTTAGTGGAAATCCCAAGGTGTACTTGGGGACTAGACGTAGGTCGAAAAGTGTTAGACCGAACCAGTATAAATTGCTCTGTGTCTATCTTCCCTCTCTGTCTCTGTTTTACTTGCGCTTGTGTGTATCTCACGAAAAAGTTTTTAAGATCACCTATTTGTTAATTCTCTATGGGTTTTGATGATAACTGACAATTGTAAAAACAAGTTGAAGTTTGTCTTTGGTAAGTTGAAAAACTTACTGTCAAAGGCAAACTCGAGTTTTAGTTTCAAAACTCGAGTTTTGACTTGACAGAGAGGAGCTCAATTTTGATGAACTAAGCAAAACTCCAGTTTTCATAGGAAAACTTGAGTTTTGGTCTTACAGAGAACACTCCAAGTTTTTCACATTTAGACAAACTCCAGTTTTCATAGAAAACTCCAGTTTGCATCATACAGAGACACTTCAAAATTTTCTAAAGAAGACAAAACTCCAGTTTCCATTTGGAAACTCGATTTTTTGTCATACAGAGAGTCTCCAACATTTTAGGCTTATGCAAACTCCAGTTTTGATATGGAAACTCAAGTTTTCAGTTTGCCATGAGTTTTCTAAGTTTTTCAAAATTGTGGGCAAACTCGAGTTTTACTTTGGAAACTCGAGTTTGAGCTTGTCAGAGGGTTTTCAAGTTTTACTCAATTTTTGAAAACTCCAGTTTTCATTGAAAACTTCAGTTTTGACTTTGGCATAAATTTCGCTGGGTTTTCATACTTAAATGAAAACTCGAGTTTAGTTTGGAAAACTCGAGTTTTGGGCAAGCAGAGAGCTTTGCTCTTTTCAATGATTTTGAAAACTCCGGTTGAGAAATGAAAACTCCGATTTTGAGGTTTTGGACTTACATATATCTTTCATGTTAAGAGTCCAAAACTCGAGTTTGTATTTGGAAACTCGAGTTTTACTCCCATTTAAAAATATGGTCCAAAGCTCAAATAACGACGTTCCTCTCGGAAGAAGGAAGCTCGAGTTAGAATATGGAAACTCGAGTTTTGCTATTAGTGCACAAAGGACAAACTCCGGTTTTTGGTGAACAAACTCGAGTTTGTGTCGCAGAGTTTGAAAATCAAATCTGACGAATTTTTAAAACTTTCTTGTTTGATCTTAATACTTCTTATCATCACTCATTACTATTCCTAACAATGTTTATTAGTTTGTTAGTGAGTTTCAGATGATTTAAAGGATGTTAAATGAATATTTGAACAAAAGCAAAAAGTGACGTCAGCACATTAAATGCAAAGTTCAGAAAACTTGCACCCTTTTGGACAATCATTCTACACACGTTGCAAAGGGATTAATGTCTGCTTTCCCTATGTAGTAGCTGCTCTTCCAACGGATCTATTACAAGGAAAGTCAACACTAATCCTCTG
Organism: Acacia melanoxylon; assembly: GCA_019022615.1. NCBI lineage: Eukaryota > Viridiplantae > Streptophyta > Magnoliopsida > Fabales > Fabaceae > Acacia > Acacia melanoxylon. Next base: position 1,943,738 of record JAFJYJ010000071.1, on the reverse strand, counting down.
GACAAAATGAATTAATTGAAGAGTAGAGAGAGAGAAGACACCAAAGTGCCTCCAACAACTAGATTAATGCACCAATGGTTATAATGGAGATTGCAACGGTCATTTAATGCTCTCTTTGTATAAATAGAGTTGCATTCAATTCTTCTCAACAACCAATCTGCACAAAATGAATTGCATTCAAGTTTACCAACTACTCTTCCAGTTTTCACTTGTAAAGTATCTTTTGATACATTGATCTTCGATGATTATATTTATCCACTCTTAGAGAGAGTTCATTTATTGAAATTCATTTATTGTAAGTATCTCAAGTCAGGGGACTTAGAGATTGGGATATTGATTGCAACTTGTAAGGGGGAGTAAGTTCTAGTGAGAGAATTACTCTAGAGTTACAGAGTGTGTAATCAATTGAGATAGTGAAAGCCCATAGTGTCTAGGGACTGGACGTAGGTCAAGAGATTGGACCGAACCAAGATAAATTCCTTGTGTCTTGCTTCTCCTTTCTCTTCTCTCGTTATACCCCGTTTTTAGTGTTAAAAAACAGAGCTTTAAAAAGAATTTTTAAAATCCCCAATTCACCCCCTCTTGGTGATTAAGCTCCACTTTCACTATTCACCCCCCTCTAGGTGATATTCCATCTTCAATAGTCCCCTACAAGGGATTAGTTATTCACAAGACCGGAAGAGCTTGGAAAGCTTCCAATTAACTCGGGAGTCTGTGTGCACAACAAGTGATCATGAAGAGTCATGATCTATTATAGAGTTAATATAAGAAGATTCATAGTTCTATGAATTAGCTACATTTAGTCAATTAAGAGAGATGATACTCTATCTTTGCTCTCGACTAAATGTGAATGACGATGTGAGGGATGATGTCTGCACGGTATCCAAATATGAAAGGTAGATCACTTGATCAACTCAATTAGTTCTGGGGCCGCAGAGCATTGCTAGTGTCTTATGAGGTCATTAAATAAATTCGGCCCATTAAAGGGGATTTAATTGGTCCAAGTTTATTTATGTCAGTGACTAATTGGGCCTAATGGGTCACACACAAAGGTTATTCCTGATTATTTAAAATTAGCAAACTTGGGCCAATAATTGTTATTGAGCTTTATCAAGAGTAAATGTGTAATTGGTTTGGAGTAGGACTCCAAGCCCAATTATGAGGAAAATGGTGTCACATATATGGTCCTGAGTGGGAAATCAATTTCTCCACAAAAGGTCTCAAATGTGTTGGAAGACCCAATAGGGTCTTAGGCCAAGTTGAATTTGGAATTTAAATTTGAAATTTGAAATTAAAATTTAAAATTTAAAATTGAATTTTAATTCAAAAGGTTAGGTTATAAAAAATAATTCTGAATTGTCTAATATATATATATGCATATATCCAATAGTGATTGGATGAAGATAGGAGAAATAATAAATGAGGATTGATTTAAAATGATTTTTGAATTTTAGTTTAAGAGATGAATGTGATTCATCATCTTAAATTATTATTCAATATTCAACATATGAATTTAATTCATTATGATTTGGATTTTCCAATTCAAGTTTGGATTGGACCTTTCTTGTGAGCATTTAAATTAGGGTTAGACTCTTATAAAGTAATAATTTTTTATGTTCCCTTTTTATGTACGTTTTTTGAAGAAAGAAAAGGAAATAAATGTGATCCACCATCTTAAATGCAATCCAACAATCAATATATGAATATGATTCATCATATTAAATTCAATCAATCAATCAAGATGTGAATTTAATGTAACTTGGTTGACAAGTAGTGGACTTATTACCTAAAACCCCTTTCTTAGTGCATAAGCTGAAAATTACTAAGGCAATTAGGACTAGGAATTTTTGGCTCACCAAGGCTATAAAAGGGGAGGGTTGGACTTTTATTATTATTATTATTATTATTATTATTATTATTATTATTATTATACTAAAATTTCGGTCTTTACCCAAGGTTTAGAGAGGAAAATGCACCATCCATAAAAGGGTAAGGTTCCAACTTTGTTTATCCTATCTTTAACCTAATTCCAAAAAACCATCACCACCTTCTTGAAAAGATAAAAACCCAAGGAAACCAAAACTCAACCTTGTCTTTGCCTAGCAAGCATCCAAGGAGTGGGAGGTTTCAAGAGAAAGAGTTCTCATTGCAATCGGGGGATAGCTGTGTGGAACAACGTTAGAGGACATCAACAACCTTGAAGTCTTCGAGTGATCTAAGGTAATTCTAATCTCCAATAATCGTTTTATCAAATTATCCTAAACCTAAATAGTTGTTTTAACGAGTAATCCTGAAACTCATGAATATTATAAATTGTTATGAATTCTCATGAGTACCGTAAAGAGTTACGGATTAATAATTAATAACTAATTAGTGTAATGAGTTAAGGTTAATAATTCATGAGGACCATAAGGAGTTACGGGTTTCTGCAACGGTTAAAGAAAATTTTTGTTTTCAACCTCATGAAACTTTGCATGAAAGTCATGTAATAGGCAAAACTAACCAACAGAGGGTCTCACCATCGTCGTCATTCTCACTAGTGATCAACGTAGAACAAGACACAACAGCAATGATGGTGAGCTTTGGGGCGGTGGACGCAGTGGGACGACGAGTTCGGTGTAGGGGAATGGAAGGAGCAATCTGCATCAGGAGGAAGAAGAAAAGAGATTTGGGCTTTTTGGGAATATTGAAAAATAGCATGGGTAAAGTAGTCAAGACAAGTCAAAATACTGCCATCGGCCCGAAACATCCCCATGATTTTAGAGGACTTGGCTTGCGGCCGCAGCGAGGCAGCGTTCGCTGCCACTCTACACTTAAAACTGCAGTGAACCTTTGCTGCTTTTTTCTTTTAAAAAAAAGTTTCAGGGTATTGAGGAGTACTAAAAAGATATTTTAGGCTACTGGCCGGTACTAAAAAAAAATACTTCATGATCTTGAAAAATTATTTTAGGATCTTCAAAAAATATTTTTGGGTACTGACTGGTACTAAAAAAAAAAATTTCTAAGTACTGATTAGTACTAAAAATATACTTTATGACATTTTTTTAAGATTCTAAAATAATTTTTTAAGATCATTAAATATTTTTTCAGTATCTTGGTCGGTAGCCTAAAGTATCTAGTATCCGTCGCATCCCGATTTTTTTCTTTTAAAGCAAAGGTTCACTTAAAATTGTGCTATAACGACGCTTTTTAAGTATAGGACGACAATGACACAAGCTAAGGGGGAGTGCAGATAATTATTTGGGAGGATTTAGAAAAAATTAGATAAGAGGGATGATAAGTTTTTGATTAGTTTGGTATGAGGGATTTTTGGTTTAATTTTAAAGGTTAAAATATTTTCTTGATCCTTTAAATTTATCCAAGGTCTAAGTTTAGTCCCTTAAATTTTAAAAAGATATTTTTAGTCCTTTAATCTTAATTTCGCCCGCCAATATTTAACCAAAAACACTAATTTATCAATTAATAGCTGACAATACATATTTAAATCTTAAAATATAAAAATAATTATCGAGTAAACCAATCAAAATGCAACCTCTAATTTTATTTTAATCCACCTATCGAAAAATTAGTACTCTCATTGATTTATTTTAACTGTATTTCACCATTTTTAAGGCAGAAGCCACTGTAACTCTATGTGATAACTTTTTTTAGTATTTTTTCTAGTCTTTATTATAAGGTACCAACTAGTAATCATATTTCGTATTTTTTATAAGACACTTACTTGTTTCTAAAGCACGTTAATTTTTTTTTTCATGTATACCCATAATTAATAATAAGAGTAGTGGGTGAGAGTAATAATTAATATAATATTAGAGTTTTGGGCAATTAGTAGGATAATATTAAAAGTTACTTAAATTTTAGAACAACTTTATTGACTTTAACTGTTTTTATTAGTTTATGCGAATTGTTAGTTTGTGCCTTATAATAAAGACCAGATGGAGTAACTCTTTGGCTATTTTGATATTCCCATGAAATCTTCAATCTTCTCTCTCATATGTTTCAATTTCTCCTCACAATGGCGATTATTATTTTATTTTAAGGTAAAGGTGCAAAAATGCATATAGACTTTGATTCAAAAGGCACCCAACACCAAATATTTTTTTAGAGGTTCAAAAGTACCTATGAACTCTGAAAATTGGTGCAAAAATAACATAACCATTAAATTGCCTTAATAGATGTTACACACAATATGAAAATAACAAAATACCTCTATATTTTTTTTTTTTTTTAAAAAAAAACCTCCCTCCCAAACCCTCAATTCATCCTCTTCACTGGGTGACAGATCCTCAACTTCCAGAGGCTCAATATAAACAAAAAACATCACCTAAATTATAACCTACTGAGTTTAAATGAAGAAATCTCAGAAAATACATTTGTAAAGAAATAAGCATTACTCTAAAGCTACTTTAACCAAATTCGCCCAGAAAAATTGTTTTCAAAATGAATGTTAAGAAAAAAGTCCTCAATTCGAAGAACAATCGATGGTGGGTGATGGGTTGCGGCTTGCGAGTTGAAGACGCAGAGTGAGCAAAGAAGATGACCGACACAGCACAGACAAGGGTCGACATTATGGAAAAGAGACAAATAACAAAAATAAAGGCGAGGCAGAGTGAAGTCCTGAGCATAATATTTAAAAGTAAACCACCACCAGATGAGATAAGATGAAGACGAAGAAGAAGAGAGAACCCACCACCAGATGAAAGAAGAAGAGAGACCGACCACTAGATTAAGGAAGAAGAGAGAAAGTGATAATGATGAGGTGGAGGATGATTCGGTAGATCTAGAAAGACACCTTGTTGGGGGATGACTTCGATGATTGAGATCTGCAAAGTAGAGTGGTGAAACGCCCCTGCTATTGTTCGCTGCCGTCACCAACGTCTGAAAAGAAAATGAAGAGAAGAAGGGTGATGGAAAAGAAAGCGGGAATAACACGATCTGACAAGAAGATAAGAAGGGCAAGTGAGGAAATTACAAAAAGTTAGGTATTTTTTTTTTCTAAAACAAATTGTGTGGGGCCCACCTTAAAAAGTAATGTCACTTAACGGCACGAGTATTTTTGCTTTTATTTTGAGACTTTGGGGTACTTTTGCACCTCTAAAAAAAAGTTGGTGTTGGGTGCCCTCTAGTAAAAACCCATGTACATTTTTTGCACTTTTTCGCTTTATTTATTTTTTATTTTTGGTAAAAACTAGGCACAATTGCGATTATTAACCACAAGACACGACACACTAGTAGACGGTCCAGACTCAACCAAAGATGAGAGAGATAAAGATTAGGGTAAGCACAGTAGGTTTTTTTTAGTTTTTTTTTCCAGAAACAGTGGAAATTAATCACCTCCATAAAAAATAAGAAAAAAGATAGAGAATGAGAGAAAAAGTTTGAAGCTTTATCTTAATATTTCTTCACAGCTATGAATAGAAAAGGGAAAATAGTATAGAATGAAGAGCCTTGTAAATGACACCTTAAGAGTGACTTCATGATGGTTGATCTTCTGAAAGATTGATAAGCATAATCACTTATCGAGAAATAACTTAAAGTGCACCGAAATAAAGCCAAAGGTTCTCGGGGTGGTTGGGAGTTGCAGAGAAAAGGGTGTCGATGCGGTGGTGAGAGGGAACAAGAGGTGTCTGGTGTCATAGAAGGGGGAGGAACGATATCTCAAAAAAAAAATAGAAGGTGGACTAAAATTAGGGTTAAGATGCAGATTAGCCAACGAAGTGTTACGCTATGAGCATCTGGTACAAAAAATGTTTTGAAAGGTATCAAAAAAACCAATGAACAATTGAAAGGGAACAAAAATACCAATGAAGAATTTAAAACTTCAGCGAATAGACTAAAACAAGGATTATGCTACTTTCATCAGAATTTATTTCTTCATTGGTATTTTTGCTTCCTTGCAATTGTTCATTGGTATTTTTGATACCTTCAAAATATTTTTGTGCCAGAAGCTCCTAGCGTAACACTTTGTTGGCCAAATCTCACACCTTAACCCTTAAAATTATTAAGGGTTGTATTTTGATTGGTTTACTCATATAATTATTTTTATATTCTAATTACGGTATTAAGATTGAGGGACTAAAAATATCTTTTAAAATTGAAGGAATTATATTTAAACCTCATATAAACTTAAATAATTGAAGGTATGCTTTAACTAATTCTAAAAAATTGGATAATAGATTTATAAAATTTTAATAAATAGATGTAAGATAAAAGAACAAGAACAATTATAAATGTTGTACATGTTGATATCATAAAGGATTAATATTGGTCTTTTAAAGTTTCAACTTAAGTTGGTTTTGATCCCTCAAGTTTACTTCGCTTATAACTATTCGACTCTGAAATTTTAAAAGGACTTGCAATGGTATTTAATTGTGTTAATTTATCGAACGTAACACTAATTTCATTAAATTAGCTTATGTGGATTGTGGCATGCTGATGAAGAAAGATGATTTAATAAATACAGTATAAAAATTATGAGTTGTTATTTAAATTAAACACAAAGAAAGGTTATACACATGGATTATAAAGGAAGTACTGCATAAGATGAGAGCAGTCTCTACCGTCATCACTTTCTTCGTCAAATCGCAGGCGGAGAAGCACTTGAAACTCTGTTCCGACGACTCCAAGCACCTTCACTCCCTCCCTTGAAGTCTGTTGAGATTAATAGTTGTTAGTATTTAGATGTCTTAGAGATAATTTGTAAGGACAGATCAACACCATTTCTACGTTGTAGTATTTCATTATTAATAAATGAGCATATTTTATCTTTATCATATTTATGTCTCACCTTTATTTTAAAGTAAATATGTGTTTGAAGATAAAATCTCTAGGAATATAATATGTGTTAATCTCAAGGATCAATGATAGAGATCATGATCATGAGGACTCGAGAACATTGTATATCTATTACCTAAAACTTGTTCCACATCTTGAATCATTAAGAAAGGGCATTAATGATCTTAATAAGACTAGTACCACATCATCTACTTGTATAGAGATACAAGGTAGGGACCTCATGGGATTTAGACATGGAGATGTCTTAGCTGATGTCGTGAGTAGATCTGTTAGAAAACAGATAGTACCGAACAGACCCGCCGAGAGACTTCACAAAGATTCATTGTAGAGAGTATCGTTGGATATGTAAAGTCTCTCATCGTTTGGTATTACAAATCGTCCTGGACTTAAGGATGTCATCGAACACTATGTCCTAGGGTTATACTTTGACTGTACAACTCTATCCACTTGAAAATGGGGAGAACAATGTACTCTTGGGTGTAACTCAAATACATGAGTCTAGATGAACATGCTGAGAGGACTCATAGTCCCCTACAAAAGATTAGTCATTCACAAGACTAGTAGAGCTTGGATAGCTTCTAATTAACTCGGGAGTCTATGCGCATAGCAAGTGATGATAAAGAGTCATAATCCGTTATAGAGTTAATATAAGAAGATTCTTAGTTATGTGAATTAGCTACATTTAGTCAATCAAGAGAAATGATACTCTATCTTTGCTCTCGACTAAATGTGAATGACATTGTGAGGAATGATCCTGTACGGTATCCAAATATGAAAGGTAGATCACTTGATCAACTCAAGTAGTTCTGGGGCTGCAGAGTATTGCTAGTGTCTTATGAGGTCATTAAATAAATTGGGTCTATTAAAAGAGTTTTAATTGGTCCAAGTTTATTTATGTCAATGACTAATAGGGCCTAATGGGTCACACACAAAGGTTATCACCGATTGCTTTAAATTAGCAAACTTGGGCTAATAATTGTTATTGAGCTTTATCAAGAGTAAAAGTGTAATTGGGTTGGAGTGCGACTCCAAGTCCAATAAGAAGCAAAATGGCGTCACATATATGATCCCGAGTGGGAAATCAATTTCTCCACAAAAGGGTCTAAATGTGTTGGAAGACCCAACGGGGTCTTAGGCTAAGTTGAATTTGGAATTTGAATTTTAATTAAAAAAAGTTAGGTTATAAAAGATAATTATGAATTATCTAATATATATATATATAAAGATCCAATAATAATTGGATGAAGATAGGAGAAATAATAAATGATGATTGAATTAAAAATGATTTTTGAATTTTAGTTTAAGAGATGAATGTGATCCATCATCTTAAATTATTATTCAATTAATCAATTAAGATATAAATGTGATCTATCATCTTAAGTGGTTGACTCAATCAATCAATCAATCAAGAAATAAATGTGATCCATCATCTTAAATGATCGATTCAATCAATCAATCAATTAAGATATGAATGTGATTTATTATCTTAAATTCAATCAATCAATCAAGATATGAATTTAATTCATTATGATTTAGATTTTCTAATTCAAGCTTGGATTGGGCCTTTCTTATAAGCACTTAAATTAGGGTTAGACTCTTATAAAGTGCTAATTTTTGGTGTACCTCTCCCTTGCACGTTTTTCTAGGAGAAAAACAACAGGCTTTTGTACTCTCTAAATTTCGGTCCTCACCAAGTTTTAGAGAGAAAAGAACGCCATCCATAAGGGAAAGGTTCCAATGATCTTGCTCCTCCTATCTTTAACCTAATCCTAAGAAACCACTATCTTCTTGAAAAAAAGAAAAACCCAAGGAAACCAAACATCAACCTTGTCTTTGCCTAGCAAGCAGCGGGAGGTTTCAAGAGAAGGAGTTATCATTGCAATTAGGGAATAGCCGTGTGGATCAACGTTAGAGGACATCAACAACATTGAGGTCTTCAAGTGATCTAAGGTAATCATAATCTCCAATAGTCGTGTTATTAAGTTATCCTAATCCCCAATAGTTATTTTAATGAGTAATCCTGAAGCTCATGAATATTATAAATCGTTATGAATTCTCATGAGCACCGTAAAGAGTTACGGATTAATAATTAATAACTAATTAACGTAATGAGTTAGGGTCAATAATTCATGAAGACCGTAAGGAGTTAGGGTTTCCGCAACGATTAAACAAAATTTTTGTTTTCAACCTCATGAAACTTTGCATGAAAGTCATATAATAGGCAAAAGTAACCAGTCTCAAGAACAAGAGCCTGCTTCATCTCAAAAGCAAACACATAAACAACATCTATTGGAATGCATTTTAAGCAACAAAACTCTAAATATTCAGGCTCAAAGAACTACTTGTTCATTTGAAAATGCAAAAATCCTGGGCACTTTCGTATTAGAGGTTGGAACTTGGAAGATCAATATATTATAATTAATTAATTGCTTCTTCTTCATTCTTCATCATTAGTAAGTTTTAAGAGTTTTTTCTTCCTATTTTTAAATTATTGCCTTAGGATCTGAGAAGGTTCGAGAGGTATGGCAGTAGACAGGGTTGAAAACCACGATTTTATTTTTCCTAACGTTAGTTTTCCCCTTCTTCGATTTTTTAATATAGCTTTTCCATTTTCCTTCTTCAACTGACAGCCAAGTGACCCCCAATCGGAATCAGGGTCATTGAAGAAGATGATGAATCGGGCTCTTGTTCTTGAGAAAGTCCATCTCAGCAGCCTTCAAGAGAGAGGGAGTTAAGCTTCTCGGAGTCGTCGCCGGAACAGAGTTTCAAGTTCTTCTCCGTCTCTCCGATTTTGAAGAAGAAAGTCATGGCGGTAGAGACTGCTCTCATCTTATGCAGTACTTCCGTTATAATCCACGTGTATAGCCTTTTTTGTGTGTTTTTTTTTAATTTAAATAACAACTCATAAATTTTATACTTTATTTATTAAAGGGTGAATGATCAATTTTACACATGACCTTTGCCCCCAGGATCACCCAAACCCACGACCTTTTTTAGAGATAAAAAATACACACGACGTTACGTTTTGGGTGCAAAAAATACTACTACGGCCGTTAGTTGGCCAGTTAACGATGACGCGTGGCGATGATTGGACCGAAACGCTTATTTGGCGTGGAATAAAAAAATTCGAAAAAAATTTAAAAAATTATTTAAAAAATTTAAAAAATTTAAAAATAATAAAATAATTAGAAAAAAATTAGGGGAAAAAAATTGAAATAATTAGCAAAAAAATTCAAAAATTAGGGAAAAATTCAAATAATTAGAAAAAAAATCAAAAAAATTAGAAAAAAAGTTTAAAAAATTATGAAAAAAATCAAATAATTAGGGAAAAATTAAAATAATTAGAAACAAAACAAAAACAATTAGAACAAAAAATTAGAAAAAAGTTCAAAAAATTAGGAAAAAATTCAAATAATTAGGGAAAAATAAAAATAATGAGAAAAAAATAAAATACCTCCGCCAGTGGGCCCCACCATCGGAAACCGTCGGCCGCCGCCTTTATTTTAATTAATTAATTAATATTTTTTTCAATGAATAACTTACCCTAGTGCATCTACAACAAATTTGCATCTACTGTGTATATACAACTTCTCCTCTAATAGCTTACCCCGTTGCATCTTCAACAGCTTACCCTAGTATTTTTGGTTATACGGCCGCCGCCGGTGGTGGGGCCCAATCGGCGAGGGTATTTTAATTTTTTCTAATTATTTGAAATTTTCCCTAATTATTTGAACTTTTTTTCTAATTATTTGAATTTTTTTCCTAATTATTTGAATTTTTCCCTAATTGTTTATAATTATTTCAATTTTTCCCTATTTTTGATTTTTTTTTTTCTAATTACTTCTTTTTTTTCCTAATTTTTTGAATTTTTTTTAATTATTTTAATTATTTTCGAATATTTTAATTATTTTCGAATTTTTTCTAAGTATTTTATTTTTTTTGGTTTTTTTTAAAATTTTTTATTCTACGTCATCGTTAACGGTCAACTAACGGCCGTGGTATTTTTGCACCCAAAACGTAACGTCGTGTGTATTTTTGATCCCTAAAAAAGGTCGTGGTGCTGGGTGATCCTAGGGGCAAAGGTCATGTGTAAAATTGACCCTTCACCCTTTATTAAATCATCTTTCTTCATCAGCATGCCGCATAAGCTAATTTAATGGAATTAGTGTCATACAAAATAAATTAACATCGATAGATGCAGCTTCAGGTCTTTTTCAAACTTTAGGGACTAATAATTATAAAAATAGTAAATATGAAACCTCTAGATTAGACTCAGATGGTCTAGATTTGATAAAGTTTGGGTTTTCATCAAAGTAGTGGACATTCAAACAGGTTTGCGCTTATCAAGTAGAAGTATAGATTTGCCTAGAACTAGGAATTAGAGCCGGCCTTTGAAAGGTCAAGGCCTAACAGGGTCGGCCCTGCAGGATCCAAGGTAAGAAAAATAGCTGTTTTTCAAAGTCTGGCCCGAAAGCACCAATACAAGATCCAGGGTAAGAAAAACAATTGTTTTTCAAATTTGGGCTCAAAAGCATCAGGGCCAGGGCCAGCCCTACAGGGCCCCGAAATTACCGTTCTAAATTTTAACTATTTTTCCTCCGTTTTTTTCGAAAAAAATATAATTAGTAAATTACAACAATTAAAGTTATAATTTATCAAATAAATGTTGTCAATATTATTATCCAAACAACATGAATCATCTAAGAAATAAACACATTTAATAATTCGTAATCAAAAGCAAACTATTGTTCACAAATAACTCACATAAAACATAAGAAGCATACTTAGGGTGTGTTTGGTTTGAGGGGAGGGAGTGGGAGGGAAGAGAGTGGAAAGTAGGGAATTGACCAAATTGCCATTAATGAAGGGAATATTCTTTTTTGTTGAGAATATATTTTTGGAATATTGAAAAGTTTCCATGGGTTTTTTAGTAAAGAGGAGGTAAAAGATCTCCCCCTCCCCCTCCCTCAAACCAAACTAGCCCTTAGGTTTTAAATTTAAACAATTAAACAATATTTCTATGGCAAGATTGATCCAATGACTTGTGATGAGAACTGAGAAGGTTACGAATATAAGGAGCAAGTTGACTTTTATTTTCAATAAATATTTAAATGTGGAGACATCTATCTCTTCCAGCTCCTTATTATTATTATTATTTTTTTTAAAAATTAACAGGGCCTAACGGGCCGGCCCGAGGCCTTTCAGGGTTGGCCCTTTTAAGCCCGAGGCCCTGCAGGGCCGGCCCTACCTAACCAATTTCATTTAACTTTTCTAATTTTTAAGCCCGACTCTTAAAGAGTCAGGACTTAAACAGCTTCTACTGATTTCCCGCTCTAGTTTTCCCCACTTCTCTATATATGAAAATATTTTGAAGGTATTCACATTCTCAGATGAAAAGGTTAGTTACGAATAAATCCCTCCCCAATGATCCCATTGTAAGTTTATAATTCATTTAAATCAAGTTCAACACGTCGTAACTTGATTGTTTATCGTGGTTGACACATATCGGTTTAAAATTTCCTGGAGTCAACAGTAGATTCGTTAATTGATTTGAAAAAGAACATTATTCTTTTAGCAAAGATTTGAAAAATCTGTTTACTTTCCTAAATTTTTGGTAAAGTGTTTACTTTCCTATTTTTACCTATATAACTTTCCTATTCAGTTTGTTAAAATTTTGATATCCCTCCCTCCATAAATAAATAAACTTTTTACATATTTTTTACATATTAATCTTTTTATCTTTTTAATAAATTTTGATATCCTATTAATTGAAAAATATTTAATTTTCTTCTACCAAAAAAATATATTTAATCTTCACAAATTGTGAAAAACCACAAAACAGTCTATAAATATTTTTTTTTCAATTAATAAAATTTAAAATATTAATTTATTAAAATACTAACATATAAAGACGCTTGGTCGCATTTAATTGCACAATTATCGCTTAAAATTCTTGAGTCGTATTTTCCGTTAAGTCGGACTAACGGTGTTAGCGTTAAGGGACCAAACGTGCACTTTACAAACTTAAGGACTAAAATGATCTGAGAAAACATAAAGGACCAAATGATATCTTTAAATTCTTTAAATATATATAGATTCGATATATATCTTGTTTTATATTGATACAGCCATCCACACTCTCTCTGCCTCTCTGGCTACATTCTCCCCAAAATAAATAAATACATAATATATTTTTTACTTTTGTTCTATCTCAATCAATTGTTTAATCAGTTTAAAGTCTTCCTCGTCACTCAAAAACCTTCACCGAGTACGTCTCTCTGAATCAATGGCGATTTACTATCTTCCTTTTCCTCCTTCTTCATCTCCATCTTCGATCGGAATCCACAGATTCTTCATTGGCCAAGTCGTCGAAGTCATAAACCTGCCTCAAGGTTCTTATTATGAAGCCACCGTGATCTCTCACGTCCCCGATGGCTCCTATATAGTCGAGTACAACACACTGTTGAACGACGAAGATTTCAGCTTTCTCAGAAAAAGCGTTGGCCCTAACGATCTCCGCCCTCTACCGCCGCGGCAATCCATTGAGGATGTTTCGACCACTGGTGGTGGGTTTTCTCTGAACCAAATGGTGGACGTTCAAGACGAGGAAGGGTGGTGGCTCACTGAGATCACCGGAAGAAAAGAGTCCGACCCGGATAGCTATTTGGTATACTGTTACTGGAATCCTGTTGACCGTGACGTTGTGTTCCATTCCAGTGAGCTTAGGGTTCATCAAGAGTGGATTGGTGGCCACTGGGTTTTGCTGTAGAGAGATTTCGAGTTCTTGATGATTCGATTCATTATATGGCTCTTTCTTTCTTTTTTTTGATTGGATTTCTTGATCGAGTGATCTTTTCCCGCTGTTTTGGAGGCAGTTATAGTTAGTTTATATGGATTTTTTGTGTTTCAATAGTTTGTTAGTGATTTTTCTATAATGGCTCTCTCTCTCTCTCTCTCTATATTGATAGGATTATTCAATTTTGATTTCTGAGAATTAGGGAATTTTATTGCTGGGTGACCACAATTTGATTTAAGAGATTTAATTTACATTTGGATTTCAATTCTTTTTGTTTGAAATCAATTCAACGCTATAATTTTTTAATAAGTGAATAATTTTCAAGGGTATTTTTTTTGATAAAGAGGATTATAGGAGAATCAGGGGGAAGGACCAAGGAAAAAAATATATTAACAAATATCTTAAAATTGTAATTATTTTGAATAACTAAAGATTAAAATATAAATTTTCAATTACGAGATTAACCCGGACTAAACTCCTATATTTTCTTTAACCTATCTCAATTATTTAACTGATTATTTATCAATTAATATTCCCTCGTTCCTCTTTGTATATCATTTGTTACTATTTTTATGTTCTTGGAACTTATTCAATATTACTTTTAGATTTCTAATTATTTTTAGATTTTAGAGGCTATTTTAATTTAAGTAAATTTTAAAGATAATCTAATGTGTATCATAATATATATTAAGATATCATAAAATTTGATAACTAACCGTTAAATAGTTAAGAGGGTGTTAGTGAGAATGTAAAAGTTTGGTCAAGGTTAATTTTATAATTGAAAATTTATATTTATATTTTTGGTCTTAAAAAATAATTACAATTTTTAAGATTTCTATTAATAAATATTTCTTCTCCTCAGTTATTCTCCCTAATTTTTCTGTGCATTATTGACTTATTGTGTATATATTATATATAAACAACAAAAGTTGATTTTGATTATCATGCGTGATAATTCACTTTATACTTAGAGAAGAACCGTTAGTTCTGGAAAAAAAATATCGTTGAAAAAACTCAATCATTAGGCAAAAACAATATTCTACATATATTGGAAAATTCATATTTGCGTAATTGGTGTTATAGAAAAATTGAGGTTTGGCAACCAGAAACTCAGTTGGCAAATTTATTATCTATACAAAAGATACAATGTAAATTGATATTTTAATATCTTAGCATAATCAATATATATCACCTAGTATAACTCCACCCAAGCCGACGGGTAACAAACTCAATTCACTGTTCACACAACAATGATCCAGGGATCCAGCTTCACCATAAAATAAGAATTCCTCGGGCTCTGATCCAAGCTCCTAGCTCGGATAGTATAGTGACGCATGTGGCTTCGTTCAAATTTGATTTTCAGGCCCCGTTTATTACGGAGAAGATTTAAGGAGGGAAATGAACTTAGAGGAGGGAAAAGAATGGAAAGAAATATTAAGAGGGAACTTTAAAAAGTTGAACTGTTTGGTAGATATGGAAAGTGGGATGGAAGATGATAATTTTAAAAAATTTAAATTACAATATAAAACTTGAAATTCCCAAAATACCCTTTACATCAGAAAAAAAATCCCTCCTTCTTCATCCCACGTCCCCACGATAGCCAGGAAAAAAAAATCAGATCCATACGAGTTCCGACCAGTGGTGGTCGTCCGTGGATTCCGACGGTGAAGGAGGAAGTCTTCGCCGGCAACGAAGAGAGCCGAAAGTGAGAGGAAGAAGGTGAAGTCGGAGATGGTGAGAAAAGAGGAAGAAGAAAGGGACCTAATGGGAATTTGCTCACAATCTTCCGGGAAGATTTCATCTTCCATCCAATATGTGAGGGAAGATTAGGGAAGGAATCTTCCCATGGGTGAAGGAAGATGGTGCCTCATTGAAAAATGAATTTCGTGTAAAACACCCAAAACCAAAGGGAAGATTGGAATCTTCCATTCCTTTCTCCAATCTTCTTCCTAAAAAACAGGCCCTCAATTTTCGCAAAATGGCCGCCATTTTGAATAAAACTTGCTTACGATTTTGACCTTCATTCAAAGCGACCCCGTCTTTAAAAAAAAAAGCTATTTACACTGTCCTATTGACCATGCCCTAGGTGTTTAATCACCTTTCACCCCTGCCCTAGGCGTTTCCTCACTCCTTCCTGAATCCACATCCCATGCTCATCCTAAATAAAATGTTTTTTTAAAAAATATTTTCTAAAAATACTCTATGTACTAAAAATAAATTAACTTAAGAAATTGGATGTTGACAAAAATATTTCAGATATTAGTTCCTACTGAAAAAAATATTTCAAGATATTGATATTATAGGGAAAATATTTTTGAATGCATGACTATAAATTAATTAATTTGAGATATATATTAGATGCAAAAAAATATTTTAAGACGCATCATATAATTCAATCGAAATAAAAAAAAATGGTCTCACCCCAAATTTAGAGGGATGAACATGATGAGCATGAATGTGAACCCCTCTTTCCCATTTCCTTTTTTTTTCCCCCAAAACCCTTCTCTCTTCTCTTTTTCATTTCACCCTTTCTAATCCCTTGGGCCCCATAATCTCTTAATCCCTTCTCATTGTTCGTTTTCATTCGACACTAGAAGTGAGGAGGCAAAGAAGAGGATGCGACTGTGATGCTTCCTCCGTCATCGTTGATCTCGGCAAAGCAAGCCATCCTAATGAAGAGAGCCCCCTCCAAAGAAACACAAAGCAACATAATGATCTTTTTAGAATATGTATACTTGGTATTGTTGTATTTTGTATTACTTGAGTGTGGCTTAGGTTTATAGGTTTGGACCTGGCCCATTTAGTAATATGTACATATTTGCTATAAATAAGAGTAAGACTAGTCAATTCTGGTTGGCTGGGTAATTTGTTCACTTGACTTTGGTGTAGAGTTGGTTACTTTTCATGGTATCGGAGCACATGTTGTTCACCATAAGAGCCCATGCCCATTGAAGCCTAAATGAACTATTGAATACTTCTTGAAGTCTGCAGATTTAATCACCACCGTTAGGTTGAATCTTGACATTGAATAGTGCGTGATCTTGATTTTTCATCGTATGATCAGTTCAAGTTCTTGCAGACCAAGATATTTTTTTTTCTCTTCGGTTCTTTCCCATTTCTATACTTGGTTGAGCTTCGCCTTTTTCTCACAGCTCTTGATCATGTCGCCACCATGTTCTTGGACTCGACAGTGAGTTGTCGGTCGTTCTTGGACTCGACAGACTATCCTCTAATTCACGATCTTCATCATGGTATCCCTCCTCCGCTTGTCCAGCTTATTGCTCACGTCGGCAACATTTTTCTTCTTCCATCCAATCCTATCGTCATTGTCTTACACAGCACGGAGGAGATGGGAGGCGCCGGCCATGGCAGTGATAGGTTTTTGCGGATGATTATCTAAGTTTATGCCTTGGCAAGCCTACGCTTAGGTTTTTTTGGTTCCGTCGGTGAGATCTCTAGACTTTGTTTCTTTCCCGTGGATAAGTCTCGTAGCTTCAGTTGTTGCCGAATCTTAGTCTCGATGGATCGTTGCTGAGGTTGTCGCCAATCATTTGTCCCGTGGAGGTTTGAAAAAATATTTCTTGGTTTGAAGGCGCAATTTGTATGTTGATCTGAGGTTTCAGTACACTGATCTGAGGTTATCTTTTGTTCCGGTTCAAAAGTTGCTAGTTATATACTCCGTCCTTTCTTTTTCAAACTTTGTTTGGGCATCACTAGGTTGTTTCTGAGATTCCCCTCGAGTCACTGTCGACGAACTGTTTCAGAAGTTGTCATCGTCAGTGACTCGCCAGACTCTTCACTACGTCCAGCCTCTTGAGGTCTTGTAAGAAGCCTTGAATGTTTTCCTCCGCCTTCCTGATAAGCTCTCTTGCCTCCTCTCGGCTTATAGGCTTATAGCCATCTTTGAATTTATCTGAGTTAAGCTAAGGGTTTCTTCCCCTTATTCCAGCTACTAGCACCAATTTTTGAATAAGGGAGTCAATTTCTTTCATTAACTGTTTGTCACTCATGGAACTAGCCAAGAATTCAATTGATGTTCATCATCCCCTCTATCTGCATCCTTCAGACACTCACATAACCTCCTTGGTACCCTAGGTACTCACTAGTTCCAACAATTATGTAGTATGGAGTAGAGCCATGTGCCTAGCACTTTGAGGCAATAACAAAATTGGATTCATAGATGGAACATTCACCAATACACATGCTTCTGCACACAATGATTTGTGGGAATACTGTGATGCAGTTGTATTATCATGGCTCATTCAATCAGTTGACAAAGATATTGCAAACAAGATTGTCTTTGTAGAATCCTCCCACCGTGTATGGTAAGACCTACAGGAGCGCTTTAACAAGGTAGATGATGCACAAATTTATTCATTACATTGTTTTATTGCATCCACCACTCAAAATAGTCTGTCGATTGTTGCATATTTTACCATAAATGCAATACCTCTCAAGAGTTTGTTAACATAATGTTGGAAAATATGCCATAGGGGTAGATCATTGTACTTTAAACATTATTATTATTTTAAAGTATTTCTCCATTTAGTTATCATATAATTTGCATGTTTATTATGATAACTGTATCCTTGGACGTTGTTGGTTGATTTCCTTGATGGCAAGTGAACCAGTCGAACAAGTAATAAAGAGAAAGTAGAGTATCGTCCCACAGAGACTGAGATACCAAAGAGCGACGCTCAATTGCTATGATAGTTGCAATCGAAAGTAAATGTAGTTGGTTGGAAGGTTTTGGGTGATTACGCTAATAACGAAATAAACAAAGGAAATCGAAGAAGATATCGGTGAGGAATAAGGCTGAACTCGGACTCCTCCTTAAGTGCATAATTCCCCCAGTTGCTCTACTCATTGCTATAGCATCTATACTGTACAGCTTCCGCAATTGCTACAGCATAAATACTAGCTACAAAGCTATTCGATTAACCCACCGCTATAATCTATCGGAGCTTCCGTATCCGATACATATGATATTAACTATACTCATTCCATATTCCTATGGCAACTTTCTAGTTTTTATCTGCATTATACTCAGGGTGTAGGTTATGAGAGGTAGACCCATTCCCGAAGCCTACAATAAATAGGTCAAGCCTTGCATCGGCCGCCTAGCAAACACTTTTTTCTCAAAGGTCTAGCCTCGACTCCTTGCCCGAAGGCGAGACCACATATCTAGCCCTTAGATTCCTCTAATCGACTAGTAATTAATTTACGATAAGCAAATCGAATCTATTAAATTAAGAACTTGCAACTCGGGTTCATACACCCTTAAGGATTCATCCTCGTTCAGCCATCGAAAGTTAGTTCATGACCGACGAAGGAAACACAAAACAGATAATAACAGAATGACCCATGATCTAACTACTGAAATCAAACAATTGAAAATAGAAAGCTTGACGGCATTCCGATGTCGTGGATGAAGCCCTACCACGTCACCACTCCACGTCTTCTTCCCTCCGTCTTACTGTGAGGAAGGATGCTAGGTTATCCTGTAATTCTCGTGCTAGTAAAGTCTTTCACTCTTCTTTTGAGTCGGCCCAATGTGAAGTCTGGTGTTGGCTCTCTGCGACTCTCCCTCAGGGTTGACTCGTTGTTTTCTTTTATATTCAGACTTCCGTGTGACGCAAGTTAGGCTAGCTGGGCTTTCCAAATCTGTCGAGATCTATCGCATCTTCTGTTTGTAGATTGATTCTGCTGATACTGCAGGGATTCTTCAAATCTTTCCGTTTCAATCCTCCGCATCTTCTATTTCATTATGTCAACAATCTACATGTTGATCTCGATCTTTTATTTCTATCCCTGAAATCAGCTAGATAAAAAGGTGAGAAAATATGTCGCATAGCATTGCGTCCTTTACTTTGCTATAGCTTTCTTTATGCCTTTTAGTGCACTTCGAGTTGCTGTAAGAATGCTATAGCATAGTATCGGCTTTGCTATACGTTCTTCCCTAAAAACAATGTAACTTGCTCTTTCCTTAGCACATGTTTAGGATGTAAATGGTTTCCATCCCTCAGTCATGAAATATAGGGAAAACATCGCATAATCTGCACTCATCAGACGTATCATAAAGATTGTCCTAAATGTCCTGGGTCGGTCATCTATGTGGGAGCAAAGATGAAATAAGATCAGTATGACTTTGATGAGGTATGGAGATACGAATCAAAGTCTTAGGCACTTGTAAGAGTACAAGGTCTTTGGACCGACACACTATGAGAAAGCCGCATGGATTAAGTCATAAGCTTATCTAATGTATAACCGCATCACAATGCCCTTTGACCTGAGATCGTCATGGATTTCTACATGAGAGTCGTTGATCTTTGACCTAGTCAAAAGTCACCTTTAACCGGGTGATGATAAAGGTTTCGATCGGGATTAGTGGGTTTCATGTAAAGGAATGTAAACGGTTAAGATGGAATTTGTCCCTCACATTTGTAAAGAGATAATACTGGGCCCCTCGATGAGTGAGTCTGAGAAATGTATGACCATACTATGATGGATAGGAGCTTCCATTTCAATTGTTAGACTACTCAAGAATCGAGAAAGTAATGGTCAAGAATAAGAGGTTGACATTATTCATGCTTCATCCTTGACCAAATTATCGCGTGACAAAAGGGATGTGGCATGGTTGTATGATAGGTTGTGTTGTACATCGATCCTCATATGAGTTGGGTAGTTGTAATGTCTTGCTAGAGGCCGCTTGCAACTTGTGGACTGGTACAGTATTGGCCTGCTGCCAATCTCATGTGGGCCTGCAGGGTCGCACACAAGAATAGCCCAACACGAATAATAATGTCCAGATTCATTGAATCTTAGATATGTCTAAGATTTAATAAATACAACATTTAATCTAGGATGGATATATATATATATATATATAATGTAATTTCGAAAATAATATTATTATTATTTAATTTATTTGATAAATTAAATATTTAAAACAAATAGAGATATTATATCTCGATTTAATTAAATAGATAGATATCATTTCTCGATTTAATTTATAAAGATAAATTAAATCAGCAGGCTTTTAATTCGGATTAAATAAATAGATTAGATTAGATCTGTTGGAAAAATTTAATTAATATTATTTTAATCCAAATTCTTGTTAGACTAGGCTATCACCCAAGAGGGGGGTGAATTGGGTGTTCAATAAAAACTTTTGGAACTTTGAAAATCTTTTTGCAACTTGGTGAAAGTAGTTTGTATGACAGTAATGATTTATAAAACAATAAACAATCATTCAAACATATATGCTGGGAATATAAGAGTTTAGGGAAGAGAATATGCAAACTGAGATTTATACTGGTTCGGCCCAATTCTTGACCTACGTCCAGTCCCCGAGCTTCACTTGAGATTTTCAATCCACTATCTGCTTGTTTAACCGGGCACAAGAGAAAAGCCTTTACAACCTCACAAGTTTAGTCGGGCACTTGTGCAGCCTTTACAATCTTTTACTGAGATACTCCCTTACACACTGTAAGGATACAATTACACACTTTGTAAACAAAGGATGATCCTTTCACTCTCGGACTCACTCCCCCTTACAAGTTGTAATTGTACACCCACACTTAAAGGTTTCACAACCTTGAGATTTGATCACTAATAAGATAAAAATAAGTGTTTGGACTCTCTCACAGAGTAGATGAATAATAATCACTGAAGTACATAATCGATCATCTCACTCTCTACTATAAACTATGTAAGCATTGAGAAACAGAGTGTATGAAATATCGACGGTGAAGTAGTAAAATCATTTCGTTGGCTTCGTCAATTCATTCATCAATCGTCGTCACTTCTTTCGGTTTGAAGACTTTGCTATTTATAGGTAATGAAGATCATTTAATTGTTGTGAGGATTCGTCTTCTGAGTAATTCTTCCCGTTGGAATATGACTGTTGTGACTTGCTCAAAGTTACCGTTGGAAGCTCTGACGTAATCATTCACCTTTTGATGATATGATGTTAATCCTTCATATAATCATCTGAAACTCATTAACAAACTGATTAAACATAGTTAGGAATAGTAATGAGTGATGATAAGGATTAATGAAATCACTATCAATGATTTAAGCTTTTCGGACACGGTGATTTACAATCAGAGAAACATTGGCTCGAGTTAACTCAGATTCGCTCGAGTCAATCCATCGTTTAAAACTGAGAAGACTGATCACATCACTGTCGACTCGAGCGGCAAAGTCCTCGGCTCGAGTCGGAGTACTTTGAAGATGCAGAAATGAAGTATGAAGAATATTGACTCGAGGCATAAATATCCTTGGCTCGAGTCTATGCCCAAACTCGAGGTTGCATTTGAAGAGGTTCGAGTTAGTTCTTCACATTCGTGGTGCATCAGGTTGCTTTGGCTCGAGTCGTCACTTACTGGCTCGAGGTAACGAAGAACATGTACCTGGATAGCATGGATGCGACATTGACTCGAGGCACCACTTACTGACTCGAGGCAAAAACTGCTCTCCATTCTTCTAACTCTCTGGTTGCCCATTTGACTCGAGGCACACACTTTCGCTCGAGGTAAAAAGCTCTCTCAAAGTGTCTATCTTTCTGTCTTCACTTAGACTCGAGGTACACTTGTTGGCTCGAGGTAAAAACCTCTCTCAAAGTGTCTATCTTTAAATGTCTTCCATCGAGACTCGAGGTGGAACGTCTGGCTCGAGGCAACTTGCTCTTTTTCGTTTTCTTTTATTTGAACATTGTTGCTTCCAAATTCTATAAAACACTTGTTGAGTCTAGATTCATATGGAATTGGTTTCACTTCATTTAGTTGTGTATAGTGTGAGCTATGTCCAGAAAACCAAGCCTCCGCTGAAATGAATCCAGAATTTCGAGTGTCAACTTTGGGAGGACATAACTCCCTGGTCATAACTCCATTTTGTCTGTTTCAAATCGTGATGGAACGCATTTTGAGTCTTCTTTCAAATGGCACTAGTTTCAGCTCAATTTGATTTGTAGATTGGGAGATATACCTGAAATACCAAAGCTTGTTCTGATGTGTGGCGTGAATTGATCCTCCAACTTGTGAGATTCATATCTCTCTCATATGAACTCCTTTTGGGCTTGAAGTTTATATCCAAATGACTCATTTGGAGTCTAGTTTCATATGCCACTGGTTTCACCTCAATCCGATCTCAGGTTTGGGAGATATCATCAAATTACCAGACATCGCCCGAGCTGAACATGAAACAGAGTTGAACAGAGTTGCTGAAATACACCTTAATTCGAGGTAATTAGTGGTGTACCTCGAGGCAACTCGTTCCAGAGGCAAAAATCACTTGGAAATCACAATTGGCTCGAGTCGAAGAATGTCGCGCTCGAGTTTTGACCCGACTCGAGGTAGTGATGTTCTTGACTCGAGGTAGTCATCCTAGATGCCCAAAACACTGTAGATAAACGTTCTAACTCGAGTTTGAACCTCCTGGCTCGAGTTAGCTCATCCTGAAGCTTGTTTTTGCTTATTTTAACTTTGATTTGAGCTATTCCAACTTCCATATCATCGTGGAGACTTCTAGAATCAATCTAAGAACTTGTATAATCATTTTCTCATTCCATTGAGCAAGTTCTTATCTCTTTCTTCTCTTCTTTTAATCATTTTCCAAAACTCAACTCTTTCTTCTTAGACTCATCATTCTCTGCAAATTCTACCTTCTTCAATATCTCCTCTTCCTCTTGATTATTCCCAAAATATTTTCATAACTTCTTGCTTCCTTGACATTCTCTGCTCTTATCTCCTTCTTGATTAATCTTTATAATTCAACTTGGACTAATCTACATTAAATATATAGTAGTTAGTCAATGTAGGAGATAAATATAGTATACAAGCTTTTTGCTCTTAATAATGGCATCTATATAAGACATCATCAAAACTAATCATATCCAACAATTCTAATTTCAAGATTAATTAAGATTAATTTTGAATATTTTAATACGGCTCATTAGGGTTTGAAAAACCATATAATAGAATGATCAGGTCGTATTAACATAAGCGACGAGCCGCGAAAATAAAACCCTAGAGAAGAGACAAAAGGTTAAAGTCGCTAGCATGCTGCTGTCTGTGTTGGAGTCTGTTCGATGTGGATACCGATAGAGGGAGTTGGTTTGTTGAGTCGGCTTCTACTGATCGAGCAAGATGCACATGAGTTTGAAAGGTACGGTTACTAACTTGATTTAAACGCCGTTGATAGATCCTCTTCGATAGGATTCATAATTTTATTGGATGAAATTCCTTCCGCTGCGTGTACGAATCCCAACACATAAGTCAACAACAACACTTATTTCAATTTTTTTATAGGGCTTAATGAGACATTTCAGCATGCTAGGTCTCAGATTTTGCATATGCCCCCACTCTTGACAGTGAACCAAGACTATTATATGATTGTCCAAGAAGAAGACCAGTGAAACCTTTCTATTCCCACTTCATTCAGTTCTCTTGGTAGGAGTACTTTGACAACTAGAGGTGGTAGGCAAGGCCGTGGTAGGGACAGAGGATGTTCTCAAGATATATGTAGCCATTGCAACAAGAAAGGTCACAAGCAAGACACTTGTTATCAGCTTGTTAGGTACCTGCCTAACCTCAACCAAAGAAACCAAGCTAATCACATCCATCCAGAAAGAAAATGCATAACAATCCACATCTTCTCCTCCAACTTTGACCCACGAGCAAAACAAATCAGATTCTTCAACTTCTCAAGAAAGATTCAAATGAAGTGGCAGTTAAGGCGGCAAGATATGTTGAGGAAATCGTCCCAGGTTTTATTAATGCATTGCCTCATAACTTAACTAAATCTCACTGGATACTAGATTTAGGTGCCACATGTCATGTTGTTAGTAATGTTTCCCTTTTGACATTATTACACCTTATCTTGGTCCACATAGAAAACTTAAAATTCCTAATAGAGATAACATAACTATTACACATATAGGCACAATATGATTATTTGATAATGTTGTGTTGCATGATGTATATTTTTCTGCTCAATGTTGTTTCAATTTGGTCTCCATTTCTAGGCCCACTAGGCAAACTCAATGTTGTACAATGAATAACTTGATCTTTCTCATCTTAAAGTTTTTGGTTGTTTATCTTTTATGACACTCCAAACAAATACGATGAATCGCCTCGTTATAATCCTTGCATTTTTATGGGATATCCACCAAATCGAAAGGGTTACTTGCTGTATAATTTTCTTAAATGAACTATCATGGTTAGTCGACACATTACATTTAATGAAACTCGCTTTCCTTTTGAAGATAATGCACCTATGGTATAGCAAAGTTCTTTTCCATCTGATTTAAATCCTTTTCTATATGATCCTCATGATTTGCAAGCTCTTTCAAGGTCCGATTCTGTTCATGAGGAACATGGGGAACCTTACGCTCCTGATCGTGATCCACCTGGGAATGAGTCATCTATTGATGTAGAATAACTCTTACATAGGGAGCCTAGACTAGCAAGAGATAAACGAGCTTCAACATGGTTGAATGAATACACTTGTCTTGGAGAAGTTCAAAATGGTGGAACACTTAAAACATGTTGTAAGTATCTTATTCATGAATATATCTCCTATGCCGATGTTACAAAGGATTACATGGATTATTTGTTAAGTATCTTGATAAACTCATTGAGCCTTCTACTTTTCAAAAGGCATCTAAGGATTCCAAGTGGATGAAGGCCTTGCATGAGAAAATGGCAGCCTTAGAAAATATTTCGACATGGGAAATTATGTCCCTTCCTAAACGCAAACGAGCCATTGGTTGAAAATGGGGAATTTAAAGATGATTCTTCTGGTAACATTGAGAGGTATGAAGCAAGGTTAGTGGCTAAGGAATACAGTCAACAAGAGGGGATTGATTATTTTGAAACCTTCTCCTTGGTCGTTAAAATGGTAATAATACAGACCATCCTCACTCTTGCATCAATACATTGTTAGCATATCTTTCAAATAGATGTCAACAATGCGTTTTTGTAAGGGGATTTAGATGAGGAGGTTTGCATGTGTATCCCACAAGGATTTAATACTTTTGGTGAAAATAAAGTTTGTAAACTTCACAAATCCTTGTATAGGATGAAGCAAGCATCTAGGAAATGAAATGTGAAACTTATTAATGCACGATTCAAGGGTGGTTTAGGCGAGCAAGTATGACTATTGTTTGTTCATTAAATAGGATGATTATGGAATAACCCTTGTTTTGGCATATGTAGATGATTTGGTTATTACGGGAGACAATATGCAAGGAATAGATTATGTTAAAGCTTATCTGCACTGTCAATTCAAAATTAAGGATTTAGGGCATTTGAGATATTTCCTTGGGTTGGAGTTGGCCCGTTCAGACAAAGGAATAGTGCTTAGCTGCAGAAAATACATACTTGATCTTATAAGTGATATTGGGTTGAGTGGGGTAAAGCCGCTATGCATTCCCATGGAAAGGAGCACATGATTGAGTCTAGAAGAACATGTGAGACATGATACAAGCAAGTATGCTCATAAGAAAGAAAAGCGAAAGGGAAAATTCTTATTGGATCCAGTAGTTTATCGTCGTTTGTTTAGTAGGTTGTGTTATCTTACTAATACTAGATCTGATATTAGCTATGTTGTGCAGACTTTGAGTCAATATATGAGTGCTCCAAGAAAGTCACATATGGTAGCGGTTGTTCGCATTGTGAGATACCTCAAGAGCTATATGGGACTTGGGATTCTTCTCTCTTTGGCAAATCAGTTTAGTATGGAATGCTATGTAGATTCAGACAAGGCGGCATGTCATGATACTAGGAGATCAGTCATATGATACACCATTAAGTTGGGAGAGTCATTGATGTATTGGAAATAAAAGAAACAGCATACCATCTCCAAGTCATCAGCCGAAGCTGAGTATAGAGCACTTGGAATAGCGGTGTCGGAAACAGTTTGGGTTACTAGGTTATTGAAGGATCTTGGTGTAAAAGGATTGGGACTGGCTAAAGGTTCATTGTGATAATAAGGCAGCCATCTATATTGCTACGTACCTTGTATTTCATGGACGTATGAAACACATTGAGATCGTTTGTCACTTCATGTGTGAAAAACTACAACAAGGTATTGTTGATTTATTGTATGTAGCTTCTAAGAATCAGTTGGCAGATGTGTTAAGGAAGCTACTTGGTAGAGAAAGTCATGATAATTGTGTTCACAAGTTAGGTATTACAAAT
The DNA here is from genome assembly GCA_019022615.1 of Acacia melanoxylon. Classification (NCBI taxonomy): domain Eukaryota; kingdom Viridiplantae; phylum Streptophyta; class Magnoliopsida; order Fabales; family Fabaceae; genus Acacia; species Acacia melanoxylon. The sequence continues at coordinate 1,916,945 of JAFJYJ010000071.1, read as the reverse complement.
TTGTGTAGTCCCCCACTTGAAAAGAGGGGGGGGTGTCAAAATATGTATATTTGGTATTGTTGTATCATGTATTCCTTGTGTATGGTTTTGGCTTATAGATTTGGACCTGGCCCATTTAGTTGTATGTACATATTTGCTATAAATAAGAGTAAGACCAGTCAATTTTGATTAGTTGGGTAATTTGTTCGTTTTGTTTGGATGTAGAGTTGGTTACTTTTCAGATCTTCTTAGCATAGGAGGAGGAAGTGGCCGGATGCAAGTAATTTTTCTTATTTTTCATCCACTGCTATTGCTTTGATTATTCATGGATGGTTTTGATTGAATCAACGGGTTTGTAGATTAATTAGTAGTATACTTTGCAATGAAGATATATTTCTTCGGTTAAAAATTGGGAGTTCATCTAGTTAGAAAGAAATTAGACCTATCAAAAAATTTAATTTCCCCCAGTATCATGACTAGATATTGAGTGAATTTCAGCATTAAATTTGGGAAAATCTTATTAAAAACCTTTTGAAATAATCAAATATTGAATTAAGCCTTTAAATTTAACAAATTCAAAATTGAGTCCGGTGGTCCAATTCAGGATTTTGGAATTAAGTGATTTTACCTACATGTCCTCTTGCTCCTTCTCTCTCCCTTCCCGTGTCTATCTCCTGTGCTTCCCTTTAAGTTCCATTTGGATATCTCTGGATCTCCAATTCAGGCGGTTTATTTCCATTCTCCTCTAATAGTTCATTGATTTACCTTCCGATTCATTTAACCAAGCAATTGAAGCCGCCAAGCCATTCTTCTCTACAATTTTTGCTTTCAACAACAAAGTCTGTGGAGGTGTACTTGAATAATCTGAAAGGTATCATCCTGATAGGAGATCACTAACGTAAGATATTTATGATGAGTTGTTGTTGTATCCTTCCTCAAAATCTGAATAAATGTGTGCCATTGAAATTCATGAGAATTCAAAACATATTTTGGTTTCTCTGTCAGTTCAAATGGTTATTACTGTTGATTGTTTCCATTCTTCAATGAATTGATAATATCCAACCTCTGAACTGACTCTATTAATGGCAGTGATAGGATCATTCTTTTTTTATGAAATAACGCAACACGCCAACATGTATGTTCAATTTTCCTTTATTAATAACTCATGGCATGGAGGTCATTTCACCCAATTTCTAAATCTCATGTTGATCCCTGTGGCCTAATTATTCATTTGTCAAGTTTAACAATCCAAACTAGATTTTAGGTATTTCAAATGGCTTTTTATAGGATTTTCCCCATAAATTTTATGGTTGATTTCCTTTTTAATAATATATATTATAATAAAAAACAAAACTTAGATTATATGGGTTCGTTTATAATTATTAAGTCAAATTCTCCCCTTAGTTTTCCATTCAAAAGACCATTTTATAGTTTTTTTTTTTTTTATATATATTTTATATAAAAGATATTTACCCCAATGGACTCCCAGCATGTTTGAAATAGTTCGTATACATTTTACGGGAAAAAAATTAGTTAGAATACAATTATTTAAACTGCAATATATTCCTTCCTCTGCTAAATATAAGGGTTAAATGTTTACTTTGATTATATAACCAATCTGAACCGTTGCACGTTTGTTCAAAACAAAAAGATTGATTTTGAACGGTTTTAATTTAATTTAATTTTCATATTTTAAATTATTTTTTATTTTAATATAGGTAAGATTTAAAATAAAGATAATCTTATAGCACTTTAGAAAAAATTGAATTTATCATTTAAAAATTATAGACTAAAATTTTTAAATTTGAACGGTTTAATTCTTTACATAGCAATGAGCACTTGATGCTCATCACCGTGACGACTACCAAGTAAAAAACCCTTCCTTAAAATTATGATGATTCGACCTTTGTTAAGATTTCCCTAATAGACTCTACCGTCATAAGTTCAAAAACTGCATCATTAAAATCATTCTTCCAAATATTTCATATCTTTTTTTTCCTTTTACAATTTACTTACATTAATATTTCAATCAATAAATATATAATATAAAATTTATATTGAGTGGACCATATTTATAAGCCGTAACCAATACAACTGCACCGTAATCTAAGATAAATAATTAAAACAGAGCATATTTATCATATGTACATATGCTAATTATATATTTTGTTCGAAGCATCAGCATCATATTATTAATTCAAAAACTTTAGGGAATATACGGTTTTACTTGGGAAATTATGATATCGTTTACTTTGGAAAAATTAAAATTGGTTTTTGAGGCTTTGGAAAAATACTTTTAAGAGCTGCTTGGTACAAGGGATTTGAAGGGGAGGGGAGAAAAAATTTTATAAGTTAAATTTATAAAAATTAGATAAGTGAGGTTAAATTTTTTAATTAATTTTACATATTATTATATCTTATATATTATCTATATTAAAATTTTATGACCCAACTTCTTTAAATTTTGTAAAGTCAACTTATAAAAATTTCATTTTCCCTCCACTCCTCCCCCCATGCGCCCCCCAGTTTTTTGTTATATTTGGAACTTCTATAACTAACTTTTCAATTTATTATTCAAACAAGTTTCTATCAAATTAACTTTTTTATAAAAATGCATTCAAGAATAAATTACGTTACACTAATCCAAATAAGCCCTAATTTCCTATGTAACCTTCTCTCCTAACGCAAAAATGTGAATGCTTCAGTTTACTTATGCGCGTGCCCATCACCACTTCACATTCCAAATAAAACTTCAGCTTCTGCATCTCAGAAGAAAAATGCCCAAAGTACTCCAAATACTCCCTCCGGTCCTAATTATAAGACATATTTAACTGATTTTGAGGAGATTAAGAAGATGAGTTAAATTAGTTAATTTTACTCATTTTCTCAAAATATGAAGCATCAGAAGGAGAAAGGTTTTGCATACACATCAAACGGTTCCCAGGCGGTCAATTGGGGTTCCTGTTGAAGCAGTAAAAGGGGCATAAAATTAAAACATGTCAGGGCAACTACTAAATTTTCAAATTAAACGAGTATTTGTACCTGTTTCAGGCCACCACCAATGACACTGCCACCCGTCAAGAGCATGGAGACAAGCTTTTTCACAACATGAACGCTACCAGTCAAAAGCAAGGAGACAAGAGTGTTCACCACTTCACTGTCAACACCACCAATGTCAATGCCACCCGTCAAAAGCATGAAGGCAAGATTTTTCGCTAAATCAACGCCACCAGCCTTTAGAATGGAGACAAGAGTTTTCACCACATCATCGCCAACAGAACCACCATTATTGCCAACATTTCTGATTGCAGTACGCATAGAATTAAGAATGCTACCATAGGTTGCGCCATGTCCACGCTCGATGGCTTGGATAAAGAAAAATGTCATGGCTCCAGTTGATGTAATTTTTGACAGTGCCTATATCCAAATAAGCACCAGGATGAATATATTCTGAAACATGAACGATGTTTAGTTAATATGAATTATGAAAGATCTCAACTCAAATTTTATGAAACTTACAGATTTATCAGCACAGGTTTGATGATCATCACAAGCACTAAACGATGTAACTTCACCACCATTTGATCCCTTCCATGCGCCAGACCTAGGGCGATGGTCGTCCCACACATACTGCCCACTCCTATTATAAATTACACGAGGAGAGGTAAAACTTAGTTCCAAATAAGCTTTTATACTCATAGAATAAAGTACCCTATGTAATAACTTGAGGGAGAATTGCCCTTGAACTTGTGTTACATATATTTATTATGAGTGAAATTTGTTTAACTTGAGATACAGCCAAGTCTCGGATATCATAAACAAAAAAAGAAGGAACATAAGCTGATACTATTATAAGACCTTCCTCCAGTTGAAAGCATTACTTCCTTTAGTCCTAATTATAAGGCACATTTCAAAAGAAATATATGGTTCTTATCATAAGTCACTAAGTGCCAAGATTGCCCCCTATTTAAAATCTCATTAATTGCAACTTCTATCACTTCTTCGATATAATTCATGGTATTAAATATAGGTAGATTTGAAATTTTTTCCCATTTTCAAACAAGGTTAAAAACTTAACCACCTCTCCTTGGTTTTGATGAGGTGATTAGAGGTGCATTATAATAAGGAGTGGAGGAAGATACAATTTTGCAAAACTTGCAACAAAAAGAGGCCATAAGCAACGATGCTAAGAGCACGAAAATGGATGCACAAACATGGCAAAAGCAACAGATGACAGGCAGAGATTGTGGTCAAAAGTCAAAAACAGAGGTCCACTAGGGATGCAGGAAAGCTCTGGCCATGAAAACTTTAAAGGGTAGCTCCTTCGTGAATAAAGAATGATAGGAATAAAGCCGGGAAAACGGGCCAAGCCCATCGCACTGGCTCTTTTAAGCCCTGGCCCTTCAAGGGTTGGGCTTAAAAATTAGAGGAATTTAATGAAATAAGCCCTGGAGGGCCGGCCCTGTAGGGCCTCTGGCTTAAAAAGGCCAGCCCTGGAGGGCCTTAGGCCGGCCCTGCAGGCCCTTTTAATATTTTATTATTATTATTATTATTTTTTGGATGCATGGATTCGCATATGATGGTAATTTACTAATTTATGTGTATCTTGTATTTGTTATAAATTTACTTATCCATTTAAGTACAAATACACAAATACATAATAACTATACTCTAATTTTATGATTTGGTTTATTATTTGTTGCAGATAAAGATTATGGATGTGTTCATGATGCGGGAGAAGAAATTCATGATATTTTTACTCATGAACCAGAGCCTACTCAAAGCGAAGCACAATCAAATGTCGTTGAAATTGATAGTGGTGAAGATGACGACAATAATAGTCATCGTACTAATGTCGTTTAGTAGTATGCTTCTTATGTTTTATGTGAGTTATTTGTGAACATAATTTGTTTTTTTATTATGAATTAGTGACTGTGCTTATTTGGTGGATGATTCGTGTTGTTTTAATATTAATGTTGATAACATTTATTTGATAAATTAGAAATTTAATTGTTGTAATCTACTAATTATATTTCGTTGAAATTAAAAACGGAGGAAAAATAGTTAAATTTTGGAATAGTAACTTTCGGGCCAAGGAGGGCTGAACCGGGCTTTGAAAAAAATGTTTTTCTTACCCCAGGCCCTGGAGGGTCAGCCTTATTAAGCCCTGGCCCTTCACGAGCTAGCCCTAGAGGGCCAGGCCGGCCCTGATTCCCAGCTCTAGATAAGGGGCATGTGAACCATTAATGAAATAAAGGTGCTTCAGCTAGAAATAGAATGGATGTGAGACTGATATAGTGTAACTAAATACAGAAGAAATTGTCAAAGATAAACAAATGTTATTCAAATAGACATTTTTGTTCCTCTCTTTCAAACTCCAATCCAATTTTGGAACTCCAATGAACTAGAAAGGAACAGAGAACCATAAAAATCAGATTGATATTTGATAAACAATATAAAGTCCCAATAACTGATTAGCTTAATAATTTGGGGAAAGTTATTTGGGCACTGAATATCAATATTAAAAACAAAGAATTGACTACAAAAGGCACATATTATCATCCTGTGAATGAATAGGCTATCAAGCACTTACATGCTGAATAATTTGAAACTTGGACTCAATTTCATTTGTCACACAAGAAATAAAGTGTCCATAAGGTTAGTTCTCGGATTATATATTTTGATGATAACAAACCATAGAAAACAATGAGGATTTGATGATTCAAGTCACTCGAGTTCTGTATTTGAAGACACTCGAGTGATAGAACTATATTTAAATTAAACTTGAATCGGCAAGTATACTTACTTTAAGTGATATGAGATGATCACTCGAGTGACAGGTAATGCACTCAAGTGATAATCCTTAACTTCCAGTGATTTTGCAAGCCACTTGCTGAAAGAATGAAGAGTGATGCAAGATCACTCGAGTGGCTAAGTGAGCACTCGAGCGATCTTCTGTCACTTACAGGAAATCAGAAAGTCACTCGTAGGATTTTTGGAAGTTATGGCAGAGCACTCTAGTATATAAGTGACCACTTGAGTGCTGGTAATTACTCACTAAGATTTTGCAAGTCACTCGCCTATTTTTAAAAAATGTTAAGATTTTCACTTCACTGAGCATTTTCTCACTCAAGTGATGGTGAGCAATCACAAGTAAATAGCAAGTCACTTGCGATAGTTATGCGAGTCATGACCAATCTTACTCGAGTGCTTATGATGCCACTCGAGTGATGACTAACAACTTGCAAGTTATGTGTAGTCACTTGTTGATGAACCATGAGTGGTGGCTTCTCTTCTGGAAGTCCACTCGAGTGAATCTCAATGTCACTCGAGTGACCCAAGGCAACTTGCAAAAGCACTCGAGTCATTGGTAGAGTTGAAGTTATTTTCAAATGGAACTCGAGTCAAGTTTCTCTAACACTCGAGTGACTTGTTATTCCAACATTTTACTACCAGAGACAGTTCATCAACACTCGAGTAACTTGCAGATGAACACTCGAGTGGTTCTGGAATCACACTTGAGTGATTGCTCTTGTTTTGTTGGAATGACGTCTCAGTGAATTCAAATATTATGATTAACATTTGTTTATTCTTGATTACTAATACTACTTCTTAGTGCTACTAATCTTACTTGTGTATAAGTTTTAGATTGTTTGAATCGATAGATTATCTTTAAAAGCTCAAACGCAAATCTCTGTGTAAGACATTAAATGCATAGTAGAAACAGAGCACACAGAAGCAATCGTAGAGTAGACGAGGCAGATTCTGTCCAAAGCTTTTGTTGCAGTGAAGATGAAAGCGACCGAACCTTAAGCATTCTAAGAGCAAACCAAAGGAGTATGAAGATTTATTGCAGTGAAGTGAAAGCGACTGAACCTCAAATTCTTCCAACAACTCCAATATGTCTCTAACGGAACGCTAGAACACTCACAACAGTCATTAATGGAATTCAACTATAAATAGCCGAGCATTCAATTTGGAGCTACCAATTAAGCACACGATCAATCTTCTGCTCATTTATTGCTCATATATTCTTGTTGTAATATCTCTAATATTCATTGTCCATCAGTGTTTACATATATACGACAGTCATTTACAATCGATTTCAAATTTATAAAATCTCAAGGTAGTGAGATCTTGAGCGTGGTTGTTAAATTACAACTTGTAAGCAAGAGTGAGTCCTGTTGAGGATTTCTCTGTAATGTAGTACCAAGAACTTGTGGAATCTTGGAACAATAGTGAAAATCTCAGAGACGATTTAGGGACTGGGTGTAGGTCAAAAAGTTAAGGCCAAACCAATATAATCTAGTATGCACACTTCGGTGATATTCTTCTAACTCTTTCTCTTCGATTTAATTGTTTGTCATCTTCGATTTAAATGTTTAATATCACCCAATTCACCCCACTCTTGGTGAAACGTTAGCACTAAAATCTGGTATCAAAGATAAGCATTCTCATTTCAGGATTAACGTCCTGAGGTCCATTGAAGAAATTTTATCTGATGGTGCATGTATTTCTAGACCTCCTGGCTTCAATATAGAGCATTTTTCGTTTTGGAAAGCAAAATTTAGAGTGTTTGTAATTGGTATGGAATATGAGCAATGGCAAGTTATTGAAGAAGGAGACTATGTGCCTATGAAATCTGTAAACGATTGAGCAATCTGAAAGCATCGCTCAAAATACGATGATATTGATAAGAAACTAGTAACTTTGAATAGCAAAGTCATTCTAATGATTCAGAGTGCTCTCAATCAAAAGGAGTATTTCCGAAAATGTAATCTCTCAACGGCCAAAGAAATGTGGGAAGCACTTGAGATTGTCCACGAAAGGACTTCCAGCATTAAGGAGAACTGAGTCAATACTTTGGTCACCAAATACGACCTACTTCGAATGAAGTCTGGAGAATCTATAGCTAAGTTTAAACCCAGATTTACTCATTTGATAAACCAGCTAATGGCCTTGGGGGAAAACATACGATCAAAACTCCCTAGTGAGAAATTTTAAATGAGGTCTATAGCTGCGTTGTTTGGAAGTCTTTCCGAATACAAGGGAAATATGAAATTCAGGAAATGATTAGATGAAATTAATGACAAGAAGAATAAAGGCATGGCATTCAACGCCATCAAAGAAAAAGAACTGAAAGAAGTAGAAGAACTTGAAGAAGAGGGCGAACTTGGAATGATCGTCGAAGATTTAAGAAGTTCTACGAGAAAAGATCAAGGTTTTTCAGAAATTCCATGAAGGTGGATCAAGTAGCAAACGAAAATCAAAAGATCAAATTATATGTTATGAATGCGAAAAACCAAGACATATCAAATTTGAATGTCCACATCTGAAAAACAAGGAAAAGAAAAAGAGCAATCATTTCAAGAAGAAAGCTTATGTCTTTGTCATCTGGAGAGATAGCTCATCAGATGAGGAAAGTGAGGAAGAAGAAATGGTGAACATCTACCTTGTAGCTCATGAGGAATCAAAAAGTGAAGAATTAAATGATTATGAACCTTCTAACGATGAACTATTATTTGAATACAATGCTTTAAATTCGGAGTTTAGAAAAATAGCTAAAGAACTTGTGAATTCAAAGAAAAGAATTAAAGTTGTTGAGCAACAAATCAAAGATAATCCTCCGATCTCTTGTGAAACCTATCCTGAGTTAGAAAAAGAAAACAACTCTAATCCCAATAAGACTCTTGAGAAATTCACTAGAGGAAGTGAAATGCTCAAGGTTATCTTAAAGGCTTAGAGGTTCACTAATGACAAATCTAGAATAGGCCACAATCCAAAACTGGATAAAAAGAAAGGTAAAAAGAAAAGGGAGGTAAATCATATTTGAATTACTTTTAAAAGTTTTTGTACTCATATAATCCCATTGTTCACTTCAACTATTGCAACTGAAAGGGGGCATAACACATCCTCCTGCTTTCATAGGAAAGAAAAACCAATAGGTACTTATAAATGGATACCGAAATGATCATATGTTCCTCCACTAATCCAGACTAACTACAAGGGACCCAAGAAAAGATTGGTACTTAAGACTTAATTGTCATTTACCGCAAGTATGTCTAAAAGCATCAAAGACCAACAAATGGTACATTGATCGTGGATGCTCTAGGCACATCACTGAAGATCAGATTAAATTTGCCACAATGAGATCTAAAGCTAGCAGCAAGGTGAGTTTCAGAGGAAACCAATCTAACATAATAGTCGGCATAGGTGAAATTAATGAAAAGGACGGAGTACAAATCAAAGACGTCTACTATGTGGAAGGACTTTGGCATAACCTCCTTAGTGTCAGTGTCAATCAGAGTACTGATAAAGACAACTAGATCATCTTTGATTCAGAAGAGTGTCTCATTGTGAATAAGAAGGATCTCCAGTTGAACAAAGACAAACTCAAAGCCTTGATAAGAGCCTCAAAAGATGGTAAATGTTATACTATCAATATGCCTGGCTGTAATACTAATTCTGAAAATTGTTTTCTTAGCAACATGATGAAAGTTGGTTATTGCATAAAAGACTGGCACAGGTCAATATACACCAACTAGGCAAGCTGCTAAACATTGGGTTAGTTCTTGGTTTACCCAATCTTCAATTCAAAACTGATTTGATTTGTAATGCTTGCCAAAAGGGTAAACAGACTAAATCTTGTTTTAAGTAAAAAATGAGGTCATGATAGATAGACCGCTCCAACTTCTCCATATGGATCTAGTTGAACTAGCAAGAGTAAAAAGCCTTGGCGACAATCTTTATACTCTGGTCATTGTCGATGATTACTCTAAATTTTCTTGGACCATCTTTCTTTCCTCCAAAGATGAAACATTTGATCGATTTATTGTTTTTGCCAAGAAAGTGTAAAATGAGAAAGGTGTATGCATTTCAGGTATAAAAACAGATCATGGAGGAGAATTTGAAAATCTGCCTTTTGAAGAATACTGCGATTCAAATGGGATTGACCACAATTTTTCAACTGCAAGAACTCCTCAACAAAATGGAGTTATAGAAAGAAAGAATAAAGTTCTCACAGAGATGGCAAGAGCCATGCTGAATGAAAAGAGTGTCTCGCAAATATTATGGGGAGATGCAATGAGCACAACTTGCTACATTTCAAACAGAGCTTATATTAGAAAGAATCTTAGTAAGACTCCTTACGAGCTTTACAAAGGAAGAAAATCAAATCTCGCTCATCTGCATATATTAGTCTGCAAATGCTTCTTTCACAACAATGTAAGGACAATTTAGGAAAGTTTGATCCTAAATTAGATGAAGGTACATTTCTGTGCTATTCCAATAGAAGTAAGGCTTACAGAATTTATAATAAACGTACTTGGATTGTTGAAGAGTCTGTTCATGTTGCATTCTCCTCAAATGAACCTCTAGTCACAACTTTGGACGATGAACCTGAGATGATTCACCAAGAGGAAAACCAAATTATTTCGAAAACACCTTCTTTAGAAAGACCCAGAAAAAGATTTTGAACCATCCAATCAAAACCAAGCTAGAGCTTGGAGATATAATAAGAGTTATCCTATAGACCAAGTGATAGGTGATGTCGATGAGGGAGTGAAAAGTAGAAAACAAAGTTCTAAATGAAGTTATTTTCTCTGCCTCGATATCTAAAGTAGAACCCTTAACATTTAAGTAGCCCTCTTAAATTGAATAGATTTGAGAGAAATCAAGTTTGAGACTTGGTATTCAGGCCTAAAGACCATATGATCATTGGCACCAAATGGGTATTCAAGAAAAAATGAGATGAATATGCAATCATTATCAGAAACAATGTAAGATTGGTGGGAAAAGGCTATAATCAATAAGAAGGAATTGGTTATGAGGAAACATATGCTCCCGTAATTAGATTAAAAGCCATACGAGTACTCATAACCTTTGTATGCATCAAAGGATTCAAATTCTATCAAATGGATGTAAAGAGTGCCTTCCTAAATGGTTACATTATGGAAGAGGTTTATATTGAACAATCCCCTGGTTTTGAAGATATGTCTAAACCAGACCATGTTTTTAGATTTAAAAAGGTCTTTATGGTCTTAAACAAGCTCCCAAAGCTTGGTATGAAAGGCTGAGCAAATTCTTCATAGAACAAGGATTCGTCAAAGGAAAGGTTGACACAACGCTCTTCATCAAGCACAAGAAAACGATTTATTAATTGTGCAAATATATGTTGATGACATTATATTTGGCTCTACTAATGATTCTTTCGGCCAAGAGTTTTCAAAGTCCATGCAGAGCGAATTTGAAATGTCTATGATAGGAGAATTGAATTTCTTCCTTGGGTTTCAAATCAAAGAGAAGAATGAGATATTCATCTCACAAACTAAATATCTCAGAGAAATTCTAAAGAGGTATGGAATGGATCATGCCAATGGGGCTAATACTTCAATGAGCTCAACGATGCTACTGGATGCTAATGTAGAGGGGCCAAATTTCAACATAACCAAATATAAAGGAATGATAGGCTCTTTGCTATATCTAACTACTACCAGGCCAAACATTCAATTTAGTGTGGGAATACATGCAAGATATCAGTTTTCACCGAAGGAATCACATGTTGAGACAGTGAAGTTGATATTTAGATATCTTGTTGACACAGAAAAACTTGGAATCTGGTATCTAAAAGGAGACAATGAGTATCTCATTGCTAACTCAGATTCAAATAATCATGGATACAAAACTGATAGGAGGAGTACTAGTTGGCAATGTCAATTCCTTGGTGGCTCTATCGTATTATGGTTCAGCAAGAAGCAAAACATTGTATCCCTATCTCAATTGAAGCTGAGTACGTAGCTGCCTCAAGTTGTTATGCTTAAGTGCTACGACTGAAACAACTTAATGATTTGGGTATCCAACTGAAGGAAATTCCAATACACTGTGACAATATAAGCATAATAAGCTTGGCGAAAAATCCAGTTCAACATACAAGAACTAAGCGTATTGATGTCAAACATCACTTCATCAAAGATCATGTTCGAAAAGAAAGATGTTAAAGTGATGTTCATTTCCACTCATCTCCAACTAGCTGATATCTTCACAAAATCGTTAGTGAAAGATCTAATTTCTCATTATAAGAAGAGAACTGAGAATGGTAAATCCCAATGAATTGTGAGTAATTTCCTTCATTTGTATATTTTAAGTATTTTTTGATGATTTAATTACTAACTTAAACATCAGAATTCCTAGTATTTTGTTTTGCAGGATCCCCTATCTTTACATTGAAAAACAGAGTCAAACAGATAAGGGATCACTTGCAAGGGAACTCGAGTGACAATGTTAGTTGAAGGCTTTCACTTGAGTGAAACTCAAGGCACTCAAGTAATATGAAAGAACCTGCCCACAATAACTTGAACAAATCAGACATCACTCAAGTGAATTACTGAGCACTCGAGTTGAGTAATTGGTCACTTAAGTGATAAGAGATTGAAGCAAAATCAAAACTTCAACAAAAGCAGACACTCAAGTGAAGAAAGAGGTCACTAGAGTGAAGCACTCGAGTTGAGACTCAGGTGACTCGTGTGTTGAGAAAATGAATGAAAGCCAGTTGCTGGGTAGAGCAAACACTCGAGTGAAGACTCAGGTGACTTATGTGTTGAACAATTGAAGGAAAGTCAGTTGCTGGGTAGAGCAAGCACTCGAGTGGCCAACTTGAGTAAGGCATTGAGCACTCAAGTGGTGAGAAGATGAACAATCAAGAGTGAAGGAAGTCAGAATGACAAGCAAAGACCTCTACTTGAGTGAAGAAGACATCATTTGAGTGATAATAAAAACCAACTCTCAAATAGGATTGAGTGTTCATAGAACATACTCAAGTGAGGTACCTTTGTTGATTTGATTTTCTAAAACATCACTCAAGTGACACAAACTACTAGATTGATGCGTGTTCACTCGAGTGAAACTGTTAAAAAGGTCATATTATATCAGATAATCACGTCTCATCCTTCCTCACTTCGTCAGTTATCAAGACCTATCCTTCTCAAAAACCTCTCAACTTTTAAAATTTCCCACTCAAATTCGTAACCATTAAGCCTTTACTGCTTGCTTATCTTCATCGGACTTCTCCACTTCCCATTCCCCTCCATTTCTATTACTATCCCCATAAATCTTGTCTCTAGATCTCATTCCCTCATTTGATCCTCGTCAAAACCTCTGAAACCTAAAACCCTAAACTCACATGTAAATCTTCATCATCAATGGCAAGAACCAAGCGACCATTGGTAGAGAAGGAAAATTCGCCTCCTCCATCGAAGAAGGCGAAGACTAAAGAAACTCCAAAGAGTCTTAAGTTCAAACCCAAGGTTCAATCTTCAAAGCCTAACCCAAAAGCCAAAGGAGTAGTCATTAAGGAGTCCCCTGAGACTCTGACTAGAAGGATGTGTGGTTGTTAGATTACAACTTACAAGGGGGATAGAATTCTGTTGAGGATTTCTCTGTACTGTGGTACCAAGAACTCGTAGAATCTTGAAACAATAGTGGAAATCTTAGAGATGCTTTGGGGACTAAACGTAGGTCAAAAAGTTAAGGCCGAATCAGTACAATCTGCCGTGCACACTTCGGTGATATTCTTCTAACTCTTTCTCTTCAATTTTTGTCATCTTCAATTTAAATTTTTAATAGCACCCAATTCATCCCCTTCTTGGGTGAAACGTTGGCACTAACACATAATGTTCTTGATAAAATATAAGACATAGAAAGTACTGATGCAAGGTTAAAGCAATTATTTAGAATGCTATAAAATAATTGTACTTGAAAGAGGATATATTCAAAATATTAAAACAGTGAAAATAGCAAATTATAAAAAATATTATAACTTTTTCATTCTGCAAAGGTATGGCAAATCTAGCATAGTGCCACTATGGCTAGCATCAATTAGAGCATGAAGCTTAACACCACGAGGTAGAGGTCCGACAAGTGCAGCATTGATCTCATCATCAACGATCACGCCATTTTTTTCAAAGTCAAGTGGACACAGAGTTTCATCATATCCGTCTACTTCATCACCGTTATAGTTCCGTTGTTGTGAACCATGTCCAGAATAGTGGAAAACGAGGGAGTCGCCTGGTTGACATCCTTTTACAAGCCAAAACATTGCCATCTTCATATTGTGTTTGGTCGGTCTTCTGTAGGGATCAGTTTCTTCTTCTGCATTTAAATTTCAGATGATGATCAATAATAAACTAATTATGGCATGAACTAAACTCCAATATAAACAGAAAACTATTAATAATGAAGAATAGAAGTTAACTAAGAAAAATTTCTCGTTGAAAGAGTTTGGATTTCGATGTTCCTATTGCTTGGAGGAAGAGTCCTGGAACATTCACTCAACACCCTATAGAAAATTGAGTGATATGATAAATAGTCTTCCAAGTTTAGTTCAGATGCTTAAAGCTGATGTGAATTTAAACAGCCTCCTATATTCCTATATACTGCCATAGCAATAGATTTTCGATTTCCCAAAAAGATAGTGATTTGAAATTATTCACTAAAGTTCTAAGGCAAACATTTCTTTGTTTAAGTCCACATTGCCCTAATTTGGGACATAGGATGAGGATATTGAGAAAGTTTAAAACATGTCTATTCTTTTGTTTAATCAAAGTCAAGTAGAATGAAGATTGATTTTGGGAGTAGTGCTTCATCAACCTTGGCTAGAAAGCTTTCCTTCAATGCGTTTATTGGTGAAACATAAATGTACTTACAATTGTTCTAAGGTGTAATTTTTACCTTTCAGTATAGCGTAAATGTTTAACCAACTAGCTTTACTCAGATAGAAAAAAAACTCCCCAGCTTAATTGTACCAATCTGTTTCCCAGGTTCTCGTTGTTATTGATCAAATTAGAGCTTCGGCTTTGCACCTTCCAGAAAAGGATATTTAGCATGCCGTTTATGGATAAATAAAGATGGATCGAAGGGTTGGAAACACATAATTGAACTTCGAGATAACAACTTAAACAAGTTATAATTGAGAACTTCCACATCGAGCTTACAAATAAAAAAACAACGAAATTCCAATAACATAATTGCATCTCCTAGATTCAGCAGCCCAGCGCCCAATCAAGAAGATCGTAGAATAAGCATAACACACCTGTAAGCATGAGGATAGAAGATTCGGGAAAACTAAACTTGTTGATAAGCAGGTGACGCATGCATTTCGCATCATTGATGCACCCCTTGAGCTCGTGGCGGGAGCACCGGTACAATATATGCACGATGACAGCCTTCTTCCGCCCGTGAGCGTTGGGCATAGGACCAGGCAGCGCGCCAGAGTAAGGCGACGAAGCATTCCAACTAGGGGGAGGAGGCACCGATGAAGGCGGCTGTGGAGCGACGGCACGGGGATCGGCTATGTGAGTGACGACATGACAGAGGACACATCGGATGGATTGAGCTCCCGGCAGAAGCTGCAGCGGCGTACGGCAGTAGGAACAGTTGACGAACATAGGCGAATACATGGCGGAGCAGGTGGGGGAGGGATTGATAAAGGGTGAAGGGTCAATTTTACATGACCTGGCGCTTCTTGCGATCACCCAACACCACGACCTTCTTAAGGAATCAAAAATACACACGACGTTACGTTTTGGGTGCAAAAATACCACGGGCGTTAGTTGATCGTGAGTTGACCATTAACGATGATGTGGACGACGCCAAGAATGACGATTGATTGGAAACGAAAAACGGCGTGGAATTAAAAAAATAAAAAAAATAAAAAAAAATTGAAATAAAAAATAAAAAAAGTATTTAAAAAAAATTGAAAAATTCAAAAAAAATTGACAAAAAATTAGGGAAAAAATTGAAATAATTAGCAAAAAAAATTCAAACATTAGGGAAATTTTCAAATAATTAGGAAAAAATTCAAATAATTATAAAAAATAGATAAAAGTTCAAAATATTAGGAAAAAAAAATCAAAATATTATAAAAAAGTTCAAAAATTAGGAAAAACTTCAAATAATTAGGGAAAAATTAAAATAATTAGGAAAAAATTAAAATACCTCCGCCGGGCCCCCACAACCGGAAACCGTCCGCCGCCTTTATTTTAATTAATTAATTAATATATTTTTTTCAATGAACAACTTACCCTAGTGCATCTTCAACAATTTGGCTTTGTGTATATACAACTTCTCCTCTAATAGCTTACCCTAGTGCATCTTCAACAGCTCACCCAAATATTTTTGGTTATCCGTCCGCCGCCGCCGGTGGTGTGGCCCACTCGGTAGAGGTATTTTAATTTTTACCTAATTATTTGAATTTTTTCCTAATTGTTTGAAATTTTTTCTAATTATTTGAATTTTTCCCTAATTTTTTTATAATTATTTCAATTTTTCCCTATTTTTTTGATTTTTTTTTCTAATTATTTTTTTTTCCCTAATTTTTTGAATTTTTTTCTAATTATTTTAATTATTTTCAAATTTTTTTAAATTTGTTTCAAATTTTTTCTAAGTATTTTGATTTTTTTTAAATTTTTTATTCCACGTCAGCGTCCACGTCAACGTTTCAGTCCAATCATCGCCACGTCATCGTTAACGGTCAACTAACGGCCGTGGTATTTTTGCACCCAAAACGTAACGTCGTGTGTATTTTTGATACCCTAAAAAGGTTGTGGTGCTGGGCGATCCTGGGGAAAAGGTGATGTGTATTTTTTGAAGGTGGAATATCACCTAGAGGGGGGTGAATAGGTGATCTCAAATGTTTTTTTGCTGTATGATAGATAAACAAAGAAAGCAGTAAAGAAGTAAAGATGACAGACGACACAGAGAAGTTATCCTGGTTCGGTCCAACTCTTTGACCTACGTCCAGTTCCCACACACACTCTGGGATTTCCACTATCTTACAAATACAATTACACACTCAAACGAAGGATGATCCTCTCACTCTTGGACTCACTCCCCTTACAAGTTGTAATCAATACTCCCACACTCAAGATCCTCTATCTTGAGAATTTGAACGAACCGTAAAAAAACAAGTTGTAAAGTACTCTCTCACAGAGTAGATAGAATGATGAACACTGAAGCTTAGTAGATCCGAAGATATAATCAGAATACAATTTGAACTATTTGAAATCTTTATCAATGTATGCACTGGTTCGTTATTGTTGAATTCAATCCATCGTGTATTTGTATTGGTTGAAGTTGAAGACCGTTGAAGGATTTGAATGTGTCCGTTGGGATATTTGAATATGACCGTTAATGGAGCACTCGTGTCTTCTGCTTGCCCATGTTTGAGTGTTTGCTTAGTGGAATGTCTTTACAGCATGTTACTCACTTGTTCTTGGATGGAGATCAGCATAGTTTAATGATTCGGAAGCTTTTGTTTGTATGGGCACCATTATGATAAGATTCTTTTGTCGGCTACGTTGCGATATTCTTAATGCGCCGGCTGTCAAGAACTTAAACTCAAAAAAAAAAAAAAAAACTTTGAACTTCGTAGATTCACAAGCAAACTTGTTAAACATAGTTAAAATCGCAATAATAGCAAGCGGTATGTCATATTGTATAAATCTCGGATCAGCAATAAAGTCACAATGAGCATTCTTGGTATCCTTCGTCTGATCTTGTCAACTTTGGTTATGAACCTGTAAAGCACTTAGGTAGATGATCAATAATATCACAGTTAATATATAAAGATGTATTGAAGCTAAAAACAATTAACTGGATGATTTAAATAAGATTTACAAAGAATCGGTTTACGTCGAGGCGATCTTTGTCGACCATTCTCGAGAGTCTTTTGAAGCCATACTCGAGAATCGCTCAAAGAATCAACTGCAGATTGAACAATTCTCGTTCATTCTCGAGAATTACCCATTGGTTCTCGAGAACCATTCTCGAGAATTGCATTCCAATTCTCGAGAATCCAGTAGACAGAAGCAGACATCAGTTAATGTGATCATGCATACTCGAGAGTTGTTTTCCTATTCTCGAGAATTATTCTCAAGAATTACTTTCCAATTCTCGAGAGTCATTTGAAAAACCAAAGAGGACGGAACTGAAGCTTTCGACAATACTCGATAATCGATTTGGATTCTCGAGAGTTATTCTCGAGAATTAGTTCTAAGTCTCGAGAACTACCTCATAAACAGAATATATCAGTTGGAGACCGACGACCATTCTCGAGAGTCAATTTCTGAATTCTCGAGAATCATTCTCGAGAATTGATTCTCAATTCTCGAGAATCACTCGATAGACAAAGTCTGTTTTACGTTTGTCCGATCATTCTCGAGAACCATTAGTACATTCTCGAGAACCATTCTCGAGAATGCAATTCTCATTCTCGAGAATTGCTCACGTGATAGGAATTAACTGATTCTTTTGAACACATTCTCGAGAGTCAATCCCGAACTTCATTAAACCAATTTCAAAAATTTAAACATTTGTTATCATCAAAACATTTGGAGCTAACATTTTTTACCCTTCACCCATTGATAAATTAAGAAGAAGATAGGGGCAGCCTTGAAGGTACAGTGTCGGACGCGTTAGTTGACTTGATTTGACTTGAACTTGATTGTGATTAAAGGTGTGTAGTTTGTGGGGCACGGGGTTGTCAGAGATAATTCATAAAAAAAGATATTAATCAAATTATCACTAATAAAAAAAATACTCATTTTGGTCTTAATTATAAAATAACATTTGCGGGTTGATTTTGGTCTTAATTATAGGACAACTTTTTTAATTTTTGTCAATTTCTTCTTAAAATAGGCCTATTTTATTTTCTCAAGTATATTTGATTTTTAGTCAGTATACGTATGTGGGTTGCAATACATACACGCACATGCACGCATACACATGTGTGTGTCTATAAACATATGTATGTATGTATATGTGTGTCAATATATATGTGGGTGTGTGTATATGTATGTATGTATATATGTGTTTGTGTATGTATGTATATGTATATATGTGTGTGTAGTATGTGTAGATATATATATATATATGGGTGTGAGTGTGTTTGTACACACACACAATTAGAACCGGAGGAAGTAGTTAATATACAATTAATTATACGGCAATATATTCAAGATAGATTTTGAACATTTGTTCAAAAGAAAAAGATTGATTTTGAATGTTTCAAATTTAATTTAAATTAATTTTCATATTTTAAATAGTTTTTTTATTTTAATGATTGTAAGATTCAAAATAAAGATAATCTTATAACATTTTGTAAAAATAAATAAATTTATCACTTAAAAATTATAGACTATGAATTTCACATTTAAACGGCTTGCATTAGATTGGAGCGGTTTAATTCTTAACATAACCATGGGCACTTGATGCTCATCACTGTGATGATTTGGCCTTTGTTAAGATTTCCCTAATCATAGGCAGAATATTCATCAAAAGATGACTCTTTTAGCTTTCTTTTCAACCATAGGGCTTTCACAGAATCGCCGGTTATTGACTTTAGTCCCACAACTTTACTATGCCAAAGTGGGCTCAGAATATCTTAGTTTCTTAATGAATCTAAGGATTTTTAAATTTTTATTTATTTATTTTTACACTTGCTAATAGACTCTACCGTCATAAGTTCAAAAACTACATCATTAAAATTTCTGAGGGGGAAAAAACTACATTAAAATCATTCTTCCATATATTCCATTTTTTCTCTTTTATAATTTATTTACATTAATAATCTAATGTAAATAATTAAACGAACATATTTGATCGAGGGTGTTCCACCAAAGCAAAACGGTGCTTGATGAGGATCCTGGACATCATTTCTTGAAACCTCTTATCAATAAATTGGGTCCCATTATCTGTCACTACCTCAGCTAGGATTCCAAATCTATAAATTATACTCTTTTCGAAGAACCGTTGTACCTGGGTTGAGGTAATTGTTGTTACTAGTTCAGCCTCTATCCACTTAGTAAAATAATCAACAGCTATGATGAGTCATCGTAACTTCCTTGAAGCCGCTTTAAATGGTCCCAACAAATCCATACCCTATTTGAAAAAGGGCCATGGAGCCGAGATAGATTTCAATTCGGCAGGCGGAGACCATATTATTTTGGCGTGTTTTTAACAGCTACCACATTTTTTAACATGATCTTTTGAGTCAACCTCCATTGTTGGCCATAGTAACCTACCCATAGAGCTTTCCTGGCCAAAGCCTTATAACCTATATGTTGGCCATTAATTTCTTCATGAATCTCGGCCAAAACATACTTGGCCTCTTTCGAGTTCAAACATTTCGATCGTAGAGTGCAAACCCTTATGGTATAATTGATCTTCCACGACGGTGTGCATGGTTGCTTCTCATATCAATTTCTTTCCTTTAATTGAGTCATCGCGAACGACTCCTTTCTCCAAGTACTCTATGATTGGTCTTCTCCAATCGTTGGCTGCCGAGATCACCATGACACAACTCGACTCCTACAGACTTTGGTGAATCACGACTCTATGGTTACCCGGGCTCTTTGTACTTGCCAACTTTGACAAAATAACAGCCCTGGTTTTTCTCCTCTAGGAATGTATGTAACGATCACCTCTTCAAATTCGGATATAGTTTCGTTCACCTTACTCAAGGACTTCACCAACAAAGGACCTTTGGCTTGGTATGTCTCTTGTATTTGTGCTGCCACAAGTTGAGAATTAGTTGAAACTCTAACTTTTGTAGCTCCATGTTCCTTTGCTTGCATTAACCCGGCTAGCAGCGCTTCATATTCTTCTCAATTATTTGATGTCAGAAAATTCAATTGAAGAGAATGCTCAACTAAAACTCCTTCCGGGTTTTCAATGATAATTCCAGCTTCACTTCCTTTAACATTGAAAGAGCCGTCTATGTAGACTTTCCAAGTATCCGCGTCACCGTTTTCCCCTTTGTTGGCCGGGGTTAACTACTTGACAAATTCAACCAATGCCTGCGACTTAATTGCGTGCCGAGCTTTATAGGTGATATCAAACTCAGACAGTTCGATGTCCCAACTAATCATCCTTCCAACCAAATCTGGCTTATAAAGTACTTTCCAGATTGGTTGACTGGTTCTAACCATGATTTGATGTCCTTGGAAATAAGGACGCAGTCTCCTTACGATAAGAGTAAGGCAAATGTCATTTTTTCAAGCTTATGATACTTCAATTTGAACCATGTAAAGCCCAGCTCACGAAATAAACTAGTACTTGGCCTTTTTTTGTTTCCTTAACCAAAACCATACTTACCGCTTCTTCTCTCACAGATAGGTACAAAATCAGGACTTCTCCTAGGTTTGGCTTAGACAACATCGATGGGGAAGCTAAACACTTCTTTATTTTTGTGAACGCCACTTCACAATCTGGGTTCCATCCTCCTTGAGCTTCCTTCCTTAGCAACTTGAAGAAGGGAAGAGCATTTTTTGCCAACTTCAACAAAAACCTTGTCAATGCAGCCAGTTTGCCTGTCAACTGCTGAACTTCTTTCTTGTTTTGGAGAGCCTTCATATCCAACATGGTTTTGCACTTGTTTGGATTAGCCTTAATCCCTCTGTTTGTTAACAAGAATAAAAAAAAATTCCCAGCCAGGACTCCAAATGTGCATTTGGCCGGATTTAACCAGATTCAATAAGCTCTCAGTTTCTCAAATGTTTGCTTTAGATCTCAAACATGACTTGGGGGGTCAACCAACTTGACGATCATATCATCAATATAAATTTCTCTGTTCTTGCCAAGCTGGTCTTCAAACACTCTGTCCGTCATCCTCTGATAGGTAGCCCCCGTATTCTTCAGGCCGAATGGCATCACATTGTAATAGTAGTTAGCCTTCTCAATGATGAAAGTCGTCTTCTCTTGGTCCTCTGGGTATATGGCTATTTGATTATACCTGGAATACACATCCATGAAATTGAGCAATTGGAAACCAAACAATTTGTCAACCAATTGATCAATACTGGGCATCAGATATGTATCCTTAGGACACACTTTATTCAAATCTATGTACTCCGTACACACTTTCCATTTTCCACTTGGTTTTTTCACCATAACCACATTGGATAACCACATGGTATACTATATCTCTCGTATGAATCCGACATCCAGTAGTTCTTTCACATGCTTTTCCAAGGCCTGCCTCCTTTCTGGGTTGAGTTTCCTTTTCTTTTGTGCCATGAGAGCTGGTCCTGAATGAATTACCAATTTGTGACAACAAAACTTAGGATCAATTCCGGGTATCTCCAACGACCTTCAGTCAAATACATCCTGGTTCTTTTTCAAGAACTCTTCTAACCTGGTTCTAACATCCAAGTTCAATATTTTGCCCACTTTCGTGACTCGCCTAGGGTCATCACCCAACACAAAATTCTCCAACTTGTCCTTTGGCGCTGGTCTCAAAATCTTGGTTTATTCTCACATGTCTAACTCTACCATATTCACTGGTTTACTTTGCTGACTCTCTTTACCCTTATTCACGCTCTTATCTCCTCCGCGAATCTGGGGTGAAGAGGAAGGGCCGCCTTCACCTTCTCTAACTGTTTCAAAGTAACACTTCCGGGATTCTTTTTAGTCTCTATTAATAGTAACAAATTTATTCTTGTTACTCACTATCTTCAACTTTTGTTGTTTGGTGGAAACCAACATATCCCAGTTGTGGATAATTGGCCTCCCCAAGATTATGTTGTAAGTGGACAGAAAATCAGCAACAATGAACCTTACCCATTCTGACTTGTACGCTTCCTTTGCTCCCAACATTAATTTGGGATCAATGTACCCCTTAGGACAGGTTTTTCCCCATTAAAACCTATGAAGGTTGTCTTACACGGCTTCAAATCTTCTTGATCAAGGTTCATCCTTTTGAAGACATCCCAGAGGATGATGTATGCCGAGCTTCCAGCATCTACGAAAATCTTCTTAACCCGGTAGTTTATTAGGGTTCTCGTAACCACAAAACCATATTCATGCCCTGGGACTATGCCTTTCAAATCTTCTTTAGTAAATCACAATAAGGGAGGTTTTGGTTTACTAGAATCTTCTTTGAACTTTGGCTGGTCCTTTATTGAAAGGACCTCCTTTAAGTACTTCTTCCTCTAGCTTACCGTATCTCCCCCTCCAAGAGGTTTGCTAATAACATTACAGTCAAACTCAAGTTCAAGAAATTCGTCATTGTGACCATCTAGTTTCTTTTATTTTTCATTTTTCCTTTTATTTTCAGGATCCAGGCTCTTATTGCAACTTCCTTGTTTGCACTTATTATTCTTTCTTCCTTAGGTTTTTATTACGTATTACCGTAATTTACCCTTTCGACAAATTTCTCCACAAAGCATCTTTGAGATCTTAGCATTGATCGTAGTATGTCCCGGTCCATCATGGAATTCACAAAAATGGGATTGATCTACACCTACATTATTGTAAAGTGGTCAAGGTCGGTCCACTTTTTTCATTTCGGTCAACGCTACCTCCCTCCAAATTTGAGACCGTGGAACATTGAGAGGTGTGTATTTTTCATACTTTGTTTCATACTTGCCACCCCGGGATTTACTATCTGGATTTCTTCCACAAAAATCCTGCCTTTGACCTCCTGGTTGTTCCTTTCCTTTGGTAGGTGGATTCTTCCTCCTCTCTTTTCCCGCCGCATTAGCGATATCCATTTGTTCCAATTCCATATATTTCTTTGACCGAGTTCTAAACTCTACCAGGGTCTTGACAGGATCCTTGTAAATTGGCTTTGCCAGCCGAGATGAACTATCCAAGCTGGTTATGATTAAGTGCACGAGCACATTTCCCTGCAATCCATGCACTTGTAAAGCGGCATCTTTAAAACGATCCGAATACTTCTGGAGCATTTCTCCCGATTGTACTTGACTTTGCCGAGAGTGAACTCAAACTTTGGCTATTTTTTGAATGTTGCAAAATTTAGCAAGAACTTTTCTCCTAGATCTTCAAAATTCTGGATTGACTTTGCAGGCAAAGTGTGAAGCCATGTTTACATAGCTCCTCTCAATGTTGCAGCAAATAAATGAGAACTGATGGGCTCATCGAATCCTCTCACAAACATATCCATGTCGAACTTATTAAAATGGGCTTGTGGATCCTGACTTCCATCATACTTTGGCAGAAGAGTCGAATCAAAATCATTCGAGTAAGGAGCATTTGCAATCTCGTCAGTGAACGGGCTATTGTTGTGCTACCCCTACTGTACTTCCTCCTATATGTGCCAGGGGCCTTTTGCACCCAGGTGTCATATCCCGGTTTTGAACTCCTGAATCCCAATTGTCCTCAACACGTTGGCTCTTCGTGAGTATAAGATTCAAGCCTTAAACTTTAGGAATTCAAAGCGGGTCTTGATTGGCCAAGTTATCTTCAGCATTATTAACCTGAGGACCCCCAGTATCCACCTGAGTAGTGCCGGAAGCAGTAACCTGGTTAGGGTTACTCTCATTCCGGTTCTCGTTACGAACTAGGTTCTCAATTCATCTTAGGTGCTCCTCCAACAATTGAATTCTGCATCTCTTCTTGCTGCAGAACTGCATTACCACGATCCGTATCTTCTTGCATTATTCTGATATCCTCTTACCTCTGGAGACGGTTACGTTGTTCCATCTCATCAATTCGTCTCAATACAACATTAAAGGTGGCTTGCATGAGACGAGTGTCCAAATCTACGATTGGAGGTTGTAAAGGAGGGACTTGTTGTTGGTCTTGTTGGACAATCACATTCTGAGGGGTTGCCACGAAAGCTGAGGATGAAGTCATGTCAGATACGTGTTCAACTTGCACTGGTTATAATCTAGAACGATTGTATCCTCAGGTTACGGCTGACGCTGAACCTGTCATTCCTAATTATAACTCTCCTAGATATCTATAAATCAAATACCCAAGATAATAATGGATCACTGTGTATGAATAGGCATTAGCTAAAGGAGGTGGTGTGTGTGTACAATGACGGCAAAATAGTAAATGAGATTGAATGTGTGTACCTTTAGGCTTTACCTTATATTTATAAGGTTTACTTCTAGGGTTTGGACACATAGGCTTTCATGCCTCCAAGCCCATGTGTTATGCCGCCATATCTAGGTCAAACTCTTCAGTTAATATCCTCCTTGATTGTAGGTGGATTCTGATACATATTGCCCCTTGTTAGGCCCTACATTAAGTGAGCCTCGTACGGGTCTACAACAGGACCAAAAATAAAATGAGCAAACTATAAGGAACAAACATTGTACTGATATTTTATAATATTATACCATTCATGCAGTTCAACTATAAACATTAGTTTACCTCATAATATCCAAACTTGTTTATCCAATCAGAAAACACTATTTGTTCCTTTATGTACCTCAATTTGCTTCCGCACCAATAAAGGAATACACATAGTGCAAAGTATTTTATACAAAATATGAAGCATAGAATTAAGAATGGTACCATAGGTTGCGCCATGTCCACGCTCGATGGCTTGGATAAGGCAAAATGTCATGGCTCTAGTTGATGTAATTTTTGAAAGTGCCTGTATCCAAATAACCATCAGGATGAATATATTCTGAGACATGAACAATGTTCAGTTAATATGAATTATGAAATATCTCAACTCAAATTTTATGAAACTTACAGATGTATCAGCACAGGTTTGATGATCTTCACAACCACTAAATGATATAACTTCACCACCATTGGATCCTTTCCATACGCCAGACCTAGGACGATGGTCCTCCCAAACATACTGCCTACTCTTATTATAAATTAGGGAAAAACGTCTTATTTGCCTTGGAAGTTTTCGCTCAGGAGCACTCAACACCCGAAAGGTTTTTTTTTGGAGCAAAGTTGCCTCGGAAGTTAACAAAATGGAGCAATTTTGTCCCGAAAGTTTTGTTTAAGAGCAATTTTGCCATGGAAGTTTTCTTTTGGAGCAATTTTTGCCCTAGAAGTTTACAAATCGAAACAATAATTTAACGGTCAAGATTAACGGAAGGGCAAGATTGCTACGTTTTTAAACTTCCAGGTGCTAAGTGCTCCAAAAAAAACTTCCGGGTGTTGAGTGCTCCTGATTGAAAACTTCCATAGAAAATAAGACCCTTATCCCTATAAATTATATGGAGAGAGGCAAAACTTAGTTCCAAATAAGCTTTTTTACTCATAGAATAAAGTACCCTATAATAACTTGAGGGAGAATTACCTTTGAACTTGTGTTACATATATTAATGATAGAGTGAAATTTGTTTAACTTGAGATACAACCAAGTCTCAAATATCATAAACAAAAAAAAAGGAGGACCATAAGCTAATAATGTTATAAGAACTTCCTCCAATTGAAAGAATATACGTCATCGGTCCTAATTATAAGGCACATTCCAAAAGCAATAGATGGTCTTTTTTTTTATGGAGAAGTAGATGGTCCTCATTATAGGTTACCAAGTACCAAGATAGCCCCCTATTTAAAATTATATTTCATTAATTGAAAATTCTATCATTTCTTGGATATTGAAGAGTAATTGGAATTAATTCATGTATTCCACACATACACAAATAGTTACATCCCAAAAAAAGTTACAACCTGGTAGATTGGAAGAGGATGGAATACAACTTGGTATAAGATAATAGTTACAACCTATTCTTCACTTCCCCTCAAGTTGGGCTATAGAGGTCAATCAAGTTTAACTTGTTAATCAGGTACTAGAACCCATCCTTGGGTAGTCATTGAGTGAGGATATCTGAGATCTGCTCCTTAGAAGGTATATACCTTTCTCTTATAAAATGCCTATCTATCTCAACATGTTTGGTTCTTTCATGTTGAATTGGATTATGAGCAATGTTAATTGTAGCCATGTTATCACAACAGACTTTGATTGGTAGATTTATGTACTTTCTTAAACCCTCAAGGATCCGCATTAGCCATATGCCTTCATAGATTCCCAATGCTTCACGTTCATCTAAATTCTGGCGATTGTGTTGCCATTATCAACTAGGAAAATAGAGCACCCTGTCATCTTGTTATGACTAGCATATGTATGTATGTATGTATGTGTGTGTGTGTGTGTGTGTGTGTGTGTGTGTGTATGGGTGCATGCATGTGTGTGTGTGCATGCATGTATGGATGCATGTACGTATCACCTCCCTACGTGCGTGTGTCTCTATCATAATATCTTGGTTTAGATCTTTTTTTATCAATTATCATATAATATAGATATATTATACTGATATTTTGTTATCACTTGAATTTTATAATATCTTTTGCAAAATAAGTTAGAATATGAGTAGCTTTTATATCAAAAGTTTTTTATCATGTAATTAATTAAAAATCTGTTTAAAATTGTAGAGTTGTTATAGGGTTGAGCATAGAACCTATAACCTATGAGCCCGCTTGCAACCCAGTTTAATTGGGTCATTTTGAGCTTGCCTAAGAAGTTCATAACCTACCCATTTAAGACTTTAATGGGTAGGCTATATATGGGCACACCTATTGGCTGCCCGTACCCTCTATATATATATATATATATATAAAACCCATCCCATTCCGCATTTTGGTATAAGGTAAAGGTGTTCCTTGACTTCCTATCCTGAATACATTTATGTTATGATGATACTTGTTTAAATTTATATTGTTTTGTGGAAATTTTGATTATTAAACTTTGAAGATTCAGAATTTAGAATGCTTTGAATTGGGATGGATGCTTAATGCTTATATTTTTTTAAAATAAATAAACAGGTCAAATGTAAATGGGTTACCTAAAACCCAGTGAGCTTGCTATTGGTCAATTTCCTTGATGGCAAGTGAACCAGTCGAACAAGTAATAAAGAGTAAGTAGAGTATCATCCTATAGAGACCGAGATACCACTAATGAATATTGATTCTCGCAAATAGTTGTGTGTAAAAAGAAAAGAAATTTTATAATTGGTTTGGATGTTTTTTTGTTATAATTATTAAACAAAGAAAATAAATAAATTATGTTAGACCTGGCTATCACCCAAGAGGGGGGTGAATTGGGTGTCGGATGAAACTTTCGTAAACTTGGAAAATCTTTTCGCAACTTACTGAAGAAGGTTTGAATGACAGTAATAATTTATAAACCGATAGACAATCAAAACATATATGCTGAGATATAAGAGTTTAGGGAAGAGAATATGCAAACAGAGATTTATACTGGTTCGGCCCAATCCTTGACCTACGTCCAGTCCCCAGGCTCCTCCTGAGATTTTCAATCCACTATCTCCTTGTTTGACCGGGCACAAGAGAAAGCCTTTACAACCTCACAAGTTTGGTCGGGCACTTGTGTAGCCTTTACAATCTCTTACAGAGATATCGTAAGAATACAATTACACACTCTGTAAACGAAGGATGATCCTCTCACTCTAGGACTCACTCCCCTTACAAGTTGTAATTGATACACCCACACTTAAGGTTCCACAACCTTAAGATTTTTACGACTAAAGGAATTAATTGGTGTTTAAGAACTCCTCACTGAGTAGATGAATGCTAATCACTGAAGTACATAATCGATCATCTCACTCTCTACTGTAAACTATATAAACATTGAGAAGCAGAGAGTATGAGTTAAGCGTATATTCATAATGTCGGCATTTCGGCGGGCACGCTCGTATCTCAATTTGTCCAGTTTGAATCCTTCTCCTTTTATAGTTGATGGAAAGCATTCGACCGTTGAGCAATTCTTCCCGTTCGGGATACGATCGTTGAATGTCCGTTGGATGGAAGTAGCGATTGAGTCTCGGTTAAAGCAACTACATTTAATGCTTTGTCGATCGAAGTTGCTTTATCCAATTTTGCTTTGGTAATTTGTGATTATACAATCTGAAACTCATCAATACACTGGTTAAAAGCATTTGGTAATCTCAATAGATGATAATCAGAAGTAATAAGATAAAATCTATGATTTCGTAAATCGTTCAGAAGTGAGTTTCAAAACAGGGGCAACTTTGCTCGGGCAATAACTCAGGCTTGCTTGAGCAAGCACTTTAGGATTTAGTTATAAAGACCTCATACTCGCTGATGCTCGGGCATGGTGTTTATGATGCTTGGGCAAGCTTACTTAATGTGAAGGAGAAAGTGTTTCCTTTCGACATTGCTCGAGCAAGTTCATAACCTTGCTCGGGCAAACTCCTGACAGAGGCAATTTCAAGAAGCGAACATAAGTCTGCTTGGGCAAACTTTTTCTCTTGCTCAAGCATAATGCTCGGGCAAGCAATTCTTCATGCTCGGGCAAGCTCTTTGTTAAGTGCTTCTTCTTGATGTTGCTCGAGCAAACTCACTTTCTTGCTCGGGCAAGACTCGGGCACGGTGGAGAAGTGAAAGCATATCGTTGTTGCTTGAGCAAGGTAGAAAGCATGCTTTCGGAGATATGCAGATTTGCTGATGTTGCTTGAGCATGCTTTCATGTTTGCTCGGGTAAACTCAAGTCAGAGGCAAAAGATAGTGGTTGCTCGGGCAACCTTTTTCTATTGCTCGAGCATATGCTCGGGCAAGCTATTTCTTCTGCTCGAGTAAGACCATCTGATTTGGATTTTTGCTTCTGTCTCAATGTTGCTCGGGCATGATAAGAACCTTGCTCGGGCAAGGTCTTACTTTCAGATGTTTTCGGAGGTTGCTCGGGCAAGGTCACATATGCTTTCCTTCTTTCTTCAATGAGATCCGATGTTGCTCGAGCAAGCTTTTCACCTTGCTCTTGCAAGGTCATGCTCTTGGGTGTTTTCTGCAAATGCTCGGGCATGATCACTTATACTTTCGTTGCTGGGCATTCATGGTCAATACACCTCGAGAGCTCTTTAAATATTTCTTCTATTTCAATAAGAATCAACTCCAAACTAGTTGTATTTCGTCCATTAACATCGATGAGTGGAGGTTGATCTTATCCGAGCGTTGTTGCAGAATCCAGAACATACTATCAACTTAAAAACATCATAACTCTTTGAATGGATCTTATTTTTCTGTGTTCTTGATGTTTGTGAAAATTTATTTGAGTCTAGTTTCCAATGGCACCAATTTCAGCTCATTTGGAGTTTCCGTTTGTGAGATACACTTAAATTACCGAAGGTTGGTCTGGACTGTGACGTTGATGTTTTTTCCGACTTGAGAAATTCATAGAGCTCTCATCTGGACTCCTTTAGACTTGATAATTTGTCAAACGTACATGTTGGATGTCTAGTTTAATATGCCGCTGGTTTCATGTCAATCCAATTCATGGTTTAGGAGATATCATCGAAATACCGTAGGTCGCCGAAACGAGCTGAATGCAGTATGCTTTGAAGAACAACCTTGCTCGAGCAAGCTTTCTTCTTTGCTCGGGCAAGAGCGGATTTTGGGCGATTTTGGGCTAGAAATGCACTTTGCTCGGGCATAACATTGTTGTTGCTCCAGCATGACTTCAGAAACTCAATATGCTCGGGCAAGACACTGTTCAAGTGATAGAAATAGCTGAAATTACATAAATGCCCCCAAACAAACCCGGAAGCTTGAACTTTCTTGTTTTAACTCCGAATTGAGTCGTTCCAACTTCTGTTTGATCACGGAGGCTTGAATATTGATATTCAAGAGTGGAAATTACATAAATACCCTCCAACAAACCAGTATTCATCTGGAAGCTTGAACTTACTTGATTTAACTCCGAATTGAATCGTTACAACTTCTATTTGATCACAGAGAATTGAATATTGATATTCTCATAATATTTAACAAGTTCTTCTTTCTTCAAACTCCATTCTTGATCATTCTCTATAATTTAATTTGGACTAACCTATAATAAACAAAGTAGTTAGTCAATGTATATGATATAAACTTTTTGCTCTAGATAATGGCATCAATATAAGACATCATCAAAACTAAGCATAACTAACAAATTATTGTAGTCGCAAGAAGATATTAGTTAAAATATAAGCTGAGCTCAGATTTCATCCTAAGTGTATCACTCCCCCAGTTTACCTTAGCGCATTGCTATAGTAAATATGCTGCACAGCTTCCACAATGCTACAATATAGCCGCCTTCACAACTTTATCCAATTAACCCACCACTATGCTATATAGAAGCTTCCGTGTTCTGTATGTACAAACCGAGCTTTACTTCTCCCGCATTCCTATGGTGATTTTCTAGTTCAGATTATCATTCTTAAGATCAAGGTGTATGGCTATGAGCGGTAGGCCCATTCCTGAAGCTTACAATGATAGGTCAAGCCTTGCACCAGCCTGCCCGGCAAACACTGCCTACCAAATGTCTAACCCCGACTCCTTTCCAGTAAGCCGAGGCCACTGATCTAGCCCTTAGCTTCCGCTAACCAACAAGAGATTAAAATACTGATAAACAAACTGAATTTATTTAAATAAGAACTAGCAAACTAGGTTCATTCTCACTCAACCAATGGAAATTTAGTTCATGACTGATAAGGGAATTATAAAATTAATCACAGCAAAATAGCCTATGATAAAAAATAAACTAAAAATCAACGAAGGAAAACAGAAATTTTGTCAGGGGTTCGACGGCATAAGAGAAGCCTGTCACGTGACAACTCTATGTCTTCTCGTCTCCGTCTCACTACAAGGAAGGATTCTGGGTTTCTTCTGAAGCTCTCATGCTTCGTGCGTTCTCTCCTCTTCTTTGGAGTTTCAGCCAAATAAGAATTATGTTGGCTCTTTTACAATTTCGATGATTAAGGATCCCAACCAAAGCCTAAGGTGTTGGTCCCGTAAACCATGTCATATGCCACTTGCCACAATCTTTTGAAGGTCTTAATTCTCAATGTAATGTGCGAACATGCCTTTATCCCACATTCGGGAAGCTTTTCTTCCATCATAAACTGTAGCGCATTAGGAAATCCCGACTTGACGCCATTATCCGCCATGAACTTTTGGTGCACCTCAAACTGACAAGGTAGTCCACCAAAACCTTGTCCTCCTTAGGAGCCACATTTTTTGCTTCCCCTTACTTGCTTGTTCAAACTGCTCCATCTTAAAAACTAAGTGCACAGAAAGGATATTAAATTGAATTAACTCCAACATAAACGCAAAGTAATGATGAAGCACACATTGCACAAAGTGTAACCCAAATTCTTTCATTACAGTCACAACTTCTTACTAAGACAAACAAAAGAAACACAATGTTAGATAAGCATCAACATTATTGTACAACATCATCAAATATCACTATGTGCCACAAATGTAGCAAACATATCATTTGCAACATGCTCCCTAAAATTATTCCACAAATCACTTTTTTCCATAGGAATCATGGAAGTATTATCCATAATGGGAGGTCCAACCTTAAATGACGCAAGCTGCTCATCAAGAGGGTCTTGAATCGTTTCCCGACGAATCAGATTATGGATAAGACAACATGCAAGTATCTGTTTTGGATCTTCACTGAGTAATAAGATGCACTCCGCAGGATTCCCTAACGTAACTTTAGTATGCTAAAGCACCTTTCTATGACATTATGGGCGGCCGAATGTCACATATCACTCATGCCGAGTTTGTGGTTGGCTTCCATGTGTCCACTCATTATGGTGATATCTTTGGCCTCTATAAGATGCCAAAAAACCCTAGCAATTCATGTACCCCGTATCAACCAAGTGGTAGTTCCCTGTCCAAACAAATGACACCAGGTGATTCTGTTTTCTTACAACTGAACAGGGAAATATACATACTTATATTGCACCAACTATAACATCTATACCTTGTGGTACTTGTAAAACATGTGATCTTCTTGTGGCATTTCACAACACCCTTTCATCTGCAGCTAACCTTTCCCATCGGTTGGGATGAAAATCTAATCTATATAACCTACTTGGTTAATGCCTCGTGTTGGGATCCGTACATGCAGCGGAAGGATTCTCATCCATTAAAACTTACAAATCCCTTGAGATGATCTATCAATGACGTTTAGATTAGGGTTCGTTAGAAACCGTACCTATACGAACTCGTGAGCGTTTTGTTCTCATGTGCGTCTCGAATGTCGTGCGCCTCAAACGTCGTACGTCTCGAATGTGGTGACATCTTGTTGGATCAAATAGGAGCCGACTTTGCGTGTCCACTCCCTCTACCGGTATCCACACGAACAGCCTTCAACACCAACGGCAACGTGCTAGCACCTTTAGTATTTTCGCGTCTCTTTTTGTTTTCTCTCTCTAGGATTTCTCGCGGCTTTTCTAATACGTCTCGTAAAATGTCCCGTAGGTTTTTCAAAATCCAATAGGCATATTATATTCAAAATTAATCCTTATTAATCTTGAAATTTGAATTTGGATTAAAATAATATATTAATTAAATCTATCCAATAGATCTAATATAATCTATTTATTTTAATCCGAATTAAAACCTTCGATTTAATTTATCTCTATAAATTAAATCGAGATATGATATTTATCTATTTAATTAAATATGAGATACTATATCTCAATTCAAATTAAATTAGATATATGATATCTATATTCGAAAATTAAATCGAGATACAATATTTCAATTTGTTTTAGATATTTAATTTATCAAATAAATTAAATACAAAACAAATATTATATAATAATATTATAATCTCTATTAAATAATATTATTTTATTATTTTCGAATTTAATAGTATTCAATGAATCTGGACACTATTGCTCATGTTGAGCTATTCTTGTGCGACCTGACCGCAGGCCCATATGAGATTGGTAGCGGGCCAATACTGTACCAGGCCACAAGTCGCAAGCGGCCTCTAGCAAGACATTGCGACTACCCAATTCATACAGGGATCGATAATATGATACAAGCTATCGTACAACCATGTCACGTCCCTTTTGTCACGCCACAATTTGGTCAAGGATGAGGCATGGATAATGTCAACTTCCTATTCTTGACCATTACTTTTTCGATTCTTGAGAAGTCTAAAAATTGAAATGGAAACTCCTTCCCATCGTAGTATGGCCATACATTTCTCAGACTCACTCATCAAGGGGCCCAGTATTATCTCTCTACAAATGTGAGGGACAAATTTCATCTTGACCATTCACATTCCTCTGCATGAGAACCATTGATCCCGATCCAAGCCTTTATCATCACCTAGTCAAAGTTGACTTTTGAATAGGTCAAAGATCAGCGACTCATCATGTAGGAATCCATGATGATCTCAGGTCAAAGGGCATTGTGACGCGGTTATACATGAGAAAAGCTTATGACTTAATCCATGCAGCTTTCTCATAGTGGGTTGGTCTAGCACCTTATACTCTTACAAGTGCCTATCACTTTGATTCGTATTTCCATACTTATCCAAGTCATACTAGTCTTATTTTATCTTTGCTCCTGTGCAGATGACCGACCAGTTACATTTAGAATAATCTATAAGATACATCCAATGATACAGTTATCACTATAAACATGCAAATGATATGATAACTTAACGAATAAATACTTTAAATAACATAAACGTTTAAAGTACAATGACTTGCCCTTAGGGCATAATTTCCAACACCTCGGTCTACATGCTCCCACTGCAACTATCATAGTGACAATCAACCTCCTCACTGCTAGAAGCAAAGCTAAGCACCCAGCCAACATTGCAACCATTGCTCTGCCTCTGTCTCAATGCCTACACAATTTTTTCCACACCGATTTGCTTTTTAATGTCATCTACTACTCCTCTTTACAAACTACATCTACTTACATTCAAACATATGTTATTTTTATCAGATTCACTTTAATTGACACCATCACTTATGACCCAAAATAACTCATGTCACTGTCATTCAAATCAAGTCAATAATTCTATAGTTCAATGTTTTATTTGTACTCCAAGGGTTTGCCTAACTGGTTTTGATGTTAGCTATACACCATTATTACCCAAATATCATGTTAATTAACCATACCACTAGCCAACAATAACTTTCATATATAACACAAAACTATATGATCAGATTCATTGTTCACATCGACAGAGCAGAATGTAGATGAAAAGGAAACAAAAAATCACCCAACTTCATCACCATTACCCAACCCACACACATACAGGACATATTGACAATAAGATTTCACCATACATGTTTGATAATAGCCATATAAAATTAAAGAAACTAATGTCAACTAAAGCAAATATTCAAGTGCATTTCAACAGGTACACATCCTACATAAGAGAAGAACAAGAATTATCCAACACCTGTACATCCATGACTGTGTCATTTCCTTCCTCACCAATATGCAACCCACACACATACAGCTTAATTAACTAGGCATGAATTAAGAAAAAATCACCCAAATTGCTCCCCAACTCATATCTATGCATGTGTCCCCAGCTGGAACAAACAAGGCATCGGTAATTTTAACACGCACAAAGCTCAAACAACAAAAAACCCATTGACTCTTACCTCAATTCGACCTTCCTTGCCCAGTCCTTCAATTCAAGCTTCCACTGTCGTCTCAAGGTTCTTCGGCTCCTCTTTCTTATAGTTCGTTGCTTGCATCTGGTTTATAACACATGTACATTTTACAAGGGCTTTTTCATCCCAATAATTCACTATCCTGGGAAGATTTTGAGGATCCCGCCACTTTTATAGGGATTTCAATTTCCCATGTTTATGGAAGCTTAGAGCTAGGCGGGAATCAACGTTGACGAGAAGCCTTCACGCCAAACCGATTTTGGCCATGAGAACTCTGTTAAGTTCTCATTCCTTCCCATCAGTTCCCTGTACCAAACGGGCCCTAAAAATTCCTCAAGCTCCATTCCAAGCTCCTAGCTAAGATAGTGACACGTGGCTTTGTTCAAATGTGATTTTCAATTTTCGTAAAATGCCAACCATTTTGAATAAAATTTGCTTACAATGTTAACCTTCATTCAAAGCAAACCCACCTTTTTTAAAAGCTATTAGAGAATAGCTTTTACAATTTATGAGGTTAGCATGTGAGAGGAGTTTTGTCTCGGCTTACGAAAAAAGGATTCTCAAACATCAATTTGGGTGTTACCCAAACACTCACCTCGGTGATGAGGATGTGACGAGTTATGCTTCCTCCATCGTCCTTCCCATTATTCTTCATTCAAAAGCAGAAGTGAGGACAATGAGAAGGCGGAGAAGAATATGCCACAGTGATGTATACTCCCATTGTCGTTGATCTCAGCTAAGCAAGCCATCCTTCTAAAGAAAGCCTCCTCCAAAGAAATAGAAAGCAACAAAATGATCTTTTCAGCATAGGAGGAGGAAGTGGATGCAAGTAAAGACCATTTTTCTTATTCTTCAACCACTGCTATTGCTTTGATTATTCATGGTTGGTTTTGATTAGTTCAACCGTTTCGTAGATTAGGGTTTTATTTGCTTTCTCTTTTTTTTTTTTTTGGCATTTTTCCACTAGTAGTAAACGATGAAGAAATAAATGAAAGGTGTTTATATATTTGCGGATTGTCAAATTTCCAGGTTGCAGCATTTCAATTCCCACCGGAATAAAAGGCGTTTATATATTTGGTTTTATTCTTCATCTACATGCTACTGAATAAGTGAACTTATTTATTAAAATAAACTAAATGTGGGAGAGGAAGCTAGCTTGGTGAGGAAGAACATCACTTTCAACAAAAGAGAAGGGCAATCACATGAGGAAGGTGATGCTGTAACAAATGTTGATTATAAGAAGATTTCCAAGAAATTAAGCGAACAATTCAACATTGTTGTACTATTTAAATTTAGGGAAAATTCCTTTAAATTCCCAAGCAACTAAGAAACTGTTAAAAAGACCCACAGGAAATTCTGATGTTAAAAAAGTTCTAAAGAGTTGTTAATTAAAACCCATAGATAAAGTTATTAATTACCTACATCAAGGAGTTGTCAATGAGACTTTTTTTATATCGAATTTTCTCGTGGGACTTTTTTTGACACTTTCTTAGTTCTTTAGAACCTTAAAGGGATTTTCCCTTAAATTATTCTTTCTTGATGTTGCTTAATTTAATTCCAATTTTTGGCTTGGGCCTAAGAGCCCAACGGCATACACAAGTAAAATTAACACTATTACAAAAAACACTTTAACGTCTGTTTTTAAAACTATTAGACGACTATTTTCAAGGGTTGTAACAAAAAAGAGTCGTTGAAAGTTTATGACATACAACGACTGTTTTTTAAAAAACAATCATTGAATTTCAACGACTATTATTTAAATAACAGTCTTTGTAAGTTTACAAATCCACAACACGCACATATGCTAGGTAGTCCATAGAACCATCTAAAACACAATATAAGGTGCAATTTGAACAAGCTAAAGCCTTGTGAGAAAAAGAATGGATTGGAAATAGATGATAAACAACACCATTCAAGATCCAACGCATAAAATAGAGCGTTTCATGTCCAACGAAGCACAAAATAAGAAGAAAAATATTTTTTTTTATAAAAAAAAAACATCTCAAGTCTTATGAAATAGAAAACAAATAAAATAAAGAACCAAAAAATAAAGTAGAAAAACACTACAATGGAACTATCCATTTAAACTTTTCAACCAAAAAAAAAAAAAAAGCACTAGGAAATAGAGCTCTGGTATCCTCATCATCGCCTGTGGGGAGCTTCCTCCTCTTCACGGTGCTCGGGATCCTTGCTTGACATTTGTTTAGAGAGGGGAGAGAGAGAGGCGCAAATCTGCATCTAAGATCTTAAACCAATGGCAAATGACAGATCTGGAGGCTGGGCAGCATGGTTGTTTTTATTAAAATAGTCGTTATATCACAACATTTAATGTCCTTTTCTAAAAAATAGATGTTAAAAGTAACAAAAAAAAAATTACAACAATGTCATCATCTACTTTGGGGGGACGTTAAATTCCTATTTTGTAGTAGTGTAGGTGGAGTTTAATCCAAGAACGTGCAATCTCAGATATGAGAGTCTTTTTGTTTTGTGAACTGCAGATGACAATCTAGCAGGAAATCTTTTGTAGTCCAAATTGTGGGACTTACCCGTACTTGTGCTTGTTTCATTGCGTTGATATGATTCGACTTTTTTGTTTTTTAGCTGCTCATGTTTTAACAGATGAAAGTATTATTGTCAAATTAGCGAGTTGACTCTACGAATTTAACGTTTTTACGTTTTTAGCTCACAAAAACAAGTCGAGTCACTAGTAAATTTGTAACAGTTATAAACTCGGTTAAACTAATAAGTTTATATATACACTGAGTCATAGGCAGACCTAGGTGTTAGACAAGGGGGAAAAGTGCCCCCTTGAATTTGGAGATATATATATATATATATATATATATATATATATATATTTAAATTAATACATGTTTGAATAATTGACCACCTTTAAATTAAGTGTCCACCCTTAATACATCAAGACTGTACTTCGTAATTGGATGGAGGATGAATGGTTGAATGATTGTTTAATGCCTTATATTGAAAAAGATGTATTTGATAACATTGATAATAAGGCAATTATGATGAAATTCCAAAAATAAGGCCCGGAAGGATGGCATTGTAATTATTTTTATTGTAATATACTTTTGTTTTTAAAATATATGTACTTGAATTTATTAAGTATCCATCCTTCATTGTAATTTATGTAGCCGCATTTCTAACCGCACTTAGCCTTGCTTTTCTAAATGATAGGTTTAAAAAATAATCACCTCTCTTATTACATCATTAGTATTCACGAATATTTTTTTGATATTCTTTTCTTTTCTTATTTATATTCTTTTTTTAATACATTTAAAACTTTCATTAACAAAAAAATTGGGAGCAGCAAATTTCCACGCCACCGGTACCCCCTCAATAATTTTCTCGGGTCCACCCTTACACCAAGTTTACCATTTTTACATTTCTAGCTTACAAAATTGGTCAGTGTTAACTTACTCTTAAACTCATATTAACTTTTTTTATTTGATAATACTCAACAGCTTTATATCTAAATTTTATAGAAATTTCTTTGTTAAATATGATAAACAATGAATGTTAATGAATTTAATTTCAATTATTTAGATTTTAAATATCTTTAAATCAAATTGTTGTCGTTTTTATATTTCAATTATACACTAGTAACACCTATTTAATAATAAAAGTAAACTTTTATAAGTTTAAAATTCAAGTTTACAATACAAGTTTACGTCACTGTAGTTTACTTAAACTCGTGAGCTTGACAACCTTAAATGAAAGCTCTCCCGCTACCACAGTGCATTTTCTTTGGTGAATAATTATGTTTGCAAAATGAGCTGGATTCTACTTTGATGGCTTACAGTATTACAAGTTTGTTTCTTAGATTTATTCCGTTGATCACAATCTTGAAGCATGGAACATCTATCTTTATGACGCGTTCCTAATCTCCATAATATCTTGATTAGAAGCTCATGAAAATGTAACCCCGCCGGAAGTTGCTTCCAATGTTACATTTCAAATTACTCAATTTCCTTTTGATTACTTTTTAATTCTTAAACTCTGATTATACCCTACGTTGATGCAGGCGGAAGAAACAACTTTTTTCTGTAGGAAATGTGGTTAATTGTTGTCTGTGAATACTGTGCAATGAAGATTTATTTCTTCCGTTAAAAATTGGGAGTACATGCTAGTTAGTAAATAAATTAAATCTATCACAAAATTTAATTTCCCCCAGTATCATGCCTAGATATTGAGAGAATCTCAGCATTAACTTTGGGAAAATCTTATTAAAAGCCTTTTGAAATAATCAAATCTTTATTAGGCCTTTAGATTTAACAAATTCAAACTTGAGTTAGGTGACCCAATTCAGGATTTTAGAATTAAGTGATTTTACCTATATGTCCTCCTTCTCCTTCTCTCTCCCTTCCCGTTTCTATCTCCCATGTCATTCTTCTCCACCTGTCTCCTCTACTTCCCTTCAATTTCCATTTGGATATCTCTGGAACTCCAATTCAGGCGTTTTATTTCCATTCTCCTCTAATAGTTCATTGATGTACCTTCCGATTCATTTAACCAAGCAATTGAAGCCGCCAAACCAATCTTCTCTACAATTTTTGCTTTCAGCAACAAAGAGCCTGTGGAGTTGTACTTGAATAATCTGAAAGGTATCTTCCAGATAGGAGATCACTAACTTAAGACATTTATGATATTTATGATGAGGAGTTGTTGTATCCTTCCTCAGAATCTGAATAAAAGTATGCCATTGAAATTCATGAGAATTCAAAACATATTTTGGTTTCTTTGTCAGTCCAATGGTTACTATTGTTGATTGTTTCCATTCTTCAATGAATTGAAAATATCCAACCACTGAACATGTAAGTTCAATTTTCCTTTATTGACAGTGACAGGATCATTCTTTTTATCAAAAAACGCACCGCCCAACATGTATGTTCAATTTTCCTTTATTAATAACTCAGTGCATTCCTGACCAAAAAAAAAAAAAAAAAAAAAACTCAGTGCATGAGATCCCTGTGGCCTGATTATTCATTTGACAAGTTTAGCAACCCAAACTAGATTTTGGATTTTAGGTATTTCAAATGGTTTTTTTTATAGGATTTCCCCCTTAAATTTTATGGTTGATTTCCTTTTTAATAATATACATAATAATAATAACTTATATTATATTGGTTCGTTTATATATATTAAGTCAACTTAATATTCCCTTCAAAAGATCATTTAATTGTTTTTTATTTTCAAAAAAATATAAATTTTACGCTGGTGGGCATCTTGATTATGCCATGTCCGTACGATGAACACTCAGACATTGTAGAAATACTGCTTTTGATTCTAAATACATAAATACAAGACAAAGTTTGAAGTGCAGTTTAGACTACTTAATTTTATCCTATATTTAAGATCAGAGAGAGTAGTTAGTATACAATTAATTAAACCTCAATGTATTCCTTCTTATGCTAAATATAAGGGTAAAAGTTTACCAATCTAATCTGAACCGTTTAGATTGATTTTGAACGTTTGTTCAAATGGGGAAAAAAGATTTTAAAAGGTCCAAACTTAATATAAATTAATTTTCATATTTTAAATAGTTTTTATTTTAATATATTTTAGATTTAAAATAAAGATAATCTTATAGAATTTTAGAAAAAATAAATAAATTTATCATTTAAAAGTTATAGACTATAAATTTTAAATTTGAACGGTTTAATTCTTAACATAGCAATGAGCACTTGATGCTCATCACTGTGATGACTACCAAGTGAAACCCCCTTCCTTAAAAGAGTAAATACATTTTTGGGTCCTTGGAAAAAAAAAACACGGACTCCATGTTGGTTGATCTCACACAAAGAAATGCCCTTTTGGTCCCGAAAATGACGAATAAGGGTTGATTGGTGAACACTTTGGTCCTCGCAAATTTCCAAAAAACCTTTTTTAGTCATTTTAGTCCCTAGGGACGAAAATGGGGTCCGTGTTTTTTGTCGGGGATCCAAAAGGGTATTTACTCTCCTTAAAATTATGATGATTCGACCTTTGTTAAGATTTCCCTAATCATAGGGAGGATATTCATCAAAAGAAGACTCCTTGAGTATTCTTTTTCAACCCAAAAGAAGAATAATCGCCGGATATTGACTTTCTTGAATCTTGGATCCTGAATAACATTTATGCCTTCAAGGATTCCCAACATCTCTATTATGCCAAAGTGGACTGAGAATATCTTTGTTTCTTAACGAATCTAAGAAATATTTTTCCACTGCTAATAGATCGACCCTACCGTCATAAGTTAAAAAACTACATCATTAAAATCATTCTTCCAAATATTCCATATGTTTTGTTTATTTACAATTTACTTACATTAATTTTTCAATCAATCAGTATATAAATATAAAATTTATATTGAGTAGACCATATTTATAAGCCGTAAACAATACAACTCCACCGTAAGCTAATGTAAATAATTAAACAGAATATATTTATCATATGTACTGTACATATGCTTATTATTATTATTATTATTATTATTATTTTGTTCGAAGCATCAGCATCATATTATTAATTCAGAAACTTTAGCTAATATATGGTTTTTCTTGGGTAAATTATGATATCGTTTACTTGTTTTTTTAGAGATTTTAAGGTGATATTAATTGATTAGTTATTAAAGGGTCTTAGCTAATATGGTTTTGTGTTTTGGATAGTAAGATCCACATCATGTT
This sequence comes from Acacia melanoxylon, assembly GCA_019022615.1. Classification (NCBI taxonomy): domain Eukaryota; kingdom Viridiplantae; phylum Streptophyta; class Magnoliopsida; order Fabales; family Fabaceae; genus Acacia; species Acacia melanoxylon. The sequence goes on along the minus strand of JAFJYJ010000071.1, from coordinate 1,875,049 downwards.
AGAGAGAGGTTAATTTGAGTCTCTCCCTAAATAAGTCACTATATAGAGGAAATGTTCACCTAGATCCCTAGAGTTAGAGTTTAATTTGTTGGTTATCTCCCTCACTTGTTGATTAGAGATAATCCAAATGAGTTATGATTTGTATAAGCATATTGCTGTTATATAATTAATATAAGATTTTTCATCTTCTTCATTATGTTTCTCTAATTACTTTTGTTAACATGTTTGGGCTGGAGTTCAGGCTCACAAAGGCGGAAGGCTACGCTAAAAATTGAAAATGGTTTTTGGAGCTTTTGAAAATGACTTTTATGGGCTGTTTTGGTTCAAGGGATTTGAAAGGGAGGGGAGGGAAAAATTTTATAAGTTAAATTTATAAATATTAGAGAAGTAAGGTTAAATTTTTTTAATTAATTTTACATATTATATCTTGGATATTTTCTTTATTAAAATTTTATAACCCAACTTTTTCAAATGTTGTAAATTCAACTTATAAAAATTTCATTTTCCCTCCACTACCCTCTCCCCTTATACACCCCAGGTTTTGTTTATCTCATTTCTCATTTTCTTCCCATAATCTCATATCCACCGCTAGATTAAAATAGTATGATTCAGATTCATTATTTTATAAAAAAAATGTTTTTTATAAACATAAATAAGTAAATTTAAACTCTTAAAGTCTAATCTATACTATTCTGCAAGCCCTAAAAAATAAATAAATTTTAATTTATAAAATATAATAATAATAATAATAATAATTTCATAAAATATCAAATCTAAACTTTTCATTTCATGATCTAAGGGTGAAAATGAGATAATAAGAATATAATCGAAAAGAGGATAATGAGAGTATCATCTTGCTACACGCCCCTCAATTTTTCATTATATTTGGAACTTTTATAATTGACTTTTCAATTTATTATTCGAGCAAATTTCTATCAAATTGATTTTTATTTTTATTTTTATTTTATAAAAGTGTATTTAAGAATAAATTATATTGCACTAATTAAATTTTACCCCAACTTTAATTTGCCAAAATATAGTTGCGATAAAAGTCACTTTCACAAACATTAATCAAATAAGTCCTAATTTTCCAATGTAACTCTTTGCAAACGCAGAAATGTGAATGCTTCAGTTTACTTACGCGCGCACATCACCACTTCACATTCCAAATAAAAATTCAGCCTCTGCATCTCAAAAGAAAAATGACCAAAGTACCCTAAATACCATTTAGTTACACAGTCGTGTGTAATTGTCAGAGACATGGTTACATTGCTTATTTCTTCACAGAGGAGATTGACAATGAAATGCATGTAAGAAAGCTCTCCCTTTCATTTTGGGATATAAAACACATGTATGCTTGGTCTTTATAGTTTGTCTTCATTTTGGTTTTGGTTGCTATAATTTTAAGGTAAAAGGAGCAATTTTCATAACCTTTTCCCCCATGAGCGCCCAGCACCACGACCTTTTTTCTGGAGCAAAAATACACACGACGTTACATTTTGGGAGCAAAAATACCACGAGCCGTTAGTTGACCGTCAACTTGGATGCAACACTGACGTGGCGCTGATTTGGACTGACACGCCGACGTGAAATAAATAAAAATTAGGAACAAAATTCAAATAATTCGGAAAAAAATTCAAAAAATCAAAAAAAATTAAATATTTAGAAAAAAGAATTAGGAAACAAATTCAAAAAATTAGAACAAAATTTAAATAATTAGGAAAAAATTCAAATAATTAAGGACAAATTAAAATACCTCCGCCAAGTGGGCCCCACCACCGGCAATCGTCGGCCGCCCCAGCCGGTGGCGCGGCGGATAACCAATTGGTGGAGGAGGAGTTGTATATATACAAAGCCGGTGCGGTTGTTGAAGGTGCACTAGGGTAAAATTGTTCATTGAAAAAAAAAATTAATTAATTAATTAAGATAATCTTCTTGTCAATTCTCCCTACGAGATAAATCTAATCGATGTGTGAAGTCGACTAAGAATCTGGTGGGGCCCACTTGGCGGGGGCTATTTTAATTTTTTTCTAATTATTTTAATTTTTCCCTAATTATTTGATTTTTTTTTCTAATTTTTTGAATTTTTTTTCCAATTATTTGAATTGTTTCCTAATTATTTGAATTGTTTTTCTAATTATTTAAATTTTTTCCTAATTATTTGAATTTTTTTCTAATTTTTTGAATTATTTTCCAATTATTTAAATTTTTTCCTAATTTTTTGATAATATTTAAAATTAAGGGGCAAAAGGGTAATTTCACCTAAAACTAAGGGCAAAAGTGTAATTTCACCCATGTTATCGCTCACTTCCATCCAAGTTAACGTTGACCGCTTGATCAACTAACTACGCAGTAGGTGCTTAAAAGCTCCTAAAACGTAATGTCGTATGTTTTTTTGCTCCAAAAAAAGGTTGTCGTCTTTGGAGTCTTTCCGGACATAGTTAAATGCAGTAAAATTGCTCATTCACCCTAATTTTAAACTATAAGGTTTAGTTCTTTAAGTTTCTATACATTTAAAATGTATTTCCCTATATTTTAATAAAGACCTGAACCATTTTACCTTTTAAAGAACTAAAACCTATAATTTTAAACTATAAAGACCAAAATCAAAATGAGCAAACTACAAGGAACAAACATTATATTGATCTTTTATAATATTATACCATTCATGCGTTCAGCGATAAACATTATTTTACCTCCTAACATCCAAACTTGTTTATCCAATCAGAAAACATCTGCTCCTTTTTGTACCTCAATTTGTTTCCGCACCAATAAATGAATACGCATAGTGCAAAGTATTTTATACAAAATATGAAGCATCAGAAGGAGAAAGGTTTTGCATACACATCAAACGGTTCGCAGGCGGTCAATTGGGGTTCCTGTTGAAGCAGTAAAAGGGGCAGAAAATTAAAACATGTCAGGGCAACTATTAAATTATCTCTGCACATGGGATCAAAAAGTAGAAAGTTTAGATATGGTTTGGAAAATAACATGTTTGGAAAATCTAGCGGTAAAAAAAATAAAAATAAAAAACATAAATTAGCACTTGGTTTGTGGACATAATTCAAATTAAACGAGTATTCTTACCTGTCTCAGGCCACCACCAATGACACTGCCACCCGTCAAAAGCATGGAGACCAGAGTTGTCACCACATCACCGCCACCAGAACCACCATTACTGCCAACATTTCTGATTGCAGTACGCATAGAATTAAGAATGCTACCATAGGTTGCACCATGTCCACGCTCGATGGCTTGGATAAAGCAAAATGTCATGGCTCCAGTTGATGTAATTTTTGACAGTGCCTGTATCCAAATAAGCATCAGGATGAATATATTCTGAGACATGAACAATGTTCAGTTAATATGAATTATGGAAGATCTCAACTCAAATTTTATGAAACTTACAATGTTCAGTAGTCTCTCAACTGGATCATGATCTTGATTCTGTTCTGATGCATAGGTTCCTCTTGAAGAGGCAAGTGCAGAGCATACTTGAAATCTAAGGGGCAGATAATAGTAACATACTAAGAACATATAGGCTTTCAGAAGCATAAAGAAAAACTTAGAAGAAAGCCATATAGAAACACTCTTGGATTTTATTTTGTAATTGCCTTATACTCACAACTGAGAAAGAGCTTTGCTTATATATTACCTCCGGTTAATTATAAGAGTTTAGTTGACTTTTTTTTTTTTGAGAAATTAAGGAAACTAATAAGTTACTTAATCATTTCATATGTTGTATTTTTATAAATTATATATTAGTTTATTGGTTAAACTAATTAGTTTGAAGAAAAAAAAAATACTTTAAGCTAATTTAATTAGCTTCCTTAATCTCTCCAAAAAAATCAACTAACTCTTATAATTAGGACCGGAGGGAGTATAAGAGTAGAGATACAAAAGGACAAACCTCTTGAGTTGAAGGATAAAACACACTACAATGAAGTTGTGCACCAAAATAAAAGAGTACAGACACGCATGACTTGATGGACAGACACATAAAATAAAGTAAAGGACATATATCTAAGTAATGGACACGACAAAGTACAATGGGTGGATGTATGACTCGGAGGGTGGATGTATCAAGCATTATTAAAACAAAGTCTTATTGAACCTACAAAGTCTGAATGGGTTTGCTAGGCCTTTTATGCTGAAAAGAGGTCTGAAATCAAAAGAGGAAAACATAAGCTTGTGATTGATTATAGGGGAAATTCATATGGGGTCCATTTTGGTGAAAAAAAATCCCAAAAATGGCCCCAAGATTGTGAAAATCCCCTTGGGCCCTTTCTGGAATTTTTAGAATCTTCATTGACAACTAAAACAGTCACATTAACAACAAAATCAATATCTGTTAACAACTAAATCAGTCGCATTAACAACAATATTTTAACAGCTAAATCAGTCACATTAACAACAATATCGCCCCGATTAACAACTATATCAAAATTTTATTAACAACTCACGCAGATTCTGAAAATCCCAGAAAGGGCCCTGGAATTTTCATAATCTTGAGGCCCTTTTTGAGATTTTTCTCCAAAAAGGGCCCTTAAATGCATTTTCACTTGATTATAAACCTTTGAATAATTTCCTCCAAGATGATAAGTTTCCTCTTCCAAAACCCACTGCCCCACTATATTGGTTCGTTTATATTTGTTAAGTCACATTCTCCCATTAATTTTCCATTCAAAATATCATTCTATAGTTTTTTTGATAAAATATAAATTTTACCCCATGGCAACAGGTGGGCATCTTGATCATGCCATGTCCGTACAATGGACATATTTGAAATAGTTAATACTTTTTCTGGTTCTATTTATATGAACACTTTTGTAGTGTAATTTGTACTACAAAAGTGTTCATATAATTAGGACCGGAGGTAATGTACATTTTACCCCAAAAAAAATTAGTTAGTATACAATTAATTAAACTGCAATATATTCCTTCCTATGCTAAATTGGAGGTTTAAAAGTTTACTTTGATTATATCACCAATCTAAACCGTTTAGATTGGTTTTGAACGTTTGTTAAAAAAAAAAAAAAAAAAAAAAAAAAAAGATTAATTTAGATCAGCCAAAATTTAATTTAATTTAATTTTCATATTTTAAATAGTTTTTTATTTTAATATATATAAGATTCAAAATAAAAATAATCTTACAGCATTTTAGGGAAAAAAATTATCGATTAAAACTTATAGACTATAAATTTTAAATTTGAACGGTTTAATTCTTAACATTGCAATGAGCACTTGATGCTTATCACTGTGACGACTACCAAGTGAAAACCCCTTCCTTAAAATTATGATGATTCGACCTTTGTTAAGATTTCCCTAATCATAGGGAGGATATTTTTTTTGATCGAAGAAGATTATATGTATTACTGAGAAAACATTACATGACGAGACAAAGGTCTAAAAGCAAACAGCAACAGATACAGAAGCTAGAGAGCAGCAAATAAACTGAGTCCAAATCAGCAGCAATACCAAATAACAGACCAAGAAAAACATCAGAACAGCAAGACTAACAACAGGAAATAAATCAGCCTCCAGACATGGCCAGATCAAAGATGCTACCAGCCTTGTTGGAACAGATCAGCTTCTTGATTATCCAAAGTTAGAAGAGAACTTAAAGCAGGTGATGGTCTCTCAACCCACCCTACCGGGTACACCTCTTTATAAGCATCGGCTGCGAGCGAGTCAGCCACACGATTCCCCCTCCTAGGAGTGAAAGAAACAGAGAACCCAACCTTGGATTTAAAAGAACTGAAAATATCCAACAGAATACTCCTGCATTTCCAATCAGCCAAATCGGAAGACCTTTCAACAACACATTTATGTAGATGAAGACAATCAATCTCAAAAATAACCATTTCAAGGCCTAAATCAATAGCCAACATCAGTGCCTTCCTTAACGCCAAGGCCTCAGTCATAAAAGCAGAAATTGATTTAATTTTATCCACATATCCCCAAACAAATAGGCCATAACTATCCCTACACACCACCCCAATGGAGGCTAAATTTGAATCAGCAAAGAAAGAGCCATCACAATTAATTTTCAGGAAACTAGGAATAGGAGCAACCCAACGTGGAAGCTCACTTGCCCTAGGATCAGACCTAGCTGCCTCATCAGAATTAATCACTGTAGCTGCCCAGAAATCAGAATTACTTGACATAGCAGCACTAAGAACATTAGCGGGGTTAACACTTTCCTGATTAAACATAAATCCATTTCTCTGCTTCCAAATATACCAAAGTATCCAACACAAAAGGGAAGTATCATGGGAAATCAAATCTGATTTACCTGTGATCTGAAGCCACCAAGATTTAAAGTTAATTACTCTCATTGCATCATACCGAGCGCTTAAGAAGCTTCCGAACCAGACTACCCTCGTCCATGGGCAATGAAAAAAGAGGTGCTCGATGCTCTCCATAGCCGCGTCACACAACAAGCACACACAGGACCTTGATCTCTTCCGACGATACAAATAAGCATTGGTAGCTATGACCCTATTCAAAATGCGCCAGATGAAATTCTGCTCTCCAGGAATGGTTTTCAATTTCCACACTGCTTTCCAAGAAGACTCTGGAACGACAACAAAAGGCCAAACTTGAACTATCCCTTGATAACCCTTCCTTTTTTCATTATGATAACCCAATTTTACTTCATTAGGAGCGAAGGGCCAGATAAGCTTATCCTCCATATCATTACTAGGAATGAAAATTTTATGAATGGCCTGTTGGACATTGGCTGCAAGATAATGAGAAATTGGGGACAGATCCCAAACCCCATCCACTATAAGGTCACTAACCATTCCATTAAAAACAAACGGATCGTCACTATCAGGAGGTTTTGCCGGAAAGGTCACATCAGGAACCTAACTATCCCCCCATATTCTAATATTACCACCTGATCCTACATCCCACTTGATATCTTTCTTCAAAAAATCACGGCCGTCCAGAATACTCGACCAGCACCAAGATGCTCTTGATCCTTTCTTAGCTTCAATCAGCTCCCCCTTAGGAGAATACACACTTTTTAACACTTTAGCCCACAGTTCATTAGGTTTAACCATCATTCTCCATGCTGTCTTGGCCAACAAAGCCTTATTCATAATCAGCAGGTCTCGAAACCCCAAACCACCTTCACTTTTACTCTTGGAGAGCTTATCCCAGGTCTGCCAGTGCAGTCTGCCCCCAGTGGCAATTCCTTCCCACCAAAAATTGCTAAAAAACCTATTTAATTCCTTACAAAGCTAAATAGAAAATTTAAAGCAATGCATAGAATAAATCGGTATAGCTTGAAGGACCGCCTTAATCATTACCTCTCGTCCCGCAAAGGAGAGGAGAGAGTTACCCCAACCTTGAATCTTCTTCACCACCCGCTCCCTAATATAAGCTAGGGCCTGCGTCTTCATCTTCCCCCAAATACTTGGAATTCCAAAATACTTCCCCGGATCTTCAACTGCCGGAATTCCCAAAATAGAGCCCACCATGTCCTTAACTTCTCCAGTGGTATTTTTCGAAAAAAAAAAGACTTGATTTGTTCAGATTAATAATCTGCCCAGACGCTTTACTGTAGGTATTCAAGATATTGGCTAAATTATTACAAGTCTCACGACTAGCATTCATGTAGAGCAAAGCATCATCCACACAAAAAGTATGTGTGAGTGTCGGGCAACCAAGGCTGAGCTTAACTCCCTTAATCTGACCAGCCATATGACTCTTAGAAATCATCAGTGATAGGACCTCGGCCACTAAGATGAACAGGTACGGTGATAAAGGGTCCCCTTGCCGCAATCCTCTTGAAGGGATAATAGAGCTCACAATTTCTCCAAACAAACAGATATTAAGGCGTACTGACTTAACGCAATTCATGATCAGCATTACCCATTTATGAAAGAAGCCAAATTGCAATAGAATATTTTCCAAGACATCCCATTCCACTCTATCGTACGCCTTACTCATATCCATTTTTAAGGCAAATTCAAATTTCCCTCCAGTTTTCTTCCCCGAAGGTAATGGTAGACTTCATGAGCAATTATAATGTTATCTTGTATACAACGACCCGGGACAAAAGCTCCCTGACTTTGAGAAACACAGCAATCCAGGAGTGGTTTAATCCTATTGGCAATGATTTTCGAGTTAATTTTATATGAAAAATTACACAATCAATAGGCCGGAATTGAGAGACATGCTCCGGTCTATCCACCTTAGGAATCGGGTCGATTAGTGGCATTTAAATCCCGAACCGAAGAAATTCCAGCAAAAATCTAGCACCATCGAGCAAACAGACCCACCCACCTCTTCCCAAGCATCTTGGTAGAAAATCCCTGAAAAACCATCCGGCCCCGGGACTTTTGATTTCCCAAGACTAAAAACTGCAGCTTTGATTTCCTCCTTGGATATAGGTTGCATTAACCCCCGATTCATATCCTCCGTAATCGTGGGATCAATGAAATCAAGAGCACTAATCATCTCGTAGGTACCCAAAGAGGAAGTGAACAGATTTTGAAAGTATTGAGTAACATTCTGATTAATCTCTTCCTTCCTTGTAAGCCATGCACTAGAGTCATCATTGATACAAAACAGACTATTCTGCCTTCTTCTCTTTATAGTAGCAATATGGAAAAAACCCGAATTTCTGTCCTCTGCCGATAGCCAATTAACTCTAGACCTTTGCCACCAATACATCTCCTCCTGAGATAGAGACTTCTCTAAAATCAACTTTAAACTGGCAATAGTACTAACAGACGAACTAGTCAGCCCCCCTTGGGTAAAAGAGGCCAACTTGGCTTTTAATTCTTCAATAATTTTAGCAGTGTTGGGGAACTCAGAATCAAATCCAATCTACATCTGTTCAATTTACTGATAAAAATATCCAGCTTTCCATGACTACCCCCAGAAGGTTTCCACCAGCTATCTTTGATCACCTGACTAAAGTTGCTATGCATAGCCCAATTAGCCTCGAATCTAAAACTCTTTTTCACCCGAATATCCTTTAGCTGACATTGAATCCATAACAAATGATGATCCGACCCCGCTGGATCCACATGCATAACCTGCAAATTTGGGAAAACAAATCGAAGAGGGCCATTCCCCATTGCCATATCTATGCGCTCTCTAATTGTGTGTGGGTCCTCTCTATTATTACACCATGTAAACTGAAATCCATTATAGCCCAGATCCTTCAAATCACAATCTACCAAAAAACAATTAAAATTCCAGATCTTACGCCACGCATGCATCCTTCCCCCACATTTATCCTCCTGAGAAATAATCTCATTAAAATCCCCCATACACAACCAGGAATCCCCGACTTGCTGCCCAAAACTCTGAACTTCATTCCAACACAGAGTACGTTGTTCCTCATCAAGAGCGCCATAAATAAAAGAGATATAACGAGGTATGTCAAACTCTCCTGACTCAACAAGAGTGTGAATAAAATTAGGTGAAGAATATAGGATATCTACCTTAATATTTTCAGACCACCACAAGGCAAGCCCTCCACTATAACCATCAGGATCCACGATCCACTCCTCAGTAAATCTGCACCGACGACGAACCTTACGAACTACACGTTGCTTCTGTTTTGTCTCCATTAAAAAGACCATATGGGGCTGTTTTCATAGACATTTGTCCTTCAAATTTCAAACTGTCAAGGCAGCCCCAAGCCCTTGGCAATTCCAAGCTAAGCAATTCATTGTGAACCAGTGGTTGGTCCCATCCAACCACCGGCGTTTTGGGGAGAGGAAGAACAATCTTCCTCATTAGAAACATCAGAGCCACTAAGCCAGCTATCCAGAAATTCAATTTCACCAGTTACCTGCGAGATAGATGGAGGAGGGATGGCAGAACGCCGAGCAAGAGACTTCAACGATCTATGATTTCTTCGACATCTCCTTTGACCAGAACTCCCAGTTGCCCGCAGCGGAATAGGGCTCACAGGGGCATCAAAGATCAATTTTTGTTGCCTTTTATACGATTATGGAGAAGAGTCTAATTCATGGGGTCTCTTAATCTGGAACCTCCTCAAAGAGAGAGCCATGGCCGAAACAGGGGAGAGTCCACCAGGTGGAATAGTACAATGAAGACTAGGTTCTGAGTCGTTGGGAAATTCCACGAAATAATGCTGACCCACCTCCTTAATATTAATATCCTCAATCCCTTCATTGACTTGGTCTGGATTCGGTGAAATAGGCCCAACGGCATCTTGGGCCTATGACTTAATTGGAACCACATAACCCAGCGAGGGGCCCACCACCTCGTCAACACTCTGATTCCCCAACCCAAAAGGCCCCTGCGACACAACCCCTTCAGCGTCAAAATCCTTTTTGCTCCTATTGTTTATTCCAGAAGTCAAAATGGTCCCATCATCAGAAGAAAAAGGCTATCCTTCATGTCCCATCTTAACAACTTTTTGGCAAGTAATCTCCTGACTCAGCCGAAAATAATCCTGACAGTTACCATTCCCATGATCAGACCTACCACCAGTCGTATTCCTCCCCTCCGACCTATCCTCAGAGATTTTCTCCTTCCCCAGCAACAAACTCCGGCGAGCTTTGCGGCTGGAATCCCCAAGGTCAATATGATTAACTTCACACCAGTCCGACTTGCACACAACCACAAGATCCTCAACCGTTCTCACCCCTGGCGTACCCAACCAGCTTCCAAATAGGTTCTTCTTCCCTGGATCATCCTTCCGACCAAAAGGTTCCAAGCAACTCCGACCTTCATGACCGATTCGACCACAGGTAAAGCAGAAGTATTGAAGCCTTTCATACTTAACCGAAACCCAAGCCAGCTCCTTTTTATCCCGTGGAACCCAGAACCCAGAAGACAGCGGATCTTTCATATTCACCAACGTTCTTACTCTAATAAAACTTCTTTCAAGTCGACCTCCTACCATCGGGTTTTCAGCCAAAGCCATTTTTCCTACCGAGTCTCCGAGAATTTTAGCATTTTTCTCGTCAAAAGCCTCTAAAGGCAAACCATGGAACTGAACCCAAAACGGAGCCCTATCGAAATTGACGTCCTTAAGAACCATATCATCCTCCCATACCTGAAGGTTGAGAAGAAAACCTTGAATCGACCACGGTCTACCTTTAAGAATGCAGCCAAACTCCTTAACAGTGTGAAACCAGAAAAGAAATATGAGTTGGCTACTGTCTAGCTCATGCACCTCCAAATCGTCCTCTAGTTTCCATCCTTTTCTGATCATTGATATAACAGTCAGGATATTTATTTTTTTCCCAGTAAGGATTTTCCCCATTAAAGTACCTCCATATTTCTCCTCCTTCCTATCCAAGCTCAAAACCACCTGCTTTGGAACCCTAACACCACTACTACAATCGCCCACCTCCACACCTCCCAACTTCCGACAGAAAGAAACACACACAACACTCACCCACTCAAGCAGACTTACAACACCAAGAAAAAGAAGAAGAGAGAAGATGTCCGCCGTTATCAGGAAGAAAGAACGTCAGAAAAGGAAGGCTCACGGAGAACCACACATACTCACCAGGGAGAGAGGAAACACTCACGGAGAGAGAAAAGTAGAAACAATATATTTTATCATAGGGAGGATATTCATCAAAAGAAGACTCCTTGAGTTTTCTTTTTCAACCAAAAAGAAGAATCGCCGGATATTGACTTTCTTGAATCTTAGATTCTGAATAACATTGATGCCTTCAATGATTCCCAACATCTCTATTATGCCAAAGTGGGCTGAGAATTTCTTAGTTTCTTAACGGATCAAAAGCTACATCATTAAAATCATTCTTCCAAATATTCCATATCTTTTTTTCTTTTCTTTTTTTGCTTTTGACAATTTGCTTACATTAATATTTCAATCAATCAGTATATGATATAAAATTTATATTGAGTGGACCATATTTATAAGCCGTAAACAATACAACTGCACCGTAATCTAATATAAATAATTAAAATAGAACATATTTATCATATGTACTTATGCAAATTGTTCTGGTGTAGAACACAAATGTCTAGCTTTAGGCAAGCTAGTAAGTCGATATAGGATCTTTAGTCTTCTCTCGAATATCTATGGAGGAGATATCCAGATAGATAGGAGATCACAGAGCTTAAACACAAGGGTTTTCACCCAAAGGCGTGGGGTGTGTGCTCTGTGTATGCAATATCGTAAATAGGTTCAGAGAATGTGTGTACCGTGCACCTGTTGGATCCTTCCTATTTATAGAGGAAGGGTCCTCACCGTTAGTTGGCAGCTTTCCTGCCTTTCTACTCGGCATATCCTTCCCCCATCATTCATGATGATGGGGATCGTGGGATTCGAGATCACAGGATCATGGGATCGTGGGTCCTGTCCCTGTAGGAGCACGTTGATGGGCCTTATCTTCCGAGGCCCATTTATCTCGGTCCATAACACTAATTATATTTTTTTGTTCGAAGCATCAGCATCATATTATTAATTCAAAAACTTTAGCGAATATACGGTTTTACTTGGGTATATTATGATATCGTTTAATTGTTCGACGTGAAGTTCAGGCTCTCAAAAGGAGGAAGGCTATGTTCTTTTTTTATACATAAATTTTAGGAAAGGGGTTAGACTTACCCACGATTCAAAGGCAGAGCGAAGTCTCTTTTCCTCCTAGGTGATATTAATGTTGGGCAGGGTGAGTCGTTTATTACCTTCAGACATTTACCTAGACACCGAGGAGCTATAGGATACCTTCCCCAATGCATTGATCAACTCTCGGAATGAACCTTCTCCTTTTACTGAGAGTGTCCAACCCTTTTATTTTTTATTTTTTTTTTGGTAAAAAAAAAGTTTTGGAGGGGTTCGACATCAATCCCCACCAAGCGTGCCTTAAGATTTTACCGGCTCTATGAGCACTTACGGGACTTACGAGATCGTCTACCAAAGGAGTCCCGACGGTAGAGGGGATCGAACCCACGACCCAAGCTAAATCCTGATCCTTCTTACCATCTACGCCAACTCATATCGGCTTAATTGAACTCAAAGACGTTGGGTGGCGGAAGGCTGCGTTAAAAATTGAAGAAGCTCATTGGAGCCCCAAAACTATTTTAGGCGAAATGTTAGGAGGGCCCAATAACTTTTTCGCCGAAAACCAACTTATAATTAAAAATGGTTTTTGGAGCTTGTATTACTACAAGGGATCTGAAGGGGAAGGGGAGAGAATATTTTTATAAGAAAAATTTATAAAAATTAGATAAGTGAGGTTAAAGTTTTTTTAATTAATTTTACATATTATTATATCTTATAAATTCTCTTTATTAAAATTTAATAACCCAACTTCTTCAAATTTTGTACACTCAACTTATATAAATTTCATTTTCCCATCACTCCCCTTATACGCCCCTCAGTTTTTCATTATATTTGGAACTTTTTTATAACTGACTTTTCAATTTATTATTCAAACAAATTTATATCAAATTGACACTTTTATAAAAGTATATTCATGAGTAAATTAAATTACACTCAATTAAATTTTACCCCAACTTTAACTTTCCAAAATATAGTTACAATAAATGTCACTTTCACAAACATTAATCCAAATCAGCCCTAATTTTCCTATGTAACTTTCTCTCCAAACGCAGAAATGTGAATGCTTCAGTTTACTTACGCGCGCACATCACCAGTTCACATTCCCAATAAAACTTCAGCTTCCGCATCTCAGAAGAAAAATGCCCAAAGTACTCCAAATACCATTTAGTTACACAGTAGTGTGTAATTGTCACAGACATGGTTACATTGCTTATCTCTTCACAGAGGAGATTCACAATGAAATGCATATAAGAAAGCCCTCCCTTTCGTTTTGGGATATAAAACACATATGTATGTGTGTGTGTGTATTTCTCTATACACACACAAATACAATATTGGCTTAATACAATGCTTGGTCTTTATAGTTTGCCCTCATTTTAGTTTTGGTTGCTATAGTTTCAAACCATAAGTTTTAGTTCTTTAAGTTTCTATACATTTAAAATGTGTGTCCCTATATTTTAATAAAGACCTGAACCATTTTACCTTTTACTGAACTAAAACCTATAATTTAAAACTATAAAGACCAAAATCAAAATGAGCAAACTACAAGGAACAAACATTATATTGATATTTTATAATATTATACCATTCATGCAGTTCAGCGATAAACATTGTTTTACCTCCTAACATCCAAACTTGTTTATCCAATCAGAAAACATTATCTGCTCCTTTTTGTACCTCAATTTGTTTCCGCACCAATAAATGAATACACATAGGGCAAAGTATTTTATACAAAATATGAAGCATCAGAAGGAGAAAGGTTTTGCATACACATCAAATGGTTCGCAGGCGGTCAATTGGGGTTCCTGTTGAAGCAGTAAAAAGAGGGAGAAAATTAAAACATGTCAGGGCAACTACTAAATTATCTCTGCACTTGGGATCAACAAGTAGAAAGTTTAGATATGGTTTGGAAAATAACATGTTTGGAAAATCTGGCGGTAAAAAAAACAATGTAGCACTTGGTTCATGGACATAATTCAAATTAAACCAGTATTTTTACCTGTCTCAGGCCACCACCAATGACACTGCCACCCGTCAAAAGCATGGAGACCAGAGTTGTCACCACATCACCGCCACCAGAACCACCACTACTGCCAACATTTCTGATTGCAGTACGCATAGAATTAAGAATGCTACCATAGGTTGTGCCATGTCCACGCTCGATGGCTTGGATAAAGCAAAATGTCATGGCTCCAGTTGATGTAATTTTTGACAGTGCCTGTATCCAAATAAGCATCAGGATGAATATATTCTGAGACATGAACAATGTTTAGTTATTACTAGTATGAATTATGAAAGATCTCAACTCAAATTTTATGAAACTTACAGATGTATCAGCAGAGGTTTGATGATCATCACAACCACTAAATGATATAACTTCACCACCATTTGATCCTTTCCATACGCCAGACCTAGGGCGATGGTCCTCCCACACATACTGCCCACTCCTATTATAAATTATATGGGGAGAGGCAAAACTTAGTGCCAAATAAACTTTTTATACTCATAGAATAAAGTACCCTATATAATAACTTGAGGGAGAATGCCTTTGAACTTGTGTTACATATATTTATGACAGAGTAAAATTTGTTTAATTTGAGATACAGCCAAGTCTTGGATATCATAAACAAAAAATGAAGGAACATAAGCTGATACTGTTGTAAGACCTTCCTCCAGTTGAAAGCTTATACTTCCTTTGGTCCTAATTATAAGGCACATTCCAAAAGAAATAGATGGTCCTTTTTTTTGGGTGAAGTAGATGGTCCTTATTATAAGTCACCAAGTGCCAAGATTTCCCCCTATTTAAAATCTCATTAATTGCAACTTCAATCACTTCTTGGATATAATTCATGGTATTAAATACAGGTAGATTTGAAAAAAAAAAAAAAAAAAAAAAAAATCCATTTTCAGACGAAGTTAAAAACTTAACCACCTCTCCTTGGTTTTGATGAGGTGGTTAGAGGTGCCTTATAATAAGGAGTGGAGGAAGATACCATATTGCCAAACTTGCAACAAAAAGAGGCCATATGATCCTTGAGATTAACAACAATGTTAGGAGCAGGAAAAAACAAAAACACATTGGTATACTGCACAATGAAATGAGCTATCAGAGTGAAACACAACTTAAAAAAACATTGCTGCAATTACACAACATGAAGAGTGGCTGGAGTTGCAAACAAGTTAAGAAAAGTGCCACCAGAATAATTCACAAAAGAGTGCTGGAATAATGCACAGCCAAAGTAGTTGGAGAAATTCTCAGGTGGTGGGAGAATCACTTGGAAAATTGCAGGAAAAATGAGTCAGCGTTCTGCAAGAAACTGGTTGCACAGACATGGGAAAAGCCACAGATGACAGGCAGAGATTGTGGTCAAAAGCCAAAAGCAGAGGTCCACCAGGGATGCACGAAAGCTCTGGCCATGAAATCTTTAAGGGGTAGCTCCTTCTTGCATAGAGAATGATAGGAGGCATGTGAACCATTTTATAATGAAATGAAGGTGGTTCAGCTAGAGATACAATGGATGTGGGACTGATTTAGTGTAACTAAATACAGAAGAAATTGGCAAAGATGAACAAATATTATGCAAATAGACATCTTTGTTCCCTTCTTCCAAACTCGAATCCAATTTGGAACTCCAATGAACTGGAAAGGAACAGAAAACCAGAAAAACCAGATTGATAAACAATACAAAGTCCCAATACCTGATCAGCTTAATACTTTGGGGAAAGTTATTTGGGCACTGGATATCAATATTGAAAACACAAAATTGATAACAAAAGGCACATATTATCATCCTGTGAATGAATAGGCTATTAAGCACTTACATGCTGAATAATTTGAGAGTTGGACTCAATTTCATTTGTCACACAAGAAATAAAATGTCCATAATATTCTCAATGAAATATAAGAAAGAGAAAGTACTGATGCAAGGTTAAAGCAATTATTTAGAATGCTATAAAAAAATTGTACTTGAAAGAGGATATATTCAAATACTAAAACAATGAAAATAAGAAATTATAAAAAATGTTATAACCTGTTCATTCTGCAAAGGTATGGCAAATCTAGCACCGTGCCACTATGGCAAGCATCAATTAGTGCATGAAGCTTAACACCACGAGGCAGAGGTCTGACAAGTGCAGCATTGATCTCATCATCAACGATCATGCCCTGTGTTTCAAAGTCAAGTGGACACAGAGTTTCATCAAATCCGTCTGCTTCATCACCGTTATAGTTCCGTTGTTGTGAACCATGTCCAGAATAGTGCAAAACGAGGGAGTCACCTGGTTGACATCCTTGTACAAGCCAAAACATTGCCATCCTCATATTGTGCTTGGTCGGAATTCTGTGGGGATCAGTTTCTTCTTCTGCATTTAAATTTCAGATGATGATCAATAATAAACTAATTATGGCATGAACTAAACTCCAATATACACAGAAAACTATTAATAATGAAGAATAGAAGTTAACTAAAAAAATTTCTCGTTGGGAGAGTTTGGATTGGGATATTCCTATTGCTTGGAGGAAGGGTCATGGAACATTCACTCAATACCCTATAGAAAATTGTGTGATATGATAAATTGTCTTCCAAGTTTAGTTCAGATACTCAGAGCTAATGTGAATTTAAACAGCCTCTTATATACTACCATAGCAACAGATTTTCAATTTCCCAAAAAAATAGTGATTTGAAAGTATTCACTACATTTCTAAGGCAAACATTTCTTTGTTTAAGTCCACATTGCCCCAAAACATGTCTATGCTTTTGTTTAATCAAAGTCAAGTAGAATAAATATTGATTTTGGGAGTAGTGCTTCATCAACCTTGGCTAGAAAGCTTTCCTTCAATGCGTTTATTGGTCAAACATAAATCTACTCACAATTGTTCTAAGGTGTAATTTTGACCTTTCAGTATAGCGTAAATGTTTAACCAACCGGGTGAACTAGCTTTACTCAAAAAAAAAATTCTTCCCAGCTTAATTGTACCAATCTGTTTTCCAGGTACTCGTAAGTCGTTATTATTGATCAAATTAGAGCTTCGGCCTTGCACCTTCCAGAAAAGGATATTTAGCATGCCGTTTATGGACAAATAAAGATGGATCGAAGGGTTGGAAACAAATAATTGAACTTCGAGATAACAACTTAAACAATCAAATGTATTTGAGAACTTCCAATTCGAGCTTAAAAATTAAAAAACAACGAAATCCCAAAAACATAATTGCATCTCCTAGATTCAGCAGCCCAGCGCCCAATCAAGAAGATCGTAGAATAAACATAACATACCTGTAAGCATGAGGATAGAAGATTCGGGGAACTTAAACCTGTTGATAAGCAGGTGACGCATGCATTTCGCATCATTGATGCACCCCTTGAGCTCGTGGCGGGAGTAACGGTACGATATACCGACGATCACAGCCTTCTTCCGCCCGTGGGCGTTGGGCGGGGGACCAGGCGGCGCGCCAGAGTAAGGCGACGGAGCATTCCAACTAGGGGGAGGAGGCACCGATGAAGGCGCCTGTGGAGGGACGGCACGGGGATCGGCTATGTGAGTGACGGCATGACAGAGGGCGCATCGGATGGATTGGGCTCCCGACGGCAGCTGCAGCGGCGTACGGCAGTTGGAACAGTTGACGAGCATAGGGGAATACATGACGGAGCAGGTGGGGGAGGGATTGGTAAATAAAGAAGAAGATAGGGGCAGAACTGAAATACTATAAAGTTATTTCGTGACTTGAACTTGAAGATTTGGATTTTGGAAGATGAGAATCGGGCGCGGTGATCGGACTTCCTTGCTAAAAGGCACTTTCAGAAGATTTGGATTTTGGAAGACGAGAATGGACGACGATTTCCAGCAAAAGGGAAGAGCCAAAAAGCCCGTGGGATTCGGCAAAAAAGATCCATTCCTATTGGTTAATTTCTTGGAACTGGGGATCAATACGATGGAAACATCTGAATCTAAAATCTTAAACAAAATAATAATAATAAGAATAAAAGTAAATTCTGCAGTTCGTCTCTCTCCCAGTTTTTAACTTAGCTATTGGTTTTAAGTTAGCTTAGATATGATCTAATATAATTAATTTTTCATGGCATTTGGTAAAATCTAAACGGGTTAAGGTGCAAAAATGATACGCGATTGCTCCAGGAGTCTTGGTAAAGAAAAAACGTTTTTTTAGGTGCAAAAAAGTATGTATGCCACAAAATTGGTGCAAAATAGCGTTTGACCTGGTGCAAAAAGTGACTATGTGGTTTCAAAGGTGCAAAAATAATTTTATGATCTTAAAAAATATTTCATGTATTGACCTAAGTCTTAAAAGGATCTTGAAAAAATATTTCAGGTACTAACCTGTACTAAAAAGTATTTTCGGATATCGATTGGTACAAAAATATTATTTCATAATTTTGAAAAATTATTTTAGGATCTTGAAAAAATATTTCACGTATTGACCGTCTAAAAGGATACTTGAAAAAAATATTTGAAATGCCATGTTATCGTCCCAACAAGAAAAAAGTCAAATATAACGGTCAAACGCTAATTTTGCACCTAATTTGTAACCACATAGTCACTTTTGCACCTAAAAAAAGCATTTGCTCGAAAGCACTCCTCGAGAAAAGACACGTATACATTTTTGCACCTTCACCCAAATCTAAACTCTAAAGTTTTGAATTTTTCATGTATAGTTAATTGTTGGTTTTAAGTTAGCGGGTTAAGGTGCAGATTTGTCAACGAACTATTACCTGAGGAGTATCTGGCACAAAAAAACAATTGGGGGTATCAAAATTACCAATAAACAATTAAAAAGTGAAAAAAAAAACACAATTAAAGTGCAAGTTGGCTAACGAACTATTACCCCATCATTGTCTTAGTGTCTCCGTCTTCTATTGATTATCACAGTGTCGGCGACGTCGGCGTCTCTAAAGCTTCCATTGTTGCTGAGTGTTCCACTCACCCTCTTGAACTCATCAAGGTCCATATGCAGCTTCAGGGCAAGAATCATGCATTGAAACTAAATCGAGCAGTCCATAGCTTTCGACCAACATGCGCCTTGCACACTGGTTCCATCCCTCCGATGCCACAAGTAGCAGCCGCCGTTGCCACAACGCTTGTTCGCATGGGTCTCATCTTTATTGGTGTTTGCCTTATCCAACAAGAAGACTTAACCGCCCTTTTCTCCAGCATCTCCGCCACCGTCCTACGCTAGTGCCTCATATTTTAATGTAATTGCGATAGTTGTTTTTTTTAATAGTTATTTGGTACTTTTTTTTCACTTTTTAATTGTTTATTGGTAATTTTGGTACCCTCAATTGTTTTTTGTGCCAGATGCTCCTTGAATAATAGTTCGTTGGCAAATCTGCACCTTAACCCTAAGTTAGCTTAGATATAATATAATTAATTTCAAAAATATAAAATTATGTCTTCTTATTGGATTATAAATATAATCAATTAGGAAAATATATTTGATCTTTAAAATTGATTAATTGAAAGGAAATTTTCATTTAGATACTATTTGAACCTAGAAAATTCCAAATGGTATGCTAAAGCATGGAAGGGACATTTAGGTCATAAGGGATGTTTTTACTAAAATGCCCCTAACTGTTTTTTTTAAAAGGCAAGTTCTATTTGCCGGCCGAAGCTTCACTGACGGGCCGGTGGCCAGAGCTCTGATGACAACTTAAATAAAGTGATTGATTATTTGGGTATAGAAATTGACGACTTGAGCTTCCTATATCCTGTTAATTGACAAGTTGAATAAAGAGATTGACAACTTCAGTATAGAGATTGACAACTTGCATTCCTCAAGTTGATAATTAATATACTCAAGTTGTTAACGATGTCTATACCCCTATTAGACATCATTGACAACTTGAGTATAAGAAATCAACAACTTCGGTAAAGAAATTAACAACTTGAGCTCTCCAAGTTGTCAATCTCTATACCATAGTTGCGAATTGATATATTTAAGCTATCATTGCCTTTATTCAACTTATAAACAACATCTGATAAAGCTTAAGGAGTTTAAGTTGTCAATTTTTATACCCAAGTAGTTAATTGTTGTACTTAAGTTGTTACCAGAGCTCTAGTTGGCGGCAGTGTGAGGCCTACCAAAGTGGAGCTCTAGTCGAGGGGATCTTGCCTTTTTAAAAAAGTGAGGGGCATTTTGATAAAAGCACAACATTTCAAAATGTCATATTTCTCTCGTGACATATGTGTCATTTCCATATTTTAACATATTTTTTAAAGTTTTCCAAGTTCAAATGGTATTTAAATGAAAAAATTTCTTAATTGAATCTATATATATTTGATTTTTTAAAATCTAGGAATAGGTAATATTTTAGATATTCAATTTTTTCTATTAATATTTAGGGAGAATCCCATGTAAAGATGGTTGAAATAGGAAAATCCTATATAAGGCTTGGTAAATTTAACGAATCTTAAATTAAGTCGGTGACCAAATCTAAGATATTTAAATGTTGGTTGTTTTCCAATAATACCCCTAACCCATGGTTAGGAACAACAAAAAATGCTCATCACAGCCCTCAGACAAACGCCAAAAGTGCATTATAGGATTAGGAAACATGGAGACCCAAAGGTCGCCTCAATCTTTGTTTTTCCTGCCAAAATCAATTCCATGGATTTAATCAACCAGTGATTTGTTAGTTCTCTATGTGTTTTGATGAAAACTGACAATTGTAAATGAAAATGAAGTTTGTCTTTGTTAAGTTAAAAATTTACTGTCAAAGACAAACTCGAGTTTAAAGTTGCCAAACTCAAGTTTGAACTTGACAGAGAGTAAGTCAAGTTATTTGAACTTAGTCAAACTCGAGCTTGGACATGGAAACTTGAATTTAACATTGGCCGAGAGCTTTTCAAAGAATCTTATTCTTAAACAAACTCGAGCCTGTTGTTGTTAAACTCGAGTTTATCCTTGGCCAAGAGTTCTCAACGGTTTCTTTTCTAAAGTAAACTCGAGCCTGTATTTGTAAACTCGAGTTTAAGCCAGACCGAGAGCTTTCAAGGAATTTTGAATTTAAAGAGACTCAAGCTTGTTTCTTTAAAACTCCAGTTTGCGTTTGTTGACTTAAATTTATTGTCAATTCAAAAAGTCTCAAACTCAAGTTTATCACTTAATGACTCAAGTTTTCCGCGATTTCAAAATGGTTTTCAAATGCTATCGTGATGCTCATTTCGAAAGAAGATCTAAACTCGAGTTTAGATAATCAAACTCGAGTTAGACACTTGAGTAAAATATTCTAAACTCCAGTTTGAGTCTTTCAGAGACATCTTCATTTTAAACTTCAAATATTTTTCAAAGAAGATGTTCATGGGACTCGAGTTTGGAAAGCTAAACTCGAGTTATGAACTCTAGTTTGTGCAAAAAAAACTCCAATTTAAAGCGCTCTGTTTTGAAATCATCTTGTCCGAATTTGCGAAATCTTTATGTATGATCCATATACTTCATATCATCTGTTACTACTATTCCTAACTATGTTTAATCAATTTGTTAGTGATTTTTATATGATCAAACGTGCATTAAATTGAGATTTAAGCATAAAGCAAAAGGTGATGTCAGAACATTTATTGCTGGTCTAGGAAACTTAGCACCCTTTTGGCAAATCATTCTCTGCACATTCCAAAGGTTAAATGTTTTCTTTCCTTATCAAGAAGCCACATCATCTAACGGATTTATTTCAAGGAAAGTCAACAAGAATGTCTGAGCACCTAGATTAAACCAAAGCATGAGAGAGAATGGACCTAGTTGCAACCTAACAGCTTCATTAATGTCTCCAACGGTTACATTAATGTTTCCAACGGTCATTTAATGCTTCCAACATAAATAAGCTGAAGCATTCAATTCTCATCATCCACAAGAACATAGAAAACGAAAAACGCTCAAAGTCTTACTTGCATTTACTACTCTTCTGTAAAGTATCTTCTGATACATTGAACTTCAATGATTATTTTTCTGCTCTTTAAGAGAGTTTATCTTTGATTATCAATCATTGTAAGAATCTCAAAGTTGTGGTACTTTGAGGTTGGGTTATCAGTTTACAACTTGTAAGGGGGAGTATATCCTAGTGAGAGGATAACTTTTGAGTACATAGTGTGTATCTTATTATTGTGATAATGAAAATCCCAGAATGTCTTGGGATTGGATGTAGGTCAAGAGTTAAGATCGAACCAGTATAAATCTTCCTATGTCAAGCTCTTCTTCTCTATCTTTGTTTTACCCTGTTTTGGTATCTCCAGTTTGGGTGTTTAAAAAGAATTTTTTTAAATCTCCAATTCACCCCCTCTCTTGGTGATTTGCTCCATTTACATTTGGTATCAGAGTAAGGTCTTCTCAAAAGAGCTTAACAACTCAAGAAGGATAAACATGGACGGAATATTACCTGATGGAGCTTCAATCAACAGACCACCGGGTTTCAATGGTGAGCATTACTCCTTCTGAAAGTCTAAGTTCAAAGTCTTCGTATTGGCCACCGAATATGGCCTATGGAGGGTGTTCAAGAGAGGGGACTATGCTCCAGCCACAGTTGAAGATGGGCTTAGAACTTCAAAGCTAGAAGAAGAATATGATGAAAATGACAAAAGGCAAGTCACTCTCAACAACAAAGCAATCCAGATGCTTCAAAGTTCTCTAAGTCAAAAAGAGTATTTCCGTATTTGCACTTTGTCATCCGCTAAAGCTATGAGGGATACTCTTGAAATTTCTCATGAAGGAACGATTGGAATCAAGGGGAATCGAGTAAATACCCTTATGAATGAGTATGATTTACTTCGTATGAAGTCTGGGAAATCCATTGGCGAATTCCAGCTTAAATTCACTCTTATGATCAACCAACTTGCTGCATTGGGCAAAGAATATGATCAACCTGTCCAAGTGAGAAAAATCCTGAATATCCTCAGCAAGGAATGGGAAGCTAAAGTCACTGCAATCAAAGAGGCTCGTGGAGAATCGATGGCTTCAGTGGCAAATTTATTTGTCAGTTTGTCTTAGTATGAAGGAAAGATTAAGTTCAGAAAAGGACTTGATGAGATTGGTGGCAAGAACAAGGGAATTGCCCTTAAGACTGTCAAAGAGGGAAAAGAATCAGATGAGGACGAAGATGAAGATGAAGATGAAGAGCTAGGCATGATGGTCTGAAGATTCAAGAAATTCTACAAGAAGGATCAAGGTTTCAGAAAGTTTCACAAGGGTAGCTCCAAAGACCGAGCCTAAGAAGCCAATCATATACTACAAGTGTGAAAAGCCTGGCCACATCAAGTCAGAATGCCCCCAGCTGAAGAACAAAGAGAAAGAAAAGAAGAAACTCAATAAGTTCAAGAAGAAAGCTTATGTCTCAACTATATGAGGAGACAACTCATCCGATGAAGATGAAGATGAAGCTGATGAAGAAGAAAGAGCTAACATCTGTCTTGTGGCTCAAGAAGAAGAATTAGAGAATGAAGAGGTAAACAATTCTGATTCATCTTTTGATGAATTGTTATTTGAATATAACTCTCTTCATACTAAATTTTGAAATATTACAAAAGAACTTCTTGTTTTGAAAAGGAAAATAAAATCTTTAGAAGAACAAGTTCAAAATATTTCTTCTCCTATTTCTACTTGCGAAAATGTTTCTAAAAACGATTGTGAAAGAGTTTCAGAAAAGGTTTGTGGCAATTGCTATATCTTAGAGAAAAGAAATGCATATCTTACAAAAACACTTGAGAAGTTCACTCAAGGTAGTGAATGCTCAATGTCATCTTAAAACATCAAAGGTTTACAAATGACAAATCAGAAATTGGTTATAAACCTGATTTTGATAAAAAGAAAGGCAAAAAAGAAATCTGAAGAAAAGTCTTATATGAACTATTTTCGAAAAACTGTTCATTCTTCTGATCCTTTTGCTCATTGCAATTATTGCAATCGTAAAGACCATACTACTTCTTCATGTTTTCATAAAAAGGAAAGAAAGAGTAAGCTTGTAGGTAATTATCAATGGGTGCCTAAAGGATCCTATAAGGTTCCTAAAACATAAGCTAATCCAAAAGGACCCAAGAAAAGATGGGTACCTAAGACTTGATCTTTTGTGCCTTGCAAGTCTGTTTAATAGCATCAAGATACAACAAATGGTACATTGATAATGGATGCTCTAGACACATGACGGGAGTTCAATCCAAGTTTGCTACAATCAAGCCTAAGGATGGTGGCAAGGTGACCTTCGGTTGAAACCAATCCGAAAGGATTGCTGGAATTGGAGAAGTTAGAAACAATGAAGGACCATAAATCGAAGATGTCTACATTGTGGAAGGCCTATGCCACAACCTCCTCAGTGTAAGCCAAAGTACAGATAAAGGTAACTAAGTTATCTTTGATTTTGAGGAACGCTTGATTCTAAGCAAGGATGTTCTCTCCTTGGACAACATTAAATATAAAGCCTTATTCAGGGCTTATAGAGAAGGTAATTGCTATACTCTTAATCTCTCTAGAAATGGTCTTGTTTCTGAAAAATGCTTTATTGGTAACTTGGATAAAAGTTGGCTATAGCACAAGCGATTAGCTCATGTCAATATGTTTCAACTTGACAAGTTGCTGAAAAAGAATTTGGTCATTGGTTTACCAAAACTTTATTTTTAAAAAGACATGATTTGTGATGCATGTCAAAAAGGTAAACAAACCAAATTGTCTTTCAAATCTAAAAATGAAATTTCAACTAATAGACCTCTTCAACTACTGCATATAGATTTAGTTGGACGAACTAGAGTAAAAAGCCTTGGTGACAATCTTTATACTTTGATCATAGTTGATGATTTCTCTAGATTTGCATGGACTATATTCTTATCCTCTAAAGATAAAATATTTGATCAATTTGTTGTTTTTACCAAGAAGATCCAAAACAAGAAAGGTTTCTTTATTGCAGGAATTCGTACTGATCATGGTGGAGAGTTTGAAAATCATGCCTTTGATGAGTTTTGTGATAACATGGGCATTGATCACAACTTCTCAGCCCCAAGGACTCCTCAGTAAAATGGTGTTGTGGAGAGGAATAATAGAGTCCTCACTAAGATGGCAAGAGCTATGTTGAACGAGAATCATACCTCCCAAGTGTTTTAGGCTGATGCCATGAGTATGGCTTGCTACATCTCAAATCGGGCATATCTTCGGAAGAAGTTGAACAAAATTCCCTATAAGGCTTACAAAGGAAGAAAGCCCAATCTAGCTCATCTGCATGTTTTCGGTTGCAAATGTTTCATCCACAACAATGGTAAGGATAACTTGGGAAAGTTCAATTCCAAGTCGGATGAAGGTATATTATTAGGTTATTGAAATAGAACTAAAGCTTATAGAGTCTTTAATACTCGTACTTGTATTGTTGAAGAGTCTATGCATGTTGTGTTATGTGAAACCAAGTCTGATATGTCCTTGATGATGATGATGAACTTGTTTTCAAAAAATCAATTCTTTTCGAAAACTACTCCCGCCTTTATTGGAAATCCTAAAAATATTTTCAAAACTGAACCTCAAAACTCTTATGAAAATTCTAGTCAATCTCAGCCTAAAGCTTAGAAGTTCATTAGGAATCATCCTTTGGACCAAGTAATATGTTATGTAAATCAAGGTGTAAGGACTAGAAAGAGTACTTTGAATGAAGTTACATTTTCTGACTTCATATATGATATTGAACTCTCTAAGATTGATGAAGCCCTTACAGACAATGATTGGGTTATCGCAATGCAAGAGGAATTACATCAATTTGATATAAATCAAGTTTGGGACTTAGTACCTAGGCCTAAAGATCATCCAGTCATTGGCACTAAATGGGTATTCAAGAACAAACATGATGAATCTGCAATAATTGTATGTAACAAGGCAAGATTGGTTGCAAAAGGCTATAATCAAGAAGAAGGAATTGATTATGAAGAAACTTATGTTCTAGTGGCAAGATTGGAAGCTATAAGGGTTCTTCTAGCCTTTGCTTGTATCAAAGGATTCAAGCTATATCAAATGGATGTAAAAAGTGTTTTTCTAAATGGTTTTATTCAGGAGGAAGTTTATGTTAAACAACCTCTTGATTTTCAAAGTGATCATCATCCAGATTATGTTTATCGCCTCAAGAAAGTCTTATATGGTCTTAAGCAAGCTCCTCGAGTTTGGTATGAATGATTAAGCAAATTCCTTCTTATCAAGGATTTGTTAGAGGTAAATCGACACAACTCTCTTCATAAAGAGTAATAAGCTTAATGATATATTAATTGTTCAAATTTATGTTGATGATATTATATTTGGTGTTTCTAATGATGCTTTGTGTGAAGTATTTGTTAAGAATATGCAGGGAGAGTTTGACATGTCCATAATGTAACATCCCAAATTTTGGGATTCGGCAATTAGAAATATTGAATGGAAATTAATGGAGAAAATTTGGCCTAATATGAGTATGAAAATAATTATTGGAATTTAAGGCCTATTTTCCCTTGAATTTTCAGAAAAGAATAAATTCAAGGAATATTGGGAAGGAATAGTTTATGGGCTAAAATAATTATTGGAAGTTGAGGAATATTTTCCTTGAATTTTTGGAGAAAAGAATTGTTGAATTTTAATGTCCAACATTAGGAAGAAAAGGAAATATTGAAGGCATGCTCGTGGGACCCAAAAGTAAAATAACCATTCTTGGAGAACAATTTCCACAAAGACGATGATGCATGCATATTTGGATAACTTCTCTAATATCCATTGCTAATTGGTGAAGTAAAGATGCATCACTATTTCGAAAGCAAGGCAAAGATCTAATTTGCATTGTGGGCCATATAATTTAACCCATTAAGTAAGCGCATAACACCAATTCTCCAGGAATTAATTCTTTTTGGCCCGAATCATTTGGACAGAATTATTTGACAAAGAAAAGATGAAGCCCAACAGTCCCCGCAAGTCGCTATTTCTCTTCGGCCTAACACCAAAAGCGAGAACACACGCACATGCAACCCATACTCCCTCGGTGCGTTTTGCCTCCTCGGTCTAAACCTTTTTAACATTGAGGAAGAGACAAATGTTTACAGACATAACCACATATTCCCTCTTGGAACCGCAGCATCATGCTCCACTATGTCTCATGCTTTCAAAGAACTCTCATGCTCCACTACTTTCCTTGTGTCTCCAACATGTCCGCCATGCTCCACCATTTCTCTTGAACTCGCAAAGACGCTATATACTCCCCTAGGTCCCTTGAAACTCGGCATCTCAGCGTACCCATAGTTTCTCATCTTCCTATTCTCATTCGCCTTTGCTTTGCGCGCATACGTAAAATAGAATGTGAGGTGGTCACATCGTGATAGACCGTGGAGCTAAAGAAGAGGAACAAGAAGGAAGCACCAAAGCATACATGCAAGGTTGGATTCAAACAAGTGAAGGTGCTAAAGAGAAATAGAGAAGCTGAAGAACCACACATGCAGAATTGGGTTCGAACAAGAGTTAAAGACGTTAGCTACAGTAAATTCGTGGATGAACAGTGCAAGTGTGAACAGGAATTATATGCTGATGTCATTGCAGGAAAACTGAACTTGCAGCTGAGCAGTGAACTTTGAGCAAGGTAAAACCGGGGTAAATGAACTCCTTTGACCCTGAAATTTTGTGGACAATTAGTACACATCATGATCTTTATAATGAGCTTTGGATCACCCAAATATGAGGTCTACAACTCCAATTATGAATTTTGGAAGATGAGCTAAAAATTCTGGAAAGTTTTGGTATGGTTCCGGAGCAACCAAATGACGTTGCATTTCGGACCAAGTAAACATTTTAGTTTTTCCTTGAAATTTTTACAGTAACTAGTAGACATCTCTAGATTTCTAAAAAGCTAAAGAACACCAAAATCGGAGTTGTATCCAGAGAGATACGTATTTTTGAAATTGACCTATTAATCTGAAACGTTTTTCTGGACAGCAAAGAAAGAATGAAAATCTGGGAATGATACAGAAATAAATAGGTCTAGTGATTATTTTTCTTGATACTAGACTTAATTAGGGGCAAATAGAAATTTGAACCACCCCAATCGGAGTTCTGTAGAATTAATTATGAGTTTTCAAAGATTGGCCAAAATGTTGACAGCTTTTAATTACATTGCGAATTTAAGAAAGAAATGGCCTAAGTAATAAGAATGAACTCCAAGGGTGTGAGAAAGCCTATGAGGATAAAATAACCCATTAGGTATTCATTTTCCATGGCTCTAATAATATGAACATGTGTTTAGGCCATGAGAAGTCAAGAAAGAAGAAGAATCGGATGTGCTTCAAGCAACTCCGTAGTTGGAAGAAAAGATACAAGCGGAAGACAAAGGCTAAAGTGGTGGGTAAATCATTATCTTGTTAGCTTGTATGTATGTATTAATGCATGACTGATCATGTTTGCTAGATGGTTTACATGTTTATTTCCTAGCTATGGAATTGAGGCTGCGGTCTCATAGGGTCAACGTGTCCTAAAGGGTCGGTCCTTGGCCGTTAATCATGATTACGGTGCGACTTGTTTATTGTGGATTATTCTATGCATATACATGTGTTATACTGTTATTTACATTTCATACCTGCATATGAGATTAACTTACCCCGGGGTTCATTCATTTGAACTCCGATCACATGAAATAGACAGTGAGCACAAAGGGCTAGTAGTTCCGCACCCGACTCCGTGACCGGAGTGTTGCTTGAAGGCAGCACACTGAAGGGAGTGCTTGAAGATACCATAGAATGAATAAGCAGAAAGAAGGCCCTCAAGAATGTTGACGCTTCTGTACGAATAGCGTAGGGCCGGGTGTTAAAGAATTAAATGGGTATTGGCGATGAACACCACCGTTATGTAATCAAAGTTTAAGTTTGTATCAGTATGTGTTTAAGAACGCTTCCGCATATGCCGAATAAAGAAGATCCATAAGGGTGTTAGAATCATACTACCCGCCACCCAGAAGGGCGAGGCCGGTAGGGGTGTTACACATAATGGGAGAACTCAACTATTTCCTTGGTTTGCAATTCAAGCAACACAAATATGGTATCTTCATTTCTCAGACCAAATACCTGAGAGATTTGCTGAAAAGTATGGTCTGAATGAATGTGATGGTGCTGACACACCGATGAGTTCTATTGCTTCCTTGGATGCTGATGAGAAGGGAAAAGATTTCAACATCACAAGATATAGAGGAATGATTGGATCATTGCTCTACTTGATAGCAAGTCGGCCTGATATCTAGTTTAGTGTGGGCATATGCGCTAGATTTCAATCCACTCCCAAAGAGACTCATGCTGAACATGTGAAGAGGATATTTAGATATCTTGCTGATATAGAGGAGTTGGGATTGTGGTTTCCCAAAGGTCAACCTGAACATCTGGTGGCATATTCAGATTCAGATCATACCGGATATAAGACAGATAGAAAGAGCATAAGTGGTCAATGTCAATTTCTTGGTGGCTCACTTGTCTCTTGGTTCGAGAAGAAGCAAATAACCGTCTCAATGTCATCAACTAAAGCTAAATATATTGCTCCATCAAGTTGCTATGCTCAAGTTTTATGGCTCAAGCAAATGCCTTCGGATTTGGGACTTCATCTCAAAGAAATCACAATTCTTTGTGATAACACCAAAGACAATAAGCTTGGTAAAGAATCCATTGTAAAATACTCGGACCACGCATATTGATGTTAGACATCACTTCATTAGAGACCATGTTTAGAAGAAGGATGTCAAAGTGATGTTCATCCCAACTCACCTTCAACTTGCTGATATCTTCACCAAGCCATTACCTAAAGAGCAATTCACATTCATTAGAAGAGAATTGAGAATGGTAAATCCCAATGAGTTGTAAGTAACCTTTACTTAATGTTAGTTATGTTTTGATGATCATTAGATACTAACTTAAGCATCATAATGTCTAGTTATGGTTTATGCGGGATGTCTGTTAAAACTGTCAATCTACTGAAGTTTGTTGTCAACAGAGGCAAACTCAAGTTTGTCAACATCAAACTCAAGTTTACAGAAGGAGAGAGCAAACTCTGGTTTTGGAGAAAACCAAACTCGAGCCTACAAGTGGGAAACTCAAGTTTCGTTCAGACGGAGAGCAACCCTGTTTTGCCAAGACAAAAACTAAACTTAAGCCTCAACATACCAACCTTGAGTTTACAGGAGACAGAGAATAACCGAGGGCAGAGAAACTTCAAAACTCGAGTTTGTAAGTATTAAACTCAAGTCTACGTAATATTTCAAGTGCTCACATATACACACTTGAAGTCCAGGTTAGTACATGTTTATTGATGAATACTATTTATGCCATGTTTTTCCCTATAATGTGTGACTGTTTTGTGTATTGAATATGAGCTTAAAATCATTTAATCCGAGCAAATATGTCATAATTCATGCATATAGGATAGATCTTACAAATCATGATAAATGCATAATTATCCTATATATGTGCATAAGAAGAAGGCAAGTTCAAGGGTTTATTATGAATGCACATAGCATAGATACAATACTATCGGGTCAGCCATATCAAGCTGCAATACAATGCAACTCATATGCAATAGCAGCGTAAGTGAAGCAATGCTATGCGCCATATGTTCTGACTTTTCCTCGAGGCTTTTTTAGGAAATAAGTGCTAGTTAATGGACGGACGTTAGTTCACGATTAGATTGCTGACGTATTGGATTAGAAGATACGGAGGATCGAAGATTAAGATTTGGAGAATCTCGCAGTATCAGCAGAATCACTCTACCGAATTTGGAAAGTTGGACCAGTTGGACCTGACAGATTTGGAAAGTCCCAGGTCACTGAACTTACGCCATAAGTAAACCTGACTATAAAAGGAAAAGACGGCCAACCCTAAAGGGGATCGAGTCGTTGAGAGTCAAAGAAATTCTTATTTGTCTAGGCTCGAAAGAAGAGTGAGAGAAGTTGCAAAGCACGAGAACTCTAGAAGAACCCAGCACCCTTCCTTGTAGTGAGACAGAGACGAGAAGATGTGGAGTTGTCAAGTGATAAGCTTCTCCCACGGTGTCGAAACCTCAAACGAACTTTCTGTTTACTTCTGTTGATTTTTAGTTTATCTTTTGTCATGGGCTATTCTGCTATTATTTGTTTTGTGATTCCCTCATTAATCTTGAACTAAATTTCCTTTGGCTGAGTGAGGATGGATACTTAAGTGTAGAATGAACCCGGTTTGCTAGTTCTTTAATTTAATAAATTCAGTTTGTTCATCAGTATTTTTATCTCCTGTCGGTTAGCGAAAGCTAAGGGCTAGATCAGTGGCCTCGCTTCGGAAGTGAGTCGGGTTAGACATCCGATAGGCGTGTTTGCTAGGCAAAAGGGTGCAAGACTTGACCTATCATTGTAGGCTTTAGGAATAGATTACCGCTCATAACCATAACACCTTGATTTGGAAAGAGAATATGAACTAGAAAATCACCATAGGCATATGGGAGAAGTATAGTTAAGGTTGTACGTATATGATGCGGGAGCTTCTGTAGAATATAGTGGTGGGTTAACTGAATAACATTGTGAAAGGCGGTTATGCTGTAGCATTGTGGAAGTTGTGCAGTATAATTGCTATAGTAGTGCGTTAAGGCAAACTGGGGGATTGATATGCTTAGGATGAAATCCGATGCTCAACCTATCTTTTAACTAATATCTTCTTGCGACTATGATCATTTGTTTGTTTTCTTCCTTATTAGTTATAATCACACAAAAATCGCAAACCAATCATACTTTTCTTCTAATTTTGAACACAAATGTTTGTGTGAATCAGTATCATCATCGGTATCTCAGTCTCTGTGGGACGGACGATACTCTACTTACTCTTTATTGCTTGTTCGACTGGTTCACTTGCCATTAAGGAAATCGATCAACATTTTTGCAGACTCAAGTTTGTTCTAGTAAACTCGAGTAGGTAACTCGAGTCTATAAGTTTAAACTCAAGTTTGTCGCACCCTATATATATATCTGAAACTCATATATTCTTCTTCACTTTACTCCTCCCTTGAGTATAAACCTAAACTCTTTGAAACCTCTCCTCTTCCTCGACCTAACTCGAACCTCCTTCACCAAAATTGGCTCCTAAACGTTCCGCTAAGACTCAGGACACTGATTTGGACTATAAGCAGACTAAATCAATAACTCCTCCTCCTCTGCAAAGACCTAGAAGAGAGAAGCATGTGCCACGACGTTTTTAACCGAAGGTGACATTCGAAGAGCCTTCTCCCAAGATTAAAGCGAAGAAGCTTGTGGTAGAAGAACCTTCTGCGACTCCCAAAAGAAAATCAATCGACCCTGAAGCTGCTGTCCAAAAGGACAAAGAAGAAGTTGTTGAGGCTGCTAAGATTAAGAAGAAGAAGAGATCAGTTACATCTTCTGAGTTTAGAAGTTCTAATAAAGGTCAAGGTCCTTCTAAAGCTCCTTCTTCATCTAGACCAAGAGAGTAGTCAAGCTCAAAGGTATTCAAAGAAATCCATACTCTCTATGACATTTATAACCATTCTTCTGCTCCTAGTGGTTTTTGCACTACTACTATGCAACTTCAAAATGAATAGGTCATTTCGGTTTCAAGAGCGTTATCTTCATAAAATGGACAAAATCTTGAAAAATTAGTTTTAGTCTGCTCCTGGTCCAAGTTTTGATGCTTCTGGTTTTGGTACTCCCTCTTTTACTCCTATTGGCCTTAGCTTCAGCATTCCAAAATTTGAGCCTTCACCTTCTTCACTTAATTTCACTTTCACCACTCCCATGATTTCAACTACCTCAGTGGTTGATTCCACCCCAGCAACTGTCTTTGTTCCTCCCTCTAACACCTCCACTGTTAGGCTTTCATATGAATCTCCTGACTCTCCTCCACCCACACCTCTGGTTGATCCTCAATTTGAGGATTCTAACTCAGTTCCTCCTTCTACTACTTCCTCTGGTCTACCCTTGCTTGGTGATGACAAAGGGGGAGAAGAACAGTGAAGAGTTAACTAGCTAGTTTAGCATTTCAGTGTATATCATATAAATTTATATCATTTTGTTGTATTTCAAAAATTTGATATACTTTTTGACTGAATGAATGAATGGCATATTTTGATATTATCAGTTGTATATGCTTCTATTGTTAACTTTGATGGATTTATTTTGTTGAATGAATTCAATGAACTGTGCTTCTAATGTTTCAAGGCTTGTTCAGTCATTTCCATTTTTTTAGATGCTTAAATCTGTTGAGAATCTGATAAATGGTTTACAAGTATTGTCATCATCAAAAAGGGGGAGAATGTTAGTTCTCTATGTGTTTTGATAATAACGACAATTGTAAATGAAAATGAAATTTGTCTTTGTTAAGTTAAAAACTTATCGTCAAAGACAAACTTGAGTTTAGAGTTGTCAAACTCAAGTTTGAACATGACAGAGTAAGTCAAGTTATTTGAACTTAGTCATACTCGAGCTTGGACATGGAAACTTGAGTTTAACATTGGTCGAGAGCTTTTAAAATAATCTTCTTCTTAAACAAACTCGAGCCTGTTGTTGTTAAACTCGATTTTATCCTTGGTCGAGAGTTCTCAATGGTTTCCTTTCTAAAGTAAACTCGAGAATGTATTTGTAAACTCGAGTTTAAGCCAGACCGAGAGCTTTCAAGGAATTTTGAATTTAAAGAGACTCAAGCCTATTTCTTTAAAACTCAAGTTTGTGTTTGTGGACTTAAATTTATTGTCAATTCAAAAAGTCTCAAACTCGAGTTTATCACTTAATGACTTGAGTTTTCTGCGATTTCCAAATGTTTTTCAAATACTATCGTGATGCTCATTTTGAAAGAAAATATAAACTCGAGTTTAGATAATCAAACTCGAGTTAGACACTTGAGTAAAATATTCTAAACTCCAGTTTGAGTCTTTCAGAGACATCTTCATTTAAACTTCAAATCTTTTTCAAAGAAGATGTTCATGGGACTCGAGTTTGGAAAGCTAAACTCGAGTTATGAACTCTAGTTTGTGTGAACAAACTCCAGTTCAAAGCGTTCTGTTTTGAAATCATCTTGTCCGAATTAGCGAAATCTTCATGTATGACCCATATACTTCATATAATCTATTACTACTATTCCTAACTATGTTTAATCAATTTGTTAGTGATTTTCATATGATCAAATGTGCATTAAACTAAGATTTAAGCATAAAGCAAAAGGTAATGTCGAAACATTTATTGCTTGTCTAGAACGGCGGCGACAACGGCGGCTTCTCATGACGTCATTCATGCTCCTTGTGGCACACGAGAGAAAGAGAGAGAGAGAGAGAGAGAGAGAGAGAGAGAGAGAGAGAGAGAGAGAGATGATGGTAACGCCGAACTCTGGTTTTTCTTTTCCTCTTTTCTTTGTGAGTTAGGGTATTATTGAAAAATAACCAACATTTAAATATCCTAGATTAGGTCATTGACTCAATTTAAGATTTGTTGAGTTTACCAGCCTTATATAAGATTTCCTTATTTCAACCGTCTTTATATGAGATTCTCCCTAATATCTATACTATAGCAACATTGATTTGATGTTGTTTTGGTTTTATTCGGTGCCTTGACTTGTTTCTGTTGTGGCACCGTTCTTGTCTTCTCTTTTGTTAGTTATGTGTGGTGGGTTGTATGTGTTTATAATTGTGATAGTTTTGTCGGCATTAGTCTTGCTCAATGTTTTAGCTGTAATATCCTGAATTTTAGGCTTAGAGACTTGAGGATAAGTTTGTATTAGGCAGACGACTAAGCCTAGTTTAGGAAGTGAGACAAACATTATGAAGGGAGTTTCCCTTGATGCTGGAGACTAGAATTATTGGAAGGCAGTATATACCGACATTCATCAGAGTACTTATGCACAACTCAATGGGCATTTATCAGAGTATTCATGCACAGTACACTGGGCAAAATAGAAATAGTACATTATATTGATAGAAAGATTTTGATTACATTACAGGGTTACTCACATGATCTATACATGTTTACAAACTCTAAATGTCGATACGAAATTCCTCGACAAATAATTTGCAACCAATCCGGAACATGGGAAAAGCAATATGCATGCTAAATTTGTTGGTTATGATTAGTTTTGATGATGTCTTATATATATGCCATTCTTGAGAGCAAAAATGTTGCATGCTACATTTATCTTTTAGTTTGACTAATTCTCATATTTAATGTAAATGATAAGCTAAATGATGAAGAATCATCAAGTTGGGAGATGGGAGAATGAAGAACTTGCTGAATGGAATGAAGACATCATTATCCAAGTTCTAAGATTGGTCCTAGAAGTCTCCACAATCAAATGGAAGTTGAAATGGATCAATTCAGAGTTAAAGTCAGCAAATATGAGGGTCTAGATGAACAAACTTGAGCTTCCAAGTATTAAACTCAAGTTTACTACCTTGC
The DNA here is from genome assembly GCA_019022615.1 of Acacia melanoxylon. Taxonomy (NCBI): domain Eukaryota; kingdom Viridiplantae; phylum Streptophyta; class Magnoliopsida; order Fabales; family Fabaceae; genus Acacia; species Acacia melanoxylon. Next base: position 1,839,144 of record JAFJYJ010000071.1, on the reverse strand, counting down.
TGAAGTAATTTGCTATCTGATATGAGCAAACTCGAGCTTAGCACTACAAACTCGAGTCTATAAGTGTCTTCAGCAGCTTTGGTGTTTCTGGACAAGGCAAACTCAAGCTTACACTTACAAACTCGAGTTTACGGCGGTGATCAACTCGTTTCACGTTCAAAGACAGCAACGTCGTGGTAATTTGATGATATCTTCCAAACCATAGATCCGGTTGAGGTGAAACCAGTAGCATATGAAACTAGACTCCCAATGCGTCATTTGGATATAAAATTCAAGCCCAAAGGAGTTCAGTTCACGAGTTATAAATTGTGGAAGTTGACAGAGAAATCCATGCCACACAGAAAACCAAGCCTCAATGTTTTGCATGTAACTCACCATCTAAAACTCTAATTGAGCTGAAATCAGTGGCATTGGAAAATAGACTCAGAGAGCTTTCTATCAAGAGTTTAACCAACAAAAACGAAGTTCAGACCAGGGAGATATGGCCCTCGAAAGTGGACGAAGTTGCAAGCTCGCTGAACAAAGTTCAAAATCAGCAAGGCCAAGTTTACAAGTAGCAAGCTCGAGCTTACGGGTTACAGAGAGGAAATGCTGATTTTGAAGAAGTCCAAACTCGAGCTTGAAGTTACAAGCTCGAGCTCGAGAGTTCCGAGAAGAAATGAACTTTTGGAAAAAGCCAAACTCGAGCCTATAAGTGACCAAACTCGAGTTTAGCTCGGACAGAGCAGCGAGTCCCGATGAACACCCAAACTCGAGTCTATAAGTTATAAGCTCGAGCTTGAGACTTCCAGAGGCAAAATTCCAAGTTCAAAAGAAGACCAAATTCGAGCTTACCTATTTAAACTCGAGCTTGGAACTCCAGAACAGATTTACACATCTGATTCAAGAAAATCACCATGACTGAAATATTGTTTCTCATCAACAATATCCAGATGATTGCTCAAACAACTTATACTACTTCTTAACATCATTTATATCATTTGTGTATAAGTTTCAGGTGATTAAAGTTTGAGATAACATCAACTTGACGTAAATCAAAATCATTCAAGAGTATGAAGATGAACTTTGTTTGCTTTTTCGAAACAAAGAAAAGAAGACTGAATTCAATGAGGAAACGAATTTGAATACTCAACTATAAGGTTCTCCAATGGATTCAAACGTTCAAATGGTGAAATGCTCCAAATGCATTTAAGCTTCAATGTTCAACATTTGAAAATCACTTTTTATGACAAGTTATTATTCAAAGCCCACTTGTATTAGTTTAATATATCTTCTGAACAGAAGCAAGTGGATGATAGCCTGGAAAGAAACTCAGCCATTCTTCAAGGAAGACAGCAAGGCTCCCACTAACAAAAGCTGAACATCATAGGAGACATTATTGAAGAACCAAATTTCAAATATTCTAATCAGAATTGTTCCCAACAGCTATATTCTACAGAAATGCACACAACAGCTATATTTTCCAACGAATTCATATCTGAATGGATGTGCAACTCGTCATAAGTTTCAACCAAAGCATAAATACTCGTAGCTTTGAAGTAACGTAACATAGAGTACACGGAGCGAAAAACGCAGACACAAGCCGACATCTTCAAGATGCTAATACTCGATTTTCATATCATTTACTCTCTCTTAATGTTTACATAGGTTATCATAGAGAGTGAGATGACTTGTAATTGTGCTTCAATGCTTATCCATCTACTTCTCGAGAGAGAAGAGTTATTGTACACATCCTATCATTCTATCTCGTGAGATACTCAAGATTGGGTGATCTTGAGTGGGAAACACATTGTGTTGATTACAACTTGTAAGGGGAGTGAATCCTAGGGAGAGGATTACTTGAGTACGAGTGTGTGATCAAGCAAGTGTATTGATTACGGTTTGTAAGGGGGAGTGAATCCTAGTGAGAGGATTACTCCAAGTACGTAACGTGTAATCAAGTTACAAGAAGATAGTGGATTGAAAATCTCAAGCGGAGCTTGGGGACTGGACATAGGTCAAGGATTGGGCCGAACCAGTATAAATCATAGTTTGCATATTCTCTTCCCTTAACTCTTATATTTCCAGCACATATATATCTGAATGTCCATACATGTTTGAATGATTGACTCGTTGCTTTATCAATTGTTATTGTCATTCAAACTGCTTTCAATAAGTTGTGAAAAGAATTTCAAACTTCCAAAAGTTTTATCAAACACCCAATTCACCCCCCTCTTGGGTGATAGCCAGGTCTTTCAAAATTCATAGTTTCAAGGCTATTCTCTGACTTTCAATTGGTCACAATCCATCTTAGCACTTCAATTAAACATGCCAGGCGACAATATGAATTTACATAGCACATGGAATCTATTACACATTTCCTACTTCTAGTGACATAGGAAACTCATTTCTCCTTCCACTTACCCTTGCCTCTTGCTTTAGCTTTTCCTTAGAAACTTGTAAGTTAGCATGGTTAGTTATTAGGGTTACATTCAAAGAATCCCAATAGCAAACATTCACTACTACTCAAATATACATGGAAAAGCTTGACATCATAAGATACTTGCAACTTAATAACTTTATAATATAACGACATGTTTATTAAAACTATAATGTATTACATGTATTCACATAGTCCTATGACATGCTTTAAATATAATCACATATATAAATGTATGATTTCACATAGTCGCATAGACATACAAATGTTACACCCCTACCGGCCTCGTCCTTTCAGGTGGCAGGTTAGAGGAATCCCTTTTAATTGTTACCTTTCCTTGGATAACAGTCCATTTAATTATACATCAGAGTACGCACAATAGAGCATATTATCGATTTGGACTACTTACTGTACTGGTAAAAGTACATTAAACAAAAGTAAAAATTCCCGATGGGTTAAGGGTACAGTCATCCAAGATAAAATACAAAAAATATAGATACATTTATCCAAATATAGATACATAATAAATAGGGCATTCCCTATTCTTCAATCTGTACCGATACGCCATACCTTTCCAAAAAGGTCCTTCTATCTCAGGCAAGATTCCCTGAAAACTCAGATCTGTCTGGAGTTCAAAAGTGAACCCCAGAGTAACCGTCAATACTGAAATACTAAATGCGTAAAGTGTATGTACGTAACCATGTTAGATATAAAATCACAGTAATATGCCAAATATATCACATATGCAAATAGATACATACACATCATCAACTACCACGGGCCGTCAAGCTGCCTTACCAAGGCAAGCCCCGGACTTACTGGAGTCACGACTCGTAGAGCCGCCTGCTCCAAGACAGCCCCGAACCTATCATCCCGTACAACCGTCGATTAAGGCTGACCTCATACGATCGTCCTCGACTAGGAACCACATAGTTAGGGACTCAAACCCCAACACGCTCTGATTGCATATTTGGCACCAATACAAAAACATACACACATGGAAAAACAAACATACAACAAAACACATAAAGATATCTGAGTAAAGTGGTTACTACCTGGTGAGGTGTGTACTGTCTCACAATTTTAATGTGCCTGATCACTTTTCCAAATATGCCGTTGTCCTAAACAACACCAAAATACCTTATTTTAATATTGACGAAAATACCCTTACATTATTTCTCAAAACCGAGCCCTTTATTAATTTCCAGAAAAATCCAGTGCATCAGGCCCAACTTCAATGATTTTTAATAAATTTTAAAAAAATCATATTTGGACGAAACCAACTTCATCTGAACCATTAAGATGTATAGTTTTCAAGAAAAATATTTCCGAGTCCAAAAGTACTTATATTTTGGCGTGTAGCCTGATTGTTTTACCCCGGTCGATTCGCCTTGATGCTTTTTGTACAAACTTTACCAATTTGTAACAGTGAATCTCGGAAGTTTACTTTATGCCCGTAAAATTTCAGTGAAAATGGAGTTCATTTAATATATTTAAAAATGGGTTGAAGCTTAGCTGCCCGATATTTTAGAAACTGGCAAGCTTGTTTTTTGTTCTTTGATCTTTCGGTGTTTTTTAGTTCGGAAACTTAAACCGTGACCAAACTCCATACAAAAATATGTTTTGAACACTTTGAGACCCTCAAAAACACCAAAATTCAATCACAACACCAAGCCCTAACACCTTGGACGAAAATCTCAACTTTGAACTTCAAAGAGTTGAGTTTTCGGTGTTGACTGAATCGGAGGTTTGGCTTGGTGGTTTGGGTCTTGATCAAGTGGATGAAACTTGCTGGACTCTTCTTTCCCTTCAAATGAGCACGCCACTTTTTGTAGGAAAATGAAGAGTTTATGTCTTTTATTAATAGCTAAAAGGAATCTGAAAGCAAATCAAAATATCTGGTGTTTATTCCTGTTCAAATGGATCTGGCTTTTGACTTATTTCCCAAGATATTCCAGAGAATTCTAGGGATCTCTAGAATAGAGACATGTGGCGCCTCCCCTCCATATTTGGCAGATTTTTACTTTTCATTTTGTGAAAATTACCTGTTTTGGCCCAAAACTTCTTTATTTTTCTTTTCTTTTTCCCCAAGCACTCTAGATGATTCCTAGGGCTAGGTGGCGCCATCTTGGGCCCACAAATCTGATCCCCTTGATTTTTAATTAATTTCCAAATTTATCTAATTTATCCATTTTTATCCAGAAAGTGGGACCCATACTTTGACTTTTGGATTGATTTTCTTTTCTTTTCCTCCTAGTAAATTTTAATAATTACAGGGGCTAGGTGGAACCATTTCACTTTCCAATATGGCCCCACATTTGTCTCATTCAGTCCAAAAGAATCCCCTAATTGGTCCCTATAGGTCCTCTTTCTACTGGTTATCATCCTGTGGGACCCGTATTTTGTGTTTGGGCCTGACTACAGATAAAATCATCTTATTTTTCTTTCTCTCTCCTGGGTGGACGAAATTAATGCCTAAGGGATAAGGATTTGACAATTTTATCTTTACATTTTTTCCTTTTTTAACCATGTGGTGACACGTGTCCCAATGTAATTATTACACTAACTTTTGCTTTTTGGCATGAGTCTTTCTCGTGTCTCTTCCTCTTCTTATTCCTCAAAAACGCAGGAAATCCTCACCTGACTATAAAATGTCATCTGCACACTTCTTTTAGCACACTTTTGCTCAGCTAATTGTCTCATACCTTAGGACATAGCTAAATGGCACTTTTACCAACTGATTAACACCATATAGGCCTTTTATGCCCATTTTTCCATTGACACTTTAATTCTACGGCTTATACATACTGGGTCTACTGACCCATATAGCCGAGTTACTTAGCCCCTAATAGGCTTCTTATCTCTCGATACCCTTGCGACTTGATAATTGAATATTTCATACACTTCTTTTTATCTCTTGATTAATAATTTAGGACTTTTTAGTTGATAAATAATGGCTTTTATACTTATTTGGGCTTTGGGCCTTTGATTATATTTTAGCCATTTTTAATAATAAAATTCCAGTTTTACATTGCTTCACTATTCCTACCATAACTCTTGAACTAGACATCGGATTTGCCTCATTTTTTTTTCATATTTCAGATGATTCAAAGAGCTACAATTGTTATGAAGACATGAAGGGAAAATTCGGACAAGAGGGCAGTCAATTTTGTAGCCGAAGTCGGATTTTTATTTGGGTTTGAATTTGTAATTAAAGCCCATTTTATATTATTTTCTGTTTGGGTATGAATTGTGGATTGGAGCCCCATTTCGTTTTTCCATTTTAGGTTAAGTGAGGCAGCAGCCACAAACAGATATTCATTCACGTTTTTACTCGCTTTTGGATTAAAAATACAAAAGTTTCATTTTCTCTCAATCGTTTTCATCTCGTTCATCATGTTCTTCGTGTTCATGATGAACTTCTTCATCTCCTTCCCATTTTCATTCTGCATAGCTATGATAGGCTAGGCTTCTGTGATTGACCCATGGATTGAGGATTCCACGAATCCAGAGGACACGCACTTCAATCGGTAACATAATTCGTTTCTGTTTATTTTAATCGGATCCGATTATAATTGCGGATTAGGTATTAGATTTAATACCTAGATTGATATCCTAAGGACATAGGTCGGACCGGATTCTGAGAGAGCGTTATGCGATCGCACAGCAAGCTCGCCACGTGTTCGATCAAATGCTAGACGATTGTCTAGTCGAGGGAATATCTGGACAAATGCAGAGATTTCGATTTGTCCAGAATCAATCACGAGTTTGGTTATTATCTTTTTATCTGATGAAGGTTATGGAATCTCAATTCTGGGTTAATCGTTTTTAATCTGATTGATCGTTGTTAATATGTTTCTGCATATTTCATTCTGTTTTTGCATATTTTCGTTTTTAATCTCTTTTGAATCAAAAACCCCTAATTTGTTATTGTTTTGTTTCGCTGTTGCTGATTTAAACTAACTGTGAATTCATTGGGAAACGACCCAGGTTACATTATACTACAAATCCTTTTCTAATCTGGTTATTTTGGGAGATCACGGCAAATCTCTGTCACGACTCTTCCCGAACCAGGCTTAGTCGTTTGCTTTCTTTAGGCTTATTTTCAATTCTCAGGGTCCAAAATTTGGGATATTACAACAAACATGTCAATTCATACAAGCAACAACCAAGCATAAAAAGAGTAAGGTATAGTTTGCTATTTTGGTCACACTTTAACCTTGAACTCTACTTTGCCTCACTAGGGCCATTGGTTGTCCTACAAATATAAAAGCCTAAAACATAACAATGTGTAACCAAAGATTATACACATGCTAATGGAGTAATCAATCATGAACAACAACCCTTTACTTCTTACTTTGTTCACTACTTTCTCTTTAAGCATGAAAATTTGTTGGCTCTTTGAGTTATGATGATAACAATACTTAATTAATTAAGCCTTTTTGTTGAAAAGACCGTGTTTTTGAATTAGTAAATTAATTACTCAAGTAAGTCTTTTTAGTTACTCAAGTAATATAGCCAATAGATCAGTTCTTTTTTCAAAATGCAAAGTTACTTAAGTAACATAAAATTATGCTACTCAAATAACTCTAACTCGCCGTTCTTTTTCCAAAATCATTCGACATTACTTTCTGGCGTTACTCAAGTAACAAGTAATTGCTCCGCAAGTAACTTAGTTACTTTCAGGCGTTACTCAAGTAATGAGTATTTTCTCCACAAGTAACTTAGTTACTTTCAGGTGTTACTCGAGTAATGAGCAAGTAATTTGGAAACAGCCACTCGGTTCCTAAGTTACTCGATATTACTTTCAGACATTACTCAAGTAATGAGTATTTGCTTCGCAAGTAATTTAACTACTTTCGAACATTACTCAAGTAACACATACAGGCTTCACAAGTAATGTTGAATTTACTCATTTTTAAGGAACCATTTTGATATTACTTTCCGGGGTTACTCGAGTAATGCATTTTAGCTCCGCAAGTAATCTAGTTCATTTGATATTACTTTCCGGGGTTACTCGAGTAATGCATTTTAGCTCCTCAAGTAATCTAGTTCATTCGATATTACTTTCTAGGGTTACTTTAGTAATGCATTTTAGCTCCGCAAGTAATCTAGTTCATTCGATATTACTTTTCGGGGTTACTTGAGTAATGCATTTCAGCTTCGCAAGTAATCTAGTTCATTCAATGTTACTTTCCGGGGTTACTCGAGTAATACATTTTAGCTTTGCAAGTAATTTAGTCCATTCAATATTACTTTCCAAGGTTACTCGAGTAATGCCTTTTTCTTTGCAAGTAATTTCGCTATTTCACTTCTAGAGCTTCTATTTCTTGAACACTTTGGATATTACTCAAGTAACAATTCTTGTTACTCAAGTAATATCTTTCCAGTGAACTTTTATTTTGAAAGTAAGAGATATTACTCAAGTAATTTCTTAAGCTACCCGAGTAAGTTTTCTTCGAATCATAGAAACCATTGATATGCTCTTAATGTCTGTTCTAATATTTATGGGTCATTATATTATTACTCTTAATCACTCTCAAACTTATTTCTTCTACTTCTAATCATCTTTTTGAGTGGAATTCAGTTGATTAACCTTGTTTAAATTGAGATTTGCCGAAAAGTTATCCGACGTGTCAGAAGCATTAAATGCATCTCAAAAACAGAGCCAACAATCGGAACTAAAACTCATAGCAGTTGAAATTATTCCTTCGAGGCATACTTATTTTGGCTATTATTTTGAGTCAACTTCTGCACAAGTAAAATCGATGGCGAACGCATTTAATGAAGCAATGGTCAATTATGCTCAACGGAAACCAACTGTGTCTAACGAAATTACGAAGAGACTCAATGATTATATTCAAAGTCTCACAACGTCATTAATTGAAGATCGCTATAAATGCTCACCACATTCAATTTTGCCACCTACCGAAACTCTGCGCAATCAATTCTACTCAACTACTATTTACTGTTTCATTAACATCGCTTAATATCTTCAGATATTATTCTTGTACTTTAGTGTTTATCATTTATCTATTCATGAGGAGTTAAACACTATTTGATTATTTGTTTATCTGTAAATCTTAAGGTTGAGGAACCTTAAGTGTGGGTGTACGATTACAACTTGTAAGGTGGAGTGAGTCCTAGTGTGATAGGATCATCTCGAGTACTGAATGTGTAATTGTAACCGTGATTGTGGATTAGTGAAATACCCAACGTGTTTGGGGACTGGACGTAAGTCGAGGAGTTAGACCGAACCAGTATAAATTCTCTGTGTCTTTTCTCTCTGTTTCTTCTCTGTGTTAATTGCTCATCGTCTTTAATCCGAAAAAGAATTTTGAAATCCTCTATTCACCCCCTCTAGGTGATATTCTTTCTTCACAATTGACATGCTTCTAAATTTATTTTCATCACCTTTCCCCACGAGTAGTCCAAATATGAGCTTATATTTTTCAAAAGCTCACTCATTTCTCCCCCAACTCCTCAAGGCCGAGAATTGTGTTCATTTCCTTCAAAAATTGCAACTTTGCTATATCTTGATCCTTAACAAATTTTTCATAGTTTCTTGCTTGAACAAAATCCATATTCTCTTGTTTAAATCCTTATTTATTCAAGCACTGATTTTATAAAAATTTGGGCAGCATTTCCATTTAGGAAATGAGCTCGCAAAATTTATTTATTCAAGCTAAGCACTGATTTTATAAAAATTTGGATCCCTTTAGGAAATGAGCTCCCAAAATTTCAAAATCACTTGAAACCAAACATTTAATTTACAACAACATTCTCTCGCACTTCAAAACCAATTCTCAACCCATAAACCATTAGCAAAACCTAAAGATGGCATCTTATAATAGACATATACGATCAGGGCAGTCATGAAGTCCTAGAAAATTCTCACCAAATCATTAAAAATTTATCTTAATACAAAGTGCTTTCTTACCTCACTTCCAATCTAACTTTATTTTGTTCTTGATTTCTTGTACTTTCTCCAACTCGAATCCTCCTTCAAACCCCTATTTTCAAGAAACTAAAACCATAGGGATGCTACTCGTGATGAGAAGAACAAGATATATGAAGGCACTTTGAGCTAGAAATATGGTTTTGGAGGTTGAAAAGGCTATTAAACTCTGTTTCTCTAAAATATCATAATCTTCAACGGCTTCTTAATCTTCTCTCTACTCCATTGAGTGTGGCTGCCCGAAAACTCATCAGAATGGGATGAAAAGTTGTATTTAAGTTGGTGGAATAAATCATCATATTGTATAATTATATCCTTCCACCAATAACAAACCGCCACTTGCCCTCATTTTGATTTCTTTAAAGCATAACCACATGTTAAATTAATAAGCGCACCTTATTAATATGCCCAGAAATTGCTTCATCCCTTGCTAGTCCAGATTTCGCCATGTTCTTTCAATTTGTGGACTCTAATTGGGCTGTTATTGACTTTTGGTTTTGGGTAGAAGTCTTGGCAATTTCTTGACGCAGTTGGAAGTAATTCCTTCATTATTTTGGGCAACTCCTTATCCAATAAAATCAATGTAATTCTTCCCAGAATTCATTCCTCTCATAAAATAATTTCCCTTGTTTTGCCCGAGTATTTTGAGGACTTCTTGTATCTTTCATAATTAAATTAGGCTAATAATCCTTTATTTAGACAAAATTCAATAATTATTTAAAACTTCATTTATGAGGTAATTTTCTCATTTGTATCTCAATTAAGCCTCGAAATATAGACAAGAAATTATTCTACCTTTTTCGTGTCTCAGGGATTTTTCCTGAAATTTTGAGCATAATTTCTAAAATTACCCTCACGATCAAACCTTTAATTACGCTCTTGCCCAAACTTGGACGGTAGAAATACAATATTTCCTTACGGAGTCTTCTTTTTTCAGGCTTTGTTGTGTCCTGACCAAGTGTTGTCGATGTTCACCATTTACGATGGTAGCCTTCCATTTTGGCCCACTTTTTGTTGGAAAAAACGAGCAACCTATGAGAATAAATATTCAGATAATCCAAGTCAGGCCTGAGGATACTATCCTTAATAGTAATTTTGTGACCACTGAAAGAGAGGAAGCGACGCTCCCAAGGGTTAAATGGACCCTTCCTGTAGAATTGCAAGGTGTCAAAACTAGTGGAAGATAAAGGTGACACAACAATAAGCAAGTTAGCAGAGGAAGAGAGACTTATTATTTGATGCTGAGCACTTCGTTCATGGATTTTATATAGCCGTAGACTAGAGAGCCGAGAGGCAACAAAGATGCCAGAAAGCACGCCCCTCAAGATCGAACAAACACCCCTGAGAAAGATGGGTTTGTATGTTGACAACATACATGTGTTGGGATCCGTACACGCAGCGGAAGGATTTTCATATATTTAAAACTTACAAATCCCATCGGAGGATTCATCAATGGCGTTTAAATCAAGGTTCGTCGAAACCATACCTAAGCGAACTCGTGAGGGTTTCATTCAATTCGATCTCGTGGGCTACCTACTCGATCAACGGAGCCGACTACGTGAATCCACTCCCTCTACCGGTATCCACACTAATAGCCTCCAACACCGACGGCGTGCTAGCGCCTTCGTATTTTCGCGTCTCTCTTTTTTCTCTCTAGGGTTTCTCACGGCTTTTCTAATACGTCTTGCAAAATGTTTCGTAGATTTTCAAAACTCAATCGACGTATTATATTCAAAATTAATCCTTATTAATCTTGAAATTTGAATTTGGATTAAAATAATATATTAATTAAATCTATTTATTTAATCCGAATTAAAAGCCTTCGATTTAATTTATCTCTATAAATTAAACCGAGATATGATATCTATCTATTTAATTAAATCGAGATGCTATATCTCAATTTAAATTAAATCGAGATATATCTTTATTCGAAAATTAGATCTGAGATACAATATCTCTATTTGTTTTAGATATTTAATTTATCAAATAAATTAAATACAAAACAAATAATAATATTATAATCTATATTAATGATATCATTATCATTTAATTTCATATTTATATTATATATATATATATATCCTAGATTAAAGTTGTATTCATTAAATCATAGACATATCTAAGATTCAATGAATATGGAAACTATTACTCGTGTTAGGCTATTCTTGTGTGCGACCTAGCCCCACCCGAGATTGGCAAATGGGTCAATCCGTACCACCCACAAGTCGTAAGCGGCCTCTAGCAAGACATTGCAACTACCCAATTCATATGGGGATCGATAATACGATACAACCTATCGTACAACCATGTCATGTCCCTTTTGCCATGCGATAAGTTGGTCAAGGATGAGGCATGGATAATGTCAACTTCCTATTCTTGACCATTACTTTCTCGATTCTTGAGTAGTCTAACAATTGAAATGGAAATTCCTTTCTATCGTAGTATGCCCATACATTTCTCAGAGTCACTCATCGAGGGGCCCGGTATTATCTCTCTACAAATGTGAGGGACAAATTCCATCTTGACCATTCACATTCCTTTGCATGAAAACCATTGATCCCAATCGAAGCCTTTATCATCACCGGTCAAAGGTGACTTTTGACTAGGTCAAAGACCAGCAACTCTCATGTAGGAATCCGTGATGATCTCAGGTCAAAGGGCGTTGTGACGCAGTTATATATGAGAAAAACGTATGACTAAATCCATACAGATTCTCATAGTGGGTCGGTCCAGCACCTTGTACTCTTATAAGTGCCCATGACTTTGATTCGTATCTCCATACCTCATCAAAGTCATACTGGTCTTATTTCATCTTCGCTCCCGCATAGATGATCAACCAGGGACATTGATGATAATCTATAAGATATATCTAGGGATACATTTATCACTATAAACATGCAAATGAAATGATAACTAAATGGAGAATACTTTAAATGACATTAACGTTTAAAGTACAATGACTTGCCCCTAGGGCATTATTTCCAACAACATGTTCAGGGAAGCTCTTGACTGTTGGTAATTTTGGTCAGAAGAGTCACGAATTTTATAAATCAAAATATAGAAACTTTTTTTTGAGCCTTAATAAGATATTATTTTGGTAAACCAAAATAAAAATAGTTTTGGCAAGCAAAAATATTTTCAAAATAGGTACCGGTACCACGTATTAACTCATACGTAGGTAGGGAAAAATCGCTTGATTTCTACTACGTTTTCCTTCCACTATGTTCATGGCCTTTATATAGTTGCATACTAGAGAGCCAAGAGGAAACAGACATGCCGGAAAGCATGCCCCCTCAAAATCAAATAGACACCCCCAACAAGGACGGGTCAATACATTTACAACAATGACATTCAAGGAAGCTATCGACCGTTGGAATTTTAGTCATGAATTTTAAAACTCAAAATATAGGGACTTTCCAGTAAGCCTTAATAAGATATTACTTTGGTAAACCAGAAAAAAAAAATTGGCAAGCAAAACTATTTTTGAAATAGGTGCTAGTGCTATATATTTACTCATGCATAGGTGAGGGGAAATCACCTAATTTATACTATGTTTGCCGTTTGATGACCCTTTCTTCTGTGGGTGAGCCCCCACTCCTCTAGGCCTATTTACAATTACAAGATAACATGTTTTATAGATATACTTTTACTCTCATACTCCCATGAAATACGAGACTTATTTCCTTGACACACCCACACATATTCACAACAATAGCGCACATGTGTTAAAAGAAGCATGTTGAGTCACACACATGCGTATGACCATTGTTTTTGGTGGTCATTTGAACTTAAAACTAGACCTAAACCAATAACACTTAGTTCACAGGTTGAGAAGTTTATGGTCCTATGAACTTAAAACCAATCATTTGTTGGCCATATATTTGAGGTATTAAGGGTTAGGTTATATCCCCACATTTCTGTTATTAACAGTGGTTGTGTGCGTTAAGATAGGCTTGCATTGTGTATAACAAATGCTCTAGAGATTTCTCCATGATCTCATAGGAGTAGCCCCACTCCACATTCGTAGAGGTGATTTCATGAAAATGCCCTTGCAATGTGCACACCATCCAGTAGGATCATGAAATCATTAAGAGCTTTTTCTCACCCTTAGTCAAAATGCATTCTAGCATTTCCCCATGCCATAGCTAAGAAGGGACCATTATTGTATATTTTGCTAGTCATAATTGATGAACGACTTATTCTTACCTATTGAATCTTCTTCATGGGATCACAAATCACAAAAGTTGGGTTGCCCTGTAATTTTGAGTTGAATTTAGTCCCATTCTCCTCAATGTTTCAATAATAGATTTATTGCCTAAGGGTTTTGTTAATAGATTTGCTAGGTTCATTTCTGACATTACATAATTGACTAAGATTAAACCATCATTTAGCAGTTGCCTTACAATATTATGTCTCAATTGAATATGTCTACTTCTACCATTAATTTTTTTTATCTTAGTTGCGTTATAGCTATCGCAAATTGATTATCACGTTGTAATGACACCATGGTGTTGGTTTGTCACCCAATGGGATATTTTCTAAGAATTTCTTCAAACATTCAGCCTCAATTTAGCCAATTCCATAGTAACAAATTTAGAATCCCTTGAGGATTTGGTAATAATCTTTTGTTTAGAAAATTTCCATATGATTGCACCACCACCAAGAATCAAATATATAGCCATTAGTGGAATTTGTCTCGTTTGACTTAGAGATCCAGTTAGCATTATTGTATCCTTATGATATAGGAGGAAATCCACTATATTGTATACTTTAATTTATGTTATTGTAATATTCTTACTAGAACCTCCCATTTTTACTACATGGGCAGTGACACTGGTATAAAAAAGGCTTTTGAGATCGAAGGAAAAACACATCGTAAGACCGGATCTGCGACTGGTTTCGATACAGGCGGTCTTAAAAGTCTATCACTTTTAAGACCATATGCGAGACCAGTGTTAAACAATTGTTTTTAGACCAAACTTTCAAAATATGAGGTCTTAAAAGTGTGACGCCTTGACTTAATACGCCTATATTTATCAAAGTTTAAGTGCACAGGCATTGAAATAATTTGGACGACTTAATTGCGAAATAAAAACTTTCTTAAAATAACTTAGTTTCAAAACATGAGGATAATTTTTTTGCGATTCGAATATATCCCATAAGGGAATCTTAATACAATAATCCAAAAATAGACAAATGATAAACGATACAATACAGTCTATCTACTCATATTTTTCCAAAATGTTCCATCTGTTGTAACCCTTACAGCTGCATCTTCCCTCTTGATCCCGATCCACTTCCTGTTTCTTTCATGCGGTCTGGAGTTCAAATGAATGAACCCCAGGGGTAACAGTTAATCTCATATGCAGGTATGAAATATAAATGATAGTATAAACATGTATAAGCATAGAATAATTCATAGTAAACAAGTCACACCGTAACCACAGTTATCGGCCAAGGATTACAGCCCTTTAGGACACGTAGCCCTATTTTAGGACACGCAGCCTCAATCCATAGCTAGGATACACATATGCAAAATTATCTAGCAACCATGATCAGTCATACATGAAATACATACATACAAGCTAATAAGATAACAGTTACTCACCTCAAGCTTGATTCCTTAATTTTGTCCGGTAGGGGTTGGGATCGGTTGAGGTGTCAAGGTATGCCTACAAACATTTATCATTGTCAGTAATCACTTGCAACCTAACTAACTACGTGAATTATTTTTAGAGGAGTAAAAGTGATTATCAACCCCTAAAATAATAATCCTCTTTTTAATAAATAATAATATTTATTCCTTTTTCTAATAATAATAATATTTATTTTTATTATTATTATTTTCTTTGCAATTATTTCTCCGGGTTGATTGGGTTACGGGTTAAAGGGTTTCGAGTTGGGGGTCTTTGGGATGGGATGCTAGGGTAAGGGTCTTTGGAATCGAGATAGGGTGTTGGAATCCGAGTTAGGGTCTTTGGAATCGAGTTAGGGTGTCGGAATCGAGATAGGGTGTTGGAATTCGAGTTAGGGTGCTGGAATCTAAGATATGGTGCTGGAATCCGAGATAGGGTGCACACTAAGTTTTTCCCTACACTTATATATTTCTATGACAACAACGTATATATATCTCAACATGTTTTAGTTTCATAACTCGATATATATATATATATATATATATATATGAGTAACAACAATGTTTGCTATTTCTTGAGCAACTTTTCCGGTTCTCTTCCTATAAACATCAACCACAAATATCTTTTAAAAATCCATAAGCTCCCTTCACTATTCCTTATATGCAGAGATTATATATATAAATAACTAACTCAATAATGACTAATCTGTTTCATTATATATATATATATATATGACCAACTTCTCAACATCATATAAACATTAAGATTTGTTCTCAATATGCTAAAACTTCCTCTGTTTAAACTCCTAAGAATAGAGTCTCATAAGCAGCAACTAAACCATGAAAGCAAGGTTGAAAGATTATATTACCTCATGCAAAGCTCAAACTCCCTTGTTATCGCTGCTTCTCAACGCCACACTTACCTCTGTTTTGCTGTTTGAAATCAGAGGAAAACGAATGGACTCTCTCTCTCTCTCTCTCTTCCCTATTCTTAGTTTTGGTTGCAAGAAGATGAATAAATGAGACTTCAAGAACAACACTTATATAAGAATGTATGGAGAGTTTATTGTCGTGAGCGTTAAAGCCGTTGGAAGAGTATGATGCTTCTGATCTTGCATGATCAGAGAATGAGTTAATCACACTGAAGAAGTATGGCTAATGACTTTTTGCTGATAGCTCTCCACTGTCACGTGCTTCACCTGAGGGAGTTAATGGGGATAATGGGCTGGTATTATACATAATTGGGCTTATGGTGAATATTATGTTATGAGGCCAATTTTAATACCTAATTGACCCTCTTCCAAGCCTTTATTTGCAATTATTGGGAAAATGATAAAATTAAATCCTTAATTCCATATAAGGATTCTCCTTTACGAATTAATTTCTCTTGGCCATACAATATCAATTCTATAAATGTTTAGGCCTAAATTATTCTTTATGAATATTCCTTAATCTTTTCTTGAATAAATTTAAGGAAAAATAGACCTTAATTTCCAAATAATTATTCTCATAATTATTTTAAGCCAAAATTTCATTTATTAATCTCCATACATTATTCAAACTTAAGAATCCCAAAATTTGGGATGTTACATAAAATTCATACTATATAGACCTAATATATTTTTTGTTAGTTCTCAAAACCCGGCTTTTAAGACCGAATGAATAAATACGCTGGTCTAAAAAGACTGACTTTTAAGACCAGACGTAT
The DNA here is from genome assembly GCA_019022615.1 of Acacia melanoxylon. Classification (NCBI taxonomy): domain Eukaryota; kingdom Viridiplantae; phylum Streptophyta; class Magnoliopsida; order Fabales; family Fabaceae; genus Acacia; species Acacia melanoxylon. The sequence goes on along the minus strand of JAFJYJ010000071.1, from coordinate 1,822,424 downwards.
TAAACAGTAGGTCTAAAAATTCTGAATTTTAAGGTCGGATTAAGAAATAAGCCAGTCTTAAAAGTTTGACTTTTAAGACCGATATTTAACACACCCAACCAGTCTTGAAGGTCTAAATTTTTAAACCTATTGTGAGATACATTTGGTCTTAAAAGTCAGACTTGTTAGACCGTCGACATTATACATTCGGTCTTAACATTCGGACTTGTTAGACCTCTTGTGTAATACTCAAGTTTAACTTTTTTTCATATTTTTTCCCTGATCTATTTCCTCCTAATTATACACATCCACCACCCGATCTAGCACCTAAAAGACAGTACTTTAAGCTACAAGCTATGAACAATCCATTATGAATTACAAATTGAATTATTGGAAATGAATACAAATATTATTCACCATGAGTTATGTCCTCTTAATGAATATACTATGATAGTACATCACCTAAATGAATATATACAATAAGATCGTTACAAATACAATGAGTTATAAAGACAACACCGAAATGAACATAGATGCCCAATTCACCATGTCTTCATCGATTCTCACCCAACAACATAACATTTCTCTTTTATATAACATTCCCCTTTAAGATCCTGCCACAAAAATAAAAACAAAAACAAAAGCTTCATAGTCAATGACATTGTTTAAGAACATAAGAAGGAATATAGTTAAAACCTTAAAGTTTTCAAAGAATTATGCATATGAATATTACCTGATGAATTGTCTCTTTTATAAAGGGATATCCTGTTGGGATCCGTACACGCAGCGGAATTTTTTTTTTAAAAAAACTTTACGAATCCCTTCTGAGGATCACTCAACCATGTTTAAATCAAGGTTATAAGAATCGAATCATACCTACGACAAACGGTCCGCGTCTCGTTCTTTTTGAACTGGTGGGCTACCTTCTCGATCAACCGGGAGCGGACTCTACGAATCTTCTCCCTCTACCGGTATCCACACGAACAACCTTCGAACACGGATGGCAGCGTGCTAGCACCTTCAGTATTCTTGCGACTCTACTTTTTCTCTCTAGGGTTTCTCGCGGCTTTTCTAATTCATCCGTCTAATTAATATGACAAGATCAATATCTATTTATAGGGTTTCTAAAACACTAATAAGCCATATTAAAATATTCAAAATTAATCCAATCAATTTTGAAATTCGAATTTCAATTAAAATAATATATTAATTAAATCTATCAAATAGATCTAACCTAATATATTTATTTAATATGAATTATAAGCCTACATATTTAATTTATCTTTATAAATTAAATATGAGATATGATATCTTTTTATTTAATTAAATATGAGATACTATATCTGTCACACCCGACATTCGTGTAATGAAACTCATCGAGTAAGATACCACGAATGTCAAATCCTCTTTGCATAATGACATTCATCGAGTATTAATGCACGGCTTAGGAAGAAAAGGAGTTCTAGATAGTAATACTCGATGCAAAGGTCGGATACATAACTGAAATCCATAAGATGTTCTTACAAATATTACAAACTTCAAAATAGTCTAATACAAAACATAGATAACCAACAGCAGTTCTTGGTCCATCTCAGCATCTTCAGTTTCCGGTATCCACCGCCTTGCCTTGTGAGCCACGTCTACTATACTTTTCACGCCCTGAACTTTCGGGGATGTCTGGGATTCAAACGAATCCCAGTAGTAACGTTAATCACTCACATAACAATGCATGCACAGTACATGGTAGACAACCAATAGCAATAAATTCAATATTCAAGTTCACATTCAAGTTCATTTGAACACCATTCAAATTCAATATTCAATTTTTGATCACATTCATTCAAATTCATTCAAAATCACATTCATTCAAATTCAAATTCAAATTCATTCAAGGACCTAGAGGTCCATTCCCTCAGCACTGGGTATTCAAATGGGCATTTGCCCTTCTTTCACAAATGTACCGATTCCCTTATCGAACAACCACCCCGGCCTTAACCGTGATGGTATCTAGGTTACCCCACATTCAAGGGCATTACCTTCCGGCTTTAACCGGCGATAAGGTTAGGTGTTCAAAATTCAAGTATCACAATGGTTCATACATGCATATAAAGGCATACGAGAATATGTGAGAGAAAGTTACTACCTGATGTCTTCACAACTTCTTATTCTCACCAGAATTCTTCTTGCTCTGCAATCTTTTGGCCAACACAAGTGTCCGTATCCTATATTATGTGGAGATGGGTCATTACTCAATTTAATCTTAATAGCAACATTAAGATTACGCTCACTAAACCGACCCATAATACTTGTCCTTTTTATTCACTTCAGTTGGTTATCTTTCATTGTATATTCTATAGTCTTCCCATAATTATCTATCTAGCCCTTCAAGTCTTAATCAAGAATTCCAAATTAAGGCTAGTTGTAATTTGCTTAAAACATATTTATTTTCAGACTTGACGAATTCCAGCTCTCAATTTCTCTAGGAACTTAGAAAACTCATATCTCGGTCTAGAAAACTCGGAATCAAGTGGCTCAAGTTCCTAATCGAAGTTCTGTAAGTCTATGATATAGGAAAAATAATCCACTCACCAAAACATAACTGAGTCATTCCCAGAATTTCGAAGTGTAGAGACAACTTCAGTCTGCAAACCAGATTTTTCAGAATTTCATGTCTAACAATTTTAAAAATTCATATCTAGGTCTAGGAAGCTCCGATTGAGGTGGTTCAAATTTCTAATTACACTCCTGTGAGTATACTTCCTAGGGAAAATTATAATCACCTGATTCAACTTCGGAATTAATACAGTTTATTCAGAGAGCGTTACCGACTAATTCTGAAAAACTGTTTTCGTTCAGTTTTCTTATCTGTCTTAGAAAATTCGTAAATCCTTGTATACACCTCCTATTCATGTGTTCTTTGGCTCATATAAAACCTTATTATGTGTACTAAGTGTTCACAAAATTTCAAGGTCATACAAGGTCGTTTAACATGGTTTTTCTTTGCTGCAACATTACTGTTTCTGCTGCAGAATTCTAATTTCCAGAAATGGCAGCAACTTCTTCTTTTATGTTCAACAATTCACGTTGGCTTCCTTAAGCCTTCACATTCTAAAACTTAGTTCTAACACTTATAAACGCAGGTTTTAGGTTCAGTTTATGCTCCCAAACAGAACCATATAACACGTGGAAATCAATGCAAAACCTATGTTCGGTTTCGGTGCATGCGAAACTTTACGAACTTGAAGAAAACTCCAACATTTATATGCATGCAACCATTTAAGAGTTCTCTTTAATCCTATAGTAGTTCTTATGGTTATCCCAACTTTTCATACATAAACACATGCCAAAATTTCCTCTGTTTCGTTATCTTGTAACAGTATCACATGCGAGATCCAAAACCTTATCGTCTAAGCTTCAAACGTAAAAATATTGGATTGGTGGCTTACCTTGTTCGAAACTTAAGTTTGCATGTGACTCTCGCCTTTGTCTCTCTCGTCTACCGAATGACGTAATGGATGAATCAGAATTGGAGGAGTGTTCGGTACTCCTTCTTCGGTGCACACACACGTACTCCGTTCACCGTACTTCTAGTTCTCGGCTCTCGGTCTCTCACTCTTTCTTTCTCATTTCTGTTTCGTCTCGCCCTCTCTCTCATACTCTCATTCTCGCGACTTCTACGCAGAATGGAAATGAATAAATCAAAGGCGTGGGCGAATAAATATCTTATGTGAGAGGAAAGAGTAAGGGTGTATGAGGTGTCGAAGCTTGAGAGGAGTGTGTGTGAGGTGTTCGGTTTAGAGAAGCGAACGGGTGTCTTGTCGACTTGCATGAAGATATGGTGTTTGCTGCTCCTTTTTGCTTTGTCGGATAAAAGAATGAATGTTGAATAATAATAAAATCGCTGCTGCAAAATCCAACGGACTTGCGAATTTCAAGAACGACAAGAGAATGTGGGTTAAATTCCGAAAGTGCTGCAATGGAATGTGGTTTAAATGGGGAATAGATGGCACATGTAATGTCTCTTCTTATGCGCTGATTAATATCGAAAAAGGTGGAGTGCGATCTGCATTCTTGCTCTTACCCATGAAGAAAAAGAAAGTGCGGTGTATGAAGGGAAATAGAAAAGTGAGAAGTGGTGAGATTCTCGCATAGGTTGCGAATAAATTAATTAAAGAATAGTGGGGCATGTGCGCATGTGATTCTTCTATGCACTAGCTAACTAGGTTCTGTTGGTCGTAGAGAAAAGATAATGGAAGAGTGGTTATGTGTCTACATAGGCTGCGAGAATAGATCAATTAAAAATAAAATAATGATAATGGAGTATGGGTAAGCTTGTGCTATTTCGCTATGCGTTGAATATTCAAGATAGGAACTTGTATTTCATTGAAGAAAACCAACGGTACATGAGTGTTCAAGAAGTGGGATGTTACATTTCTCCCCTCGTACAAGAAATTTCGCCCTCGAAATTTAACATGTACAATAAGTCATGAAATTAGGATATTGCTTCTTCATGTCTTCCTCCACTTCCCAGGTTGCTTCCCTAGGAGATAATCCCTTCCAGACCACCTTCACAATCGGGATACTCCTATTTCTGAGCCGCTTCTCTTGACGTTCAATGATTTGTTCTGGCTCGACTGCATAAGTATAGTCATCTCGTACGTCAACATCATCGTACTCGATAACATGGTCACGATCTGATTGGTACTTCTTTAATTGAGATACGTGGAAGACATTATGAAGCCTGCTCAGGTTTGGAGGTAAAGCTATTCGATATGCCACTGGTCCAAGTCTTGCCAAGACTTCAAATGGACCGATGTAGCGAGGACTGAGCTTCTTCCTCTTGATCGCTCTACCGATTCCAGTGACAAGAGATACTTTTAAAAATACATGATCTCCAACTTCAAATTCTAGAGGTCTTCTCCTTTTGTCAGCATAGCTTTTCTGTCTACTCTGTGCTGCAAGGAGCCTCTTCTTCATAACCTTGATCTTCTCTGAGGTCTTGTCAACTAAGTCTGTCCCATACATTTCTCAGACTTACTCATCGAGGGGCCCAGTATTATCTCCCTACCAATGTGAGGGACAAATTCCATTTTGACCATTCACATTCCTCTACATGAAAAGCACTGATCCCGATCAAAGCCTTTATCATCACCCAGTCAAAGGTGACTTTTGACTAGGTCAAAGATCAACGACTCTCATGTAGGAATCCATGATGATCTCAGGTCAAAGGGCGTTGTGACGAGGTTATACATGAGATAAGCTTATGACTAAATCCATGTAGCTTTCTCATAGTGGGTCGGTCCAGCAACTTGTACTCTTACAAGTGCCCATGACTTTGATTCGTATCTCCATACCTCATCAAAGACATACTGGTCTTATTTCATCTTCGCTCCCACGTAGATGACCGACCAGGGACATTTAGGATAATCTATAAGATATATCCAGGGATACAGTTATCACTATAAACATGCTAATTAAATGATAACTAAATGTAGATGACTTCCCCTAGGGCATAATTTCCAACATATCCTCCCATATCCCTTCATGATGATCATTTCTTATGTCGGGTTCATTATCCGCTTTATTTTCTTCATTCATTTTTGGTAGACCCTTTGAAAAAGGAGTACTCTTAGGAACACTATAATTTGAATGAATTTTCTCATCAATATCAATGAACCTTTTTCCTTGGAAAGCTACAAACCACATTTTATTTTCTTGATTGGTGATATAAAACACTTGTTTCACCTAGTCTGCTATAATAAAAGATTCATCTTCAAAATTGCTAATATTGATATGACTAAAGCAATTCAACAATGCCTCGAATTGCTACTGGGAGTAGTTATTGCATTAAGACATGACAATCATGAGACTTTTGGCCTACTAATTTCAAGTTCTTCATTGATACAAACGTCTTAAAATTTGAAGAATACCCTTAAGGAACTTTTTTTCCATATAAACACACAAAAACTTCTTTTCTCATCCTTAGACATAGTATGAGAAGTTGGGGGACAATAAGTTCTCTTACCGTATGGCTTTGGATATAAGTCTTCACGTTTTTCCATTGCTTGCAAATCTAATCTTGTCTTCATACCATCCTTAAAACTACCTTGTATGTTGAGAAGTGTGCCAACAATACTATCATATACATTTTTCTCTACATGCATGATATCAATACAATGTCTTACATCAAGATTGTGCCAATATGGAAGATCAAATAATACATATTTCTATTTCGATATATTTGTTTCCTTTTCTACTATTTGCAGTCTTACCAAAGATGACCATGATATTTTTCACTTTTTCATAATCTTCTACCTAGTCAATGCCTCTGGAACATCTTGATACTCTTAGCCACCTAAAAAAGCTTTCTTTAATCGACAATATGGGTGGCTCGGTCTAAGAAATCTCTTATGGCCAAGATAAACCATCTTTCTTCCATGTCGAAGTTGATGTAGCATGTGCCTTCTTTACAAACCGGACATGCTTTATGTCCTTTTACACTATACCCTGAAAAGTTACCACATGATGGGAAGTAGACACGATAAGCTTTAATTTGATATGCAATATAGGTCAATTGGACTTGTATATACTAAGTTATGAATTTTTGAAGTCAGCCTTGGAATTTGGAAAATAATTCTAGGCAGCATGTACAAAATATTTATTCTGTAATAGTTGGCGTGTGATTGGCTATGAGAGGTATTTGTTTTCTAGAACTAGACTCCCTAATGGTCACATGGCCTTTGGAATCACTTTAATTGGACATGTGTACATAGAGATATGAATTATCAAAGTTGGTTGACAAATTCTCCCAACTTTGCGTCTTGTGCGAAAATAAGTCAAGAGATGTGATCAATAAGCCTCTCCAAATTGCCCTAATTTTCTGCCAAGTACCAAGAAGGGAAGAGAGGAAGAAAAGGCAAGAAATTAAGACAGCAATGCAAGTTAAAAGGTGTACCAAGAGCTACCATGTGTATGACCATTAATTGTGCCAAATGGAAGGCAAGGGAGATGACAAGTTTTGGATAGAAATAACAAGTTTTTAAGGGGTTATGTGTTCAATCAAGGGTGGAGGAGAAAGGAAATAAGGAATCCTTGACACGTAAGCATGAAAGTTAAGGATTAAATGAAACCACCTATGCTCATCTATAGCCATACACTTCACCAACCAATTAAACCCCGACTTGCCACTTGTCTACATGGGAAACAAATTGATCTTAGAATGGACACATAAGTATTGATTTTAATGGAAATTAGAGATTAGAATTCTTCTCCAATAAGCCATTAATATTCGACCTTTCATGGAGATAAGAGGGAAAGAAGATTCTGTTAGTAAGTAGGTGTTCTAGAGACAATCTGTTTTGACATATGAATACCTTTTCTGTTTAGTATTTCATGATTAATATAAATGAGCACCTTTTATCTTTATCATTTTTGTGTCTCGCCATTATTTTAAGGTCAATATGCACTTACAGATAAAACCCCTAGGAATAGAACAAGTGTTCACTCGAGGATCTATGATAGGGATCATAATCATGAGGACTTGAGGAGACTGCATGTTTATTGCCTGAAACTTGTTCCTAGTCTTGAATCACCAAGAAAGGGCATTAGTGATCTCAATAAGAGTAGTACGACATCATCTCCTTGTATAGAGATATAAGGTAGGGACCTCATGTAATACATACATGGTGATGCCTTAGCTGATGTCATGGGTGGATGTGTTGGAGACATCGAACAGACCCACCAGAGACTCCATAAAGATTCATTTTAGAGAGTATCATTGGATATGTAAAGTCTCTCTTTGTTTGGTATGCGGATCGTCTTAGACTTGAGGATGTCATCAAGCACTATATCCTACGGTTATACTTTGAATGTACAACTTTATCCGCCTAAGAATGAGGAGAACAATGTACTCTTTGGTATGACTCGAATACATGAGTGTAGATGGACATGTCGAGAGGACTCACAGTTCCCTACAAGGAATTAATCGTTCACAGGACCGGTAGGACTTGGATGACTTCTAGTTAGTTGACTTGGGAATCTGTGCACAGTAAGTGAAAGTGGAGCAAATCACTGAGAGGGGGGTGAATTGGGGATTTTAAAGTTCTTTGCTTAGTGCTCTGAAACCTGAACACAAAAACAGAGCACAACAGAGTAAGAGAAGAAAAAGCAAGACATAAGGAATTTATACTACTTCGGTCTAACCTCTTGACCTACGTCCGGTCTCCGAGACTCTCGGGATTTTCACTATCTCAATTGATTACACACTCGTAACTCAAGAGTAATTCTCTCACTAAAACTTACTCCCCCTTACAAGTTGCAATCAATATCCCAATCTCCAAGTCCCCCGACTTGAGATTCTTACAATAAATGATTTACAATAAAATGAACTCTTTGTCTAAGAGTAAATAAATATAATCACTTTGAAGTACAAATGTATCAAAAGATACTTTACACAAGAAAAACTCAAAGAGTAGTTGGAAACTTGAATGATTTTTTTTTTTTTTTTTGTAGATTGGTTGTTAAGAAGAATTGAATGCAGCTCTATTTATACCAAGAAAGCATTAAATGATCGTTGTAATCTTTAATGTGACCATTGCCGACATTAAGGAAGGATTAGGTTAAGCTTTGGTCTTCTTCTCTCTCTACTCTTTGGTTAATCCAGTTGCACAGAAGTTTATGGTTGACTTCTTAAATATTAATCTGTTGGAAGAGCAGCTACTGGATGAGGAAAGGAAACATTAATCTCTTTGCAACGTGTGTAGAATGATTGTCCAAAAGGATGCAAGTTTTTTGGACTTTGCATTTAATGTGCTGACGTCACATTTTACTTTTGTTTAAATCTTCATTTAATATCCTCTAACCCATCTGAAACTCATTAGCAAACTGATTAAACATAGCTAGGAATAGTAATGAGTGATGATAAGAAGTATTAAGATCAAACGGGAAGATTTCACAAATTCGAGCAATTTGATTTTCAAAACCAGCAATACAAACTCGAGTTTGTTTATCAAAATTGGAGTTTGTAACTATGCTCAGAAGACAAACTCGAGTTTCCTTCTTCCAGAGAAGAATGTCGTGTCTTGAGTTTAAAAGCACATTTTGAATCACATAGCAAAACTCGAGTTGATTAATGATAAACTCGAGTTTTGGACTTTTATAGTGAAAGCATGTTTAGGTCTAAAAGCTCAAAATAGGAGTTTCCAAATGTAAATTTGAGTTTTCAAATTACTAAAATGAGCAAAGCTCTACGCACAGTGTAAACTCGAGTTTCCAAATGTTAACTCGAGTTTTCTTTTAAGTTTGAAAACCTTTGAAAATCTATGCCAAGTAAAAACTGGAGTTTTCTAAGACAAACTGGAGTTTTCACAAAGTGGATAAAACATGATAACTTTATGTTTAAGCTCAAACTCGAGTTTCCAAATACAAACTTGAGTTTCCTCAAGTCTTTGGAAAACTTAGAAAAAGCTTGGCCAAGTGCAAATTGGAGTTTGTCATAACAAACGGAGTTTGCTTGGGATGAAAAACATTGAGACTCTCGCAAGCCCAAACTCGAGTTTGGAAAACACAAACTCGAGCTTGGTCAAGTTTACAAAACTTGATAAAACTCTTTGTTTGATGCAAACTGGAGTTTCCAAATGAAAATTGGAGTTTGCTTAGTTCAAAACTTTGGAAGCTCTCTGTATGACCAAAACTTGAGTTTACAAAACCCAAACTCGAGTTTCTTCATAAGAGAAAACTTTTACAAACTTTCTGGATGATGAAAACTGGAGTTTGTAAATCAAAACTGGAGTTTTGTATTCTTCAGGAAATATTGAAGTGTCTCTGTATGGTACAAACTTGAGTTTGTAAACCCAAACTCGAGTTTGGCTTAATGTGAAAAACTTGGAGTGCTCTCTGTATGTCACAAACTCGAGTTTGCCTATGCAAACTAGAGTTTTCTTAGTTCATTAAAATTGAGCTACTCTGGCCAAGTCCAAACTCAAGTTTCCAAACCAAAACTCGAGTTTGCCTTTGACGAAGAAGTTTTTCAACTTACCAAAGACAAACTTCAACTTGTGTTTACAATTGTCGGTTATCATCAAAACACATAGAGAACTAACAGTAAGTGATCATTAAAAGTCATGATCCATCTTAAAGTCAATAGAAGAAGATTCCTAGTTCCGTGAAAAGTTATATTTAGTCAACCAAGAGAGATGATACTCTATCTTTGCTCTCGACTAAATGTGAATGACGATATGAGGGAAGATGCCGGCACGGTATCCACTCAATTAGTTCTGGGACCGCAGAGCATTGCTAGTGCCTTATATGGTCATTAGATAAATTAGGCCCTTGAAAAAGAGTTTAATTGGTCCAAGTTATTTATGTCGGTGACTAATTGGGCTTAATTGGTCACACACAAAGGTTATTCCCGATTGCTTAAATTTAGCAAGCTTGGGCCAATGATTGTTATTGGGCTTTGTCAAGACTAAAGTTGTAACTAGGTTGGAGTGGGACTCTAAGCCCATTAGCGAAATTGTGCCATATTTGAGCCTTTAGTGGGAAATAAATTTCTCTACTAAAAGGCCCAAATATGTTAGAAGGCCGAATTGGGTCTTGGGCCAATTTTAATTTGTAATTTCAATATTGAATTTAAAATAGTAATTTAAATTCAAATTTTAAATTCAAGAGGTTAGGTGATAAAAGATAATTTTGAATTATCTAAAACAATATCCAATAAAGATTAGATAAGGATTGGGCTTCTTGGAAGACGCCATTCTTGGATTGGGCCTTTCTTGTAAGCACCAAAATTAGGGCTAATTTTGGTGGCCCGTTTTTGTGTGCGTTTTTTAAAATAAGGCACAACTCTTGAAGGGTTCAAGAAGGCAAAAAGGTGCCACTTGTGCACAGGCATGTGGCCAATACAAGAAAGGTAAATCCTCCTATGTTGCCCTATACATATTCTCAAGAAACCATTACGTTCTTGAGAAAAAGGAAACCCAAGAACTTGAATCCTCAACCTTGCCACCGCCTAGCAAGCATCTAAGGAAAGAAAGGAATCAAAGAGGAGTTCTCAAGGAAATTGGGAGATAGCCGTGTGGATCATCATTAAAGGACGTTATACATTTTGAGGTCTTTAGTGATCTAAGGTAATTCTAAAACCCATCATGTATTTTAATGAGTAGATCTTGAAAGAGCCTATGAGTATTTCTTTGTCGTTTAATTTGGGATAACTCATGAGAACACGTAAATAGTTACAGGATCCATAATGAGTTATAAATATGAAAATAATAATTTGAAATCATTACCCATGGGAACTTTGAGTAATTATGGGTTTTAACTCATGAGTACCAGAAAAGTTATGGGTTCTCATAAGCGCCCATAAAAACTCATAGGTTTGATAATGTTTATATTTATCATGGTATTTAGATCCATACTTTCTGGTAAGAGTTATGAGTTCTCATATATTAACTTATTTAGTAACTCATGAGTACAAGTAAGATGTTACGGTTTCTCATGAGTAACGTAAAAAGTTACGATTATAAATTATAAATTCCACTGAAATTAGTGAAGATTAATTTTTTTCACCTCTTGAGTTTGCCCTTGAACATCAAGCAGCACCCAAAATTAACCAACAAGTGGTATCAAAGCTGGGCTCATTACTTAATATAGATGGGGTATTATTATTGAATTCGATTCAATGATAGTTTTGGATTTACAGAAAAATGCTTGCATGTGTTTTTCTAACCTTTTTGTAGATAGAAGAAAAAGGATGGTCATGGGGCCTCGAATAAATGTTTAATTTTTTTTATTTAAATTATATTCATATTGGTAAATGAGATTGTTTTGTTGTAATTTTAAATTTTATTTTATTTTTTGGTAAATGGGATTTTTTTGTCCCAATTTAATATTACATAGTGGATTGTAATAGGAATAAAAATGTATAATTTAAGATTGTGGATCCTTATGAGAAACCTTTACCAAGAGATCATTTGGGAATGATGAGAGGATAGAGAAGATTAGAAGTCCTCAAGAATCTGAGACATGAAGATGTTTTGGAAGAAAAATTGAAAGGCACCATGATCATCCATAAAAATAAATGTGTTATTATTTTGCATAGCTTAAGTACGACTAGTATGCATGGTAATAGTAAACGCGATCACCATACAACTAACATCCATGATAGATATAAGCCGTTTAAAATTGAACTATATGATAGTTGTTTTATTTGTATGTCTAATTATGTATGCAAGATAAACATTAACTAAATGCCTTATTAGTTAGTTAATAAGGATGAGACTGAAATGAACCCTCACAAAATTATCTAGCGCGTTTACCTCCCATCATCGGTGGTGCTTAAAACCCTTCGACATAGTAGTGCTCTCTAGCTCAGCTAAGACCTACCGTTTAATCGGGTAACGGTGCCATTCAAAGTGTATGACACTTAAGATGATGGTTTATGCTGGACTAGATGTATAGTCAGGTGGCTCAGCTGGGTCTATACATTTAGGGCAAATTACTTAGCATGTTTTTTTTGCCTCCCATCATCGGTGACACTTAAATCCCTTTTACATGGTAGTCCTCTCTAGCTTAGCTAAGACCTACCTTTCGTTGGGTAACGATGCTATTTGAAATGTATGACACTTAGGATAATGGTTTGTGCCAGACTAGATGTGTAGTTTGTAGGCTTAGCCAGGGCTATGCATTTTGGGTAAAGATACCAGGTTATCACATAGTGATGTGATACCAAGTGATAAGGAGTTGTCAACCTGATGATCTAAGAGAAGACATGGAGATATTATTGATCAACTCAACCTATTGGATAAGGTAGTTTTGCTGGCTCAGCCGGAAACTAATGATTCCAGTTGTTCTCTTAGCCCAGTCGGGTATCCTTATGAAGGATAACCTTACATCAATTAATTGAGGGTCATTGATTCTAGAGAAAATAGTGAGGGGGCCACATATGTTTCAAAAGTCTCCGTATATTGTTGATTAAATTCATGAAATACTTATAAGTCCATCTTTTGCTTTTCAACATTTGAGTCATAGCCAGAAACTTTAATTCTGCTCTATTTAAGGAGTAATTAATAAGTTAGTTGGATCCAAATTTAAGGACTAGTATTAGAATGCAAAAATTAGTTTTGCATTATGAGAAGATAGCCTATATCTTAGATTTTCAGATTCCTGTTGCGTCTACTCAGGGGCAAGATGGGTATGATTAGTTTGACTGGGAAGCCCATAAACAGCACCAGGTAGACAATGAGCTAGCAGTATGTATACTACTTATGTCTATGTCTGTAGAACTCTAACGTTAGCATAAGCAAATGGATGCTCCCTCCACTATCTTGCATATGCAAGAGCTTTATGCAAGGAAGGGAAAGCTGAGCATTTTGAGATCTCCAAGGAGTTGTTTGGCTACAAGATGGCTGAAGTCAAGGCAGTTGGACCGAACGTCCTCAAGATGCTGATGGAGAAGATTACTTCTCTAAGCTTTATCATATACCATGATTCAAGTATTAACTTGGTCTTGCAGTCCTTGCCACATTTGTTTAATGGCTTTATGGTTGATTATTATAGGAATAAGATGAAGTCAACACTCCCAGAATAGTTGAGTCTGCTAACCACTGCTACGAGTACTGTTAGGAAAAATAGGACCTCCTTTGAAGGGTGGGCATTCTAAGGCTAAAGAAAAGGGCAAGTTTGTGGCGATAGACAAGCTTAAGCCTAAGGCCAAGCCCAAGAAGAAGAAGGACAAGGGCAAAGTAAAGGGGAAAGAAATTTCTAAGGACACTAGTACTACTGTATGCTTCCATTGTCAGAAGGAACGACATTGGAGGAGGAACTGCTCATTATACCTTGCGAGAGCCTTAAAGGAAATAGGCATGATGATGCTTCTACCTTTGGTATTGAGAAATCCTAGAAATAGTGAATTTCTTAACCTTCAAGTTAAGAAACCGAGGTTGAATGATCGGTCCTATCTTTAGCACTGTAGGTTGGGACACATTAATGAGACAAGATTGTCTAAACTCCATAATGATGATTATCTAGATTCCATGGATTTCAAATCCTATGGACCTTGTGAATCTTGTCTGGATTGAAAGATGACAAAGACCAAGCTTGAGTAGCTTGTGAGTCACAAAGCTAACGAGTTATTGGAACTCATTCATTCTAATGTTTATGGGCTCATGTCTACTCACGCTAGAGAAGGATTGATGAGTCATATTTATGCCATGTTTTTCCTATGTGTTCTCACTATTTTGAATGGTGAATCTGAGCTTATTTGTATGTTATCTGATCAAATGTGTAAGAATTCATGCACATAGGGAAATAGAGGATAGATTCCATAAATTGTTGCATCCACATCATTATCCTGCTCATGTGCATAAGAAAAGGGCGACTTTATTGTTTATCGTGAAAGCGCATAACAAAGCTGATATAATGCTACAACATATGTTGCATCCACATCATTATCCTACTCATTTCAAGGCAATTATTTCTTTAACTCGAGTCAAGTTTTTGATTTCTTTCCACTTGCGTTTTTAACTCTTGAAGAAAGAAATTGCCTCTAGTTAAAATATCAAGTTAACTTTCTTTATATCTTTTGAAACTTGCCTCGAGTCACATTTACCTTGCCTTAAGTCATTTTAACTTAAGGAAATTTATTTTAACTAGAAGTTAAACTCCTTTGATATTCAAAATCACCGTCTTCGTAAAACCAAATTTCTTAATTGTGATTTCATTTCTTTATATCTTCACTCATTCTTTTTACCGAACTATTTTTAATCAGTTTGTTAATGAGTTTTAGATGATTATTCAAAAGATTAACATCAAAATTATCATAAAGATATTTGGTTGTCATAATGCATTTAATGCAGTTGCCTTATCGAGACTAAATCTCAAAGAACCATACCGTAAGCAATCGAAAGACATTCCTGCTATTCCTATCTCGCAATAAATGCTATTTCATAATGGGCAAAACAGAAGGAATGAAAGAATGTCATGACGACACAAATCCACCTGAATCATTAACGGCGAAAGTGATTATCAAGCTTCATTTGTCTAACAACTATATTAATGAGCCATAACGAATAATCTTCAAGCTTCTCCAACGGTAAACAATGGCAATAACTATAAATACCAGAAGCATTGAATCCTCCAACTACCAAAACTCTGTGCATTCAATTTGAATTTATTACAATCTACTGTTTCATCTATTTCATTAATATCTTCGAATATATCGTGTACTTCAGTGATTATCATTTATCTAATCAGTGAGGAGTTAAACACTATTTGATTATTTGTTTATTAGTTAAATCTTAAGGTTGTGGAACCTTAAGTGTGGGTGTACGATTGCAACTTGTAAGGGGTAGTGAATTCTAGAGTGAGGGGATTACTTCGAGTACAGAGTGTGTATTTGTATTTGTTTTTGAAAGTTAGTGAAAATCCCAGAGGGTCTGGGACTAGATATAGGTCGAAAAGTTAGACCGAACCAGGATAATTTCTCGTGTTTTTCTATCCCTCTTTGTCTCTATTTTTAAGTGTTCTTGAGCAATTAGCGAAAGAATTTTATAATCACCTATTCACCCTTTAGGTGATATTCCACTTTCATTTGGTAAAAGAGCAAAGGTTTCTCAGTTGGGCTTAACATCCTGAGAAATATAAGGGAAGGAATATTGCCTTATGGAGTTGTTAGTTCCCTTGTTTTGATAATAACAATTATAATTAATCTCAAGGAAAATTCATTGTGAATTTTCTGTGTTAAATTAACTTGAAGTTATTGCAAAAGAACCTCAAGTTAAAGCCTTGAATAAGTTTTTGAATAAAACCTTAACTTCAAGTCACTTATGGTTTGCCTAAAGTTATCTGTCCCTAAAGTTTTAAATTATGTGTTTTGCGTTTTTAACTTGAAGTTAAAAATGATTTGACTTAAGTTAATGCCTTTATGAACTCCATTTTTCAAAGAGACTATTGGGTTTAACTTCAAGTCAATTAGTAAATGACTCAAGGCAAGTTGTGATTTTAACTTGAAGTTAAATATTGATTGACTCAAGGTAATGTGTCTTTCTCGAGCTATGTTTAAAGAGCATATCATGTTTAACTCCAAGTTAGATATTAAATGACTCAAGGGAATTTAAGTTTTTAACTTGAAGTTAACAACTAAATAACTCAAGGCAACTTTTGTTTAAAGCTCAAGTTATCGTTTTTGACTTGCCAAACCAATATCAAGTTAACTTTGTCACTTTTTTTGACTTGCCAAGCCAATATCAAGTTAACTTCTTATTTCAAGTTAACTTTGTCTTTAAACACAAAGACTTGGAGTTATCGCTTTTGACTTTGGCCAATATCAAGTTAACTTCTTATTTCAAGTTAACTTTGTCTTTGAACTTATCAAGTTAACTTCTTATTTCAAGTTAAGTTTGTCTTTAAACACTTATCGCTTTTGACTTTGGCCAATATCAAGTTAACTTTGTCTTTGAACTTATCAAGTTAACTTCTTATTTCAAGTTAACTTTATTTTTAAAGTATACCTTGAAGTTAAATCACTTATTGCCTCCAATCAACAACTGAGTGTATAATTCCTTTTACACTTATCGAGTTTAACTCTCTCCATACATCAAGTTAACTTTCTAGTCATATATCAAGTTAACTTCTTATTTCAAGTTAACATTGTTTTTAACTTGAAGTTAACTTTATCAGATTTGAAAATCACCGTCTGCATAAACTGAAAATCAATGCTTGTGATTTCATAACTTCATATCTTCACTCATTACTATTCCTAAATGCTTTTAACCTATTTGCTACTGAGTTTCGATAATTATATCTTGGATTAACAACAAATTGCAATAAAGCAATTTGTGTCGTCGAAAAAGATTAATGCTATTTCTTAAACAAGCCATATTCACAGAAACCATTCCTTTGATCACTCCAAAGTATTTATCGACATTCCAATCAAGCATTAAATGCTATTTCACAACGGGCAAAACATAAGGAATGAGAGAATGTCGTGATGGCAAATCCACCTGGATCATTAACGGTGAAAGCGAGCTTCATCTTTCTAACGGCTATATTCAAGAGTCTCAATGGCTAATCTGCAAGCTTCACCAACGGTCATTAATTACAACATCTATAAATGCTAGAAGCATTGAATTCGCCAACTACCGAAACACTGTACATTCAATTAGAATTTATTACAATCATCTGTTTCGTTAGTCTCATTTAATATCTTCGGATATTCCTATACTTCAGTGTTTATCATTTATCTACTCAGTGAGGAGTTAAACACTATTTGAATATTTGTTTATCAATTAAATCTTAAGGTTGTGGAACATTAAGTGTGGGTGTACAATTACGACTTGTAAGGGGGGAGTGAGTCCTAGTGAAAGGATCATCTCAAGTATAGAGTGTGTAATTGTATTTGGTTACAACTTGTAAAGAGGAGTAAGTCTTAGTGAGAGGATTACTCGAGAGTTACAGAGTGTGTAATCAAGTTTCGAGATAGTGAAATCCCAGAGTGTTTTTGGGGATTGGACGTAGGTCAAGAGTTGGACCGAACCAGTATAATCCCTTGTGTTCATAGTTCTTCTCTCCTTCTCTGTTTAAGTGTTCTTGAGCAATTAGCGAAAGAATTTTATAATCACCTATTCACCCCCCCCTCTAGGTGATATTTCATCTTCAAGAGTGTCTATCAATTGCCCTCCTAGTTTCAACGGAGAACACTACTCTTTTTGGAAAGCCAAATTTAGAGTTTTTGTTATGGCTACTGAATTTGGCCTATGGAATGTGTTCAAGAGAGAAAACTATCAACCTACTTCAATTGAAGATGGAGTTCGAATCACAAAGCTTGAAGAAGAGTATGATGAGAATGACCGAAGACTTGTCACTCTTAATAGCAAAGCTATCTTAATGCTTCAAAGCTCTCTTAGTCAACAAGAGTACTTTCGTATTTGTAATCATCAAGTGCAAAGGAGATGTGGAAGGCGTTGGAAATAGCATATGAAGGAACTTCTAGCATCAAGGAGAATCGTATCAATACTTTGACAACCGAGTATGATCTTCTTTGAATGAAGGCCGGAGTCCAT
The DNA here is from genome assembly GCA_019022615.1 of Acacia melanoxylon. Lineage (NCBI taxonomy): Eukaryota > Viridiplantae > Streptophyta > Magnoliopsida > Fabales > Fabaceae > Acacia > Acacia melanoxylon. Next base: position 1,804,389 of record JAFJYJ010000071.1, on the reverse strand, counting down.
CGGAGAATTTCAACTTTGCTTTACCCATTTGATTAATCAACTATCAGCGCTGGGTAAAACGTATGAGCAAGCCCCTCAAGTCAGAAAATCCTCAATGTCCTGACGAAAGATTGGGAAGCTAAAGTCACAGCAATCGAAGAAGCTCGTGGAGAATCAATGCAATTTGTAGCTGCTCTATTTGGAAGTCTATCTGAATACAAAGGCAAACATAATAGCACTCATATCGTACAACTATGTCACGTCCCTTTTGTCACACGATAATTTGGTCAAGGATGAGGCATGGATAATGTCAACTTACTGTTCTTGACCATTACTTTCTCAATTCTCGAGTAGTCTAACAATTGAAATGGAAACTCCTTTCCATTGTAGTATGCCCATACGTTTCTCAGACTCACTCATCGAGGGGCCTAGTATTATCTCTCTACAAATGTGAGGGACAAATTTCATCTTGACCATTCACATTCCTGCGCATGAAAACCACTAATCCCGATCCAAGCCTTTATCATCACTCCTCCAAAGGTGACTTTTGACTAGGTCAAAGACTAGCAACTCATCATGTAGCAATCCATGATGACCTCAGGTCAAAGGGCGTTGTGACGCGATTATACATGAGAAAAGCTTATAATTTTATCCATGTAGCTTTCTCATAGTGGGTCGGTCCAGCACCTTGTACTCTTACAAGTGCCTATGACTTTGATTTGTATCTCCATACTCATCAAAGTCATACTGGTCTTATTTCATCTTCACTCCCGCATAGATGACCGACCAGGGACATTTAGGATAATCTATAAGATATATCCAAGGATCAGTTATCACTATAAACATGCAAATAAAATGATAACAAAAGGAGAATGACTTGCCCCTAAGGCATAATTTCTAACAGACTCACACTTGCACTAGGCGCAATCATTAATTACTCTAATTCCCATTGCCTTAACATGACGCTCATGGTTTGCTTGTGCAAGCGGCTTAGTAAGAGGATCAGCATCATTGTCTTCTCCTGGTACTTTACATATTTGTATATTACCTCTATCATTGATTTCTCTGATAAGATGAAATCGCCTGAGTATATGCTTGGTCCTTTGATGTGACCTAGGCTCCTTGGTTTGCGCAATAGCGCCGCTATTATCACAGAACAAGTCTATTGGATTTGAGATGGTAGAAACCACCCCAAGTTCATTAATGAACTTTCTAATTCAAAAGGCCTCCTTAGTTGCATCCGATGCTGCTATATACTCAGCTTCTATTGCAGAATCACCTACAGTGCTTTGCTTAGATCTCTTCCAGCTTACCGCACCACCATTCAACAGGAATACATATCCTGATTGCGATCTTAGATCATCTTGGCCAGCTTGGAAACTTGCATCTGTGTAACCGTCACACAGATCTCATCCTCCAAGCCACCATATACCAAGAATAAGTCCTTAGTGCTTCTTAAGTACTTAAGGATATTCTTGACAACAATCAAGTGACCCTCACTGGGATCTTGTTGATTTTTGCTGGTCATACTCAAGGCAAATGACACATCCGGTTGAGTACATAACATGGCATACATGATAGATCCAATGGTAGAGGCATATGGAATCTTACTCATGCGGTTTCTTTGATCTCGTGTACTAGGACACAGATCCTTACTGAGATGGATGCCATGAGACATGGGCATGTTACCCCTTTTAGAATCCTGCATACTGAATCTATGCAGTATCTTGTCTATGTATGTGATTTGACTTAGGCCTATCAGCCTCTTATATCTATCTCTTATAGATCCTAATCCCAATGATGTAAGTGGCTTCGCCTAAATATTTCATTGAGAAAGACTTTTCTAACCAAGACTTGACACTCTGCAAGATATGAATGTCATTCCCAATGAGTAGGATGTCATCAACATAAAGCACTAGAAATACAACTGTGCTCCCACTAACCTTCTTGTAAACACAAGGTTCATCAATGTTTTGAATGAATCCAAAGTCTTTGACTACTTCATCAAAACGAGGATTCCAGATCCGAGATGCCTACTTCAATCCATAAATGAATCTTTGAAGCTTACATACTTTACCAGAGTCATCTGGACGCACAAAGCCTTCAGGTTGTGTCATTTACACATCCTCAAGGAGCATTCAGTTAAGGAAGGCTATTTTGACGTCCATCTGCCATATTTCATAGTCGTAATATGATGCAATGGCAAGAAGGATTTTGATTGATTTGGCCATTGGAACTGGGGAAAAGGTTTCATCATAGTTCACACCATGAGTTTGAGTGAATCCTTTTGCAACCAGTCGTGCCTTGAAGATATTTACTTTGCCATTCATGTCAGTTTTCTCCTTGAAAACCCACTTGCACCGAATGGTTTTTACACCTTCAGGTGGAATGACTAAGGTCCATACCTTATTGTCGTACATGGATTGCATTTCAGACTTCATGGCATCAAGCCAATTTTTGGAGTTTGGTCCCACCACAACGTCTTAATAGGTAGTTGGTTCATTCTGCTCAATGAGCAAAACATCACGACTTCTAGTAATCAGAAATCCATATCTCTGAGGTTGTAGCCATGATCTATCATACCTTCGTGGGCCTTGTGTTACATGAGTAGGCTTATCAACTTGTTGTGAGTCTTCTCCGATTTCCATATGTGATTCTACATTGTCTTGTGACTCTCAAACTTCTTCGAGGTTCACCTTACTCCCACTGGTTCTTTTAGAGATAAACTCTTTTTTCAAAAAGATATCATTCCAAATTACAAACACTTTATGATCGGTGGGATTGTAGACATACTATCCTTTAGTCTCCCTAGGATACCCCAAAAAAAGGCATTTTGAGGATCTGGATGATAATTTATCATAGGCTTATTGTTTAACATAAACCTCACATCCCCAAATTTTAAGAAATGACAAACTGGGTTTCTTCCCAGTCCATATCTCATATGGTGTCTTTTCAACCGCCTTTGACAACACGATTTAGTGTGAATGCGGTGTTTCTAGGGCATGGCCCCAAAAAGAAGGTGGAAGATCTGTTTGACTCATCATAGATCGAACCATATCTAATAGAGTTCGATTCCTCTGTTCAGAAACATCATACCATTGAAGTGTTCCTGGAGGAGTTAGTTATGAGATGATCCCACAACTCCTAAGATGGTCAATGAACTCTTGGCTCAAATATTCACCACCCCGATCAGATCGAAGTGCCTTAATTGTTTTGCCAAGTTGGTTTTTGCACTCCATTTTGGAATGTTTTTGAACTTTTCAAAAGATTCCGACTTATGTTTCATTAGATAGATATACCCATATCTACTAAAATCATCTATAAATATAATGAAGTACAAATGACCTCCTTTGGCAGAAGCATTCATTGGTCCATAGACATCTGTATGTATGAGGCCCAATAAATCAGTGGCCCTTTTACTACTCCTAGTAAAGGTGCCTTTGTCATCTTTCCAATAAACAAGACTTACATGTATCAAATAATTCAAAATCAAATGAGTCAAGAAATTCATCTGTGGAGTTTCGAAATGCATTTCTCATTTATATGGCCTAGACGACAGTGCCATAGGTAGGTCGGATTCAAATCATTTGACTTGATCCTTTTGGTAGTTTATGTCATAGATGTGTCCATTCAATTTTCTCCTGTCCTTGAGATCCTTCACATTTATACAAATGTGAGAACCACATGTAGTATCTAATACCCATGTTAGGGAACTAGAAAAGAGAATATCTATGACATAGATACCTGAAGTGATAGCCCCGCTATCCTTCTTTGTTCTTTTCAGATCTTCTTGATAGAGTTTGTAATTCCTCTTCCAATGACCGATTTCATTGCAGAAGAAGAAGACCCCATCCTTCGGAGGTTTTGCCTTCTTGGTTTTCCATTTCATACCCCTCCCTTTCTGAACGGACAAAACAGTACTGGGCCTCTTCTTAAGGCTCAACTCAGCAATTTTGAGCATCTCATGCAGTTCAGAAATTGATTCCTCCATGTTGTTCATGTTATAATCCATGACAAAGTTATCATAATTTCCTGGGAGTGAGTTCAAGATCACATCTGTAGCTAACTCATGGGACATGGGAAATCCAAGCCTCTTAAAATGATCAATGTAGCCTTTCATGTTCAACACATGAAGACTAACTGATGCACCTTCAGCCAAGTTGCAGGACTATAAGGCCTTAATGGTCTCATACCTCTCTTGCCTTGCCTGTTACTGGAACATTTCCATAAGATGACCAATCATCTCAGAGACCTCCATATGTTCCAGATCTCCATCGAGGTCTGGAATCATAGTGGCAGGCATCAGGCATCCTACATCCAGAGAGTCATCCTTATGCTTCGTATAAGCATCAGTTTGAGCTCTTAGATCAGTAGCTGCAGGCTTATAAGGAATGGGTTGATTGATGAGATACTCCTTTCTTTCATGTTTTGGATCAATGCTTAAGTTCCCAAACAAGTCAAGAAGGTTTGTCTCATCGAGTTGGTCCTTCTCAAGGACTGATCGCATTGATGGTGTGGTAGTATTACTAGTCTACATGATTCTACAACTAAAAGATATGCAAAGTTTAATTAATAACCTCCCACTGAATTAATAACCCTCATTATAATTAGTGGGCTAAGATCCATATTTGGCTTAAATTTATGTCCGTTTTAGCAGGACACTTAAAATCAAGTTATTTAGGTAGGCAACCTCTTTGCCAATTACATCACATGTAACTCTTAGATCTTTATGGGATTCGATCATCATATGACCTGGCATGTTTAATCCCATCTACTGCCTTGAGATCCAAAACCGTTTTGATAATCTCAATTAAGTCCAGACAATAATGAATGTTGAGTATCACCATTACTCACTCTTATCTCACCAAGATAACTCAAATGCATCCACTTTGGTGGAACATACAAATGAGCGATCTAGGTTTTGACAAGTATTCGTTTATTGATGACATTATGACTTAAGATTTTATTTAGAGGGTATATATGATATAGTCTAATTAATCCTATTAATTCGACCTATATGAATGCAATCACTATTGTATCTCATATAAACTCTAAATTAACCATGAGTGATCTAATCAAATCATAATTGAAACTCTAAATTAATTATGAGTGATCTAATCAAATCATAATAAAACTCTAAATTAATTATGAGGTGATCAAATCAAGACATAATTAAAACTGTGACACAACATGGCTCATACTTAACCTAAAATCCTCTCAAGCCAATGAGAGGACTTCTCTAAATAAGAAAAGAGAAATACATAGGAGAAACCTCGTTTCAACATACGAGGGGAGTAGGATGAGAAGAGAATGTACATCAAGAGTATTTAGAGAGAGACGCATGGCTCGCAGGCCATATTTAAATAATACAACACTTGTAAATTCTAGAGCCATGTTGTTAACCATACCCAAACAAATTTGAATAATTAATCACAACAAATATTAATTCATACAATATGAAAGAAAATATCATGATTAAATTATCGAGTTTATTAAATTCACATGTTGATTGATTGATTGAATTTAATATAATGAATCATATTCATTACTTGATTGTTGGAGTCCATTACTTGTCAACCAAGTCATATTAAATTCACATCTTGATTGAATTTAATATGATGAATCACATTCATATCTTGATTGATTGGAGTCCACTACTTGTCAACCAAGTCATATTAAATTCAAGTTATGATATTATATTACATTAATATAATATCATGATTTAAATTCTGGAAAAACATATTGTTTTCGAAAATTATTTCCAAATCGTTATTTTATTTCCAAACTTTTTGAAAAGGAGTAATCTTTGAGGAAACAAATGAATGTGTCCGAGAACGATCAAGTCCGAACGTGACCGACGCGCGTTCGACCCTACATGTTCGACGTTTCGAGTGTGAGCGACGTCTGAACGTTTCAGACCATCGTCCAACCCCAGCGTGACCATCGCTTCTGAAAATCATGCGATCCAATTTCTTCAGAACAATATGACCGATGCGCGAATTAACGTTTCAAATTATACATGATTCGGTTAAACACATATATCGATTTAAACGCATATACAGGTTCGGATTAAGCATATATATCACATATATAATCACATAAAACCCAATCTAAACACACGGTTGACCTGGCTCTGATGCCACTGTTGGGATCCATACACACAGCGGAATAAAAAAAAACTTTAACAAATCCCATTCGAGGATCGCTAAACCACGTTTAAATCAAGGTTTGTTAAAGAAATCATACCTATGCGAAATTCTGAGCGTCTCGTTCAGATTTTCTCACGTGGGCTACCTACTCGATCAACAAGAGCAGACTCTGCGAATCCCCTCCCTCTATCGGTATCCACACGAACAGCTCTCGAACACGGACAGCAGCATGCTAGCGCCTTCAAACTATGCGTCTCAATTTTCTCTAGGGTTTCTCACAGCTTTTCTAATTCATCCGTCTACTTAATACGACTAGATCAATCTCTTTTAAAGGGTTTCTAAAACCCTACTAAGCCGTATTAAAATATTCAAAATTAATTTAATCAATTTTGAAATTCGAATTTCAATTAAAATAATATATTAATTAAATCTATCAAATAGATCTAATCCAATATATTTATTTAATCTGAATTATACGCCTACATATATAATTTATCTTTATAAATTAAATATGAGATATGATATCTTTTTATTTAATTAAATATGAGATACTATATCTCAATTTAATTAAATCGAGATACTATATCCTTATTCGAAAATTAAATCGAGATACAATATCTCAATTTATTATAGTTATTTAATTTATCAAATAAATTAAATACTATATATAATAATATTATTATTATTATCTATAAATAATATCATTATTAATTTCAAATTTAATAATATATATATATATATATATATATATATTCATCCTAGATTAAATACAGTATTCATTAAATCTTAGACATATCTGAGATTCAATGAATCTGGACACTTTTGCTCGTGTTGGGCTATTCTTGTGTGCAACCCTGCAGGCCCACATGAGATTGGCAGTGGGCCAATACTGTACCAGCCCACAAGTCGCAAGCGGCCTCTAGCAAGACATTGTGACTACCCAATTCATATGGGGATCGATGACACGATACTACCTATCGTACAACCATGTCACGTCCCTTTTGTATGCCCATACATTTCTCAAATAGATAATGTCAACTTTCTATTCTTGACCATTACTTTCTCGATTCTCGAGTAGTCTAACAATTGAAATGGAAACTCCTTTCCATCGTAGTATGCCCATACATTTCTCAAACTCACTCATCGAGAGGCCCAAAGTATCTCTCTACAAATGTGAGGGATAAATTTCATCTTGACCATTCACATTCCTCCGCATGAAAACCACTGATCACAATCCAAGCCTTTATCATCACCCGGTCAAAGGTGACTTTTGACTAGGTCAAATACCATCAACTCATCATGTAGGAATCGATGATGATCTCATGTCAAAGGGCGTTGTGACGTGGTTATACATGAGAAAAGCTTATGACTTAATCCATGCAGCTTTCTCATAGTGGGTCAGTCTCACACCTTGTACTCTTACAAGTGCCCATAACTTTGATTCGATCTCCATTCTCATCAAAGTCATACTGGTCTTATTTCATCTTCACTCCCGCGTAGATGACCGACCAGGGACATTTAGGATAATCTATAAGATAGATCCAAGGATCAGTTATCACTATAAACATGCAAATGAAATGATAACAAAAGGAGAATGACTTGCCCCTAGGGCATAATTTCCAACAACAGTACCTCATCTTGTTTTCATAAGAAAGATAGAAGAGATAAATATGTTGGTAACTATCAGTGAGTACCTAAGGTAACCTATATTGCCCTTGAGACCCAAACTAACCCAAAAGGACGCAAGAAAAAATGGGTACTTAAGGCTTGACATTGTCTCAATTGTAGGTTTATCTAAGAGCATCAAGAACCAATAAGTGGTATATTGATAGTGGGTGCTCTAAACACATGACGGGAAATCAATCCAAGTTCGTGGCAATGAAAGCAAAGGATGGTGGCAAAGTGACCTTTGGGGGAAACCAAACCGAAAAGATTGCTGGAATATGCGAAATTGGTGAAAGAGAAGGTCCCCTGATCAAATATGTATATTATGTCGAAGGACTCTGCCACAACTTGTTAAGTTTCAGCCAAAGTACAGACAAGAACAACTGGATCATTTTCGATTCAAAGGAATGTTTCATTGTCAACAAGGATGATCTTCCAATCAACAAAGGTAACCTTAAAACTCTATTTAAGGCACCAATAGAAAGTAACTGTTATACCTTATGTCTTCCCAAAGTCAATTTTGAAAACTGTTTTGTTAGCAACTTGGAAGAAAGTTGGTTGTGGCATAAGCGTTTGGCTCATGTGAACATGTTCCAACTAGACAAGTTGTTAAGAAAATATTTAGTTCTTGGTTTACCTAAAATGCGTTTTAAAAATGACATGATTTGTGATTCTTGTCAAAAAGGAAACCAAACTAAAGCATCTTTCAAAACTAAATCTAAAACCTCGACCAATCGACCACTTCAACTACTTCATATGGATTTGGTTGGACCAACGAGAGTAAAGAGCCTTGGTGGAAATTTATATACTTTGGTCATTGTCGATGATTTCTCAAGATTTACTTAGACTATTTTCTTATCTTCTAAGGATGAAACATTCGATCTATTTGTCGTGTTTGCCAAGAAAGTACAAAACGAGAAAGGTGTTTGCATTTTAGGCATTCGGACTGATCATGGATGAGAGTTCAAGAATCAAGCTTTTGGGGAGTTATGCGATGCTCATGGTATTGATCATAACTTCTCAACCCCGAGGACACCTCAACAGAATGGTGTGGTTGAAAGAAAGAACCGAGTCCTCACTGAGATGGCTTGAGCAATGTTGAATGAAAACAAGACCTCCCAAGTCTTCTGGGTGGATGCAATGAGCACGGCGTGCTATATTTCAAACCGAGCATATCTCCAAAAGAAGCTCAATAAAACTCCATATGGACTCTACAAAGGAAGGAAGCCTAATCTAGCACATCTTCATATCTTTGGCTGTAAATGCTTCATCCATAACAATGGTAAGGATAACTTGAGAAAGTTTGATCCCAAGTCTGATGAAGGTATACTTCTTGGATACTTTAATAGGAGTAAGGCTTACAGAGTCTTAGAATCAATTCATGTTGTGTTTTGTGAGTCTCGAGCCCGACAAATCTCTTGATGAAGATGAACCTATTTTTCAAACTCAACCAATTTCTAAAACCCATCTCCTTCTAAAAATCTTGAAAAAGTTTTGGAAATTGAGCCTGAAAATGCTTATGAAAACACTGATCAATCTCAACCTCGTGACTGGAGATACAATATGAGTCATCTACTAGATCAAGTGATAGGCGACGTAGATGAATTCGTGAGAACCATAATAAGTACTTTAAATGAAGTAACTTTCTATGCCTTTATCTCTGAGATTGAACCTTCTAAGATTGACGAAGCCCTATCAAACAATGATTGGGTCTTAGCAATGCAAGAGGAATTACATCAATTTGAAAGAAATCAAGTTTGGGACTTGGTACCTAGACCTAAAGACCATCCAGTCATTGGCACTAAATGGGTATTCAAGAATAAACATGATGAATTCGCAATCATAGTCAGAAACAAGGCTAGACTAGTTGCCAAAGGCTATAATCAAGAAGAAAGTATTGATTATGAGGAAACGTATGCTCTAGTAGCTAGATTGGAAGTTATACGAGTACTCTTAGCCTTTGCGTGTATCAAAGGATTTAAACTATATCAAGAGTGCTTTTCTTAATGGATTCATTAAGGAAGAAGTGTATGTAGAACAACCACCTGGTTTTGAAAGTGACTCTCATCTCCACCATGTTCTTCAACCGAAAAAGGCTCTATATGGTCTTAAACAAGCTCTTAGAGCTTAGTATGAGAGATTAAGTAAGTTTCTTCTTGATCAAGTGTTTGTCAGAGGAAAGGTTGACACAACATTATTTATCAAAGGCAATAAAAGAAATGAGCTATTAATTGTTCAAATTTATGTGGATGACATTATACTTGGTGCTACTAATGATGTTTTGTGTGAAGAATTTTTCAAAGAAAATGCAAATTGAATTCGAGATGTCCATGATGGGTGAGATAAATTATTTCCTTGGTCTCCAAATCAAACAAAGGACAGATGGGATCTTCATCTCTCAAACAAAATATCTCTGTGATTTACTCAAGAAGTTTGGGATGGAACATTGTAATGGTGTCAACACTCCAATGAGCTCAACTACCTCTCTGGATGCCAATGAAGAAGGCAAGAACTTCAATATAACCAAGTATAGAGGGATGATTGGATCATTGCTATACTTGACCGCAAAGCGACCCGATATTCAATTTAGTGTGGGTATGTGTGCAAGATTTCAAGTCGCTCCAAAGGAATCACATGCGAGCATGTGAAAAGAATTTTTCGATATCTTACCGACACAAAGAAGCTTGGACTATGGTTTCCAAAAGGTCAACCAGAATATTTGGTGGCGTATTCAGACTCGAATCATGCTGGCTACAAGACTGATAGAAAGAGCACAAGTGGTCAATGCCAATTTCTAGGTGGATCTCTTGTTTCTTAGTTCAGCAAGAAACAGACTATGGTTTCTATCTCTTCGACCGAAGCTGAATATATTGCCGCCTCAAGTTATTATGCTTAAGTCATATGGCTTAAGCAACAACTCTTTAACTTGGGAATCAATCTAAAAGAGATTCCAATTCTTTGCGACAACACAAGCACAATACGCTTGGCAAAGAATCCAATTCATCATACGAGAACCAAGCATATTGATGTGAGACATCATTTTATCAGAAATTATGTGCAAAAGAAAGATGTCAAGGTGTTATTCATCCCTACTCATTTGCAATTAGCAGACATCTTTACCAAACCCTTGGCAAAAGAACAATTCACATTTAGTTGAAAGGAATTGGGAATGGTAAATCCCAATGAATTGTAAGTAATGTTAGTTAATTGTTATTAAATCCTGTTTTTGATGATAATTAAGTACTAACTTAAGCTTCGGAGTTGCTAGATTGTGTTTTTTCAGGACTTTGTTAAGAAGAAAGAAAACGAGGCTAATGTAGTAAATATTGACTCCGATTCTTTGATCTCTACCTCGAGTTACTTTGTGTAATTTGGACTAAAAACAAGTTACAAAGCTGTAACTTCTAGTTAAAATGCATTGAGGTGAATGAAAAATGACTTCAGGCTAATACTAATGTGTGTTAAATTGTGCAAAAAATGGAAATCAAATTACTGCCTTGAGTCAACTACCTTGAATCAGTTGATTAATTGCCTCGGATCATGGTCAGACAGAGAGTAACTATTTTGAGAACTCTATCTGCCTCGAGTCATGTCTCAACTTGCCTCGAGTCAATGTCGATCAGAAAGCAAGTTATCTGCCCGGTTGCCTCGAGTCAACAAATGCCTTGCCTCGAGTTAGGCTAAGGCAAAAAGCATAAGCGAATTTTATGACTATTTGCCTCGAGTAAGTAGATGTTTTGCCTCGAGTCAGAGAAAGAAGGCTGGGTTTATGAACTAATTGCCTCGAGGTAAAACAAAATTGCCTCAAGTCAATCTCCTTCAGGTAAGTATCTCTTCGTGCCTCGAGTTACTTTTAATATCTGCCTCGAGTTAACTTAATCTGTCTTTACATATTCTGATATATGCCTCGAGTCAGTCACATATATACCTCGAGTTAACTCTATTTAATTTGTCTTTAAAATGCTGCTTGACTGTTCATCTTCCCTCGAGTAATCCTTATCCCTTCTTACGACGTTCTAAACCCTAACTTGAGCAAGTGTTTTCATTTCATTGCTTTCTCTCAAAATTTCCCAAAATTCTCTCTAATTTCCTCCATCATGCCGCCGAAAAAGCCATCAGGATCTCAAAATTCCCAAGATTACCAAGCTAATCCACCTTCTCAGATTCCTAAACCCTCTATTCGACCTAAGCGGGAGAAGAAGCCTCCAAAGAAGTATCGGCCCAAGGTCTCGGCGATGAGGATGTGTCTCACAAATCCAGGAGAAAGTTTGTTGTAATCAAAGAACCCCTTGTGATTCCCGTCAACTAGCAATTGATTTAGAAGCGACCAAGAAAAAGAATAAAGAGGAAATCATAGCTTCACCTAGCAAGAGAGTCAATACCTCTATCTCCGCTTCTGCTTTTCGAGGAGAATCATCATCTAAGGTATCTGGTTCTACTTCTGCTCCTGTGACTACACTTGATCCTAATTTAACTAAATCCTCAAAAGGTACTAGGACTAGCAGTGGGTTTATCACAAATCCTATTATTTTATCTGACAAAGATTTGAAACTTTTTCAAGAGTGCTATACAAATCATAAGTTATGTCCCACTGTTTTTGTGAATTTAGAAAAACTCAAAGAGGACTGTAACTTGATTTATCCCCTTGGTTCAAACTTTTTGAAAATTTGCTTTCAATTTCAACTCCTTATTCTCTGTACGTTGTCAAAAAAAAAATTATTTCAATATGAAGATTGCCAATCTCCTCAATTTTGATGGTAGTCTTCAAGAGGCTAGGATGACAATCTTTGTTTGTGGAAAAAGGCTTATCATTACTGCAAAGTATATCAATACTTTGTTGAGGATCACTGATCCTCCTCCTATGCCTACTCTTAATTATTCTGATGAGGAGAGTTTTAAAATTTGCAGACCTGACGAGCCAATAGGGCCTTTGAAATTTACACCTGTTGCTATGCCACCTTTGCACCGATCTATCTGGTATATTTTTTCCAGGAAATCATAGCTTCACCTAAATCATATGAGGATTACATTTAAAGAAGGATCTGGTCAGTCTAGGGCACCATTTAGGTCCAAGGCCTCTCATTCTCATGCTACTACTCAGGCTCAATCAACACCTGCTACTACTAATGCTCAGTCACAACCCTCTCAACCTCCACCATCTATGCTTCATTATTATGTACAAGCTATTGTGGAGAAGGCTTTGGTTGAAGCAGTTGGATCTATTCAGGTCTCACTGATTACTCAACAAACTGAGATTATTGTCAAGATTGAAACTAAAGTGAGAAAGTTGGTAGATACTGAGATTGAAGAGAGGCTTGAGAATATTGAAGGCCACTTGGAAGATTTTGGTGCTCGCTTTGAAAGTCTCAACAATGTTTTTCTCGATGTTGGATTCCAAGTTTGATAGGCTCCTCAAGACTTTATCTCGATCGAGCCGGTCCTTCTAGTGTTGGTCCCTCTTCTCCCATTCCTTCACCTCAACCCCATTATGGCTTCCACTCCCATTGCTGAGTCTACTCCAGCTACTGTTCTCATTCCATCATAGCATTCTCCCATTGACTCTGCCACAGTTCCTCTGCCATCTTCTTCTTCTGATAGCCAACCCTCTGCTCACTCTCCACCTTCCCTATCTGCTAAGCCCTCTTCTTTGTTTGCTGATGACAAAGGGGGAGAGATCTAGTCAAGTGTGGTCAAATGTGTTATTTTGAAGTTTAGATGTGCTATTTTGTTATTTTTAAATTTAGATTGTGGTTTCATTTTTATCAGTTGTATGTCTGTTTATAACTCAGTTAGTGTTATGATTGTTTATAAATGGTTCTGGTTCAATTAGTATGTCTTGTTTTTGTCTGGTGTATTTGGCGTTCATTATGTTCATGTATTTCTGATTTTTTATTAATGAATTCCATATATGTTGCCTTAATTCAATGGTTCATGTACCTACATTACTTCTTTTTACTGAGCTAGTTTATATATACATGTGCTTAATGTGAACTATCATTTCTCTTTTCAAGACAATCTCTTCTCAAAATTTCAAATCCCATTATAAATGTTGTCATCATCAAAAAGGGGAGAATGTTAGTTCTCTATGTTTTGATATTTTGATGATAACAATGTTATAATGTAAAGATTCAAGGATAAATGCTATGTTTGTGAAATGAACGTTTGCCTTGAGTTAAAGTACTTTCACCTCGAGTTAAATATATCAGCAAGTTTACTTGCTTCTGATATGCCTCGAGTTAAAAGGATTTTAACTTGAAGTTAATTAGTCCGAAGTATTTTTACCTCGAGTTAAAAGTTCGTTTGCCTCGAGTTAACTTACTTGAAAAGTTAAATCTTTTGCTTCGCGCTAACTGTTACCTCGAGTCAATTATTAATTACCTCGAGTTAATTGTTTTGATTCAAATAATTTTTATATCGGTGCTATCATTTTGACTCAAGGCAAAGAATGTCTCAAGTCATTTTGACTCAAGGCAAGGAATGCCACAAGTCATTTTGACTCAAGGCACGTTTTCTCTTAACATCCTTTCTCAACTTCATACCGACCATCCTTTGCCTCAAGTCATTTAGTTTTTGCCTCCAAATCAAATTCACTCAAGGCAATTATTTCTCTAACTCGAGTCAAGTTTTTGATTTCTTTCCACTTGTGTTTTTTACTCTTGAAGAAAGAAATTGCCTCCAGTTAAAATATCAAGTTAATTTTCTTTATATCTTTTGAAACTTGCCTCGAGTTACATTTACCTTGCCTCAAGTCATTTTAACTCCAGGAAATTTATTTTAACTAGAAGTTAAACTCCTTTGATATTCAAAATCACCGTCTTCGTAAAACCAAATTTCTTAATTGTGATTTCATTTCTTTATAGCTTTACTCATTGTTGTACTTAACTATTTTTAATCAGTTTGTTCATGAGTTTTAGATGATTATTCAAAAGATAAACATCAAAATTATCATAAAGTAATTTGGTTGTCATAATGCATTTAATGCAGTTGCCTTATCGAGACTCAATCTCAGCAACCAAACCCCTGAGCAATCAAAAGACATTCTTGCTATTCCTATCCGCAATAAATGCTATTTCAAAATGGGCAAAACAGAAGGAATGAAAGAATGTCGTGATGACACAAATCCACTTGGATCATTAACGACGAAAGTGATTATCAAGCTTCATATGTCTAACGGCTATATTTATGAGCCACAACGAATAATCTTCAAGCTTCTCCAATGGTCAACAATGGCAACAACTATAAATACCAAAAGCATTGAATCCGCCAACTACCGAAACTCTGTGCATTCAATTCGAATTTATTACAATCTACTCTTTCATCTGTTTCATTAATATCTTCAATTATATCGTGTACTTTGTTAGTTCTCAATGTATTTTGATGATTAATAACAATTGTAAACATGAGAGAATGTTTTTAAGATTGGTAAAGCATGTTGATTTCAACTCAAAAACATTATGTCAGCTCCAAACTCGAGCTTGAGTCTCCAAACTCGAGCTTGCCCTCTAAAGAAAGAAAACCAAGCTATTTTGCATTTTCTAAACTTGAGCTTGGTCCATAAACTTGAGCTTGAAGGTTTTCAAAGTTTACTCATATTCGAGTAAGCTCGAGCTTGCACCGTAAGCTTGAGCTTACGAAGGTTTGAGGATTTTATCAAGTTACTCAAATTGCAAACTCAAGCTTATTAGTTTTAAGCTCAAGCTTGCCTCTTCCAGAGACTTTTCTCAATGAGTTTACAAATATGTAAACTCGAGCTTGCGATTACAAGCTCGAGCTTACCTCTGCGAATCCTCTAAACTTGAGCTTATCATTTTACTTTAGTAGAGTTTGTGAGTTTACAAAAGTTGTAAACTCGAGCTTGGCATACCAAGCTCGAGCTTGCACCAAAGAAAGTTTTCAAGTTTTTCCTTCAAAGAGTAAACTCAAGTTTAAGGTTGTAAACTCAAGCTTATGTCCGATTTAAACTTTTCAAATCTTCTATTCTTTAGCAAACTCGAGCTTGCCCTTGCAAGCTCAAGCTTGGGTCGACAGAGAGCAATATCATATTTTGAGCTTAGCAAACTCAAGTTTACACCTCTAAGCTCAAGCTTGCATTTTGTGAACTAAAATTATTTTTGACATGAATAGTGCCAAACTCGAGCTTACTCACTAATAAGCTCAAGCTTGCGTTTTTCCATTTTGGCTCTCAAAATGATTTCAAACATGTTTTCCCGACAAATGCTAAACTCGAGCTTACTCATTTACAAGCTCGAGCTTGAGGCTTCCGAGGCAAAACTCAAGTTTTAAATAAAGACCAAACTCGAGCTTGGTATAGTAAACTCGAGCTTGGAACTTCAGAACAGATGAACGCATCTGGGTGTATTTTGTTCAGTTTGATTTATGCTTTAGCTTGATTCTGCAAATTGGTTGTATATGATTTATATGATTCATATCAATATTTCCTAACCAAATTTAACCAGTTTGCTTATGAGATTTTAAGAGATCTAGGTTTGTTTTAAAGAAGACTTTAAGACAACAACTTGTGCAACTTGCAATATAATATTGTATCTCTCATCCAAAGCAATGGTTTACAACCTGGATAGCAACACAACCATTCTCCAAGAAAGAAAGCTAGCCTCCAAACAGCTGGACAACATTATACAACTACCTCCACTAAACATAACAGCATGGGAACACATTCTTGAGGAGCCAAATTTCAAATATTCAAATCTGCAACAACCATATTCGAAGATTTGTTCACAACTAGATTCATGGAGACACACTCACAACAGCTATATTTTCGAATCAGTTCAAGTCTCAACGGATCTACAACGTTCACAAGCTTCAAATCCAGTATAAATACATGAAGATTTGAAGTCTGAAAGCAAAAAAGACATACACAGAAAACGCACACAAGAACATCGGTCTTTTCTTTGCTTATATTTCTCATTTGTATCTTTGATACATTGTGCTTCGATGCTTATCTTTATTCACTCTTTGAGAGAGTTCATCTCTAAATCATTCTTTGTAAGAATCTCAAAGTTGTGGGACTTTGAGGTTGGGTTATCGATTACAACTTGTAAGGGGAGTGTATCATAGAGAGAGGATAACTTTCGAGTACAAAGTGTGTATCTGATTTGAGTGATAGTAGAAAAACCCGCAGAGTCGGGACCGAACGTAGGTCAAGAGTTAAGACCGAACCGATAAAATCTTAATGTCAAGCTCTTCCTCTCTAACTCCATTTACCTTGGTTAAGCATCTCGTGTGGGTGATGCGAAAGAATTTTTAAAATCCCCAATTCACCCCCCCTCTTGGTGATTTCCTTCACTTTCATACTTCAGTGATTATCATTTATCTACTCAGTGAGGAGTTAAACACTATTTGATTATTTGTTTATCAGTTAAATCTTAAGGTTGTGGAACCTTAAGTGTGGGTGTATGATTACAACTTGTAAGGGGGAGTGAATCCTAGAGTGAGAGGATTACTTCCAGTACAGAGTGTGTAATTGTATTTGTTTTTTAAAGTTAGTGAAAATCCCAAAGGTTCTGGGGACTGGACGTAGGTCGAAGAGTTAGATCGAACCAGGATTATTTCTCATGTTTTTCTATCCCTTTCTTTGTCTCTGTTTTTAAGTGTTCTTGAGCAATTAGTGAAAGAATTTTATAATCACCTATTCACCCCCCTCTAAGTGATATTCCACTTTCAAGTTCTACTGTTGCAAAATGAATCTTGTACTTGGTTGGATGGAGAATATGAAATCAAAAATCTTGTGACTTTCTTCAAGAATCTATTTCAAGAAGAGAATCTAAAGGAACATACTCTCTCCACTGAGAGCAATTTTTGAGTTATTGAGTGAGCTAGTATGGATGCTTTGGCAAATATACCAACTAATAAAGAAGTCCATGATCTTTGTCGAGTCAATAAGACCATATAAGGTACCTGGTGTGGACGGGCTTTCTCCAATATTCTTCCAACGAAATTAGAACTTAATGGGCTTAGTAGTATGCTAGTTTATGAAAAGAACATTTGAAGGAAAGGTAGATATCACTAATGCCAACCAAACTTTAATCTCCTTAATTCCTAAAAGAGATCAACCTCAAAAGGTGGAGCATTTCATACTTATATCCCTATGTACAGTCCATGACAAATGCATTACCAAAATCACATCTCAAAGATTGAGAGGCATTATGGATGAGATTATCTCCTCGTTTCAGGCTAGCTTCATCCTTAGGCGTCATATTCAAGATAATATTGTAGTGGGCTAAGAGATTTTGCACAAAATGAAAAAGGCAAAGGTTAAGCAAGGGATAATCGCTATGAAACTAAACTTGGAAAAAGAATTTGACAAAATTAAATGGAGTTTCATTAGACAAGTGCTAATTGAAGGAGGATTTGATGCGAAATTTATTGCCATTATTATGGAGTGTCTCTAGTTCATCCTTGAATATACTAGTGGAATGGAGCTAAAACAGAATACTTCAATCCTAATCATGGCTTTCGGCAAGGTGATCCAATCTTCCCATTTGTTTTCTGGATGTGTATGGATAGGCTTTCACCTATCATTTGTGATGTTGTCAATGCTAGAAGCATGTATTTATAACAAAGGAGGGACCAACAATCTCTTATTTGATGTTTGCTGATGACTTACTCCTCTTTT
Organism: Acacia melanoxylon; assembly: GCA_019022615.1. Taxonomy (NCBI): domain Eukaryota; kingdom Viridiplantae; phylum Streptophyta; class Magnoliopsida; order Fabales; family Fabaceae; genus Acacia; species Acacia melanoxylon. Next base: position 1,785,963 of record JAFJYJ010000071.1, on the reverse strand, counting down.
GGAAAAGTGATAGAGGAGCAAGCGGAATGTATGATTTTGTCGCGCATCTAGTGAAAAAATCAGTTTTAAGTAAGTCCTCCATTTTCTTTCCTCCAAAGGTTTCAGCTGTTGGGATCCGTACACGTAGCGGAAGGATTCTCATCCATTTAAAAATTGTGGATCCCTTGAAAGGATCCATCAACGGCGTTTAGATTAAGGTTCGTTAGAAACAATACCTATGCGAAATTCGTGAGTGTCCTACATTCGATTTGATCTGGTGAGCTACCTACTCGATCAACAGGAGCAGACTCTGCGAATTTCCTCCATCTACCGGTATCCACACGAACAGACTCCAACATCGACGGCAGCGTGCTAGCGCCTTCAGTATTCTCACGTCTCTCTCTTTTCTCTCTAGGGTTTCTCGCGGCTTTTCCAATACATCTTACAAAATGTCCCGTAGGTTTTTCAAAGCCCATTAGACGTATTATATAAAAAATTAATCCTCATTAATCTTGAAATTTGAATTTGGATTAAAATAATATATTAATTAAATCTATCCAATAGATCTAATCTAATCTATTTATTTAATCCGAATTAAAAGCCTCCCGATTTAATTTATCTCTATAAATTAAATCGAGATATGAAATCTACATATTCAATTAAATCGAGATACTATATCTCAATTCAAATTAAATTATATATATGATATCTATATTCGAAAATTAAATCGAGATACAATATCTCAATTTGTTTTAGATATTTAATTTATCAAATAATTAAATACAAAAACAAATATTATATAATAATATTATAATCTCTATTAAATAATATTATTATATTATTTTTGAATTTAATATATATATATATATATATATATTCATCCTAGATTAAATACGGTATTAATTAAATCTTAGACATATCTAAGATTCAATGAATCTGGACACTATTGCTCGTGTTGGGCTATTCTTGTATGCAACCCTGCAGGCCCACATGAGATTGTCAGCAGGCCAATACTATACCAGCCCACAAGTCACAAGCGGCCTCTAGCAAGACATTACGACTACCCAATTCATATGGGGATCGATGATACGATACAACCATGTCACGTCCCTTTTGTCACGCGATGATTTGGTCAATGATGAGGCATGGATAATGTCAACTTCCTATTCCTAACCATTACTTTCTCGATTCTTGAGTAGTCTAACAATTGAAATGGAAACTCCTTTCCATAGTAGTATGACCATACATTTCTCAAACTCACTCATCAAGGGACCCAGTATTATCTCTCTACAAATATGAGAGACAAATTCTGTAATACCCTGAAAATCATATTTATGATAAGTATCATATTTCGATAAATAATACCTATTGGAAATAGGTGAATATGGGGTCTCAAATAATAAGTTTTAATTATCTTATTTTCTAAGGTAATTACTGTGAAAATTAGAAAAGAAAAAGAGCTAAAATCCATGAAAAATATATTTTAATAAAAGAGAAAATGGCCTAGAAACATTATGATAAATACCATATGATAACAGATGATGATAAAAACTTGGGAAATATGTTATCGTTAATTTTAGGAATTTTTTGGATTTTTTCCCTGGAAAATAAATGAGCATAAATAAAATATTATTAAAAAGCACTTTATGCCCCTTTATTTTTAATATTTAATATAGGATATAAAATACCAATGTCGGTTCGGTAGTCATGAGATAATAATTTATCCTAAATCATAAAATTATCAACAATTAGTAAATGACTAATTAAGTAATTATTGGCTAATTATTTAGATTATGATATAAGTAAATTAATTAGTAAATAATTAATTTAAGGGGAGAAATTCGAAATTATTAATTAAATAAATATTAAAATAATATTATAATCAGTAGAAATACCGATGGCTAAGTAGGGATAGATAGAAATAAAATCCAACCTCAAAATATAGAAACAAAGTCGAAACATCCTGACTTGTTATGAACAAGTGAAATTTTATCTCGGAGTGACTGCCTCCGAGGTCGGTTCTGAAACCAACGGGTATTTAAGACACGGGGTAGGAGAGAGAAAATGCAGATAGGGAAAAAAGAGGCAATACGAAACAAGTAGTTGCCGTGAATTAGGAATCTAGTGTCTTGAGTCGAACGTATTTCAAACCAAATGGATTTTTGTCTAGACGCGGTGCTTTCGAATTTAATTACGAACGGAGGGGCGTCTGTCCCAAAATGTTTAGCTCTTTTTCTTTTCTAATTTTCACAGTAATTACCTTAGAAAATAAGTTAATTAAAACTTATTATTTGAGACCCCATATTCACCTATTTCCAATAGGTATTATATATCGAAATATGATACTTATCATAAATATGATTTTCAGGGTATTACATTTCTCCCCCCGTTAAACAAAATTTCGCCCTCGAAATTTGCTCTATACCAATTTAGACCCTGTAATAACTAACTTCGAACTATTCGCTCTGGAACTTTTCTCTATATGTCGGTCGCTCCGCTTGATGATCAAGAATTCGCTCAGGTTTGACTGTCAAGATCTTGTCATTTTGTACTTTGATATTTAGTATTTTCCGTGGCACCCATATACCCTGCTCAATACCAGATATCAAAATGTCTCCATGACACCCATACATCATGGTAACACAAGATACCTTAAATGTTTCCATGACGCCCATACACCATGACAACACAAGATACCTCCTACTCAATGACACGATCGCAATGATAGTAGTAACTATGAGATATGCATCGGAAACTAAAATTTTCGCGGCAAGTAAGACAACTATTTATCAAACCATAGGGGATTTCTTTTACCCCGTACTCGGGTGTAGTTTTCGAACATAGGACTTTTCGTCCATTAAAACACAGGGACTTCTTGTCCTTTCCCGAGTTTCTTTCAACTCAAAAGGTACTTCAAACACTTGTGTTAGCAGTACAATTCTATACAATACTCACTAACTCTAGGTCTTACATTGATTAGTTCAACTCGAGAGGCTTCAATAGGCGAGAGGCGTAAGTCATCACGATGTCCTGCTGCAGCAAGACATATCCTGATCCATATCTAATGGCACCACGATCAAATCTATAACATCTACTTGGATCCGGAAAACCAACTCTTAGTCTTTGTGACCAACTTCGTTCTCGCCTATGCAAGCTCATCTCGCAACGTGTTCTACACAATGATTTAAGTCTTACTCTTCAAGCTTTATCAACGATTATGAAAAAAATTGGTATGAATCTACGGTACTATCCCGCTAGATCCGAAACTAAATATCTATGTTATTATTTCTATTTTTGATGTACAACTAAATGGTGTTCCGAGCATTCGTCAACTCTTGCCAAAACGTAGGGATTACAAAACTGAGTAACTCGTAGATCATGGAAAGTGGGTATGTGTTCATGATAGTTATTTTTTCCATCCTGCGATGATTGATACCAAGTCACAAACTCTCGTGCTTTGTTCGGTAACATTTGATATGGTGTTTTAGATGTTGATCCAATGCTAGGCATCAACTTCATAGTGAATTTTGACTTTTCTTTTCGAAGGAATATTTGTCGAGAGATTTTATTTGTGTCTCGGGTTGTTTTTAGAATAAGGACTCAATCCCCTCGTCATCGTTTGATCATTTTATTGATCACTGCTAGTCCTATAGATTTTGAGAATGTCGTCGATGTTTGTGAGACAGAAATTTTGAACGAGATATATTTTCGGCTTGGAATTTAGACATACTGAATAAGCAAAATAGTGTACACCCAATGGTATAGCTACTACAAGATATATATATATATATATATATGCATCCCAAAATAATTCGCATAATCATCTGACATAATGAGTGATTAGCACCCATGTTGTACAATATCTAAAGTGGTCTCCTATCGTGAGATAGTTATGCGGATCCTATCTGGAGATTATTCGGCCTCGTCAGTTGTCAAAGCAAAAACCCGGCCTGGGTTTTGTGGCCTTATCCCGGTAGCCCTCTGAGGACAGTTCGTGTATAAGTGCCCGGGCTTCTGACACTTGTAGCAGATCCGCTCCCCCGCACAGTTGGTTCCTGGGTGGTTCGTTTTGCATTTTGGACATGGTCGGGGTCCGTATTCCTGGGTTGTTCTCCGTTGCTCGATCGGAATGGCATTTTGCCTCTCCCTTGAGGGTTATTCCATGGTGCCTCCCTCTTCTGCGAGCAATTTCTGCGGCTCATCCCGCCATGACTTGCACTGCTGCGGTTGTCGTTTCTTGATATGCGTAGTTCCGTTATGTTACGTTCGATCAATCGGCATGACTCCACCGCTTGGATCAATTCTGGGAACTGTTGGATACCAGCTTTTCCCTTATTTCGTACTTTAGCATGTCTACCATCCTGCTTGCCTTCCAGCTCTCGTCAACGTTACGCTTCAAATATGAAGAATATCAAGAAAGATTGGCAAACAGGGCGAAGTAGTCATCAAATGACTCCTCAGGACTTTGTCGAATATGGAGAAATTCGGACTCCTTGATCACTTGTATCGAAGGAGGAAAATATTGTTCGTTGAATTTCTCCATAAATTTCTCCCAAGTCACGGGACAATAACGGGTCCGCAATGTTACTGCAATGCTTTTCCACCATCTGTCTGCATCCCCTTCTAGCTTATAGACTGCAAGTTGGGCTTTTCGGTTTTCCGGACAATCCATCACTTCGAAGATCTTGTCTAGCCTCATTAGCCGCCTCTTGGTGAATCAAGCTTACCACAAAACCGGGGGTTTTAGCTTGCGTAATGGGTGACCCAATGTTGTGTGGTCTCAACCACTCGTTGGGTCGAGGTAGCACTACCATTGCCCTATTACCTCGAGGGGGTGTCGAGATCTATCGGACTCCTCGGTTTCCACGTTCATCATCATGATCGGTTTCATCTCCTTCCACAAAGATTACGTCGTTCCTCATCGGTTCGGTCACCTTCCTCTTCTCTCTCCTGCCTTTCAGCAAGGAGTTCATCAATAAGGGCCCTTTGTTCTTGCAGCATCCCCCGCATTACTTGCAACTCATTTCGCTCTGGTTGCTGCGATCCTCGTTGTTCGGGTTCGTGTACTGGTATTGGTATTATTCGTGGCTGTCTGCCCTTACCTCTACCTCTGCCTCTGCCTCTACCTCGTCCTCTGGGAGCTCCGGCTCCTCTTAAATTAGCCATGTCTCACTCTTTTTCCTTTATTAGGGAAAACGTTAGATTCAAAAAGACAATAATTAGTCTTATCGTAGACTTTAACACACTAATGCTACAAACGTACAGACACTCATACTATTTCCCCTCGTCTAGGGTTTCGTTGGTTCGGTCTACTCAGACATGGGTACGGAATTTCGTATCAGATATTTCATCTAGCGTGGCCTTGTCACAGAGTTTCGTCCGGCGTGGCCCAGCTTCTTGAAGGTGGAATATCACCTAGAGGGGGGGTGAATAGGTGATTACACACTTCTTTCGCGATATGAAGAGTAGACGGTGAAAGCAAGAAAGAAGTAAGTAAAGATGACACGAGAGAAATTATACTTTGGTTCGGTCTAACTCCTTGACCTACGTCCGCACCCCGGACACTCCGGATTTCCACTATCTCACGATACAATTACACACTCGTACTCGGGATGATCCTTTCTCCTAGGACTCACTCCCCTTACAAGTTGTAATCGTACACCCACACTCAAGATACCACTACCTTGAGATTTGAACGAATTGTGAAACAAGTAATGAAGCTCTCTCTCACAGAGTAAATGATAAATACTGAAGCTCACTAATATCTGAAGATATAATCTGAATACAGTATGAACAATTGAAAGCTTTTTCTATTTGTGCGCTGGTTCTTGTGTGTAGTATGGATTCAATTCTTCTGGTATTTATCAGTTGAAGTTTGAAGACCGTTGGAAGAATTTGAATCTTGCTTAAGTAATTTGTCCGTTGGGAATGTTTAGAGTATGTCTCATTAGAGCACTCGCCGCCTTCTTCTTGCCCATAATCAAATGTCTCGCTTAGTTGGGTCATCTTACGCTTGTCACCTCGGGTGAAGAGATATGCTTTTTGGTTATGGGTAATTTGAATTATGTCGGCCTCTGTCTTTCGCCATTCATTCTTGGTGTGCCAAACTTAGTGATTTTGAACCTGGCTGTATATCTTGGAAAACACTCAGAAGGATGATTAGTAATGTGATTTGATAATATAGAATAGATACAATCTGAATTTGCAGTATACAATATTCAATCACAAACTTTCACTAAAACGAGACAATATACCTCGAGGTGAAATGATTAGAGTCTCGAGTTAGTCAATTGATAATATTCAAACAGAAGATCCGATGACTAATTAACTCGAGGCTTCTCTTACTCGACTCGAGGTCGTTAACTCGAGGCAACGTTCTTGTAACCTCGAGGTACATCGCGATGCAAGAGGAGCATAAGCATGAACCTTCACTCGAGGTAAGTATAAGGCAGACTCGAGGTTCTCAACTCGAGGCACAAATAATACGACTCGAGGCCATGCAACATCACGAATTGTAAGTTTAAAGATCTGTCTCGAGCGTAGATTCACCTTCACTCGAGGTACCCACCTCGAGGCGACATACCCGTTAACTCGAGGTGATACATAACTTCGGAGATGCAACTTCACCGAGCTAACTCGAGGCAACAATTACCATAACTCGAGGTGACGGACTCGAGGCAATATATCGCAAACTAGAGGTAATGTTACGCTTACATGTATGATCAAAGGAGCTAACTCGAGGTAGAGTTTTCACGCCTCGAGGTGGACAACTCGAGGTAAACTCTTGTCCGACTAGAGGCGACATTTATTTCGTTAATGTAACTTCAAAGGGTTACCTCGAGGCGACATAATTGCTGGAGGTATTTTGACAAAGAAAAACACCACCGATACAAACGTGATTTTGTCCAAGTTAAAAGCATTTTCCTTATCTTTCTCAATGAATATCTTTCTTGTAAATCTTAGTTATCATCAAAACATCAATGGGAGCTAACATTCTCCCCCTTTTTTATGATGACAAGATTTGAGAAAGAAGAAGTTCGAAATAGATTTAAGATTTTATAAACTCACAGTTGATAGAGATTAAGGAGACAAATGCATGAAAAACTTAATTAAGCTAATTCAGATAATCACAAATAATAAACCATATAGCTTAATTTGTTTAAGGAAGCATTAACCAGAGAATGTTTTAGCAAGAGTTATAACAAGAAATATCCAGGGGTACAGATGCGAACAACACAGCAAAATGCAAAAGATAAAAAAAAATGGCATCTTCATTTCTTCAGTCTTTCTCACAGGTCTTCTCCCCCTTTGTCATCTATCAAAAAGATGGGTATCACAAGGGAGGCTTCTGGTATTGAGAGGAAAAGGGATGAGAGGTGATAGGAAAGGGCAAAGGTGAGTAAGGGATGATAGTGAGGATAGGTGATGTGGATAGGATTGGAGATGTGGAAATGAGAGAGTCTAGATCATCATCTCCAAACAACTCTGCTGTGGAAGTTCCAAAATATGTAATTTTCATATTGGCAGAGGTAGGAGGAGGAATAGGCAAAGACGCTGGAGCAGAAGCAGGAGTGGGTGAATGAGCAGGGATGGATTGAAAAGTAAACGATGGTGAAGGAGATGGAGGTGAAGGTAGTTTGGTGGAAGGAATTGCAGAGCCAGAGCCACCACCCATAGAGAGAATTTTGTCAACCTTATGAGAGAGGGACCAGAGTGTATTGTGCATGTTGGTGATTGAGATGCCATGATCATCCAAGTGTCCTTGAAGGCTGCTAACTTCATCCTTGAAAGTGCCAACATCTTCCAGTAGATCCTCTTGGTTGTCTTCAAGCTTAGTAACTTTTTGCATTAATTTACCAATTTCAAACTCCAATTTGACAGAGAGAGAGTTCTGAGCTGCCATAGAGATATGCAAAGGATCTAAGCTGTCCGAGATTGCTTTTTCCACAATAGCCTTTATTTGAGCTCCCAAAGAGAATGGAGCAAGAAGAGATGCTAATTCTGGACCAGGCTCAGGATGTTCTTGTTGGCCAGAAAGAGCTTTTGGTTTGGAGGTTTTGGACTTAGAGAGCGCAGGAGCTCTAGATTGCCCAAAACCCTCTTGAAAATTGATCTTCATCAAGTTGAGGATGTGTTGACCAAATACTTCAGGTGTCTTTGCTTCCTCATCTTTCTCCAAGTACCAAATACGCTCATGGAACAAAATGACAGACACAAGACTTGGGAAGGGGATTGGAGAGGTTTTCTTAGTGTGCATGACATATTTTTTTAGTTCCCCAAAAATCCAGTGACCAAGATTATGTGGAATCTGGTCAATAATGGAAGAGAACATGATCAGATCTCGTTGAGTGAAATGGGTAAAGTTTTTGCCTTTCTGAACAAAGTTCCTTGAGTAAATATACCACAAGGCTCGATGTTTGGGTGGCATGTCAACGGATTGAAAGAAATAGACCCTATAGGTTCGCTCAATGGTTCATCTGGTCGAAGAATTTGGTAAATCTGTTCATTATCATAATGAACCTGAGGGACAGGAGGTGGATTTTGAATTTGTAATAAGTCATTTAAATAATCAGGGGTAATCTCAATCCTCTTCCCTCTCACAGAAGAAAAAATCCTTTCTTCAGCAATGTGATTGTGCTTATCCAAAAGAGTATGCACAGACATATTGAAATAGAAGACTCTGACCAATGTTGGACTGAATGAAGCATGGATTCCTAGAAAAGACGCATATTTTTCATACCAAGGGAAAAGGTCCAGATTACACTCAGTTTTCAGTTTGTCTAAATTCATAGAGACTACAGGACAAAAACTCCTAAAAGCAAAGTCTTTATCGAATTTCTTTCCATCCTCGAGAGGAGAATAGAATAGGATTACTAGCAAAGCCTATTGGAGGATGAGCAGTGGGGACATCATAAATGGAAATAATGTAAGGAGTTTCGGATACCTTTGACCCTGATTGATGAACAGAGTCTTTAGAGGCTGAGGCAGATGCTCTGGAAGGAGTAGCATAGGACTTTGAAGCTTTTGAAGCAGAAACAGAACCTGCTTGACCCTTGGAAGTTCCTCGAAAATCAGAAGAGGCGATGGTGAATTTCTTCTTTGGAGGAGTAGATTTGACAATAGCCACTTCCTTCATTTACGAACTAGAGCCTTCTTGTCGTCACCGGTTTCTTTTGAGGAATTTCGACGGTTCGGCAATTTTTAGCTTCTTTGGCTTCGGCTGATCTTCGAAGGAAACCTTGGGAAGAAATCGTTTGGGGGCCATTTTTGTGGGTTGAGGGCGTTCTGACTGAGGAAGAAAAGCTGAGTCAGAGGCTATGAAATCTGGGTCTGAGTCTTTAGATTTGGACTTGGATTTCGTTGGAAGAGAGGGGTTCTTCGTTTTGGGAGGCATTTGAGAGAGTTAGGATTAGGGTTTGATTTAGATGAGATAAAAGTGATAGTGATGAGGAGACGAAGAGACGCAAGAGAGAAATGAAGAGCCAAGAGACACAGACAAGCATTTAATCAGAAATTAAAACAGTTGACTCGAGATATGCATGTTCGCCTCGAGCTGTCTAACTCGAGATTCCACTTACTAGCTCGAGGTAATTAAGAGAAATATATCAAACCTGATGCAAAGTTACCTCGAGGTTCCACTTACTAACTCGAGAGAAAACGAGCTCTCCATTCTTCAAACTTTCTGTCTTCATTCACCTCGAGGTGGTTGATTTACCTCGGGGTAAAAACTGCTCTTCATTGCTCTATCTTTTTGTCTGCATTTGCCTCGAGGTGTCTAGCCCGACTCGAGGTAAATATGTCTTTCCTTTGTTCTATCTTTCTGTCTTTCGTTGCTTCGAGGTTGCCTCGTCGACTCGAGGTAAATTTCTTTCTCTTTGAGTTCTTTTGAAATTTCGTTGAGTAGACTCGAGGTGCTTATCTAGTTGCCTCGAGGTACTATATACTCCTTCGTGTGACATGATCCCGCAAAACATTGGCTAGATACTCCGATGCTTAAGTTAGTTTCCAATAATCATCAAAACATATTTAACAAGATTGAGCTAACATTTTACTTACAGTTCATTGGGATTTACCATTCCCAATTCCCTTCTAATAAAAGTGAATTGTTCCTTAGCCAGAGGCTTGGTGAAGATATCAGAAAGTTGTAAGTGAGTAGGGATGAACAATACTGTCACATCTTTCTTTTGAACATGGTCTCTGATAAAATGATGTCTAACATCAATATGCTTGGTTCGGGTATGATGAACTGGATTCTTTGCCAAGCTTATTGTCTTTGGTATTATCACAAAGAATTGGAATTTCCTTGAAATGGAATCCCAAATCTTGAAGTTGTTGCTTGAGCCACAAAACTTGAGCACAAAGAACTTGATACAAAGAATATATATTCAGCTTGATTGTTGATACGGACAAGATGTTTGTTTCTTGCTGAACCATGAGACAAGTGATCCACCAAGGAATTGACATTGTCCACTTGTACTCTTTCTATCTGTCTTGTATCCAAAGATGATCTGAATCGAATATGCTACAAGGTGTTCTGGTTGACCTTTGGGAAACCACAATCCAAGGGTCTTTGTATCTGCAAGGTATCTGAAAATTCTTTTTACATTCTCAGCATGAGATTCCTTTGGCGCAGATTGAAACCTCGCACACATTCCAACACTGAATTGAATGTCAGGGCGACTTGCAGTGAGATAGAGCAATGATCCAATCATTCCTCTATACTTTGTAATATTGAAGTCCTTCCCTTTTTCATCAGCATCCGGTGAGGTAGTTGAACTCATTGGAGTATCGGCTCCATTACATCGATCCATTCCAAACTTCTTGAGTAGATCATTGAGATACTTGGTCTGCAGGATATAAAGATTCCATCCTTCTTTTGTTTAATTTGTAGACCAAGGAAATAGTTGAGCTCTCCCATCATAGACATCTCAAATTCACCCCGCATCATCTCGTAGAATTCCTTGCAAAAGGTATCATTAGTAGCACCGAAGATTATATCATCCACATAAATTTGCACAACTAAAATTTCATTGATTTTATTATTCTTAATAAACAATGTAGTGTCCGCCTTTCCTCGACAAATCCTCTATCAAGAAGAAATTTACTTAATCTCTCATACCAAGCTCTAGGAGCTTGTTTGAGACCATACAAGGCCTTTTTCAAACGAAAAACATGATCGGGATGAGATTCACTTTCAAAACCGGAGGTTGTTCAACATATACTTCTTCTTGGATAAAACCATTAAGAAAAGCACTTTTAACATCCATTTGATAGAGTTTGAATCCTTTGATACATGCAAAGGCTAAGAGTACTCGTATAGCTTCCAATCTAGCCACCGGAGCATATGTTTCCTCATAATCAATACCTTCTTCTTGATTATAGCCTTTGGCGACCAATCTAGCCTTGTTTACGACTATGATTGCAGATTCATCTCGTTTGTTTTTGAATACCCATTTGGTGCCAATGACCGGGTGGTCTTTAGGCCTAGGTACTAAATCCCAAACTTGATTCCTTTCAAATTGATGCAATTCCTCTTGCATTGCTATAACCCAATCATTGTCGATAGGGCTTCGTCAATCTTAGAGGGTTCAATTTCGATATAAAAGCTGAAAAAGTAACTTCATTTAAAATGCTTTTTCTCGGTTCTCACACCTTTATTGACATCACCTATTACTTGATCTAATGGGTGACTTCTACTATATTTCCAAGCAAGAGGTTGAGATTGAGGATGTTCTTCACAAGCATTTTCAGGTTCAACTTCTAAAATACTTTCTGAAGATTCAGGAATAGTGGACGTTTTTGAAAGTGTTTGAGTTGGAAAAATAGGTTCATCTTCATCAAGAGATTTGTCGATTCGATTCACAGAACACAACATGAATTGATTCTTCTACAATCCGTGTTCGTAGATTAAATACTCGTAAGCTCTACTTCTATTTGAATAACCAAGAAAGATACCTTCATCGGACTTAGGATCGAACTTTCCTAAGTTAACTTTACCATTGTTATGAATGAAACACTTACATCCAAATATGCGTAGATGTGCTAAGTTTGGCTTTCTTCCTTTGTATAACTCATAAGGAGTTTTGTTAAGCTTCTTTCGAAGATATGCTCGGTTTGACACATAACATGCAGTATCATTGCATCTGCCCAGAAGACTTGAGATGTCTTGTTCTCATTCAGCATTGCACGGGCCATTTCAGTAAGAACACGATTCTTCCTTTCAACCACACCATTCTGTTGTGGTGTCCTTGGAGCAGAGAAGTTGTGGTCAATACCATGAGCATCACGAGAACTCCATGAAAGCATGGTTTTCAAATTCTCCTCCATGATCCGTCCGTATACCCGAAATACACATACCTTTCTCGTTCGTATTTTCTTGGCAAATACAACGAATAGATCAAATGTTTCATCTTTAGATGATAGAAATATAGTCCAAGTGAATCGAGAGAAATCATCAACTATAACTAGAGTGTATAAATTACCACCAAGACTCTTAACTCTAGTGGTCCTACTAAATCCATGTGAAGTAATTGAAGAGGTCATTAGTTGAAATCTCGGGTTTATTTTTGAAAGAGGATTTAGTTTGTTTACCTTTCGACGAGTCACGAGATCATATCATTTTTAAAACGAAGTTTGGGTAAACCAAGAACTAAATCTTTTCTTAACAACTTGTCTAGTTGGAACATATTTACATGAGCCAGACGTTTATGCCATAACCAACTCTCATTCAAGTTGCTAACAAAACAATTTTCAGAATTCATATTAGGAAGATTCAAGGTATAACAGTTTACCTTCTCTTGATGCTTTGAACAAGGTTTTGAGATTACCTTTGTCGATTGGAAGATCATCCTTATCCACGATGAGACATTCCTCTGAGTCAAATATGATCCAATTGTTCTTGTCTGCACTTTGGCTCACACTCAGAAGATTATGGCAGAGTCCTTCCACATAGTATACGTCTTTGATCAGGGGTTTCCCTTTTTCACCAATTTCGCCAATCCCAGCTATCTTTCCAGATTGATTTCCCCCAAAGGTTACTTTGCCACCATCCTTTGCATTCATTGTTATGAACTTGGATTGATCTCCTGTCATGTGTCTGGAGCATCCGCTATCAATAAACCACTTACTAGTTTTTGATGCTTTCGGACATACACGATTCATATAAGATCAAGCCTTAGGTACCCATCTTTTCTTGGGTCCTTTCGGGTTAGTACGTGTTTTAGATATATAACTTCCTTTAGGTACCCATTGATAATTACCAATAGGTTTATCTCTTCTATCTTTCTTATGAAAACGGGGATGAGGTATTGTGACCTTTACGGTTACAATAGTTACGATGAGCAAAGGGATTTGAGAAATGAACGAGACTTAAAAGTAATTCAAATAAGTTTTTCCTCCACTTTTCTTTTTCCCTTTCTTTCGTCATCCAACGGTAGGATTATATCCTATGCCTGATCGATCATTTGTAAACTTTTGTGATTTCAAAATAACTTCGAGCATCTCAACGCCTTTGGTGAACTTTTTCAAGAGTTTGTGTAAGTTTGATGTTTTTCTTTTCAAGATCGGGCATTTTTCACAAGGAGATTTTTCGCAAGATGTAGCGCATTTTCAACTTGTTTTTCAAGTAATTTGATTTTCTTCCTTGAGGAAATAAGTTCTCTAGTAATTTTTCTAAACTCCGTATATAGTTCATCATATGTAGGTTCAGAGTCGCTTACCTCGTTGTCATCTTCAACCTGTTCTTTAGCAACTAGACAGACATTTGCTACTTCTTCCTCATCACTTTCCTCATCGAAGAACTATCTCCCCATATAGCGAATACGTAGGCTTTCTTCTTGAATTGATTGAATCTTTTCTTCCTATCCTTCGATTGAGGACATTCAGATTTGATGTGCCCCGGCTTCTCACACTCGTAGCAAATGATTTGTTCTTTGTCTTTGAAGTCTTGTCGATTGCTAGAGGTTCCTTTTTGGAATCTGTTTTTACGAACCCTTGATTCCTCTTATAGAACTTTTTGAATTTTCGAACAAACATGGCCATTTCATCATCATCCTCATCTTCTTCATTGGGTTCCTTTTCCTTCACAGCATTCAGAGCAACACCTTTGTTTCTACTGTTGTTAATTTCATCCAAGCCCTTCTTGAATTTCGGTTTACTTTCATATTCAGATAGACTTCCGAATAGTGCAGCAAAGAATCGATCGCATTGATTCTCCACGGGCTTCCTCGATTGCTTTGTGACCTTAGCTTCCCAATCTTTGGTCAAGACGTTGAGGATTTTCCTGACTTGAGAATTTTGCTCGTATGTTTTACCCAAAGCTGACAATTGATTTATCAGATGAGTAAAGCGAAGTTGAAATTCTCCTATGGATTCTCCAGTTTTCATACGTAGGAGATCATACTCGGTTGTCAGCGTGTTGATGCGATTCTCCTTAATTCCAGAGGTTCCTTCATAAGCAATCTCCAAGGCTTTCCACATGTCCTTTGCATTTGACAGATTGCTAATTCGGAAAAACTCTTGATGACTAAGAGCACTTTGAAGCATTAGAATGGCTTTGCTATTGAGAGTGGCAAGTCTCCTGTCATTCTCATCATAATCTCTCTTTTGCTTAGGAGTTCGAACTCCATCTTTGGTGACTGATGGTACATAATCACCTTCCTCGAATACCTCCAATAAACCAAATTCAGTAGCCATAACAAAGACTCTAAATTTGACTTTCCAAAAGGAGTAATGTTCTCCGTTGAAACCAGGTGGACGATTGATAGAGGCTCCAACAGGTAATATTCCTTCCATGATCTTTCTCGGGATGTTAAGCCCAACTGAGAAACCAGGCTCTGATACCAAATGAAGGTGGAATATCACCTAGAGGGGGGGTGAATAGGTGATTACACACTTCTTTCGCGATATGAAGAGTAGACGGTGAAAGCGATAAAGAAGTAAGTAAAGATGACACGGAAAATTATCGGTTCGGTCTAACTCCTTGACCTACGTCCGCACCCGGACACTCCGGGATTTCCACTATCTCACGGATACAATTACACACTCGTACTCGGGATGATCCTTTCTCCTAGGACTCACTCCCCTTACAAGTTGTAATCGTACACCCACACTCAAGATACCACTACCTTGAGATTTGAACGAATTGTGAAACAAGTAATGAAGCTCTCTCTCACGAGTAAATGATAAATACGAAGCTCACTAATATCCGAAGATATAATCTGAATACGGTATGAACAATTGAAAGCTTTTTCTATTTGTGCGCCTGGTTCTTGTGTGTAGTATGGATTCAATTCTTCTGGTATTTATCAGTTGAAGTTTGAAGACCGTTGGAAGAATTTGAATCTTGCTTAAGTAATTTGTCCGTTGGGAATGTTTAGAGTATGTCTGTTAACAGAGCACTCGCCGCCTTCTTCTTGCCCATAATCAAATGTCTGTTTAGTTGGGTCATCTTACAGTTGTCACCTCGGGTGAAGAGATATGCTTTTTGGTTATGGGTAATTTGAATTATGTCGGCCTCTGTCTTTCGCCATTCATTCTTGGTGTGCCAAACTTAGTGATTTTGAACCTGGCTGTATATCTTGGAAAACACTCAGAAGGATGATTAGTAATGTGATTTGATAATATAGAATAGATACAATCTGAATTTGCAGTATACAATATTCAATCACAAACTTTCACTAAAACAGAGACAGCGATACCTCGAGGTGAAATGATTAGAGTCTCGAGTTAGTCAATTGATAATATTCAAACAGGAAGATCCAGATGACTAATTAACTCGAGGCTTCTCTTACTCTGACTCGAGGTCGTTAACTCGAGGCAACGTTCTTGTAACCTCGAGGTACATCGCGATGCAAGAGGAGCATAAGCATGAACCTTCACTCGAGGTAAGTATAAGGCAGACTCGAGGTTCTCAACTCGAGGCACAAATAATACTGACTCGAGGCCATGCAACATCACAGTAATTGTAAGTTTAAAGATCTGTCTCGAGGCAGAGATTCACCTTCACTCGAGGTACCCACCTCGAGGCGACATACCTGTTAACTCGAGGTGATACATAACTTCAGAGATGCAACTTCACTGAGCTAACTCGAGGCAACAATTACCATAACTCGAGGTGACGGACTCGAGGCAATATATCAGCAAACTAGAGGTAATGTTACAGTTACATGTATGATCAAAGGAGCTAACTCGAGGTAGAGTTTTTCACGACTCGAGGTGGACAACTCGAGGTAAACTCTTGTCCGACTAGAGGCGACATTTATTTCAGTTAATGTAACTTCAAAGGGTTACCTCGAGGCGACATAATTGCCTGGAGGTATTTTGACAACAAAAACACCAGCTGATACAAACGTGATTTTGTCCAAGTTAAAAGCATTTTCCTTATCTTTCTCAATGAATATCTTTCTTGTAAATCTTAGTTATCATCAAAACATCAATGGGAGCTAACACTTCTCATATAAGCTCGGCGCTAGGACAGAATATTCGTCCAGTACAAACTAGCGATTATCAGAATTATCAGGATTATCAGAATTATCAGAGTTGTTGGAGACTGATATCAGGGTTATCAGAGACTGATACCACGAGTGATGCACCGACAGAGGGTGGTACACCGGTTCATGATGGTATACCGGTCCAAACTGTACACCGACCTAGGGCTATATCAGTACTCATTTTCAAAGCATGCTCCAAGTTTAACAGAATGGCCAGGTAAGTGTCTATCATGGGAGCCTCACCGTGCTAGGGTGACTGATTGGTTGATCCACATAGACTAGCCTTGCCTTCGGCACCAAACTGTCTGTAATAACATAGTCAGACTCATGCCAAGACTACTGCTTTGATACCAAAAATGTAACATCTCAATTCCAAAAGTAGTATTTTTTTTTTCCATCAGAGTAGAGCATCGGAGCAATTGAGTAACTGATACATTTATTCAAATTGCCGTAAGTCTGGCTGATTTACAGAAGCGGTACATTGACCGAGAGTTTTCAAAATGAATAACAACAGAAGAAAGTCTTCAGCCGGGTCTCGTGCGGCCTGCTCGCTTTTCCTCGGTTCTCGGTTCTCCCGAACCCGACGCTATGATAAGAGGCCGAGATCCAATTGCAATTTGGATCTCGGGTAACGTTAACCTCATGCTTAAATACGACTACATATACACGACGCGATAATCAATACAACAGTCCACAACAAATGTATGATTAAAAACACATAACCACGTATACAAGATAATAACCACGTATGTAACATAACCTCGTATGATACAACAATAATAACCTCGTATGTGACATAACCTCGTATGTAACATACCGTGTATATAGCATAACCTCGTACACTACTACACAACAATTATATACAATCATATAATAAACATTAGAGCTAGTGTTACAGTACGCGAACGTACCTTCGTTGACGGTAAACGACACGTTTTACGAAACAAGTAGTTGCTGCGAATTAGGAATCTAGTGTCTTGAGTCAAAACGTATTTCAAACCAGTGGATTTTTGTCTAGACGCTGGTGCTTTCGGAATTTAATTCTGTAACGGAGGGCGTCTGTCCTAAAATGTTCAGTAGATAACGGAATACCCTTAATGGAATCATAAATTTCATTAACCCAGATATTCCTACAGAGGAATATTGGAACTTCAAAACGTTGCTTTCAGATTTTTGAGATTCGTCAAGATTACGCGATTCGGACACCGATTAGGGAACTTTATCGGTAAGTCAGCAAAGATGACATCATCCTCTTCTAGAAGGATGACATAAGCGGGACATGTGGAAGGTCAAGATGGTGCCACATGGCGAAATGCGATCCAACGGTGCAAGATCGATCCGAAGTTGTAGGTTGTTTAATGAAGTTGCATGGTTTTTAACCCGAAAACCTCTATAAATAGGAACCTCTCTTCTTCTCATTTCCCACACAAAAATTTCGAACCTAGAGAGAAGTTAGAGAGAAGGAGGAGCCCTGGAGAAAGTCTAGCGGAGCCACGAGTAAGTTTTACGGTCCCTAGTCTTAAGCTTCGGTGTTTTCTTTCGGTAGTTATAGTAGTAATGCTAGCTTAGTCTTTAATCTTCCAATATATTGTAGATATCATATTTTTGGGTTAAATATGATATAGATTTCAAAAATCATGTTGGGAAAAGAGTTAGGAAAAATTTTGGAAGATTAGAGTCAAAGTAACGAAGTTACGCGAAATTCCGCCGATTAGGGGTCAGGGGCAAAATGGTAATTTGTACCTAAAATGCCTGTTATGATGCTGAATGTTGATAAATATCATCATTATAGGATATTTGAATTAATCGTCCCGCTGTCGTACCGCTGTCGAGAAAATACCATTTTTCGTAAAACGTGCCGTTTACCGTCAACGAAGGTACGTTCGCGTACGGTAACACTAGCTCTAATGTTTATTATATGATTGTATATGATTGTTGTGTAGTAGTGTACGAGGTTATGCTATATACACGGTATGTTACATACGAGGTTATGTCACATATGAGGTTATTATTGTTGTATCATACGAGGTTATATTACATACGTGGTTATTATCTTGTATACGTGGTTATGTGTTTTTAATCATACATCTGTTGTGGACTGTTGTATTGATTACTGCTGTCGTGTATATGTAGTCGTATTTAAGCATGAGGTTAACCCCTTTTGAGATCCAAATTGCAATTGGATCTCGGCTCTTATCATAGCGTCGGTTCGGGAGAACCGAGAACCGAGGAGAAAAGCGACGGCCGCATAGAGACCCTACCGAAGACTTTCTTCCGTTGTTATTCATTTTGAAAACTCTCGGTCAATGTACCGCTTACGTAAATCAGCCGGACTTACGGCAATTTGAATAAATGTATCAGTTACTCAATTGCTCCGATGCTCTACTCTGATGGAAAAAAAATATACTGCTTTTGGAAATGGGATGTTACAAATTCCAACTTGACCATTCACATTCCTCTGCATGAAAACCACTGATCCTAATCCAAGCCTTTATCATCACCCGGTCAAAGGTGACTTTTGACTAGGTCAAAGAGCAGCGACTCATCATGTAGGAATCCATAATGATCTCAGGTCAAAGGGCGTTGTGACGCGGTTATACATGAGAAAAGCTTATGACTTAATCCATGCAGCTTTCTCATAGTGGGTCAGTCTAGCACCTTGTACTCTTACAAGTGCTTATGACTTTGATTCGTATCTCCATACCTCATCAAAGTCATACTGGTCTTATTTCATCTTTGCTCCCGTGTAGATGACCGACTAGGGACATTTAGAATAATCTATAAGATATATCCAAGGATAAAGTTATAAACATGCAAATGAAATGATAACTAAATAAAGATGACTTGCCCCTATGGCATAATTTCCAATATTAGCTTCTTTGAAATGAAGGATTAAATATAGTATAGGAATGAAGATAAAATGTGAAATAGGAAAATATATTGGTTTTCCTTTATCTAGAAAAAGGACGAATAGGGAAACATTACAGTATGTAGTTGATCGTGTGAAGGAAAAACTCTCAAGTTGGAAAGTTAACTGTTTGTCAACAGGGGGGATGATCACTTCAGCGAAATATGTCATTTGTTCAATCCCTATATACCCAATGCAAGTGGCACAACTTCCTGTGAGTATATGCAAAGAAGTAGAACGGCTACAACATAATTTTATCTGGGGAAAAACTAATAATAGAAAGGGCTATCACCCAATGGGTTGGGATAAAGTTGTTGTGCCAAAGCAAAATGGAGGTTTAGGCCTAAAGAAGTTAGTCTTAGTTAATAAGGCCTTTGGAGCTAAATTAGCATGGTCTCTGGTTAAAGGCGCTGAGGGGTCTTTGGGGTGAAGTTTTAAGCAAGAAATACATGATGAGAAGTGATATATCCTTACTAAATGCAAAATCATCCGTTTCAAGCCTTTGGAGATTTGTGTGCAAACAGAATGATATTGTTGAAGTGGGTACTAAATGGCAAATTCGAAATGGAAAATCTGTACATTTCTTTCTTGATTATTTGCTCTTCCTGAATAGGAAGGTAAAGGATTCCTGCATTAGACCCCTATAACTGAGGAGGAAGGAAGTCTGGTTGCTGACTGGATGCTTTATGGTACTCGGGACCTAACACGCCTTGCAAATATTGTAATTGGCGATACATCCAAAGACTGATTGCTTTGTTGCCACTTATCGAAGGAGCAGGGGATGATATTATGGTATGGAATGGATCACACAACGAGCTTTTTACAATCAAAAGTGCTTATTATTTGATTGAAAAGCCTCCATCTCATCTACATATATAGCAGAACATTTGGTTATATCTAGTCTTGGAAAGGGGTAGAGAGAATTCAAGTTTTCCTTTGGCTGGCTTTCAACAATAGACTAGCTACTAATGAATGGAGAAGTAGGTGGTCTTCCAACTCTTCATACTGTGATTTCTGTAATGCTGGAGTATAATATCAACTCCACATTTTTTGAGATTGTTGCTATGCCAAGCAGATTTTGCAGTAGCTTGTTAGCCCACGGCATTTCTTAAATTTCTTCTCATATTTTCTTAAGGATTGGATTTCCATCAATCTAAAAGAGGAAATGAGCATTGATGGTAATCAGAGTTTGAACCTTATATGGGGTGTCACTATTTGGTTTCTATGGACATGGAGAAACAATAGTATTTTCAACGTGGAATTTGAGAAACCAACAGACCCTATAGCTATTATGAAAAGGACATGGAAATCCTCTTTGTAAATGCATATGCAGAATCTAGAACAAATGATCTGCATTATATAAATCTAGTCAAGTGGATCCCTCCGCTAGCAAACTGGATCAAAGTTAATACAGATGGGGCAGTGGTTACTCAGAGCAGCAAAGTAGGATGTGGAGGGGTGATCAGAGACTCCAGAAGAAAATGGCTAACGGGTTATACTCATAACTTGGGACAACGTGGGGTCTATGAAGCAGAAGAATGGGCTATTCTGATGGGCCTTAAATTAGCATGGGAGGAAGGCTTTAGGAATGTGCTAATTGAATATGATTCCAAGGTATTGATTGATGAACCGATGCATGGCAGGAACAACTCAACTCGAAGCACAGTCTATTTACAGATTAAAAATATGCTTACAATGGACTGGGAGGTCAAGCTGCAACACATACCTCGGTCACAGAATGCTTTGGCTAAAGAAGGTCTTTCAAGATCCTCAATCTTGTATGATTGTCCGGACAATATAAGGACAATTTTTTTAAATGATTGCATGGGACTTGATCTCCTTTTTTAGATTATCACATATATAAAAGCTGAAGCCATTCTTACTACCAAAAAAAGAAAAAACTTCCCAACACCCTAATGGGAAAATTGTTGGTATTAACTCAGGAATAGTGTGATCAAAATTATGGGGATTTATGTTGGGAGCATTTGGGGTGTCCAATGCCCCTCAAATTTTCCCAACTTCTCTTTTTTTTTCATCATTAAATTATACATAAAATGAGTGAATTCTGATATATCAAGGTTGGATAAAGAATGATGCAGTTTTTCAATTTCTTATGATTTTTCAATAAAACTAAATTAAGAAGAAACTACACTTTCTTTGTAAAATCATAAAAATAAACTAATAATAAAAAGAAACGTTTGCCAAAAAAAATAATAAAAAGAGACTAGAAAAAAACATTTGGGAATGGACTTGTTTTCCATCATTTTCCACTATACCCAACTTTATTGATAAATTAATTAACAATTGATAAATTATTCTATTGCATTCAAATTATCATTCCCCTTTTGAACCAAGTTGGCACTTGGAATGGAATGTCTGGCCGAGGAGTAGTGAGCTGGAGGCCTAAGTGTTGGGGCCATTACAATGAAAATGGCACATTATCGTTCAAAAAGCAAGTGATAAAATGACCAATGGGTTGGGTCTATGGTAATGGTAATGGTAGTTCCTCATAAGATAACAAACTAAAATTCGAATATGCTTTAGAAGAAATGTTGGCATTTACTGCCAACGTCTTTAATAGGATTGTCTCTAATAAGAAGTCTAACAAGAATTGGGTCTAAAGGAATGAGCTAGTCTCTCACAACATGATAAATAAATGTTTGAAACTCTGATGAGAAATGTCCCAACATTTAATATTTGACAGTATGTTAAATAACAAATAGGGAAATGTATGGGAAAAAAAAACGCAGGTAATAATGTGTTCCGCGTTTAATTTGCTTTCCCATCCTCTTTAATACCATATCAGACATTAACAAGAGTTATTATTTTTGTAGACAATATACGTTGCAGTGGTTTGCACAATTTCTTGTTTAATTAAAAAAAAGCTGACACAAGAGTTTACAAACCCAAAAAAAACAAACAAAAAAACAAAATCACCATCAACAATTATATTATAAAGGGTGAAATATCATTTGCCACGAAGTATTCGCCAGGGAACATTTAGCATCCGAAAGTTTTTTTGGTATCATTTTTTGTCCCGGAAGTTTGTTTTAGGAGTAAATTTGCCTCAAAAGTTTTTTTATGAGCAAATTTATCCAGCAAATTTACAAAGAAGAGCAACAATTCAACGATCAAGATCAACTGATGTGCAAGATTGCTATATTTGTAAACTTTTGGAGCGAAAATGATACCAAAAAAACTTTCGGGTGCTGAATGCTCCCTAGTCAATACTTTCATAACAAAATTGGTATTTAACCCTATTAAATACATGACTTCTATTTAATTATTAAATATTTCATTGAGAAAAAAATACATGTATTACAAAAGAAAAGTTTATTAGTGATGGAATTTTATCGCTAATTAATTGGTGATAATTTATTTGACAATAGAATCATTCAATTCCATTGTTAATCCATTTATTATTAGGCTAAGTTATACCAAATTCCCATAAACTTTGGATCAATTGCATATAACTTCTCGACATTTCAAAGTTTAAATTTAATTATCCTTATCGTTAAGTGAACTTTATCTTTTTTAATAGAAAATGTCATGTCAAATTGTTATATGACACATGTCATCTTACATGGCATCTTGTATAAATTACTAATTTCATAAAACCCTTTAAACTTTGAATAGTTACAAAGAACCCCCAAGCTCCTATAAACTTTGAGTTAGTTGCATATAACTTCTCTAACATTTCAAAGTTTAAATTTAATTCTCCTTGCCATTAATTTTTTATCTTTTTATCTTTTAACTATTAATTCCTCTTACCAATTGTTTTTTAGTTTTCTAAATGTTTGCTAAGAATATGTATTACTATAAATAATAAAAATAAAGCCTACTATATATTAAAATATTAATACAAATTTAAGTATAAATAAAAAGAAAAATACAAAAAAAAATCATTTGAATTTCAAAATCTCAAATAAGTAATTTCTTATTAAAATGAGTTGTTAATTGTTATACTCTTGTAATTAATACGCAGCTCTTGTAGGCAATAAGACTGATTTAAGATTTTGAAGTTTAAATGATATTTTCTTATTCTTTTCCTTTTTATAAAACTATTTGAAAACAAAAACAAAAACAAAAACATGCATGGCCGTAATTTCAATTGATCCCATGTTTTAGATTCACAAGGCTCATTTGCAATCTTTCAGAATTTGGGCTCATATATTATAGGAAAGCATCCTCTCTTCTAAGTCCATTTGTGCGTCGAAAAACAGAAGAGGAATCAAAGAATGGTTGTAACTTGTAAAATGGTGGTATTATTGCAGATATGTTTGAAATAGTAAATTTAGGCTGTTCACGCAAAAACGAGAAATTTGAGCCTAAAATAAATTTAGGCTGGAGACTTTAGTGTTGGGGCTATTACCATGAAAGTGGCTCATGCTTTATGCCTATATATATCAGTTTCTCATAAGACAAACTTTCGATAGCGGTTTGTGTCATATAAGCAAAGTCTCGGGTTCGAGCCTTGTGAATGTAAAAAAACTCCGTTGGAAGACTCTCCCACCAAAGCTAGGTGCGCAACGTGGGTCGAATTCGGATTAGTCGGATCGAAGTCCTGATGAATCGGGTGGGCAACCAAAAAAAAAAAAACTTTCCAACCCCCTAATGGGAAAACTGTTGGTATTAACTACATAATAGTGTGTCCAATGTCCCTCAAGTTTTCCCAACTTCTCAATTTTTTTATCATTAAATTATACATACAATAAGTGAATTCTGATATATTATGGTTGGACAAAGAATGATGTAGTTTTCAATTTTTTATGATTTTTCTATAAAACTAAATTAAGAAGAAACTACACTTTCTTTGTAAAATCATAAAAATTGAGAAATAAACCATTTTTTCCCATACTATAAGAAAATGTTACTTGCTTTGTGTAGAAGCTAATAATAAAAATAAACTTTTGCTACACTTTTTTTTTTAAAAAAAAAAAACCATTTGGGAATGGACTAGTTATCCATCATTTTCTTCCACTATACCCAAACTTATTGATAAATTAAGAAATTAATCTATTGCATTCAAATTATCATTCCCTTTTTTTTTCTGATACATAAAAGTTTAGGAGAGGTTCGACATCGTGTCCCATGAGTCGGGAGCGGCGGAACATGAAGACTTACTGGACTTACGAGATCCCTTTTTGAACCAAGTTGGCACTTGGAATGGGAATGTCGGGGGCGAGAAGTAGTGAGGCGGAGGCCTCAGTGTTGGGCCCATTACAATGAAAATGACACAATATAGCTCAAACTGCACGTGATAACGGGGTTGAGTTTATTAGATTAACAATAAAACGAATCAATGTTTGAATTTCCGTCAGAAGGTCTGCCTGTATTTAATGCACGACAATAACTTGAATAAGATTATCTTCAATAGGAGAATACCTATGCTTAGCGGAAAAAAAGATCAACAAGGATTGATCTAGAGATATGAACTAGTCCCTCACAACATAGCAAATGAAAGTTTGAATTCGGCTGGGAAATGTACCCACATTTAGTACTCAACAGTGTCTCAAATATATGTGTAAAAAAAAAAAGTGATAATGTGTGAACCTTATGTTAGCCGAAGGAACTTCAATTCATATAATTATATATTTATTGCTAGGGGCATGTGAGAATCTTGATGGGATATAATTTTTAAAATAAGTACTTAATTTGAAAAAATACAAAAAAAAAAATCATTAAAATTTTATTAAGTAAATAATAAATGAATATTGAAACATAATATTTTTTAATATGAACAAAATAGTTCAGGAGTCAAGGAGTAAAACTATATGAAAGATTAACTAATATGTTTGCATTATTTAAATAAAGAAATTTTTTAAGAAAATACCCTTGAACTTCAAAATCTCAAATAATGATTTCCTAATAAAATGAGTTATCAATTGCTTCACTATTCTTGTTAATCTTTTTTTTTTCAACAGGATTTTGAAGTTTAAGTGATATTTTTTCTTTCATTTTTCTTTTATATAATCATTATTTTAAAATAGAAAACTTATTTAAAAACCAAACTAAAATATGAAATAAAAATTATTTTAAAATACATAAAAAATTAACAGTCCATTATTATTAGTTGCTTTCCCTTATGGTATATGTCTAACTTAGGCGGCTTGGCGACTTGACTGTAAGTAGTTTCCATTCCGTGTTTAATTTGGTTTCCCATTCGCGTTATAATATCGTATCAGACATTAATACAGTTACTATTTTTGTAGTCAACATACGTTGTAGTGGTTTGCACAATTTCTTATTCAATTAAAAAGAAGCTTACGCAAGCGTTTACAAACCAAAAAAGAAAAAGAAAAATCACCATCAACAATTATATTATATACATGACTTCCATTTAATCATTAACTATTTCATTGAGAAAAACAACATATACTACAAAAGAAAAGTTAATTAGCAACGGAATTCTGCCGCTAAATTGACTTAGTGATGAATTTTGTCGCTAATTAATTGGTGATAATTTATTTGATGATAGAATCATTCAATTCCATTGCTAATTCATTATTATAATTAGGCTAAATTAACAAAACCCCCATGAACTTTGAGTCAGTTGCATATAACCTCCCTGACATTTCAAAGTTTCAATTTAACCTGCCGATCTTTTATTTTTTAACTATTAACCCCTGTTTGTTAAGTGACCGTTACTTTTTTAATGGAAAATGTCACGTTGGATTATTTTATGACACGTGACATTTTGTGTAAATTACTAATTTCATAAAACCTCATAACTTTGAACAATTACAGGAAACCTCCTGAACTTTGATCCTTTACAAATAACTCATTGACATTTCATGATTTATATCTAACTCCCTTAAATTTTTGATTTATAATATTAAATCACATGCCGTTAGTTTTTTTTTCATAAATTTATTAAGATTTTTGCTATCATTTGTCAAATAAAATACTAGTAGTTCTTTTGTATATAGCAAGAATTAGAAGAATAATATTTAGAAAAATATAAAAATAAATGTTGAACCTTTGAATACACGGCGGTTTATTAATTATGAAACCATAATTAATAAACTACCGTGTATTCAAAGTATCAAATGAGACAATTGATTTGAATATTTGGTTTCCTAATTTTTGTTTTTTAGCTTTTATTATACCACTTTGATTCTATTTATAAGTCCATTTTGACCAAATCTCACATACCAATGAGAGGTAGTTAACTCAATGATTATGGGATAAATTTTTAACTTTGCCTTCATTTATGATTCGGTATTTTTCAACTGTTTCTTCTCTCTCTATCTTCATGAGTACAATTAATATGGGTAAAATTGTCATAATCTCATTTATATATGAAACTGGACTTATAAATAGGACTAAATTTTTTAGTTAAAATGAACTTATAAATAGGACCATAGTGGTAATTAATAAGTCACCGTGTATTCAAAGTATCAAATAAGACAATTGATTTGAATACTTGGTTTCCTAATTTTGTTTTGCTTTTATTATAATGTTCATTATAAAATTTTAAACCATGTATCACCTCCAAGGCTATCAAACTTTAAGTAAAGTTGTAATAATGACGTAAACTCGTATTGTGAACTTGAATCGTAAACTCATAAACACTTACTCTTACCATTAAATAGGTATTAATGGTATATAATTCAATAATTAAAATATAAAAAAATGACAACAATTTAATTTAAATATATTTTAAATCTAAATAATTGAAATTAAATCCATCAACTAACATTTATAATTTATTATATTTAATAAAAAAATTTCTATATAAAATTGTTGAGAAAAAAATTTCTAAAAAATTATGCTATATGTATTATTGTAAATTTGTAAATTTATTAATTTATTAATTTTTTATGACATATAATAATAAATGAAAGTTGGTTGTTTTATTGTAAATTTGACTTAGATTTATTGAAATAATCAAATCATATGTAATCTTCTTGTAGCCTCAAATCATATTTAAGAAATAATTTAGGTTTTTAAATGGGTTTAAAGGGTTATATATGATCTTGGATGCATAGGGTTTAAAGCATGTTTAAAGACCTACATTCTAAGTAGAAATTATTTAAAAAGGTTTAAGGTCATGCTAGCCCTTTTGAAGGCTAGGCAAGCTCATGCCTAAGAATTGTCTATATAAGCAGGTTCAAGCTTAGACCCATGCTTTAAACCGTAGGGGTGTGTTTATTTAGTTAAAGCCTAGTATATTTTCACCTCTAAGTCACCTCACCATAACCAAGAAAAAGTATAACTCATTTACTCGTAGTTTAATCAAGGTTTTGAAGGGGAGAGAAAATTACTATGAGCCACATTTAACATTTAATTATCGGAGTAAAATTGGCATATAAGCATTAATTACTCTCCACATAATTTATGTTATGGACAAAGAACTCTTTTAGAACGTGTCTTATATTTTGGATGGGAGGAAGTGTTTTTTTTTTTTTTTTTTTTTTTTCATAAGATAATGCTGAAGTTAACTTTAGTTTCAATATACGAATGCAAATAAATGAGCTACTGCAAGCAAACGTAAGGTATACGTAGAAAATAGACCGATTTCAGTTTGAATTTCTTGTGTAAGAAAGAAATGGTTTAAATGAAAAATCTTCCACATATATAAGTTATAACTATCAAATAGTATGGGTAAGGAAAATTAAACATGCATGTGCAACAATAGCTACTTTTATTTGAAAATCAATTTAGTATTTAATTTGAATATTCGAATGCAATTACATTTTATTCCATATCTTTATCTTAAAAGTCTACTCAACAAAAATCTTAAAAGTCTCCCCAAAAAGGGACCATTAGTCTACTCAACAAAAATCTTAAAAGTCTCCCCAAAAAGGGACCATTAGTCTACTCAAGGGTCAAAATTGTGACAAAATATTATGATATTATATAAATGGTTGTTGGACTATAATGTAAAATAATACAATTTGAAATTAAGCATGGAATTAGCGACAAACTTTAAGTAAACTTATGACAATGATGTAAACTCGTATTGTGAACTCAAATCGTAAACTCGTAAAAATTGAATTTTATCATTAAATAGATATTAATAGTATATAATTAAATAATTAAAATATAAAAAATGATAACAATTGGATTTAAATATATTTTAAATCTAAATAATTGAAATTAAATCCATCAACATTTATAATTTATTATATTTAACAAAAACATTTCTATAAAATTTATATATAAAGCTATTTGAGAAAAACATTTCTATTATATATAACAAAAATATTTCTAAAAAATTATCCTATATGTATTATTGTAAATTTGTAAATTTATTAATTTTTATGACATATAATAATAAATGTAACACCCCAATTTTCGTAACAAAAGTAGTGCCGGTGACACGTGGTTTTATAAAAATTCATCAGAGTTTGAGGTGCTATCGCTTAGCGTTTTGCGGAAACGAAGAGCATGTACTAAAAATTTGAACAACGAGAATAACACGAGTAACTGATATGAAATACTCAGACATATGATGATGCCTGACGTATACCGATTATAAAATCTCCCGAAGGAATTATTCATGTGATACAGTAATACAAAACTTTATAATTACAATGTAACTATACCCTCTTCATCCAAGCCTTAAGTAGACTTGGGGCATAGAACCTAACTCAGTCAAATCATCCCATTTGGCCGGTAGGGTAGGTCTAGTGGGAGCCTCGCCTTGCTAGGGTGGTGATTGGCTGATCCACAAGACGACCCTTTACTGTTTTAAGCACCAAATGATATGAAGTAACCTTATTAGATTCATGCTATATGGCGGTTCGGTTGACTTTCTTCCCGCATTTTCTTTCACCGGTGCCTTCTCACGGCTCAGTCTCGCGTATATCTACGGCTCCATCCCCTAGTGCCTCCTCTGGTTCTTGACTCTTTCCTGTCTATTCATGCAGACTGAGGTCCAATGCCCATCGGACCTCAGGTAACGGTTAACCTCATGCTTATGCAAGCAATATATGTATGACAGGTATTCATGACATTTTCCGAAAGATCCCTACAAAAGCCCATAACAGATGTAGGAAAAACATAATGATGTATACAAGGAAATAACAACACACAGCCCCCCTGCAGCCTGTTTGTTATCCCGGTCTGCACATTCTACCCGTGCCACGATGTACAGTCGTGTCCTCAGCGCTAGGAAAACTTTCAACGGTGTTATCAAGACCATAACCCGTGTATATCATGATTTCATTAAAATAGTGAGACAGAGTCTCTGTACAGGAACACAGCAAGCATATACAAGCATAACATAATCATAAGAGTCAGTGTTACAGTACGTCGCGAACGTACCTTCGTTGAGGGTACTTCGGCACGTTTTACGAAAAACAGCGGTATTTTGACAGCGGCCCAACGACGGTTCAACAGCGGTTCGACAGCGGTACGACAGCGGTTCAATAATCTCAGATATCCTATAAGGATAGTATTTATCATTTTTTAGCATCATAACAGGCATTTTAGGTAAAAATTACCATTTTGCCCTTCTACCCTTAATTTGGCGGAATTTCGCCAGAACTTCGTTACTTTGACCATATTCCATTTCAAAATTATCCCCACTATGTTTTTACCTCGTCAGGCATCTTTCAATGCAATGAGGCATAAAAACAAGTATAGGAATATATTCTGAAACTTCCTAGATCAAAACAACAGTTCTACTATAACTACCGAAAGAACTACGGAAACTAAAAACTAAGGACAGAAGAACTTACTCGGAGCTAGGGCAAAACTTTTGCAGAGCTTCTCACTCTAAGTTTCAGCCAAGGTAGAGAGAAGAGGAGGTGTGAAGAATGAATGAAGAGCTCATGCCTTTATATAGGCAAAAATTGGGCTACTTTGGTAATTTTTACATTCCAAATCTTGTAATTTTTCCCTTCCTTATAACCATGTAAAATCAAGGTAAAATGGTGTTTAATTCTTGTCCATGGGCTGCCCTAGTCGACATAAGGGGTCCAAAAGTCAAAGGATGAGTTGTCATATTGCTTTATGGCCTCCGGCCCGATAAAGCTACCCGATCGGTGTCCGTTTCGCGCGATTTCGCAGAAA
This sequence comes from Acacia melanoxylon, assembly GCA_019022615.1. Lineage (NCBI taxonomy): Eukaryota > Viridiplantae > Streptophyta > Magnoliopsida > Fabales > Fabaceae > Acacia > Acacia melanoxylon. The sequence goes on along the minus strand of JAFJYJ010000071.1, from coordinate 1,755,564 downwards.
CTCAAAAATCCGGGCATGTAACTTTGAAGATCTTTTCATCCTCTTTCATATTATCTATTTTGATCCTCTTTTTGATCATATCCAGGTATTCTCCGGTGCGTCGGAAGTTATTCGGACAAACGCGTCGATTCTGAAATCGCTTCGATAGAACCAACTTCGGACAATAATTCGCTGAGTCGTAAAACGTCCGGTTGTTGCACGACTTAATCCGTGTTTGAAAACACGAAATTGTTTCTATCGGTTCTTACTTTGCCTATCGGCTCTACTCTATCGATCGACTTTTCGTCTTATTAGGAATTAGGGTTTTCGGTTGCGGAATCAACGTCTGGTAAATTCTTTCTTCGTGTAGAATTTCACTTGTACTTAATTTGATCGATCGAAAAGACTTTTACCTCTGGTTTACCTGTGTAATTTATTTCTAACTTTTCCTCGATGCCTATAAGTGACTCACCACATTATATTATTATTTTATTCTAATTATCATTTTAATTATTTAAACAATTCTTTTTAATTAAAAATACCAATAATTTACGCCCCCTTATTTAAAAATTCAGATTTAATTATTTTTCCATAATTTTTTCCATTTTTTAAAAATATAATATTTTTTACCAAAAATTCTCGTTTTACCCCTGCCTTCGTTAAGGCTAAATCAGACCTAATTTCTTTGTTTAATGATCTTTTTAGGATTAGATTTCTTCACACATTTATCTTTACTAAATTTTTCATCAATCCTTCTTAACATAATTAGTAAATATATTTTATGCTAATTACCGACCTTAATCTCTTTTATTAAGGATTTTACCATAAATTTAACTTTATGGTTACGGAATGCTTTTTAAACATTTCTTCAAGTTATTTCCTCTGAAATAATTTATTAAATTCTCATAATGAAAGATAACACTCCCATTATTTTCTCATAATTTTTCATGATCTTTCGGTATTTATCATAATGTCTTTAGACTGTTTTTATCACCATTAATTCATTTTCAGTCATTATTTCATCGATTTTTACGTAACTTTTTTAACAATTTACTCTATATTTTGAGACCACATATTCACCTATTTTAAGTAGGTAATATTGACTCAAAATAATTATTGAAGGAATTTTATTAATATAATAATCATCCGGGGTATTAAATATCCGGATTATTACATTTCTCCCCGTTAAATAAAATTTCGTCCCCGAAATTTATTCCATCCTAACGAGCCCTCCGGTCATCAACTCCTAATATATTGACTGATGGTTTTTCCTAAATTGTCTCATTCATAGCCAATTCTCGCTTTTACCTACCATTGCAACTGGGGTACTCTTTTTCCCCGAGTTACCTCTAAAAACAAGAATTTCGGTCTGACTATAATGTCATTTTGTACTTTAATACTTCGTCTTTTAGAACATGATCATCTGTTAAGATGATATTTCTCAATGAGAAATGCGAGAAGATCTTGTGAAATTTATTCGAGTCCTGGGGTGTTTTTAAGCGATAAACTTTTAATCCATACCTTCCTTTGTCCGTTTGAAATATGCCTTATGAAAATGAGGTATTCTACCGTCTTTACCATAACTTTCAATCATTTAAAATGACAAAATTCTTACATATACCGTTACATCAACGCAAGGAATGAATCTACTTACAGACATACATAAACATGACCGACCATAACAGGTCTAAGAAAATTCTCGATCTAACCATAGTTCCATCGAACGCATAAGTAAGTTACACCTTTGCCTATACAAGGCTTCAAGTGATGCTATTTGTATTCGGGAAAATCGAGAAATAAGTTTCAATCAAGCGTATTTATAGTTTTTCGGGAAATTTTTACTTTAAACGGGACAAAGTCCTCATAGTATTCAAGTAGCCTTTGCTCTTGAATTACCACACAAGCTATTTAAAACTAACTTTACGTAGAGTATCAACATGATGATTACTTCATACAGACGGTAATCTCTCTCTAAATCGCAACCGTATAAGAATTTATCTAGCGATGCTATCCACTACCGAGTTTCTTTCAACTCAACAAGTATTTCAAGTATTCGTGGTAGCCGTACCATTATATGGTTACTCCGTAGACGTAATGCCTCTATATTCTCTAATCGATAATTATTATCCCTAAGTCACGCGTAAATTTGTTCAATTGGAGAGGCTTTAACTGACGAGAGGTGCAAGTCATCACGCTGTCCTGCTGCAGCAAGACATATCCCAATCCATACCTATTGGTACCGTTCTGAGACTAACTTGGACTGGGATAACCAATCTCTTGGTCTTTGTGACTAACTTCTTCCTCAGTCTATGTAAGCTCGTCTCACAACCTTTGTTAATGATTTAATTTCCATGCGCAAGGTATGAGAAAATTTGATATGAATCTGCGGTACTATCCCGCCAAATCCAGAAACTAAACACCTATATTTTTATTTACTGCTCTTTCTAGTCCGAGACACGCCTCTATTTTCTTTGAAATTAATAGCATTACTATTGTGTGTTAGCACATGGCCCGGAGAATTTCTTTCTTGGCAGCCTATACTTACATTTACTTAATTTAGTAGAGAGTTGTGTTTCTCTTTCGTATACTCACCACCCGATAGTCACTTGTGCTTTATGTTTTTCTTCGTATTTCGAATAGATGAGGATGTCGTCAATCAACACCTCAATCAACCTACCTATGTGGTTGAGAAAATTTTGGATTTAAATATCCTATAAAAATAGATGCATTTGTCGATTCAAAAGGCATCTAAAGGAATTCAAAAATGTTCGGGTTAAGTCCGGAAAGTTATCTTCAAAACATTTCTATTTTGAATTGGTAGCTGATGGTATTTTGAGCATACACCAATACTCGACAAAACGTAAGAATTTAAATAACTGAGTAGATCGTATATCATGGACAGTGGATATGTGTTTATGATAGTCATTTCGTCCATCCTGTGATGGTTGATACAAAGTCACAAACTCTTGTGCTTTGTTCAGTGTCATTCGATACGGTGTTTTAAACTTTGACTCCATGCTAAGTATCAACTTCGTAGTGAATTTTGACTTTTCATTTTCCAAAGGAAAATTTTTGTCAGAGGAATTTTATTTGTGTCTGGGTTGTGTTTAGACTAAGGACTCAGCTCCTTTATCAATTCTATCTCCGCTTGTAAAATGTGGAATGAAATTTTTCCTATCGTTATCGTTAGATCATTTCACTGATCACTTGCTAGTTCTATAGAAATTGGAGAATGTCATCGACGTTTTGTGAAAGCGAGAGATTTTGAACGGAATATATATATCAAACTTGGAATTTAAACATGCTTACTAAGCAAAATAGTTCACACCCAAATGGTGTAGCTACTACTAGACTTGTAAGGTAATACATAGAGGTATGCATCCCAAAATGATTCGTATCTACATCGAAGTATCGACGGATTTAGTATCGAATCGGACAATATCTAAAATGGATTGCTATTTAAACGTTAGTCTCTTGGATCACATCGGAGATTCTTCGGCCTCTCCTCCTCGGGTAATGCTAACATCGGCTGTGTTACGTGGCCCCATCTCTCGCAGACTTTACGGGGACAGTTCTTGTTAATGTGCCCGGCTTTTGGCACTTGAAGCAAATTTGTATACCACTACAGGTAAGACCTGGATGGTAGTTTCCGTATTTGGAACATGGTCGGGGCTCTGGTATTCCCATATAGTTTTGTGGTTCGGAATGAGATGTCTCCCTGCCTTTTTCTTGATATTTGCTCCGGAGCGCCTTCCACGTGTGGAGTTCCGTGGCGAAACCCGATGCAATCGTTTTCTCTTTTGCCTTTGCCCTTTTTGTTGACCTCAGAAAACTTCCTTTTCAGTGTGGGGGTTTTTGTAGCCGGATCCATCATGACTGGTATTATGACTGTTGAAATTCCTTGTTCTACGTAGCTCTGCTAAGTTGCACTTCATCAGACGGCAGGATTCTGATAGTCTCTCCATTTGTCTTCCTTGTCTTTCTGCAAGGAGAGTATTAATAAGAGTATTCTGCTCTTTCAGCTTCTCCCTCAGCTCTTGCGACCCATTCTGGTGTTCAAGATATTGTACTAGGTTTGACATCACTTTGCTTTGACCTCCAAAGACTTCGGTTCCTCGCATACTTGACCTCCTATCTTTCTATTTAAGAATAACAATTTAAGAGATCGTTTAAAAAAGACATGTACACATTTGGTAAAATATATTATATTATTTAGCTGGTTTTAACACCAGTAATATGTCTTACATAGCTCATATTATTGTTTATCTACTCGTTTACATCTTGTCTAAAACTAGCCCTTGCAGGTAAGTCAAAAAAGAATGAAAATCGACTGGACGCTTTCCGTCTAAAAGCTCATTCGTCTTTTCCATCCAGAAGCGATCTCTAGGAAATAGGCATAGCGTGGACATTACCCAATCGTCTACTAGGTAGGTAAGTTTATGGATTTTCTTCTTCATGTACGTTATCTTGACCTGCCCTAACCACTGAAAATACGTTTCTTTCATGGTTGGGTTGTAATATTCTGCCCTTAAGAAATGGTCTCGTAAAATACCTATCAGTTCTTTATTTGCATTCAAAACATATCGCAGGGTATTTGGTTCATAACAAGATTCAACTTCAAGGTCATCTTGGCCAGGTAACAATTGGAAGTATTCTCGGTTATCATCAAAGGATGAATGATCCGACCCTATAGGTCTTTACGGCTCGGAAGGTATGCGCCATTGGTTCGGGGTACACTATGCTCAAAGATTCGAATAAAAAGGTTCTTGATTATCTATGGTCTGATAAGGATATTTTGGTTCAGGGTGATACTCAGGCTCATACTCAGTTCTCGGGGTCATATGTGGTATGGGAGTAGGAAGATTTGTTGACTCAAGGTTACTTCCTGGAACGGGATACGACGGATCTGTTTGAGGTACAAGGTCAGATTTGTATACTAGCCAGGGATGATATCCTACGAGATTTTACGGCCATATATAGATATTGTGGGTTTCTCAGGGACTGGAGAATTTGACGATTCAAGGTGGTATACTGGTTCAATCTGATGTACTGATTCAGAATGATACTCTAGTCTAGGGTTGTATAGGTACTCATTGGAATACTCTGATTTGAAATGATACTTTGGCTCTGGATTGTTCTCGGACACAGAAAGGTATTTTGTAACGTACCACGAGTCAGACTGATGAGTGGAATAGGTGGACTTGAGTACAGTCATAGGCACAGGAGGTGGATATGTCGGCTCGGTTTAGCCTTGATCTGTTAGATCGGGGGCTTTAGTTCTATGTGTAGTACGTCTCCCTGTACCGTAAAAATCTGGATAGGGCAATTTGCCTTTGTCCATCACTACAACATAGTATTTAAAGTTCTATTAGTCCTCTTTTCCAAAATGGATTCACACGAAAAGAAACGTAGAGTTTAACTCTGCTACTTAAATCGATTGGTCAGATAGATGTCTATTATGGAAGTTTTACTGAGTCCATCGTGACTAATCCTCTTACCCATATAGTCTAGTACTATTCTCGGCACCATTGTTTTGATATAAACCTACGCAATAGGTTACAGTAGGGAAGCCTAGATAGTATCGTCAACTAAGTTCAATTATCGCTTCCGTTCGGGAATTTCATGTAGACTCCGATTTCCATCTCAGAAGTCTTAGAGCTTTGCAAAAACTCTAACCTTTACCTTAGGGTATTTGTTTTATTGTATCACAATATCGTATTATATCGATACTCTTGTTCTTGTTGTATATACAATGCTCTCGAGACTAGCTGTGAAGCTAGCTCTGATACCAAACTGTAACACCCCAATTTTCGTAACAAAAGTCGTGCCGGTGACACGTGGTTTTATAAAAATTCATCAGAGTTTGAGGTGCTATCGCTTAGCGTTTTGCGGAAACGAAGAGCATGTACTAAAAATTTGAACAACGAGAATAACACAGAGTAACTGATATGAAATACTCAGACATATGATGATGCCTGACGTATACCGATTATAAAATCTCCCGAAGGAATTATTCATGTGATACAGTAATACAAAAGTTTATAATTACAATGTAACTATACCCTCTTCATCCAAGCCTTAAGTAGACTTGGGGCATAGAACCTAACTCAGTCAAATCATCCCATTTGGCCAGGCCAGGTAGGTCTAGTGGGAGCCTCACCTTGCTAGGGTGGCGATTGGCGATCCACAAGACGACCCTTTGTTTTAAGCACCAAATGATATGAAGTAACCTTATTAGATTCATGCTATATGGCAGGTTCGGTTGACTTTCTTCCCGCATTTTCTTTCACCGGTGCCTTCTCACGGCTCCGTCTACTGGCGTATATCTACGGCTCCATCCCCTAGTGCCTCCTCTGGTTCTTGACTCTTTCCTGTCTATTCATGCAGACTGAGGTCCAATGCCCATCGGACCTCAGGTAACGGTTAACCTCATGCTTATGCAAGCAATATATGTATGACAGGTATTCATGACATTTTCCGAAAGATCCCTACAAAAGCCCATAACAGATGTAGGAAAAACATAATGATGTATACAAGGAAATAACAACACACAGCCCCCCTGCAGCCTGTTTGTTATCCCGGTCTGCACATTCTACCCGTGCCACGATGTACGATCGTGTCCTCGCGCTAGGAAAACTTTCAACGGTGTTATCAAGACCATAACCCGTGTATATCATGATTTCATTAAAATAGTGAGACGAGTCTGCGTGCGAGAACACAGCAAGCATATACAAGCATAACATAATCATAAGAGTCAGTGTTACAGTATGTCGCGAACGTACCTTCGTTGAGAGTACTTCGGCTCGTTTTACGAAAAACAGCGGTATTTTGACAGCGGCCCAACGGCGGTACAACAGCGGTTCGACATCGGTTCAATAATCTCAGATATCCTATAAGGATAGTATTTATCAGTTTTTAGCATCATAACAGGCATTTTAAGTAAAAATTACCATTTTTCCCTTCTACCCTTAATTTGGCGGAATTTCGCCAGAACTTCGTTACTTTGACCATATTCCATTTCAAAATTATCCCCACTATATTTTTACCTCGTCAGGCATCTTTCAATGCAATGAGGCATAAAAACAAGTATAGGAATATATTCAAACTTCCTAGATCAAAACAACGGTTCTCTACTATAACTACCGAAAGAACTACGGAAACTAAAAACTAAGGACGAGAAGAACTTACTCGGAGCTAGGGCAAAACTTTTGCAGAGCTTCTCACTCTAAGTTTCAGCCAAGGTAGAGAGAAGAGGAGGTGTGAAGAATGAATGAAGAGCTCATGCCTTTATATAGGCAAAAATTGGGCTACTTTGGTAATTTTTACATTCCAAATCTTGTAATTTTTCCCTTCCTTATAACCATGTAAAATCAAGGTAAAATGGTGTTTAATTCTTGTCCATGGGCTGCCCTAGTCGACATAAGGGGTCCAAAAGTCAAAGGATGAGTTGTCATATTGCTTTATGGCCTCCGGCCGATAAAGCTACCGTCGGTGTCCGTTTAGCGATTTCGCGAAACTCAAAAATCCGGGCATGTAACTTTGAAGATCTTTTCATCCTCTTTCATATTATCTATTTTGATCCTCTTTTTGATCATATCCAGGTATTCTCCGGTGCGTCGGAAGTTATTCGGACAAACGCGTCCGATTCGGAAATCGCTTCCGATAGAACCAACTTGGACAATAATTCGCTGAGTCGTAAAACGTCCGTTGTTGCACGACTTAATCCGTGTTTGAAAACACGAAATTGTTTCTATCGGTTCTTACTTTGCCTATCGGCTCTACTCTATCGATCGCTTTTCGTCTTATTAGGAATTAGGGTTTTCGGTTGCGGAATCAACGTCTGGTAAATTCTTTCTTCGTGTAGAATTTCACTTGTACTTAATTTGATCAGTCTGAAAAGACTTTTACCTCTGGTTTACCTGTGTAATTTATTTCTAACTTTTCCCTCGGTCTGCCTATAAGCTGACTCACCACATTATATTATTATTTTATTCTAATTATCATTTTAATTATTTAAACAATTCTTTTTAATTAAAAATACCAATAATTTCGCCCCCCTTATTTAAAAATTCAGATTTAATTATTTTTCCATAATTTTTTCCATTTTTTAAAAATATAATATTTTTTACCAAAAATTCCCGTTTTACCCCTGCCTTCGTTAAGGCTAAATCGGAGACCTAATTTCTTTGTTTAATGATCTTTTTAGGATTAGATTTCTTCACACATTTATCTTTACTAAATTTTTCATCAATCCTTCTTAACATAATTAGTAAATATATTTTATGCTAATTACCGACCTTAATCTCTTTTATTAAGGATTTTACCATAAATTTAACTTTATGGTTACGGAATGCTTTTTAAACATTTCTTCAAGTTATTTCCTCTGAAATAATTTATTAAATTCTCATAATGAAAGATAACACTCCCATTATTTTCTCATAATTTTTCATGATCTTTAAATATTTATCATAATGTCTTTAGGCTTGTTTTTATCACCATTAATTCATTTTCGAGTCATTTTGTTCATCGATTTTTCGTAACTTTTTTAACAATTTACTCTATATTTTGAGACCACATATTCACCTATTTTAAGTAGGTAATATTGACTCAAAATAATTATTGAAGGAATTTTATTAATATAATAATCATCCTAGGGTATTAAATATCCAGGTATTACAATAAATGAAAGTTTGTTATTTTATTGTAAATTTGAACTAGATTTATTGAAATAATCAAATCATATGTCATCTTCTTATAGCCTCAAATCATATTTAAGAAATAATGTAGGTTTTTAAAAAGGTTAAAAGAGTTGTATATGATCTTGGATACATAGGTTTTAAGCATGTTTAAAGACCTACATTCCAAGTAGAAATTATTTAAAAAGGTTTAAGGTCATGCCAGGCTTTTTGAAGGCTAGGCAAACTCACGCCTAAAAAGATAACAGTCACTTAACGGCAGGAGGTTAGTAGTTAAAAAAATGAAAAAAATGAAATGTCAGGGGGTTATATGCAACTAACCTAAAGTTTATGAGGTTCTGTATAATTTAGCCTTAACTGACCTATAAAGTTTATAGGGTTTTGTATAATTTAGCCTTATGGTTGTTGTTGTTGTTTCTTAATTAATAAGCTGTCGTGTATTCCAAGCATCAAATAAGACAATTGATTTGAATAATTGGTTTCCTCTTTCTTTTTTTTTTTTTTTTTTTTACTTTTATTATAATTAATAAGCCGCTGTGTATTCAAAGTATCAAATAAGACAATTGATTTAAATACTTGGTTTCCTAATTATTTTTTGCTTTTATTATAATTTACATTATAAAAATTTAAACCATGTATCACCTCCAAGGGTGTCAAACTTTAAATAAACTTGTGACAATGCGTAAACTCGTAAAAACCTACTTTTACCATTAAATAGATATTAATTATATATAATTCAATAATTAAAATATAAAAAAATGACAACAATTTATTTTAAATCTAAATCATGGAAAGTAAATCCATCAACATTTATAATTTATTATATTTAACAAAAAATATTTTTATAAAATTTATATATAAAACTGCTTTGAGAAAAATATTTCTAAAATATTATCCTATATGTATTATTGTAAATTTGTAATTGTATTAATTTTTTATGACATATAATAATAAATTAAAGTTTGTTATTTTATTGTAAATTTGAATTAAATCAAATCATATGTAATCTTCTTATAGCCTCAAATCAAATTTAAGAAATAATATAGGTTTTTAAATAGGTTTAAAAGGGTTGTATATGATCTGGGATGCATAGGGTTTTAACCATGTTTAAAGACCTAAATTCCAAGTAGGAATTATTTAAAAAGTTTGCGGTGTAACATCCCTATTTTTCATGTGCCTCAATGTGGATTCATTTGCATATATGAATTTGTTTTTATGAAGTTATGTGTTAAGGAATATAGGTTATTGTGTGAAATAATTGGAATAAGATGTGGTCTAGAAATTTTAGAAATAATATTCTATAGCCTAGAGAAGCTAATTAAGGAAGAAAATGCCTTATAAGGAATTAAGGATTAACTTCTAACACCTACTCAATATTTGTAACTATATGAGTAAAGAATCAAGTTGCAAATAAAAGTCTTATAGAGAATCAAATAAGATCATTTTAATATCCAATATCCCATTCTCTTGAGCTTTAAAAGTCGAATTGCATTTAGTAAAGCCCAATCATATCCGTCAAATTCGAACAGCAAAACAAATGGAATTGAGTTCAATGGTAGAATGGTAAATAAGTGAAAGATTAAAGTCTTAATATTTTCCTCCTTGCTTCCACCGACTTTGAGCCTTGTGTATTAATTAATTATCATGCTTTATGTCATTCTCATTTGATCAGATCAGGCGAGAGAGAGAAGAGCTTATAATATCCTCCGAAAATGGCGTATCAAATAGAAGAGGAAATAGAAAATTAGATCAAGCCAAATCTCCTACTAAATCACTTCCAATCCTAAAACTCCCTTTACAAATCTTGTTCTACACCTCGAGAGCTTCAATTCTACGGTTTTAGTTTTCTCATAGGAGGCGTTTCAAGTCATTGGGTGAGCCGAGTTGCTGCCAAAATTCCAAACTGACTGTATCGTGATAAGGTAAGCGTAAGCTTCGTTTTACACCGATTGGTTTGAGATTTGGATGAGTTTTTGAATATTTTGCAAAATCCTATATTTTGAGACAACTAAGGTTCATGGAACATCATGGTGATCTATTTATGAATATGTGATTATATGATGATTTGGGAGCATATGAACCTAGTTTGGTGAATAAATTGTGAATTGGAAAATTGTTATAGTTGGGCTTTGAATTCTGTCTGAACAGGGCATGGTTAAGTAGTTAGATTTTGGTCATTTTGATGGTTCCATTGTGTTCAAAATGCAAAATTGTGTAGGGTAGAGGTTTGGTAGAAATTTTAGAAGCTCCGGGATTGAATTATACCGAAACCTTGAAATCTGTTTGAAAATTTCTGTGCAGACAGCAATGTCGTGGCACGTTTTTGGGGTAGTAAATGATATCCCATTGTCTGAAAATTTTCAGGATTGAAGTGGACATAATAAGGTTTAATTGATAGGTAACAAGTATTTTTCTGAGTTTTGTGCTAAGAGAAATTAATTTTTGAAAATGACCCTCTGATTCTGGACTTTATTTCGGACAACATGGACATTTTGAGTTATAAATGGATTTTCGCTTAAGGCTGGCCCAAAACAGTATTTTTGGTTGCGAATAGACATATTAAGGGTCATTTTGGCTTTGGAACCAACCCAAAAGGATTTTTCTAGATTTAATTATGAATTGTTGACGATCAATCACCGTTTGCTGGAAATTTCGAGGTTGGGCGAAAATTAAGGGAATATAAGCTCATATTAAATTCCTTAATAAGAAAAGGGATTTAGTGATTATGGACACATTAATTGGGCTTATTTTAATTTACCAAAGAAAATATTTTTTGAGATGGAATTAATTATATTTATATTTTATTATTTTAGGGATAATTGTGATATTTTGCACCGGGAAAGTTATTTGTATCGGTAGTCGACTGCCAGGTAGTAACCTTAATCCTCATATACTCTGTGTGACTTGTGTATGTATGTTTTACTTTGAAATTGCATACATTTGGTTATCATTCATTTCCTAGCGCTATGGAACAAGAACATCTTTTGTGTGCATTAAGGGCTTTCTTTGTGTCTTGTGCCTAGTGGTGTCTTTGTGTGCTATTAGGACCACTGCGATGCTGTCTTTGTGTGTTATTAGGACTGCTAGTTCCGGATTTGGGCTGTGTGCCTTGATACTTGAATGTTATGTGGTATTTGTTTATTTATGGTTTTGCTTACATGCATTATTTATACATTTTATATGAGATTAACGGTTACTCTGGGATTCAAATTTTGAATCCCAGCCCCTTTTAAGCCATATGGCAGTTCATCAAGACCGGAGCGGGGAGACGAGAGGTAAGGCTCCGGGGGAGTAGTGTGGAGGTGGACATTTGGTGGCTGCTATTTTGGGTATTTATTTTGATTTCCGGATGACTATAGTATTTTATTTAGGCCTGTCAGGCAGCATTATCCGGATAACTGTATATTTTGATCCCTTCGGGGAAAAATTTATCTTTCTATATTATTATCAGTATATTTTTGTCCAAACCGATGTGCGCTCTGCTGCTTATACTCTGATGTGTGACGATAATTAACCTAGGAAAAATAAGCTAGAATTAAATAAAAGTGAAGGACCACACTACCCGCCACCCGTAAGGGCGAGGCCGGTAGGTGTGTAACAGCGGGGGTGTGCTTATTTAATTACTCTCCACATAATTTATGTTATGGACAAATAAATGAGCTACTGCAAGAAAACGTAAGGCTATACATAGAAAAATAGACCGATTTAGTTAGAATTTCTTGTGTAAGAAAGAAATGGTTTAAATGAAAAATCTTCCACATATATTACTATCAAATAGTATGGTTTAAATGATTTCAGTTTGATGGCTTGCTCTTTGAACGAGAAAGGCGATACGCCACCGTTGTCGGAGGATGGCTTGCGATCGACGAAGAAGGTACGAATAAGATCTGTGGAGTCGGGAGGGGAGGATGAGGCGAGGATGACTGAGTCGGATGTGTTGATGACCGAACATGATCAGAGTGTGGGGGATTCATACAAGAATAAGCTTTTGAGCATGGATCAGGATCGGGGTGATTGTCGGCAGACGACGGAGTTAGCGATATTTTAGGGGGATTATCAGATTGGGTGTGAGGGTGATATTCCTTCGATTGAGTTCTCGAGAGAGGTACGTGCTGTCTTGGTTAAAGGATGGAACGTACCCTAGTTATCAAATTGCTGGGGCGCTATATAACATATCGTGATTTGATGGTTCGCACCCAAGCCTTATGGCAGACGAGAGGGTCCTATCAGATAGCGGATATGGAACAGAGTTTTTACCTTGTGACTTTTGATTTGGAGGAGGATTACACTAAAGTACTGACTGGGGGTCCATGGACGGTCTTTGGTGCATACCTTACGGTGCAACCGTGGTCGCTCGACTTTGACTTTAGCTCCCCCATGGTCTCCAAGGTGCGGCGTTGGGTGCGCATATCAGGTCTCTCGTTTCGGTATTATCACAAAAGCGCCTTAAGAGCAATCGGGGCGTTATTGGGGCCTGTAGTTAAGATCGACTATTCGACGGAGTCTAGAGGGCGTGGACAGTATGCTAGAATTGCTATCCTCCTAGATTTGCAGCAACCACTAGTGCCATGGATTAAAGTGGACGGAAAGACGTATGGGGTCCAATATGAAGGGCTACCCCACATTTGTTTTGAGTGTGGAAAGTATGGCCACACTAAAAACAAGTGCCCAAAACTGAAACCGGTGAGTTCACCAAGCCGGAGTCTGAGACTATCCCTCAGGAACACAGTCAATCTCAGCCTGATCTGCCTTCACCGGAGACTGCTGCTGGAGGGTCGCCGGCACAGGCTGCCTCGCCTTTTGGTTCTTGGATGCAGGTGTCGTATGCTCAAAAAGGAAAAAACATATTGGTGGAAAGGAGGCAAAGGTTGGGGGATCACAATTCAATGCTGGATCAAGGTATAATGTCCTTTATGATTGTGAGGATGATGAGGAGCAAATTGAGCAGGCATCAATGCCGCCATCAAGGCCGAAGGTGGTGGAGTCAACATCGTACAACGAACCGCAAATCTCTAAGAAGGATAAGGGAAGCATGAAGGAGGTAACGGGGGTCAGTTTTCTGTGGCAGGCCCAACCCACAAGAAGCAGTCTAGTAATCGGGCCAAAGGGAGTGGGGCAAAGCCGACCCAAGTCTTTAGAAGGAAAGGGGAGAGTGCAAGCTTGCATCCCCCTCTTGCAGGGTCATTTGAAGTTCCTGGGCCATTGGTTGAGAATGTTGTGGTGGACCCTGTTATGGAAGTAGGTTCAGGTGATGCGATGCACTTAGAGGATGACCCGATTGTCCCACCCTCTTCGGGGGTGAAACCTCCAAGGTTTCAAGCCTTCTGAGCTCAGCCTACATGGCGTTGGAAGCGAGCATGTCGCTGGACAGTAACAGACACACAGTGATGGAGGTTAAGTATCCACAGCAGGCTCCTTCGACAGCAAACACACCAAGTAGGGCTCCACAGGAAATCCCTTGTGCAAGGACTCCGACATTAGGAGGGGTATCACAGGGCAAGGAAAACCACCCTCCTCATTCTTCTGGCACGGTTCCGCGGTCACAGGGTGTCAAGCTCCAGCCGTCAATGCTACGGAATCTCAAGGTACGGAAAAAGAAGACTGGAAAGACTCTTTCGATGGATGCGATCTTGTGTCTTCAAAATGAGATGGGGGTTCCGGTGGAAGTGGATGTTATGGCGTCGTGTTCCCCTGATCCAGCTGTGCACTTCCGAGAGCATGAGGATGACCCGTCGGGGTGGCCTGTCTCTTAACACCCCCAATAGTTTTATGGTTATACAAATCTTTGTGTGGAACTGCCAGGGGGTAGCAAGTAAACGATTTTTTCAGACTTTCAGGCACTTCATGTCGAAACGGAAGCCTAATATCGTGGTGCTATTGGAGCCTCGGATTTCGGGTCTCCAGGCTGACAGTTTTATATCTAACTCTGGATTTGATCGCTCTTATAGGCTGGAGGCGAGAGGGTTCTCTGGAGGAATATGGGTGTTATGGAAAGATACGTTATCAGTCTCAGTGGAAGTGTGTCATCAGCAATTTATCCATGCAAAGGTCACATCTCAGGGAACCAACGCACACTTCCACTTTACTGCAGTATATGGTAGCCCGATCAACTCGCAACGGAAGTCTCTGTGGCAGGCATTATCGGAAGTCGCTGGCTTTGTTCATGGCCCTTGGATTCTTGCAGGTGACTTTAACTCCATTCTCAATACTGGGGATCGCGCAGGTGGTATGGAGAGGAGGGATCGGGGTGTGATCTTTTTCGCAATTTCTTTTTTAACAACGCTCTTCTGGATATGGGTTTCTCGGGCCCGAAGTTCACTTGGAGACGTGGCACGTTGCTTCAAAGATTGGATCGCGCAGTGTGCAATAATGCATGGCTCAATTGTTTCCCTGAGATGATAGTGCACCATCTACCAAAAATCAACTCGGATCATAGGCCGTTGTGCATACAGGTTAATGGGACTACTCGACCTCCCTCGCAGCCTCGTCTGTTCCGGTACTTGGCGGCATGGGACTCCTCTGAGTCATTTGCCGGGGTCGTGCAAGGTACTTGGTTGAACCCTGAATCTATAGTTACGAATATAAAGAAGTTCACGGAAGCAGCTAAGAAATGGAACCATGAGGTATTTGGTAGTATCACGGCTCGGAAGCGGAGAATCGTGGTGCAATTAGGAGGAATTCAAAGGCTCAGGAAAATAGACATGCGTCGCACCTCGACCGAATGGAAGGGGATCTGCGAAGAGAATTTGAGTCAATTTTTGATCAGGAGCATCTTTTGTGGGTTCAGAGAGCTAGGTGTGACTGGATCAGTTTTGGTGATCGCAATACCGCTTTCTTTCACGCCAAATCCACTCAACGACACAGGAGAAAGCTCATCGCTTCTCTTAAGGATGAGCAGGGAGAGTGGTGCTCTGATGATGCGACTCTCTTTGATTGGGCGCTTCACTATTACAGGAATCTTTATACTAGAGAGGATGACGTTCCCTGCCCGCCATACCCTGGTAGGGGGCTTTTTCCGGTAGTTCCAATGGCTTTTACTCAGTCCCTTAGTTCGGATGTCACGATGGGGGAGGTGCATGCATCCCTGTTTCAGATGAAGCCTTTAAAAGCTCCCGGGTGGATGGCCTGCACGCTGCTTTTTTCCAGAACCATTGGCAGAGTGTAGGGCCCTCCATTTTTTCGATGGTCTCTCGTTGCTTCACGGATGGAGTCCTTGATCCTGAACTAAAATGAAACACTAATCACTCTCATCCCTAAGGTTCCTAATCTAGAAGTGATTAAGGATTTGTCCTATCAGCTTATGCACGACTCTCTACAAGATTATTACGAAGGTCTTGGCTAATCGCCTTAAGCAGTGGCTTCCTAACTTAGTCCTTCCTAGCTAGTCTAGTTTTGTGGCATGAAGGCAAATCACTGACAACATTATTATTGCCCAGGAGGTGATTCACTCCATGAGACAAAAGACAGGGAGTGAAGGGTTGGATGGCAATCAAGGTCGATCTTGAAAAAGCATACGATCGTTTGCGTTGGGATTTTATAGAAGAAACACTCTATGATGTGGGGTGTCCTGCTAAGTTTGTAAAGGCGGTCATGACATGTATTTCCACCTGTAGTATGAGGGTGGTTTGGAATGGCAACCGATCGGAGCTCTTCTCTCCTTCTCGCGGTATTAGACAGGGGGACCCCTTGTCGCCATATATTTTTGTGTTGTGTATGGAACGGCTTTCCCAAATTATTTCTCAGAAGGTAGAGGCTAAGCTTTGGGCTCCTGTGTGCATGGGTAGTGGGGCCCCCCTATCTCATCTATTTTTTGCCGATGACTTGGTCTTGTTTAGCTCCACCACGAGGTCTCAAGTGCAACTCATTGAAAGTATTCTTGATGACTTTTGCTCCAGCTCTGGTCATAAAATTAGTTGCTCCAAATCTGCTATCTTTTTCTCTAAGAATGTTCCACTATCCGATCAAGAGGCAATCAGCCAGGAACTAGGATTTAAAAGATCTGAGGACCTTGGGATGTATCTGGGTGTTCCGTTACTTCACAAGCGTGTCCGAGTTGGTACCTATGAGTACGTGGAGGAGAAGATTAGGAACAAGCTCTCAGGGTGGGCTGCAAAGACACTCTCGCTGGCTGGCCGCATAACGTTGGCAAAGTCGGTGTTATGTGCTATTCCTTCCTATACTATGCAGACCACCAGCATTCCTACAGGGCTATACCGCCGTATAGAGCGTCACATTCGTACCTTTGTTTGGGGAGGTGGGGACCAGGGACGAAGACCGAGCTTGGTTAGTTGGGGCGAGATGTGTAAGCCAACATCAATGGGTGGCTGCGGCTTCAAACAACTGGCAAGACAGAATCAAGCTTTTCTCCTCAAGCTTGGTTTTGCCATGCGCTCTCGGCCTGAGCTGCTCTGGGTGGCGGTGATGCGGAAAAAGTACGGTTGGGATGAGTGTAAGGGACCTTTGCGTTCTTCTCATCGGGGGTCCTATCTATGGCGACATCTAAAGAAGCTGTGGCCTGATGTGGAGCTTGGGACACGCTGGGAAATTGGAGATGGTGCACGTGTCAGGTTCTGGTCTGACAACTGGGTGCCAGAGGTGGGACCATTGAAACTCTTGGCGTTTTGGGAAATCACAGCTGAGG
This sequence comes from Acacia melanoxylon, assembly GCA_019022615.1. Taxonomy (NCBI): domain Eukaryota; kingdom Viridiplantae; phylum Streptophyta; class Magnoliopsida; order Fabales; family Fabaceae; genus Acacia; species Acacia melanoxylon. The sequence goes on along the minus strand of JAFJYJ010000071.1, from coordinate 1,738,248 downwards.
AGGATTCCTTACCGGTGAACTCTTTCGTTACCGAGGAGGGTACTTGGGACTGGGATTTGGTACGCAGTATTGTCCCTGCACATGTCTGTTCTCTTATATCGGGGTGCAAACCTCCTGCTATTGCCGACAGTGAGGCTTCTTGCTTCTGGGACCCGTCCGCAGATGGGGACTTCACTGTTACTTCGGCCTATGAAATGTTGGTGGATGAGGCTGATGGTGATTTTGACCGTTTATGGGAGGTTATCTGGAGGTGGAAAGGAACTCAACGTGTCCGTGTGTTCCTATGGTTTGCTGCCCGTGAATGCCTTCTCACCAATGTTGAACGACGCCGACGCCATATGACGGACGTTGACCTTTGTGGGCGATGTGGAGAGGAAGCTGAAGATATTGATCATGTTTTGAGACATTGTCGGTATGCGCGGATGGTGTGGAGGCAGTTCATGACATTGGATCAGCTAAATCGGTTTACTCAGGGGGATTTTAGATCCTGGTTGTTCAGGAACCTTACACAGCACAGCTACGTTGACGAGGGACAGCCAAGTTGGGTGAGCCTCTTCGGGATACTCTGCTGGAAGCTTTGGGAATCACGGAATAAGGAAATATTCCAGAACAAGACCACTAGAGGAGACGCCTTAGCTAAGGAGGTGCGCTTGCTTAGTGAGTTTTACTCCCAAGCAGAGAAGTCAAGTCGTGTGGCCACAGGTGGTATGCTGCAGGTATCTCAGATTGTACAATGGATGGTACCGCCGGACATGATGGTTGCTTTGAATTGTGATGGGGCCAAGAAAAGGGAGTCGATGTGTGCGGGGGCTGGTAGCTTACTTCGGGATTGCTCTGGACGTTGGTTAGGTGGTTGCTGTAGGAACATTGGCAATTGCTCGTCTCTCCAAGCTGAGTTGTGGGCCCTGATTGATGGTCTGGATTTGGCATGGGATGCTGGTTATAGAGAGGTGCAGATTCAGGTTGACTGTTTGGTGGCCGTTGGTCTGGTGCAAAATTCAGCAGAACATTCTAATGGTAATATGAGCCTCGTAAGGCAGATACGAAGCCTCCTGTCGCGAGAGTGGCGAGTCTCGCTCAATCATGTATACCGGGAAGGCAACAGGTGTGCTGATTTTCTTGCTACTCATGCACTGACGCTGAGGTTGGGATTTCATACTTTGGCCCTACCACCAGAGGGTATGCACCGGATCCTTTGTGAGGATGCTGAGGGAGTAGGAATCTCTAGGTCCTGCTCTACCGTTTGCTGATTGATGTTGGTCAGTTCCCTTGTAAACGAAAAAAAAAATAGTATGGGTAAGGAAAATTAAACATGCATGTGCAACAATAGCGACTTTTATTGGAAAATCAATTTAGTATTTAATTTGAATATTTGAATGCAATTACATTTTATTCCATATCTTTATCTTTTGTGAGTAGAATATAGCTAGTCTTCTTTCTATATTGATTCAAAAGGGACCATTAGTCTACTCAACAAAAATCTTAAAAGTCTCCCATAGATATCGGGTCAAATTAAATCAAATTCATACTCACAGAATACAGTCTTCTAATCTATTTCTTCTGCAACAAGGATACAATGAATTCACTCATCCTTAGTCTTTTTAGAATGATGATTTATTATTTAAATATTCAAACTTTTTATTTCAATCAAATTGAATAGTGGATGCACATTTATGTATGTTATTGCATTTTCTGGCACCTAGTGGCTAAAGAAGTTTTGATACAGAGGCTGGTGATCTTATATACTCGTATTTGTGACACAAAACATCGGAATATTTATATAGAAGCTTCATGGGTTCAGTTTGGGCAGTAAATCTAGATCGTCCAAATTTAACTTGGACAGTCCATATTTACTTTTTTAATTTTCGTAAAAAAAACATTTTAAAGTATGCAGAAACTAAAATAATCTCTTAAGTATTAGTTTTTTCAAACAAATGATTTTTATTTTAGGATAATCAGTTACAAATTTTAAATATGGACTACTGAAACTATATCTGGATTATGCAAGTGCAACGGTCAGCAATGAAGCCGGCGCTTAAGTTTCATCGGTTGGTGGAACAGTGAATTAATTGAACAAGCATGGTATATAAAAAATTCATAAAATATTCTCTATTTTGTGGGTCGTAGGAATATGCACTTGGCCTTTATACGATGAAACTGAGGCAGGATGAGAAGTTTCAACAACAAGTTGTTGTCTGTTGTTGACCTTTCTTTTTTTTTCTTTTCAACATTTGTAAGCATTCATCGATTGATCGCATTATTCCAACACATTTACACGATGCTAAAATTCATCATTCTAACTATCTTCTCTCATACCTAAGGCAGAAACCCAGAGCAATTATTCAATACACATTCATACGGAAAAAAATTAAAAAGAAAAAGAAAATACCACTTGAACTTTAAAATTCCTAATCGATGATTTTCTATTAAAATGAGTTGTGAATTACTTCCTTGATCATAATTATAGAAACACTTTTGTAGTGCGATTTACACTACAAAATGTTCTTATAATTATGAGGTCGTACTATACTCTTATAGACAAAAAGACTAATTTAGGATTTTAAAGTTCAAATGATATTTTCTTGTCATTTTCACAAAATAAAATTCATTTCATTGAATTTATTCCAGATATTAAATTTCCATCATAATACATTTTTATTTTTCATTTTCACCCAAATATGTCATCTATCTGAGATATAAGTATTATGTGTTTGTATCAATTTGAAGCAATTACTCTTTTTAAGCTTATAATAACTTAAAGGAATAATTTTCAACCTAAACGAATCATAATAATTAGTAGAAGCTTAATTTTGACAAATATATCTTATAATAAACTATATATTCCATGGCATAAAAATGAGATAGAACGTAATATCGTATATATCATGTCATTTTATAACTTACAAGTAATATCAATTTACATTAAAAAAAATGTGAGAGGTGAGCTGACAATTAATTCGGAGGGCATTGAAATTAGAAAGCATACATACATACACACACATACACACATATATGAGTATTTCATATGTATAACACTTATATATATCTAGATTAAACATATGAGTAGATTGACCTTGAACATCTGTGGGTGTATGATTCAACGATTTTAATTTATTTCTTTAGTTATTTTTGGATTACTTAATTAGTTAAATGTGGTTTGTTCAAATTAAGCAAAAGTGTTAAGTAGATGGCCTAATGCTTAGCCTGGCAGTTGATTCCAAGTTTTTATTATTATTATTGAAAAATACTCAATTTATTATTTTATTATATTTTATAGATATAGACACATTATTAGCATTTTAAATGAGTAATGGAGCTTTAATCGAAATCTTAAATGAGTGAAGTGTTAGTATGATCAAGTTTATTGATTTAAAATTGAGTAAACTTGAATATAAGCCAGACCTTTTTTTTTTTCTAAGGCGTAAACAAAGAAGTGTTATAAACATGAGGATATATTTTTTCCGCCGCAAACATTACAATACGTATATATAAATATATGCTAGTAATTGATTAAATGTATTTTATAGAAGGAAAAAGTATTATTTTAGCGTAAATCATCCACAAGTCCAATTTAAGAATAAAAGGAAAAATGGATTCCTCAATTTCATTTATGATTAAACTGACAGTTGTATCTGAATTTGGCTAAAATTGTTGAAGAAATGATTGTTTTGAGAATCATTTTTTTTAAAAGAAAATATATATATAGTCATTAAACCATCTAAATTGGTCAAAAACAAACTTTTCCACTCTTTCTTTTTTTGGGTAGGTGAAAAGTCTCTTTTAAAAAATTTAATTGACGAGAAAGACCTAAATTTTGTTTAAGTACTTTCTATGTATAACATCATGTAGAGGACCGGTACATTTTGTATATAATAAAATATCAGGTCCTTCTAAGTAATAAAGGGATATATTCAAATGAGATTTGTTGGTTAAATAATGAATATTTTTATTCATGTGATAATTAGTCACCTTCAACATCACAGACAGTTCACATCACCATATATAACTGATGAAAAAAGAAAATCATGGAACCTCGTTACAAATCAACTTATAGAAAACAGAGATACTTAAACAACATTATTCAACTAAACATAGTACAACTCATTGAGTACCACCGTATTGGATGCTCTCAATGAATCATCCATTATTATAATAGAAAATAGCTGCTAAAAGGCCATACAAACTCAATTATTTATCCACACATCAGTGTTGAGTAAATAATAAAGCTAAGGGCGATATGCAGTGGGAACTAAACACAGGTCATTTTTCCTTCTTACTACTGTACCAAAGATCTCAGTCATGTCCAATTCTTCATGCCTTTTCCCATTAGAAAGTTTCCAATCAAAATGATACAGCAGATTTGCAATTATCAGTTCTAAGACTGGTGTAGCAAAGGATATGCCAGGGCATATTCTCCTTCCTCCACCAAATGGAATAAACTCAAAGTGGGTGCCTTTGTAATCAATGGAGCTGTCAATAAACCTCTCTGGTTGAAACTTGTCAGGTTCATTCCAATACTCATTATGCCTTCCAATGGCCCAAGCATTTATGATAACATTAGCTTTAGGAGGGATCTCATAGCCATTGATTTGGCATATCTCACTGTTTTCTCTTGGAAGTAACAAAACAACAGGTGGGTGTAATCTTAAAGTTTCTCGAATCACCGCAGCTAAATATTTCAACTGATGAAGTTCTGACTCATCTACATATCCTTTACTTCCGTAAACCCTTCTTATTTCTTCCTGTGCCTTCTTCATTACATTTGAATTTCTTATTATCTCTGAAATTGCCCACGCTGTTGTTGTTGCAGTAGTTTCAGTTCCACCAACAAACATGTCCTGAAAGTGAATCGATGCCATGAGTAAATAAAGCACATTAATTAATTTCATGGCAAAAAATTAAAATTTTTCGGGTTTTTTAAATTCCTACTTCCCTTCTGAGAGATTATGTATATGAATGCACAACCGCTTATTAGAACATATAGCTGATGACTTGTCAAGATAAGTAATTAAGTATGGTTTAATGTAAATGGCAACCAATTGATGAACACTATCTCCATCATATTGTTCATAATCAACAAGCTTGAGTATTGACGCATAACTGCAGTGGAATTTCAATATTCAGGCAGTTAAAAACATCATATATTATGAACTGGAATTTGGCATTGGCCTAGGTCATGTGACAGTATGATTGTTGAAACAAGTCACTGAAAAGACAAAATAAACCAGTATGAACTATAAAAAATAAAATAGTCTCTTTAGTACTTAATATAAGAGCTAAATAACTAATTTGGATACATTTAAGAAAATTAGTTAAGTTAGTTATTTGTAACAAATGTATGTGGGGTTTTTTAGGATATCTTTTCTAATCATGTGCATTGTAAGTACCCTAGATGGAAATCCCTTACAATGTGCAACCAATAGGAATACATTGAGGAAAAATTATAAATTTGGGAGATAAAGTGGATTGAGCTAATAATGAATTTTTGACCAGTTAAGCATGACCTTGGATAAAATTAATAAATATAACAGTACGATATATTCGGTAGTTAATAGTTATGATCAAATAACATTTGCCAAATTTTATTTAGTTATTTGAAAAAGGAGACTGACCAAAATGACAGCTTTGATGTTGTTGAGAGTTAAGGGGACTTCAAGATTGTTCTCTTTTTGAATCCTGAGAAGAACATCAACGAGATCCTCTTCTGCTTCTCCCGCATCGCCAACCTTCTTTTCTAAGTGGTCATTAATTATGGTGTTGAGCATCCCATCAATTTCTTTATGCACTTTTTCAGCCTTAGCTTTCGTCCCATTAATCAGACGAAGGAATTCCAACGAAGGATAGAGATCTGATATTGATAAGCCACCAGTAAGTTGTACTGCATACATTATAGCCGGTATAATATCTTCTACACTTCTAGTCTTCCGACCAAAGGCTGCTCGAGCAACTATGGAACTAGTCAGTGGGTAGAGTGTGTTGCTGAGATTCACCTCAGAAGCTAATTCATGTTCATAAATATGCTTCACAAATGCGTAAACCTCCTCTTCCCTTATTCTTCTGAATGTCTGGACCCTCTTTATAGACAAAAGCTCCAAATTACAAATCTTTCGAAGTTGCCTCCAATAATTTCCATAAGGAGAGAAGGCTATGTTTGTGCTACCATAAGCGATGATTTCACCAGCAAAAAATTTGGGTCTATTGGCGAAGATTGCGTCATGGGTTTTCATAAACTCTTTGGCTACTTCTGGCGAAGAGACTATGAACTGAGACAATTGTCCCAGCTGAACGTGCATGAAGGGTCCATGCTTGTATGCAAGGTCTCTAAGAGATCGATGAGGTAGTAACCCAATCTGGTGAAGGTTTCCTATAAGAGGTAATTTCCATGGTCCTGGGGGTAGGGCTTTCAGGGATTTCTTTGAACTTGAAAGTTTGTGTATCATGAAGACGAAGCAAAGGAAGGAGAAGAGGATGGAGTATGGGATTTGAATCTCCATTAAGTTGCAAAGGATATGGTAGGGTGTGGTGTAGGCAAGAAGACAAAATGGAAGTGGCTTTATAATGAATCAACCATCTGACGATAAGTGGGTTACATTATCAAATAAGAAAGGGTTATGGGGCAATCATGCGATAAAAGTTTTCACGAGCAATTTTACCTTGAAAGTTTTTTAATAGTCAAGTTTGCCCTGAAAGTATAAAAAAAAAAAAGCAATTTTGCCTCTTGTTATCCCAGTTAATTTTGATAATTTGTTAATCAAATATGTTGAGCTTGCCGTTCATGTTTCATCCTCATCATTTTTTTAAGGTTCAAATTTACCTCGGAAGTCCATATGTCATCTACTTCATTTTTTTCATCAAAAGTTACATTTAAAACATTAGAGACAAATTTGCACCTTAAAAAAATGACGTGGATGACATGTTGATTGTATTTCCAAGATATTTTGTCAATTAATGATCAAAATTAACTAGGATGACGGCCTAAAAAAATTGCTCCCTTTTTTACACTTCCAAGACAAAATTGCCGCTTGTTGAAATCTTCCTAGGTAAAATTGCCCTTTAACACAATAAAAAAACTACTCTTCTAGACCTATTTATAAGGTGGAGAAAGAAGATTTTTTTTTGTCCTATTTATAGGGCACATCATTACATTTTTCACATGAATGTATAATTTTGCCTTTCATTTATTGTGTAGATTATGAACTCTTGGACTTCTTCTCAAATCTAAATATATGCTTTCTAATTCCAATCCCCTCCGAATTAAATGCCAGCTCACCTCCAACCCATTTTTTTTTTAATGTAAATTGATATTACTTGTAAGTTATAAAATGACATGATATATATATATATATATAATCTATCTCAGTTTTATGCTATGAAATATATAGTTTATTATAAGATATATTTTTCAAAATTAAGCTTTTATTTATTATGCGTTTAGGTTGAAAATTCTTCCTTTAATTTATTATAAGCTTCAAAAGAGTAATTGATACAAAAACAAAATACGTATATCTCATATACATGACATATTTGGGTGAAAATGAAAAATAAAAATGTAATGTGATGGAAATTTAATATCTGGAATAATTTCAATGAAATGAATTTTATTTTGAGAAAAAAAATACCACTTCGACTTCAAAACCTCAAATTAGTCTTGATGCGTACAAAAGTATAGATATTAAATACAAGACAATAGTAATTGACAATTCATTTTAATAAGAAATTATTTATTTGAGATTTTGAAATTCAATTAATATTTTCTTATTTTTTAATTTACAAGACTATAGTAATTGACAATTCATTTTAATAAGAAATCATTTATTTGAGATTTTGAAATTCAATTAATATTTTCTTATTTTTTAATTTTTTGGCCGTATGAATGCGTCTTGAATAATTGCTCTGGTTTTCTGCCGTAGGTATGGGAGAAGATAGTTAGATTGATGAATTTAAGCATCTTATAAATGTGTTGGACTAATGCGATCAATCGATGAATGCTTACAAATGTTAAAAAAAAAAAAAAAAAAAAGGTCAACAACAGACAACAACTTGTTCTCGAAACTTCTCATCCTGTCCTTTTTTTTTTTGGCCAAAACATCCTGTCTCAGTTTCATGTAATTGGAAAATGAAAATTGCCTAAGTGCATATTCCTATGACCCACAAAATAGAGAATATTTTTTGAAATTTTTTATATACTCTATTTAGTCAAAGATATTCTCTATTTTAGTCAAAGACCATGTTTGTTCAATTAATTCACTGTTCCACCAACCGATGAAACTTGAGCGCCGCCTTCAATGCTGATCGTTACACTCGCATAATCCAGATATAGTTTCAGTAGTCCATATTTAAAATTTGTAACTGATTATCCTAAAATAAAAATCATTTGTTTGAAAAAAATAATAGTTCAGAGATCATTTTAGATTCTGCATACTTTAAATTTATTTTTTTTAACGAAAATTCCAAGTTAAATTTGATGATCTAGATTCTGCAATAACATACATCAATGTGCATCCATTTTTCAATTTGATTGAAATAAAAAGTTTGAATTTTTAAATAATAAATCATCATTCTAAAAAGACTAATGATGAGTGAATTCATTGTATCCTTGTTGCAGAAGAAATATATTGGAAGACTGTATTCTGAAAATATGAATTTGATTTAATTTGACCCGATATCTATGGGAGACTTTTAAGGTTTTTGTTGAGTAGACTAATGGTCCCCCTTCTTTTTTTTTTTTGACCTGTGACTAATGGTCCCTTTTGAATCAATATAGAAAGAAGACTATATTCTACTAACAAAAGATAAAGATATGGAATGAAATGTAATTGCATTCGAATATTCAAATTAAATACTAAATTGATTTTCAAATAGAAGTCGCTATTGTTGCATATGCATGTTTAATTTTCCGTACCCATACTATTTGATAGTTATATATTTGGAAGATTTTTCTTTCTTACACAAGAAATTCTAACTGAAATTGGTCTATTTTCTATGTATAGCCTTACGTTTGCTTGCAGAGTTGCAGTAGCTCTTTTATTTGCATTCGTATATTGAAATTAAAGTTAGCTTCAACATTATCTTATGAGAAGGGGGAAAAAAACACTTCCTCCCATCCAAAATATAAGACACGTTCTAAAAGAGTTCTTTGTCCATAACATAAATTATGTGGAGAGTAATTATTGCTTATATGTCAATGTTACCCTGATAATTAAATGTTTAAATGTGGCTCATAGTATTTTTCTCTCCCCTTCAAAACCTTAATTAATATGAGTAAATGAGTTATACTTTTTCTTGGTTATGGTGAGGTGACTTAGGGGTGAAAATGTACTAGGTTTTAACCAAATAAGCACACCCCTGCAACAAAGGTTTAAAGCATAGGTCTAAACTTGAACCTAGCCTTCAAAAGGCCTAGCCTTCTGAAGTTTGCCTAGCCTTCAAAAGGCCTAGCATGAACTTAAACCTTTTTAAATAATTCCTACTTAGAATGTAAGTCTTTAAACATGCTTAAAACCCTATGCATCCAAGATCATATACAACCCTTTAAACCTATTGTTATTTCTTAAATATGATTTGAGGCTATAAGAAGATTACATATGATTTGATTATTTCAATAAATCTAATTCAAATTTACAATAAAATAACACACTTTCATTTATTATTATATGTCATAAAAAATTAATACAATTACAAATTTACATACATATAGGATAATTTTTAGAAATGTTTTTGTTAAATATAATAAATTATAAATGTTGATGGATTTGATTTGAATTATTTAGATTTAAAATATATTTAAATTAAATTGTTATCATTTTTATATGTTAATTATTTAATTATATACTATTAATACTTATTTAATGGTAAAAGTAAGTTTTTACGAGTTTATGATTTGTATTCATAATATGAGTTTACATCACTGTCACAAATTTACTTAAAATCAGTTTGAGTTTGACAATACGAGTTTACATCATTTATCACAAATTTACTTAAAATCGGTTCGAGTTTGACAATCTTGGAGGTGATACATGGTTTAAAATTTTATAATGTAAATTATAATAAAAGCAAAACAAAATTAGGAAACCAAGTATTCAAAGCAATTGTCTTATTTGATACTTTGAATACACGGCGGCTTATTAATTATAATAGAAGTAAAAATAAAAATAAACATAGGAAACCAAATATTCAAATCAATTGTCTTATTTGATACTTTGAATGCCCGGCGGTTTATTAATTATGAAACAAAATCCTTATTTTATACATTGATGGACTATGAACGATGTTATCATGGAACCATAAACAACAACAACAACAATAATAAGACTAAATTATAGAAAACCCTATAAACTTTAGGTCAGTTGCATGATAATAATAATAAGGCTAAATTATACAAAACCCTATGAAGTTTAAATTTAACTCCTTGACCTTTCAGTTTTTAACTATTAACTTCCTACCGTTAAACAACCGTTATCTTTTTAAAGTTTAGGGAGTTTTGTGAAATTAATAATTTATATAGGATGCCACGTAGAAGAAGAATAATATTTTTAAAAAAATATAAAAATTAAAATGTCATCATTTGTATAACATTTACTTATTTTCTTGGGATAATTAAGTATTGATAGTATAAAAATGTCATCATTTGTGTTAAATATATTATTGGGATGATTGAGATTTGATAGTTTAAATATTATATTTGTGTTAGAGGATAGCTTATACCCGCATTAATTTCTTATTAATTAGTAATGCATATTTTTTTATGAATAAAAGGATCAATGTCTATTTTTATATTTTTATAAATATTATTCTTCTAATTCTTGCTATATACAAAAGAACTAGTAGTATTTTATTTGGCAAATGATAGCAAAAATCTTGATAAATTTATGAAAAAGATAAAAAGCAACGACATGTGATTTAATATTTTAAATCAAAATTTTAAGAGTCAGATATAAATTATGAAATGTCAGAGAGTTATTTGATGGTGATTTTTCTTTTTCTTTTTTGGTTTGTAAACGCTTGCGTAAGCTTCTTTTTAATTAAATTAAGAAATTGTGCAAACCACTGCAACGTATGTTGTCTACAAAAATAATGACTGTATTAATGTCTGATACGATATTATAACGCGAATGGGAAACCAAATTAAACACGGAATGGAAACTACTTACAGTCAAGTCGCCAAACCGCCTAAGTTAGGCATATCATAAGGGAAAGCAACTAATAAATAATGGACTGTTAATTTTTTATGTATTTTAAAATAATTGTTATCCCATATTTAATTTTAGTTTGGTTTTTAAATAATTTTTATATTTTAAAATGATGATTATTTATAGTAATGGGATTAACAAGAACAACAAAACAATTGACAACTTATTTTGTTAGGAAATCATTTATTTAGGATTTTGAAGTTCAAGTGGTATTTTCTTAAGATTTTTCTTTATTTAAATAATGCAAACATATTAGTTATTCTTTCATATAATTTTACTCCTTGACTCCTGAACTATTTTGTTCAAAGGAAAACAGAAGTGGCGATTTGTAAGATCAGTGAAGCAGCCAATTAGGTCTTAAAACTCTTTCGTTGAAAATGAATCAGCATGAGTTTGTTTCTAAAAATAAAATGATGGCTCCTGCGATAAAAGGAGGGATAATGTTTAAGACTTTAAGCAGTGGTTAGGGGAATTAATTTTTATATTATAATCTAAAAAAAAACAGATGTAATGAGTTTTTTTTTTTTTTTTTTTTTTTTTTTAATAATTTCATATATGATACAATGAGTCGGAAATATGTGCTACTGAAATATACATTCAAAAGCATTCACCATTTTTTTTATTTAACTAAGTTTTAAACTCTAATAGAACGTCAATATTTTGAAATATGTATAAAAAACTATTCCCCCCCCCCCCAAAAAAACAAAAAATTGTTCTGCTGTAGAACATGGATGTCTAGCTCCAATGAGCTAGGAATGATCAATATCGGATCAATAGGCCCTTCGATGATACTCAAATGGCGAGTATTAAGGAGAAGGCTTCTGCTCGATGATATCTACAGGGAAGATACCAACGAGAGAGCTCAGATCACAGTGCTATACGGGTGAGGCGTTTCGCCAGAGGGGTGGTGTGTGTGCAGTGTGACTGAATGGTAAATAATGGAAATTTAGAGAGAGTCCAGAGTGCACCTAGTGGGTAATCTCCTATTTATAGGGATTACCTAGGGTTTCACTCCCATGTAGATACTCCAACCATCAGCCACTATGCACCTCCCACGTTCCACAGATACCTGCTCCACTACCTGTACGGTTCTGCGTGACAGACAAGGTGGAATAGTGGTGAACTGTTTACCTGGTTAAATGGGTGTTTTACTGCAGGCCCTCTTATTGGGCCGAGTGACTAGTTGGCCCAATATATCGGTCCATAACAGTTGCCCCCAAGCTCGGTATGTCAGGTTTCTGACGTGCCGAGATTAGCGTACTAATCAACCCGGTCTTCGTTCATCCGAGTTCAAGTTCTCACGGGATCCTCCGGGATGCTTTCCTTGCTTGCCCTGCTTTACCGCTCTCTGTCACAAATGACAGGCTCATTTTCCAGGGGCATTTACTCAATTGTACCGCGACCGGAATTCGTGCTGACAAGTGGTCTTCGGTCAAAACCGTTGTTATGACCTCGGTCATGATTGAAACTTGTTTTGAAAGGTGGTCTTTGGTTACAACAATTCTTGTGAATTCGGTCACCACCGACTCATAAGTTCTTGCCTTCTTGCCACTTGTCTTCTGAGTGACAGGTTGGCTATTCGTGGATAGTTGGCTTTTCGCAACTACCTCTTTTTTATGATAACCGAGATTGACTTCGTTATTTCTACGCCTCGGTCCTAGCCGGATTTCGAGTTTCTCCCACGTGTTGCCCCCAATATTGGTTGTCATAAAGGGTTGGGAATATCAGTAGGCGTGACTCAGGCGTGATTTTATCCTCCTGGGAATACAGACTCGTTGCCTTTTGGTTACAATCCTTTTTTATCTACGTGTGTATTTAATGTACGCGCCTATTCCCGATCTGGCCATCATTGCGCTTCCCCACTTGGAAATCATTCATTATCGCCGGCGCTTGCTTTTTTCAATAAAGAAGGCATTGATTGCCCCTGACGGTTGCCTTTTTTTTGCTAAGAATGTATTGGTTGTTTTTGGCCTTTCAGACATGGGGAACGAGAAAAGCATTAAATATTCCTGACGCTCCCCATGTCAACTTGCCTATATAAGCTCTTGCTCTTCCATAATATTTGTCCTACTCCAAACTTTTCAAACATCCTATTCTTCTATCTTTCTGTTTAGTCTTATCAGTGAAGTTATATTCTAGACAAGCAGAATCATGGATGCCAGGGAAATCAGGCTCAGGCTCTTCGCCCCTTCCTTTAAAGTTTCTCCAGATAAGCGGGCGAAAAGTAAGGAAGAAAAAACGACCATCGATCATTATGCCGCCTGTGGTTTTCGCCATCGGTGACCTTCAGATGTATTTGCCAGTCTTCATCCACATCCTCCAACGGGCGCTTGGGAGTCCAGATGTATTTTCCAGTCTTCATCTGCCTGGCAAAATATTTCATCTGGGATCTCAAGCATGTTTCGTTGGCTACTGGTGGAGATCTTTGTTTCGGCCACTCTTGACTAGGGACTGTCATGCCACGGTTAGGGTTCTATGTGGCCAACAGTGGATCAATAGGTCCACCGTATCCGACGAGGATATGCACCACTACACTTCTGGGATCTCTCTTGGCAGCAGAGAGTTCTTCATCCGAATCTTCTGCTTGGTGCCGATGGGTTTTGGGTGACCAGACTTTGTGTTCCCTTTATTAGTAGGCTAGACTTGGTTTATTTCCCTGTATAAATGTTATGTAAATGATTCATTTATCAATGGAAAGTATTTTTTTACTATTGCTGGTTTCTTCTTTTTTCATTCTGCATCTTCGAGTTACTTTGAGCAAACCGCCCTCCTGAACGGATTTGAACTAACGCCCTCCAACCCGGGCTGATTAAAAGCAAACCGCCCTCCAGAACGGATTTGAATGTAATGCCCTCCAATCCGGGCTGAATTCATATTAACCGCCCTCCAGCACGAATTGCATTTTGAGCAGAGCGCCTTCCAATCTGGGCCGATTTAAAAATTAATCGCCCTCCAGAATGGATTTGAACGTAACGCCCTCCAATCCAGGCTGAATTAATATTAACCGCCCTCCAGAACGGATTGCATTTTGAGCAGAACGCCTTCCAATCCAGGCTGATTTAAAAATTAACCGCCCTCCAGAACAGATTTGAATGTAACGCCCTCCAATCCGGTTGAGATTTTTCTAATTTGAATAGACTTTGATGAAGCTTCATAAGTCAACCATATGCCAGCCACATGTTCGCCACGTGCCTTAACGCATTATGACGTTCAATTGTCGTCTATGCCGAGTGGTCACTCCTGTGACTTCGATACCCGTGCGCATTTAATTCTCACGCCGTTTCACTTGAAACGTCATTTACTTTAGGGTTTACGACTCCGTTAGTGGGATGTAATGACGCCGTGAGCCTTGACCTTTCAAATTCATAACGTCTATAAATATTTATTCACAAAAGTTGTCAGTCCTACTTCGTACTCTCAACTATCCCTTCTGCCTTAGAAGAATTTGCTGTGCGCCTCGCCTTCGTTCGACAATCTTCTCGCATTCTCCTTCTTCAACAGGTATTACCACTTATTCTCTTCCCTGTCTGATCTTACATATCTTTTGCATTACAACTTGAACCTTTTGGCATGTTTTTGGGTTTTTTGGGTTTGCTTCTGCGTTCTGCTGGGTTTCTGGGTTTTGTTGGGTTTCTGGGTTTAGCTGAGTGGGTTCTTAGCTTCTGTTCCCTTTTGTTAGGTGTCCAGAATGGCCCGTACCTTTCCACATGTCTTCAAACCAAAACACTCTTCATCCCTCAGAAAACCAAGGATTCAGACCCAAGACATTTCCTTAGGTACCGATAGTGACCCTCCTTTACCGCAAGTTTGTCGAAAACCCAGGAGCCTTTCTAGACCCAAAAGAGTTTCCTTCTGGGAACCGTCCTCCGATGGAGAGAAAACATTTCCACCCCTCGAACCGTCCATCGCTCCCCCTTCAACTCCAGCTGGGATTCTACATTCCATACTAAAGCAAAGTCTTCCTAAGCCCGGATTACTAACTCCGGGTCCCACGCCCTGTGACGAATGTTGCCACAAAAGTATTGAACTAGCTCGAATAGGACGGGATCGGGATGCCGACTTACTGCTAGAGCAATGCCGATGCAACATAAACCCGATACATACCCTGCTCTACATCGACTCTGACTACCCCGATCAAATGCCTTTATCTTGCAACCGGGATAGTTCCACTTTCTCAGGTATATATCATTATCTGATCTTTGCCTTCTTATTTTATTTCTAGGTCTAGATGTCTTCAGCAAACCAACCCGTCCATTCCCCGAAAATGAATCCAGTGCGTCTGCCTCTTCCCAAACTACATCCGGATTAACTCCTGCCGTGAGCAGTTGCGTTACAGAAATAAAGAGTTCCCTGTCCAGAAGTAATCTTCTACAAATTGGGATCGGGGATGGAGAGGGATACACCCTTCGACTACCATTGGCACACGAATCAGTGGATTCAGGTCGTCTTCAATAAAAAGACCCCCACTTCTTTTTCCTCTACAGGGACATCATCACTCTTTCGGGTGTGAAACTTCCCTTTACATATTTTCAAATGGAACTACTGAGTCATTTGCATCTTGTCCCCTCCCAACTTCATCCCAATGGCTGGGCATTTGCCGTTGCCTTTGAGAGCTTATGCCGAGAAAAAGAATTCGTCTGTAGTGTTCCAACATTCATGTCCTTCTTTGCTCCACTAGAAACCAGCGTCCAGACTATAGGCGTGACAAAGTGGTTTGGCTGGATGGCTCTCCGCAACATCTGTGACCAGAAACTCTTCAGGCCTTTTCGTGAATAATGGAAAAACTTCAAGTTGGCCTTCATAAAAGTTGAAGCCCGTGCTGGCCAAGCACCCTGGTTTGTGCGTAGGACCGACACTGGGGAAACCGAAGAAAGGTTTCCCCTATATTGGTCTACCCACCATCATCTCTTAAGCCTGAAGACTATATCCCTCAGGCTAAAAGCTTTTCTAATGAAGAGGAGAAAACGTTATTGGAACTCGTGAAACTTGTAGGTTCCCTACAGGATCCCATGGACCCAGCCGAGTATATAACCACACCCTTAGTCAGACGAGGTCCGTTAACGAGTATGACAATACCCACCATCATACTCTTAAGCCCGAAGACTATATCCCTCAGGCTAAAAGCTTTTCTAATGAAGAGGAGAAAACGTTATTGGAACTCGTGAAACTTGTAGGTTTCCTACAGGATCCCATGGACCCAGCCGAGTATATAACCACACCCTTAGTCAGACGAGCTCTGTTAACGAGTATGACAATACGCATACGCATACGTATACTAATTTATACCTCATATGAATTTTATCATACTGATACCCTTTTGTTATTTCACAGGCCGAGCTATGGGCAAACCTGGGTTCATGAATGTATTCAAGAATCGTTCTGGGAATGACAAGGAGGATCCAGCCAATACAGTCAACGATCCTCAAGGTCCCTCCACCGGGATCGCCTCTCAAAAATGCGCTGCGCCTCAGGCTGTCGAGGGAGATGCTGCTCGCAAGAAAACCAAAGGCAAACAAACTATCACAGAGGAATCCGCCCGAAGCACAGAGCCCTTAACGCCGGCCATGAACTCCTCGCCGACCCCCTCTGGATCCTCCCTAGCACACTTAATCCCGGCCCCGAATTTGTCAATGGGCCAAATCACGATACAAAGTCTCCCTGAAGGTGCTCTTTGGGAAAAAGGACTGACACAAGAAGTATTGGATATACTGTGCCCACCTGCCTTTTTCCACGACGCCACCGGGCTGACTGATGCGGGTAAAAAGAAACTAACCGAGATGGAGTTGCACTGCTATCGCGCCGTTTCCTTAATTCGTCCTTATGCTCTGCTCAAGGTGCAATTCAATCTGGCCACTATACAACTCTATAAACTGAAGAAAGAAAATACACTTCTGAAGCAAAACGCCGAGGTAACTAAGGTCGCCGAGGAGAGGGATCGAGCCTTTACAGAGTTGAAAACCTTAGCGGCAAGAAATGCTCAATTACAAGAGGATTTCCAGTCCCAACTGGCTGTTAAAGACAAACAACAAGAGGAAATACAATTCCTCAAAGCTAAGGAAGAGGCCCTGCAAGAAGAACTGACGACCTCAAGAACCGACCTGTCTAAAGTTGAAGAGAAATTGGCCAAGGCCGAGCTCGATATTCATCGCCTGGAGGATCTTCACTCCAACGATCAGATAGCTGTGGAAAAGGCGCAATCTGACGCTGACCAGTATAAAGCTCTGCTCACAAGAAAGGAAGGTGAACTCGCTCAAGCCAAATCAGAACTTACTGAGTATGCGGATGCGGCCGTAGAGTCCTTTAACAATGCCGTGGGGCAGATTCGCGCTCTTAACCCCAGCATTGCCCTCAACATGTCCGGAATGAATTACCTATCTTATGTTGGTAAAAAGGGAGAGTTGATTCCTCCTGGCGTGGATGAAGATGAAGAAGAAGAAGAACAAGCTCCCCCTCCTTCGTAAGCTCAAGCCCAAACTTAGCCATAATTTTTGCTTTAAAATGTTTCATTCTAGAAGCCTCCCTTTTGTTGCCATGGTAATAACCCAGCCTGAATTTCTGTAAATCCTTTGCTTAACTTATGATCAATTACAAACATTTTACTTTAACGTATTTCCACTAGTCCGACTCAATTTTTGCTTAACGTCAATGTATACAACCACGTTATTTAACCCCTCTCATTCCCTCGTAACTTTGAACGTGGTCTTCGGAGCCGGGTTAGAATACCTCAGATTCCTACATGTTTTAGCCTTAGACATGGTCTTCGGAGCCGGGTTAGAATACCTCAGACTCCTACATGTTTTTAAGTTGGAATATGGTTTCTGGAACCGGGTTTGAATACCTCATATTCCACCATGTTTTAACCTTAGACATGGTCTTCGGAGCCAGGTTAGAATACCTCAGACTCCTACATGTTTTTAAGTTGGAACATGGTTTCTGGAACTGGGTTTGAATACCTAAGATTCCACCATGTTTTAACCTTAGACATGGTCTTCGGAGCCGGGTTAGAATACCTCAGACTCCTACATGTTCCCGGTAATCCAGTCTCGTGATTTCTGAAAACGGGTTTCTAGACCCGAAATTCATTAAAAGATTGGCTTTTAGAGCCATTACTACACCACTTCTTGTAGGAAAAACATCTGATGAAACATTACAAAAGACTTATCAACTATAATAGGTCTTAAGCTTGTCCGCACTCCACGTTTGCTTGACAGCTTTCTTCTTCAATGTTTCCAGCTTGTACGCCCCCTTGCCCAAATTTTCCGTTACTCGGTATGGTCCTTCCCAGTTTGCGGCGAGTTTACCCTGGCTGGCGTTCTTGTTTCCTATGTCGGCTCGGCGAAGGACTAGATCTCCTTTGGCAAAGGATCGGGGTATGACCTTCCGGTTGTATCGATTGGCGATGAGTCGCTTGGCGGCCAACTCCCTGGAATGCGCCTTCAATCTGACTTCGTCCACCAGATCCAATTCTACTGCGATTGATCGGTTATTCTCATCCTCTTCATGTAGAGCCTTGATTCTCCTCCATGATGGTTCACCGATCTCGACCGGGATCATTATTTCATATTTTAGTTTGGTTTTTAAATAATTTTTGTATTTTTACATAATGATTATTTGAAAGGAAATGAAGAAAAATATCACTTAAACTTCAAAATCTTGTTGACAACAACAATAATGGAATTAACGAAACAAAGAAAGAATTAATGACAAACTCATTTTGTTAGGAAATCATTTATTTAAAATTTTGAAGTTCAGGTGATATTTTCTTGAAATTTTTCTTTATTTAAATAATATAAACATATTAGTTATTCTTTCATATGATTTTACTCCTTGACTCCTGAACTATTTTTTTCATATTAAAAAATATTATGTTTCGATATTCATTTACTATTTACTTAATATATTTTGTTGGTTTTTTTTTTTATAGCATAAATATTCTTCTATTGGAGGCAACCCTATTCAAGTTATTGTTGTGCATTAAATGCAGGCATGTCTCATGACGGAAATTCAAACTTTAGTTCGTCGAGGGACTACTTTTTAATAAACTCAACCCCCCGTTAACACTTGCCCGTTTGAGCTATAATGTGTCATTTTCATTGTAATGGGCCCAACACTAAGGCCTCCAGCTCACTACTCCTCGCCCCGACGTTCCCATTCCAAGTGTCCGCTTGGTTCAAAAGGGAATGATAATTTGAATGCAACAGATTAATTTATTAATTTATCAATAAGGTTGGGTATAAGTGGAAAATGATGGATAACTAGTCCGTTCCCAAATGTTTTTATATATTTTTTTAAAATTATTTTTGTAGCAAAAGTTTCTTTTTATTATTATTTTCTACACAAAATGAGTAACATTTTCTTATAATATGGGGAAAATGGTGTATTTTTCAATTTTTATGATTTTACAAAGAAAGTGTAGTTTCTTTTTAATTTAGTTTTATTGAGAAATCATAAAAAATTTAAAATTGCATCATTCTTTGTCCAACCATAATACATCAGAATTCACTTTTATGTATAATTTAATGATGAAAAGTTTTTTAAAAAAAATTGAGAAGTTTTTGAGGGGCATTGGACACCCGAAATCGTTATTGTTGCTATTAAATACGAAATTAATTTTCAAATAAAAGTCGCTATTGTTGCATATGCATGTTTAAACATTAATTTAATTATATATAATATTAAAATTAATTTAGAAATATTATATATTATAATATATAATAGTAAAAAAGAGAAAAAAAACTAAATAGGCCAGCTTTTAGGCTCTTAAGCTATATACCTCGTGAAAACTAGTTTGACCTATTTGCTAAAATAAGTCTGGCAATAGGTATGAACCTAACCCATTTTCCAAATAGGCTTGGCTCAAAATAGGTAAGGTCATAGGTTTCTTATAAGAGCCTAGCCTACTTTCATTCATATATGGTTCAAAATGGTTTATATTTTAAATTGGGGTAGAGTATATTGATACTGATAAACTACTTTTATGTGTGTGGGGGGGGGGGGGGGGGGGGGGGGGGGGGGGATGAGATGCCAAATCATAGGTTCATAGATGATCCAATGAGTTGGAAATATGTGCTACTGAAATATACATTCACAAGCATGCACCATTTTTTTTTTTTTTAAAAAAAAATTATTTAACTACGTTTTGAACTTTAACAGAACGTCAATATTTTGAAATCTGTAATTTTTTTTCTTTCTATTTTATACTTTTTTAACAATAGTAAAATATCAATAAGATTAAACCATACACATTAAAGTAGTCAAATTCACGAGTCTGATAAAACTTGAATAGGATTAATAGCCTCATAGCCTTCCCTTGTAAGTAGGAGATTGTGAGTTCAATCTCACTTGTAAATTAACCTGTAAGTACATATCCTGAAGACTGAAGTTAAGTGGGAAAAAAAGGAAAAACTCGAATAGGATGATTGAATCACAATGTACGCTAAAAGATTACTGAAGAGTAGTTAGTTAGTTCGGGAAATAAAGGTCATTTCCAATATAGATATATTAAAAGGGCAAAAGTATATTTATCTTTTTGTTACCAAACTAATTTGTCCGACTTATAAATTACTACCTCCGGTCCTAATTATAGAAGCACTTTTGTAGTACAAATTGCACTACAAAAGTGCTCCTATAATTAGGACCGGAGGGAGTAATATACAATCAAATGATACATGACATATATATGTTATAATTAACTAACTTATTTAGTTTCTTTAATCTCTCCAAAAAAAATCAATTTAGTCTTATATTAAGGACTAGATAGACTATATTACAAACGCTAAATAACACATTTAGTCATTTAATTGACTTAACGCAAAGTTTTATTTTAGTCCTTTACATTGTCTTTTAGTACACATTGAGTTTAATTTTTGAAAATAATAATGATAGTTACAAGAAAAAAAGGGTTAAGGTGCAGATAAGCCAATCAAGTATTACGCTAGGAGCACCAAACACAACAATGTTTTGAAGGTATCAAAACTACCAATGAACAATTGAAAGAGAGAGAAAAATACCAATGAAGAAATAAATTCTGATGAAAGTAGCACAATCTCCGTTTTGGTCGTCATTCGCTAAAGTTTTAAATTCTTTATTGGTATTTTTGCTCCTTTTCAATTGTGCATTGGTATTTTTGATACCTTAAAACATTATTGTGCTGGTGCTTCTAGCGTAACCCTTGATTTGCCAATCTGCACCTTAGCCAAAAAAAAAAACATCATTTGAGACTAACAATGTCAGGGTTAGAGGACTGAAAACATGTTTTTGAAAGATAAGGGACCAAACTAAACTTTATATAAAGGGTCAAATGTATACCTATCAAGGATTACTAGTGACAAAATATGCTGAGATGCTGGTCAATGTGTCATCCTGGTTATTTTTGTTAAAGTACAAATTTGCCTTGGAAGTTTTCACTCAATAGTAATGTTGCCCTAACTTTTTTTTGAGTTCAATATTGCCATGGAAGTTTCTAAATTGTAGCAATATCGCCCTAACCATTATGAAGGTTAAGTTTGACTGTTAGTTGATCGAATATGCTTAGTTAAGTTGACAGCGAGAACGACACTGAATAAGAAGCCGCATATGGATGAGGAGCTCACATTCACAATAGAAAATGAATAAAAAGATATAATATTTGGATTCATTCACACAGAGCAAGATTATCAAGAACGTACAAGGCCATATTAACTCTTTGTTCCTATACCCAAGTGATGTCAAGATAAATAAGTACCTCTTTGATTTTCTCTTTATCGCACAAGATGCTTTCACCTCTTTAATTTTCTCCAATCATTCAGATGGGGTGCATCTAAAAACAATTCCTTATTTATAAATCTAACTTGGAAAAAATGAAGTGGATGACACATAAACTAGCCAAATAAGCATATTTGGCTAACTAAATGTTACTTAACTTGGATAATAGCTGAGGTGAAATTGCTATGATTTGGAGGCTTCTAGGGAAAAATATAACTCTTGAGTGAAAACTTCTGGGGCAACTTTGCACCTAAATCAGAAAAAGTTATTTCTTAAATATGATTTAAGGTTATAAGTAGATTACATATGATCGTTAGAGTTAGTTAACGGAGGGGCATAATTGCCCTGTTTTTGAAACTTTCAGGGCACATTTGCCCTCTTGAAAATTTCAAGTGCCCAATGCCCATACACAAAATCTTCTAGAGCATTTAAGCCCTTTAACCCTTAGAACAATCGTCTTCTTCTCATATATAAATGCAGAAATAATTAAAACATTTTGTATATCTATGATAAGTTTGAAAAAGCTTCGTAGAGATATGGTCTAGGGCCAAAATGTTTAGATGATGATATGTTATATTATGAATGCTATGTAACACCCCATTTTTCTAAAAGCGGAATAAAGTATTTTCACCAGAGTAGAGCATCGGAGCAATTTAAAAGAGCGAGTATCTGATAAACATTCACTGTTGGTGTATCTAGTTGCTTATACAGCGGTACAATGATCCGAATATTTAATAATACGGTAATACAAGTCCAAAAAGAAATTCTCCTATTTGGGACTCTAAGCGTCTTTGCTTGCCTTTATCCTCGGCTCGATCCTCCCGACCGAAAGCTATTTTAAAAAGCCGAGGTCCAAATGCACATCGGACCTCGAGGTAATGGTTAACCTCATACTTATGTAAACAATATATGTATGACATCACAGCATTAATCAACACATAAGTACATAGAAGATGCAAGATTAATATATCAACAGTACACATCACATGTAAAGTTATCTATGCTAACAGTACACATCGCATGTAAAGTTATCTATACAATTCACATGTATAGTTATCTATGTTAACAATACACATCACATGTAAAGTTATCTATACAATTCACATGTATAGTTGTCTATCACATATAAACATACGATAAGCATCAGAGTTAGTGTTACAGTACGCGAACGTACCTTCGTTGACGGTTTTTGGTACGTTTCGACGGTAGACGATCACAGATATCCTATAAGGGTAATATCGTCTCAATTAATTTACAAATATTATTTCAAGAGGTATTTTGGTTATATATGACCATTTTACCCCTGGATTAATTATTTCCAATTTATTACCACTAATTTTCGTAAAAAGGCTAATAATCAATATATAGGCTGATTTTTCGCCTAACTTTGGAGAATTATAATTAATTCCACAGAACTCGAAACGAGGATCCGTAAAATTCCTCGGAATCCTTAGGATGTCTAATTTTAGGTAAAAATATGAGTTCTTGCCCAGAGTTCATAAAAAATTCCCAGTTTTCGCAACAACATGTTCTGCCCAGAAATTTCAGAATTTCGTAGGTCATTTTGTAGAATGTTTATCTCCTAGCACAAAACTCAAAATTACATGCTATAGGTATATTTGGAAAGCTCTATATGTCTACGCTCACCATGAATTTTCTCAGAATTTTGGCATAGCATCTTCAACATAAGATACCAGCATTTTTAAATTGCTTCCGGAGTCGCTAACCGACAAAATTTCGCCAGCTTCTACTTTGACCATAATCTTCCAAAATTTTTGCTATAACTTCTTCTTCTTCATTTTTTCGAAATAAAGACAATTATAACCATAAAAACATGTAAATAACACTATAATTGGAAGATTATGAATCAAAACAACATCTAAGCTATAAAACTCAAAGCTAGGGCATAAGAACTTACCTAGAACTTTGCTCCTCCTTCCTTCTTGACTCAAGAACTCTCTCTAATCACTCAAGAACTTCTAAAATCAGAACACTCTTAGGCTGATTTTGGTGTGAGAATTAGTGAAGGCTAATGCCTCTATTTATAGCAATTCCAAGATGCATCTAATTGGTGGATTCCAAAAACTTATTGAATCAAGCTTTAACTCTCATTCTCATCTTCAAAACCGACTTCACTCTCTCATACCTCTCTTCATCTTTCTTCCAACCCCAAATCCTAATTTAGTTAGGTGTAAGTTGGTGTTTTCTTGAGGATTCATTTGTACTTTTGGAATCACAATTTTATGATTTGATTTATGGTATTTTTAAACTTCATTTTCATAATAGTATGAATTTCAAAAGTTTACCAAAATCACTTTGGAAACCACTATGTTCAAGCTTGAATTTTGCTTATTCATAATATCTACTTATATTTGTTACTTAGTTAATGGATTTCAAGATATGATTTATTTTTATTGGTTCTCATTCACTTATGTCTGAATTCATCCAATGGTTTTTATCTTACCATTTACTTAATTAACCATTATTCACTTTATTACACAAGCTTATGTCATCAATCACTAATTAGTCTTCATGCATTTAACTCTTGATAATGACATGTTTAGCATAATATCATAATATTATTTTGCTTCTCCTTTTCTCTAGCCAATCTACACGACTCCTCCCCTAATTTCATCTTGCATTTGCATTTCATTTATAATTGCATTTGCCTTAAAGTCTTTGGTTGATTAATGGTTGATGGTGATGTTTCATTTTGCTATTTAAATTAAACCAATTTCTCTCTAATTCCCTTGCTTGCACCGAATTCCTGTAATACCCTGAAAACCCTAACTAATATGAATGATATATTTGGATAAATATTTCACAGAAGTACATTATCTCTAATTACGTAACTTAATTGTTATAGATTTATGAGCAATTTCTCTTTAAGATTTCATTTAGGGATCAAAACACACCCTAAAATAAATATTGAATTTTAGTAAAGAAATACTAAAAATATAAAGGTGAATATGTGGTCTCAAATAATAAATTATAACTATCTTATTTTCTAAGGTAATTTTTATGGAAGTTAGAAGAGATAAAGAGCTAAAATCCATAAAATGCATTTATGGGGCATAAAATGACCGGAAAATATTATGATAAATCTTAAAGGGAAATAAAATAATTATTAAAAATTAGGGAAAGTATTGTCCTTAATTATAGCAATTTAATAAATTATTTCCTTGGAAATAATAAAGGGGAAAATTTAATATTATTTTAAAAACCCTAATTAGGCCCCATGATTTTTAATATTATGCATGTGATATAAAATACCAATGTCGATAAAATAGTTGTGAGATAATAGTTAATCCTAATTAAGAAAATTATCAACAATTAGTAAATGACTAATTAAGTAATTAATGGCTAATTACCTAAATTAAGATATAAGTAAATTAATTAGGAAATAATTAAGTAATTAATTAAAGGGGGGCTAAATTATTAAATAAATAATAGTAATAATAATAATTAAGAAAATAGTGTGAAAAGGGTTGTGGTTATTTCAAAATAATATCTAGATATTTAGGATTTAAATAATATTATAAAATGAGATATTTTGTAAAGAGCCAACGGGATAAATGATAACCGATAGAAATTAAATCCTACCTCAATATGGGTGAACTAAGTCGTAACATCCGGACTTAATATAAACAAGTGAAATTTTATCTCGGAGTGAGCTATCTCCGAAGTCATTTACGAAACCAACGGAGTAAATAAGAGACGGGTAAATAAGAAAAAGGGCAGATAGTAGAAATGAGAATCCATAGAAAATAAGACCGTTGTGACAAACCATGAATTAGGTTTCATAGGTCAGGACATATTATAAACCAGCAAATTATTGTCCAGAAGCTGGTGCTATCGGAAGTTATTTAAAGTAACTGTTGGCATTTGTCCGAAAATGTTCGCGAGCAACGAAATACCCTTAATGAGATCAAAAATTTAGTTAACCCAAGTATCTTGAAAGAGGGAGATTCAAGACTACGTTGCCGGATTTTTGAGATTCTCCAAGATGGCGCGATTAGAACACCGAACTGGAAACTTTATCGGTACTGGCTCATAAAGCAAGATGGATGACATCATGCATGACCTCATTTCTTCTTGGGAAATATGCAAGGAGGGTCAAGATGAAGCCATGTGTAAAAGCAAGATCCGACGGCTGAAATTCAGTCTGAATTAATAGACAGGAAAGGGTCATGAACCAGAGGAGGCACCAGTGGATGGAGCCATAGATAGACGCTAGTAGACGGAGCCGTGAGAAGGCACCGGTCAAGGAAAATGCGGGAAGAATGTCAACAGAAACTACCTTATGGCATGAATCTAATAAAGTTACTTCATATTATTTGGTGCTTAAACTAGAAAGGGTCGTCTATGTGGTTCAGTCAATCAGTTGTCGTAAATACTCGGTGAGACTCCCACTAGACCTACCCAACCTGGCCAAATGAGATGATTTAACTAAGTTAGGTTTTTTGCCCCAAGTCTACTCAAGGCTTGGTTGAAAAGGGTATAGTTACATAGAAGGATTGTAATTATAAAGTTTGTATTACTGTATGACATGAATATTCCTTAGGGAAATTTTTAATATATCAGTATACGTCAGGCATCATCATATGTCTGAGTATTTTTATATTAGTTACTCATTGTTAAACTCGTTGTTCAAATTTTTAGTACATGCTCTCCGTTTCCGCAAAAACGCTAGCCGTAGCACCTCAAACTCGATGAATTTTTATAAAACTACGTGTCACCGGCACGATTTATGCTACGGAAATTGGGGTGTTACATTTTTGGTATCAGAGCTAGCTTCACAACTAGTCTCAAGAGCTTTGTATGAACAACAAGAATAAGAGTACTGATATAATACTGATATTGTGAAACAATAAAACAAACACCCTAAGGTAAAGGGTTAGAGTTTTTAAACTCTAAGACTTCTGAGATGGAAATCGGAGTCTAAATGGAGTTCCCGAAACTAAAGCGATAGTTAAACTTAAAAGACGATACTACCCAGGTCTTCCAATAGGCAGTAACCTATTATTCCAGTTTGTCTGTAAAAACAGCAACTTCTCAGTTTAAGAGTTTTTCCGGTAAGGATAGTAACCTACTAAATAAGTTTTCTTGTAGGCACAAAAAACCTACTAAGTTACCAAATTAAAAGAGTCCCTGCCTAGTAGAGGCTGGTTATCATGCGTACAAAACGGAGAGTGGCTCTGAGAATGAAGGTCTTTGACTAAAATTCTTAACAGTGGTGATCTGTTACATAGAAATGAGGGTAGAAAAGAAGGTTCCCGATATTTTTCTAGGAAGGCAGTTATGCCGTACCTATGTATAAGAATTATCAGAACATAGTAGTATGAGTACCGACACTAGTACCCAGAACTAGTAAAATAATCTGTGAGGATTGTCAGCGCAAAGTGGAAATTGTGTCGTTAGAGTGCATCAGATCTAACTGATGCTGTAAAGTTAAGCATACTTAGAATAAGAGTAACCTCAGGAGAGTAATCCTGGAAGGGTAGATTGATGTTTTTAGATCATTGGAATAAAGGTCTGAATACCGTAGGGTATGAAACAGAGTAATCCTTTAATACCATAGGAACAAATAAAGTGATGACAACACCTAAATCTAAGTAAAACAAAGAAAATGCTTAAGTCAAAATATGACTGAACATTATGAACATAGAGTAATCACCTTATGAAGAGGTGGTACATAGCCTGGAAATCCGTAAATTGGTCACACATAGATACAACCTTAAGTACAATATACTCCGCTCCCGAATATAACTTTGAGTCGGTCTGTTTTTCCTAAATAAACATGTTGCGACTATAGATAATTTAAAATCTGAGTATGATCCCGTATCAAGATGCTTCAACAAACAAATACACCACCCTAAGAACCGTGTACCATTCTGAGTCAGTATATCAACCTAAGTCGGTGTACCATGTTGAGTCAGAGAATCACTCTAATCAATCACCTGTACACATTCATGACATGGACCCTCGAAGGTATATCATCCTGAGATGATATACAATTTTGAACTGATACCTCAAATTGATGTGTTGTACCCCACTCCAGAATATATAGTCAGTAAATCTTCCTATATCATCTTGAAAACCCTGAGGAAGTTTGAGTAAGGTTGTCTTAGTTTAAAAACCTGGAAGTGAATCCTTAAACAGAATTATAAAATAGTTGGAAACAAACCTCTGTAAACCACGAGTTAGGGTTTCAAGGTGAGACTGAAAATCTGAGTAAAAACGATGTCTAAAAAGATTCTTTAAAGAAAGTAACCTATAGAGAGAAAAGTGAGTTGAGAAATTCCCCTAGAGTTGAAACTAATAGTAGAAGTCCATGAAACGAAAATATAACAGGAATTAAATCACAAACCCCTGAAAAGATAAGAACCTAATAAAACTCGAGTTCTCAATATGATAATTCAGAGACAACAAACTGATGATAGTACTACTTATGGAATGTTTGATCGGGAAGGCTACTTATGGGGAGGTTTGATCGGAAAGGGCTGCCTGTGGAGGATTCTGACCGGTATAGCTGCCCAATCAAAGGGGTTGTGAGCGGCGCCGAGTGAAGTACTATAGGGCGAAGCCAGCGTGACGTCAAACCGTAAAGTAAAAGCCGCCATCACAACAAACCATAAAGTAGAGCTACCAGTGTATCAAGCTCAAGGTAAGTACATCATAACGAGTCTCATATTTAATAAATTTCCTAGAGGAAAAGTTTACGAAATTCAACAATAAGCGCTCTAGTGCTATGTAGTGTGTATTGTGAGATAGAATTCAAGTAAAACATTCAACGAATAGTGAACAAGGCTCCTTGAGATACTTTTAGAAGATCTCAATAGGATACAAATAAAAAGGGCGACATAGAGTTCGCTATCGAAACAAAAAAATTGAAGGTGCCGTATCAGATGGTTCCAGATAACTGAGTTTCTAAAGAAAGAAAAGCACACATCGAAACGAATACACAAACCTAGAAATTTTAAATCCTACCATAAATGACTTACGACGATGGTCGACAACACTAAATTCCAAATAAATTAACTCCAATCAGGTAGATTGGGTAGAGTATGAGGCCAAACAAACGCGATTGTTATAAATCAGATTGATTCAACAGTTGCAGTTGAAGCTGCACAGAATTGACTAGGTTCTAGTAAGAACAAGTTAGTAAGTTATATCTCTCAAATATACATAATGAACGTAAGACCTTTGGGACCGGTATGTCCTCGAGTCAATAGATAGTATAGTTGAAAGTTAAAGAAGTCTTGTAAGACAAAGTTGTTTATGGGCAAGCGAGGCCACGGTTGTTAGACAAATAAATACCGGAAAGTGTCCCGAGAAGTCTCGTGAAATAAAGAGAAATAAATAATGTCCCAAATTGTCAGAACATTAAGGTAGAATAAAAGCATTCTACAGATAACTTGAGTAGCAGAGGACAGAGGTCCGAATGAGTTAGCAAAGATTTTCTAAGATTAGTTGCCTGGTTCCCTAGTAAAAATGAAATTTTATAACTTGTCAATACACCTGCTATAATTTGTCAAATTTATGAGTTTACAACTTGAAATGATGAAAAAGAAATATTTTCAACAGAGGGTTAGACCACAAGTAATAATGTGGCTATTGTAAAACAATATTATAATAAAAACCTAGAGGTTAAGTAGAGTTAACAACTATTTTATAAAATCAGTATAAATACTGGAAGGATGGAAATCAGTTGTGAAGCAACTTGTTGAGTCAGACCAGATATTTTGAACATAACTAAAAATTGTCCTATGTTAAAAGCTCTATTAATTTTTTTTTGAGGGAATCTGTTCTAAGGAAATGAAAGTTCACAACGGTAGGAATATGAATACCCATAGTACCAAGTAGTTAAAGTAATAGCATATGTGATAAATTGTTAAAATCTTATGAATAAGTTATTTCCTCAAAAGATAATTACAGGTAGTAAATAATATTTGAAATCATTTTGTCAGTGAACGCGTTTTCACAAAATTGTTTTAGTGACAATAAAATGTTAAAGTATGAGAACAATTCTACTACGGGTAGTATGAAAGTACTACTACTAGATAAAATGATAAATATAACAAGTAAGTAATTTCTAGAACCATTTTGACTGTGAATATATCTTCACGAAGTTGTTTTGACAGCAGTTAAATTTTAAAGTGTGATAGCACTAATACTTTTCGAAATAGTGCAGATTGTGTAAGTACTGAAATCATGAAATATTTTTCAAAGTATGAAGAGTTTAAAAAGTTTGACAAAAAGTTTTTGAATAGTGATTACATGCTTGTCAAATACTATTGTGTTAAATATAGAAGCAGTGTAATTGGAATTTTAATAAAGGGACAGGAACTATAGAAAGGTCTAGAGCACTGAATTAGTTAAGTCAGATAGAGGTTATCATCAATAGTGCTAAAGTAAGTAACGGTAGTCTGAGAAACTCGTATGAAAAGACTCAGAGGAAATAGACGAGCAGAGGCTCGAGGCGGTAACATCTAGTAAGTACAGGGCGGTGCCCCTGAACTATGAGATTGAATGTGTTTGGCAATATGTGAAATACAGATAAGTATAATGTATTGTCTAGAGTCTTAAAGTCGGGAAAAACATTCCTTGTGCCAGGTAAAACTTAAAATGATTTACTAAAAGGCTAGAGTCTCCGGTGCTATAATATAATAAATCGAGGCGGAAGGCCAAATATGTGTTAAGCCGAAATTTGAATGGTCGAATGAGTGAAAGCTGTATAACCGAAACACGAGAGAAAAGGATCGATGAATCCTGTGATTTGATACTATACCTGATTACAGTATGGAAGCAGTTCTAGACTAGAAAGAGCCAGAGATAGTTATATAGATGTTTAGTTTCTGGATCTAGCGGGATAGTACCGCTGTAATACCCTAAAAATCGTATTTATGATAAGTATCATATTTCGATAAATAATACCTATTGAAAATAGGTGAATATGTTGTTTCAAAACTAGTGTAATAATTACCTTATTTTCTAAGGTAATTTCTATTGAAATTAGGGTAAATAAAGAGCCAAAAGGTGAAAAATGCATTTATGAGGTATAAATGGCCTGAAAATATTATGATAAATCCTAAGAGGCAATGAAATATTTATAAAAAATTGGAGAATATGTTGTCTCTAATTTAGGTAATTTTTGGGATTAATTTCCTTGGAAAATATTGAGGCAAGATTTAATATTATTTTGGGGATCATAATTGACCCCATGATTTTTAATATTTTACATGGAGCATAAAATACCAATGTCGGTAAAATAGTTGTGAGATAATAATTAATCTCAATTTAAAAAATTATCAACAATTAGTAAGTGATTAATTAAGTAATTAATGGCTAATTGTTTAAGCTTGAATAAAAGAAAATTCAAGGTAAAGTATGTAAAACCCTTTAATTAAGTGTTTATGGCTAAGATTAGCATAAAGTATACTTGCTAATTAAATAGAAAAGATTAAGAAAAGTGTATGAGAGGGAGACATGTTGTGTGTGTGTAGTGAGTGATGTGTGTCTAGTGGAGGAGTGAGGAATTTATTTAAATGCAATTATGGTAAAGTTAATCAATGAAGTAGCTAAATCCAATAGGCCTTGTTGGCACAATGAGGATCAAGGGTTGGAGTGATTAGAGTTAATTGGCCTTGTTGGCACATTGTGGATCAAGGGTTCCATAGGTGGTATTTGCCTAATTAAACATTAATTCTCATCATAGATTCATAAAGTAAATTTAATGGTTCTAATTTAATCTTGAAATTGAACTTAATGATAATTAAGCAACCAATGGGAAATGCATGATGGTGGTGAGGCCACCAAGGCTTGCTTGGAGAATGGATGAAGGTGGAGAAGCCACCAATGCCTTCTTCAAAGCCAAGAATTGTTTAACATAAACAAAAACACACATGTGATAATAATATTCAATTTTGGAAGAGGATAAGGTACCTTTGGATAGGATATCCTCTTGGAATTGGAAGAAAGTGATGGAGGAGAGAGGGCCACGTTTTTTGCCTTGGCTTGAAGAAGAATTCAGATTATTTAGTGTAAACCCATGGTTCTCATGCAAGATGAATTAGGTTAGGAATAATTACCAAGTGTGCCATGACCTTTTAGTATAAATAGGCACCTTGTGTCTTCATATTCTTCACACCAAAACCAACTCCAAGTAGTGGTTTTCTAAAGAGAAGAGAGAGCTAGTGAGAAGCAAGAAGGAAGTAGTAGCAAAGTCTTCAAGGGTAAGTTCTCTAGTTCTTAAGTTTTAGCTTTTAAATTCATAGAAATTTATGCTTTGATCTTAAATTCCTAGAGCAAAATTTATGGAAGAGAAACATCAAAGTAACGAAGTTCTGGCGAAATTTTATCGGTTAGGCGATTTCTGAAGTTAGCTTCACAAAAACCTTAAATCTATGGGAAGATGAAGTCGTTTTAATCTGAAATTTTTCATGGCTAGAGTAGACATATAGAACTTTCAAAATATGCTTATAGCATGTCAAAATGATTTTTGTGCAAGTGGTTATGAATTTTTGAAATCAGGCCATTTTTATGGACGAAAATTCTGGACAGATCTTTGGAAATTAAAAACTGGGAATTTTGTAATGAATCTGGGTTGAGACCAGTATTTTTAATCAAAATTAGACATCTTAACGATTCCAAATAATTTTACGGATACTTGTTTCGATTTTTCTAGAATTAGTTATGATTTTTTCAATGTTAGACGAAAATCTGAAAGTGTAACCAACGTGGTTCTACGAAATTTTGGGCAATAAATTGTAAAATAAATCCATCAAGGGCAAAATGGTCATTAGTGGTCAGAATATCTCTTAGGATACTATTCATGGATTAATAAAGCGATATTACCATTATAGGCTATCCGAGAACACATACCGACCGACGTACGTAATCCGCTATCACCAACGAAGGTACGTTCGCATACTTTGTAACACTAACTCTGATGGTTATTGTATGATTATATATGTTTGTTGTGTTCTGTTTGTTGTTGTAGCATACGTGGTTATGTTATATACACGGTTATGTCACATACGTGGTTATGTCACATACGAGGTTATTATTGCTGTATCATACGTGGTTATGTTACATACGTGGTTATTATATATCTTACATACGTGGTTATGTATTTTTAATCATACATCCGTGTGGATCACAGTATTGATTGTTGTTGTTGTATATATATTGTCATATTTAAGCATGAGGTTAACCGTTACCGAGGTTCAATGTGCATTGAACCTCAACTCTTATCATAGCGTTAGGTTCGGGAGAACCGAGAACCGAGGAGAAAGGCGAGCGGACCGCACGAGGCCCTACCAAGACTTTCTTCATTTGTTATTCATTTTTGAAAACTCTCGGTCAATGTACCGCTTCTGTAAATCAGCCAGACTTACGGCAATTTGAATAAATGTATCAGTTACTCAATTGCTCCGATGCTCTACTCTGATGAAAAAAAAATATACTCCTTTTGGAAATGGGATGTTACAACCGCAGATTCATATCGAATTTTCTCGTAACTTGCTTTACCATTGACAAAACTCACGAATAAAAATTTAATCATTATGTGGAACAAAGACTGAGAGACGAGCGTACATAGACTGAGAAGGAAGTTGGTCACAGCACCAAGAGTTGGTTATCCCGGATCCAATTAGATTTTATAGTGGTACCGTTAGGTATGGATTGGGATATGTCTTGTCAGAAAGGACAAATGTGATGACTTGCACCTCTTGTCAGTTGAAGCCTCTCAAGTTGAACTAATCTACGCATAACCTAGAGTTAGTGAGTATCGTGATTTCTTTGAGAGTATAGAGGCATTACCTCTATGGTGTAACTATAGAATTATACTGCTACCACAAGTGCTTGGAATACCTTTTGAGTTGGAAGAAACTCGGTAATGAATGGCATCGCTAGATAAAATTCCTATAAGATTGCGAATTTAGAGAGTAAGTAAACATCGTGTGAATACCTTCCACGGAAAGTTAGTATTAGTAGCTCATATGGTAATTCAAGATCAAAGACTTATCAATTAATTTTACCCCCAAACTTTAAACTTCACAGTATCTTCTGCATTTCTCATTGGAGAAATATCATCCTGACAGTGATCATATTATAGAAAACGAAGTATCAAAACGACCATATCTATATAGACAAATCAAAATAAGTTCTCGTATTCAAAGGAAGTGACTCAGAGATAAGAGTATTCCAGTTGAAAAGCTAGTTTAGAGAGGGACTGTCTCTGAATGAGAAAATTTGGGAAAAACCACTAGTAGGTATATTCTAAAACTGTAGACTAGAAGTTTGGTTGGGGTAGAGTAAATTTCGAGGACGAAATTTTATTTAACGGGGGGAGAAATGTAATACCCTGAAAACCCTAACTAATATGAATGATATATTTGGATAAATATTTCACAAAGACTATATTGTCTCTAATTACGTAACTTTATTGTTATTGATTTATGAGCAATTTCTCTTTAAGATTTCATTTAGGGATCAAAACACACCCTAAAATAAATATTGAATTTTAGTAAAGAAATACTAAAAATATAAAGGTGAATATGCGGTCTCAAATAATAAATTATAACTATCTTATTTTCTAAGGTAATTTTTATGGAAGTTAGAAGAGATAAAGAGCTAAAATCCATAAAATGCATTTATGGGGCATAAAATGGCCGGAAAATATTATGATAAATCTTAAAGGGCAATAAAATAATTATTAAAAATTAGGGAAAGTATTGTCCTTAATTATAGCAATTTAATAAACTTTTTTCTTGGAAATAATAAAGGGGAAAATTTAATATTATTTTAAAAACCCTAATTAGGCCCCATGATTTTTAATATTATGCATGGGATATAAAATACCAATGTCGAGTAAAATAGTTGTGAGATAATAGTTAATCCTAACTAAGAAAATTATCAACAATTAGTAAATGACTAATTAAGTAATTAATGGCTAATTACCTAAATTAAGATATAAGTAAATTAATTAGGAAATAATTAAGTAATTAATTAAAGGGGGGGGCGAAATTAGTAAATAAATAATAGTAATAATAATAATTAAGAAAATAGTGTGAAAAGGGTTGTGGTTATTTCAAAATAATATCTAGATATTTAGGATTTAAATAATATTATAAAATGAGATATTTTGTAAAGAGCCAACGGGATACATGAAACCGATGAAATTAAATCCTACCTCAATATGGGTGAACTAAGTCCGTAACATCCGGACTTAATATAAACAAGTGAAATTTTATCTCGGAGTGAGCTATCTCCGAAGTCATTTCTGAAACCAACGGAGTAAATAAGAGACAGGGTACATAAGAAAAAGGGCAGATAGTAGAAATGAGAATCCATAGAAAATAAGACCGTTGTGACAAACCATGAATTAGGTTTCATAGGTCAGGACATATTATAAACCAGCAAATTATTGTTCAGAAGCTGGTGCTATCGGAAGTTATTTCCGTAACCGTTGGCATTTGTCTGAAAATGTTCGGCAGGCAACGTAATACCCTTAATGAGATCAAAAATTTAGTTAACCCAAGTATTTTGAAAGAGGAAGATTAGACCTTCAAGACTACGTTGCCGGATTTTTGAGATTCTCCAAGATGACACGATTAGAACACCGAACTGGAAACTTGATCGGTACCGGCTCATAAAGCAAGACTGATGACATCATGCATGACCTCATTTCTTCTTGGGAAATGTGCAAGGAGGGTCAAGATGAAGCCATGTGTAAAAGCAAGATCCGACGGCTGAAATTCGATCGAATTAATAGACGGGAAAGGGTCATGAACCCGGAGGAGGCACCGTGGATGGAGCCATAGATAGACACCAGTAGACGGAGCTGTGAGAAGGCACATGTCAAAGAAAATGCGGGAAGAAAGTCAACAGAACCTACCTTATGGCATGAATCTAATAAAGTTACTTCATATTATTTGGTGCTTAAACTAGAAAGGGTCGTCTATGTGGTTCAGTCAATCAGTCGCCGTAAATACTCGGTGATACTCCCACTAGACCTACCCAGCCTGGCCAAATGAGATGATTTAACTAAGTTAGGTTCTTTGCCCCAAGTCTACTCAAGGCTTGGTTGAAAATGGTATAGTTACATAGAAGAATTGTAATTATAAAGTTTGTATTATCGTATGACATGAATATTCCTTAGGGAAATTTTTAATATATCGATATACGTCGATCATCATATGTCTGAGTATTTTTATATTAGTTACTCATTGTTAAACTCGTTGTTCAAATTTTTAGTACATGCTCTCCGTTTCCGCAAAACGCTAAGCTGTAGCACCTCAAACTCTGATGAATTTTTATAAAACTACGTGTCACCGGCATGATTTATGCTACAGAAATTGGGGTGTTACAATTCCCCTCTTGATTTTTACTCTTGGATTGTGTTTTCTTTTATCTCACAAACTCTATGTTAAAGTTCTTCTATTGGTTGCTTAACTTTCACATGGATTAAGCTTTATTAGATTAATTATAAAACCATTAGATTTAGGTTTATTATGTTTAATCTAAGCCCTTAATGTTGGGTTGGAGAAATCTAGACTCTAATTAGTGATATTAGTTAGTGATGTAGGATTAATACAATTTCTGAATCCTTTTAATTTGTACTTTTCGCCACTTTAATTAATTTAAGGGGGAATTAATTAATCTTTGATTAATATAGCTAATAAAATGTTTTAGGGTTTATTAGTCTTATTTGACAAGTTTTAAAATTAATCTTGATGATTAAAAACTCCTTATATACTAATCTTAGCCTTTAAATATCTTTTGGATACTAATTTAGTTGATATATTCTTAATTATGCCCTTAATTAATTAATTAATTAATTAATTAATAATTAATTTCAAAAATTACTAAAATATCTCAATTATTGCAAATTTAATTGCCTAATAATTGTTGCTAATTTCCTCTAATTGATTTTGTCACCCTTTGATGATTTTAATCACTAAAATGATATAATTAAGATTATACTTAATTATGATAATATTAGGGTATATTATGATCCCTAAATGAAATCTCAAGCTTCACACTTGATCTATTTAAATCTCAAGGAGAAATTGCTCATAAATTATAATAATCAAATTACAAAATTAGAGACAATATACTCTCCTTGAAGTATTTATCAAAATATATCATTTATATTAATTAGGGTTTTTAGGGTATTACATGCTACGTGTGTGCTTGAATATATACATGTATGTGCGAGCAAAAAAATATATATATATACATGTATGCACATTGCTTCTGCAATATAAAAAATGTAGTTTTGCTGCTGTTTGGTTTCACGTTGGTTTTCTCAAACTAAGATTTTAGTGGCTTCTAACGTGAGGAACCATTTTTTTTTTTGAAGTACTTTAATTTTTAAAAGGAAGTAGATGGTAATGCAATGTGTAAAATTACACACTAGAGAGCAAACATAAATATCATAATTACAAAATTACCCCAAATTAGAGAGCAAATTGTCATTGTTTTGAGTATTCAAACATTAACCAATGTTCAAATTATGTTTTGTTGGACATGTTCCATTTTGTTAACTCATATTATTTGATGTTTCTGTTATTTTAATTCTTATTCTTTTGGCCAAATTAGTTTTGTTTAATTCATATTGATGTAAATTAAGTTGAACTTACTTGATGAATTGATGGTCAAAATAGGAGAATATTTTACCAACTAGATGAATGAAACAAAATGCATGTGTTTTTGAAGTTTTATACATTAAAGCATGTAAGATATTAAAAATCAAAATTGGGATTGGTCTACTTCGCAAGCAGTCAAATTAGAAATATTTGTTTAATTCGTATCAATGTACATTAAGTTGCAAGCTTCCTTGATGAATTGGTGGTCAAAATAGAAGAATATTTTACCAACCAGATGAATGGAATAAAATGAGGCTGTTTTTGAGCTTTCAAACATTAAAGCAGGTAAGATATTAAAATCAAAGTTGCAATTGGTCTAATGCGATTTGTCCACATGCAACTTAGATTTAAAAAATCTATAAGTGCATCTAATTATTTAATAATAATAATAATTTTTATTGAAGTATTTAATTACAAACTTGATGAATTAGTGGTCAAAATAAAAGAATATTTCACCAAGTACAGGAATGGAATAAAATTAATGTTAAAAAAATCGGACTGTACTTGCTGGTTCAAATCGTAAATCGGTGAACTGGTCAATTGTCTGGTCTAGTCCGCCGGTCCCTGAACTAGGAGAAAAGCAGCCGGGACAACTTAGTTTGAACCGGGTTGAGCTGTTGAACCCGTTAGAAGCCACTAAACAATTGGTTTGGGCCGGTTGATTAGGCCACTTTAGTTTTTTGTCTTCCAATTGTTATCTTAAGCCATTTTGGGGGTAAAAGAAAGTTTGAAGAAGACTGAAGACTAGATGAAAAGAAAATCTAGTCAAGAAAGAACAAATCTCAAAGAGAAAGAAAGAAGATGAAAGAAATTACTCAGAAGGATATAGTAGTTAATGGAAAGGAGAACAATCAATCTTTGACCAGAAGAAAATGAAAGAAGAAAGAAGAAAATTGAGGACATCGTGCAGAACTACAGAAAATGAAGCTAACAAAGAAACGTGAAGAGAACGCGTATCTCCTCGCGAGTCAAATCTATCTATTGCTGCACATTGGAAACGATATTTGAAATTCGAGCAAAAAAAAAAAAAAAGGAAACGATATTTGAAATTTAAAATTTACAATCCAGTCCCATGATCTATGCACTGTTTTGCTTATCACTACCAAGAAAAAAAAGGATTAGCGATGGAATTCCATTACAAATTCCTCCCTAAAATTAGAGATAAATTTTTTCCATCACTTAATTAGTGATGTATTATTGGCAGAAAAATTTCATCATTAACTTCCATCATTAACAATGTTTTACAAGTTTATTAATGAGATTTACAAGTTTAGTGATGAGTTTTACAAGTTTATTCGTCGAGTGAAAACATGTAAGCGAACCGACATATTTTCACGCAGACGAATAAACTTGTAAAACTCATTATCAAATTTGTAAATCTCATTAATGAACTTGGTATTCCCACCACAAATTTTGTTCAAAATGCTCAGATTTTGTTCAATCTTGTGAATCCCATTATATATATATATATATATTATATAATTTAGATAATATATATATATATATATATATTTGTGTGTGTGTGTCATATTTATATTTATATTTATATATTATAACACACACACATATATAATGGGATTCACAAGATTGAACAAAATTTGTAATGGGAATAGCAAGTTCATTAATGAAATTCACGAGTTCAGTAATGGGTTCAAGAAGTTCATCTACGGTATTTGCAACACTTTTAATGAGATTTACAAGAGTATT
This sequence comes from Acacia melanoxylon, assembly GCA_019022615.1. Taxonomy (NCBI): domain Eukaryota; kingdom Viridiplantae; phylum Streptophyta; class Magnoliopsida; order Fabales; family Fabaceae; genus Acacia; species Acacia melanoxylon. The sequence goes on along the minus strand of JAFJYJ010000071.1, from coordinate 1,698,956 downwards.
TTTTGATGAAAAAAATGTTAAGAAGAATATATATATATATCAAATGAGCTAAGTGGCTACTTACTTACTTAGCCCCTTCAATATGAAGGTGGGGTGGGTTCAAACCCTACCCTCACACCTTCATTTAATCGTCTTTTAAGAAAGGATCCAACCTCCCTCCCCAAAAAAAAAAAAAAACCCCGCACCCGATCTCGGCCGCCAAAAGTTGTAGGTCATCCCGTCTGTCGTAGTGGTACTTCGGCGAGGGTCATTTTTTTTTTTTTTTTTTTCAAACTGAGGGCAAAATGATAATTCACCAATATTTTAAAATCTCAATTTGATCACAGTTATCTTTAAGTCCTTTTAAAATTTTAATAGACATTTTGGGGTTTTAGAATTTCATTTGGTATTTTAATGTCATTTTCCCAAAGTGATTAGTCATGATAATTAATTTTAATATGATTATATTAATATATTAATATAAATTTCCACTTATTTTTATTATCATTTAAAAGTTATCTTATATTATGATATTTTTTTAATTATTTTATCTAATATATCAATTTTTAGATCTTAATTAAATTATATCATTTTAATATGATAGGTCTCACACCTAGAGTTGGCTCTAGTGTAACCCACTAAATCTTGAACTATACCTTGACTGGCTTAGTGCCTGGTCTTGTTTTTTGAATCTTGGGTGAAATGCAAGTGTTTTTGAACTTTCAAAGATTAAAGCACGTAAGATATTAACAATTAAAACAATTTCACATTAGAGAGCAAAACTAAATATCTTAGTTATTTAATCACCTCAAATTATTGTTTTGAGCATTCAAACATTAATGGCCCATTTGATTCACTTACATTAAAAAGTATTACATGTAATGTAACTTGTTCAGATATTTGGTTGTGCTTACGTGTTGTAAAAGAGGATCGGATTACATTTTTGTAATGTTAATTCCTTTAAGTAGCGATACATCAGGATGGATAGAGATTACAACAAGTGAGAATCTTAAAAAAAGAAACTATTTGCCCTCACCTCCTATAATCCACCCATTCACCACTACTGTCCATAAAAACAAAATTTATTTTTATGTTAATTTAATAAAATGTAAAAAATATATTTAATTCTCATATTCTTAAATACCATACTAAACAAACTCACATAATCTTCAATATATTCACACGATCCATTCATTCAATTACATGCTCACTAATTCCTCGAAGCAAATGAACTATAACGGAAGAACATTTGATTTTCTTAACCCATAATATTTGATGCTGTATTTCTTTTCTTTTCTTTTTTAAATTTTTAGTGATGTAAAAAGTTGCAAACTTGATGAATTGTTGGTCAAAATAGGAGAATGTTTTACTAACCGAAGGAATGGAATTAAACGCAAGCATCTTTGAACTTTCAATCATTAACGCACGTGATGATATATTAAAAATCAATATTGGAATTGGTCTGGTGTGATTTGAGTTAGGTAAAATGACAAAAAGAGAATTACATTTGAATTATTATTTTTAAAAAAAAAAGAAGCCAAAATGTCTACTAAATTAGCAAAATGACAAATATGTCATTCAGGTGGGAATATGAGATTTTGAAATTTGTGTGTTGACAACTTTAGTATATGAATTAGTAATTTGGGTATAAAGATTAACAATTTGAGCTCCTCATGTTGTCACTATGTATACCCAAATTGCTAATTACAATTCTTAAGTTGTCATTGTCTATACTCAAGTTATTAATATCCAAACTTTAAAATCTCATATCCCTACTAGATCACCTATTTGTCATTTTGCTAATTTAGTAGATATTTTAGGGTTTTTGTAGTTCAAATGATATTTTTATGTTATTTTCTATCTACAAGCAGATATGAAGACTGGATTTTATTTATAACAATATTTTTAAAAGTATATTTCATAAGTGCATCAAATCATTTTGAAAATCTTTTAATTACTACTCAAATTTCAATGTATTTAAGTTCGTATGTACCCAAGAAATTATGGCTAGCTAATAAACTGTATTACATTTTAGGATATTTTTTAATAAGGGTAACATGAATATTTTCATATAATAATAATTTAATTGAAATGTACTTGAGAAAAATATAATATCCGGGAAAAATGAATAAAAATAGTAAAAATTAATTTAATAAAAACAACAATTGGGTACTACGATAAATCTTTGCCAAATAGTCTACGTCAATTTATTACTTACCTAGTGATAACTCAAAAAAACTAATAACTTTTCAAACCCTTAATTAATATTAGTAAAGAGTAAAAATCATACACTTGGGTGAGAAATTTAATAATATAATTTACAAACATGTTAAAAAAAATATTTTCTTTATAAGTAAATTTGATGAGAAGAATAATATGCAAGAGACAGAGAGAACAAAAGTAGGTCGCATGGAGAAACCTTTGTCAGTTGTCACCATTTGAAAAGTGAACGAGAACAAGAAAAAACAAACAAACATGGGACCCAAATATGGGGCACTTTTCATCTATTGTTATTCATGGTGATCCAACTTTTAGATATAAAAATAAAATAGAATTGATTGAGGATAAAATGATGTATTAAAAATAAAAGAACTTAGAGTACAATGTAAGTAAACTAACAAAAAGAAAGATTGAATAAGTGCTGGAAAAAAAAAACTAACTAAAATAGAAGAAAACAAAACTAAGTAAAGAAAAGATATCTCAACTAATTAATGATTCCAATTTGAGCAAACTTCGAGACCTCAGGTGGAATGAGTTGTTATTGTCTATAAAGAATGAAGTATGATGCATCGAAAGAAAAGCTAATCTTAGACATTTCAGGTAAAAGTGAGATGGAACAACTGCCTTCCTTTACCATAAGAACTTTTGAATAGGGTGTTATTATAGCTAATTATTCCAGGCCCTTCAATTCTCTTCATCTCTACTCTAATTTTATAAAAATATTTAAAAGATATTAAAAGATGTTTTGATTTTATATGAAAAAAAATTAATTTCAATTTTTCAGAACACAAAGCTATAACATATTTTAAAATATTTTTTTTAGGTATTGACTACACTTTGATTAGTAATTGACAACTTATTTTAATAGGAATTCATTGATTTTGGATTTTCAAATTTTAAAGGTATTTTTCTGGAAATTTTCCAATTTTATGTGTGATACATATTAGTGGCTAGAAAATAAAAATAAATGCCAACTTGTTGATATGATAATCAAATACACGTAAATTTTTATATTTATATAATTTATTTTAGCCAACTTGTTGAACCTTGGCATGATATAAAGATACCACGGCATTTTTGCAGGATTATTTGTACCTTGGATTTTCACATATTGGACACTACTGCTTCTCTTCAAAATGCTTTTCTATACAATATGCAATCATTAGGATATACATAGATGTTTTTGTACTTCATCCCCAATAGAAACATTATTTTCTTAGCATCATAGAGTTGACCCAAGAACACATTATCATCTAGAAACATATCCTTAAAAGTCTCAAACGTTTCGAAGAACTCTTGTCACTCTATCCATATTGTGCTTTCAAGCTTACCAATTTCAATACTTTTTTTAACAAGGGTTAAATACCAATTTTGTCACGGAAGTATTGCAAAGGAGGCACTTAGCACCCAGAAGTTTTTTTGGTATCATTTTTGCCCCGGAAGTTTAAAAATAGTAATCTTGCCGATCGGTTGATCTTGGCCGTTGGATCGTTGCTCTCTTTGTAAACTTTAAGGGCAAATTTTCTTCTAAAAAAAACTTCAAGGACAAATTTTCTCCTAAAAAAAACTTTCGGGTATATTTGCTCCTTTTTGTATACTTCGGGCAAAAATGATACCAAAAAAACTTTCAGTGCTAAGTGCTCCCTTACCAATACTTTCGTGGTAAAAATGGTATTTAACCCTTTTAACAAGGGTTAAGTAGCAAATCCGCCTCGAAAGTATATGCCCAAGAGCAATGTTACTTTTGAAGTTTTTTCAGTCTCAATATCGCATTGGAAGTCTAAAAACATAGCAATATGGGCCTTTTTCTGTTAAAAAGTTAACAATCAATGTCAATTTTTTAACGGTCAATATTAGTTTTTTTAACAAAGAAGGGCAACATTGCTACGGTTTATACTTCTGGGGCGACATTGAGAACAAAAAAACTTCTAGGGCAACATTGCTTCTGAGCATATACTTCCGGGGTGGATTTGCTACTTAACCCTTTTAACAATTGATATTTTTTACACCACAGGTACAACAGCTTCTCTGCATCATTGCACTTAATACCATATGCATGTGATTGCTCAAAAGCTTCTTCTCATACATCACGAATAATGCCCTTTATCCGATCATCCATATCTGTGTCATTATCATCAAAGGTCACTTCTCCCTATTGAGATGCACTTGGAATTTCTAGTTCTTCACCATACCATACTCATATTGTATAACTTTTACAAAATCCTTCACAAATTAAATGTTTATATATATATATATATATATATATGCATGACTAAGTTGTCTGTCGTTCAAACATTCTACACAAGGGTAATAAAACATTCCACTATCATCATCAGCATTTCTTTTAACAAATTCTAAAAATTCCCTCACCCTATTATCATATTCAATACTCGTTCGTTTAACTTTTATCCAACTGTGATCTATATTCGAATTCCTATAAACATACAAATTTAACATACATTATCCCAACATATAAGATACATTATCACATTGAAGCCACTAAATGGAAAGAAAAAGCATATATCAAACATATAAATACCAACAAAACGTATTAAAAGTTCGCTAGTCAAGCAAGAAATTTTACATATGACACGAACCGATTTCTTAGTTTCTTCATCATTTTTCTTCTTTATTAGCCTTGCCTTAAGAAGGGTAGTTGTTGACAGACGAAATATCACCTAAGAGGGGGGTGAATTGGGTGATTTAAAAATTTTCAAATAACCCTTGAAACTCACACACAAAAATAGAGCTTAACATAGTAGAGTAGGAGAAGAATTGACACAAGAAATTTATATTGGTTCGGTCTAAACTCCTGACTTACGTCTGATTCCTAGACTCTCTGGGTATTTCACTATCTCTTTCAATTGTGAATGCTTCACTTATATTTGGTGAAGGAAATTAATGACCGTTGAGAAGTTTTCAGTAAACTATTGAGTGTATTATATGTAGCCATTAGACATTAAGCTCGTCTGTGACTCACAGGCTTTGACTCTACAAATGAGCACCGTCATTCACCACTTTGACGTTCTTTCTGTTTCTTCCCGTTGGATGTTGAAACTTCTAATTAAGGAAAGAGGACATGAATGCCTTTGCATTTGCTCAGAAAGTGATTGCCACATTCAGCTTTGTTTTCTAGAAACAAATTTATGCAACTAATGTAATCAATGCTTTTTGATTAATCTGCGAAGTTAATCCTTCATCTAATCATCTAAAACTCATTAATAAACTTATTAAAAATAGTTAGGAACAACAATGAGTGATGATAAGAAGTAATGAAATCATAAGAAAAGATTTAAGATTTACGGACTCGGTGATTTGCAAAACCAGAAAGCTAACTAGAGTTGATTTTCAAGCTCACTCGAGTTGAGGACTTGAGTTGACCATTCTACACTCTAGTCATAGTGTCATTTTCTTTGAAAATATGTTTTAGAGAATAAGTGAAGATGTCTCTGTATGAACTTAACTCAAGTCTAAAATGTTCACTTCAAGTGAATGACTTGAGTCCAAGAGAACTCACTCGAGTCAATAGGTTTTTCACAAAAGTTATCGAGTTAAGTTTGGAAGAACACTTTGAACATAGGTCACACTTGACTCATTAAGTAGTGACTCGAGTTGACAAAATGTATTTTGAAAAAATAACTTTCAAAGCTGCACTCGAGTCAGTATATTGGTACTCTGAAAAAATAAATTGAAGGTCACAAGAGTCCACTCGAGTCACTAAGTACGGGCTCGAGTCAACATCATTTCATAAAATATTTTTCAAAGTCTTTTAACTTAAGTCACCAGAGTATAACTTGAGTCGGTCAATGTTTAAGCATATTTTGACTAAGCTTTCAAAAAGGCTTGACTCGAGTCTGAGAACCTTAAACTCAAGTCAATTTGACTGCAAGTTATTGATTCAAGTTTGATCAAGTTAAAAACATTTTTACTTGAATTATTAACCATATTTTGTTTACAATTGTCAGTTAGTATCAAAACACATAGATAACTAATAGTTGTATCAACAACAATGCTGTCTCCAGGAGCCCCATCATAGCATCGAGTACAAAAATTGATTACACACTTCTTTATCACCCATAGAATAATGCAAAACATTTAGATTAGTGCGAGCATCACATTTGGAATAAATTGGAGGTGGTTTTAGAATGAGCTTCCCTTCATCACATTTAGTCAAGGGTAATTTGAGGCATGAAAATGTAAAACTTAGTATTGCTAGATAATGAGATGGAATGAAAGTTATTTCAAGACACATCAAAGAATAGCAATGAAAGGAAATTTATATTCAAACATAACAAATTCCCTTAACAAGCAAATGCAATATATAATGGTTGGATTGCCTTGACTGACGTGCAATACCATGAAGTTAACAACATAAGTGCGTGTATACATATTTATTACCAACATTGGAACCCACAAGCACATCACTCATGCTTAATATGTGGAACCCACAAGCACATTTCATCGATTACTAATTCAACCCATTCGAAACACCAAAAACAAAGAAGAAAAATAACAAAGTGATATCAAACCAAAACACCTCTTACTACAGCTTGGTGTATTGCCTTTGAGCTAAGAAAACATAAAGTTACCTTACCGGAACTAGCTTGTCGAGAGAGAAACTTGAAGCAGCGACGATGCCACACAACAAACACTGGCATCGGTGTTAATGACAGAGAAATAAGCTGAGTTTAGAAAAGCGACAACGCTCAGAGTTATCACGACAAGAAGAGAGGTTTAGAGAGGGAAATTCAATTTTTGGTGCGACGAAGGGAATGATTATTTAGCAAGTGAGTTTTAATTTAGGGCTAATTTTTTAGACCAGTTATACTCAAAATAAGGCATTAACAGTTCACCTTTTAGACTGGTTATTTGTAAAAGATGGTCTTAAAAGGAATACTTTTTTTATTCCGCATCTCTTAGACCAATTATAAAAAACATAAGATCTAAATTTTTTCATCTTTTAGACCTGTTATAAGAGGCAACCAGTCTAAAAAGTATTCAATATTTTATTTGTTTATTTTTATCTTTTTAGACTGGTTGTTTGAAAAATTAGCCTAAATAATATCTTTTAGACCTTATATTTGAAGACGGAATATCACCTAAGAGGGGGGTGAATTGGGTGATTTCAAAAAAATTTATGATTAAACCCGAGAACTAAAATGACAAAGCAAAGGATAGAGGAAAATGAACACAAAGGATTTATACTTGTTCGATCCAAACTCTTGACCTATATCCAGTCCTCAAACACTTTGGGTTTTTCACTATCTCTGAAGCACGATTACACACTCTAATTTTTGAAGCAATCCTCTCACTAGGATTCATTCTTCCTTACAAGTTGTAATTGATATACCCACACCTAAGGTTCCTCTACCTTGAGATTAAACAGATAATCAATCAAAAGAAATAACTCTCTCACAAAGTAAATATATAACCACCGAAGTACATGATACTGAAGATATCACATAGTATTGAATGAAACAATAAATAGCAATAAATTCGATTGAGCGTTGGTTGTTTCGGTAGTTGGTCAAATTCAATGCTTTTCATATATATACTAGCTACCATTAATGACCATTGAAGAAACTCAAAGATAGCTGTTAAGAGTCTTCATAGTTCCGTTAGACTTAGAAGGCTTCCGTTAGACACAGACGATCATTGTTTAAAGATTCGAGGATAAGTCGCTTAAGGATCTTCGTTGATAGTCTTCATAGGATATGCTTTTGGTCTAGTTAGTGGTTAACTCTGGATAAATTTACTTTAGTCTTTCGCCAGAATGGGTATCTATCGTAGTGATCATTTAGCCTGTTTTGACATCTATTTCGTGTGCATGCCCTGTTTTCTGCAACTCATAAATACTTTGACATAATTTATTGCTTTTCGACGATTTGTAGTTAAACCATTCATTAATGATCTGAAACTAACTCAATAAGAACATTAATAACAATGTAATTAATATTGGGTAGTATTTAAGTAGAATCAAATGGTTAATCAAAATAATTGAATTTTTGAGTATTGAGGCAACGAAGACATTGAAGCTTTTAAAGAACAATGCTCGAGTATGATTTCTTGTATGCTTGAGTAGACATTAAAAAATCCTTCAGCAAAGGCTTAATGTTAGGCTTACTGATGAGCATGATTTATGCCATGTTTTCCCTGTATTTTATGACTGAATTGTGTGGTGAATATGATCTTAATTGCATGTAATCTTAGCAAAAAGACATTTATTCATTGTATAGGGAACTTAAGGGTGAATTCTTTTACATCCTAAACATGTGCTAAGAAAGAAGCACCTTTGAGGTTTTATGAAAAAGTCGCATAACATAGCGAGATGTTGTGCTATAGCATCGGGACGACCTTATCGAAGTGCAATATAATGCATCCACGAAGCTATAGCATAGTAAGTGACGCAGTGTTATGCAGCATATATCCTGATCTTTTGTCAAGATTGTTTCAGGAATTATAGCATAGTAAGTGACGCAGTGCTATGCGGCATATATCCTGATCTTCTATCAAGATTGTTTCAGGAAGTATAGTGCAGGTCGAGGATAATGGGTAGATTGTTGATGTATTGAAATAGAAGATGCGGAGGATCAGAACTAAAATATTTGAAGAATCCAGCAGGATCAGCAGAATTAATCCATCACGAATTGGAAGATAAATATGATTGGACCTGGACAGATTAGGAAGGCCCAGCTCGCTAGAACTTACGCCGCAAGAAAGCCTGATTATATAAGGAAACAACAAGCCAACCCTAGGAGAGGTCGAGTCGCTGAGAGCCTAATCCCATTCATATATGTTGGGATCCGTACACGCAGCGGAATTTAAATTTTTACGAATCCCAAGAAGAGGATCGCTCAACTGCGTTTAAATCAAGGTTAAAGATTCTGAATCATACCTTATACGAAATTCTCAGCTAGCGTTTCCTTCGATCTGAACACGTGGGCTACTTTCTCCGATCAACAGGAGCAGACTCAATTCTCAGCTAGCGTTTCTTTCAATCTGAACACGTGGGCTACCTTCTCCGATCAACGGGAGAGCGGACTCGTGAATCTCCTCCCTCTTTGGTATCCATCCTGAACGACTTCGAACCCGATTAACGTGCGGCGTGCTAGCGCCTTCAAAAACTCGCGTATCTTTATTTCCTCTAGGGTTTCTTGCGGCATTCTAATTCGTCCGTCTTTTCATATGACTAGATCAATATCTATTTATAGGGTTTCTAAAACCCTAATAAGCCATATTAAAATATTCAAAATTAATCCAATCAATTTTGAAATTCGAATTTCAATTAAAATAATATATTAATTAAATCTATCAAATATATCCAATCTAATATATTTATTTAATCCGAATTATAAGCCTACATATTTAATTTATCTTTATAAATTAAATATGAGATATGATATCCTTTTATTTAATTAAATATGAGATACTATATTTCAATTTAATTAAATCTAATATACCATATCTTTATTCGAAAATTAAATCTAAGATACAATATCTCAATTTATTATAGTTATTTAATTTATCAAATAAATTAAATACTATATATAATAATATTATTATCTATAAATAATATTATTATTATTTCGAATTTAATAATATATATGTATATGTATATGTATATATTCACCCTAGATTAAATGCAATATTCATTAAATCTTATACATATATAAGATTCAATGAATCGGACACTTTTGCTCGTGTTCGGCTATTCTTGTGTGCGACCTATGGCCCACATGAGATTGGCGGTGGGCTAATACCGTACCAGGCCACAAGTCGCAAGCGGACTCTAGCAAGACATTGCGACTACCCAATTCATATGGGGATCGATAATACGATACAACCTATCGTACAACCATGTCACGTCCCTTTTGTCACGCGATAATTTGGTCAAGGATGAGGCATGGATAATGTCAACTTCCTTTTCTTGACCATTACTTTCTCGATTCTCAAGTAGTCTAATAAGTGAAATGGAAAATCATTTCCATCACAGTATGACCGTACATTTCTTAGACTCACTCATCGAGGGGCCCAGTATTATCTCTCTACAAATGTGAGGGACAAATTCCATCTTGACCATTCACATTCCTCTCCATGAGAACCACCGATCCGATCCAAGCCTTTATCATCACCCGGTCAAAGGTGACTTTTGACTAGGTCAAAGATGGTGACTCATCATGTAGGAATCCATGATGATCTCGGGTCATAGGGGCGTTGTGACGCGGTTATACATGAGAAAAGCTTATGACTTAGTCCATGCGGCTTTCTCATAGTGGGTCGGTCCAAGACATGGTACTCTTACAAGTGCCCATGACTTTGACTCGTATCTCCATACTCATCAAAGTCATACTGGTCTTATTTCATCTTCGCTCCCGCGTAGATGACCAACCAGGGACATTTAGGATAATCTATAAGATATATCTAGGGATCATCTATCACTATAAACATGCAAATGAAGTGATAACTAAATGGAGAATGACTTGCCCCTAGGGCATAATTTCCAACATATATGGCCAGACTCGGAAGAAGAGAGAGAGAGAGAGTTCACAAGGCACGAAACCCTCAAGAGAACCCAGCACCCTTCTGTTAGTCCCCACAGATGTTTTGATGATAACTAGATTTATCCAAGAAGCTGAAAAATACAAAATTGGGAAAATCACTTTGCTGTCAAAACCATTTTCGATTGCTGTCACAAAACCTCGAGTCAATGCTGCAGCCTCGAGTCAAGTTGTTTGAAAAACTCATTTAGAAATTGCTATTTAACTCGAGTCTCAAACTGGTACCTCGAGTTTGCTACCTCGAGGTAAGGGAAACTCTACCTCGAGTTAAACCTTTTGAAGATGAAATTTGAAGAATACAATTACCTCTAGTCAGCATTGATAAACCTCGAGTTTGGTAACTCGAGTCAGAAACCTTCATCCTCGAGTCACTATTTTTAAAAAGAACAAAAATAATTCTTTGAACCTCGAGTCACAGAACCATCAACCTCGAGTTAGTCTATATTAAACATATACACCCCAAGAGAATTAACTCAAGTCTCTTTAATTATTAACTCGAGTCTTGAACCTCGAGTCTACACTCCGTAAACCTCGAGTTTGGTAATGTTTTGAAATATCCTAATGATATGATTTAACTCGAGGCAACACTAATGGTACCTCGAGTTAAGTAACTCGAGGCAATCAAAGATGAACCTCGAGTTAATATCTTCTCTGGAAATCATAGTGTGATTAATCTTAATCGATTAACTCGATGCATCCAAAATCTTACCTCGAGGCAAACTGTCTCTGTTTCTTTAAATATCTATTTTGAGATCAAGAATTCGTGGGTTATCTTCTATAATCTTCATATCATTCTTTGTTACATTCTTAAACTACATTGACCAGTTGCTAAGTGAGTTTCGGATGATTATAACCAACATTAACTCGGTTTTTGAGTAAAAGCAAGTGAAGTGTCGACGCATTTAATGCGAAAGCGGACTCAAAGCATGAAAGAAGAATATGGATATCTGAGCCTCTGGAAAGTATTTCAAAAGTTTCCATTTAATACTTCTCTTGTATCTCAACGGGCAAAAGGAATAAAGAATTTCAATGAAGTGTATTTCACCAACCTCCGAAAGCTACGAAGAAACAGAGAAACATATAAATTTATTATTCAACGGCTATCTTAATTATTCACAACGATCGACTCTCAAATCCTCTCCAATAGTCATCAATGCCAACATCTATAAATAGGAGAAGCATTGAGTTCGGACACCTACCGAAACGCTGTGCAATTTATTAGAACTCATAAATATTTCACTGTTTCAACTACTCTATTAATATCTTCGGATATCTTGTTCTTCAGTGTTCATTTATTCTACTCGTGAGGAGTCTTAAACACTTATTTATTTTATTCTGATTGTGTGACTTAAGGTTGAGGAACCTTAAGTGAGGGTGTATTAATTACAACTTGTAGGGGGAGTGGAGTGAGCATCCTTCGTTTACAGAGTGTGTAATTATTTGGAAGTTAGTGGAATCCCAGGTGTTCTGGGGACTGGACGTAGGTCAGTGGATTTAGACCGAACCAGTATAAATTGTCTTGTGTCCATTTACATTCCTTACTTAGTCTGTGTGCTTTGTATTGAGCGAATTTCAAAATAGTTTTTGAAATCACCTATTCGCCCCCCTCTAGGTGATATTCCACCTTCACCTTCCTCTCAGTAAGACGGAAAGAAGACGTGGAGTGGTGATGTGACAGGGCTTCTTCCATACCATTGGAAAATTCGTCAAGCTTTCTATTTTCTTTCATTTTAACCTTTTGATCATGGGTCATTTTGTTGTTATTTGTTTTGTGTTTCCCTCGTCAGTCATGAACTAAATTTTCTATGACTGAGCGAGGATGATTTCTTAAGTTTGGAATGAACCCAGTTGCTAGTTCTTAATTCAATAAATTCAGTTTGCTTATCAGTGAATTAAATTCTTGTCGATTAGTGGAAACTAAGGGCTAGATTGGTGGCCTCAGCTTCCTGGAAAGGAGTCGGGGTTAGACCTCTGAGAAATAGTGATTGCTAGGCAGGCTGGTGCAAGGCTTGACTTATTATTGTAGGCTTCAGGAATGGGTCTATCGCTCATAACCATAACACCATGCTTTGTAATGTTAATCTAACTAGAAAATTGCAATAGGCATATGGGAGAAGTAAAGTTAGTATTACATGTATCGGACGCGGAAGCTTCGATAGACTCTTTGTTGGTTATGATTAGTTTTGATGATGTCTTATATAGATGCCATTCTTGAGAGCAAAAAGGTTGCATACTACATTTAGCTTTTACTTTGACTAATTCTTATATTTAATGTAGATGCAAAGTTTAATAATGAAGAATGATCAAGAAAGGAGACTCAAGAAAGAAGAACTTGCACTATATGTGTTATTGGAAGTCTCCATGATCAAACGAAGTTGGAATGAAGCTTCATCATATTTGAGCTACAATGGACTACACATGAATAAGTGCTGATACGAAAGTGACACAAGATATTCTCGGAAGAAGTTCGAATATGATCGGCTTTTCGGATATTGAAGAAGGTAGAAGGCTGCGAGAGAATAATGAGTCCAAGTTAAATGATAAAGAACGATCAAGTTGGGAGATGGAAAAAGGAAGAACTTGTTGAATAGAATGAATATATCATTATTCAAGTTCTTATATTGATGCTAGAAGCCTCCAAGATCTTATGGAAGTTGGATTGGCTCAATTCGAGTTAAAGTCGGCAAATATGAGGTTACGGATGAGCAAACTTGAGCTTCCAAGTATTAAACTCAAGTTTACTACCTTCTTTGAAGTAATTTGCTATCGATATGAGCAAACTCGAGCTTAGCACTACAAACTCGAGTCTATAAGTGTCTTCGCAGCTTTGGTGTTTACGGACTAGGCAAACTCGAGCTTACACTTACAAACTCGAGTTTACAGCGTGAACAACTCGTTTCACGTTCAAAGACAGCAACATCCAGAATTTGATGATATCTTCCAAACCAAAGATCCGATTGAGGTGAAACTAGTGGCATATGAAACTATACTCCTAATGCGTCATTTTGATATAAAATTAAAGCCTAAATGAGTTCAGGTCACAGAGTTATAAATTGTGGAAGTTGACAGAGAAATCCATGCCACACAGAAAACCAAGCCTCCATATTTTGCGTGTAACTCACAATATAAACATCCAATTGAGCTGAAATCAGTGGCATTGGAAAGTAGACTCAAAGAGCTTTCCATAAAGAGTTGAACCAACAAAAACGAAGTTCAGACCAGGGAGATATGGCCCTCGAAAGTGGACGAAGTTGCAAGCTCGCTGAACAAAAGTCCAAAATCAGCCAGGCCAAGTTTACAAGTAGCAAGCTCGAGCTTACAAGTAGCAAACTCGAGCTTACGGGTTACAGAGAGGAAATGCTGATTTTGAAGAAGTCCAAACTCAAGCTTGAAGTTACAAGCTCGAGCTCGAGAGTTCCGGAAAGAAATGAACTTTTGGAAAAAGCCAAACTCGAGCCTATAAGTGACCAAACTCGAGTTTAGCTCGGACGAGAGCAAGCGAGTCCCGATAAACACCCAAACTCGAGTCTATAAGTCACAAGCTCGAGCTTGAGACTTCCGAGGCAAAAATCCAAGTTCAAAAGAAGACCAAACTCGAGCTTACCTATGCAAACTCGAGCTTGGAACTCCGAATGCATTTACACATCTTATTCGAAAAAATCACCATGATCAAGCATCATATCTCATCAAGAACATCCAGATGATTACTCAAATGATTTATACTACTTCTTAACATCATTTATATCATTTGTGTATAAGTTTCAGGTGATTAAAGTTTGAGATAACATCAATTTGACCAAATCAAAATCATGTCATAAGCATGAAAGATGAAGGTTCTTGCATATTTTCGAAACAACAAAGAAGGCGAAATTGAACGAGAAACTTGAAGAAACAACATTGAATGCTTTGAACGGTAATGTTCTTCAATGGATTCAAATGTTCAATGTCCTTTAACTTCAGATTTGAGAATATTTGAATTTGCTTTAAAGTCAAATAAAGCAACTCCATAAGCCACTTGTATTATTTTATTATATCTTCTCAAACAAAGCAAATGGAAGACAGCCTGGAAAGATAGACAGCCATTTCTCAGTGCAGACAACAATGCCTCCACCAACTAAAGCTGTACATCATCATTTCTCAAACAAGACCACATGGGACACATTCTTGAAGAGCCAAAATTCAAATATTCAAATCTGCAAAAGTTCCCAACAGCTATATTCAAACAGCAGTGGTCATAACAGCTATATCCATGGAGAAACACTCACAACAGCTATATTTTCGAATTGGCTAGAGTCACAACGGATCTATAACATTCATCTACTTCAAATCAGTATAAATAGCTGAAGATTTGAAGTTTGACACAAAAAAGACAGAGATACAAAACGCACATACACAAGCTTAGTCTTTTTTTGCTTTATTCTATTTCTTGTGTATCTTTGATACATTGAGCTTCGTGTTTATCAATATCTACTCTTAGAGAGAGTTCATTTTCGTGTATATCATTCATTGTAAGAATCTCAAGTCGTGGGACTTGGAGATTGGGATAATCAGTACAACTTGTAAGGGGAGTGTATCATAGGGAGAGGATAACTTTCGAGTACGAGTGTGTATCGATTGTATACAATTACAGCTTGTAAGGGGGAGTGAGTCCTAGGGAGAAAGGATCATCCACGAGTATAGAGTGTGTAATTGTATTTGAGTTATAGTGAAAAATCCCGGAGTGTGCGGAGTGGTAGTGCGGACGTAGGTCAAGGAGTTGGACCGAACCAGTATAAATCTTCTGTGTCAAGCTCTTCTACTCTATCTCCACTTTACCTTGGTTTCCATATGTTGTGTGGGTGATCGAAAAGAATTTTTGAAATCCCCAATTCACCCCCTCTTGGTGATTTCCTTCACTTTCACTCTTGTGGTGGGTTAGCTGAATAGCATTGTAAATAGTATCTATGCTGTAGCATTGCAGAAGCTGTGCAGTATAAATGCTACAGCAATGTGTGAAGCAACTAGGGGATTGATATGCTTAAGAATGATTCTGAGTTCATCCTATTTTTCTACTGATTTCTTCTTATGACTACGACACTCTGTTTACTTTCTTGTTATTTAACGTAATCGCAAAAACCTCCAAGTCAATCAAATTTCACCTTCTGTTCACACAACTATCACAACAGTTTAGCGTCACTTTTCGGTATCTCAGTCTCTATGGGACAATACTCTACTTACACTTTATTACTTGTTCGACTGGTTCACTTGCCATCAAGGAAATTGACCAACAAGTTTTTGGCACCGTTGTCGAGGGCTGTAGATACCTCTAGTGATGATGCCCTTTTTAGCGTGAGCATGCTCGAGTAAGAGTTGTGCTCGAGCAACCACTTATGTGCTCAAGCAGGATCTTGCTTGAGTAAACTTTTACCTTGTTTGAGTAAGCTCTTGACTTTGGCAGTTTTCACTGATTCAAAACTTTATATATTTACAAATCTTGTTATCATCAAAACATGTAAACCAAGAACTAACATTCTCCCCCTTTTTGATGATAACAACACTTGTTATTTTTCAAAATTTCTTTGAAAAAGTTTTGAGATCAGAAAGAAAGAATATGAAATGCAATAGAGTTCAATGGAATAAGAGAAGCACAAAGTAAACTCAAGAACTATTAGTTTACATATCATAAACGATAATTTGTTAGTACACAAAATTATTGAAAAATTTAATACATAGCCAAAAGTAAAGACAATACAAAATAGAAAGCAAAATCATCAGAACTAAGCATCTAGCCAAAGTAAGTCTCATGTCTCACTCTCCCCCTTTGTCATCAGTCAAAAAGGAGGGAAAGATGAGGTCTGATGGAGGAGCAAGAGAGGATGAAGTCTGAGAAGGAAGAGAAGGAGTGGTGGATGATGAAATGGATGATGAATCGTGGTGAAGGTGGGTGTAGGTGTAGCAGAAGTGGATGGGGAAGATGGTGGTTGAGAGGGAGGATTAGAAGGTGCAAATGGTACAAGAGTAGTAACAGGGATAGATGGAGGATCAGCTAAAGGTTGTGAGACAGGGATAGGGTTAGTTGGAGCAGTTGAAGAAGATGGAACAGACGAAGGATTAACAAGCTTAACTCCAAGAGCATCCAGGGTAGCACCAACCAAAAGAATCTTTGACTGAAGTGCAGTCTGCTGATTAGTCATGGCCTTAAACTCCTTTTTCATCTCATTAACCATATGGGTTAGATGAGCCTCCAAGTCTTGTTTAGGCCGGTATTGGTTTGAACCAACGTCTCTAATTTGTGGTCAACCATGGCCAGATTAGCGGCATTGCTCTGAATAAAAGAGGTCATGGCAGTCTGAATAGCACTTTGAATGACCTCATTAATAGAGGCAGTAACAAACTAAGGTCCTGGAACAGATGCAGTCAGTGACCCAGCCTTTGATGATTGAGCCTCATCCAATTTAGATGATGAATCCCCTGTCTTCTTCATGGCTTGTTTCTTAGACTTCCCGATGGCCTCTGTATATGAAATCCTCATTTTGATCATATATAGCTTGTCAAACTTCTTAGGATACACTGGTTTCCCATCATTCAAAAGGTACCAAATATTGTTTAAAGCGAGAAAGTGAGATACCAGATTCAGGAAAGGAAAAGTAGAGTGCTAAGAAATACCAAATTGGGATAGAAACTGAAACATCTCGTGTATAATCCACTTTCCTAAATTGTGAGGCTTCTGAGCAATGATAAGGCAATAGGAGATAGTCCCTCTTGAGAAGGTGGGTAAAACTTTGTCCCTTCTGAACCATATTTCGACTGTACAAGTACCAAATGACTCTGAAGGTATCATTCATCTCAACGGGCTTGAACTTTAAACCACCAATGGGTTTATCAAGGTGCAAAATGCTAAAGATCTCATTTTCATATAATTTCTTAGGATCCTGGTTTGGAATGTCTATGACCCTAAGAATGGTATTCAGGTGTTCAACAGTAATCTTGAGATGGATACCTCGAATCAAGGTTAACAGAATGTCCTCGTCATCCTCATGTTCTTTCTTTGTAACTCTCATATTAAAGAAAAATAGCTTCACAAAGGTTGGAGAGTACAAAGTATGAAGACATAGCAGAGGCAAATATTGTTGAAGTTAAGGAGACAGATCAAGATTGCACTCTTTTCTAAAAGACTTTAAGTCCAAATATACTGTTGGGAAAAAAGGAGGATTCCCATAATGAAAATCAAAGGCTGCTTGATCAGGAACAAGCGAGGGTGCATTATGCATACCAGGGGATACACCTAAAGCTGACCAAACAATTGAGATGTAGTAGACCCAATAGAAGCACCACTAGAGGCTTATTTCGATTGCACAAGCTTTACTGCTTTCTAACTACTTGAAGACTAAGATGGTTGAGACTGTCTCTAAAGTCTCTTAGCATTCAACTTAAATTGTCCTTCCTCAGCAGAATTTACTGCCAAAGCCTTGCCTATCCCGGATAGCGAGAGATGAAATCGAAGGCGAGTGACATGCTTTGTTGGTTCATGAATCACAATCCCTTTTGCTTTGGGTTTGGGTGAGGTTTTTCAAATTGAACTTTTGAACTATATGAGGAACGTCGTTTCTTTTTGAGTGGTGTTTGGGTGATTCATGGGGCGACTCCGGGAGATTGATCGCTAGAAGCAATGTTTAGATTCTTGGTATAAGCCATTTAGGAATCAGATGAAAAAAAGGTGAAGTTGAAAAAAGATGGAATCGAGAGTGACGAGGGTTTGGGATTTCGAAAAAAGGTGAGGTAAAATATGAGATTTCGAGGTAATTTATGGAGGGAATTGGAAAGGGTAACGGTCGAGAATGTCAATTCGATGAATCCGTTGAGAAGAATCGAAACGATACATTCAAATTTGTAACAGATTTGAGAAATGGGAGTGAAAGGGTTTGAGAGAAAACTTGACGATTGAGAGACGGAGAGGAAGAGTGAAACGACAAAACTTGATATTTAAATTGATGCTGTGTGACTTTGCACGAGCAAGCTTCCTTTTCTCGAGTAAACACAAGTTTACTCGAGTAAGGATTGCTCATGGGTCATACTCGAGCAGACACTTATGTGCTCGAGCATGATCGCAAAATATGCAAAAATGCTAAAATACATTATTTCAAGTGTGCTCTGTCAACAATTGAACCCCTTTGAAGAAGGATTTGATCCTTTTGAATTGATTTGATTCTCTAAAAATTGCATTTGTCAGCTTGTTGAAAGTTTGTTCGGGAACATCTATGAGTTTGCTTGAGCATGCTTTGGTTTGTGCCCCAACGCCAATGAACTTCCTCGACTTTACTTGAGCATGATGTTGCTCGAGCATGCTTCTGCTTTGTTCGATCATACTCTCATCTACGAGCGCCTTTGCCTTTACTCGAGCAGGCCTGACTCTCTGCTCGAGTACGCTGCTCGAGCAAACTTGTTTCCTTGCTCGAGCATGCTTTCCTGAAACCATAGCACACTCACTAAATCGTGACATTACTTGAACACATTAGTATGTTGCTTGAGTACACTTCTAAAAGTTGCATTTTATCAGAGGTATTTTCCATGATGTTGCTCGAGCATCTAGAGAGTTGTTTGAGCATCATTCTCCTTTATTTTACCCCGTTATAAATTGAAGAAATAGAGCATCCTACAAAACAAACTTCTAGATACTCTGATGCTTAAATTAGTGATCATTGATTAAATTAAACTTGAAATTGATTAGCAAGGAACCGATTACTTACAACTCATTGGGATTTACCATTCCTAATTCTCTTCAAATGAATAGGAACAACTCTTTGGCCAGTGGTTTGGTAAAGATGTTAGCAAGCTGTAGATGAGTGGGAATGAACAGCACCTTAACATCCTTCTTCTGCATATGATCTTTGTGAAGTTACTCAGTGTTTGCAAGATATCTAAAGATTCTTTTTACATTCTCAACATGAGATTCCTTAGGACTGAATTGATATCTTGCACACATTCTCATACTAAATTGGATGTTTGGTTGACTTGCTGTCAAGTATAGTAAAGATCCGATCATTCCTTTATACTTGGTTATATTGAAATCTTTGCCTTTTGTTGGTTCTTGGAGTTTTGGTGATAACAAGACTTAATTGATTAAAGCCTTTTGTTGAAAAGAAATTGTCTTTTGAATCAGTAAATATTAATTATGTTAAGATTATAATTACTCAAGTAAGTTGTTTTAATTACTCAAGTAATTCTCATCTAATGAAGTTGTTGAGTGCTCATAAAATGCAAAATATTGTTTGGGCAATCAGTAGAAAATTACTCGAGTAATTCTTGATGTTACTCAAAGTAATGTCAACTTCAAAAGTAAATTCAGAGTTTGTCAAATATAGCTACTCGAGCAAGTATGATTAATTACTCAAGTAATATCGCTGCTGGAACAATCCATTTTAACTTATACAAAATTACTAAAGTAATAAATAGTGTTACTCAAGTAATTTTGTTCAAAATGTTATTGTTCTGAGAAGCAATTCAAAATTACTCAAGTAACAAAATGTTACTCAAGTAATATTTGTATATTACTCAAGTAACAAAATTGTTACACAAGTAATTTTGAATCAAACATTGTGTTCCAAGTAGCCATTCGAAATTACTCAAGTAATATTTAGATATTACTCAAGTAACAAACATGCTACTCAAGTAATATTTAGATATTACTCAAGTAACAAAAAAGTTACTCAAGTAATGTTGTTTCCAGCTGCTCTTATTCTAAGAACTATTCGACATTACTTTTGAACGTTATTCAAGTAATATATATATATATATATATATCACAAGTAATTTCGCTACACTCTTTAGAGGCTTTTATTTTTTAATACCTTTGATATTACTCAAGTAACAAATGTTGTTACTCAAGTAATATCTTTCCAGTGGGATTTTATTTTGAAAATATGCGATATTACTCAAGTAATTTAGAATGCTACTCAAGTAAGATTCTTTAGAATTCTAGAAAACTTTGCTATATCGTTAATCTCAATTCTAATCATTATAGGTTATTACAATTTATTCTTAATCTCACTCAAACTCATTTCTATTATTTCTAATAATCTTTTTGAGTGGATTTCAGTTGATTAACCATGTTTAATTTAAGATTAGCCGAAGAGCCATCCGATGTGTCAGAAGCATTTAATGCTCGCCGTAAACAAAGTCTACAAATGGAATAAACGCTATGAACAGACAAATAATTCCTTCGTGGCGTGCTTATTCTAGCAATTATTCTGAGTCAACTTCTGCACAAGTACATCGATGGCGAACACATTTAATGAAGCAACGGTTGACTGTACTCAGTGAAAATTTATCTGTGCCTAATAGAATTACGAAGTGTCTCAATAACTATATTCAAAGCTTTACAACGGCATTAATGGAAGATTGGTATAAAAGCTCATCACATTCAATTTTGCCACCTACCGAAACTCTATGAAATCAATTCGGCTCAACTACTATTTACTATTTCATTAACTTCGCTTAATATCTTTGGATATTATTCTTGTACTTCAGTGTTTATCATTTATCTACTCAATGAGGAGTTTAAATACTTATTTGATTACTTGTTAAATATTAAGGTTGTGGAACCTTAAGTGTGAGTGTACGATTACAACTTGTAAGGGGGAAGTGAGTCTTAGCGTGTTAGGATCATCTCGAGTACGAGTGTGTAGTTGTAACCATGATTGTGGATTAGTAAAATACCCAAAGTGTTTGGGGACCGAACGTGAGGTCGAGGAGTTAGACCGAACTAGTATAAATTCTCTATGTCATCTCTCTTTGTCTCTTCATTGTTCTCATTGCTCATTGTCTTTGATCCGAAAAAGAATTTTGAAATCCCCTAATCAGCCCCCTCTAGGTGATATTCTCTCTTCACCTTTCTCATTAGGATCAAGAAGATTTGTTGAGCTCATTGGAGTGTCGGCTCCATTGCATTGATCCATCCCATACTTCTTGAGGAGATCTCATAGATATTTGGTTTGGGAGATGAAGATGCCATTCTTTCATTGTTTGATTTGAATACCAAGACAATAGTTCAGCTCGCCCATCATAAACATTTCAAACTCTCCCTGCATAGTCTTTGAAAACTCTTCACAAAGAGATTTATTAGAAGCACCAAATATGATATCATCAAAATAAATTTGTACAATTAAAAGATCATTTTCTTGTTGCTTTTAATGAAGAAAGTTGTGTCTACTTTGTCTTTGACAAATCCTTGATCAATAAGAAATTTTTTTAATCTCTCATACTAAGCTCTAGGAGCTTGTTTAAAACCATACAAAGCCTTTTTTTAGACAAAAGACAAGATCAGGATGAGAGTCACTTTCAAAACCAGGAGTTTTTTCAACATAAACTTCTTCCTGAACAAAACCATATAGAAAAGCACTTTTTACATCTATTTGATAGAGCTTGAGTCCTCATATAGCTTCCAACCTAGCCACTGGAGCATATGTTTCCTTGTAATCAGTACATTCTTCTTGATTATAGCTTCTAGCAACCAGTCTTGCCTTGTTTCTGACAATAATTGCGGATTCATCATGTTTGTTCTTGATTACTCATTTGGTGCCAATGACCGAATGGTCCCTATGCCTAAGTACCAAGTCCCAAACTTGATTTCTCTCAAATTAATTTAATTCCTCTTGCATTGCTATAACCTAGTCATTATCTGAGAGGGCTTTGTCAATTTTTGAGGGTTCAATCTCGGAGATAAAAGCAGAGAAAGAAACTTCATTTAAAATGCTATTTCTAGTTCCCACACCTTCATTCACATTACATATAACTCGGTCTAAAGGATGACTCCTATTATATCTCCAAACTCTAAGTTGAGATTGATAAGAGGTTTTGCAATCATTAACAAGCCTAGTTTCAAAAACATTTTCAAGAACTTCAGGAATTGAAGGAATTTTTGAAATGGATTGATTTTGATAAATAAGTTCATCATCATCTAAGGACTTGTCAGGCTCAAGTTCACAGAACACGTGAATAGATTCTTCTATTGAACGAGTACGGAAGCCTTGCTTCTATTAGAATAGCCCAGAAATATACCTTCGTTAGACTTAGGATCAATCTTCCTTAAGTTATCCTTAACATTGTTGTGGCCGAAGCATTTGCATCCAAAGATGTGCAACTGAGCTAGGTTCGGCTTCCTTCATTTGTACAATTCATATGGAGTCTTGTTGTTTCTTTCAGAGATATGCTTGATTTGAGATATAGCATGCAATGCTTATTGTGTCTGCCTAGAACACTTGAGAAGTCTTCTTCTCATTCAACATTGCTCTAGCCAATTCAATGAGGACTCTATTATTTCTTTCAAAAAAAATGGGTTTGCAACAAAAATCATTGGGAGGTTTTGAGTGATTGTAGATATCTTGAAGAGCAGGAGTATCAGTGAATACCTTGGAGCTAAAATGCTCCTGAGAATGAGAAGCTGAAGGACCATAAGGAGACCCTCCAAACTCACTAGAAGGAATAGTCTTCTTCTTCTTCTTCCACTTAGGAATCTCATGAGCTGGTTCCTTGTCTTTTCATTTTGTAGCTTCAGGATAAATGGGTTTTTTCTTCGGAACCTCAGGAGGCTCTTATAAGACCACCTTCTTCACTTTTCCTTTGGGAGAAGGTTCTTCAAATGCTACTTTCGGCCTGAAGTGTCTAGGTTTTTGCTTCTCTCTCTTAGGTCTTCTCAAATGAGGAGGAGATGAAGAAGCAGTCGCTTCATAGACGAAATCACCATTCAAAGTTTTGGTGGAGCATTTAGGAGGCATTTCCGGAGAGATGGCTCGAGCTAGGGAAGGAAAAGACAAGAGGTTTTCAGAGATTTTGAGGTTCAGACTTGAGAGAAGTAGAGAGTGAAGAGCAACGATCGAGTTTCCACTTAGTGACTCGAGTTTCTGCTCGAGTGACTAAGAACATGCTCAAGTTAACATTAAAGTGTGCATATGTAAACACTTGAGAAATTCCGTTGACTCGAGTGTATTACTTATTGGCTCGAGTTTGGAAATTGCCTTTGCTCTCGGTTCTCTCTGTCTCGACTTGACTTGAGGTTGCTATTGTTTGGCTCGAGTTTGGGTTTCTCTTCAGAAACTTGGTTCCTCTCTGTCAGAGCTTCACTCAAGTTTACCATGCATAGGCTCTTGTTAAGTTGTCTCTAAAAAATTAGGTTGCTCTTTGACTCTTGTTGACTCGAGTTTGAGGGTGTATAACTTGAGTTTGCACCTTTTGACAACAAACTTTAGCAACTTTATCAGTTCAGCCAATGTCCTACAAAAACAATAACTAAATACTCCAAATCTTAAGTTAGTATCTATTGATCATCAAAAATATAACTAACATTAAGTAGAGGTTACTTACAACTCATTGGGATTTACCATTCCCAATTCTCTTCTAATGATTGTAAATTGCTCCTTAGCTAATGGCTTTGTGAAGATATCATCAAGTTGGAGATGAGTGGGAATGAACATTACTTTGACATCCTTCTTCTAAACATTATCTCTGATGAAGTGATGTCTAACATCAATATGCTTAGTTCTTGTATGTTGAACAGGATTCTTCGCCAATCTAATTGTGCTAGTGTTGTCACAAATCTTGAAGTTGTTGCTTGAGCTATAAAACTTGTGCACAGCAACTTGATACGACAATGTATTTAGCTTTGGCTGATGATAATGAGACCGTTGTTTGCTTCTTGCTAAACCAAGACACTAGTGAACCACCAAGAAATTCACATGGGCCACTTGTGCTCTTCCGGTCAGTCTTGTATCAGCATGGTCCGAATCTGAATACGCCACAAGATATTCAGCTTGTCCTTTGGGAAACCATAACCTAAGACTTTCTGTGTCTGCAAGATATCAGAAGATCCTCTTCACATGTTCAGCTTGAGACTCCTTGGGAGCGGATTGGAATCTTACACATATTCCCACATTGAACTGAATGTCAGGACGACTTGCAGTCAGATAGAGTAATGATCCAATCATTCATCTATATCTTGTAATGTTGAAGTCCTCTCCCTTCTCATCAGCATCCGACATAGTAGTTGAGCTCATTAGGGTGTCAGCTCCATTGCATTCGTCTAAGCCATATTTCTTCAGAAAATCTTTGAGATATTTGGTCTGAGATATGAAGATTCCAATCTTCTTTTGCTTGATTTCCAAACCAAGGAAGTAGTTCAACTGCCCCATCATAGACATCTCAAACTCTCCCTGCATTGACTTAGAGAATTCTTCATACAAAGCATCATTAGTAGCACCAAATATAATATCATCTACATATATTTGAACAATTAACAAATCATTCCTCTTGTGCATTTTATGAAGAGAGTTGCATCTACTTTGTTCTAACAAATCCTTGATCAAGAAGGAACTTGATAAGTCTTTCAAACCAAGCTCTAGGAGCTTGCTTAAGACCATACAAGGCCTTCTTTAATCGAAAGACATGATCTAGATGATGATTATCCTCAAATTCGGAGGTTGTTCAACATAAATTTCCTCTTGGATAAAAACATTTAAAAATGCAGATTTCACATTCATTTGATAAAGCTTGAATCCCTTAATGCAAGAAAAGGTTAGAAGAACTCTTATGGCTTCCAATCTTACCACCGCAATATAATTTTCTTCATAATCAATTCATTTTTCTTGATTATAGCCTTTTGCAACCAATCTTGCCTTATTACGGACAATGATTGCGAATTCATCTCGTTTGTTCTTGAATACCCATTTAGTGATAATGACTAGATGCTCTTTAGACCTAGGTACCAAGTTCCAAACTTGATTTCTTTCAAACTGATGTAACTCCTCTTGTATTTCTATAACCCAATCATTGTCTGAAAGGGCTTCGTCAATCTTAGAGGATTCAATCTTTGAAATGAAAGTAGAGAAAGTAACTTCATTCAAAGTACTTTTATGGTTTTCATCCTTGATTTACATCACCTATCACTTGGTCCAGAGGATGACTCCTACTGTATCTCCATGATCTAGGTTGAGATTGATCAGTGTTTTTGCAAGCTTTTTCACTTTCATTTTCAACTTCAAGTTCTGTTTGCAGAGGTTTTTCAGAATTTACCAAAATAGAAGAAGTTTTTGAAATAGATGGAGTTTGAATAATAGGTTCATCATCATCTAAAGATTTATCAGATTTGGCTTCACAGAATACAATATGCATTGACTCTTCTACAACACGAGTACGATCATTAAATACTATATATGCCTTACTCTTATTAGAGTAGACAAGAAATATACCTTCACTAGACTTGGGATCAAATTTCCTTAAGTTCTCCTTACCATTATTATGCACAAAGCATTTGCAACCGAAGATGTGCAAATGTGTAAGGTTGGGCTTTCTTCCTTTGTGCAACTCATAGGGAGTCTTATCAAGCTTCTTCCAGAAGTATGCCCAATTTGGGATGTAGCAAGCGGTGCTCATGGCATCAGCCCAAAATACTTGGGAGCTTTGGTTCTTGTTTAGCATTGCCCTTGCCATCTTAGTGAGGGCTCAATTCTCTCTCTACAACACCATTTTGTTAAGGAGTCCTTGGTGCAGAGAAATTGTGATCAATTCTCATATCATCACAAAATTCTCCAAAAGCATGATTTTCAAACTTGCCACCATGATCAGTACAAATTCCTGTAGTAGAGAAACCTTTCTTGCTCTGGACTTTCTTGGTAAAGGTAACAAACTGATCAAATGTTTCATCTTTAGAAGATAAAACTATAGTCCAAGCAAATCTAGAGAAGTCATCAAGTATGACCAAAGTGTATAAATTGCCACCAAGACTTTTCACTCTAGATGGTCCAATCAAATCCATATGAAGAAGTTGTAGTGGTCTATTAGTTGAAATTGCACTTTTAGATTTGAAAGATGATTTGGTTTGTTTACCCTTTTGACAAGCATCACAAATCATGTCATTTTTAAAAAGAAGTTTTGGTAAACCAATAACCAAATCCTTTTTCAGCAACTTGTCAAGTTGGAACATATTGACATGAGCTAATCGCTTATGCCATAGCCAACTCTCATCTAAGTTACCAATAAAACACTTTTCAGAAATAGAGCTATTACTAGGAAGATTGAGGGTATAACAGTTACCTTTCCTAGGAGCCCTGAATAAGGCTTTGGATTTAATGTTGTCCAAGGGTAGATCATCCTTTCTCACAATCAAGCATTCCTTAGAATCAATGATAACCAAGTTACCTTTGTCTGTGCTTTGGCTTAAACTAAGGAGGTTGTGGCATAGGCCTTCCACAAGGTAGACATCTTTGATTTATGGTCCATCGTTGCTTCCAACTTCACCAATGCCAGCAATCCTTCCAGATTGATTTCCACCAAATGTCACCTTACCACCATCCTTAGGCTTGATTGTAGCAAATTTGGATTGATCTCTCGTCATGTGTCTAGAGCATCCACTATCAATGTACCACTTGTTAAATTTTGATGCTCTTAGACAAACCTGCAAAACACAAAAGATCAAGTCTTAGGTACCCATATTTTCTTGGGTCCTTTTGGGTTAGTTTGTGTCTTAGGAACCTTATAGGATCCTTTAGGCACCCATTTATAGTTACCTACATGCTTACTCTTTCTTTCCTTTTTATGAAAACAAGAAGTAGTATGACCTTTACGATTACAATAATTACAATGGACAAAAGGATTAGAAGAGTGAATTGATTTTCGAAAATAATTTAGATAATTCTTTTCTCTAGATTTCTTCTTTCCTTTATTTTTGTCAAAATCGGGTTATAACCAATTCCTAATTTATCATTTGTAAACCTTTACTTGTTTCAAAATCACATTGAACATTTCATTACCTTGAGTGAACTTCTCAAGTGTTTTAGTAAGATAAGCATTTCTTTTCTCTAAAACAGCAATTTTCACAAATCTTTGCTAAAATCTTTTCGAAACGTAAATTGGAGAAGAGATATCTTGAACTTGTTCTTCAAGAGTCTTTATTTTTCTTTTGGAAGAAAGAAGTTCTTTTGCTAATTTTTGAAATTCGAGTAGAGAGAATTATATTCAAAAAATAATTCATCATAGGTAGGTTCGAGTATCAATTACCTCTTCACTTTCAGATTCTTCTTCTTGAGCCATAAGACAAATGTTGGCTCTTTCTTCTTCATCAGCTTCTTCTTCATTAGCTTCATCTTCATCAGATAAGCTATCTCCCCATATAGCCGAGACATAAGCCTTCTTCTTAAACTTATTGAATCTTTTCTTTTTCTTTCTCTTTGTTCTTCAGCTAGGGATAGTCAGACTTGATATGGCCAAGCT
Source organism: Acacia melanoxylon (assembly GCA_019022615.1). Lineage (NCBI taxonomy): Eukaryota > Viridiplantae > Streptophyta > Magnoliopsida > Fabales > Fabaceae > Acacia > Acacia melanoxylon. Next base: position 1,670,961 of record JAFJYJ010000071.1, on the reverse strand, counting down.
TATCACATTTGTAGCATATAATTGGCTTCTTCAGCTCATTGCTGGTGCAACCCTTGTGAAACTTTCAGAATCCTTAATTCTTCTTGTAGAATATCTTGAATCTCTGGACCATTATCCCAACCTCTTCATTATCATCTTCATCATCATCATTTGATTTCCCTGTCTTCCTTGACAGTTTTAAGGGCAATTCCCTTATGCTTACTACGAATTTCTTAAGTCTTTCTCTGAACTTGAGTTTACCTTAATATTTAGACAAGCTACCAAAGAGAGATACCATTGACTCTCCACGAGCCTTTTCAAACGCAGCAACTTTAGCTTCCCATTCCTTGCTGAGAATATTCAGAATTTTTCTAACTTGGACAAGTTGATCATATTCTTTTCCAATATAGCAAGTTGGTTGATCAGATGAGTGAATCTGAGATGGAATTCGCCAATGGATTCCCCAAACTTCATACAAAGTAAATTGTATTTAGTCATCAGGGTATTCACATGATTCTCCTTGATTCCAGTTGTCCCCTTATGAGCAATCTCAAGAGCATCCCACATTTATTCTTCAGATTCGAAAGTACTCTTTTTGACTTAGAACACTTTGAAGCATGAGAATTGCTTTGCTATTGAGAGTGACTTGCCTCCTGTCATTCTCATCATATTCTTCTTCTAGCTTGAGAGTTCTAACACCATCTTCTATTGTAGCTGGAGCATAGTCTCCTATCTCGAACATTCTCCATAAACCATATTCAATAACCATTACAAAGACTCTGAATTTGGCTTTCCAGAAGGAATAATGTTCACAATTGAAACCAAGGGGTCTGTTGATAGAAGTACTATTTGGTAGTATTCCATCCATATTGATACTTCTCGAGATGTTAAGCTCTTTTGAGAAGACCTCACTCTGATACCAAATGTAAATGATAGAATATCACCAAGAGGGGGTAAATTGGGGATTTAAAAATCTTTTCGATAAACCCAGAACTTCACACACAGAACATAGGCTAATAGAGAAAGAAGAAGAAAGATGAACACATAATATTTATATTGGCTCGGTCTCAACTCTTGACCTACGTTAAGTTCCCAAACTCTCTGGGATTTTCACTATCACTTCAATCAGTTACACACTCTGTACTCGAAAGTTATCCTCTCACTAAGATACACTCCCTCTTACAAGTTGTAATCTGATAACCCAATCTCAAAGTCCTAATACTTTGAGATTCTTACAAAGATTTATAATCAAAGATAAACTCTTTAAAAGAGTAGATGAATAAACACTGAAGTTTAGAGAATCCGAAGATACTATATAGATGAGTAGAAAACAATAAATGCTAATATCACTTTAAGAGTTTTTGTGTTTTCTTGTGTTCTGGTAGTTGAGAATTGAATGCTTCAGCTTATATATGTTGGGAGCATTTAATGACCGTTTCAAGACTTGAGGAAGCCGTTGGAAGCTTTAAAGAGCCGTTGGAGACATTTGCTTCAGTTGCTTTAATTCAACCAAGAAGACCATACATTCTCTATTGACTTTCCTTAAGATTATCCATTGGATGATCTGGCATTCAAAAGAGGAAAGAAAACATTAATGGCTTAGGAATGTACAAAGAAAGACTTGCCAAATCCGTGCTTGGTTTTCTGATCCCAACATTTAGTGCTTTGACTTAATCACTTTTTTTATTAATCTTCAATTTAACATTCATTTGATCATTTGAAACTTATTAACAAATTGATTAAACATAGCTAGGAACAATAATGAGTGATGATACAAAGTATATAGATCATACTAGAAGATTTCGCAATTACGGACACGGAGATTTCAAAACAGGGATACATTGCACTCAAGTTAATTCAAGAAAACTGGAGTGCATGACTCGAGTTTGGCATTCTGGGCTCGAGTCACTTAATCATCTCCTTTGAAAATGAGTTTGAAGTTTAAATGAAGATGTCTCTGTATGACTTAGGTTTCGAGGTTAAAATGTTTAACTCATGTGCCTGACTCGAGTAAGTTAAAGTTCACTCGAGTCAAGCTTTGTTTTCGAAATGAACTTCAAGATAACATTTTGAAAACAATGTTTTGAGATCGTGTTCACTCAAGTCATTAAGTGACTAACTCGAGTTAACTGATATATTTGAAAATATGTTCTAAGAGGTAAACTCGAGTTAAAGACCATAGGCTCAAGTTAAGGACTTATGTTTTGAAAATTAGTTTAAGTCCATAAAACATAACTTGAGTCAAGATGTACAAGCTTGAGTCACTTTATGTTTAAAATACCTTGATATCTCTCAGCCTAGCATTGACTCGAGTTAACCATGACTGGCTTGAGTTAAGGTAACTTTACAAATGTTTTGAAACCTCCCTGCCTTGCACTGACTCGAGTTAACCATGACTGGCTCGAGTCAAGTAAACTTTAAAAATGTTTTGAAAGTTCTCTACCTTACACTAACTCGAGTTTTATAACTCCAAACTTGAGTCACTTTGACAGAGCCATGACAGTAAATTTTTGGTTAACTTTGAACAAGTTTAAAGCCATTTCTATCTTAACCAATAACTTCAATTTTGTTTACAATTGTCAGTTATAATCAAAACACATAGAGAACTAACAAGATATCTATATAATCCATTCAAGATATATTTCAAGATAAGAATAAGATTCATTGTCTTGAATTTTAAATTCAAGACACATTATTTTAAATTTTGAATTCAAGATATATCTCTAGATATGGATAGGATCCATTATCTTAGATTTTCGAATTCAAACTTGGATTGGGTTTTTCTTGTAAGCACTTGAATTAGGGTTAAACTATAATAAAGTGGCTGATTTTTGGGTGCCCCCTTTTTGGACTTTTTCTAGAGAGAAAAACAAGATGCCAACTTGATTGGTGTGTGCCACCAATTCAAGAAAGGTAAGTTTACAATCTTGTTCATTCTATCCTCCACCTAACCTCAAGACACTATCATCGTCTTGAGAAAAAGAAAACTCAATAACTTGAAGACTCTACCTTGCCATCCAAGGAGAAGGATTTCTCATTGCAATCGGGAGATAACCATATGGATAAACATTAGACGACGTCATAATCTTTGTCATCTCTTCAATTGATGAAAGGCATTCCTAAAACTCCTTTATGTGTTTTAACGAGTAGATCCTAAACATAATCAATGAGAAAATTCATGAGAAATATAAATATTATATCTTATGAGTACCGTAAAGAGTTACAGGTTCTCATGAGTACCGTAAGGAGTTATGGGTTATAACTCATGAGTGCCGTAAAGAGTTATGAGTTTCTCAATGATTAAAATAATGATAACTCCTTGGTCTAAAGCATTAGATTATAACTCATGGGATTAACTTTTCAATTCATGAGAGCGTGAAGAGTTACAAGTTATAACTCATGAGCATTGTAAATAGTTACGGGTTACAACTCATGAAAATAGGAAAGAGTTACGGGTTATAACTCATGAGAAAATATTAAATTTCACGTGACAATATAGATACAGTTAATAACTCATTGATATAAGGATTTATGGTTGATAACTATGGAGGACGGTAAGGAATTACGGGTTTCGCAATGATTAACAATTTTTTTTGTTTTTCAACCTCATGAGATTTTGCTTGAAAGTCATGCAACATCCCCAAATTAACCAACAAAAATACGAATGTAGACCATATAAATAAGGAAATATAAAAACTTAAACAAATTATGGAATATAATCATGAAAATCATAATACGGTAAAAATTGGTAAATATAGAGACTTGACCAAATCACGAGAACTTGACTCAACAAACTTGATTTCAACATACAATTTGGTTTGCTAAAGTGAAGAAATGTAAGATGCTTAACGATAAAAAAATGCAGCATTTTAACTCATCATTTTTCCATGTTCTCTTCTTTTCTCCTACATTTTCTCTCTCTTTTAATCGTTAAACCAACTACCATAATCATATTAGATATCATAATCCCGACTAGCGACCTTGAGCACAACTAGTGAGCTCTCATTATATAAAAAATAAAATGAAAGTAAAAATGTTTATTGAAAAAAAAAAACTTACACAAGAAAGAATCACAAGAGGAAGGAGCTGTAGAGTGAAGACCCGTGATCCAAGACCTGCAGCAAAACAAAACCTATGAAAGAAAGAGTCTAAGACCTACTAGGGAAGCTAAAAAAATGTTTGTGAAGAATTAGTTCTCAATGTGTTTTGATGATTAATAACAATTGTAAACATGAGAGAATGTTTTTGTTAAAGATTGGTAAAGCATGTTGATTTCAATTTATCAAAAACAATGTGTTTATTTAATTGTTAAGTTTTAGCATTATATATTCTTAAACCTCGAGCTTTTATTCGGTTAGTTCTCAAACTTGTAAACGAGCTTTTTGCCAAAGATTGGTAAAGCAAAATCCAAAAAAACATTCTCATCGCAAACCAAGCTATTTTGCATTTTCTAAACTTGAGCTTGGTCCATAAACTTGAGCTTGAAGGTTTTCAAAGTTTACTCATATACCGAGTAAGCTCGAGCTTGCACACCGTAAGCTTGAGCTTACGAAGGTTTGAGGATTTTATCAAGTTACTCAAATTGCAAACTCAAGCTTATTAGTTTTAAGCTCAAGCTTGCCTCTTCCGAGACTTTTCTCAATAAGTTTACAAATATGTAAACTCGAGCTTGAAGTTACAAGCTCGAGCTTACCTCTGCGTAAATCCTTTAAACTTGAGCTTATCATTTTTCTCAGAGTTTGTGAGTTTACAAAAGTTGTAAACTCGAGCTTGGCATCCCAAGCTCGAGCTTGCATCGTAAAGTTTTCAAGTTTCCCTTCAAAAAGTAAACTCAAGTTTAAGGTTGTAAACTCAAGCTTGCGTCGACAAAAATCTTTCAAAGTTTTTAAAAACCTTTGGCAAACTCGAGCTTGCCCTTGCAAGCTCAAGCTTGGGTCGACAGAGCAATGTCATATTTTGAGCTTAGCAAACTCAAGTTTACACCTCTAAGCTCAAGCTTGCATTTTGTGAACTAAAATTATTTTTGACATGAATAGTGCCAAACTCGAGCTTACTCACTAATAAGCTCAAGCTTGCGTTTTTCCATTTTGGCTCTCAAAATGATTTCAAACATGTTTCCCCGACAAATGCTAAACTCGAGCTTACACACTTACAAGCTCGAGCTTGAGACTTCCAGAGGCAAAACTCAAGTTTTAAATGAAGACCAAACTCGAGCTTGGTATAGTAAACTCGAGCTTGGAACTTCGACGTATGAAACGCATCCGAGTGTATTTTGTTCAGCTTTGATTTATGCTTTAGCTTGATTCTGCGAATTGGTTGTATATGATTTATATGATTCATATCAATATTTCCTAACCAAATTTAACCATTTTGCTTATGAGATTTCAAGAGATCTAGGTTTGTTTTAAAGAAGACTTTAAGACAACAACTTGTGCAACTTGCAATATAATATTGTATCTCTCATCCAAAGCAATGGTTTACAACCTGGAAAGTAGGACAACCATTCTCCAAGAAAGAAAGCTAGCCTCCAAACAAAGCTGGACAACATTATACAACTAAGCCTCCACTAAACATAACAAAGATGGGAACACATTCTTGAGGAGCCAAATTTCAAATATTCAAATCTCCAACAACCATATTCAAACACATTTGTTCACAACAATAGATTCATGGAGACACACTCACAACAGCTATATTTTTGAATTAGATCAAGTCTCAACGGATCTACAACGTTCACAAGCTTCAAACCAAAAGTATAAATACATGAAGATTTGAAGTCCGAAAGTAGAGAAGACATACACGTAAAACGCATACAAAGATCTCGCCTCTTTTACTTTATATTTCTCATTTGTATCTTTGATACATTGTGCTTCGTTGCTTATTCTTTATTCACTCTTTGAGAGAGTTCATTTCGTAAATCATTCTTTGTAAGAATCTCAAAGTTGTGGGACTTTGAGGTTGGGTTATCGATTACAACTTGTAAGGGGGAGTGTATCCTAGAGAGAGGATAACTTTCGAGTACGGAGTGTGTATCCGATTTGAGTGATAGTAGAAAAACCCGAGAGTCCGGGACTGGACGTAGGTCAAGAGTTAAGACCGAACCAAGATAAATCTTCTCGTGTCAAGCTCTTCTTCTCTAACTCCATTTACCTTGGTTAAGCATCTCGTTGTGTGGGTGATCTCGAAAAGAATTTTTAAAATCCCCAATTCACCCCCTCTTGGTGATTTCCTTCACTTTCATTTGGTATCGAGCATAGGTTATCTACATTAAGGATTAACATCCTAGATCAAAGATCCAATGGAAGGAATTCTACCCGATGGAGCTTCAATCAACGACCTCCGTGTTTCAATGGAGAACATTACTCCTTCCGGAAGGCCAAGTTCGTAGTCTATGTAATGGCAACCGAGTATGGCCTATGGAGGGTGTTCGAGAGAGGAAACTATGAACCAAAAACAACAAAGATGGTGTCGAACTCCTAAGCTAGAAGAAGAGTATGATGAGAATGACAGAAAGCAAGTCACTCTCAACATGAAAGCAATTCACATGCCGCAAAGTGCTCTAAGCCAAAAAGAGTATTTTCGAATTTGCACTTTGTCATCTCGCTAAAGCTATGTGGGATGCTCTTGAGATAGCCCATGAAGGGACAAATGAATCAAGGAAAATCGAGTAAACACTCTCATGACTTAATATGATTTATTTCGTATGAAGTCCGGAGAATCCATTAGTGAATTCCAACTCGATTCACTCATCCGATCAACCAACTTGCTGCATTGGGAAAAGTCTATGACCAACCTGTTCAAGTGAGGAAAATACTAAATATCCTCGAAGGAATGGGAAGCTAAGGTCACCGCAATCGAAGAAGCTCGCGGTGAATCAATGGCTTCAATGAGCAAAGACTATTTGCGCTCTTTTCGAATATGAAGGAAAAATCAAATTCGAAAAGGGCTTGATGAGATTGATGGCAAGAATAAAGGAATTGCTCTCAAGACTCACAAAGAGGTAAAATCGATGATGAAGATGAAGATGAAGATCTAGCTAGGCATGATGGTCCGAAAGTTCAAGAAATTCTACAAAAAGGACCAAGCCTATAGAAAGTTTCACAAGAGTAGCTCTAGCACAAAAACAAAGAAACCCATCATATGCTATGAATGTGAGAAGCCTGGTCACATCAAGTCTGAATGTCCACAAATTAAGAACAAAGATAAGAAATTCAATAAGTTCAAAAGAAGAGCTTATGTTTCAGCTATATGGGGCGATAGTTCATCCGATGAAGATGAAGTCAAGAAGAAGACAGAGCCAATATCTCGTCTTGTAGCTCAAGAAGAGGATTCAGATAGTGAAGAGGTAAATAATTCGACTCATCTTATGATGAACTTTCAAATGAATATAATTCTCTTTTCATTGAATTTTGAAAAATTGCAAAAGAGCTTCGTCTTCAAAGAAGAAAATTAAATTGTTGGAAGAACAAGCTCAAACTGTTTCTTCTTCTGTTTCTCCTTGTGAAAACATTTCGAAAAGAATTGCGAAAAGATTTCGAAAAAAAGTTTGTGACAATTGCCGTATTTTAGAGAAAAGAAATTTGCATCTTACAAAAACTCTTGAGAAATTCACTAGAGGTAGTGAAATGCTCAATGTTATTTTAAAACAGCAAAGGTTCACAAATGACAAGTCGGAATTGGTTATAGACCCGATTCGATAAACGAAAAGGGAAGAAGAAGGTTGGACAAAGATCTTATTTGAACTATTTTCGAAAAACAAATCCACTCCTCTAATCCTTTTGCTCATTGCAACTATTGCAATCGTAAAGGTCATGCAACTTCTTCTTGTTTTCATAAAAAGGAAAGAAGAAACAAGCCTATAGGTAATTATCAATGGGTGCCTAAGGGATCCTTATAAGATTCCTAAGACACAAACTAACCCAAAAGGACCCAAGAAAAAATGGGTACCTAAGACTTGATATTCTATATCATGCAGTTTGTCTTAGAGCATCAAAATCCAACAAATGGTTCATTGACAAAGGTGGATGCTCAAGACATATGACGGAGACGAATCTAAATTTGCCACAATTAAACCTAAGGATGGTGGCAAGGTAACATTTGGTGGAAATCAATCCGGAAGGATTGCTGGAATTGGAGAAGTTGGAAACAACGAAGGACCACAAATCAAGGATGTCTACCTTGTAGAAGGCTTATGTCACAACCTCCTTAGTGTGAGTCAAAGCACATATAGAGGTAACTTAGTTATCTTTGATTCTCAAAGAATGTTTAATTGTGAGCAAAGATGTTCTCTCTTTAGACAACATTAAAACTAAAGCTTTATTTAGAGCTCCTAGAGAAGGTAATTGTTATACTCTCAATCTCTCTAGTAACTCTATTTCGAAAATTGTTTTATTGGTAACTTGGATGAAAGTTGGCTTTGGCATAAACGATTAGCTCATGTTAATATGTTTCAACTTGACAAGTTACGTAAAAAAGGATTTGGTCATTGGTTTACCAAAATTACAATTTAGAAACGACATGATCTGTGATGCATGTCAAAAGGGTAAACAAACCAAGTCTTCTTTCAAATCTAAAAATGAAATTTCAACTAATAGACCTCTTCAACTACTTCATATGGATTTAGTTGGACCAAATAGAGTAAAGAGCCTTGGTGGCAATCTTTATACTTTGGTCATAGTTGATGATTTCTCTAGATTTGCATGGACCATATTTTTATCTTCAAAAGATGAAACATTTGATCAATTTGTGTATTTGCCAAGAAGGTCCAAAACGAGAAAGGATTCTCTATTGCGGGAATTCGTACGATCATGGTGGAGAATTTGAAAATCATGCTTTTGGAGAATTCTCGTGATAATATGGGCATTGATCACAATTTCTCAGCCCCAAGAACTCCTCAACAAAATGGAGTTGTTGAAAGAAAGAATAGAGTCCTCACTGAGATGGCAAGGGCCATGTTAAATGAAAATCAGACTTCTCAAGTGTTCTGGGCTGATGCTATGAGCACTGTATGCTATATTTCAAATCGAGCATATCTCCGGAAGAAGCTGAACAAAACTCCCTATGAGCTGTACAAAGGAAGAAAACCCAATATAGCTCATTTGCACATCTTTGGATGCAAATGTTTCATCCACAACAATGGTAAGGACAACTTGGGTAAGTTCGATTCCAAGTCGGATGAAGGTATATTTTTGGGTTATTCAAATAGAGTAAAGCTTATAGAGTCTTTAACACTAGAACACGTATTGTTGAAGAATCTATGCATGTTGTATTCTGTGAAACCAATCTAGACAAATCCTTGGATGATGATGATGATGTTTCTCCTATTTCAAATCAATCGGTTCAAACATTTCCTACTTTAACAAATTCTGAAAACCTTTGGAAAAGGAACCTGAATTTGAAAATCATTGTGAAAATGTTTGTGAAAACACTGATCAACACCAACCTAAATCATGGAGATACAAGAGGAGTCATCCTCTGGATCAAGTGATAGGTGATGTTAATCAAGGAGTTAGAACCAGAAAAAGCACCTTGAATGAAGTCACATTTTCTCGCATTCATTTCAAAATTGAACCCTCTAAGATTGATGAAGCCCTTTCGACAATGATTGGGTTATAGCAATGCAAGAGGAGTTACATCAATTTGAAAGAAATCAAGTTTGGGATTTGGTACCTAGGCCTAAAGACCATCCAAATCATTGGCACTAAATGGGTATTCAAGAACAAACGTGATGAATCTGCCATAATTGTTAGAAACAAAGCAAGGCTAGTTGCAAAAGGCTATAATCAAGAAGAAGGAATTGATTATGAAGAAACTTATGCTCCAAAGCAAGATTGGAAGCTATAAGAGTTCTTCTAGCTTTTGCTTGTATTAAAGGATTCAAACTTTATCAAATGGATGTGAAATCTGCATTTTTAAATGGTTTTATTCAAGAGGAAGTTTATGTTGAACAACCTCCTGGTTTTCAAAATGATCATCATCCAGATCATGTTTATCGCCTCAAGAAAGCATTATATGGTCTTAAGCAAGCTCCTAGAGAGCTTGGTATGAGCGATTAAGCAAATTCCTTCTTGATCAAGGATTTGTTAGAGGTAAAGCAGATACAACTCTCTTCATAAAGAACAATAAACTTAATGAAATTTTAATTGTTCAAATATATGTTGATGATATAATATTTGGTGCTTCTAACAATGCTTTGTGTGAAGAGTTTGCTAAGAACATGCAGGGAGAATTTGAGATGTCCATGATGGGAGAACTCAACTATTTCCTTGGTCTGCAAATTAAACAAAGGAAAGATGGAATTTTCATTTCCCAGACCAAGTATCTCAATGATCTCTTAAAGAAGTTTGGGATGGATGAATGCAATGGAGCTGATACTCCAATGAGTTCAACCACTGCCTTGGATGCTGATGAAGAAGGCAAGGACTTCAACATTACAAAGTATAGAGGAATGATTGGATCATTACTCTATCTCACAAAGAAGCCGTCCCGACATCCAATTCGGTGTGGGGATGTGTGCAAGATTTCAATCTGCTCCCAAGGAGTCACATGCTGAGAATGTGAAAAGGATTTTCAGATATCTTGCTGACACAAAGACTCTTGGTCTATGGTTTCCCAAAGGTCAACCTAAGCATTTGGTGGCATATTCAGATTCAGATCATGCTGGATATAAGACCGATAGAAAAAGCACAAGTGGCCAATGTGAATTTCTTGGTGGTTCACTTGTTTCATGGTTCAGCAAGAAGCAAACAAGTGTTGCTGTATCCTCTACTGAAGCTGAATATGTGGCTGCATCTAGTTGTTGTGCTCAAGTTCTTTGGCTCAAGCAACAAGTTTCTGACTTGGGAATCAATTTAAAGGAGATCCCAATTCTGTGTGACAACACAAGCACAATAAGCTTGGCCAAGAATCCAGTTCAACATACTCGAACCAAGCATATTGATGTGAGACATCATTTCATAAGGGATCATGTTCAGAAGAAAGATGTCAAGGTCATATTCATCCCAACACATCTCCAACTTGCCGACATCTTCACAAAGCCATTAGCAAAGGAACAATTTGTGTTCATAAGAAGAGAATTGGGAATGGTAAATCCCAATGAGTTGTAAGTAGCTCCTACTTAAATGTTAGTTATGTGTTTTATGATTACAATTTACTAACTTAAGCATCGGAGTATCTAGATGTGTTTTATGCGGGGCATTTATAATGTTAAACAACTCGACATGTTGCTGAAGTTTGTCTTTGTCAAGAGAGGCAAACTCGAGCTTAGCAAAGTGTAAGCTCGAGCTCGAGGGAGTCGAGAGAAAATGAAATTTTGGAGAAACCCAAACTCGAGCTTATAAGTGAGTGAACTCGAGCTTGCGAGAGGAATTTCAAGAGTTTTCACATACACTCTTGAAGTCCAGGTTAGTACAAGTTTATGCAAACTCGAGCTTAGCTTCCTAAACTCGAGCTTGCCGCGCATTTTATATATGTAAAACCTGACTGTTCCTCTTCACTTCACACAACTCTCGAGCTTGCTCCTATTCTCTCTCAAAATCCTCTCATCTTCTTTGACAAAGCCCAGCGAAAATGGCCCCAGAACACTCTGCTTCTGCCAATGTCGCTGATTCAGAAACCCAATCCACTCAAACTCCTAACCCTGAACGCCCTACACGAACGAAAATGCTCCCTAAACGATTCAATACTGGGATAGACACCCAAATCCCTGGAGTTACAGCAACTCATTCGACTCCTACCTCCGAACAAAAGGAATCGAAATTAGAGACAAACCGAGGCTCCCAAGAAACGACCAAATCCGGAAGAAGCAACCAAAGAAAGGGAAAGGCAAAATTCCAAGGTGATCGCAACCTACAAATCCAAACGAAGCAAGAAGGCAACCTCTGGGACTGGTCAAGCAAGCACACAAGTTCCCTCAGAGTCTCAGCAACAAGAGGATCCTACTCCTCAGGTATCCAAGGAAACTCCTGCTTTGTATGATATTTACAATCACTCTACTATACCAGAAGGATTTTCAAGTGAACCTATTCGATTGGAAGGAGAAAATGCCATCAAGTTTAAAGAAAAATTTGGCTCTAAAGTATTCTGTCCAATTGTTTCTGTTAATCTAGCTCAACTAAAGAATGAGTGCAATTTGGATCTCTTTCCATGGCTCAAACAATTTGAAAATCTGATTTCTATAAGTGCTTCTTACCCCCACTCTTGTCAAAATATTCTACCATGGCATGTCTTACAATAATGTGCTGGATAGTGATGGAAATTTAGTTGAGGAAATGGTCACCACAACCATTAGAGGCAAACAGATTAACATTTCTCCTTCCTACTTAAACTCCATTCTACAAATTTCTAATCCACCACCTGTTGCTTCATTGAACTATACTGATAGGCAAATCTATGAACTTCTAAGACCCAATGAGCCTATTCCAGAGGGGTTAAACATTCTAAATTTTGAACCTGGATCAATGAACCCTACATTCGAGCTATCTCGGTACATTTATACCGTAAATCTCATTCAAAAAGGAGGAAGTTTCACCCATTTCGCAAAGAAGGATTATCCTATCTTTGCTTCCATTATTGACAAGGTACCTCATAATGTTGGGTACTGGATTTTTCAAGAAATGGTAAAATTTCGTTTTGCTTCCGTAAAAACTTCCTGAATTCCTTTTGCAAGCCTTATCTCTATCATCCTTTTTCATGAGAAAATTTGGTATATCCCTGCCAAAGAAAAACTAGAAAAACCTCAAGTGTTTGGAAGGCACATTTTGAACCTCATGAGAATCAATATGGATGAAGGTTCTGGTCAATCAAGGGCTCCACCTCAGTCAAGGCCAACCAGATCAAGAGCCACTCATTCCAGAGTTCAAGAAGCTCAAAGTGCACCTCCTCCTCCTCCATCCATCACAGCCTATGCCTTCTGATTTGGATGCAAGGATCAAAGAAATAGTTGACAAAGCTATTTCTGATTTATCAGAGGGAATCGAAGCAGAAATGGAAAAATTGGTCTCTGAAGTAAATCAAGGTCATAACAATCTGGTGGATACTCAGGAAGGTTTCAATATAGGCCAAGAAGAGCTGAAAGAAGGTCAGGCTGCACTGAAGAAGGAAGTAAAAGACATTAGTGGTCAGCTTGGAGATCATTCAGCAAGCATTTCTACTTTGCTGGTCACTATGATGAGTCTTAGTGACAAAATGGACCAAATTCTAAAAATCGCCCATAGCCGCTTCAAGTTCGGTTTGGGTGCATCTACTTCAACCGAACCAAGTTCTACTATGCCCAAAGTAGACTCTGAACCTGCACAACCACTGAACCACCCATCTCCATTGAACCTGAAGAAACCATTCTCACCAATCAGCCTGAGCCTCCCTCTCAACAAGACAAACCTTCTACCCCAGTTGCTCCACCCTTGTTTGCTGATGACAAAGGGGGAGAAAATCAAGAGTGAAAAGTGGAGAGAAACAGTCTTTGCATTGTAGTTTGTTTATTTCAATTGTATATTTTCTTTTGAAACTCTACTGCTTTGATCATTTCAATTGTATTATCTTTTGGAATCTTTCATATTTGCTTTTGAAACTCTTTTATGTTCTGCAATATGTTAAGACTCTGATGAATGATTATGATCTGCAATTTATTGTGTTTTTGGATTTCAGCTGCTAAACTCTGATTGCAATTCTCAAGCTTAATCTCTGAATGTCCAAAGTGTTTATTAATTGTTTTGATATTTGATGAATCTGAATTTTTCAAAAGCTGATTAATCTCTCGTTAGTTGATTAACATGAATGTTTCATGTTTGCTTTTCTGTTTCATTGCTAAAATTGAGTTAATCAAATCGCGCATCAAGTTTTCAAGTTTGTAAATGTTTTTATCAAAATTACTTTCTCTATGCTCAAATGATCAAATCTGTTTTTGAAAAGAAACAAATGTTTACAAGTGTTGTCATCATCAAAAAGGGGGAGAATGTTAGTTCTCAATGTGTTTTGATGATTAATAACAATTGTAAACATGAGAGAATGTTTTTGTCAAAGATTGGTAAAGCATGTTGATTTCAATTCAAAAACATTCGTCACATCGCCAAACTCGAGCTTGGGTATCCAAACTCGAGCTTGCCCCTTACAGAAAGAAAACCAAGCTATTTTGCATTTTCTAAACTTGAGCTTGGTCCATAAACTTGAGCTTGAAGGTTTTCAAAGTTTACTCATATACTGAGTAAGCTCGAGCTTGCACCTGTAAGCTTGAGCTTACGAAGGTTTGAGGATTTTATCAAGTTACTCAAATTGCAAACTCAAGCTTATTAGTTTTAAGCTCAAGCTTGCCTCTTCCGTAGACTTTTCTCACTAAGTTTACAAATATGTAAACTCGAGCTTGAAGTTACAAGCTCGAGCTTACCTCAAGCAAAATCCTTTAAACTTGAGCTTATCATTTTTCTCAGAGTTTGTGAGTTTACAAAAGTTGTAAACTCGAGCTTGGCATCCCAAGCTCGAGCTTGCATCGATAAAGTTTTCAAGTTTCCTTCAAAAAGTAAACTCAAGTTTAAGGTTGTAAACTCAAGCTTGCGTCTGACAAAAATCTTTCAAAGTTTTTAAAACCTTTGGCAAACTCGAGCTTGCCCTTGCAAGCTCAAGCTTGGGTCAGACAGAGAGCAATGTCATATTTTGAGCTTAGCAAACTCAAGTTTACACCTCTAAGCTCAAGCTTGCATTTTGTGAACTAAAATTATTTTTGACATGAATAGTGCCAAACTCGAGCTTACTCACTAATAAGCTCAAGCTTGCGTTTTTCCATTTTGGCTCTCAAAATGATTTCAAACATGTTTCCCGACAAATGCTAAACTCGAGCTTACACACTTACAAGCTCGAGCTTGAGACTTCCGAGGCAAAACTCAAGTTTTAAATGAAGACCAAACTCGAGCTTGGTATAGTAAACTCGAGCTTGGAACTTCGCAATGATAAGAACGCATCCGAGTGTATTTTGTTCAGTTTGATTTATGCTTTAGCTTGATTCTCGAATTGGTTGTATATGATTTATATGATTCATATCAATATTTCCTAACCAAATTTAACCATTTTGCTTATGAGATTTCAAGAGATCTAGGTTTGTTTTAAAGAAGACTTTAAGACAACAACTTGTGCAACTTGCAATATAATATTGTATCTCTCATCCAAAGCAATGGTTTACAACCTAGAAAGTAGGACAACCATTCTCCAAGAAAGAAAGCTAGCCTCCAAACAAAGCTAGACAACATTATACAACTACCTCCACTAAACATAACAAATGGGAACACATTCTTGAGGAGCCAAATTTCAAATATTCAAATCTCGCAACAACCATATTCAAACACATTTGTTCACAACAGCTAGATTCATGGAGACACACTCACAACAGCTATATTTTTGAATTAGATCAAGTCTCAACGGATCTACAACGTTCACAAGCTTCAAACCAGTATAAATACATGAAGCTTTGAAGTCTCGAAGTAGAGAAGACATACACGTAAAAACGCATACAAAGATCTCGCCTTTTACTACTTATATTTCTCATTTGTATCTTTGATACATTGTGCTTCAAGTGCTTATTTTATTCACTCTTTGAGAGAGTTCATTTCGTAAATCATTCTTTGTAAGAATCTCAAAGTTGTGGGACTTTGAGGTTGGGTTATCGATTACAACTTGTAAGGGGGAGTGTATCCTAGAGAGAGATAACTTTCGAGTACGAGTGTGTGTATCCGATTTGAGTGATAGTAGAAAAACCCGTGTCAGAGTTAATCCGGGGGTGATCTGGACGTAGGTCAAGAGTTAAGACCGTCTAATTTCTTTATTATCTAAATAGTTTATATCATTATACTTTTATTAAAGTATTATGTATAAATTGTAAATAAAGAAGTGGAAGGAAGCTGATGGAAAAGGAATTAGAGAGGCCCCTTACGTGTCAAGCTACTTCTTCTCTAACTCCATTTACCTTGGTTAAGCATCCCCACGAATAGAACCAACATGAGCAGTGGAAACCACGTATAATGAAGAAAAAGGGGATGGACGAAAGTAGAGAACATTAGTTAGCCGCCATGTCTTAGCGCACCAGAAGGGATTTTTCAAAATAACCTGATGCAGGACGGAAAAGGCATGATTCAATGAGAAGGAGGAGAAAATTAGACCAATAAAGGGGAAAGCGAGGAGATTCAATATTATTCCATTCATCAAAAGGTGTATAAAAACAGAAGAAATGATTTCAATAGTGACTTTCACTTTCTCAGAAATGACAACCACGTCCCATGTAAAAGAAATAATTGTTTTTGTCTGAGAAAGAGAAATAATTATAACCAAATCCTTTGAAATCATCAAATTATAATGAAGTTCTATGAAACCTACGAGACATTAATTCTAAATGTGAAAAATACAATTTTTCCCTCTTTCATTTTGCCCACTTGGCTCTTCTAATTTGTCTTTTCATTTTAAATAAAAGAGGAAAAATGATATTTTTACATCTAGAATTAATACACCTAAATCTTATGAGAATTTACTACAATTAAATGATTTCAATGGACCTTATTGTGATTACCTTGGGACCTAGTTGTCATTTCCCCCACAAAAATATTATAATAATATCAAATAAAAAATGTATCTAAATAAATTTAAACCATTAAAATTTGAAATAAAATCCAAATAGCTTATATCTTTTATGAAAGTATTCCATATATTTCTTTTAACTTTTATAGGATATTAAACCTCAACCGTTTAAAGTTGATCTAATAGTGAGAATAAAGAAGAGGCTCATTTCCTGCCTTTTTTAGGCTTCAACCTAGTCTTAGAAATTAAAGTGAAAACCCTCTACAATACTAATATTAATGAAAATCACAAATTAATGATAAAAGATAGCAACCAAATTAATATTAAAATAATATATTCCCTAATAATGAAAAATATCAAAAATGTTAATCAATCAACTATTTCATATCGCATCACTTATAGTATATACAAATTAGGGATATCCAAAAGTTGTTATTCCCCAAGTTGTGCGGTCACGCAGGTCTTGAACTTATCATTGGGCTAAGTTGAAACAATTATCCTATATATAAGGACTTGATATGTTTCTATATATATAACCAAAAAAAAAAGAAGAGAGAGAGTACATATATACTCCTCTAGATTTCATATATAGAAAGTATTGGTACTCGAATTTAGATTTTTTGACCAATATCTATATATAAAACAAATTTCGCTTAACAAATGAAAAGTTCAAGTTCACTTGCCTTAAAATTATAAGACACTTTTAGCATATTTATACTCCCAATTAGCTAATGATTTTTTTTTTATTCTTATTTAATAGGATGTCTCAATTAAGAAAACCTACAAAAAATACCTTATAATTTAGAAAGGAAGAATATATATGTAAGTTTGAAAATAATACCTAAAATATTTGTATAAATTATATATTTCTTTCTTTTAATATTTATAATGTATAATGTTTTGAAATTCATTATCGTCGACCATTTCTTATTACTACCCCCCCCCCCCCCCCCCCCCCGGACGGGTAAAAAAAAAAGACAAAAACAAAACAAACACACACACTAAATTATTATATAAAATTAATAATTGTACAAAGTTTAATTTACATAACTGCCACCTTCTCGTGCTTATAAATGGCGTATCTAACTCCATAGAGGATTACTCCAACAACGTATCCAAAAGAGAATAATTAAGCACTCCCTTCAATGGCTTCTCGCGCCACCACCCCTCTTTTCTTTCTTCTTCTTCAACTCACTATTTGTTATTTTCTTCTTCCAGAAATTCTCACTTCATCCATCATTCCTCTAAAATCACCTTTCATGGTAATCTAAGCTTCACCTCACTACCTCTTTTAGAATATATTTCTATATATGCACTCATCATCCTCTACAAAATCTTACATATATAGTATTATTGCTTATGTTGTCATAGGGGTTTCACCGCCATTGAAGGCTAGAGTTATCGTTTCAGAGAAAAACTCTGATTTTAGAGCAAGAAGAAGCAGCAGTAGAATATCAGAACCAATAACTTCAGACGTCTCACGAGTTGAAGATTCCACGCATCCATTAACATATAGTTGGATTAAGGAAGAAGATAAAGAAGCTAATTCGGAGGTAGCGTTTTAATTAATTTGTAAACATTTTTAACTATAATCTCAATGCGATTCATGCACGTTCTTATAAGAAATATACATATACATATACATACATATATATATAGGGTTTATCATTTGTTATGTCATTTGACATAAGGTTTTATCAAGTCACCACAAAACTACGTCATTTTGGGAGTTAGGGGAATCAATGAAGGGTGTTTTGGTATTTATTATATGAATTTTACCAAAATACCCTTCATTGATTCCTCTAACTCCCAAAACGACGTCGTTTTGGGTGTTAGAAATTAATGTAGGGTGTTTTGATATTTTTGTTTTTGTATTTATTATTTGAATTTTTCCAAAATACCCTTCATTGATTCCGCTAACTCCCAAAACGACGTTGTTTTGGGTGTTAAGGAATTAATGAAGGGTGTTTTGGTATTTTTATTTTTGTATTTATTATATAAATTTTACCAAAAAACACTTCATTAATTTCCCGAACTCCTAAAACGACGTCGTTTTGGGAGTTAGGGGAATTAATGAAGGGTGTTTTGGTATTATTGATTTTGTATTTATTATATAAATTTTACCAAAACACCCTTCATTAATTCTCCCAACTCCCAAAACGATATAGTTTTGGGGTGACTTGATAAAACCTTATGTCAAGTGACATGACAAATGATAAACTCACATATGTGTGTGTGTGTTTGTGTGTTGAGTTTGATGTCATATCTATTAATTGTTTCGATTTGAAAAAATTTAAAGGCTAGCGTAATGAATGAGGAGATCAGAAAGAGAGTGGAAGCCATTATAATGAACTTGGAATCAAATGAAGGAGAGAAGAGCATATCGCCCTCGGCATATCCCACAGCAATGGTAGCTCTGTTGGAAGATGTGAATGGAAGTGGGTCCCCCCTGTTCCCTCAATCTCTTCAATGGATTATAGACAATCAGCTTCCTGATGGTTCATGGGGAGATGCTGATATCTTTGTGGCTTATGATAGGCTTATTTGCACCTTAGCTTCTCTTATTGTTCTAACACACTACAACGTTCATCTTGAACAAGTTGAGAGAGGTGATTAACTACTCCCTCCAGTTTTTAATGTAAAACCTATTTACCTAATTTGATTAGATTAAAAAAGTTAGTTAAGTTGGTTAATATGACATTTCCTCCCTAAAACACCCTAATAAACTTCATTAATTTCTTGCATCTCTCTCTCACTTGATTATTGTTTAGGAAACATTAATAAGGGTAGGTTAGGAAATTAAAAGAATGACAAATATGAGAAATATATCTTACATTTAGCTCTAATATAAACTCCCAAATTAGCTCTTGCATTAAGAACCGAGAGTAATTAACATTAATTGTGACTACTCTTAAAACCTTAATTGTTGCAGTTAAAGTAACTCGTACGTACTTGTTATAAATTATGTAGGGCTAAAATACTTCAGAGAGAATGTGAACAAACTGGAAACGGAGAATAGAGAGCACATGACATGTGGGTTCGAAGTTATTCTGCCGTCGCTCCTCCAAGTGGCAAAAACTTTGAACATTGATGTGCCTGACGTCTTCCCTGCCCTTGAAGAAATATTGGCAAGGAAAGAAACCAAGCTCAAAAGGTACAGCACTCCCATTATTTCTTCTCTCTTGTTCCTCACACTCAAGAGGGAGACACAACTATAAGAAATTAAGATGACGATTGTAATTACTCCCTCCATTTCTAAATGTAGAAGCTAGATAACAACTCAATTAAATCATTTTTATGAGCTGATTTTTTTATTTTCTTTTTGAATGTGTCTGTCCTTTTTTCTAAGTTACATTTTAGAGATGCCTGAACATTTAATGCATTTAACTAATTAGGGAAAGATTGAAAAATATGAAACATATGTTTGATATTTATGACAAGATCAATTCTCTAAATATGTCATGTATTAAGGACCAGAAGGAGTATTGCCTTTAACTAATTTTACTGATTTATTAATCTACGTAATTCAATTATTTGTAGCTTATAAAAAGGACCAAGAGGAGTAATTTGTAATAAATGTGCTTACATTTTAATTATTTGTATTGTAAACTACCCTAATTGATAAAACCCCTTTAATATGTGCAAATAATAAGATACGATGTTACATGTATGATTCAAGCAAACCCTTCCACTAGCTACTATATTTTGGACTGGAGGGAGTAATACACACATAGGTCTCATTTATAAGATTCAACGTATCATTTGGTGTTGACTAATTTTATGATGTGAAAAGGATACCGATGGAGGTGTTGCACAATGTCCCAACATCATTGCTCTTCAGTTTGGAAGCAATACCAGGGCTTCAATGGGATAAGCTTCAGAAAGTGAGAAGCAAAGATGGCTCTTACTTGTTTTGTCCTTCTTCCACTGCTTTTGCTTTCAACCAAAGCAAGGACCCACATTGCCGCAATTACTTAGACAATGTTGCCCAGAACTTTAAGGGCGGAGGTACGACTATATATATATATCAACCTAGTCTACAAAAATAAAATAAAATAAAATCCTTTTGGTCATTATGATTACAAATTGTATATAATTGTTCAACGGAATGGAATCAATCTTTCACTCACTCAACAATTCTCTGATATTTTAGTCCCGGAACTCTACCCCATAGATATCTTTGAACAATTATGGATTGTTGATCGATTGGAGCGCTTGGGAATTGCAAGATATTTTCAACCAAAGATTAAAGAGATGCTAGATTATATTTACAGGTATATTTAACCGTCTTCACTTCGAGGATATCATGCCGCCAAATTTATCTTAGACTTAATTTTAGTCAAAACGTCAAAGTCAATCTTTCCACCATAATTTACATACACTACCATAATTTTGTTCCTAAATGCAATCACTTCAGAGTGCAACATAAGTTTTCAGATCTATTTATTAAGAATTTTAGTTAATAAATGTTTCCAATAAAAGGTACAACTTAATTTATTTGTTCCAAATCCAAAAAACACGTATACCTTAATCTATTTGATTGTAATATGTGCATATTCAGCTATTTATTACATCTATCCTTATTATTCAAAAAATATGCTGAACTGGTCTTAACCAATTCAATTGCTTTCGTGAAACATTATTCTACCAAACGCTAACAACAATGCCTTAACAGAAGTTGGAACGAGAGAGGTCTTGGATGGACAAGATATTCTGATTTGCCAGACCTTGATGATACATCTATGGCGTTCAGGCTACTCAGATTGAATGGCTATGACGCTTCCCCTTGTAAGTAAAATATCATTAGGTGATATGTATTATAGCTATAAACAGATAGCTACTAATTTATTTAACTTTCCCTTTTTTGCCAGAATTAATTTAACTATGCCAATAACTAATTTTGATCACGTTGCGCGTATTTAATTTGGTAGGCGTGTTTGAAAATTTTGAGAAAGATAGAAAGTTTTTCTGCTATCCTGGGCAATCAGATGAAGGAGCAACAGTCATATTCAATTTTTACAGAGCAACTCAAGTTCAATTTCCAGGAGAGACTATTCTTGATGAAGGCAAGAATTTTGCAATTAACTTCTTGTCAAAGAAACGAGATACTAATCAAATTCTTGATAAATGGATCATATCCAAAGATCTATCTGGAGAGGTACATATGTTTTATTTTATTCAGGTTTTTTTTTCTAATTAATAACCATAGTTTGATTTTGTATTTTTATTAATTAATTCCCCTAAACAAAATTAATAGGTAAGTTATGGATTGGATTTTCCATGGTATGCAAGCTTGCCTCGTGTAGAGACCAGATTTTACTTAGAACAATATGGCGGTGGAGATGATGTCTGGATTTCCAAGAGCCTTTACAGGTGATTAAAATGTCTCAACAAGATGATCTAGATATTCAGATTTTGCACTGACATGTACATAAAATTAAACATTGAACTCAAATAATACTTTAATTTCCTTTTTCTTTTTTGGCAGGCTGCACAAAGTAAACAATAACGTTAATCTTGAACTTGGAAAATTAGACTATGATATGTGTCAAGCTGTGCATAGGAGAGAATGGAAGAGAATACAAAAGTAAGAAAAATCCTACTTCACTTCAATATATAATACTTTTAGAATAGAAAAATAATGATATCAATTTTTATTCAAAAACCCCTAATATTTAAGAAATGACGTATACACGAGTTTGAACTGTCAGCAATCCAATTAGATCAAACTTTTAAATTAATTATTTTCTTATTATATGATGGATTTTTATACAGGTGGCACTCGGAATGGGGACTGGAAAGTCTTGGATTGAGTAAAGAAAGGCTTCTTTTGGCTTACTTTTTGGCCGCAGCCAATATTTTTGAGCCTGAGAGGTCTCAAGAACGGCTTGCATGGGTCACGACTTCTGCTCTGATTCATACACTTAGAACCACATATCAGGACCAAAATCAAAGAAAAGCCTTTGTGCATGAGTTCAATGACAGCAGTACCTCCTTAAATGAACGGTAATCACGTACACTTCTTATGGAGCGGTAGTTATCTCATAAATTTTTAATTTTAAATAAAACCATTACCACCTCCTGTCCAGTGGACTTTTTTGAGAAATGTAGGAAGCTAAATAAATAATTTCAAAGGATTTATATTTTATTGTTTTTTTCATTAATCTACCTAATTTATAAACTAATATATAATCTAATTATACACAACATTTATTACCATTAAGTAATTTATTCAACTTTCTTAATCCCTCTAAAAAAGTCAATTAAGTCTTATATTAAGGACTGGAGGGAATACTTCATAATATGCATTATTTGCAGATGGCTGAATAAAAACAGGAGCAGGGAGGGTCTTTTAGGGACTTTACTAGAAACTGTGCATTCCTTCTCTCAGAGCTCACCATCTGCTAGCTTCGATATTCTTCATGACGCAGTAAGTCTGTCTATGATTCATGAACTTTTGATGAGTAATTTATTCTTTTATATTCTAATAAGTTTAGGTGAGCTGGATCTCAGGGCTCACTAGGGCCAAAGTATGCCTCCGGACTCAGAGAACCTATAAAGTATTTACAAATCACCCACTAATAGAATCCTCACAACTGATCGATGAGAGGGGATTTGTTTGATGTGTAATTTATGTTGGCATTATAATGATGTTTGAATAATTAATGCAAGCAGTGGACAAAGTGGCTATTGGGATGGCAAAGCGAAGGAGATAAGTGGGAAGGAGATGCTGAGCTGTTGGTGAACATGATTCATAATGCTTCCTACCAACTTTCTCAGGACTCTCAGCTCAATCTTCACTATCAGAGACTTGTGCAACTCTCTAATCAACTCTGCCATCAATTGCGTTCTCTCCAAAAAACCAAGGTGATTACTAATTAATAATTAAGAATCATTGATTAATTGATAGTGGGATTATTTTATATTCTTATGGTATATATACTCCTTCCAGTCCTTTTTATAAGAGCTCGAAAATCAAATTATGCAGTTTAAAAAAACAATTAAAATTGATAAAAAGCAATCCATATGTAGGAAAAGAACTATTCTTTTCAAAGCATGCCCTTATTTATAAAGGGGCAAATAAGAGAGATAAAGTAGTAATGAGAAAAAGTATGAAAGAGAATATAGTATGGGAAAAAAGATGAGGAGAGATAATATAATTAATTAAGAGCACAAATGGTAAAAACACATTAAATGTTTAGACAACCAGAAGTAGGATCTTATAAAAAGGATAAGACAATTTAAATTTCATTTTTTTTATAAAAAACGACTGAAGGGGGTATACACACACATATATGCATGTGCTATATATAATTTCCTTATATATCTTGTTTGAGAATTATTTATAACAGGAAAACAATAGTAATGGAAGCTGGAACACGGGGAAGACAGAAATAGAGGTGAAAATGCAGAAACTGGTGCAATTGGTGCTTTCTTCTAATAATGGCATGGATCTCAACATGAAAAAGACATTCCTTACTGTCACTAAAAGCTTTTACTACGCGGCTCACACTGATCCAGACACTATCAACTCTCACATTGAAAAAGTCCTCTTCCAAAAAGTCATATAATAATCTTCAGAAGCTGCTTGAGCAATACTTAATTGTGTCTTCGCGTCTCCTCAATATATACATCTGAAATTTATATTTACATCTTTATAAGCATAGTTGGGAACACACACAACGAATTAGTACTGTTGTTGAGTGAAAGGGCTGGGGAAACAGAAGCGTCATTGGATTGACCTTGAAATTGTGAATTGTGATGATGTTTCCGATAAGCTGCCAGTAATAAAAATGTTATGATTTATGAATAATGCCCATAAATCTCAAAAGAAATATATATATGTAATATGTGTGTGTGTCCCAAATTTCATTGAAATCTAACAAGTCCCGTGAATTTAATAATTATCAGTTTGACTTGTAAGGGACGTAACTCAATTTATGAATATTAATTTTCTTGAGATATATTAGTAATAAATGAAATTGAGGAATCAATTTTTGCTTATTTTCTTAAATGGACATTTTGGATGATTTACGCTTAAATATTAAATTTTTTTATTTTGGGTAAATTAAAATAAAGGACCTAGAGAAAATAATATTTATTATAAAGGACCATAAAAATTTTAATTACTTAGAAGAACCGAACATCATAATATAAATTTAAAATTACTAAATTGTCCCTAATCAAACCTCTTGTATTATCTCTTGTATTCATAATTAAAATAAATAAATAAAATTAAAACTAAAAATGCCTATCATGATATGATCATAATTAACAACTGTTAAACTCATATTTTTCTTAATTTTTATTTTTTACCAATTTATATCGTCAAGTCGTTGATATCAATTAAGCTCTTTTTGTAAAAATAAAAACTAAATGCATTTCATATTTTTCAGGATATAATAGGTTAATTATACTTTTTAATTTTATTAACATTGCATGAATTTTTTAACCCACATAAATTGCTTCTAAAATAAAAATAAATCATACAAATTTTCTTGGTTTAACATATATGATAAATTATAAAAGACCTTGACTTTTATTAGAATTATATAATACCATTTTTAATTTAAGTTATTGTTGATTTTATAATTTTGAATTGACGAAGGCATAATTTTTTTTTCATAGATATATATTCAAGTTGTAAAAAATGAAAATGGAGAACACTTTTGTTTAATTTAATGAAATTTTGAATTTTGTATTAGTTTTAAAAATAGAATGGGTAGGAGATTGTAGGAGAAAATGCAGAAGATTTTAGAATTAGAAACATTTTAGTACTTTTAATTTTATACTTTTATATTTGGTCCTTCTAAATAAATACAATTTTTATGGTCATTCTTCATAAATATTTTTCCCCCTAGGTCCTTCATTCTACTTTTTCCTTGTCTTGTTTATAGCAGAAAAAATAGGGAAAATCTCATATAAAACGCCTTAAATAGCTAGGGAAATTCTAAATCAGGTTGACCCAATTTAGAATTTTAAAATATGAGCAAAATGACTTCATTTTACTCTCTTAGTATTATCTGTCCTCTCTCTCCTCTCTTAAAAAAGTTATATTGTTATGTAACTTAGTTTTGTGTATATATTAACATTAATACATAATAAAATAAGGGTTTAATGTTTCGGTTTTACTCGAAATATTTCTTCTACCACACTCACATAAAAGTGAGTGGGTCTTACTAATGTTTTCTCTCTCTTCTCTTTATAATGGGATCCACTCATTTTATGTGAGTGTGGCAGAAAAAATATTTCTGCAGCAAAAGCAGAAACATTAAACCCATAAAATAAAATATGACTTGTTTAAATCAAAGAAATTCTTGTGTTCCCAAAGAATTACCAAGAATAATTCAAGCCAAAAAAGAAAAAGAAAATCATAACTCCAATATCAATTAAATGATTTTTATTTAAACACTGTCAATTTAAAAAATTATTTTTGGAAGAAAACAACTTAAATTTGTTTTGTTAATTCCTTAATTATAGAATTCTGACTTGCATGGTATAAAATTTGGTTTTTTATGTTAATGAAACTCTTTTTTTTTTTTAAATTCCATTAATGAAATATTTGATATATATAATATCACAGAAGTCAGATTTTTTGTGATCAACATAGTTTAATTTTGTTCTCATAAAAAAATCAGGTAAGAAATAATATTTTTTATTCTGAATATTTAACAAAAAATTCCTTTGATTGTTATTGGAGTTATGCTTTCCTTTTTTTTAGAAGCTTGCATTATTCTAGAGGATCCTTCCAAACCACAAACCCAAAAAAAAAAAAAAAAAAAAAAAATCTTATCATATTTTATTTTAGGCTAAAGTATATGTTTGATCTTTTATAGTTGCCTCTGGTATCATTTTAGTCCCTTAAGTTTGTAAAGTACACATTTGAAACCGTTAGTCTGACTTAACAGAAAATACTGATTCAACAATTTTAAGTGATGATTGTGCAATTAAATGATTATCAAACATGCTTATACGTTAGTATTTTAATAAATTAATATTTAAAGTCCTATTA
This sequence comes from Acacia melanoxylon, assembly GCA_019022615.1. Classification (NCBI taxonomy): domain Eukaryota; kingdom Viridiplantae; phylum Streptophyta; class Magnoliopsida; order Fabales; family Fabaceae; genus Acacia; species Acacia melanoxylon. Next base: position 1,644,416 of record JAFJYJ010000071.1, on the reverse strand, counting down.
ATTGAAAATAGTTAATCTTCTTCAATATATATATATATATATATAATCTTCACAAACCGAAAAACCGTAAAGCATATATGAAGATTAAATATTTTTCAATTAATATAATTTAAAATAGTAACTTATTAAAATACTAACATATAAGCATGCTTGGTCAGCATTTAATTGCACAGTCATCGCTTAAAATTGTTGAGTCAGTATTTTCCATGAAGTCATACTAACGGTGTTAACATTAAGGGATCAAATGTGTACTTTAGAAACTTAAGGGACTAAAATGAAATCAGAGGCAAACATAAAAGACCAAACGTATACTTTAGCCTTTATTTTATTATACATCAATATTTATATACACAAACTTATTGAAAAAAATAAGTTACAAAGCATTAAAATCCTTTTAAGAGGAGAGAGGAGATTATGAGAGGGCAATAAAGTTGTTCAACCCTCATTTTGAAATACAAAATTGAGTTGATAATTTAATTAGAGATTTATTGAATATAATTTACCAACTTGATTTAGAATTTCTCTATTTAGGTATAGCTTTATATGGGATTTTCCCAAAAAAAATATATCCTAATGTTTATAACATTTCTTGTTTGCTTACGCCTAATAAGAAAAAGGTCTGGCTTATATTCAAGTTTAATCAATTTTAAATGAATAAACTTGATCATACTAACACTTCACTCATTTAAGATTTCGAGTAAAGCTGCACTTACTCATTTAAAATGCTAATAATGTGTTTATATCTATCAATATAATAAAAAGATAAATTGAATATTTTTCAATGAAAAACTTGGGATCAAATGCCAGGTTAAGAATTAAGCCATCTACTTAACACTTCTGCTTAATTTGAACAAACCACATTTAACTAATTAAGTAATCCAAAAATAACTAAAGAAATAAATTAAAATCGTTGAATCAAACACCCACAGATGTTCAGGGTCAATCTAATCATATGTTTAATCTAGATATAAGTGTTATACACATGAAATACTCATAAATTTATATAAATTTTATACTATTGTCTATATATATGCTTTCTAATTCCAATCCCCTCCGAATTAAATGCCCGCTTACCTCCAACCCATTTTTTTTTTATGTAAATTGATATTACTTGTAAGTTATAACATGACATGATATATACAATCTATCTGATTTTTATGATATGAAATATATAGTTTATTATAAGATACATTTTTCAAAATTAAGCTTTTAGTTTATTATGCGTTTAGGTTGAAAATTATTCATTTAATTTATTATAAGCTTCAAAAGTGTAACATCCCATTTTCAAAAGCAGTATAATTTTTTTTTTTCATCGTAGTAGAGCATCGGAGCGATTGAGTAACGATACATATATTTATAAATGCCGTAAGTCCGTCGATTACAAAAATGGTACAATGACCGAGAGTTTTTAAAGTGAATAGCAACAAAAGTGTCTCCCCGGCAAAAGAACAGCCATGCCGTGTCAACAAAAAAGAGATCTTCAAGGATCTCTATGCGGCCTGCTTGCCTTTCTCCTCGGTCCTCCTGAACCTGACGCTATTTTAAATGCTGAGGTCCAAATGCACATCGGACCTCAGGTAACGGTTAACCTCATATTTACATACACAACATATGGAAGACATCATAGCATTAATCAAAACATAAGTATATAGCAGATGGAAGATTAATATAACAACGACACATCTCATGTAAAGTTATCTATGCTAACAAGACACATCGCATGTAAAGTTATCTACGTTAACGACACATCTCATGTAAAGTTATCTATACAATTCACTCGTATAGTCGTCTATCACATATAAGTATACAATAAATATCAGAGTTAGTGTTACGGTACGCGAACGTACCTTTTTGGCGGTACAACCGAACTTTTACAGAAAAACGGTAAAATTTCCGACAATGGGAAAAAAAGCGGTGTGACGCGGCACAACAAATGGCACAACAACAATGTACGATTATCTCGGATATCCTATAAGGATAATATTTAACAACTTTTAGCAGCATAACAGGCATTTTAGGTACAAATTACCATTTTGCCCCCGAACCCCTAATCGGCGGAATTTCGCCAAAGCTTCATGTTTTCGCTCTATCTCTCCGAATTTTGACAGATCTTTTCCCTCATCATATTTTCGAAATATATATCATATTTACCCCTAAATATGATATCTAGACTATCTTGAAAAATTAAAGATAAATCTAGCATTCCTACTATATCTACCGAAAGAACTACCGAAACTAAAGACTAGGGACCAAAGAACTTACCCAGACTTTGCTCAGACTTTCTCCAAAGCTTCTCTCTCTAACTTCTCTCTAAGAGGCAGATTTTTGGTGTGAGAAATGAAGAAGAGGAGCTTGGTATTTATAGAAGAGACGGATGGCAGAACGGTAAATAATTTGAACTTCAGTCTTGACGAATATGGACCGTAGGATCGCATTTTTGAGGACAAAACACTCTTGGCCATCCATGGTCAAGATCGAAATCTAAGAGACCTAAAGTCAATGGATGAGTTGTCATCCATGATGGCTCTTGCTTTATGGCCTCCGGCCCGATAAAGCTACCCGATCGGTGTCCGTTTCGCGCGATTTCGCATAAACTCAAAAATCCGGGCGTGTAACTTTGAAGATCTTTCCATCCTCTTTCATATTATCTATTTGGATCCTCTTTTTGATCATATCCAAGTATTCTCCGGTGCGTCGGAAGATATTCGGACAAACGTGTCCGGTTACGGAAATCGCTTAGATAGAACCAACTTCGGACAACAATTCACCAATCGTAAAACGTCCGGTTGTTGCCTAACTTAATCTCGTGTTTAAAAATACGCAATTGTTTCTATAGGTTCTCACTTTGCCTATCGACTCTACTCTATCGATCAACTTTTTGTCTTATTTGAAATCGGGGTTTTCGGTTGCGGAAACAACGCACAGTAAATTCTTTCTTCGTGTAAAATTCCACTTGTTCTTAACTTGATCGGTCGAAAATACTTTTACCTCTGGTTTACTGTAGAATTTATTTCTAACTTTTCCCTCGGTCACTATAAGGCGACTCACCGCATTATATTATTATTTTATTCTAATTACCTTCACATTTATTTTTTTTTTCTTTTATTTTTTATTTATTTTTCTAAGCATAAAATATTTTATTAATTTTTTTTAATATTTTCGAATTTCTCCAATTAAAAATAATTATTTAAATTATTTTTAATTCATTTACTTTATACCTTAATTATCCCATTAATTACCGATTAGCCACTTACTAATTTTTGATAATTTTCTTAATTAGGATAAATCATTATCTCACAACTATTTTACTTACATTGGTATTTTATATCCCATGTAAAATATTAAAAATCATGGGGTCACTTATGATCCCAAAATAATACTTAATTTTACCTCATTATTTTTCAAGGGAAATTATCCCAAAAATTCCTAAAATTAGAGACAACATACTTTCTAATTTTTAACAAATATTTAATTGCCTCCTGGGATTTATCATAATATATTTAGGCCATTTAATGCCTCAAAAATACATTTTATGGATTTTAGCTCTTTATCTCTCCTAATTTCCATAGTAATTACCTTAGAAAATAAAATAATTATTACTTATTATTTGAAACCACATGTTCACCTATTTTCAATAGGTATTATCTATTGAAATATAATATTCCAGATAAATAATTATCCGGGTATTACAAAAGGAGTAATTGTTTCAAATTGATACAAAAAAGAAATACTTATATCTCATATACATGACATATTTGGGTGAAAATGAAAAAAAAAAAATGTATTGTGATGGAAATTTAATATCTGGAATAATTTCAAGGAAATGAATTTTATTTTGAGAAAAAGAAAAGAAAATACTACTTGAACTTCAAAATCTCATATTAGTCTTGTTACCTACAAAAGTATAGGTATTAAATACAAGAGTAAAGTAATCATGTATGAATGCGTCTTGAATAATTGTTCTGGGTTTCTGCCGTAGGTATGGGAGAAGACAGTTAGATTGATGAATTTTAGCGTCGTATAAATGTGTTGGAATAATGCGATCAATCGATGAATGCTTACCAATGTTGAAAAGAAAAAAAGAAAAAAAGAAAGGTCAACAACAGACAACAACTTGTTCTTGAAACTTCTCATCCTGTCTGCCAGCGCCTCGGTAGCGCAGTGGCATGATGGCTGGTCTTGTACCAGTGTTTCCCGGGTTCGATCCCTCCCAGGGACCATTAGGTCCCCAATCAAAAAAAAAAAAAAACTTCTCATCCTGTCTCAGTTTCATCGTATAAGGAAAATGGAAATTGCCCAAGTGCATATTCCTATGACCCTCAAAATAGAGAATATTTTATGAATTTTTTATATACTCTATTTAGTCAAAGACCATGTTTGTTCAATTAATTCACTGTTCCACCAACCGATGAAACTTGAGCGCCGGCTTCAATGCCGACCGTTGCACTTGCATAATCCAGATATAGTTTCAATAGTCCATATTTAAAATTTATAACTGATTATCCTAAAATAAAAACCATTTGTTTGAAAAAAACTAATAGTTAAGAGATTATTTTAGATTCTGCATACTTTAAAATATTTTTTTACGAAAATTAAAAAGGTAAATATGGACTGTCCGAGTTAAATTTGGACGATCCAGATTTACTGCCCAAACTGAACCCATGAAACTTCTATATAAAAATTCCAATGTTTTGTGTCATAATTTCGAGTATATAAGATCACCAGCCTCTGTATCAAAACTTCTTTATCCACTAGGTGCCAGAAAATCAAATAACATACATAAATGTGCATCCATTATTCCATTTGATTGAAATAAAAAGTTTGAATATTTAAATAATAAATCATCATTCTAAAAAGACTAATGATGAGTGAATTCATTGTATATATCCTTGTTGCAGAAGAAATAGATTAGAAGACTGTATGCTGAAAGTATGAATTTGATTTAGTTTGACCCGATATCTATGGGAGACTTTTAAGATTTTTGTTGAGTAGACTAATGGTCTCTGTTTTTTTGACCTGTGACTAATGGTCCCTTTTGAATCAATATAGAAAGAAGACTATATTCTACTAAGAAAAGATATAGATATGGAATAAAATGTAATTGCATTCGAATATTCAAATTAAATACTAAATTGATTTTCAAATAAAAGTTGGTATTGTTGCATATGCATGTTTAATTTTCCTTAGCCATACTATTTGATAGTAATATATGTGGAAGATTTTTCATTTAAACCATTTCTTTCTTACACAAGAAATTCTAACTGAAATTGGTCTATTTTTCTATATATATATATATATATATATATAAATTCCTCCCATCCAAAATATAAGACACGTTCTAAAAGAGTTCTTTGTCCATAACATAAATTATGTGGAGAGTTATTAATGCTTATATGCCAATTTTGCCCTGATAATTAAATGTTTAAATGTGGCTCATAGTATTTTTTCTCTCCCCTTCAAAACGTTAATTAATATGAGTAAATGAGTTATACTTTTTCTTGGTTATGGTGAGGTGATTTAGGGGTGAAAATATACTAGGCTTTAACCAAATAAGCACACCCCCGCGACAAAGGTTTAAAGCATGGGTCTAAGCTTGAACCGGCTTATATTTTAATTATTGAATTATATGCTATATTAATACTTATTTAGTAAGTTTTTACGAGTTTACGATTCAAGTTCACAATACGAGTTTACATCACTGTCATAAGTTTACTTAAAGTTTGACAGTCTTGGAGGTGATACATGGTTTAAAATTTTATAATGTAAATTATAATAAAAGCAAAACAAAATTAGGAAACCAAGTATTCAATTCAATTGTCTTATTTGATACTTTGAATACACAGAGACTTATTAATTATCACTCTGGTTCTATTTATAAGTCGATTTTGACTAAAAAAATGTAGTCCTATTTATATGTCCAGTTTCATGTAATAAATGAGATTGTGACAATTTTATTCATGAAGATAGAGAAAGAAGAAACAGTTGAAAAATACCCAATCATAAATGAGGGCAAAGTTGAGAATTTACCCCGTAATCATTGAGTTAATTACCTTTCCTTGGTATGTGAGATTTGGTTAAAATGGACTTATAAATAATATCAGAGTGGTATAATAAAAGTAAAAAAAAAAAAAAAAAAAAAAAAAGGAAACCAAATATTCAAATCAGTTGTCTCATCTGATACTTTGAATACACGGCGGCTTATTAATTATGAAACAAAATCCTTATTTGATACATTGATGGACTATGAACGATGTTATCATGGAACTATATAAACTACTATAACTACAAATAAGAATAAGAAGATTTGATACTTTGAATACACGGCGGCATATTAATTATGAAACAAAATCCTTATTTGATACATTGATGGACTATGAACGATGTTATCATGGAAGTATGGAACTATATATACTACTATAACTACAAACAAGAATAATAATAAGAATAAGAACAACAAACAAAAACAAGTAACAAGGCTAAATTGTATAAAACCCCATGAATTTTAGGTCAGTTACATATAATCCCTGACATTTCAAAGTTTAAATTTAACACCGAAGCCCCCCCTACCCTCTCATTTTTTAACTATTAACCTCCTGCCGTGAAGTGACCGTTATCATTAAAGTTTAGGGGGTTTTATGAAATTAATAATTTATATAGGATACCACGTAGAAGAAGAATAATTTTTTAAAAATATAAAAATAAAAATGTCATCATTTGTATAACATTTACTTATGTTTCGGTGTGGAACACAAATGTCTAACCTCTAGGGGCTAGTTGATGATTAATGTAGGATCTAATGGCTCCCAAGGATGTACCAGTGATTAAACACCCAAGAGAGGCTTATCCGGCGCTATCTATAGATAAGATAACTCCGAATAGGAAGATCACCAAGCTACACGAAGACGGAATTCCGTCAGAGGGGTGGGGTGTGTGCTTAGTGTGACAGAATGTAAATAGTAAGGGAGAATGCTTTGTGTACCGTTCACCTGGAGAATATCTCCTTATTTATAGTGAGGTCAAGAGGATCCGATTCCCTTGGTTGCACGTTCTCATTATTAGCATGTTCCATCTCCCAATACCTGCACTATCGAGTTATGGGATAATGGGTTCTTCCCTGATATATCGTGACAACTGCCATTGTGTCCTTGTTTGGACCTGACCTTTCCAGGCCCGTTACTTGGATCCATAACAGTTGCCCCCAAGCTCGGTTGCTCGAGTTTCCGAACTGCCGAGTTTGTTCAAGCACAAAATCCCGACTTTTTGGGTGAGAGTCCTCTTTGGCCCTCTCCTCGAGTGTTAACTGACTTGCTCAGATTTTGGTGTCGGACTATTCGATGAAACATCATGACTTCTTTTTCCTTTTGATCTCTTGACGTCTCGATCTCACTCCGCCGAGATTATTATCCGAGTTCCTCTCGCTTACCTTTATGCACTTTCCTTCCCTATCCGGGGTATTACGTAAAAGTACCGAGATTCCTGCGGGCATGACTATTCACTTAACATGGTGTCTTTTCGCTTGCCCACGTCGCATCGTATCACCGCTATTCCTAACACTTAAAGCCATGTACCCTTAAGAGCCGCCATTGGTTATCGTGCTCATTAATTTCTCACGTCGTTTCATACTCGTCATGATTGCTCCTTTTTAGGGTTTTTCCCTTGATCTCCTCGTAACTGACGAGACGACTGGTCTCCCAAACGTCAAGACTCTAGCGCATTTATAAATACCCCGCATTGCCTCTCATCATCACTTTACACAAGTTTGCTTTCTCCTGCAAAAAGTTTGACAGAGCCCTCTCTTCCAAGCTTAAGCCTCCTGTATCCTCTCGCTGCCAGGTATACTTCAAGTTCCTAATCTGTTCTTCGCCTCTGCTATATTTTCTTCCTTTTTGGTTTCGAACCAACTATTGTACATGTCATTCGTAATTGTAGTGCATTCTTCATTTTGGGGATTGTTTCCTTACGCTTGTTTTTGAGTTTTCCTGGGTGTTGACGGACTGCGATGACTACACTTGAATTCCTCTCAGAACGAGAAAATGTTGTAAAACCATTGTGAAGCACTATCCCCGATCGAGTCTACGCAACACCCCAGGAGCTTTCTGCACTTATTTTGCTTGTTTCCTTGATGCACTCTGGGGTTGCTTATCTTGCATTCTGGGTTTTGTAATCTGTAGTGGGTTCTTTGCATTCTGGGCATTCTGGGTTTTGTATGCATACATTTATTTGTGCTTTTAATGTACCTTGTCGGTTGTTCATTAAGATGGATCCCAAACTCGATGTGCTAGTAGACATGTACGGTGGGCCTATCCCGGAGGAAGATAGGGAAATTCTTGAACGTGCCTCTGGCCGAACTAAACTCTAGCTTTGGTCCATCCTCCCTAGTGAGAAAGAAAGGATGGAAAATTTGCTAGGCTCTTCTCGGGGAAGTGGAAGTAGGGGAAATATCCGAGTTCCCCCTTCATCGATCTCTTAGCCAACCGCCACTCCTTTATCTCCTTTGCCAGTTTCTCATCCAATTTCCAAGGTGCCCATCCGGACTCCAAGGGTTCAGGATTCTACTCTTTGTGAAGAATGTTGCCATAAGGCGATGGAGCTTGTACGCCTTGGCCATGATAGAGATGCTGAGTTACTCTTGGATAAGTGCCGTTGCAACATCGGACTCCAGACTTCCTCAACTGTTGCTTCGCGGACTCCCCCTGTTCCATTGTTTTCTGATACTTGCCTTGACATCCCTGTTATGTCGGGTATACTTCATGGTTCTAACTCTAGCCTTTTTTTTTTTTTTTACTATAAGTATTAGATGTCTTCATCTTCACACCAAACAAATCAATCCGAGACCGGAGAGTCTGCCCCTTCTGGGTCTTCGAGGATGTCTCTTATCAAGGAGTATGCTGTGAGCAGCGCCGTGACTCGTATCAAGAATAAAATGTCTGCGAAAGAGCTTTCACATACCATCCAAGGTGGGGAGGGGTATGACATATGTCTGCCCCAAGTGGACGAGTCAATGGCCTCTGGTCAGTTCAGTGATAAGGATTGCCATTTCTTCTTTTTTTATCAGGATATAATTACCCGTCTTGGCCTACAATTTCCCTTCTCCGACTCCCAGATGTGCCTTCTTCGCCACCTACATCTTGCCCCTTCACAACTGCACCCCAATGGTTGGGCTTTCGCCATAGCTTTTGAAAATTACTGCAAGAAACATGAGATCAAGTGTTCCGTCCCCGTTTTTTGTAGTTTTTTTCTCTCCTTTGAAGACTAATACCACCACAGAAGGGGAAAAGATGTGGTTCGGCTGGACATCACTCGGAGCTTCTCATGGCCGTAAATTTCTTAAGCCCGTTACCGATTCATGGAAAGGCTTTAAAACCTCATTTTTTAAAGTCATCGCAAAACCCGGGGAAGCCCCTTGGTTCCTACAAACCCTTCCCTCTGGAGGCGTCGAAGAGCAATTCCCTTTGTATTGGTGCGACGGACACCACAAACTTCTTGCCAAAGACTTTGTACCTTCAGCCTCCCAATGTTCCGATTCCGAGGATGAAGCCATAGTTGCTCTTACCAAGTTTACCAGTAAGACGGGCAACCTGGTGGACTCAACCAACTATATTTTAGCTTCTAGTAAAAAACGGCCCATGTCGGGTATGGTAACTTTGTTTTTCTACTGTTTTAATGTTTGTTTTATCCCGATACTTGACCCATGTATTGTATTTTTTAGGTAGACAAATGGGTAAGAGACCTGTCTATCTCGACGTAACGTGCCGTTCTAAAGAGATGGCAGTGCCTGCATCTCGCCCAATAACTGCGGGCGAGAAACGAACGGCCCCAAGTGAAGAGCCCGCTAAACAAGCTGCCACCAAGAAGGCCAAAACTTCAAAGAAGAAACCCGCCGTTCCATCGACGAATGAAACTATTTCCATTCCGTCTTCTCCAATTCTTGACTCCGACCTTCAGCAACCTGAATCTTAGGCGTCTGCTCCCGATATTACAATTCGGCTTCCAGTCTCTTTCATATGGGAAAATAAAGTAACCAAGAATCTTCGCAAAGCTATCCGTCCCCCCTCACACTATTTTGATGGGAAGAAATTGGCGGATTTTGAAGTTAAAGAACTCAAGGAGATGGAACATCTCAATCTGAAGAACGCCAGTCTTTGCCAACTGGTCGCACATCTAAAGGAAAAGGTTGGCCTTAACGAAGAAGATCTGGACTTTATTGAGGCTGAGAAGAAAAAGGCTGATGAGTTATGTGCCCAGGCCCTTGAGGACTTGGAGATGGCGAAGGCCAAGAAGGAGAGCCTACTGGAGGAGCTCCGCGTAACTCGTGATAGTCTGCATAAAGCCGAGTCTAAAGTTACCCGGAGGATACAGATTCACGAGAACGACGTGGAGTCTATTGGCAAACACAAGACCCTGATTGCGGGAATGGAGTCGGAGCTGGAATCATACAAGGAAGCTCTTGCTACTGCTCATGCTGATGTCTCCAAGTTGGAGTCTGGTGTGAAGGACGCTTTTGACAACGCCTTGGAGCAAGTTCAATTCTGGAATCTCGCGGTGACGTTGAACTTGGAAGGAGTACATGTGAACGCGTATATTGAAGATGGGAAATTTGTCCCGGCTCCTTCTTTAGTAATTGATCCATCCGCTCCTAGTCCCGAGGTGGTTCCTGAGAATGACGGTGAAGGCCAATCTCCTCCTCCCAACCAACCATAGCTTGGATGTTATTTGAGCTTTACTGCTTTTGTAGTTGTAGTTTTTTGTTCTGTAAGTGATTGTCACTTTTTGTCGAACTATGTTGTGCCCGTGTAGGGCTTTTTGTAAGTGACTTTATCAAATCCACAACCTGGGTTATATTTTATTTGCGTTCACTCTCTTATTTGCTTTCGCGCTTGCTGTGGGTTTAAACGCTTGTCCCGAGATGAAGGTTTTACATCCGATGTGATCAAGGTCAGAGAAACGCTTCATTTTTAAAGTCTATCTGGCATGTGCACATGCTATTGAATTTGGCGGGTATACCGCTATGACATGATTCACGGAAACGGGCTTTTGCCTAGTTTCATGCATGTTTATTAACTTTGGCCATTATTGCAATACGATAAATACAAATTGAATAACCTGGATTTTCGCTCGTCTTTTTAATTAGCGGCTTTGCCACTACATGATCTATGAATTTGAATGTTTCATATAAATTCATACATGTTTTATCGGCGGCCGTACAGCTTCATGATAAACTCGAACTTTTATCTCTCAGCTTATGCATGATTTGTATTTGACGGTTCTTCCGCTACATAATGAACGAGTTTCGAACTTCCATCCATACATGTTTCTTTATGTCTAGTTACGCTTAGAAGCAGGTTGCGAAATACGGGTTCCACGACCCTATATTCTTTATTCACCCAGTCATCAGTATTACATCATATTGGATTTCTGTGGGAATTCTTGTGCTCGTGACCGAGTTAGCTGAAAATAAAGTAATAAAAAGGAATTGCAGAAAATAAAGGAAAACAAGAAAACTTAGTCTCTTTTGGCTTCAACTATAGTAAGCTTTAAGTTTGTCCACATTCCAGGTCCTCTTAATCATCTTCCCTTTCAATGATTCCAGGCGTGTAAGCCCCTCTTACGAGTTCGTCTCTGATACGGTATGGACCTTCCCAATTTGTAGCGAGCTTTCCATCCCGGGCATTTTTGTTGCCTATGTCGGCCCTTCGGAGCACCAAGTCATCTTTTTCAAACGATTGTGGTTTTACCTTCCTATTATACCGTGCCGCGATGAGTTGCTTTGTGGCTAAATCCCGAAAGTGAGCCATAATTTTGACTTCGTCAATCAGATCCAACTCTACCGCGATGGCCTCGTTATTCTTCTGCTCCTCATGTGAAGCTTTTAGCCTTCTCCATGTGGGCTCGCCGACTTCGACTGGGATCATTGCTTCACATCCATACGTTAGCCTAAAGGGAGTCTCTCTAGTTGATGTATGCGTGGTGGTCCGATGTCCCCATAATACCGAATACAAATGCTCCACCCAACTATCTTTGGCTTCTTCCATTCGTTTCTTCAGTCCGGCAATAATAACTTTGTTGGCGGCTTCAGCTTGCCCATTGGATTGTGGGTGTTCAACATAAGCAAAGTGATGCTTTATATGGAGGTCAGACACCATCCTTTGAAAGCCTTTATCCACAAACTGGGTTCCGTTGTCTGTGATTATCTCTGCCGGGATCCCAAATCGCGATATTATATTTCTCATCAGGAATTTCTGCACCCTTGCCGAGGTAATCGTTGCCAGAGGTTCGGCTTCGATCCACTTGGTAAAGTAGTCCACCGCAACGATCAACCACTTCAATTGGCCTGGTGCCGCTTTAAATGGTCCCAACAAGTCCATGCCTCATTTCTAAAACGGCCATTTAGCCGAGATTTGCATTAAGTCGACCGACGGGACCCATATTATCTGACCATGTTTCTAGCAATTGTCGCATCTCTGGACATGGACTTTAGCATCCTGTGCCATAGTAGGCCAATAATAGCCGGCTCGTATTGCTTTTCGGGCTAAAGCCTTCGCGCCCATATGTTGTCCATTTATACCTTCGTGGATTTCTGCTAAGAAATAACGAGCCTCATCCTGATTGAGACATTTCGTCATAGGGGAATGTACGCCTTTGCGATATAACTGGTCGTCCACCATCGTATAAGCAGTCGCTCACCATCGTATAAGCGGTCGCTATTCTCATCAACTTCCTTGACTCTGAAATGTCTTCCGGGATGATTCCCCTCTCCAGATAATCAGCAATTGGTTTTCTCCAATCATTAGAATATGATATAATCATAACACAACTCGGTTCCAGTAGGTTTTGCTGGATTATTGTGCGGAGATTTCACGAACTTTCGTGCTGGCCAGCTTGGAGAGTATGTCGGCTCTTGTATTTTCGTACGTGGAATGTGCGCAATGGTCACCTCATCAAAGTTTGCCATGATATCTTTTACCTTTCCCAAGTACTTGGCCAACAACGGTCCCTTTGCCTGATAAGTTCCCTGGATCTGGGAAGCGACTAGTTGAGAATCAGTGGACACGTGTATTCGCCGAGCTCCATTTTCCTTTGCCTGAAGCAAACCGGCAATAAGTGCTTCGTACTCGACCTGATTATTTGATGTTGGGAAATCAAGTCGGAGGGAAAGTTCCATTGCGATTCCTTCTGGGTTCTCGACAATGACTCCTGCGCCACTTCCCTTTAAGTTCGACGAGCCATCTACGAACACCTTCCATGGCTCCATTCCTGCTATCTCTCTCTTGTTTGGAGGAGTCAACTCCATTAAGAAGTCGACCAAAGCTTGTGACTTAATAGCTTGTCGGGCTTCATAAATGATGTCAAATTCAGACAATTCGATTGCCCAGCTTATCATTCTGCCGGCTAAGTCCGGTTTATGCAGAACTTGCCATATGGGCTGATCTGTCCTGACAATGATCGAATGACCATGGAAATAATGGCGAAGTTGCCTTGCCGTAGTTAACAACTTAAAAGCCATCTTCTCTAGTTTTTGATACCTCAACTCAGATCCTTGCAGAGCCCGACTTACAAAGTATACCAGCTTTTGTCCTTCTTCAGTCTCTCGAACCAACACGGCGCTGACTGCTTCTTCACCTACTGATAGGTACAGGATTAATCTTTCCTCGTGTTCAAGTCTGGACAAAACCGGAGGTGCTGCCAAACATTGCTTTATTTTAGTGAATGCATCTTCACAGTTTGAGTTCCATCCTCCTTGGGCTTCCTTTTTCAAAAGTTTGAAGAAAGAGAGTGATTTCTCAGCTGACTTAGGTAAGAACCTCGTCAAGGCCGCCAATCGCCCGGTCAACTGCTGGATCTCTTTCTTGTTGGCTGGAGCCTTCATTTCCAACACGGCCTTACATTTTTCTGGGTTAGCCTCAATACCTCGATTGGTCAATAAGAAACCCAAAAATTTACCTGATGGTACTCAAAAGCGCATTTTGCCGGGTTTAGTCGAATTTGATGCATTCGTAGTTTTTCGAATGTTTCTTGCAGATCGTGAATGTGGTCGCCCAGCTATTTAGACTTCGCTATCATGTCGTCAATATACACTTCCACGTTCTTTCCCAGTTGATCTGCAAACACCTTGGTCATCATTCTCTGATAGGTTGCTCCGGTATTTTTGAGGCCAAACGGCATCACATTATAACAATAGTTTGCATTGTCCGTGATGAAGGCTGTCTTTTCCTAGTCATCAGGGTGCATGGCAATCTGATTGTATCCCAAGTATGCATCCATAAAAGATAGAAGTTGAAAGCCTGAAGACTTATCAACTAATTGATCTATGTTGGGCATTGGGAATGCATCCTTCGGACATATCTTATTCAAATCTATGTAATCCGTACAAACTCGTCACTTTCTATTTGGTTTTTTTAACCATAACCACATTGGAAAGCCACGTTGTGTATTGCACTTCCCTGATGAATCCGGCCTCAATCAATTCATCGACATGTGCTTTCAGGGCTTGACCTCTATCCGGACCTTGCTTTCTTTTCTTTTGTGCAACCGGTGTGGAGCCGGGGTGGATTGCCAACCTATGGCAACAGAACTCGAGATTTATTCCAAGAATTTCGGATGGTTTCCATGCAAACACATCTTTATTATCCAATAAGAACTTCTCTAGTTCCACTTGGATCTCAGGATCCAGTGCCCTTCCAATTTTGGTAGTCTGCTCCGGGTTGTCTCCCAAGATACAGTCTTCTAGTTCTTCATTTGGTTCTGCCCTTTGCATTTTATCTTCCTCCCTTAAGTCCAATTTGACAGCATGAACGGACTTGCTATCCGACTTTCCTTTCTCCTTATCTGCATCTGAAATCTTTGAAATGTTACTTTCTTTGACCGCTTGAAAATAATATTGCCGGGAATCTTTTTGGTCGCCTTTGACAATGACCACTTGGTTTCTCTTGTCAATGAACTTCAGCCTTTGATGCTTCGTGGACACCAACATATCCCAATCATGAATGGTTGGCCTTCCTAGGATAATATTGTAGGGAGAGGAAAAGTCGGCCACTACAAATCGGACCACTTCTGATTTAAACGCCTCCTTGGTTCCTAGAGTTAGCTTTAAATCAACGATCCTTTTGGACGAGTATCATGCCCGTTGAATCCCGTTAGAGTGGTCTTACACGGCTTCAAGTCTTCAGAATCAAGTCTCATGCATTTGAACGCGTCCCAAAAGAGTATATTGACCGCACTGCCGTTGTCTATGAAAATCTTTTTAACACGGCAATTAACCACTATTCCCGTGACGACCAATTCATTGTGATGTCCTGGGACCACCTCTTCCAATTCTTCTTTTGTAAACCCGAGCATTGGTGACTCCGATTTTACAGCTTCTCTTTTAAACTCTGGTATGTTTCTGACAGAGAGAACCTCCTTGAGGTATTTCTTTTGTCGACTGACTGAATCTCCTACTCCGCCAAAACCTCCCACGATCATATTGCAATCATATTTCAAATCTGGAAATTCGTCGTCACTGCCCTGCGCCGTCTTCTTCTGCTCCCGTCTTCTCTTTTCGGGAGGCGGACTTCTACTTTGGTGCGCTTGGCGCTTGTTTTGCCGCCCTTATGTTTGGATAACATACCGACGTAATTTCCCTTCGCGGATGAACTTCTCGATCGCATCCCTTAAGTCCCAACAGATATTCGTTGTGTGACCATGTTGATTATGGAATTCGCAATACCGAGACTTGTCTAAATTGGTTTCGTTTCGTAATGGCCGGGGTTTCTCTACTTTCTTCATCTCGGTCATGGAGACTTCTTTCCAAATTTGAACTTGAGACACCTTTAATGGGGCATATCGCTCATATTTTCCTTCCGTTTTGCTCGTATTGCTCTCTATCTCGAGGAGGCGAGCTTCTACCTTTCTCCTTTGGTGTTTGACTCATAATCTCCATTTTTTTCAAGCTCTATGTATTGTTTAGATCGATCTCGAAAGTCCACCAAGGTTTTGGGAGGACGCTTCATAACTGATTTTTTTAATCGAGAAGACTTATCCAAACATGCGATGACACAATGCAGATGTATCTCTTCTTTCAACCCTGGCACTTGCAACGCCGTGTCTTTGAAATGCTCCAAATATTTTTGTAACGTTTCCCCAGGTAGTTGCTTCACTTGATCAAGCTGAAACTCTGTCTTTCGTTGCTTCCTGCTGGTGGCGAAATTCAGCAGAAGTTTCCTCTCCATATCCTTCATGTCTGGGACTGAGTCCATTGGCAAAGAATTAAACTAGATTTGGGCAGCTCCCCTTAGTGTTCCCACGAACAACCGAGGTATCACGGGTCCTGTGTAACCTTTGACCATAATTTCCATCTTAAAATTTCCCACATGCACCTGCAGATCTTGACTCCTATCATACTTCGGGAAATCCTTGGTGTCGAGTCCTTTAGGATAAGCGGCAGCCATGATTTTGGCAGAGAAAGGACTGGGAATATTATCTTCATCATCAGAAGCCGAGTTGGGTGATGATGGTGCACCATTGTCTTTTGACGAGTTCTAACTTCCGACTGGTCCTTTCCCTTTCTCTCTTGGAGTCCAGTTTCGCCCACCTTGAGTAGTCGCAATCGCAGTGTGACTAGGTCCACTTGAATTTCTAACTTCCTTAGTGGCATCGCCTGCCGGGTTACCCAGGGATTGTATTTTCAATGCATCGTTCCCAATACCTCAGATTTGGTCTTCTTCTCGCTCTTCTTCTTTCTCCAAAGGTTCTAATGCCGACGTCCTGGCGCTTGTTGACATTGAAATATTGGTTCTGCTGGGGCCAGTGACGTCTTTCCCTGCATTTCAACTTGGTCAGTCAACCCTTCTAGTATGTTCGTCGAACAACTGTTTCCATTCTGCATTGCGGTGGTCCATCTCTTCCCTCATATGTCGAATATCCTCTTGTCTTTGAAGACGGTTACGAGTCTCCATTTCCTCTATCCGATTCATTACAGAACCAAGGGTGGTTTGTAACATAAGGATGTCGGGGTTTATCGTCTGGAATTCTAACGGTGGGTCTTGTGAGGCAATCGCCAGTCCCACCTGTTGGATTATCACATTCTCGGGAAGAGGAGAGCTGTCCGTTTCCGAGGTCTCTGGTTCGGTCTGTACAGCAACATGCTCCATCTCGGGACCCACGAGATTTGTCCGTGGAGCGAAGTGATCTTGAGGTTGTTGTGGTTGTTCTCCTGACATGTGGTCTTGTCGTGCTATTGGATTACGACTTCGGGTGTTTGCCATTCTCAGCAATGAGCTTGTAGCTTTTAATGATGTGGGAATCAAATTTTACAGGATCCCCACGGACGGCGCCAATGTTCCGGTGTGGAACACAAATGTCTAACCTCTAGGGGCTAGTTGATGATTAATGCAGGATCTAATGGCTCCCAAGGATGTACCAGTGATTAAACACCCAAGAGAGGCTTATCCGGCGCTTTCTATAGATAAGATAACTTCGAATAGGAAGATCACCAAGCTACACGAAGACGGAATTCCGTCAGAGGGGTGGGGTGTGTGCTTAGTGTGACAGAATGTAAATAGTCAGGGAGACTGCTTTGTGTACCGTTCACCTGGAGAATATCTCCTTATTTATAGTGAGGTCAAGAGGATCTGATTCCCCTGGTTGCACGTTCCCATTATTAGCATGTTCCATCTCCCAATACCTGCACTATTGAGTTATGGGATAATGGGTTCTTCTCTGATATATCGTGACAACTACCATTGTGTCCTTGTTTGGGCCTGACCTTTCCAGGCCCGTTACTCGGATCCATAACAACTTATTTTCTTCGGATAATTAAGCATTGATAGTATAAAAATGTCATCATTTGTGTTAAATATATTATTGGGATGATTGAGAGTTGATAGTTTAAATATTATATTTTTGTTAGAGGATAGCTTATACCCGCATTAATTTCTTATTAGTAATGCATATCGTTTTACGAATCAAAGGTTCAACATTTATTTTTATATTTTTCTAAATATTATTCTTCTAATTCTTGCTATATACAAAAGAACTACTAGTATTTTATTTGACAAATGATAGCAAAAATCTTAATAAATTTATGAAAAATATAAAAACTAACGGCATGTGATTTAATATTATAAATCAAAATTTTAAGGGAGTCGAGATATAAATTATGAAATGTCAAAGAGTTATTTGTAACTAATCAAAGTTCAAGAGGTTTTTCAGAATCGTTCAAAGTTATGAGGGTTTATGAAATTAGTAATTTACCCAAAATACCACGTGTCATCTCATAATCTAACGTGACATTTTTCATTAAAAAGGTAACGATCACTTAACGACAGGGGGTTAATAGTTAAAAAAAATAAAAGAACAGTAGGTTAAATTTAAACTTTAAAATGTCAGAGAGATTATATACAACTAACCAAAGTTCATGAGGGCTTTATATAATTTAGCCTAATTATAATAATGAATTAGCAATGGAATTGGATGATTCTATCGTCAAATAAATTATCACCAATTAATTAGGGACAAAATTCATCACTAAGTCAATTTAGCGGCAAAATTCCGATCCGTCGCTTATTAACTTTTCGTTTGTAGTATATGCTTTTTTCCCCCTCAATGAAATAGTTAATAATTAAATGGAAGTCATTTATATAATATAATTGTTGATAGTGATTTTTATTTTTCCTTTTTGGTTTGTAAACGCTTGTGTAAGCTTCTTTCTAATTAAATAAGAAATTGTCCAAACCACTGCAACGTATATTGTCTACAAAAATAATAACTGTATTAATGTCTGATACGATATTATAACGCGAATGGGAAAGCAAATTAAACACGGAATGGAAACTACTTACAGTCAAGCCGCCAAGCCGCCTAAGTTAGGCATATCATAAGGGAAAGCAACTAATAATGATGGCCTGTTAATTTTTTATGTATTTTATAATAATTGTTATTTCATATTATGTTTGGTTTTTAAATAATTTTTCTATTTTTAAATAATGATTATTTAAAAAAAAAATGAAAGAAAAAATCACTTAAACTTCAAAATCTTATTGACAATAACATAAATGGGATTAACAAGAATAGTGAAGCAATTGACAACTTCTTTTGTTAGGAAATCATTTATTTGGGATTTTGAAGTTCAAGTGGTATTTTCTTGATATATATTTTTTATTTAAATAATGCAAACATATTAGTTAATCTTTCATATAATTTGACTCCTAGACTCCTGAACTATTTTGTTCATATTAAAAAAATATTCTGTTTCAATATTCATTTATTATTTACTAAATAATTTTTTAATGTAAAAATTCTGTATTTTTTCAAATTACGCGGTTATTTTAAAAAATATATCCCATCAAGATTCTCAGATGCCCCTGGCAATAAATATATAATTATATGGATTGAAGTTCCTTCATATGCGGCTGACATAAGGTTCACACATTATCACTTGTGTGTGTGTGTGTTTTTTTTTTTTACACATGTATTTAAGGCATTGTCGAGTACTAAATGTGGGTACATTTTCCAGCAGAGATTCAAAATTTCATTCGCTATATTCTGAGGGACTAGCCCCTTCCTCTAGACCCAATCCCCATTGGGTTTTTTTTTTTTTTTTTGCTAAGTATAGGTATTCTCCTATTGGAGGACTCTATTCAAGTCAATGTCGTGCATTAAATGCATGCATATCTCCAAAATTCAAACTTTGGTTCGTCACATTATGAGAGACTACTTTCAAATAGACTCAACCCCTTTTTTTATGTTTTTGTTTTTGGTATAACACCCGGTTCACCGGAACTTTCAGTTCCGACTAATCTGGATTTCGCTCCGCATTGGGCCCACGGTCGTGGGGGAAGAGCTCCCAACATCTTTTTTTCCATTCTCACACCTTGAACCGAGGACATAGTGGTAGGAGAGCAAATCCCTTATCACTTGCTCTCAAGGTATGTTGATGACTCAACCCCTGTTATCACTTGTGTTTTGAGCTATAATGTGTCATTTTCATTGTAATGGGCCCAACACTAACCTCCAGCCCACTACTCCTTGCACCGACATTCCCATTCCAAGTGTTTTATATCAGAAAAAAAAGTGCCAACTTGGTTCAAAAAGGGAATTATAATTTGAATGCAATAGATTAATTTATTAATAAGGTTGGGTATAGTGGAAAATGATGGATAACTAGTCCATTCCCAAATGTTTTTTTCTAGTTTCTTTTTATTATTTTTGTAGCAAGAGTTTCTTTTTATTATTAGCTTCTACACAAAACCGAAAGAACATTTGATTGGCGAACTGCACCTCAACCCAAATTGTTATTGTTTCTACTAAATACTAAATTAAGTTTCAAATAAAAGTCGCTATTGTTGCATATGCATGTTTAAATATTAATTTAATTATATATAATATTAAAATTAATTTAGAAATATTGTATATTATTATGTATAATAGTAAACATTTAAAAAAAAAAAAAAAAAAAAAAAAAAAAAAAAGATAAATAGACCAACGCCTTTAGGCTCATAAGCTATATACCTTATGAAAACTAGTCTAACCTATTTGATAAAATAAGTCTGGCAATAGGTATGAGGTTAACCCATTTTCCAAATAGGCTTGGCTCAAAGTAGGTAAGTTCGCAGGTCTCTTATAGGAGCCTAGCCTACTTTTAACCATATATGGTTCAAAGTAGTTTATATTTTAAATTGGGGTAGAATATATTGATAATGATAAATTTTTTTTGGGGGGGGGGGGAATGAGAAGCCAAATCATAAGTTCATACATGATCCAATGAGTTGGAAAAACGTGATACTGAAAGTAATTAACATAAATTATGTGGAAAGTAATTAATGCTTATATGCCAATTTTGCCTCAATAATTAAATGTTTAAATGTGGCTCATAGTAATTTTCTCTCCCTTTCTAAACCTTAATTAATATGAGTAAATGAGTTATACTTTTTCTTGATTATGGTGAGGTGACTTAGGGGTAAAAATATACTAGGCTTTAACTAAATAAGCACACCCCTGCAACAAACGTTTAAAACATGGGTTTAAACTTGAACCTGCTTATAGGCATTTCTTAGGCATGAGCTTGCCTAGCCTTCAAAAGGCTTGGTATGACGTTAAACCTTTTTAAATTGGGGTAGAGTCCATTGATATTGATAATTATTATTATTATTATTTTGGGGGGATGAGATGCCAAATCATAAGTTCATACATGATCCAATGAGTTGGAAATACGTGCTATACTTAAAGTAATTAACATAAATTATGCGGAGAGTAATTAATGCTTATATGCCAATTTTGCCCCGATAATTAAATGTTTAAATGTGGCTCATAGTATTTTTCTCTCCCTTTTAAAACCTTAATTAATATGAGTAAATGAGTTATACTTTTTCTTGGTTATGTGAGGTGACTTAGGGGTGAAAATATACTAGGCTTTAACGAAATAAGCACACCCCTACAACAAACGTTTAAAGCATGGGTTTAAACTTGAACCTGCTTATAGGCATTTCTTAGGCATGAGCTTGCCTACGCCTTCAAAAGGCTTGGTATGACGTTAAACCTTTTTAAATAATTCCTATTTGTAATGTAAGTTTTTAAACATGCTTAAAACCCTATGCATCCAAGATCATATACAACCCTTTAAACCTATTTAAAAACCTGTTATTTCTTAAATATGATTTGAGGCTATAAGAAGATTACATATGATTTGATTATTTCAATAAATCTAATTCAAATTTACAATAAAATAACAAACTTTCATTTATTAGTATATGTCATAAATAATTAGTACAATTACAAATTTACAATAATACATATAGGATAATTTTTTTAATAAACAACACTAAGAATTCATCATAGTCACAACAATAATCTAAGACTTCGACATAATTTCTTCTTCGTATGACTCTTACAAAATAAACCAAGTCATTAAGGAGAATATTCAACGGTTACACGTAACAAATTTTGACTAGTAATTGGATCATGGTTGATGTCTTAAGCAATCAAAGAGAAGAAAGGTAGAGGTGAGCTGCCAATGAATGAAAGGGTTGAACTAGTGTGTGAAAGATGAGATGTGAAATTCAGTATTAAGGCTAAGTTAGTAATTCTACAAATAATTAGTAAAATTAATTTATAAATATTATATATAATTATTATATAATAGTAAAAATAAAAAAGATATATAGACCATACTATAGGCTCATAAGTTGTACCTTATGAAAACTAGCCTGACCTATTTGCTTGAGCCTAACAATAGTATGAGCCTAATCATTTACTAAATACGTTATGCTCAAAGTAGGCTAGGTTGTAGGTTTCTGATAGGAGCCTAGCCTACTTTCATCCATTTATGGTTGAAAGTGGTTTATATTTTAAATTGGGGTAGAGTATATTGATATTGATAAATTGTTATATTTTTTATATGCTTAGTAATAAGAAATTTTAAATCAAATAATCAATTGAGTTTATAAAGTGCATATAAATTTTCTTCTTTTGCTAAATCACTTATAAACAAATTTTATCGGGGGAAAAAATAAATGAGATGCCAAATCATAATATGCAACAATTTCGTGTATGACCGTAGCATTCAAAGGAAAACAGAAGTGCCGATTTGTAAGATCAGTGGAGCAGCCAATTAGGTCTTAAAACTCTTTTGTTGCAAATAAATCAGCATGAGTTCGTTTCTCAAAATAAAATGATAGTTCCTGCGATAAAAGGAGGGATAATGTTTAAGACTTTAAGCAGTGGTTCGGGGTTTTAACTTTTATATTATAATCTGAAAAAAACAGATAAATTATTTTTTATAAATAATTTCATATATGATATAATGAGTCGGAAATTTGTGCTACTGAAATATACATTCACAAGCATTCACCATTTTTATCTATTTATTTAACTAAGTCTTAAACTTTAATAGAACGTCAATATTTTGAAATCTGTATAAAAAAACTATTTTCCCCCTATTTTATACCTCTTTAACAATAGTAAAATATCAATACGATCAAACTATACACATTAAAATTGTCAAATTCACGAGTCTTATAAAACTTGAATAGGACTAATAATAGCCTTATAGACTATTGATACGCAAACTTCTCTTGTAAGTGGGAGATTGTAAGTTCAGTCTCACTTGTAAATTCAAGCCACAAATACACACCCTAAGGTCCATTTTTATCCCAAAAATTGTCACAAAATCTCAATTTTTCCCAAGGATTTATTTATTTATTGGAACAATGTCATCTTGGAAGTTTTCAAATTGTAGCAATTTTGTTATGGCTGATTTCTAGGCTAAGTTTGACCATTAGTTAACAAAATATGCTGAGCTACTCGTCCATGTATCTAGGTCATTTTTGTTAAGGTGCAAATTTGCCCTAAATTTTTTTGGGCTCAATATTGCCATGGAAGCTTCCAAATTGTGGCAATGTCACCCTGACCATTATAAAGGTTAAGTTTGACTCATTACTTGACCAAATATATTTAGTTAAGTTGACAAATGAAGAACATTAAAGAAGAAGCCGTAGATGGAGGAGGAGCTCACGTTCACAACAGGAATGAAGAAAAAGATTTAATATTCAGATTCACTCACACAAAAAAAGATTACCGAGAACAAGGCCACTATTAACTCTCTACTAATGTACCCCAACGATGTCGAGATAAATATGAACCTCTTTGATTTTCCCTTCATCACACAAGATGCTTTCACCTCTTTAATTTCTCCAATCATTCAGATGGGGTGCATTTAAAAACAATTCCTTATTTATAAATTTAACTTTGAAAAAATGAAGTGGATTGGCCAAATAAGCATATTTGGCTAACTAAAGGGTAAGCTTAATTTAGATAATAGCTGAGGTGAAATTGCTACAATTTGAGACTTCAAAGGGCAAAATAACTCTTGAGCGAAAACTTCGGAGGCAACTTTGCATCTAAACACAAAAAAGTTATTTCTTAAATATGATTTGCGGTTATAAGAATATTACATATGATTTGATTATTTCAATAAATCTAATTCAAATTTACAATAAAATAACAAACTTTCATTTATTATTATATGTCATAAAAATTTAATACAATTACAAATTTACAATAATAAATGTAGGATAATTTGTTTATAAACAATACTAAGAATTCATCATAGTCACAACAATAATGTAAGACTTCGACATAATTTCTTCTTCAATTCGTATGATTCTTACAAAATAAGCCAAGTCATTAACATTAACGAGAATATTCAACAGCCATACGTAACAACTTTTGACTAGTAATTGCATCATGGTTGCTGTCTTAAGCAATCAAAGAGAAGAAAGGTAGATGGCTAATGAATGAAAAAGGCTTGAATTAGTGTATGAAAGATGAGATGTGCCGTTCTTGATTAACGCTAAGTTAGTAATTCTACAAATAATTAGTAAAATTCATTTATAAATATTATAAATATTATATATAATAGTAAAAATAAAAAGATAAATAGACCATCCTATAGGGTCATAAGCTATACCTTATGAAAACTAGTTTGACCTATTTGCTTGAATAAGCCTCGCAATAGGTATGAGCATAACACATTTACTAGATAGGCTAGGTTCAAAGTACGTAAGGTCGTAGGTCTCTTATAGCAGCCTAGTCTACTTTGATCCATTTATGGTTGAAAGTGGTTTATATTTTAAATGGGGTAGATTATATTGATACTGATAAACTGTTATATTTTTTATATGCATATTAACAAGAAAATTTAAATCAAATAATAAAGTAAGTTTATAAAATGCAGATACATTTTCTTCTTTTACTGAATCACTTTTTTTTTTTCACATTCTCTCTCAAACGTATAAACTAATTTTATCGGGGGAAAAAGAAATGAGATGCCGAATCATAGTATGCAACAATTTCGTGTTTGACCGTAGCATTCAAAGGAAAACAGAAGGGGCGATTGGTAAGATCAGTGAAGCAGCCAATTAGGTCTTAAAACACTTTTGTTGAAAATGAATCAGCACGAGTTCCTTTCTCATAATAAAATGATGGCTTTAGCGATAAAAGGGAGAGATAATGTTTAAGACTTTAAGCAGTGGTTAGGGGTTTTTACTTTTATATTATAATCTAAAAAACAGATAAAATGAGTTTTTTTTTAAAAAAAATAAATAATAAGTTCATATATGATACAATGAGTTGGAAAAATGTGCTACTGAAATAAACATTCACAAGCATGCACCATTTTTTATTTAACTACGTTTTAAACTTTAATAGAACGTCAATATTTTGAAATATGTTTTAAAAAACTATTTTTTCTATTTTATACTTCTTTAACAACAGGAAAATATCATTAAGATTAAACCATACACATTACAGTTGTCAAATTCATGAGTCTGATAAAACTTGAATAGGATTAATGGCCTTATAGCCTAATAGCATGCTAACTTCCCTTATAAGTGGGAGATTGTGAGTTCAATCTCACTTGTAAATTCAACCCGTAAGTACATACCCTTAAGTTTTTTATTTTTATTTTTATTTTATTTTATTTTAAAAAAAAAACTAGAATTGGATGATTGAATGACGATGTACGCTAAAAAATTACCGAAGAGTAGTTAGTTTGTTCGGGATATAAAGGTCAGTTCCAATATAATAATATTTTGAAAGGGCAAAAGTATATATTTAGTCTTTAACTTTGTGCAAAGTTTAACATTAATGCTTTAATTTAAATCTCTTTAGTTCTTTAATCCTAGTGCCATTAACAAAAATGCTAATAAAATTCAAATAAGACTAATGGCCTTATAGCCTACTGGCATGTAAACTTTCCTTATAAATGGAAGATCATGGGTTCAATTCGCTTGTAAACTCAACGCATTAGTATATACCCTTTAGTTTTTTTTTTTTTTTTTTTTTTGAGAAAAAAAAAAACACTCGATTGGGAATGATAAAATCATAATGTGCAACAAAAAAATTACCAGAGCATATATAGTTAGTTAGTTGGGGATAAAAGGAAATTTCAATATAAAAGTAATACTAACCTCAGTCCTTAATATGAGATCTAGTTGATTTTTTTGAAAATGTTAAGGAAACTAAATAAATTACCTTAAACTATTTATATTTATCTTTTTGATACCAAATTAATTTTTCTAACTTATAAACTAATATATAATAAAATGATATACAATATATGTTAAGATTAATTAACTTATTTAAGTCTCTCAAAATAAAAAGGTCAATGGGTCTTATATTAAGGACCAGAAGGATTGTATTAGAAAGGAAAAACTACACATTTAGTCATTTAACTAACTTCATACAAAGTTTTATTTTAGTCCTTCACATTGTCTTTTTGGTACACATTGAGTTTAAATTTTCAAAATAATAACGATTGTTACAAAAAGAAATTATCATTTGAGACTAACAAATTCAGCGTTAGAGGATTGAAAACATGCTTTTTAAAAATAAGGGACGACCAAACTGAAACTTTATATAAAGGGCCAAATTATACCTATCAAGGAGTACTAGTATGACTTAGGGTACATATCATTCCAATTTCAATTAATATAAAAATTGTATTGAGTAATTTGTAAGTAATCTTACAAATAGTTTTTTATCTATAAAACCTAATTAAGTTTTAATAAGGTATTAGAAATTTAGAATATATACCCACGATTTGTTTTTTCGGAGAAAATAAATAAATATATAAAAGAGGCATCAAAGAAAAAAATCCACACCTCCACAGTCCCCTTTGTGCGCCCATCCCAATATAAGACAAAATAATAATACTAAAATGTATAGCAAAAAATAAAAATAATAAAATTGATGCAATTATTCTAACAAGACCTGTCAAAATAGGCTGCTAATGAAAAATGAAGACTTTTGGAAAAGAGAAAATGGAAAGGAAAGAAAAATGAAGACTCAATCATAAATCTTATATACTTTTCAATGGAAACAGCTCGTGATGGAAATTATACTCGACATTTAGATACTTGATTTGTCTTATTTTTCGTGTAAAATATGAATATTGAGAAAATATCAAATTTAAAATTTACCAACATTTGACTACGCCTCTGACATGAATTCCGTTATTGACATTGAATAAGGACTTTTTTTGTTAACATCCTAACACAAGAATTTCATATTTATTGAATTAAAATTAACTTTGGAGGAGCGCTAGTGAATTGAAAATGTCTCATTTCCCTTCAGAAGTTTGTTTTGGAACAATGTCACCCCATAAGTTTCTAAATTATAGCAATTTCTCTCTCCGTTATCCATCTTAAGTTTGATTATTTATTGACAAAATATATTGAGTTTGGCAGTTCATATGTCCTCCAAGTCATTTTTGTTAAGGTGCAAATTTATCCGGAAGTTGTCACTTAGGAGCAATGTTGCCACGATATATTTTTTTGATTCAATATTGCCATAGAAGTTTCTAAATTGTAGCAATGTTGCCCTGACCATTACGAAAGTTAAGTTTGATTGTTAGTTGGCTAAATATGCTAAGTTAACAGCATGAACGACATTGAAGAAGAAGCTACAGATGGAGGGGGAGCTCACGATTCAGAAGAAAATGAAGAAAAATATTTAATATTTGGATTCAGTAATACTAAGCAAGATTATCAAGAACAAGACCACTAGTAACTCTTTGTTGTCGTAACCCATTGATATCGAGATAAATATGTACCTCTTTGATTTTCTCTTCATCGCACAATATGCTTTCACCTCTTTAATTTTCTTTAATGATTCAGATGGGGTGCATCTTTTTTAATAAAAAAATTCCTTATTTATAATTATAACTTGGAAAAAATGAAGTTGATGACTCATGGATTGGCTAGGTAGGCATATTCGCTAACTAAAGGGTAAACTTAACTTGGATAAAGCTGAAAGTGAAATTGCTATGATTTGGAGACTTTTGGGGCAACTTTTTACCTAAACCCAAAAAAAATGGCATGGATAACAAGTGGACTGTTAGCTTAGATATTTGGTTAACTAACGATCAAACTTAACTTGGTTAGTGGGCAGGCAAAATTGCTACAATTTAGAAACTTTCGAACGATTTTACTCAAAAAAAAAAAAAAAAAAACTTCCGGAACAAAATTGAGATTTTGTGATAATTTACGAGGCAAGAATGAATGCTAACCCATTAAAAAATAACATAAGAGAAAGATAAAAGATAATAATTTCAGTAGTATATAAAAATAATCCAAATAGAATAAACAAACAAAAATGCTTCAATATATGCCATATAAAATCTATAACAAGCGTGGAAATTGCAATTCGTTTTTAAAATCACAACAAAAAAATTAAATGCATACAAGACCTGAATCTCAAAATTAAATAAATAAAAACTTAATAATTTTTTGCCATCAATAAGAACCTAAATTATATCTCTAATGTGAGAATTTCAAGCATACCTAGAATCCAAATGACTCGCTAAGTACTAACACGAAACCAAAGCATTTTTGTTTATATGTATCATGTCAAGTAAACCCAAAACCCTTATAAAATCACATATATATTGGGTTCCACGTGCATCTTCCTCAATCGTCGTACCCCTTCGATCCTCATCTAAAGGACATATTGTATTGGCTCAACAATATTATAATGGAATATTACATCTATCAACCCAAACTTTTATATTATTTATATTTTGATCCCAATGCTATTGGGCTTGAAGCTAATCCACAAAGGGTGGAGTAGGCATATTCCAACAACCAATAGTAAAACCTTGATCAAATAAGGATCGATGTCCAAATTAGAACCTTTTGTGGCAAGTTATATATATTATTTGTGAATTATAAATAATATAATTATTTCTCAAATGTCCAAAGATCCACATTGAGTGTCTTACTTAAGACGAAAGATAAGAGAGAGTAATAAAATTTATGATTCCTCATTTTCTCCCCTATATCAAGTAGCTCTGACTTGGGAGGGACCCAATGAATTTGAATAGTAACTTTCTGATGGCTGAGTAATTATAAACTGAAAAACGAAGAACAAAATTCTAAGTCGACTATGCTTTTGTTTAAAAGAAAAATTTGACGTAGCAAAAAGGAACTTTTCTTTCTCCTACATATATCTAAGAGAGCACCAGACACTTGCGTTCTTAGGAAGAAGAAAAAGATTTTTTTTTATATATCATGTTTCTGGGTGCCACCATGTCTCTCTCGCACCCTCACTTTCCTCCTTCGGCTTCTCCAGGTTTCATCATCTCTCTCTCTCTAAATCAATCAATAAATCACACACACCCTCTATAGATAATTGGTTTGGTGTTTAGGTTATGCTGGTCATATCATTATTTTCTTCGCTATTTTTAAGGTTTAATCATCCCATTTGGCTGTAAAAAAGATGACACAGTTTCTAAATGTGTTTAGACCTTAAACATGAATGGGAAATGAATTATATATATAACCTAGAAACGATGACTGAGTTGCTAAGTAGGTGTTACAAAAAGTTTAGATTTAAAAAAGAATATATGCATCTTCCTTAACTGGTATTGAAATGTAATGCCTTGCCATGCTTGTGTTTATTGCAAGAATCATGATTGAATAGTATCGAGGGATTTTTCATTTCGAAAAATAATTTAAAATTTAAAATCACATGTCCGATTTGTTTTGACAAAAGTACAAAACAAGAATTTAAATACCTAATCCTTCTCCATATTTTTATAGGGTGCACTTTTACAATTTGTGTTAAAAAAAATTAGATAAGCCATCAAGATATATATCGTGTATATATAATTACATAATTAAGAAAATCTAACATCTTTCTTTATGCTCATATCTCCCAGCAACTCCGGTTGGATTCATTGCGAAGGACAAAGTTCGCAACAGAACTGACAACATTGTAAGTTATCAGCCTTGCATTTCTTATATATACGAAGATCTCATTCCAATACGCCAAATAATTGTTTTTGAAAAATAGTAATAATAAGATGGCGAATGGTATTAAATGCAGATAATAGATGGGAATAAAGAGAGAATAAGGAAGATGTTTGATAAGGTTGAACTCTCTGTCTCTTCTTATGACACAGCTTGGGTGGCAATGATACCATCACCTTCATCTCCACAAGCTCCTCTGTTCCCTCAAACCCTAAATTGGTTATTAGAAAATCAACAAAATAATGGATCATGGGGTCTTCCTGATGGTAATGAGTTGTTGACCAAAGACTCTCTTTTATCTACCTTGGCTTGTGTCCTTGCACTTAAGCAATGGGGTGTTGGTGAACAGAAAATCAATAGAGGTATTGATGTAATTGTGAATCTTATAAACCATTGGTGTTTTCAAATATTTTATTGGATAATTATTGCAGATGATGTAACTTGTATAGTTATATGCATACACATATAAATACAAATGCTTGTAAATTTTCGAAGAAGCTTATATATGGTGAAATAATTGGGAGATTCTCTTTTGTTGAAGGACTTGGATATATTGAATCAAACATTGCTGCAGCTGATGATGATAAACAACTTTCTCCAATTGGATTTGATATTATATTTTCTCATTTAATTGAGCAAGCCCAAAGTCTGGATCTAAATCTTCCTCTTGGTGGGAATGCTTCAGAGAAATTCATCCAAAAGAGGGAACTGGAACTCCAAAGGTACCACTTTTTTGTATATTCCGAGAGGGAGCACGTATGTATGTATATATATATATATATGTATATATAGAGGTTTATCGTTTATCAAGTCATGTCATTTGACAAAAGGTTTTGTCAGTCACTCCAAAACTACGTTGTTTTGGGAGTTAGAGGAATTAATGACGGGTGTTTTAGTATTTTTGTCTTTGTATTTATTATATGAATTTTATCAAAACATTTTTCATTAATTCCCCTAACTCCATGAATTTTACCAAAGCACCCTTTATTAATTCCCCCCGACTCCTAAAACGACGTCGTTTTGGGGTTAGGGAAATTAATAAAGGGTGTTTTGGTATTTTTGTTTTTATATTTATTATATAAATTTTACTAAAAGACCCTTCATTAATTTCTCTAACCTCAAAACTACGTTTTTTTTGGGAGTTACGGGAATTAACAAAGGGTATTTTAGTATTTTTGTTTTCCATTTATTATATGAATTTTATCAAAACATCCTTAATTAATTTTCCTAATTTCCAAAACGACGTAGTTTTGAGGTAACTTGACAAAACCTTATGTCAAGTGACAAACAATAAACCCTATATTATTATTATTATTGTACACACACACACATATATATATATATATATATATATGTATGTGTGTGTGTTAGTGTGTATATGTGTGTGTATCAGAGTTTTCTTCATGCAAGGTTCAAATGTAGCAAGCGTTTCCCATAACAACCTCATAAAACTATTCACAAGTCATAAATATTCAAAAATCATAAATAGAATCTATTTTTGAAAGGAAGTATATATACTTGATGAGATCTTTGGTGTACGGCAATAATTGCAGTGGATGGGGAAGCAATTCAGAAGGATGGAAGGCATATGTGGCATACATTTCAGAAGGATTTGGGAAGTCACAGAATTGGGAAATGGCTCTGAAATTTCAGAGAAACAATGGCTCTCTTCTTAATTCTCCGGCCGCCACCGCATCAGTTTACACTCATATTAACAATGCACACTGCCTTGATTATCTACTTTCACTCTTAGATAAATTTGAGAATGCTGGTAATTTGTCTTTTCAAACTTAATTTGATGAATTTAATTTGATCAGCATTGTATTGTTTAATTTACGCTTTACACTAATGCTTGTTGTGCATAATTTGTTCAGTTCCAACAATACATCCTCTTGATGTGTATACTCGACTCCATATGGTTGATACTCTTGAAAAACTGGGGATTAATCGTCATTTCAAAGAGGAAATCGTAAATGTATTAGATGAAACATGGAGGTATTATTAAAATATTCCTATTTCATGTGCAAATGACGGGCTTCGACTTGAAGAAATCTACAGATTCTAATCTTTTTTTCTATTTGATTTTGACACAGAAAGTGGCAACGAGATGAAGATGAAATAGTTTTAGAACCAACCACATGTGCCATGGCATTTCGATTACTACGTTTGCATGGATATGATGTTTCTTCAGGTTTTATGTCTTTCTTAATTAACACTAAGACTTTGCGTGGCTTAAAATGATTTCTTTTCTTTCTTTCTTTTTTGAAAAAAACAAAGGCTCATATTTTTGTATTTTTAGATGCACTTGATCGTTTTTCAAAGGACAGATTCTGCAATACCCTTCAAGGTTATTTAAAAGATGTTGAGGCTGTTTTGGAGTTACATAAAGCCTCACATATAGTTTCACATTCAAATGATTCAGTTTTGGAAGAACTAAACTCCTGGACAAGACAATGTCTTAAGGAATATTTGTCATCTTCCTCAACAAGTACTCATAAACTTTATAACTATATTGACCACGAGGTACGTATACAATATACCACACACACACACACACTAATCTCACAAATTCAATTCTGGCCCTCAACATTTTAACAATTCATATATTATTTCAGGTACCTTTTTCCCTGCGTTTTCCTCATCATGCTTATTTGGATTTCATATTCAACCGAAGATCTATTGACCATTACAAAGTGGACCAAAGGAGAGTGTTGAAATCTTCATATAGGTGCATATATCGTAGTATCACAACTAACTCCACATGACCCTTCTGGAGTTACAAATATATATATATATATTGCTCACTTGGTATTTTGTGGCTCTTTTCATTCAGTTCTTTGAACCTCGCAAATAAAGAATACCTGAAATTGGGAGTGGAAGACTTCAATTACTGCCAGTCGTTATTTCGCGAAGAATTCGATCTCTTTAATCAGTTAGTACCTTTTCCAAGAACCTAAAGCTAAGTGTGTGTGTGTGTTGATAATTTGAGGTTGTTTTTTATATTCATTGAAGAAGTTATATAATGAAGAAATTCTATATATAAATTTTCAAACACTTAACTTTATGGTCCTGTAAAAACGTTCCATAATTCAAGTTAGCATTTTCATCTTAACCTAATGCTAGCCCATGAATTGCTACTAAAAAGCGTGTGTGTGTAATAATCAGGTGGATTATACAGAGTGGATTGGAGAAACTACATTTTCTATTTTCAAAAACAAAAGCTGCCTATACCTTCTTCTCAGTTGCAGCAACTCTCACATCCCCTAAACTCGGTGAAGCACGTCTTGCATGGGCAAAACAAGGCTTGCTCGGATGTGTGGTTGATGATTTCTTTGATGTTTGGAGTACTGAAAAGGAACAGATCAACCTTACACAATTGATGGAGAAGTACGTACGCTTGTTTTTAAAGAATCCGGATATGTATAGTTTTCTCTCTATGCTAATTAACTTATTGAGACGAGTAGAAATTATGTTTTGAACATTGAATAACAGGTGGGACGTAGATGTCAACAAAGAAAGTTGTTCTGAGACAGTGAAGAGGATATTCTTAGCACTTAAAAGAACAATTTCTGAGACTGCAGCCCAAGCATGTAAAGTTCAAGGACGCAGTGTGCTGGACCACTTGATTCAGATTGTAAGATCCTAGCTAATTGTCTCAATATCATCTTAGTCTTTTAGAAGTCATCTTCTTTTTTTCTATACTACCTCTAGTCCTTAATATCAAAGCTAGTTGATGATTGGATTTGGTCCCAAATATAATACCTCAATCCACTTTAGCTTCCAAATTTACATTTTTTCCCCCAAAACATCCTAATAATTGCATACATTAAGCAGTTTATATCCAATGGTAGTCATGATGAAAGATTTTATTTTAAGAAAATGAACTTATATTTGTTACAAATAACTAACATAACTAACTTTCTTAATTTACCCAAATTAATCACCTAGATCTTATATTAAGGATCAGATGTAATATATATTTATGTAGCTATGTTTTTTCAATATTGTGAATGCGACATTTTTTGTTATTTCAGTGGGTGGATTTGCTGCGATCAATGTTAAAGGAGGCAGAATGGGGAAGAGGAAAGTGTGTGCCAAGCATAGAAGAATATGAGCGCAATGGAATTATAACCATGGCCTTGGGACCAGTTATAGTCCCTGTGATGTATCTTATGGGACCCAAACTTCCACAGGCTATCATTGAAAGTGATGAATACAATCATCTCTTTGAGGTTGTGTGTCTCCATGGGCGATACCTCAATGACATCAATGGCTACCAGGTGACATGAGTTTTCCCCTTCCTCTGTATTTTAAGAAATAATGAGAGAGGAGAGACACTTGAGTAAGATTGTGCATATATATTTTTTGCAGAGGGAAAAAGAACAAGGGAAATTTGTCAACTCAATAAGCTTGCGCTTGAAAAATGGTTGCGGGGCAAAAAGTGAACAAGAGATCATTAAGGAGATCAAGAGTAAGATTGATGGGACCAGAAAAGAGGTATTGAGATTGGTGTTGCAAAAAGAAGGAAGTATAATTTCATCTGATATCAAACAAGTTTACTGGAAAATGTGCAGAACACTTCACTTAGCTTATAAGAAGGATGATGTGATTCATGCAAAGAAGACGCCTCATGAAGTGCTCAACATCAAAGATGTACTTCTCAATGATCCCATCATTTTGGATTCATAGATCACATACTATATATGTGTTTGGTTAATAACGTTTGAAATACCAAATTGGGGTTTTTTTTTTTTTTTTTTTTTCTAGAAATCCAGTTATGATATTTGTTTATCGATCACTTTTAACATTATTATTTTAGCGAATGAAGGCTGCTTTGGACACCGTATCTAAATATTGTAAAAAATGAAGTTACAAAGACGAAGAATTCAAGTGAAGTACCCTTGCTTTCTTACCGTGCTCTATAGTAAGGTAGAGAGATTTGAGAACAACATGATAGTCATTACTGCGGTGGGATCTCTCACCGTTTAAATATAGTTTAAACAATCCAAAGTTAGAAGTTTTCTACTATTACTTTTTGAATAAAAAATATTTTTTCTTGGAAAACGGATAGTTAAGAGATCTTTTTTATTGGCTAAAATATGCCTTGCGTCATTTATTTTCATCAAGTATTATTTTAGTCTCTTAAGTTTAAGTTTATAAAGTGCACATTTAGACCTTCAATCTTAACATTGTTAGTCTCATTTAACTGAAAATGTGACTTATCAAAGTCATTTTTTCTAGTTACAAGGGTAGGGACTAGCCTAAGTTACAAGTGGGATCGAACATGCAATCTTCCACTTATAAGGGAGCATCCATAATACTAGGTTACAAGGCTTTTGGTAAAGTCAAATTATTTTAATCCTAGCTGGCTGCCACATCAACTCAAATTCTTAATAAATTTAGATTTTAATTAAAATAATAGTAGAAAAAGCTAAATTTTTAATAAATTTTTTCATATACTCTTCCCCACCCTGTCCATGACCTTCTTTCCTAGGAATTCCAACGCACTCGCCATTGTTTCTTATCACCCTCCATAAAGACGAAGACCCTTATTCTTAGGGTCAAAGACTGGGGTAAGCAGTGTTGGGTTTTGAAGGGAAGGCTACTTTGGAGATGATGAAGAGGTATAAGAAATGAGAAAACTGTGCGCAGAGGAAATTAGCGTATAATTGAAAGGTTATATATGTTGAAGAAACTTGTCTCTTGCTATGAAAGATAATTCATGGAAGAAGCCATTGAAAATTCATGAAGGGTTATGAGTAAAGAGATAAAAATAATTGATTAAAAACAATTATAATTATTATTAAAATACAAATTTGATAAAAAATTTGAGTTGATGGCAGCCAGCCAGCTAAAATTTTATCCCTAATTAATTTTATTCTCTCTCATTAACTTTTTCCCATATGTTTTTCTTTTATCTTTATTCTTATTATTTCTCTCTCAATTATCCTCTTAGAAATAAGAGTTTTTCCCCCCGGTGGCGATACACTTCATATGGCCCGGGACTTAAAGGTCCCGATCTTCTCATAATCATTTTTCTCATTGTCTCTCATCGTTAAATTCTATCCGTTCAATATTTGATCTAGCGGCTCGGAAGAGACACATCATCTTTTCTTAATTACCGCATGCGGTAAATTTTACCACATGCGGTAGTTTTGAAATTTTAAAAACTACACGATGTGTCTCTTTCGAACCGCCGGATCAATATCTCACGGCTATTATTCAATGATGATGAGGGATGATGAGGAAGGGACAAATGAGAGGATCCATTTCCGGGACGTAACCTGGGATTAAAAGCTGTCATTTGAATAAGAAAAGGCTTCACTTAACTTGTGTGGGGTACGGTGGTGATCGGGTTGAAAGTTGAAACTATTGATGTTGGATAAATAGTTGTTTTTTTTTTTTAGGATCGGAATTTACTCCTTCAATTCCTTTTATAAAAACAAATGATAGTATAATTTTATTTCTTATTATTAGGAACAGTTTACTTTTATTTAAAATATTTACTGTTTTTTTCCCCTTATGCCCTTATTTAAGAGGGTAAAGATATTCTTTCATCATATTTCCCATACTGAAGTTATTAGCATTAGAGGAGAGATATTTTTTAGGCCTACCTACATATTCAAGGCTTCTAACTAAATTAACTTACTTTCTTTGATCTTGGAAAATTATGTATTTAATGTTTTGGCATAAATAGGACATGTTTGACATGGCAGTGTACAGTGGAATAAGCCCTGTGGAGAAAAATGGTAAGCTAATTTGGACCGTATGTGATAGTTTTTGGGTCATATGGGCTTATTGTAGAAAAGAGGCTTTTTATAAAAGTCAATTTTTTCAGCTTCAAAAGAAAAATGATAAGGATATGTAATCTAATAAGCAATGTACTATTAAATATATATTTATATGCATTTTAATTTATCCATTAGAATATATTAAAGTTTTTGATTTTGTTAATAATAATTTAATTTTTTTATCAAATTTAATTTTTTATCTTCATTTATCACAATACACACACATACATACATACATACATACATACATACATACATATATATATATATATATATATAATTTAATAAGATTAATGTCATTTTTAGTCATTTTTCATCTCAACCGACTTTTCAAATAATCATCCAAACAATAGCCCATTTGGAAACAAAGTCATTTCTCCCACCGTCATTCTAAACACAAATCATATTTACTATTTGACTTTTATCATATCTTTTATTTGTAAAAGTTAGATTGAAAATAAGTCACTTCTCCCACCGCTATCCCAAACGGACAATAAAATTATGTTTGTTCTTGATGATCTTTAATTTCTTAATTAATCACTGAGGAGAATAATAAATAAATTAGAAATTCTCTTTAACATGTACTAGAAAAATCCAATTTAGCAAGGAATCTTTTAATTTTATTCCTCTATAGAAGATCAAAAGGAGAATGACTTTTAGGTCCTAAATAAAGGAAATAATATATTGACAAGTCCTGTAAGTTGTTAATGATAACACTTGTTAATCCTTCATGTTTACTTGTCAATAGAGACTTTTTTTTTTAAAAAAAATATTATTTCTCTTGGTTGGGACTTAAAAGTCATTCTCCCAAGATAAAATTAGCTTTTATCTCCTGACAGACTATTAGCTAGCGAGAAAATTTAGTGAAGGAAGACATATTTCTCACTAAAAATGAGCAATATATTAGCAAGGGAATATTGTAACATGTCTAAAATTATGTTTAGCATAAAAAATTAGTGAGAGATTTATTTCCTCTCTAAAGTGAGATATTAGTGAGGCAAAAAATAAAAAATTGTTAAACGTACGGGTCAATGTTCCTAATTTGACACAAAAGGAAAACTCATATTCCATAAAACCGAGTCCAATTGAGTTAATATTTTAATATTTTGGACAAATTCATTCGCATATATCGCCTAACTATTTTGAACGATCCAATTTTCTCCAGAAGCATTGAATGCCGACATCACTTGTATCATTGTATGGTTGACAGGCTGACTGCTGATTCTCCCTCTAAAAAAGGAAGATTATATTGATGAGATCCAATATAATATATTTTTGGGCATTAATTTTCAATTATTAGATTAGTTTAAGGAGAATAATTTGTAGCAGAGTACAGCAATAGATATAGATGATCATATTAGGAGAATAAAAAATTCTTGTTCCACTGCGGAGTCCACATTACATGCTTATATCTTAGGTACTTCTTATGTGCTTATACCTCTGTTAGAGGTATGAACATATTTTTTTTAATTTTTTATATATTTTATTTATTTAGATTTAAATTATATGTGGCTTTTCTCGACATATATTTTACACCCAAGTCTTCTCAAATTAATTAGTTTCCATGATATTGGTATTACCGGCAAATATTTCTAAATGCAGAACTAGAAACTAATTAATTTGAGATACTGGGTCCAAAAAACATGTTAGAAAAAAACATATAATTCAAATCTAATTAAATACTTTCGTCCTAATTATAGGAACACTTTTGTAGTGTAATTTACACTATAAAAGTGCTTTCTATAATTAGGACCGGAGGGAGTACAATATATAAAAAAAAATTAAAAAAATATGCTCATACATCTAATAGAGATATAAGCACATAAGAAGCACTTAAGCTATAAGCATGTAATGTGGACTCCTCCACTGCCACCCTTCACCATGTTGTCTTTTCACTCCAGCCTACTCCATCCAGTGACTGTTTCCCGTCTTCTCGCTCCACCAACCCCATAGCCACTTTCAAAAGTATAAAAATGTTTCTTTTAATTTATTTTAAACATATACTAATATAAAAATAAAATAAAAAACCCTTTTAAACATATTTCAATTGATTTTTTCCCTATCAATTTATTATTTGATTTTTAAAATATATTTTAAAACGGACAAATTAAAATGATTGATTTTAAAATATACAAATATGAAAATTTGTTTTTTTTCAAATATTTTGAGAATACTCTTCAAATTGTTGTGCTCAAGTGTTATGGCTTAAGCAACAACTTCAAGATTTGGATATTCATCTCAAAGAAATTCCAATTCTATGTGACAATCAATACGAGTACAATAAGTTTGACCAAAAATTCAGTTCAACATTCAAGAACCAAACATATTGATGTGTGAAAGGCGAATATCACCTAAGAGGGGGGTAAATTGGGTGATTTAAAAACTTTTTCTAATTACTCCTAAAACTCACTTCTAAAACAGAGAGAGAAGGAGAAAGCTTGACACAAGATATTTATACTGGTTCGGTCTTAACTCTTGCCTTACGTCGAGTCTTCAGTCTCTTGTGCCATAGCCAATTCTCATCCAAGTTACTAATAAAACAATTTTGAGAAACAGAGCTATTGCTAGGAAGATTTAGAGTATAACAATTACCTTCTCTAAGAGCCCTGAATAAGACTTTCAATTTGATTTTGTTCAAGGGCAGATCATCCTTGCTAACAATCAGCATTCCTCATAATCAAAGATAACCAAGTTACCTTTGTCTGAGCTTTGACTCATTTTGAGTGTCACGCCCTGAAAACCTAAAGGGGTGACCAGTACGGAATATGAGAGAACTCATATTCCTTAAGCCTTTAATTTATATACAAATGCTAATTAATAATCATAATACTATAATATAGAATATTCATGCGTTCAATACAACAAAAAGGAGGTAGGATCCTACCTATAGACTACGTGGAGCATCTAACATTAATTAATCATACAAAAAGTCTAGGTTTATAATTACATTAACTAATAGCACTCCAAAATGAGACCGCAAGCTTTGAGTCAATAAGAAGGTTCTTCACCGCTTAGCAGCAGGTACAGGATCAACGATATCGTCTGAATCATAACAAATTTTCTGGTGAATAACGTCTCATTCTTTTAACTCAATAAAATACAAGAGTAAATAATTTAAACATGTTTATCTTCTAATAATATAAATATGGCAATAACTTCAATTTCAAAACCATATAAGATCATGAATACAAATAAAACTCTATATAGGATCATCAATCAACTACCTCAAAATACGTAATAAATTATTTACTTTAACAAAACCAATTTAAAATAGTA
Organism: Acacia melanoxylon; assembly: GCA_019022615.1. NCBI lineage: Eukaryota > Viridiplantae > Streptophyta > Magnoliopsida > Fabales > Fabaceae > Acacia > Acacia melanoxylon. Next base: position 1,604,566 of record JAFJYJ010000071.1, on the reverse strand, counting down.
AATCATAAATAAAATCTCGTTAGTCGAATAATTTCAGATACGTACTAAAACCTTTGATTTAATATAATCAAATTACTCCATAGTTCTCAAAATCACATCTTTTCGTAGACCTTCTTACGAACGAATGACAAGCATGGCCACACAACCACAAGGGTAACTAACCAAGCATGACTCAAGGCCATGAAACAAACATGGACACACAGTCCATGAAGGTAACTAACTAAGCATGACTCAAGGTCATGAAACAAGCATGGACACACAGTCCATGAAACAAGCATGAAAACGAATCCCATGAATATCAAGCGAGCTCGAGGTTAACCATGGTGCACCAAGAACTAACAATACTACTTTTGTTAGTAACTAGCGTTCGTATTCTGTTCTATCCAAAACATTTTCAAGTATGCTTGGGGAAATTTATTAAAACAATAAAAATTCTTCTTTCAAGATAATAATAGCTCTATCTCAAACTTCAAACTCAAATCCCCCAGCATGAAGTTTCACAAACAATCTTTCAAAACTTTCTTTCAAATTAAATCTGTCAATAAAATCCTTTTAAAACATCAATAACTCGCGTAAAAATATTCCATTTCAAATAATAAATTCTAGCTTATAAACTTTCCAAAATCCAAGATCATTTCAATATAAAATTTATGAAAAATATATCAAAAGTCTCATTTCTATTTAACTGCATAATCATGAATTATGCTCTGAAACAATTGGAAGAAAATACATAATAACGAATAAAATCAACATTCTTTACTCATATACTATCAGCAAATATTCCTTCACAAAATCATACTTTTAATTATGGAAATAGAAATAAAAGTTCAACAAAAAAAATATCATTTTTAGAAATTAGGGACGCTATTCACTCACTTGTTGTTCCTTTCGAAACTATACCTTTACCAAAATTCTTTTTGGTTCGCTTTTCTCTTAGGCTCAGGCAATTGGCAATTCCTAAAAAGTTTGAAATTCATAAATCATCCTCTAATAAAATTTATCTACCGATGTGAAAAAATCCTAAGTACCAAAAGATCTTTCATGAACACTAAACTTCCTACCGCAGTGAAACTGATATCAAGTTCCCTTCGGCCTCTCACCTCATGGCTGAACTAAAATCTTTTTTTTAAAAAAACAATCAATAAACAAATAGAAGGAAATAATCATCTCCAAATCAGGACATGCAACGATGGAATCCAAGTACCTCACACCTCCTACACCAAACGATGGCTGTACGAACAAGGGAGGGAAATGAAACCTTACATTCCAACTTCATTCCATCCGTTGATCACATAGGATCTTAATATCATTTATTTTTCACCATAAAGCATACTTTAGAATAAAATAAAGAATTTAATCAGTGGGTTCTTGTAAGTTCATCAACACCTAACAACAACTAATAAAAACGAACTTGTATTATACAATTTCCTTGAACACTCTAGCTTCATCCACAAAGTTGGAACAACGTCATTCATCTATTCTAGAATTTCTAGATTTGAAATATACTCCCCAAAATTTCAAACTCAACATGCAAACTCAATCATGCAATAGTATTAATCTACTTACGGAACATAAATTAACCGTATAAATCTTAATCTATGCTTTTCCTACTAGTTTCACAACTTTCTCAAACTATAATCAGATTTCAAAACATCATCCCCTTCCAAAACGTCTCAAATGAAGAAAACAAGATTGGGAGAGTTCTTGGAGGACTTACCTAAGACAGATTTTAGTGTTGCATGTGGGGTTGATGATCTATTCCTTCTTGATCACCGCTTCCCTCTCTCTCGGCTCCCTTTCTCATGCTCTCATTCTCTCGGTTTCACCCTTTGTTCTTTCTGGCCAAAATGCAATCGAATGGGAATGGGAAATTAGAGGGTGTTGGCCAAATAAATTATATGGATTATTGAGGGATTATGTGTAGATGTGTCATGAGATGATGAGGGCTGAGGTGGCGTAAGTAGCATGAAATAGCTAATCTCTCACTATCTTAACTCATTCTCTGTGTTTCTGCATGTCTGGGCCGAAGAGATTGAATTAATTGAGGGAGTATATATGCTTTGTTGTGTCTTTTGCTGTTTTGTTTTTTTTCCCCCGAATTGAGCAGGATGGGCCAAGTGCTTAGCCTAATAGAGAATGAACTGTAAGGATGATGGATAGGTTCAGTTGGTCGAATGTGTTTAACCAAAAAAAATGAAATAAAATGAGTAAATGGATAAATGGAAAAAAAAAATGGTAAAGCATGACGTACATGGAGGGAGGAGTGTATAGAAACTTAGGGCCCGTTTGGTACAAAGAATTGGTGGGAAGGGAAAGGAACTTAAAGGAAGGGAAAGAAAGATTTGAAAGATGAGGGAATATGGCTTGAGTTGTTTGGTAGGAAGAAAATAAAGGGGTGATAGTTGGTAAAGAATTAGGAAATGTTTATTTTACCCTCAAAAGAAAGTAATTCAAAATAAATAAATAAAGATTTTTTTTGGCTAAAATATATATTTTTAAAAATGTCCCCGTTAAGTTTGAACTTGTGACCCAAATTTTTCCCGCCAAGTTCGAACTTTAGGGGTAAACGTTCACAAATGTGAATAGTAACCAGGGGACTTGAGATCCCACAAATTTTGGTGGGATCTCGAGTTCCCACATATGAGGGAAGAGTGGTGGGCCCGGTGTGGGCCCAAGAACTTGGGTACTTGGCGAACCAAACATGTTTTCGGTAGGGAACTCTGTTAAGTTCTCATTCCCTCTCCCAAGTTCCTTGAACCAAACGGGCCCATCAACTAAAATAATGTCATAATAAGCATTTCTCCTTTCCATTTTGTAAGTCTCAAATTTCTTCTCCTTGAAGTTTCATAAAAATAAGCTTTAAATTCCAAAAATAGCTTTTATAATTATTTAGAATTAATCCCTTCATAATACGTCTAGATCCTCAAAATTATATTTCATAATTTTCCCCTATTTTTTTTCAAAGTCCAAAAATAACTTTAATAATTATCTTAAGCTTTTCCTCATAATAAGCTTAAGGCTTTGGACTTATTCTCGCTTAGCAACCTTCTTATCTCAATCATATTCCTAAACTCCTTGTCCCAAAATTTGAGATGTTACATTGAGGAGGTTGTGGCAAAGGCCTTCGACAAGGTAGACATCTTTGATTTGTGTTACATCGTTGTTTCCAACTACCCCAATCCCAACAATCCTTCTGGGTTGATTTCCACCAAAAGTCACCTTCCCACCATTCTTTGACTTGATTGTTGCAAATTTTGATTGATCCCCATCATGTGTCTAGAGCATCCACTGTCAATATGCCATTTGTTGGATTTCGATGCTCCTAGACAAACCTCTTCACTCTCAGATTCTTCTTGAGCCACAAGACAAATATTGGCCATCTCTTCTTCATCAGCTTCATCTTCATCAGATGAGCTATCACCTCAGATGGCTGATACATAAGCCTTCTTTTTGAACTTGTTGAACCTCTTCTTATCTTTCTCCTTGTTCTTCAACTGAGGACATTCAGACTTGATGTATCCTGGCTTTTCACATTCGTAGCATATGATAGGCTTCTTGGGCTCATTGCTAGAGCTACCTTTGTGAAATTTTCAAAATCCTTGATCTTTCTTATAGAACCTTTTGAACCTCTGGACCATCATGCCAAGCTCTTCATCTTCGTCTTCATCATTTTCTTCCTTGAAGTCTTAAGGGCAATTCCCTTATGCTTGCTGCTGATCTTATCTAGACCTTTCTTCAACTTGATCTTTCCTTCATACTTAGAAAGATATCCAAACAGGGTAGCTACAGATTGCATTGACTCACCATGATCCTCTTCAATTGCAGTGACTTTAGCTTCCCAATCCTTCATTAGGACAGTTAGAATTTTCCTGACTTAAGGGTTTTGGACATAGTTCTTTCCCAAGGTAGACAATTAATTGATCATATGAGTGTACCTCAATTGGAACTCTCTAATCGATTTTTCAAGCTTCATGCGAAGAAGATCAAATTTAGTCGTGAGAGTGTTGATTCGATTTTCTTTAATTCCAGAAGTTCCTTCATAGGCAATCTCTAGGGACTTCCACATTTCTTTTGCAGTTGACAGATTGCAAATTTAGAAGTATTCTTTTTTGACTCAATGCGCTTTGAAACATAAGAATAACCTTATTGCTCAGAGTAATTTGTCTTCTATCATTTTTGTCAAACTCAGAATCACTCTTTGGCACATTAATTCCACCTTCTACCTTGGTTGGAACATAATCTTCGTTCTCTAACACTTGCCAAAGACCGTATTCAGTAGCCATCACAAACACTCTGAATTTTGCTTTCCAGAATGAGTAATGCTCACCGCTGAAACCCAATGGTCTGTTGATAGAAGCTTCATCAGGAAATATTCCTTGTATAGGATCTTTTATCTCAGATGTTATTCCTTAAGAGATAACACAACTCTAATACTAGATGAAAGGCGAATTATTACCTAAGAGGGGGCTGAATTGGGTGATTTTTTTTAATCACTTCTAAAACAGAGATGAATAGAGAGAGAAGGAGAAAGCTAGACACAAGAGATTTATACTGGTTCGGTCTTAACTCTTGACCAACGTCCAGTCCCCAGACTCTTTAGGTATTTCACTATCTCTTCCAATGATTACACATTCCGTACTCGAAGTAATCTTCTCACTAGGATTCACTCCCCCTTACAAGTTGTAATCAATAACTCAATCTCAAAGTCCCACTACCTTGAGATTCTTACAAAGATATTTGATCAGAAATATAACTCTCTAAAAGAGTACATAGATAAACACTAAAGATTATAAATATCCAAAGATATTCCACAATGAATGAAACATTAATTGTGAATAGTTCGTTTGTGCATTTGTGTTTCCGGTAGTTGAATCGTATTGAATGCTTCGCTTATATTTGGTGAGGGAAATTAATGACTGTTGGAAGCTTTCAATGAGCCATTGAGAGTACTAAATGTAGCTGTTAGACGTTGAAGCTCGTCCATCACTCAACGTTTCGATTCAGAAAATGTGCGCTGTTATTTTCCACTTTGACATTCCTTCTGTTCTTCTCAATGACACTTGAGTATGGAAAATGCACACTGGAAGTAGTGCTAAAGAAAACCAAGCATGTCCTCTCAATGAAATCAAACACTTGAAGAGAAAAATCAATAGACTCGAGTGTAGGATATCAGTACTTGAAGTGTAGAGACAAAAGAACCAAAGAAGGGCTTATAAGTTTGATACAGTCAAAGTGCAGCAAAAGCACACTGAAGTGTACTCACACCAGGGCAACATACTAAAGCACAGAAAGGTGGTACCAAAAGCAAAGAAGACTCACACTTGAAGTGTAGGGACCACACACTTGAGTGGGACACTCGAGTGTGAGGATGGTAATACTCGAAATGCGAGGATTTGAGAATGAAGCCAAAGACTCTTGCTCATATAAAGAAGGGATTTTAAATGTCAATCAATGAGCGAACTCAAGTGTAGGACGAACACTCGAGTGTGTGTCAAAAACTCTTCCAAACGGGTTCAAGTATTCACGATATATACTTGAAATCAAGTACTTTTATTACTTTGTATTTGTGTATTCGCACTCGAGTGCTTACTTTAACACTCAAGTGTAAACTAGTGACACTTGAGTGCGGGACTTTATTATATCAGGTTATATCAGTCATTTTGTTCACTTTCATCATAACCCTTGCGTCCCCTTATCCCTAAAGCACCAAAACACTCTGAGTTTCCTATTCAAATTCGTTAAACGTTACGACGTTTCTTGACTAACCTCAACGGATTTCATATCACTTCAAAACCGTTGCCTTCCTTCCATTCCTCTTTCTCTCAAATTCTCTATTTCGCTCTCGACTTCTCAACCCTAACATGTGTTCATCCGAGTTTCCTTTTGAAATTCTTGAATCATGGCAAGAACTAAGAATCCAAATCTCCATGATCTACTTCTTCTTCATCCTCTTCCTCTTCAACTGACTCAACTCCACCTCCTCCACCCAAAAGCTCGTATAGAGAAACCCCAAAAAGTACGCCCTAAGGTTTAAGAAACTGGTCCCAAACCCAAACTATAAGCAAAAGGAGTTGTGATTCAAGAACTAACAAAGAATACCTGTCAGACTCGTCCAAAAACGGGTGCTTCTTCGAGTAAAGGGAAAGGAAAAAGCAAAGGTGAGGGAAGCAGATATCTGGGCTCATGAAGAAGAAGACAGAACTGAATTCTTTCTTCAAATTAATTTAAACTATAGTTAAATTTAGAATAAATACCCTTTCCGATCCCTGATAAAAAACGCGATCCCCATTTTGGTCCCTTACAAAAAAAGGTCATTTTTAGTCCATAAAAAGGACGAATAAGGGTCGATTAGTTGACATTTTGACCCTTAAAATTTCCAAAAGGTCCGTTTTGGTCCATAAAAAGGATGAATAAAGGTCTATTATTTTGTAAGGGACCAAAATGGGGTCCGTGTTTTTTGTCAGGGACCAGAAAGGGTATTTACTCTTAAATTTGAACTATAAATTAGTTTAAACTATATTTAAACAAAATTAATTGAAGCTATATTTAAGCTATATTTAAATTCTAAATTAATGTAAACAATAAATTTAAATTATAAATTAATTTAAACTATAGTTAAATTATAAATTAATTTAAACTATATTGATACCGTAAACTATATTTAAACAAAATGTAAACTATAATATTTTTTTTAAAAAAAATACATGTCCCGCTGGACTCCTCCTGGCTTGGACAAAACCCACCCAGTCATTTGGGTCGACATTGTTTGGGACGCTCTCAATCGAGGCGCTGCGGGGATCGTCCCCATCTCCATTCCTCTTGTTGTACGAGATGACCCCTCCGATTCTTCCAAATTGTCCCCTATCTTCAGTACATACCTCTTTTGGGGCCCTTGCACTTTAAACTTGCACTATATCAATTTAATAATTAAGTATTTATTTAATTAATAAATAAACAAACAAAAAAAATTATTATTTAAATGTAAAATATAACTTACACACATCATCTCGCAAACGCCTTGTCCTTGTTCCCCGAGGAAAATTCTTCCAAGCCTTGGAAGTGGAGGGGAACCACGCCCAATTCCCGCCCAGCTGCATCAAGTAACGGTTGAATAGGTGACTGTCGTTTCTAATGGGCTGGTCCGTCTCCTCGTTCTAAGGGACTACGATGCGAGGCCCCTCTAACTGATTGACCCCCGGAACATCCAATGTCCTCCCGCCGATGTTTTCCCGCTCATCTACACAATTATAAAAACATGTTAGTATTATATGTAAATATAATTTAATTAGCCGTAACTAATTGAAATTTAAATATGGTTAAAAAAATTAAATTTACCTTCGACATCCACCTCAAATCCGCAAAGACGACAATCGGGGTTCCCTTGGTCCCGCTCGTTCTCTTGGTCAATAAACAAGTACTCCACCTCGCCAATGGGAATGTTAATCTCTTTCTCCTCATTCTCGTCATCATCGAAGTCACTGAAGGACAAATGTGTGCCCTGTGCTCCCCCTACAGTCTCTAGCAGCGGGATTAGCTCATCGGTGAAGAGCTAATCTAAGTCGATCCCCACCTGAGGTGGCAGAGGGATATTTCGACCCTCGCGCCCTCTACTACGGCCCCCTATACTACTTCGCCTCTTAGAGGCGCTATACCGCGAACAACCTCTTTCCCTTTCCCTCTAGGAACCATCATTCCTATATTTTAAGTAGATAGTAAAAGAGACTGAAAAGTTTAAAGGCGACATCTCAAACCTTGGGTGGTTTGAAACAAGGGAAGGCGCTGTTTAAGGTCCAATGTATAGTGCTGGTACTTCTTTAATTGAGAAACATGGGAGACATTGTGCATATTAGACAAGTGCGGAGGTAATGCTATCCCATATGCCATCAACCCAATCGTCTCTAGAATTCTGTAAGGTCCAACGTATTGAAGTGTCAACTTCTTGGCTTTGATTGACCTTCATTTTTTTTTGGTAGGAGAAACTTTGTGGAAAACATGATCTCATACTACGAATTCCAAAAGCCTCCTATGTCTGTCTGCATAGCTTTTATGGTGACTATGAGCTGTTAGAAGCTTCTGCATGATTATCTTAACGTTCTTAGTGGTTTCCTCTACTAGGTCTAGATCAACAATGGTCCTTTCACTTAGTTCTGTCCAGTACAAGGGAGTTCTGCACTTCCAACCATACAAGGCCTCAAATGATGCCATCTGGATGCTCGCATGGTAGTTGTTACTATAGGTAAATTCAAGTAATGGAAGGTGATGATGAACCAGAGATGGTGCATGCTCCTCCGTCTCTTTAACAACCTTTGGTCCTCAACCAATCGCTTCTACAGTCCTCTCATTATGTCATTAAAGACGATGTGGATTAGAGATGATGTACACTCCTTCCTCTCTCACTACTTCTTGAATGTAGAAGATGATGGTGAATAGTTCGGCTCCTTTCTGCTTGTGAAACTCGTGTTTAAGCTAGGTCACCCCATTCCTCTATTGTGTCGTATAGTGCTACAATGGGGAAGAAAAGAGAACAAAATAAAATAAATAGAAATATAAGAAAATGAAACAATATAAAAGGAATTAACATAGAATAAAACTGAATTTCTTATTTATTCTTTTTCATAAACTGATAATTATAATAAATCCCCTAAATGATGCTCAAAATTGATATCTTATCAAAATCACAAGTAAATCATTTTAATTTTGCATTGATGACGCTCCCGAACATAATGAGATGTATCTCAATTCTATTAAAAATTGGGAGTCATTAGAAATGATGAACACAAATTCCTACCCTTAATAACGTCACTGGAATAGGTGGGTTTATTTTATTTTATTTTTGTAGATGAAATGAAGGGCGATCATTAGGGAAGATGATGGAAAGGAACAAGAGAGGTTCTGTCCTACCCTTGAATGACTGCTATTTTATCACAATCGACAGTGCTAATGTAAAAAGCTAGACACATGTTTATCATTAATAGACAGATGTATGACATGTATGCATATGAATCAAATTTAAATAGCTAGACACATGCATGAATGTGTTACAATCACAACATATATTTTTATTTGTTGAAGCCAAAGGAGGATGGCAAGAGATTATGGTAATATTTCATGTTTTCACAAAAAGGTCAAATGAATCCTAGAGCTGAAGATTCAACCATATATGAACAAAATGATAGATAATGAATGCGCCATAGCATATAATTTTGAAATAATTACAATTTATATTTTTTTTTTTCATACAATTTAGAGACACACACATGTCAATACCGGATCAAATTTGACACCTCATACATGCTTGACGGGTGGTGTTGCCACTGGGAAAAGTAACCTTTAAAAATTATAATTTATATAAAAACATGCAAAATGCAACAAGAAATCATTTGGTATACTTTACAATTAAACATCACAAGTCCAATAATATATTTCAAGATTTCCATCCTCTCATTTTAGTAGATAGTAAAATCTTAAACCTCCTTGAGTATTTCATCATCCCTTTACATCATTGTTACAAAGAAAGGTAAAGGAGCAAAAATACACATGTACTTTACCCTCAGGAGCGTCCAGCACCATATGCTTTTTTGGGAGCAAAAATACACACGTGGTTACAATATAGGTGCAAAAGTCACACTCTCCATTATCTAAAGCTAACTCCGTTATCCAGCCGTTCTCATTGAACCATAATCATCTGATATTACGTGTTCTGCTTGATTATCTCCTATTTCTACTTCTTTGAGACCATAGTCTTCCACAGCAACCCCATGATTCCTCTGCTTCAAATGTCCAAACTTCTCCACAGCTACATCACCATTGTCCTTTGCTCCAGCTTGCTTTCGGGGACCTCACCATTGTCACTCTCACCCAGAACGGTAACGTAGTTGCAGCCTTCACTCGTATTGGAGATCAAATCCAGTGGCCCTTGGCTAAAGATGAGGCTGCCGTGAAACTCGATGAGTCCCACTATTTCTTCATTCTTAGGGTTCCAACAGGGGAAAATGAGCACGATACCTCCGGAAATGGGTTCGATTTGTTAAATTACGGATTGACCATTGCGGCCAAAGGACAAGAGAGTTTGTTGAAGGAGTTTGATTGTGTTTTGGAGAGGTATAGTTGTTTTTTGTTTCAAAAGGTGGAGAGTGTGCCTGGGTAGGAGGCGTTGGATGGCTCTGTGTCGAGGGAATCGTCGTCGGAGGAATTGAAATCAAAGAAGAAAAAGGAATTAGTGTAGGAGAGCTCTGCTGCGTAATGGACAACTATAGCTCTGAACGTAGAGGATTATAGCGGAAGCTTTGCAAGGTGGATTGTCGCCGGGTCAGGTCGGGTTGTCCAGGGAATACTGTGGTGCGGCGATGTCACCGTGGATAGGTTGAAGTGTGGGAATGAGTTCTTGAAGAAGAGGATAAAACTGGGATCTCAGGTGGAGATGAGCCCAGAAGCTATGAAGAGGATGAAGAGGTTGGGAGTTCGTTCTATGCATGATTTTCTCCAGCTACTGCCAAGTCACCCTCCAAATCAGCATGGTTAGTCAAAATCTTCCTTCTTAACAGTCAATGTTTTCCTATTCAGAGAGAGTGTGACTTTTGCTCATAAAATGTAACCACATGTGTATTTTTTTCTCCCAAAAAAAAGCATATGATGTTGGTGTTGGGATTCGTACCGCAGCGGAATAAACAAAAACTTTGCGAATCCCATAGAGAGGATCTATCAACGGCGTTTAAATCAGGTTTGTTAGAAAAATCGTACCTTTTAGAACTGGTGTGTGTCTCTTTGCAAACATGTGGGCTAACACCTTCTTGCTCGATCAATCTCTACGAGCCGACTCTACGAATCCACTCCCTTTACCGGTATCCACACCAAATAGCTCTCCAACACGTACGGCAACGTGCTAGCGCCTTCTTCCTTTGTGTCTCACGTTTTTCTCTCTAAGATTTCTTTTGCGGCTTGTCTCTATTATTTCAATACGACTAAAGCTTCATTATATAGAGTTTCTCAAACCCTAATTGGGCCGTATTACAATATTCAAGATTAATCTAAATCAATCTTGGAAAACAAGTTTGGATTAATATATTAATTAAATCATCAACAGATCTAATCTAATCTATTTATTTAATCCAAATTAAAAGTCTCTAATTTAATTTATCTTTATAAATTAAATCGAGATATGATATCTATCTATTTAATTAAATCTAAGATATATGATATCTTTATTCGAAAATTAAATCGAGATACAATATCTCTATTTGTTTTTAAATATTTAATTTATCAAATAAATTAAATACAAAACAAATATTATATAATAATATCATTATTAAATAATATTATTATTATTTAATTTCAAAATTATATATATATATATATATATATATATATTCATCATAGAATAAATACGGTATTCATTAAATCAAAGACATATCTAAGATTCAATAAATCGGACACTATTGCTCGTGTTGGGCAATTCTTGTGTGTGACCACGAAGGCCCACATGAGATTGGCAGTGGACCAATATTGTACCATCCCACAAGTCACACGCGGCCTCTAGCAAGACATTGCGACTACCCAATCCATATGGGGATCGATGATACGATACAACCTATCATACAACCATGTCACGTCCCTTTTGTCACGTGATAATTTGGTCAAGGATGAGGCATGGATAATGTCAACTTCCTGTTCTTGACCATTACTTTCTTGATTCTTGAGTAGTCTAATAACTAGAATGGAAAATCCTTTCCATTGTAGTATGGCCATACATTTCTCAGACTCACTCATTGAGGGGCCCAGTATTATCTCTCTACAAATGTGAGGGACAAATTCCATCTTGACCATTCACATTACTTTGCATGAAAAGCACTCATCCCGATCAAAGCCTTTATCATCACCCAGTCAAAGGTGACTTTTGACTAGGTCAAAGATCAACGACTCTCATGTAGGAATCCATGATGATCTCGGAGTCAAAGAGCGTTGTGGACGTTAGATTATACATGAGATAAGCTTATGACTAAATCCATGCAGCTTTCTCATAGTGGGTCGGTCCAGCACCTTGTACTCTTACAAGTGCCTATGACTTTGATTGTATCTCCATACTCATCAAAGTCATATTGATCTTATTTCATCTTCGCTCCCGCGTAGATGAACGACCAGGGACATTTAGGATAATCTATAAGATATATCCAAAGATACAATTATCACTATAAACATGAAAATGAAATGATAACTAAACGGAGAAATACTTTGATTAATAATAACGTTAAAGTACCATGATCTGCCCCTAGGGCATAATTTCTAACAGTTGGGCGCTCCTGAGAGTAAAGCACATGTGTATTTTTGCTCATTTACCCTACAAAGAAAAAAAATCATTACATTGTATCACACTCTTCTATACTTATGTCATCAATGTACCTAGCAAATAACATGCATATTCTGAAATATCTTATGTTTGCTTGATTCATTGAAACTTTATGGAGGTATAATGTACTGACTAATATAATTCCAAATTCATTGAATTAATTCACTCCTATTTAATTCTTAGGTAAGAGATGATTTGTTTCCAATATCTTCTCTACATCATCTCTATACATAAACAAAACTATAAATCATAATCCTCATCACCACTATATTCAACACTCTCTAAAAAATGGTGTCTTCTCTTGAACCTTATCTTCTCTTCTTTACAACCTTTATTTCAAGTTTTATCATTTTAATGAGCAAGGAATTTCTTGGCTTCACTGTGGATCTCAAATATCATGAGTCCCTAAAATATCGATTCTTTGATAACACTACAACACCCAACCAGAAATTCTACAATGACATACATCATTCCAACGTGCAAGGAAATCGTTCCTTCATAGGCGCTGAAAATAAAAATAATGATCCAGAGTTTGTATTGTATTATTCAGAAGGAGAATACATCATGAGCTATGCAATTGGCATCCCAAGATACGAAACATTTGCCACGATTGACACTGGAAGTAGTCTAACTTAGTTATAATGTAAGCCATGCATTAGGTGTTGCCCACAAAATCAACAACTGTTTATCTATAAACAGTCGTTGAAATTCACACTACTACAAAATGCCTCTTTAACGTCTATTTTTTGCACTTTGTACGTCCTTTTACAGGGGAACGTCTATGTGAATGATATAATAAATCAGACTTATGGCATCCCTAATAAAAAGGGAAGCTGTAAGTTTTATTTACGGCATCCCTTTTTCATAGCGACGCGTAAAGTATTTTTTTTTTTTAAAAAAAAAAAAATCCTTTCGAGGCATAGCTTAACCAGGCGCCATAGTTAGACCCGCCATGCAAGAGGAAGGATTTAAAGGTAAAAGCAGAGTGATCCCCTTTCTTTGCTTCCTCTATCTCATCACGCTTAGCTGACGGATTCATGCTCGAAATTGTGGCTTCTTCAGCTTGCTTCTAGCTCGATCTTGTCTCAAGATTATAAGGATCTAAAAGAAAAGAAAAAAAGGAAAAAAAAAACCGCATCGGACATATACCAAATCTCAAACCAAACAAACCACCAAGAAATTGTCCGAGGAAGATGAACAAACTTGTTACCTTTTTTCTAAATCAAAAGGTGAAGACATGAAAAAAAACAAAGGAAGATGGTAGTAAACAAAAAATCATAATAGAGCCAACCTGATAGGGATGCTCTTTTGGATGATCGTAGTAGAGTTGGGAATAAGGGCCATCCCGACCCTCAAGGCTGGCCCGCGAAGGGCCAAGGCCAGCCTTCCAGGGCCCGAGGTAAGAAAAACATATGTTTTTCAAAGCCTGGCTCAAGAGCACCGGGGCTAGGCCGGCCCTCTAGGGCCTAGAAGTTACTATTCCAAAATTTAACTATTTTTCCTCTGTTTTTAATTTCAAAGAAATATAATTAGTAAATTACAACAATTAAAGTTCTAATTTATTAAATAAATGTTGTCAACATTAATATAAAAACAAAAATAATCATCCAACAAATAAGAACAGTCACTAATTCATAATCAAAAGCATACTATGTTCACAAATAACTCTCATAAAACATAAGAAGTATACCACTAAGTGACATTAGTACGATGACTATTATTGTTGTCATCTTCACCACTCTCATCAATTTTAACGACATTTGATCATGCTTCGCTTTGAGTAGGCTTTGGTTCATGAGTAAGAATATCATGAATTTATTCTTCCGCATCATGAACACATCCATAATCTTTATCTGCAACAAATAATAAACCAAATCATAAAATTAGAGTATAGTTATTATGTATTTGTGTATTTGTACTTAAATGGATAAATAACTTTATAAAAAATACAAGATACACATAAATTAGTAAATTAACATTATATGTGAATCCATGCATCTAAAAAAATATATTAAAAGGGCACACGGGGTCGGGCCCGAAGCCTCTCGGGGATGGCCCTTTTAAGCCCGAGGCCCTACAGGGCCGGCCCTCCTGGGCTTATTTCATTAAATTTCTTTAATTTTCAAGCCCGGTCCTTAAAAGGCCAGGGCTTAAAAGGGCCAGTTCGATGGGCTCGGCCCGTTTTCCCAGCTCTAGAGCATAGTCACCATGCTCTCTCCTATTAGATCTGAAATCTATGGCGTGCTCTCCTTCCTCCTCTTCACCTCCCTCGTTATCCTCACCCTCATCGTCGTCCTTGTCATCATCCTTGCCATTAGGCCCAAGAAGCCCCGATTCAAGCTTTAGCAAGTCTTCGTGTGACGCCGAGATGGGACGGCGAGCGGGTGACGACGCCCTGGAACACAAAGTGTGAGAAGGGAGAAGGTGAAGTGTCAAAAGAAGGGAGAGGTCAAAAGTTTTTTAGATTGATGGATTAGGTTAGGTTTTGGTTTCTGTTGTGTTGGGTGTCTGGGTGCTAAAAAAAATAGTACCTTCAACTTCCAAATTTTGCAAAAGCTTAATTTTGGTGTCCCAATTTTGAATTGGGGACATCAAAAGACTATTTTTGGTGCCAAAAGTCCATGCTTTTGGAGTCCCTTTTCTAAATTAGGATGTCAAAAGTATACTTTTGGTGTTCCTTTTCCAAATTGAGACACCAAAAGTATACTTGTGGCATCCCTTTTAAAATTGGAATGCCAAAATCCTTCACAAAATTATAAAAATGCCTCCGCCTTTATATTTTACCTTTTTTTTTTTTTTTTTTTGAAAAATTGATATTTTGTAGGGAAATAAAATCTATATTTTATAGTAGTGTTAAGCCAAAATTTCAAAAATGTCACTGCCTCCTTTTTAACTTCTGTTTTCTAAAAACGGTCATTAGTTAATGTCGTTGGATTTACTTTTTGTAATAGTGTATGTCAAAAATTAAAATAGAAAAGAATATTTACAATATGCCTTTAAACATTGATTTTTTGTATAAATCTTGAGATGGACTATGAGAACAAATCGAGTTAGTTTGTAATATGACCAACACTTTATTAGTTTATGAATATTTTTTCATCTAATTTATTTAGAGAAATTGATGATGACAACTTTTGTTTAGGAAAAAGACTCGGGTGAAGGAAAAAAAAAACACAACTCCAATGCCTTCTTTAGACCTAACTTAGTAACTGGGAGCACTTCATAACTAATGTTGGCACTCACGTCAAATGGTAAAGTCAAAGAGGGCTATGAGTTGAGCTAAAAGCCTCTTGAGGTATCTATTGAAGTAACTAGGTAACCAGTGCTACATCACCCATGTGCAGGGTCAAATATATATTGAGGACCTACAACAGCTCATGATGAAAAAAGAAAAGGAAAAAAAGAATCAATTTTCTACTAGAGGATCCTTGTTAAATCAAATGAAAAGCTTGGTTAAGTGGGCCATTTGAGTTTTCCATGAGGAGTTAAGTAACTTAATATTCCTTCACTAATCTTGTTGTTGTACTTGTTACTTGCTGATCCTTGGATCATTTAGAGGTGAGTGGATTATTATAATTGTCTAAGGTTCTTGGCTTGGTGATTCTTATAAGACATTAAATTGAATAGAATTTGATAGCAATATCTAAGTGTGGTAGTGTGTTGCTCTTTGTTTAGAAATTTCATAAGTAATGTTCTTCTTGTTTGGATAATGAATTCTTTCTTTTGCTTGAGAACAAGCAAATGTTTAAGTGTGGAGGAGTTTGATAAGTATATATTTTGTAATTAAAAAGTAAAGATTCTTAAGATATATCTGATTAAATTTATTAATATTTTATACTTATTTAATTATCTTTTATATATTTTTCTATCATTTAATTAAGTATATAATAAAGGGATTTTTTTTAATATAAAATCTACTCATATCCTGATTGGTTTTTGCAGGAAATATTATAAGATTCAAATGAGAGCAAAATATCATAATAATATATTTATATTATATGATAATTGATTAAAAAAAAAAAAAGGGGTGATAAACCAAGATATTGTGAAAGAGACGCATACTTGGAGGCAATATATACCTATATACATGCTAGGTGTAGTAAGAGGACAGTGTGTTCTATTTCCAGGTTGGTGATGGCAAGAAGGAAAGAACGTAGAGAGTAGAGAAGCACCTTGGCGGGAGACTTGGAGCAACAGTCAACTTCTTGGCCTCCTTCAATCTATGATAGCAGCGAAGAACAGAGAAGACTCTTTGACAATCTTTCTTTCGTTCTTCTTTCTCCTACTTCTTTGAATATGAATTTCTATGTTTATTTCATGGATTTTATTATAGCCATGAGTGACTAATTTTCTTTTTAGACCTAGAGAAATTAGGAACTCACTAGTAAATTAATTTTTGTTCTCATTTATTAGTTATGATTTATGTTAATTTTGGTTACTTAATCTTGCTTTGTTATCTCCATTTGATGATTGGCCACCATTAAATGTGAATTAGACAATGAGGATTTGCCTTGAGGAAGGAAATTTTAATTAAGCTCAAAGATTAAATAATATGTGATTAAATTATAATCTAATTTGCCGTTAGAATAGACATATATCTAATTGACGTATATAATTGATAACAAGTGAATTGAAATTGTTTTGCCTCTTGGATAGTTGTTCTAGAAATATCCTTTTTTATTTGAGAGGGTTATAGGTAAACCGACAGACACTTATTGCTATTTATAGTCGAGATTAACAAAATTAACATTTTTATGAAATAATAAGGTGAAAATAAGATCTAGGAAGCTAGTGAGAAATTGGTGACTCTAGGTTGCTTTTAACTTTAGGAGTTTCGTTATTTACTTTTCTAGATTCGCTTAACTTAAAAGAAAGTTGGAAGTTTAATACCTAAAAATTAACTTGCTTGATTTCTAGCTTGTGGGACGATACTCTACTTATCACTTTATTATTTGGTAGGTCTTGTACACTTGCGGTGTGCATTTGTTGTTGTAGTTGTAATTTTGAGAAAATGTCTATATTTGTTGGTAAAAGGATTTTTGGAGGCAAGAAAACATACCATAAGTGCTTCCACAAGAGTATGTAAAATTTGATGTTGAGAAGAGAAAGCACTTAGTTATTAAGCAAGAATAAGATTTCATGATGAAAGGTTATTATGGCTTAGATGATTTTTTAATATGATCTTGTAGTACATAGTGGTTTTCTTTCCAGTTTTCTTATTAAGGCAATACGAAAAGCAATTGAACAATGCTTAAGTATATACAAGGTATAGACGTGCTGTGAGGATGGATGATTAATTTAGTTATCTAAACTAGGCTTGAAGTGTTTGATTTGAAGGATGTGCATATCTATGCTTGTGATTGGCATATAGAGTGGATTGGAGCTTGGAACTGATCTGAAGTTCCTTTGTAATGTATTTCAATTAAGCCTCAAATATTGTTTGGAAAATTATTTTCTATCTTCATGTGTCTTCGGCGATTTTTCTGAAATTCTGCGCGTAATTTTCAAAATTACTATTACACCCTTAATTTTCATAAATTACACGTGTTGCTCAAGCTTTGAACAGTTGATATGCACTTTAAAATTCTGGGCAAGTGTACTATTTTATTTGGCCTTTTGATGACCTTTAATTACATATTTAGCATCTATTTCGAAGGGGTTTAATTACATAATCCTTGGGAATCATTCTATCTTTTAGGATATTTTCGGTACTCTTGACCAACTAGGTTTAATAATCTACTTAATTCAAGCTTTTTCTTGAACTTCTGGGCCCAAAACTTGGAATGTTACACTTTGACCTTTGTTGGCTTGCTTGTTTGGAGAGACCTGTCCATTTGAAACTTTGTCTGTTGGCATACCAATAGCGGATTGGTACTATACCTGGCATGATCGTAACCAATATCCTCATACGGGGTGCCATAAGCATACGAACACTCCCTATATATCAGTATTCTCTATGACTCGTATGTGCAACTATAAAGTGATATGGCAACTTCTCTTCCTTCTCTCTTTTTCTTTTTTTCCCCTTTCCTCTTTTTTGTTCCCCCCTTTTTCTCTCTCTTTCCAATTTTTTGTTCTGCTGTTCTCTTTTTTCCCTTTCTCTTTTTTAATAGTTAGAGAAAAGAAATTAACAAAGTCATAAACTAAATAGAACTAAGTAAAATATTGCAGGCAATATTGTAATGCCTAAACAACAATGAATTAACCTCAAATATACTATATATGCACAATGCTATGCTTCGGTTCAACAACAAATCATTTTCCCCCATTAAACAAGGGTAAGGGTAAAACAGCATTATGCTATTATAATCATAAATATTAAATACAAATTATATATTGCAAATGCATTCTTAAAACCTACCCACTTCAATTCCTATTCTCATCTCCTTAAGCATATATATGGTCTTATATATCACAGGGAATATTCAACAAGAAAATTATTTTACAAAACATCGACACCCTCAACATAATTAAAAGCATATGCTATATAACTAGCTTCTTTCTTTAAGTTTTCAACAAAGGCTTTCAAACTAAGATCTTTCTTCAAATCATCTTCCTTCTGAATGATTGTATTATGCAATTTCCTTAACCTACTTTCCATTTCCACATCCTCCATCACCATTCTCAATCCTTCTTCCACATCCTTCACTCCAAGTCCATTCAGCCTCATACCCACTTTCCACTTTTGAACAATGTAAGCACAGTTCAAGGATTGATCACCAGCCACAGGATAACACAGCATCTTCTTCTTGAACCATATGGCCTCGATTGTAGAACTCCACCCACAATGCGTGAGGTAACATGCCACCGACTTGTGCCTCAGAACCTCCATTTGCGGTGCCCATGAAACCACTTTTCCTTGATGCTTTGAAACTCTCTCTTCAAACCCATTTGGTAACCCCTCCCGCCATGCTTTCTTCAGAACCCAAAGGAATGGCCTTCTTGATGCTTCAAGCGCCATTGCCAAGCTTCTCAACTTTGCCTCACCAATTGGACTTACCCAACTCCCAAATGAGATGTACACCACTGAGTTAGGGTTTTGACTTTCTAGCCACTCCAAACAGCTCTTATCTTCATCCCAGAAGCTTGCATGGTTGGTTTGTGTATAATTGAAATGATAGCCTAGGGGCAAAAGAGTCATTGGAGAACTATGAAGTTTGGATTCATCCGGAAAGGTGTTCATGAGAAGCCATTTGAGAGTTCTGGATCTTTCTAGAGTTCTTGTCCAAAATTTAAACCTTGCTTTCTTTGCAGCCACTGTTCCAATTAGCCATGGAAGATCCTCAGTGTCTAATACAGGTAAATCTGGTAAGAAGCAAAATTTGCCTTCATGTTGTGGAAGTCCTGTACGCAAATATATCCAAGATTATTTTAAATTAGATTCGTTATATTACAAATTCATATATTCAAAAAAAAAAAGAGAGAGAGAGAGAGATAATATAGTACAATCAGCAAGTTGTAAGAAATTATGCCTTTTTTATTACAACAACAACAACAAAAACATATAAACTCTTTAAAGATGAACTTTATAAATAGCGCAGTTTTCGTTTCAGCTATATATAGGTATAATTATACTGAAATTTTTTCTTAACTTCAAGAGTACCATATATAAGAACTTTGGATTAATATAATGTTAAATTGTGACCATCTATAAACATAGAATTACAGGTCTAACTCTGAATTTGTTAGAAATACTGTCCTATAATTACTGTTGTTCAACATGGCAAGAAATAATATTATGAATTTCTAGATAAAAATAAACTGAGTTAAATCACAAACCAATAAACTTTATACACACACGCACACACCTGTTTCAGAAATGAGGCCACACCGAACCATGTCAGGAATGGATGCAATCAACCTGTAAGCCGCAAACATGACAGGCCAAAACCCAGCGACAACGATGCCACACTTTTGGGCAACTTGTATAGACCAAGAAGCCAACAAGTCAACCACCACACAGACCACCGCTCCACCACTTCCGCCGGTGCTGGCCTCCTCTTGAAGCTCCTGAATGAGCCTTTCCAACTGAGTAGGCATAATGTTCTCCATGGCTGATTCAATCCCAAAGAAATCTGTAGCAGTGTCCTTCTCTAACCCATCAGCTATAGCGACCCACTTGATCTGTTGACTTTCTTCATTATCATGAATCACAATCTGATTGTAGATAAATTGAGGAAGCACCATTATGGGCTCAAAGCCAAGGTTCAGAAATGTGACGGCCATCTTTTGCATGGGAGTTACATGTCCCTGTGCTGGATATGGCACCAGAATGATCCTTGGCTTCTTTGAGTACTCCATGATTCCCATCTCACACAAACAATTCTTCACAAATACTGTAAGCTATTTCTAGTGATCAGATCAATCACTTCGCTTGCAATTTGGTTTAGTGCAAGTGTTCCACGCAACGGAATATATATACATGTGGAGGGCGGCTTGTTGAATTAATATACAGGCTAGCTTGTAATCTTTAATTAATTAGTTTATAAACGACCTTGTTATATAAATAACTACGTATACACAGATGGACCAGTCAACTTTCATGTGCCTTAATGAAGTATATTAAATTTGCGAAAATGCATGTGTCCACCCACCGTTGGTCTCTTTTTAATAGTGAATTAGGATGGCCAAGTGCATTTCATATATATAATGTATGATAAATGAGTTTTACTATGATAACTTAATCAATAATACAATTTATTGATGATTTTATACTATATATAATCTAGGGAAAATGTCAAATATATATACACACACACACACACCACTTGAACCTTAAAATCACAAATAAGTGATTTTATACTAAAGTGATTTATCAATTGTTGTACTATTGTAGGCAACAATATTGATTTGAGAGAAGTTCAAGCTAAGTAGCATTTTCTTGTTTGTTTCCCTATTATCTAAGATCCTTATTACAACCACATATGTTAACTATTTTACCATGATTAAAATATTTAGTTACAATTAATTAATCCTTTTAAATAATATAATTATTCTTAGTGAAATTCATTAAATAGGGGGCATTTAATAGAATAATGAGTTAGTTAAATAAATAAAAATATCAGAAAATAGGGCATTTACGAATAAATCGCATAACTTTATAATAAGAACCCTGAATAAAAGCATCGAAAGAAGTATATAGTATTGAGTCATTGTTTCAAATCTCATTCTAGAGACAAGGCTCATATCTAGTTTAAATTCTTAACAAAATTATGGAAACGCGTTTTTCTTTGATTTTCTGTGGGTATTACTAATAGAATTTCAAGTTAAAGCATAATATATATGGAACCTTGAGTGAATATATTGTTTCTTAGTGCCTCGTCAAATAGAATATACGTTCACTTTTATATGGGTGGCCAAGTGGTCCAGCTCCAATATTATACACCCCATCTCTGTTATAGTGAGGTATTCTTAATTTTCTTATTGCATCACATTCAAAATTTGCATCACATATCCTCGTGTCAAAATATTTTTATAATTCAAGAAAAGAGTTCACACCATATTATATATATTATTATCTCCACTTCTCAACACGGGTATGATTTCATTTTATATAAATAAAGCCAACACGCTTACATCAGTATACATCTTAACTAATCACTTTATTTGGCCATATGCTGTTTAGTAAAATTAATTTATTTTGTGATCAGAGCTTTTGAAAATCTCCAATGAACACAAAGCAAAATATATAAAATGGACTTGATGAAAGCTTATTGATTTAGACTTTACAATATTTTAATGTTGGTATTCATATAGGGGGCTCGATAGGTATACCTATGGTTAGGCATGCATCCATTTTACACGTAGGTTCAGCAATAACTATTACTTCTTTAAGGACAATACTTTACACATACATTTAAGAGTCCGTTTGGAATGAGGGAAGGGAAAATTTTAATAAGTTCAATTAAGGAAAAAATGAATAAGTAGGGTTACAAAATTTTAATAAAGAGAGCATGTAAAATATAAAGAGTATGAAAAATTAATTAAAATATTTTAACCCCGCATTTCCAATTTTTTTTTAAATTGAACACATTAAAATTTCCCTCCACTTCTCCCTATTTCCTTCATACCAAATCAACACTTATACGATGGATGGAATGAAAGGATCTTGATTTTCTTTAAATATTTGTTATTTTAAGTACAAGTCTAAAGGGAGAGCTTGTTCAAGAAATTAGCCTATTAGATGGGAGAGCACCTTCAACTAATAAACAAAACAAAAAAACAAAGGAAAAAAAAAACCCACACTTCTCTTTTACAATGCGTTTGATTTGAGGGGAGGGGAGGGAAAATTTTTGGTGTGAAACGTTAGATATGACCATGATATGAAATGCTTCCATCAATTAATGTATGGAAAATTATGCAAAAAGCTATATAATTTTAAAAAACTTTCATGGAGAATTCGGTTAAAATATCACCTCTCCTCCTCTACCCTCAGACCAAACACACCCTTAAGGCAAATATCTATTGTGAAACTCATTAATGCACCTCCGTTTAAGTGTAGACCTCCCTACAGCCAATAGAAACACCAATATAATGAACACAAGTTTAAAGAGATTGCGCTTAAACACAACTTTTTCTCATGAGACTCTCCCACGTGGAAATCATAAAAGCATGATCTCATGTTCAAGTTTTCTAGATTAAAATATTATGGCAGAAGAGTTACTTTTATTTGATCCCACAATGCTTAAATCTAAAATAACTAATATTGGATAATTGTTTAACAGATTAAATTATTCATATAATATAAGTAAATTATTTATAAAAAAAATCATAAATCAAGTATTATATTTAATACATGAAAATTAAATGCATTTCTTATTTATTTTTGCGGGTGTAATGTCCAGATAATTGAGAATTAACATTTTATCTTTTATAAATGAAAATATAGTACTCTCTCCCATCTCAAATATAAGAGCTAGTTAGGTGTTAAATTAGTTCTAAGTATAAGATCTTAATCTATTTTACCTCTTATATTTTTCATTTTTTTCCTAAGTTAGTTTTAAGTTATAAACTGATATATAATCTAAAGTTATATAGAGATACTTTAGTGACACAATGAAACATTTGTTCAAATTAACTATTTTATTTTATTGTTTAACCTATCAAAATTAGTTAAATTGGTATTATATTAATAACATGAAAAAATATGTACTGTGTGTTCATATTGACCAAGCCCAAGTGTCAATTTTTATATTATTTATGTTGATTGGATTTCCTCCCTAATCAACTTGTCTGCTATACAGTCACAGATTATTATTGAAGATAAAAGTGATGCTAATAAAATAATTTTTTGTATGGTGGGCAGGTATATGTCACTATTGTGAGGATCCGAAGTTAGGAGAAATCACACCGATTAGTAACACCGATTAGGAAAAGTTAACAAAAGATTAACTCGTCAAAATATCAACTTTTGTTTTTTGGGCTAAAATATAGCAATATTATATTAATTATAATATGTCAAATTATAAATTGTGCATTATCTCTTAAAATAATTTTTATAAGAGAGAATAAATTATGTTGAATAACCAAGACAAAAGAATATTTGGCTTAAAATTCCTTTAAAATAAAAAATATTATGCAGGACCAAATCAACCAAAAATTTATTTTCAAAGTTACTCATGTGCCCTCATCATCGCATGCCCATGCCCTCATTGTCTTGTGCAGTTCCTTCTTGCCTGTCCTATTACAAAACATTTTTTTTATATATATAATAATTTTAGAAAACGGGTTGGTTTCACCCATAATCTAAGGTATGGCGAAATCTCTTCCTCCTAAGTATCTGATGTTATTACAAAACATTAACTCGTAAGTAGTAGCAAAAAATTAACTCGTACGGCTAGCCTGCCAACCCACACATTATTATTTTTTTCTTTGGATGGAAAAAAAGGAATCAAGCCTTGTGATAAGAAAAGAAGAAGAACAGGAGACCTAGCCCAATACACTCTATTTGTCCTTTTTTGGGTAATATAAAGGGAATGGGCCCATTATACTCCCTTACTCCCTTTTTTATCGATATAAACGGGACATGCCCATTACCCTCCCTTAGACGCTTTTTAACACCCCAATTTATTTAAAATAAATAAATAAACCCGCAGCCCAGCCCGCATTTGACTGTGGGTTGCGCTGTGCGTGTTGCAAAACTACCAACCCTAATCCTGCTCAACCCCATGGGCCAACGGCTGGAGCTCATTTAGTTGTCGTTAGTGAAGCCTGAAGAAGGTTGGAGATAAATTTGTTTACGTATTGGCCGTTAAGCCATGATATCTTTTACTAATAAAAGCCAACAGCCAGGTGATTTGATGGCGCTCTCTTTGGTTAACCCTGTTCATGGCGCTCTGTCTACGGAGGAAAACGACTCAATTCATCGAAGCTCAAAGAAGGTTAAAAACAACGCATGTAGTGATTATGGTAAAGAGTGGCCGAAACTTTGCATTGAAGGGATATATCATCGGGCACCTGGGATGTCATTTGCTGATAAACTTCAAGGTATAAACCGTGATGAGAAGATGGAGGAGGATATTGTTGCTGATGCAGATTTATCCGATGACAGCATCTCAGATACTGATGACAACGATCCTCTGTGTAAGATTAAGGAAGACCCCAAGCGAAATTTTCCCACGTTTTCCTTCTCTGAGAGAATGAAAAAGCGTTTATATAAAGCGTGGAACCAAGCCGTCATTGTGAAATTGCTAGGAAAAAGCATTGGTTATAAACTTCTGTTGTCTATCCTTCAGAAGCTCTGGGCTAAGAAAGGGGTCCTCAGTTTAATCAACATTGGACATGGTTTTTTTGTGTGGTTAAATTCACTAACAAGGAGGACTACTTCAATGCACTAACTGGGGGTCCATGGATGCTATTTGACCACTATCTCACTGTGAGACCGTGGGAACCTCAATTTCAGCCCAAGACAGCAAAAATAAACAAAGTGGCAGTCTGGGTAAGAGTCCCCAATGTGACGCTAGAGTACTACAACAAGGAGGCGCTGAAGTGGATTGGAGATCGAATAGGAGAGACTATCAAGATTGATATCAACACCTCAAACCACATTAGGGGACATTTTGCTAGAATCTGTGTTCTTGTAGATCTAGAGAAACAGCTAATGTCAGGTTTTTTCCTTGATGGTGAAGAACATTATCTGGAATATGAGGGATTACATGGGCTCTGTACTGGATGTGGCTGTTATGGGCATAAGGTTGATGAGTGTAAATCAAAGCCTAAAACCACTGGAACAGGGGCCATCATCGGCGAGAAAGATGTTACCTGTGTTTCTAAGGGTGCGACGATGGAGGCTTCAGGTATTAAGGCTGGAGTCGAAGCCGACACCGACGCTGATTCTTGGAAAGTCGTCCAGAGGCCCCGCAGGCAGAAGAAATCTGGTAAAGAAAAGTCCCAGAGCGATCTCCGGCGACAGGAGGAGGGCTCGAGATTTGGCGTGCTTGCCGAGGAAGGAAAAGGTGGGGATGATGCGCGGTGTGACAGTCAAAATGAGGTTCGGATTGTGCGCGAGAACAATAACCCGCGACGACCTAGTTCGATTTGCGGATCGGAGAGAACAAAAGTGAGACAAAAAAGAAGTCTAAGAAGGGAAGCAAACCGCAGGGTCGTATTTGGCGGGTTTGAGGAAGGAGAAAAGAGCTAGGGAAATGGAGAAAGAGGAAGGAAAAAGTAAGGAGACTTTATTGCTGACAAACGGTGAGGACGACACTTCGATGGGTGGCGCTGTGGAAACGTCTGGGTCAAAGGAGATTATAGCTGTTAGTGATGTTCAGACTTTAGCGCGGGGCCCACATGCTGACGAGGCTGTAGAGGCGTTGGTGGTCTCTCCCTTAGTTGGGCCTGTTGAGTCGCATGGGCTTGACACTTCCAATAGAGTCGAATCCTTTGGTGAATTGCATGGCAAATTTTGGGCCGACTCCAATGACATAGACCCAGATTTGGACATGGAGTTAGATGGGAAAGGAGATGATATTTTGGGCACAAAGGTTCCCGCGACCCGCACCTCTTGTGAATTAATTGTCTTGTTTTTGCCAAAAAATAATAATTGGCGTGCTGTGCGTTTTTGTCTGATCAGTATTTTAATGGACAAAAATATCTTTTATTGGAATGTGAAGGGGGCTTGTGGATCTAATTTGTTTCAGAATATCAAATTGGCTTGTGTGAAAAGCAATCCATCTCTGATTTTCCTATCTCGAGACGAAATGTGAGACGAGCAAAAACTCTTGTGCCCGAGATTAGGCTTTGATAACTCGGCTTGTATTCCTAGCGTGGGTCGTTCGGGGGGTTTGTTTGCTGCTTGGAGCTCTGACTGAATCACCATGGACATTATTTCTCAGGGAAGACAACTTTTTCATTGTCGTTGTCGATTTACCAGTGGATGCGATTTCTTTGTGACGGCGGTCTATGCTATTCCTGATCATCATCACAAGCAACTACTTTGGTCTGAGTTACAGAGTTATGCAACATCGATGAGGGACCCATGGGCGGTCATTGGTGATTTCAATGATATTGTATCTTCGGAGGAGAGGACTGGTGGGTTGGGTTTCCAGGCTTCTCGGTGTTCTTTCTTCTCTGACAAGATTCGTGATTGTAATCTTATTGACCTTGGGGCTGTGGGTCCCAAATTTACCCGGAGGGCCCTAAGCTAGCAGTGGTCGAAGACCGTTTGAGAGATTAGATCGAGTCATTGCCAATGAAGAATTCATATCGTGCTTCTCGGAAAGTTCTGTTCGTGTAATGCCTAGAACTCGTTTTTCGATCATAACCCGTTATGTTTTAAATGTGTCAGCTTTATGCCCCGGAGAAATAATAATCCATTCAGATTTGAGGCTATGTGGATTTGACATGATAACTTCTCTGATTTTTTACGGAACTCGTGGACTCCTAGTGGAAATATTAATCACTCTCTGGAGGTGCTTCAGCCTTTGCTTGTCTTGTGGAACAAGGAGGTGTTTGGTATGATTGAGCAGAAAAAGAGGAGCTTAATAAATAGACTAGATGGCATTCAAAGATCCGCTAGGTATCCTCATTCTGAGTTTCTTTGCAATCTAGAAATTGATCTCCAGGAGGAGTTGGAAAGGCTTTTAAAACTAGAAGAAGTTAAATGGTTTCAAAAGTCGAGAAGTGAGTGGATTGCCAAGGGTGATAGAAATACCAAATATTACCATTTGAAGTCCAAGATGCGTAGCAGGAGGAATAAAATCTTGATGTTAAAAGATGAACATGGGGTTTGGGTGGACAGTGAGGAGGAGCTTAAGTCATTAGTTCTCCGCTATTTCAGGAATATTTATTGTTATGAGCCACAGGATTCTCATGACCTGGTCACTAGAGCTAACTTCCCAATTATTGAGCCTAATGTTCCTTTGGTGCTCTCGCGTGCCTTCGGATGAAGAAATAAAGATGGCTTTGTTTTCTATGGGAAGTTATAAGGCTCCGGGTATTGATGGATTTCCTCCCTTGTTCTACAAGTCTAATTGGAACACGGTGGGACCTACTCTATGTGATTTTGTGAAGAAGGTTTTTAAAAGGGAAGTTTCTCTTGTGGAGGCTAATCAAACACTCATTTCTTTAATTCCAAAAAGAGATAGTGTTGAGCTAGTGGCCCACTTTAGACCTATTTCTCTATGTACAGTTCATTATAAATGTATCACTAAGATTTTAGCTATGCGGTTGGGGGGAATCATGAAAGATTTAATTTCTCCCTTCCAGTCTAGCTTTATTAAAGGTCGATGCATTCAAGATAACATCGTCGTGGGACAAGAGATTCTCCATATTATGGGGAAAACAGGAGTAAAAAGGGCCTTATGGCTATAAAGATCGATCTTGAAAAGGCCTTCGACAGAATTAGTTGGAATTTCTTGAGGAAGGTTTTAACTGATGCTGGCCTTGGTAGGGATTTTGTAGATCTTGTGCTTGATTGTGTCTCTTCGGTGACCTATAATGTTTTGTGGAATGGATCTAAAACTGAATTCTTTTCTCCTTTAAGAGGGATTAGACAAGGTGATCCGCTTTCTCCTCTTCTTTTTGTTATGTGTATGGATAGGTTATCCCATGTTATTTGTGATGCGATTGAAGATGGTAGATGGGAGCCTATTTATGTTTCTAGAGATGGGCCTCAGATTTCTCATTTAATATTTGCTGATGATCTTCTGTTGTTTGGTGTTGCTTCTGAATCACAGACTTCTTGTATGTTGAACTGTATCCAGGAGTTTATGCAAGCTTCAAAGCGGGAAGGTTAACATTAATAAGTCGTCTATGTTCTTTTCCCCCAGAGTGCCTTTGCATACTAAAATGAAAATTAAGGCCGTGACCCAGATGCATATCTCGAGCGAGATTGGTAAATATCTCGGCTTTCCTTTATCACGTAATCGAAGACCAAAGGAGAAATTTCATTATATCATTGACAGAGTCAAAGCAAAGTTGAGTGTTTGGAAAGCTAATTGCCTATCTATGGCAGGAAGGATTACTCTTGCCAAGTCAGTTATTAGCACTATTCCTATGTATACTATGCTGGTGGCTAGGATCCCGGGGAGCGTTTGCAAGGAAATCGAGCGGTTGCAAAGGAATTTCATATGGGGGCATGATGGAGTTGGAAATCATTTTCATTCTATTGGTTGGGAGCAAATCACTAGACCCAAAGAGTTTGGGGGGTTGGGTATTAGAAGGCTTAGAGGGCGAAATCACCCTTATAAAAAGGTGATTAACCCTTCATTTTTCACCCTTAGAGGGCGAAATTCCAGAGTGAGAGGGAGAGGAATCTGCAACCATTCAACACCAAGCCAAGACTCAAGAATCATAGGAATATCCACCGATTTGCCGTTCTTGAGGTAACCCAAAAAACCTTGTCTTCTTAAGTTCTTGCTAAGTATTTTCGTGGATCTGACTAGGGTTTGATGATAAGGTCTGATTTTGGATATTTTGATGGTTGTAAATTGTTCAAAACATGATTTTGTGTAGGGTTCACCTATGGTTTAAGTTTTTGAAGCCAAAAACACCGAAAACCCTTTAACCTAAGTTTATTCTCAATTCTGGAAATTCTGGCAGAAGAGTTTTAACTCGCCCTTAAAAATAGTAAATGATGTATTTTTAACCTGGAGGTTTTATGGTGGAAATTAGACACCCAGGGCTTCACTTTGATGTATAATTTTGTAAGATTTGGACTTTTCAAATAGGAGATAAAAATTTCTAAAGTTGGTACATAAGTAACAGGGGCGAATCTGGGCATAGGGTGTAAAAGTGACCCCACGCCAAAACATATGAACTTTTGTATTCTGGGTATATTTTTCCTGGAAAATTAACATCTTAATGGTTCAAAGGGCGTTGGTTTCATATGACAATTATTTTTTTGGATTTTACTAAAAATCGTTGAAGCAGGGACAGAAACACTGAACTTCTGGAAAGCCTTGGTTAAGTTCGGTTTTTGCCAATAATAAGAGGATATGAACCCAGATGGCTTATGTAATTATTTTTCCTATAAACTAGACATCCTAAGGGTTCCATTGGAACTTATGTTGTGTTAATACGAGTTTCATAGAATTTATTAAAAATCGGCGAAGTTGGAACAGCAATTCTGGAAAATTCTGGTGTAGGCAAAATTCAAAGAGATTAGAAGTAAAGTTGGTATATATAATTGAAAGTGTGATATTTTGTTGTAACTAGGGTGCTAGCTCGTGTGGACTATATCAAGAGAAGTGATTGCTAATTTCAAGGAGTGCCAGGTAGTAACTGTTGACTCGCATACTCTATGTTACTTTTGCATGTTGTGTTGATCATGATGTAGGAGATCAAGCTGTAGTACCTATTGGACTGTGTGTCCTTAGGGATTCGCTACAGTACCGAAGGCATGTATGATCGGGCTGTGGTGCCTATTGGGCTGCAGTACCGAGAATTGTTGGGGGTAGGTAGGGCCTATATGACTATGTGTTTATAGGTTACTACCGAGGCCCCTGCGCGCGAAACGTATCGTGGGGCTTGTCTTGACCAGGCGGTCCTGCGGAATGTGCCGGAGGCGAACATACATGCCGACATCGTGCTCGAGGCACTTGTTTGCTTTACTTTCCTGATTGTGATTTACATTGCATGCACTGCATACATATTGTATTTGAGTCTAACAATTACTCTGGGGGTTCAACTTTGAACTCCAGACTATTGTGAAGATACAGGGGTGAGAAAGTAGCAGGCGGAAGCAGAAGAAGGTAGGGCCTGATGCGGGAAGTTGAAGAAATAGGGGATGCCCTATTATCACTTTTGTATTTTGATACTTTTGGGATGACTGTATCACTATTGGTATTTATTTTGGATAACTGTACCCTTAACCCTTCGGGGACTTTTACTTTCTATTTATTTTACTTTTACCAGTACAGTAGATTGTTCAAACCGGTTAAATGCTCTGTTGCGCTCACTCTAATACCTGTCAAAAGGACCTAATAATGAAAGAAAGGTAACTAAGTAAAGGAATCCCTCTAACCCGCCACCCGAAAGGGCGAGGCCGGTAGGGGTGTAACACATCACAAGTTAACAACATAGTTAGAACAACATCTAGAAAAAAGAAAAAATGTGAAATAAAATAAATATACACGTGATGGTCCTGAAGAAGAAATTGAACAGATGAAGTTTGTTCATCCAATGGATGGGCGCGGATTGACCACAATTGCAAAACACGGACCCGGATTGCCTAGTTTTTTCCAGCAAGATTGAGAGCACAATCAACGGCAAATAAAGACGCCATTGTAGTAGAGAAGATATAAAATATGGGATAAAGAAATATACTGGTTAAAAAAGGATCAAACGCAGTGCCAAAATGAAGGAGGAAGGGGAAAAAAAGGAAAGTGCAATGAGTGGATTTATAGGAGTCTCACTGTAGGAAAACCACCACACTGTGCGACCTGAATGGACACGAAAAAAATTAAATGGAAAGGAAAATTTAATAAATAAATAACCGCTGGTATACTAGGTAAAATGAAAAATGGTGGAGGAAGGAAAATAGTTGCCAGCCACCTATTAAACAAAAAGGCAAACTTATAAATATATTGCATAACAATCTCTTCCATCTAAACGTGGTTACAAAACGTATAACAAAATATAAGACGATATGTAAGAATATTTATAATCTTTTTTTTTTTTCAAAACCTAGTAAACTTAATAACGTCCCTTATCCATAGCAGAAAATAATAAGAAATTAGGAATTGAGTTACACACATATATATGTGTGTGTGTGTATAAATGCACACACATATATATATATAAATGTGTGTGTGTGTGTGTGTATAGACACACACACATACCACATACACATACATATATGGGTAAAGGAGCAAAAATACACATTTACTTTACCTTTAGCTTTGGGAGCGCCCAGCACCATATACTTTTTTTGGGAGCAAAATACACATGAACTTTCTCAAATGGAGCAAAAATATCATCTCCGTTAAACACCTTAAATGTTTGTTACTATTTACTTTGTGGGCCCCACCTGTCATCTTTTTCTCCCTATTTCTCCTTTATCTCTCTCTTTCTTCTCTCTTCCGCATCGATCTGTGTCACTGGTTCTGGCTTCTCGGTGAGTGACGATGGTATGGGTGCACAGGCCACTCGATGGGTGGAGGCACTGGTTTTGGTCTCGGTGAGTGGAAGCTCCTGAATCTAATAGCCATGCATTTTTAAATAATACAGATTGAAGAGTTAGAAGTTTGCAAACCTGAGGTGTTGCCAAATGCCAACTACTCCCACGGTTCCTTAACTGGAATTATTGTCTTTCTTCATCAATTGGAGAACTCTAACTGGAATTATTGTCTTTCTTCATCAATTGGAGAATTTAGTGTTCATGGGTCAAGATTTGATCTAGTCTACATATATACAAGCAGACGCGGGGCTTGTGTCAAATCGAACCGAACTACTTTACTGGGCTTATTCGGATACTGTGATAAAGATGACGGAGGAAGGAAGTGCAAGGGGAAGAGAGAGAGAGAATGAGGTTGAGGTGGAGAGAGAGTGAAGTTGTTACACCCCTACTGGCCTCACCCTTTCGGGTGGCGGGTTAGAGGGATCCTTTTCGCTTACTACCTTTCCTTTAATAAATAGTCACTTTAATTATATATCAGAGTGTGCGCGCAGAGCATATGATCGGTTTAGACAACCACAATCATGATAACACATAACATACAAGAGCAACATAGAGTATGCAAGTTTACAGTTACTACTCGGCACTTCTCGTAATCCACAAACTCTCCTCTTGGTACTGAATATGTGTCGCACACGTACTATCACCCTAAATACAGCCAAACATCATGCTTTCAATCACCCATTCAAACTTTACTTCAAGTTTCCTAAAATTCGCATAGCACCAGAATTTCCGGAATTTCTGACCCTACTTTTCCGATTTTAAATAAATTCTAGAAAAATCTTATTGATATGAAATCAGTGGCCATGGAACCCTTAGGATGTATATTTTATAGGAAAAATAGTTACCAAATCCATCTAGGTTCGAGTCCTTCTCAGATTCCCAAAACTTAGCCACTGGTCCGAAACAGAATCCATGTCTTTAGGTCATTTTCAATCTTAAATAAATCTCGGTTGAAACATCAAAATGACACAACATATTATACCAAAATCATCCTTAGGATTTTAATTTTACCAGGAAAAATATCAAAGCAAACGGAATCTATTTACTATTTTAAATCCGTTGATGAACACATGCTGCCCAGAAACCGTAAGAATCGGCAGATTCTCGTATATTAAAGACTTAAGCTTTTTGAGTTTAGAAAAAGGTGATCCCACTTGTCCCCAAACAAAAACAACTTCTGGACTCATTGAGAACCTTAAAAACATGAGAATTATACTGCAATCTCACGAAAATACCATCGGGCAGAAGCAAGAGTTTCCGAGTCGTCGGTTAGGGAACTTACCTCGGTATTTCGGTTGTGGGTGCCCTCCTCTTCCCTTGGAGCAAGACCTTCAGCTGGACCCTCTTCTCCCTCACCTTGGATTCGTGCTTAGCAAGTGGCAAAAGGGGAGAAGTGTCCTTTATATAGGCTCCAAGGGTGCAAGCTTTTATCCAACTTTGGTTATTGTCCATTGGATAAAAGAGTGCTTTGGATTTAAACATGATTTTCTTTCTTTGATTCTCAAGTATTCTAGAGAAATCCTTGGGCAGATGGATGGCGCATTCCAAGACCAAAAATAAGATTCCAAAATTGCACCTGATAGTGGTCTCTAAAATTTCTAGTTGTAGGTTTTTGGCCCAAGGGTAAAACGGTCATTTTGCACTGCACTTCTTCCAACCAGTGGGACCCACGTGATCTGCCCTAGGATGCGCCATAATTACCCCTTTAGAATCATAATTACATGTCATTCCATTGTCACGTCGGATTCAAATTGTGTGGTCCAGATTATTCCTGAATATTTTATTCTTTCTCTCTCTTCATAATTACATGAGGTGACCCTTTTCTCTTCCTCCAAGATATTTTCTCTCTCCCTTGGCCCACCAAAATTTTTTCCCTCCTCTCTGTGTCCAGGGTCTGGGCCCGACTTCGAAAAATCCTAACCGGTCCCACTTCGCTCTTTTTGCCGGTTACACTTTTTCCTCGTAACTCGTGCCCTTCAACTGGACTTGTGTAGGGCCGGATCAACTGTTCCTTTTCCCCTGATGTGGCTGCACGTTTTTCTATGTTCTTGGGGGAGCAAGAAATGTATATTTTAATGTCTCATAATTACCTCGTACTTTGTGGTGCCAAAAGTCAAACATCCAACCCCAGAATGCCACGTGTCCTACTAGCATCATTACTCTTTGTCTTTTGTAATCATGAAGGGACACATGTCACCATTCTATTTGGCCAACATAAAAGTATGTCATCATTAGTCATTATGACCTTACTTTATCAAGGTTACTTTATCGGTGCTTGCTCGAGATCCTGCCCGGGTTTACTCGGGTTTTCTTCACGAATACTGATGCCTTCTCAAAAACGCAGGGCATACCCAACTGCCCTGAAAATGCCGTGTACTTGCTTATACCGGTATATTTTCACTCAACTAATTGTCCTATACCCCAGGACATAGTTGGGTGGCATCTTTTCCACCGGATTTACACCGTATAGGTCTTTTGTGCCCTTTTTTCATTGGCACCTTAATTCCACGGCTTATGCATGCAAGGTCCATTGACCCGTATGGTCAAGTTACTTAATCCCAGAGAGGCTTCCTAACTCTCAACATTCTTGGGACTCTTCCCGAACTGGGCTTAGTCGTCTACCTATTTTTGGCTTATTCTTAGTTCTCAGGGTCCAAAATTCGGGATGTTACAGAAGTGCGAAGCTCTCCATCAATGGTGGCTGAAAGAGAAGGAAAGGAAGTAGATTCAAAAGTTTGGGATTGGAGAGAGATTCTGAGCAAAAAAAAGGAAAAAAAAAAAGATTAGAGAGAGCCATTTTTTTAATTAATACATGTCAGAAAAGAAAGAGAGATAACAGACAAAAAGTGAGGAAAAGATGACAGGTGGGGCCCATAGAGTAAAAAAATAACGGACGTTTAAGGTGTTTAATGGAGATGATATTTTTGCTCTAAAAAAAGCATATGGTGCTGGGGCGCTCCCGAGGTTAAAGTACATGTGTATTTTTTCTCCTTTACCCTACATATACATACATACACACACACACACACACACACATATATATATATATATTGAATTAATGAGATCGTTATTAAACATTTTAAAACTTTGATATCATCTCAATTTTTTCAAATGTAATTGTACAACTACGGCATGCATTTTTAAAAAATAAATAATTAAAGCAGATAAAAATAATTTTGTCATATATTCTAGATAATAAATGTTGACAAAATCGCATGAAAAAAAGTGATAATGAGAATAATGACGAGGTTATTAAAAATTCAAAATTACTTTAATTCAAATCATATCCTACCCATACACCAACTGCAATCGACTTGTTTTTTTTTTTTTATTTAAACGGAATGAATAAACAACAAATAATTAAAAAGTCAAAAAATAATTGATTTATCTGACACATGGTGTTGCCACATGGTGCATTCTAGAAGGTTTGCATTCAGTCCTACTTTTGTAGATAATTGGGACTGTTTGGGCTAGCGATGGGAGCAGTGTCTTATTTTCTATTTGACTTTTGCAGAAGCCCGATAGGAAAAAAGTCAGGTTGTAAATGTGATTTGTGTTTGGATTGATGGTGGCAGAAGTGACATTTTTCAAACTGAATAATGTTTGGGTTATTATTTAAAAAGTGAGTTGAGATAGAAAATGACCAAAAAGAGCATGAATTTTATTGAATTCTACATATATTAATATTAGTTGTGTAAATAGAAGAAATCACCAAGAAGGGGGTGAATTGGGGATTTTAAAAATTTAATCACCCAAACTGGAGATATCAACACTAGGTAAAACAGAGATAGAGAAGAAGAGTTTGACACAGGAAGATTTATATTGGTTCAGTCTTAACTCTTGACCTACGTCCAGTCCTTAGACACTCTAGGATTTTCACTATCACTATGATCAGTTAAACTCTGTACTCAAAAGTTATCCTCTCACTAGGATACACTCCCCCTTACAAGTTGTAAAATGATAAACCCAATCTTAAAGTCCCACAACTTTGAGATTTTTACAATGATTGATAATCAAGGTAAACTCTCTAAAAGAGCAAATGAAATAAACACTAAAGTTCAATGTATCAAAAGATACTTTACAGATGAGTAGAAAATAGTAAATGCAAATAACACTTGATAGATTTTCGTTCTCTGTATTCTGGTAGATGGTTGAGAATTGAATGCTTCAGCTTATATATGTTGGAAGCATTAAATGACCGTTGGAAACATTAATGTAACCATTGGAGACATTAATGAAGCTGTTGGGTTGAAACTAGGTCCATTCTCTCTCATGCTTTGAGTTAATCCAGATGCTCAGACATTCTTATTAACTTTCCTTGAAATAAATTCATTGAATGATGTGGTTTCTTGATAAGGAAAGAAAATATTTAAACCTTTGCAAAGTCTAGAGAAGGATTTGCCAAAAGGGTGCCAAGTTTTCTGGACCAGCAATAAATGTTCTAACATCACTTTTTGCTTTATGCTTAATCCTCAGTCTAATACTCATTTGATCATCTGAAACTCACTAACAAATTGATTAAAACATAGTTAGGAATAGAAATGAGAGATGACAAGAAGTATAAAGATCATATGTGAAGATTTTGCAAATTCAAGAAAACTGATTTCAAAACATAGCGCTTTAAACTGGAGTTTGTTCAAGCAAATTGGAGTTTGTAACTCGAGTTTACTCTTCTAAACTTGAGCTTCATAGACATCTTTTTGGAAAGAATTTGAAGTTGAAAATGAAGATGTCTTTGTAAGACTGAAACTAGAGTTTGGAATATTTCACTTAAGTGTAAAACTCGAGATTAATTCCCCAACCTCGAGTTTAGTTCTTTTTGAAAATGAACATCGCGATTGCGCTTTGAAAAACATTTTGAACAAAATGCAAACTCGAGTCATTAAGTGACAAACTCTAGTTTGAGACTATTCATACTGAAAATGAGTTTAAGTCCATAAAAGCTCAAACCGGAGTTTAAGAAATAGACTCGAGTTTCCTTAACTTCAAAAAAACTTGAAAACTCTCGGTCTGGCGGAAACTCAGGTTTACTAAGATAGACTCGAGTTTACTTTACATGAAAAAATTTGAGAACTCTCTCCCAAGGATAAACTCAAGTTTAAACAAGCAGACTGAAGTTTGGTTAATAAATAGGTTTCATTGAAAGACTCTCGGTCTGACAGAAACTCGAGTTTACTTAACTTGTAAAACCTTTGAAAGATCTCAGCCAAAGATAAACTCAAGTTTAAATGACCATACTTGAGTTAAGCTAAGTTAAAATAACTTGATTTATTCTCTGTCAAGGTCAAACTTGAGTTTGACATTTCTAAACTCGAGTTTGTCTTTGACAGTAAGTTTTTAACTTAACAAAGACAAACTTCATTTAAGTTTACAATTGTCAGTTATCATCAAAACACATAGATAACTAACAAGTTGTATATATTGCGATGATTGAAGAAAAAAATTAAATCTAATTTTAAATTTCAATTCTAATTTTAATATTAGCATTCAGTATCATGCACACAGCAAGGCACATGCCAAATCCAGAACTAGCAATCCTAATAGCACACAGCACAGACTATAACAGTCCTAGTAGCACACAGCATAGACTATAGGGCACGACACATAGTAAGGCCCTTAATGCATACAACATGCTCTGGTTCCATAACGCTTGGAAATAAATGACAACCGAATGCATATAGTATCCATGGTAAAACACACATACAAGAGACATACAAAGTATACGAGGTTAAAGTTACTACATGGTAGTCTACCACAAATATTAATAAATTTTTCGGTGCACAATATCAAAGATAGTCCTAGAATAATAAAATATAAATATAAATAAATCCTCCTCAGTAAATATTTTTCTTTACTGATTTAAAACAAGGCCTTTTCAAGTATCTATATTCCCTAAATTCCTTTTCTTAAGAAAAGGAATTTATTATTGGCAAAAATCCTTCTTATTTTCGGCCTTGATCAAAAATTCTAGAAACAAACACCAATCTTGAAAAATTCATAACTAATTCTAGAAAAATCCGATTGAGGTGGTTTAAAAATCCAACTGATCCTTATCATGTCTATTTTTGACAAAAAAAAAAAAAAAAAACCCCTTTTTGACTAGTGACAGTCAAAAATTTAACCACAGACCAAAACATCACCACTGGTCGAAAGTATTTCCCAGTTTCGGGGTAAGTTTTCAAAAATTTGTTTCTCTTAGTACAAAACTCCAAAAATCACAAATTACTTATCAAATTTAAACCTTGAGAGGTATACTTTATATTTGGAAAATTTTCATGATTTTAGGAGTTCATTTACTATGCCAAAACCTTGCACAAACCGACTGGTTCCACAAGATTTTCACAAAGCATTTTTTTGATGTTTTGAAAACTTCCACCTTTGCTTCCAAAATCATGATCTAAGTTCATCCTTATACAAAATCTCATTTTAAACACTTTAAAATCATCAAAATAAAATCATATTCTCTTGTTTAAGCAGTTGGACGAAAATCATGATTTCACACTCAACAACTAAGTTTTTGTTTTAACAACATATTTCTTCTAAATCATGCTTGATCTATCTTTCTTGGTCATGAATAATATTTTTAGTCCTATATTCATCTTTTCCAATAACCAATCAGACCCTCCTCATAAAGAAATACCCAAGAAAATAACCATTTTCCAACTCAACAACTTTGAAATCAAAAGAAAGTTAGAGTTGAAGCTTACTTGTTCTTGAATCTTAGCTTCCTTGAGCTTTTGTCCTCTTTGTACTCTAAGATAGCAGGGTACTAGGATAGGGTTTTCAGTGGTGAGGAATTGTGAAGAGCTCAGATTCTGAGAAGGCAAAGTGAAGAGCTGCGAAGGCAAATTGAGTGACAGTGAGAGGTCAGAGTGAGAGCTCAGTCTGCAATGAATATGAATTTTCAAAGTCGGTTGAAAGATCTGCAAATATTACTCTTGTGCAAAATGAGTTGTGTAGAGGGGTAAAAGGGTCGAATGAGCTTAATTGTGTTACATATCTATGGCCTCATCTTTTCAGGTGGCAGGTTGTGTGATCCTTTACTTTATTTAATTATTTATTTCCCAGGTTATTAAAAGTTAAGCATTAGAGTAAATTTTTGGCAGTAGAGTATGCAATCGGTTTGGATGATAAATATACTTGATGACAAAAGAATAAATTCCTTGGAGGTTTAATATACAATCATCCAAATATGATACCAACACAACTAAAAATGTTATACAGTCATTTCGAGTATAATAAATAACCAAAAGTCACCAACAACATCCTCCGTCAACACCTCAATCATGCTTCGCATTCTTACCTATAACTCCCTGCTCAGCTCTAAATGTACTACCTGTAGTCTTTTAATGGCTGGGATTCAAAGTTGAATCCCAGAGTAACCGTTAATCTCATATAGGATGTATATACAATGCACATAAGAAAGAGACAAATAAACGTATACCACATAGCATTTAGTATCATGCATAAAACAAGTCACACAGCCAAATCCGGAACTAGCAGTCCTAATAGCACACAACATAGACTGCAGGGCACGGCACACATCAAGGCCCTTAATGCACACAGCATGTTTCAGTTCCATAGCGCTTGGAAATGAATGACAACATAATGTATGCAATATCCATGGTAAAACATACATACAAGAGACATACAAATAATATGAGGTTAAGGTTACTACCTAGCAGTCGACCACAAATATTAACAAATTGTTCCGGATGCACTAAAACAAAGAAAACCCTAGAATGACCAAAAATAAATAAATCTCATTACTCATGATAATTCCCCTTATTAAATATTCAAATATTTGATTTGAAATAAGGCTCTCTTAAGCATCTAAATCATTTAACCTTTTCTTACTAAGGAATTTATTGTTGGTAAAATTCCCTTTATTTTTTGGCCAAATGTAGAAAATTTTAGAAATAGTCACACAACTTGAAAAATTCATAACTAATTCTAGAAAAATCCGATTGAGGTGGTTCAAAAAGCCAAATGACCCTTATTACTTATTATGTCTATTTTGACCAAAAATATTCCTTCTGACCATACACAATTGAAATCTTAACCACAGATCAAAATATCACCACTGGTTAGAATTTCTTTCCAGTTTCAGGGTCAATATTCAAAAATACATAATTCTTAGTGCACAACATCAAAAATTACGAATTACCTATCAAGTTAAACCTTGGGATGTCTATTCCATTTTTGGAAAATTTCATAATTTTTGGAGTCCACTTACTATGTCACAATTCATGCATAAGCCAATTGACTTCATAGATTTCTCACAAGACAGTTTTGCAATAACTTGGTATTTGCCTTT
This sequence comes from Acacia melanoxylon, assembly GCA_019022615.1. Taxonomy (NCBI): domain Eukaryota; kingdom Viridiplantae; phylum Streptophyta; class Magnoliopsida; order Fabales; family Fabaceae; genus Acacia; species Acacia melanoxylon. The sequence goes on along the minus strand of JAFJYJ010000071.1, from coordinate 1,564,288 downwards.
ATAATTCCCAAAATCATGTTCTATGCTCATTCTCATACAAAATCTCATTCCTAAAAATTTAAAGTCATCAAAATCATTAAAATCAAACCATGTCATCATGGTTAAATGACTTGGTTGAAAATCATCTTTCATGTACAACATACCAAGCTTTCATTTTAACATTACGTTCTTCCTATTTCATGCTTGATGTTTCTTTTTATGCCACAAATCTTAAATTTAATCCTTTATTTAACCTTCTTATCATCCAAACAGACCCATATCATATATGAAACTTAAGGAAATAACCATACTCAAGCCAACCAACTATGAAATCACAAGGAGGTTGGAGAAGAAACTTACTTGTCTTGAACTTTTTATTTTCTTAAAATCTTGCCTCTTTTTATCCTTCTATCCTCCTTCAGCCTTGACTCAATCACCATGAAAGAGTTGTTCATTAGGGTTTTTAATGAAAGTGGAGCTTAATCACCAAGAGGGGGTGAATTGGGGATTTTAAAAATTCTTTCGAAATTGCTATGTTTTCGAACACTAAAACAGAGCTGGACAGAAGATAGGGAAGAATAGCAAAACACAAGAGAGTTATACTGGTGTTTTCCAACTTCTTGACCTACGTCTAGTCCCTAGACACTATGAGATTTCACTATCACGATTGATTACACACTCTGTAACTCAAGAGTAATTCTGTCACTAGATCTTACTCCTCCTTACAAGTTGCAATCAATATCCCAATCTCCAAGTCCCCAGACTTGAGATTCTTTACAATAAATGATTTACAATCTGTGAACTCTCTCTAAGAGTAGATAATGATAAACACTGAGACTTAATGTATCAAAAGATACTTTACAAGTGAAAACTGAAAGAGTAGTTGTAAAACTTGAATGTAATTCGTTTTCAGTAGGTGTGTTAGTTGAGAAGAATTGAATGCTACTCTATTTATACTAAGAGAGCATTAAAGATCCATTGCAAACTCCATTATGATTGTTGGTGCATTAATCTAGTTGTTGGAGGCACTTTGGTGTCTTCTCTCTCTACTCTTCAGTTAATTCCTTTTGTCCAGAGAATTAGTGTTGACTTTCCTTGTAATAGATCCGTTGGAAGAGCAAGTACTGCTTAGGGAAAGCAGACATTAATCCTTTTGCAAACGTGTGGAGAATGATGGTTCAAAAGGATGCAAGCTTCTGGACTTGCATTTAATGTTCTGACATTGCTTTTTGCTTTTGTTCAAATCTTCATTTAATGTCCTCTAAACAATCTGAAACTCACTAACAAACTCATCAAACATAGTTAAGAATAGTAGTGAATGTAGAGGAGAAGTATTGAGATCAAATAAGAAGATTTCACAACTTCGTCAGATTTGTATTTCAAACTCTAGGTCCAATACTCGAGTATGTTCTTCAATACTCGAGTTTGGCACTGTGCACTAATATGAATACTTGAGTATACATGTTCATACTCTAGTATTCTTCTTCCAGAGAGGAACTTCATGTTTTGAGCTTTGGACCATTTCTTTGAATAAGAGCAATACTCGAGTATTCAAATCCAATACTCGAGTTTTGAACTTTTTATGTGAAAATGAGTTTAAGTCCAAAACCTCAATACTTGAGTATCTAGAGCATACTGGAGTTTTGAAATCATTTGAAAGATAGTGATGCTTTCTGCTTGGGCAATACTCGAGTATTCATAGCAATACTCGAGTTTTCATTCAAGATGAAAACCTTTGAAACTATATGTTCAAAGTGAATACTTGAGTTTTCATTTCAATACTTGAGTTTTCAAATCATTCAAGAATAGCAAAGCTTTCTGTATGGTCAATACTCGAGTTTCCAACTCAATACTCGAGTATTCAGATATCTTGAAGAGCTTTGGAAAGTTACTGCCAAGTCAATACTTGAGTTTTCAAAGTGATACTTGAGTATTCAAATCATTGTATAAAACTTGAAAACTTTTTGTCAGTCAGATACTCGAGTGTTCAAACCCATACTCGAGTATTCAGACAATTTGAAAACTTTGAGAAATTTATGTCAAGTCAATACTTGAGTATTAAAATCAATACTTGAGTATTCATAGACATGTGTAAAGTTTGAAAACTTTCTATTAATCCAATACTCGAGTATTCACATGTTGAAAGACTTTGGTGACTCTCTGTATGACCAATACTGGAGTATCCAAATGGATACTTGAGTATTGAAAGATTTGGCCAATATTGAAAGAGTCTCTGTATGGTCCATACTCGAGTATTCAAACCAATACTCGAGTTTGGCTCATAGTGAAAAACTTGGAGTGCTCTCTGTAAGTTCAATACTTGAGTATCCAAAGGAATACTCGAGTATTGCTTTGTTTAATGAAATTGAGCTACTCTCTGTCAAGTCAATACTCGAGTATTGAGACCAATACTCGAGTTTCCCTTTGACAGTAAGTTTTTCAACTTATCAGAAACAAACTTAAACTTGTGTTTACAATTGTCGGTTATCATCAAAACACATAGCGAACTAACATTTAACACATTGGAGAAGGTAGAAGAGAGTAGGAAGAGAAGCCAAGAACACTTACCTTGTTCTTGCTTCTTGGCTTTCTCTTGATCTTCAAGGTTTCTTCAAGTTTCTTCTTCCTCTCTCTTGCTCTCTCTATGGTTCAAAATTTTCATCATGGAGAATGAAGAGATAAAGGCCTTAAAATATTTCCATATGGCTTATTCAATACACCTCTCTTTAGTCTTTGGCTTCCCTTACAAGCCATTTGCTTCTTGCTTCTTCCATAAGCTTTTTGTTCCTTCTTCAAGCTTCTAGAATAATCTTGACTTGCTTCAAGCTTCTCTTGCCTCTATGCATTCCGAATTTTGGCATGGGAAAAGAAGAGAGGGAGTCCTTAAATGATGCTTAACGAGTTGCCAAATTATCCCATTTACCATTTTATCCTCTTGGATTTTTCTTCTTTTCTCTAGAATTCTCTTCCAGCTTCTAGAAAAATCTTGGCTTGTCCTTTACACTTCCTCTAGGCTGAAAATTTAGTGGCTTGTGGGGGAAGATTTTCGTCTTCAATCTTCATTTAATAATGAGTCTAAGTGTCTCTCCCTTAGTCGATTCTTGATTTTGGCAGCACCTCCACCTTGGAGACGACACTAGATTTCTATGATCAAGAATCCAAAACCATAGAAATGATGCTCTTACCGAGAGGAAACAACGTTAGAGAAGGCCTCGGTAGCAAGAAACGCCAACTCGATGCAAAATCGACTCCGAAGGTTTTCTCTCTCTTCTTGCTCTCTCTCTCTCTCTCTTTCTTCTTGTGAGCCGTGTCATATTTTTTTGGTCCGTTTTGTTGCTCTTACTAATGTTTTAACAAGCTTTATTGACCACCAATACCTTCACATATTCTTCCCCTTTTTTTGGTAGTTCACAAACTTATGGCTTTCCTGATTCTTTATCATGCTTTGTTGATTCTTTCTCATGCTTTGTTTAGGTCAACAATAAGAGACAAGATTATTCCCTATGTTGTATCAAGGTTTACTGGGGAGGCCATTCAAGGAACAGAGTTTTGAGACTTAGAGGGTGATGAAGATGAAGACATTGTGGAAGATGATTAGGAGAAGGAAGAGGATGACAAAGATGAAGACGAGGATGATGATGATGATAACGATTAAGACGAAGAACAAACCAAGAGCAAAAAGAAGGTATTTAGGAATTGATATATGCTGATTTCAGTTGTTTGAGTGTCAAATCTTAATTTGTTGTGGTGTGCTATTGTGTGTATTGTTGGATTTTTTTAGCCTATGATACCTTTGTTTTGTTAATAGTGACCATTTTTAATTGAAATTCTGCTTTTTCTGCTAGTAACTTGCTCCAAATTGTGTTCATTGGGCTGAGAATCTAGCTATTGCACATTAGTTACCACTTTCTTCTAGTTTTGTATATGGAAATTTGTTGAAAACTCAACAAAGAAACAATTTTTCCTCTTTTTTAAATATCACTAAAAAAATAGTATATTGACTCTAAACTGTCACATTTGCTAGCAATTGCTTCAATCTATATTGCAATTGCTTGTTCAAATTAAGCATATTGATAAACTTGCTTGCTAAGAGTGCTCAATTCCATACTTTGATCTATTATTTGCAAATTTAGTGTCATGAGGGTATTGTGATTTCTACAAAAATATTGCTGAGATTTTGCACTAAACTTTGATTCAATTGGGACATGCTGATAAGTCATTTCATTGTTATTATGTGATTGCACAATTTCTAGAATTATTGCTATGTTGTGATTTGAACCTTATGTCTAAAATGGATTGAATTTAGATTGGCCTGATTCAAGTTTAGCAGTTTGCTTGGTATTGCTAAGTGGATACATTAATTGCTATTAGACTTATCTTTGAATGAATGAGACAAATAAGATCATTTTGATCTAAATTTGTCTTACTGCCTTAACATTTTTTAGGGGAATGGTTGATTACTCTAAACCCTGTTTTTGACATATTGGTGTGATTTGAATTGGAGATTTTGCTGTGATAAAATGGATCTCTTTGCTTTATGAAGGAGAAGAGCCATGTATGAGTTAATGAGAATTTTTGCTATCAGAGTTTGAGGAGATTTCAGTTTGTCCCTTTCCTCTCCTTACTTTCTTGAATTGTTTGTGAAATCATATGTTGGATTGATTGTTTAGAATAAGTATGGGAGAAGGGACTAATATGGTAGTGAAAGGTAGAAAAAATAGTTTTGCTCCATTGTTATGGTAGTAGCCTATTCCTTATCCTTGCTACAAGTTTGATCTATATTGATTATCGTTAGTCTAGGCTTGCATTGACTACAAGTGTGGGGGAAGAATGGATTTGAGTGTGTGTGCTGTTCTGATTGCATTATTGTGAAAACTGAATTCCTCTACACTTGAACTTCTTTGCACTCTAATATGTTATATGTTATGGGCTTAAAAAATTGAAGATTGAAGATTATTTTTTCATTAGTAATTGTAGAAGTAGGCTTGATTGAGATCATGAGAATTTTGATTTGGTTAGCTGATTCGATACAATCAATATAGAAAGGAGTGATTATTCATGGCATTAGGATCAATTTAGTGAATAATTTTGCATCCGTTCATGGGCTAGAGGAATTATTAACCTTGGATGGAAGGAATTTTGAGCCTAATGTCATTTCTTAATATTGAGTGCATACTCCCTAGTGCTAGTTCTCTCTAGAACTTATCCTAGCTTTTGATTGAGGCCACATATGTGCATGGGAAGAAGTGTAAAGGATAAAGGCATTTGATTCTAAACCTTATTTTAGTGTAGAAGTTGATGAAACTATTTGCATAGATGATTAGAATTGAATTTATTTGTGTTTTAGCTTTGATTGATGAGCCGTATACTTACAAAAATAACTAAGAAGTTGGTTATTGTTTTACATACTGATATGATTCCCGAAAGAAAAGGATGATTGGATCAACTAGGAATGGAATTTCGCACCAAAAATTCAGCCTCCAACACGTCCTGATACGAACAGACGTATCTCGCTCTATAGACGTCGGATTTGAGTGATTCCAAAACGAGGTGAAAGATGGCTTTCCGAAACGCGATTTTGACTCAAGAAACACTGAAAAAGGATATGGGAATCTGGAGATACGAAACCAGAAAATATAGAACGAAAACAGAAGTTTATGGATTATAGGTAGGCGTCACAATTCCAAAGAATTGATAAGCCCAAGAACGCCACAAGGATTGATGCCCTTGATAAGTTCAGAGATTCTCAAAAGAACCCTAGAGAAGCTTGTCTCTCACCAAAAAGGTTAACTCTGAATTCTGCCGTCCCAAAAGGCTATGGTGTTCCCTTATATAGTGGACAACATCCATATTGAGTTTAACCTAATTATGCTTACACACAAAGGGCCCAATAAGCCAGCCCAATAAGCCTTATTACAAAAGTTTAACTAAACGTAATAAAAATAAAACTAAGTGCAGAATTTGGGCCAAGTAAAATGAAGCCTTTATGCATATCCATTGAGGCTTATTCTTCAAGGTCTTCTAAGTTTGTTGCTTTGGTCATGCCGCCTCCTATGTCCTCATCACATACTTATGCATTTTTGTTTGTATGGTCAATGCTCTTCTTTTCCATGTCCATTTAAGCTTTCCAACGTTACAGCCTTGGGAAAGACCTCTTGATACATTTGATACCCATGTTTTAAGTGGTGGAGATAGTAGAGATTTGACAAGCTTATGGTAGAGGCTAGCCTAGGAGAGAGGAGAGAAAGAACCCTTTATGATTAAGAAGAGAGAAACACACATACATATTGTTACACCCCTACCGGCCTTGCCCTTTCAAGTGGCGGGTTAGAGGGATTCTTTTTACTTATTACCTTTCCTTTGTTAATTGAACCTTTTTAACATAAATCAGAGTGTGCGAGGCAGAGCATTTGATCAGTTTGGACAGCCACAACATACTAGTAAAGGTACGAACAATAAATACAGAATAGTCCTCGAAGGGTTAAGGGTACAGAAATCCAAAAGTAAATATTGGACAATAAGTAAACTTATATAGTTATCCAGCAATAAAATACATAAGAAATAGGGCATTCCCCATGTCTTCAATCTTCAACTTCATGCCCTTACCTTCAACTCCTGAACAGCTCAACGTAAATCACCTGTATCTTTTGAACGGCATGGAGTTCAAAGTTGAACTCCAAAGTAACTGTTAAACTCAAATACCATATGTACGCAGTGCATGCATGCAAACCAAAACTAGGATAACACAATCACATTGGCAAAACATACCATATATATTGTTACACCCCCACCGGCCTCGCCCTCTCGGGTGGCGGGTTAGAGGGATCCTTTCTCTTAATACCTTTCCTTTGTTAACTATTCCCTTTTAGTAAACATCAGAGTGTGCGCGGCAGAGCATATGATCGATTTGGACAACTATAATGTATTGGTAAAGTTACATACAAAAACGTAAAGTGATCCCCGTAGGGTTAAGGGTACAATAATCCAACGTAACTTACAATCATCTAGAAATAAACATACAAAATGAGATAGGGCATTCCATACATCTTCAATTATCAGCTTCCTTGCTCTTACCCTCATCTTCCTGATCAGCTTACCGTAAACTCCCTGTATTTTTAAAACCAGACTGGAGTTCAAAATTGAACCCTAGAGTAACTGTTAAACTCATATACAATATGTATACAATGCATGTTATGCAAATCACAATCAGGAACATAAATCTGCCTCTGGCACAATAACCTGGCATGTATCACCTCCGTAGGACCGCCTAGTCAAGATAAGCCCCCAGAACCATAGCGCTAAGGGCCTCGGTAGTCAGGGCTATAGTCCCCAACCAACCCCTCCTGAGGCCTCAGTAGCCACCTATGAACACATAGTCACATAGGTCCTACCTACCTCATATACTTCGGACTTCAGCAGTAACCCAAGGACACACAGTCCTTCAGGCACTACAGCCCGTACATGCCCTCAGACTTCAACAATAACCTAAAGACACACAGTCCCATAGGCACTATAGCCCGACATACCTTGAACTTCAGCAGTAACCCAAGGACACACAGTCCTTCAGGCACTACAGCCCGTACATGCCCTCGGACTTCAACAGTAACCTAAAGACACACAGTCTCATAGGCACTATAGCCCGACATACCTTGAACTTCAGCAGTAACCTAAGGACACATAGTCCACTAGGTACTACAGCCCAACTCCTACATTATGATAAAACACACATGCGAGAATAACATAAAGTATGCAAGTCAAAAGTTACTACCTGGCACTCCTCGAAAATAGTAAACTCTTCCTTGGTGCTTGGAATATGTCCCTCACATGTTAACACCCTAGATACAGAAAAAAATATCATGCCTTAAATCACATATACAAGCTTCACTTCAAGTTCCATAAATTTCGCCTAACTCCAGCATTTCTAACCCAACTTTGCCGATTTTTATTAAATTCTAGAAAAATAGTATTGACAGAAAATAAGTGGCCATAGAACCCTTAGGATTTCTATTTTATAGGAAAAATAGTTACCAAAGCCATCTGGGTTTGACTCCTTCTCAGCTTCTCAAAACTTAGCCACTGGTCCGAGACAGAATCCATGTTGTTGGGTCATTTTCAATCTTAAATAACTCTCGGTTGGAACATCAAAATGACACAAAATATTATACCAAAATAATCCTCAGGATGTATAATTTTACCATGAAAAATTTCAAAGCAAAAGGAATCCATTTACTATTTTAAAACCATCGATGAACACACGCTGCCCAGAAAATGCCTAAGTCGGCATATTTACGTAGTTTAAAGACTTGAGCCTTTTTGGTTTAGAAAAAGGTGATCCCACTTGTCCCCACATAAAAAAACCTTATGGACTCAATGAAAACCTCAAAATTATGGAAAACCCACAGCATCTACACAAAAATACCATAGGGTAGAGATGAGAGTTGTTGGCGGAGCACTCACCTTAAATCTTCGGTTGCGTATGACCTTCTCTTCCTCCTAAACCAAGACTTGGTTGTTCCCTCTCTTCTATACCTCTTAAACACGTGCTAGGGCAGCCAAAAATGGGTAGGAGGTGCCCTTATATAGCCTCCAGGGTTAAAGAAGTTGTCCAATGGTTAAATGACACCTCAGGGGGTAAAATGGTCATTTTCGCTGACTTTTTCTCCAAGACATTCCAGAGTCTTCTTATCCAGGGCATTCCAGAGTCTTCTGGTCCAAGACATGTGGCACCATCTTAGCCCTTAAAATTCAGATTCCAAGATTGCCCTTGATGGTGACTTTAGGGGTAATTTTAGGTCTAAGAGTAAAACGGTTATTTTGCACTGCTCTTCTTCCAAGCCAGTGGGACCCACGAAATCTGCCCAAGATTGATGTCATTAATGTCCATGTGATGTCATAATTATATTTCATTCTCTTGTCATGTCAGATTCAAATTGTATGGTCCAGATTAATTCTCGTAACTCGTGCCACACAACTAGACTTGTGTAGGGCTGGATCAACAGTTCCTTTTCCCCTGATGTGGCTGCACATTTTTCTACATTCTTGGGGAGAAAGAAATGTATATTTTAATGTCTCATAATTACCTCGTACTTTGTGGTACCAAAAGTCAAACATCCAACCCCAGAATGCCACGTGTCCTACTAGCATCATTACTCTTTGTCTTTTGTAATCATGAAGGGACACGTGTCACCATTCTATTTGGCCAACAAAAAAGTATATCATCATTAGTCATCATGACATTACTTTATTAAAGTTACTTTATCGGTACTTGCTCTAGATCCTGCCCGGGTTTTACTCGGGCTTTCTTCACGAATACTAATGTCTTCTAAAAAACGCAAGGCATACCCAACTGCTCTAAAAATCCCGTATACTAACTTATACCGGCATATTTTCCCTCAACTAATTGTCCTACACCTTAGGACATAGTTGGGTGGCATCCTTTCCACCGGATTTACGCCGTATAGATCTTATGTGTCCCATTTTCACTGGTACCTTAGTTCCACGGCTTATGCATACTTGGTCCACTGACCCGTTGGTCGAGTTACTTAATCCCAGAGGGGCGTCCTAACCCTCGACATTCTTGGAACTCTTCCCGAACTGGGCTTAGTTGTCCGCCTACTTTAGGCTTATTCTCCATTCTCAAGGTCCGAAATTCGAGGTGTTACATATGCATTCAATATCACAATCACAATCACAATCACAACAACATACCATCGAGCTGCCTTACCAAGGCAAGCCCCGGATGTCCACATACCGTTGAGCCGCCTCACAAGGAAAGCCCCAGATGCTTATAACCATAGAGTCGCCTAATAAGGCCAGCCCCAGAATCCTCAGCGCTAGGAAAACATAGTAGCTAGGGACTCAAACCCTAACTACCCTGAATGTATCTCAGGCTCGGTATCAACCTAAGGACACACAGTCCACTAGGCCCCATAGCCCGAATCCTCAATCATGGCAAACAAACATACAATAGTAACATAGAGTATTGAGTAAATAGTTACTACCTGATAGCTATTCAGAGACCAACAAATTTTTCCGTTGTCCAAAAGTCTCCCCGGATATGATCTTGTCTTCGCTTGTGACTTGCTTTCTCTTGAACTTCTTCTTCTTTGTGCTACTAGATAGGGCCAGCCTTAAGCATAAAAGAACCATAAAGATGTTATTTAGAGATGCTTTAAGGATACTCATGAAGAAGAAGAAGATGGAAGGCTTGTTTAACCAAATCTTGTACCAACTTACCTTGTGCTTCAATTAGTGCGCCTTCTTCTTCTTGCTTGTATATGCAACTCTTCCTTCACTCTTTTCTCTCTATTTGCACGAAATGGGTAGGCAAGAATGAGGGTAAATGAGCCTTTAATAAACTCCATGGGTTGTGTCAAGCATGCTTTTATCTAATGGTCCAAAGGGTGCATTAGGGTTTTAACTTATTTCTTTGCTTTTTCTCCAAGTAATTCTAGAATTTTCTTGGCTGAACCCTATGTGGCGCAATCTGATCCACTTGGGCAGTTTTTCATTTATTCCACATGTCCTTTTAAATTAAATGTGTGGTACAAGTTAGTTGGCTTCTTCTTCAAGCTTTGACTTTTGGCTCCCCTTTATTAATGCTTAGCTTATCCTTCAAGTCATTTTCTTCCCCCTTGTCCTTCATGTGTGACGCCATTTATGGCTGATGGGAAGGGTTTGATTTTGCTTTTAATTGCTTTTAAAAAGAAGCCTCTAATTGGTCCTTGTTGGTTCCCTTTCATTGGTCAATGTTTCCCCAAGTCTTTGACCTTGTAATTAGGCTTTTATATGTGTTTAAATCAGCTCTTTTTATCCCCTGATGTGGCTGCAAGTTTTTATGGCTTGTGGAGGAAGATTGCTTGACTTTTTAGTGCCTCATAATTACCTTGTACTTTGCTTAATCAAAAGTCCAACTTAATTCCCAAGCTACTTCTTGATTAAGTGATTATTGGCTTATCCAAGAAGCCAACTTTTACTTCCTGATTAAGCTTCTTCCTTATAGATTCTTTGTTTGCCTTCTTCAACAAGCTTCTTGTATAACTTCCCATATAAGCTTCTTTGACCTAAACATGTGTGAATCTTCTTGAATACTCTTCCCTTCTTATTTCCTCCAAAAACGCAGGAAACCCTTATCAGTCCAGGAAATGTCATGTGCATATTTATTTTAGCACATTTTTGCTCAGCTAATTGTCCCATACCATAGGACATAATTTAATGGCATTTTTTTTACTAACCAATTAATACCGTATAAGTGTTTTGTGCCTTTCTACACTAACATTTTAATTTCTATGGCCCTTGAACTCTTGGTCAAAATACTCTTGCAAAAGGGAGTGCAAAACGTCTTAAAATATGTCAAGAAGGCACTTAAAAGATCCCCCAAATCAAATTATCAAAGTGTCCTTACAAAATATCCTTTTAACTTGGATTATTTTGCAAGTTTTGTTGACTTTTCTCTCTCCTCCTTGCTTTGCACGAATTTGAGGCTTATTGAAGAAGCTTATGCCTCATCCTTATGACATAAACATATGCTTATGTGTCTCTCATAGCAATTGACCAAATTGCCCTTATTCGTGTCTTATTTCACAAGCTATATGTGTTCAAAATATCTTCTCAAACTTGGCTTCTTCAACAAGATCTTTGACTTGTCAACTCTTCATCCAAAAATGACATGTGGCAATTGTGAATTAAATGTTTGTCAAATCTATTTGACTTCCTTAACAAGCTTGACATACTTGGAGAGCAAGCTAGACACGTGTCATCTTTCTATTCGGCCAACACCAAAAGCATATCTTGATTAAAAGACACATGTTGCATTCTTATTGAACCAACACAAAAGAAGTGTCATCATGAATCATCATGACTTACTTTATTAAAGGCACGAATACCGAGACCCAACAAATGATGCCACACACTGATGTTTTCTAAAAAACGCAGGGCATACCTGACTGCTCTGAAAATGCCATATACTTACTTATATCGACATATTTTCGCTCAACTAATTGTCCTATACCTCAAGACATAGTTACGTGGCATCTTTTCCAACCGAATTTATACCGTATAGCTCTTCTGTGCCCTTTTCCATAGCACTTTAATTCCACGGCTTATACATACTAGGTCCATTGACCCGTATAGCTGAGTTACTTAATCCCTGAGAGGCTTCCTATCTCTCAACATTCTTGGGACTCTTCCCGAATTGGGCTTAGTCGTCCGACTACTTTAGGTTTATCCTCAATTCTCAAGGTCCAAAATTCGGGATGTTACACCTGTGAGTCCTTGATGCCTATTACTAGTTATGAGATTGTGCATTAGAATAGTTATTTTGTCTGGATGTTATGAATTTCTGTATTGATTGTAAAGAAGAAAATGATCAGATTAAGGAGCTCTTGTTTTGGTTGAGTTTGCTGCTATTATGATTATTCAGAATTGGAGTATTGATTGAGATTTATCTGCCCAGGAGTGCAAATGTTCTAGTGTGGGGGAATTTGGTAAATCCATTTAATTGTTTTATTTTCTATGGTATTTCATGGGTGTTTTATGCATTTTATGGTTGAAAATCTTAGCATTATTGATTAAATTGTGAATTGTGAATATTGTTTAGTTATTGTGATTTATACAAGGTCAAAATGGGGAAATTTTATGAAATTTTAGAATGTGCAAAAAGGACCTGATTTCAATAGCAGAAAAGGAGAACTAAAATTAATATTTACTTGAGGACTATTGAGTTTTGAGAAAGAGTTAACTTGGACACGAATAGGAAATTTGACTATAATCTTGGTTGGTTTTGGCACAATTTACAGAGATGACTAGTAGATATACACAAGAAATGGAAGCGGTAGGTTTGTCTTTGACTTTTTGGGATTTCTGGTCAACATGGTTTTCCTTTTCTTTTCTCTTTGTCGGAATCCACTGAACTTTTATTTATTCTTCATTCTTGGTGAAGATTGATGAGCTACTTAAGCAATCTAGCTGCATGTGTCTAGCAGCACCTTTGAGCTGTCTTTTATTTAATTGTTTCTTGGCTTTTGTTATTTATCATTTATCAGAAGATGACACTGATTTTCTTGGATCATTATCAAACAGGAAATTTCCTATGTGCTCTTTTTTTTTTATTCCTATAACTTGAAGTTTGAAAATCACATAAAATTTTAAAATTTGATACTAGCATTGGGGAGAACATAGTCCCTTTCTAAATTAGAGGTCATGTGAGGTTTCATGGCTCAACAGACTCTTCCTCTTATTTTTAATCCATATTTTACAATAATTTGATTTTTGGATTTAATACCTTCTTTCCTTATGCGTATGATATTAGACTTTATGAGGATGAGGCCCCTCCAATGAAAACAAGGGAATTTGAGAATGCTAAAAGCTTTGTGAACAAGATAAAAGTTAAAAGTGATTTTCATTTGGTGAGGCTTCTGCCACAAAGAGTACAAGGATATTGGTGAGGTGCATAGTGAGGTAAAATGTTCATCCTTACTTTTTACTATTTGATTCTTCATTAATTGGTTGATAGTTAATTCTTCATTAACTATGTTAGCAACTATGTTATTATTTGATTATTATTACTTTTTTATCGTTGTTCTTTGGTTTCTTTTATGGGAGAACCATCAATGATAATGATGTTGCTTCATATTTCTAACTAAACTGTTTCGGTTCCAATGGAAAGATAGATTGTTTTACTTGGGAGTTGTGGACTATCATAGAAGTTGTTCGTTTGGGTGCATGCCAATTGGTGTCAAATTTGTATCTCAAAATTTGGAGATGGCTTGTTTTTGCCCTTTCTGTTATTCTCTCTATGTATTATTAGAACCATTTGTTTCCTATTCTAAATGTTTCTGCGATTCTTCTTTTGCATTTCAAGATTTAGGTGAGTAATCTTGTCATTAACTGTACCTTTCATTATTTATTAATAATTTATCATTCATTTGCTTGCCTTGTTTTGTTATTCAGATTATTTTACGTTTTATCATTCTCACTTGTACTAATTAGATTAATCGTTTATTTTTTTTTCTTTTATAATATGTTTTTTTTTTTTAAATTTAATGTATTGACCCTTTTTCCTTTGGGTTAAGGTGCAAAAATAGACATGTGCTTTTGTCAGAGGAGCGCCCAGTAGCAAGTGCTTTTTTTAGGTGCAAAAGTGCACACGTGGTTACAAATTAGGTACAAAAATATCGTTTGACCGTTAAGTTTGACTTTTTCTGCTGACTGGGCGATGACGTGGCATTTTCAAAGCTTGAAAAATAGATATGTGCTTTGGTCAGAGGAGCGCCCAGTAGCAAGTGCTTTTTTGCACATGTGAATTTTTGACAAACCACATGTGTATTTTTGCACCTTTGAAATGCCACGTCATCGTCCAGTCAGCAAAAAAAGTCAAACTTAACGGTCAAACGATATTTTTGCACCTAATTTGTAACCACATGTGCACTTTTACACCCAAAAAAAGTACTTGCTACTGGGTGCTCCTCTGACAAAAGCACATGTCTAATTTTGCACCTTAACCCTTTTTCCTTTATCTTTTGATCTCATCCTCCCTTTATTATTTGTACTAATTAGATATGTTTGTGTTTTTTATTTCATGTATTGACCCTTTCTCCTTTATGGTTTATGATTTGATCTCATCCTCCCTTTATTATTTTTTAGTTTATATTTTCACATGAATTTGTTATTTATAAATAAAGTACATAGTATTTTTTTGATGAAGAAAATACACATTATTTATAATATTTATTTATAATGCATTTAGTTTTTAGTGTTAATAGTTTATCATTTTCACTTGTTTTACTCTTTTATATATATATATATATATAATCAAAGATAACACAATATATATAATCAAAGATAACACAACGAAGAATAAAAACAACGAGAACACGTAAAAGCAATTAAGTTCCCTGGCCCCTCCTGTCGTGCTCTACGCCCATTAGATCAGCAACTAAGAACCAATAGAGACTAGTAGGGGGATCGAAGTGAGTTCCATCTGAGGATTCCACATGTGACAAAGCAAAATTAGCCAACCAATCTGCATACTGATTCTCTTCCCCTAGAACATGATAGAAACGTAAAACCCATTAACTGCGAGTAACTACTTGTATCCGAGACACCAGATGGGACTCATGAGATGCACTACCTTGTTTGGAAAGTAATGCAATAACTTAAAGATAGTCACTTTCAACAATTACATGCCTCCAACCTGCCTCCCATGCCATCTCTAATCCTCTTAAGACTCCCCACAACTCAGCTGTCAGCGCTGAGCACCTTCCAAGCCGTATAGCAAAGCCTCCAAGCCACTTACCATAATAACCTCGCAACAGGCCCCCGCAAGCCGCCAACTGTTCAGGACCTTTTGATGCCCCGTCCGAATTAAGTTTCACAAAGGGAACTTCTGGAAAGGACCAGCGAACATTAGAAAGATTTTGTACTAAACTTTTACACCTCCTTTTGGTAGTTGGAGATTGTACTTCTCTCAATAACTCTAGGATGGGCCTCGGGCTGTATGTAGCACTCTCATCTTACGTGTTATGGATAAGAGCATTTCGCCATTTCCAAATAAACCAGCAAGAGATGATGAATAAATCATGCCAACGAAATTCGCCTAGTCCCAATTCATCACACATCCAATTCTCCCTTACCCAATCAGTCCAATCATAGCTACAAGAGGATTGAAACTGAGGAACGGGAAACACCTCATACCAGAAAGCACGCACCATAAGACAATCTCTAAAAGCATGTAAACTGGTCTCTTATTCTTCTTGTTTTACTTAGATGTTATTTATTTCCTTTTTAACTAAACATATTTATTTACTGTTTACTTGTTTATTTTTGTATCTTGTATGTATATAAACAAATTTTAATATGTTGAATTCTTTATTTTATTATTTTTATCAAAAAACAAATTATTTCTTGTTATTTATATTTATATTTTATCTTTTCATTTGAATTTCTTATTTATAAATAAAATACGTATTATTTATGCCTTCAAATATTGTAATGTGTATTAATAATTTACTAAGAGTTATCATTCTCACTATGTACTCTCCCCTTATTTCTATTGTTTATATTGTTTATTTATTTATCAATAATCATTCTTTAACTGTACATTTCATTATTTATTAATAATGTATCATTCATTTACTTGCTCTATTTAGTTATGTTATTTCTTTTATTGTTATACAAATTATTTTACTTTTTATCATTCTCACTTGTACTAATTTGATTAGTTGTTTATTTTTTCTTTGATAATTTGTTTATATTTTTTATTTAATGTATTGAACTTTTTCTCCTTTATGATTTAATCTCATCCTCCCTTTATTATTTGTTATTTACATTTATATTTTCACATGAGTTTGTTTTTTATAAATAAAGTATATATTATTTTTTGATGAAGAAAATACACATTATTTATAATGCATTTAGTGTTTTCATTGTTAATAGTTTATCATTTTTTACTTGTTTTAATTAGTTGTTATTTATTTTCTTTTTAACTAACAATATTTATTTCTGTTTACTTATTTATTTATGTATCTTGTATGTATAATCAAATTTTAATGTGTTGTATTCTTTCTTTAATAATTTTTATCAATAAAATAAAAATTATTTCTTGTTATTTATATTTATTTTTATCTTTTCATTTTAATTTTTTATTTCTAAATAAAATACATATTATTTATGTCTTCAAATATTGTAATGTTTATTAATAATTTTTTATTCTTTTTTATATTAATAATTTTATCATTTACATGTTTAACCGGAAAAAAACTAGTTGCCTCTAAATTTTGTTTGTTTGATGTTTTTCTTTTACATATTTTTGATACATTGATTCACTAAAGGTTACCATTCTCACTATGTACTCCTCCCCTTATTTTTGTTATTTATATTATTTATTTATTTATCATTAATCATTCTTTAACCGTACATTTCATTATTTATTAATAATGTATCATTCATTTACTTGCCTCTATTTAGTTATGTTATTTCTTTTATTGTTATACATATTATTTTACTTTTTATCATTCTTACTTGTACTAATTTGATTAGTCATTTGTTTTTTTTCTTTGATAATTTTTTTCGGTTTGTTATTTAATATAGGGTAAAGGTAAAAAAAATACACATGTGTTTTACCCTCGGGAGCGCCCAGCATCATATGCTTTTTTTTTGTGCAAAAATATACATGTGATTACAATTTAGGAGCAAAAGTCACATCACCGTTAAAATCTAACCTAACAGTGTTAACTTTAGGGTGGGCCCACACCATTTAAATGAAAATACCTAAATGCCCCCTAAAATCACCCTCTTTGTTCCTTTGTTGGCTACCAAAGAACAAGATGCCGACTGTAGCAGCAGCAACACCGAAGGAACAGATAGCGCCAATCCCTGTGGAGCTCCACTTCCATAGATTGAACCCATCTTTGTTGTACTCCCAAGTGCAGTCCTCATCTTCTTTGTGGGTAACTGTTTCTTTCTCAATTTTGAGTCGCGGAGAGATTTTTTGAGAAATATTATTTCAGGTGATTTTTTGAAAATTTCCAATACCTTGCTTTTGTATACCCGAATAACTTGGTTTTCATGTTAATCGATGTTTCAGGATCCATTCAGAATAATTTTACGATTTTCATACTTATGTATGTAAGCCTGTCTAAATTATGAAATACTTTTAGCTTCATATTCACAATTGAAAGCATTTTCTCTTGTACTACAATATATTAATTGAATTGAATTATTTAAATTTCACAAGAAATTCCATCTCAATGACAACTTCATATTTTTAAGAAAGCAAGTTCTTATTGTTTCTTTAGTTAGTTGGGGGAATTATCTTTCTTTTCCCCTACGTAGAGGGTTTGAAGTTATTCACTTCAAGCGTGGGTGCTTTTTTCCTTTGTCGCAGCTTTGCAGAGGCTCCAAGGTCGAAGGCAACATGCCTCTGCTACCGGATTTGGGCGAGTCCATTTTCATGTCGACAAATTCATTTTCCTTCATTCTGAAGAAAAACCTGCGAGACTGAGTCCTGGTCAGCTTCCACGCCTCCAATCTTGGAGCCTCTGTTTTTCTGAATCGAAGCTGATGGGACTTCACTAGGATTCTTAGTGATAATTTCCTTCGCTATCTCATCATTTGGAGGCCTGGGTTCCAGTCGAATTGGGTTCGGAACAGGAACAAGATGATTTGGCTGCCTCGAATTCCTTGGTGGTTCGATGCTCTTCAGAGATCTGGGCGAAGGGCAAACGAAGTAATCAGCGTCGAAAATGCTAATTGAGTCAGAATAATGTTTTCCCAAGAAAACCTTCTTCTGATTCTGACCATCTTCACTTAAATCAGGAAGCCATCATCAGAGAGGAAATCCCACTCATCGAGATTCAAATCCATAAGAGCAAGACACAAGGATTTATACTGGTTCGGTCCAATCCCTTGACCTATGTCCAGTCCCCAGACTCTCTGGGATTTTCACTATCTCAATTGATTACACACTCTCGTACTCAAGAGTAATTCTCTCACTAGAACTTACTCCCCTTACAAGTTGCAACAATGAACCCAATCACCAAGTCCCCGACTTGTGATTCCTTTACAATAAATGATTTACAATCAATAAACTCTCTCTAATAGTAGATAATGATAAACACGAAAGCTTAATGTATCAACGATACTTTATACAAGAAAACTCAAGAGTAGTTGGAAACTTGAATGATTTTCGTTTTCTATAGTCTTGGTTGTTGAGAAGAAATGAATGCAGCTCTATTTATACTGAGAGTGCATTAGATGACCGTTGCAATCTTCAATATAACCATTGCCTTCATTAGACAAGGTTATGGTTCAGTTTTGGTCTTCTTCTCTCTCTAATCTCCACTTAATCCAGTCATGCGAAGTTCGGAGTTGACTCTCGTAAATTAATCCGTTGGAGTAGCAAAAATGGATGTGAAAATCATTCTTTAATTCTTTGTAAGCGTGTGCAGATGGATTACCCAAAAGTATGCAACTTTCTGGATTTTGCATTTAATGTTCTGACATACTTTTTGCTTTTGCTTTAAACCTTCAATAAACACTCTCTAATTCATCTGAAACTCACTAAAAAAGTGGTTAAACATATCTAGGAACATTAGAGAATAATTATAGGAAGTATTAAGATCAAACAAGAAGGTATTGCAAATTCGTTAGATTTGAAATTCTGAAGTTGCTATGAAACCTCGAGGTTTGTTCTTCAAACCTCGAGTTTTGGATTGTAGCAAGTGAAAGAGATTTAAGTCCAAAACATCAAACCTGGAGGTTACTCTCCAAAACAGAGGTTTTCATAGTAGCAAAAAGCGTCGGTCTTTTTCGTCGCCAAAACCTGGAGGTTTTATCGAAACCTCGAGGTTTTATCATAAACCTCGAGGTTTCACTTTGAATGTGAAACCTTGCAAAATCGTGCCAAAAGCAAACCTGGAGGTTTTTTTGTAAACCTGGAGGTTTTCAAAATTAGTGAAGACTCGTTTGCTCTCTGGATGCCAAAACCTGGAGGTTTTGTGTCAAAACTCGAGGTTTCGCTTAAATGTGAAATTCTGAGTTTTTTGCACCAAAACATAAACCTAGAGGTTTGAAGGTAAAACTGGAGGTTTTGTAAGTTTGAAAAACATAGATACTTTCTATCTGGACAAACCTCGAGGTTTGTCCTCAAAACTCGAGTTTTCTCTTAATTTTGGAAAACTTTGAGAAAACTTCATTCAGCTCAAACCTGGAGGTTTCTCATGAAACTGGAGGTTTTGAAAAACTAGCCAAAACATGAGTTTTCTTAGGTAGGTCAAAACCTGGAGGTTTATTCACAAACCTCGAGGTTTCACAAAACTTGTGAAACCTGGGATTTTCATGTTAAAACGAAACCTTGAGGTTTTAGACAAAAACTGGAGGTTTTCAAGAGTTCAAAACTTAGGAGACTCTCTGTAAGTCAAAACCTCGAGGTTTGAACAGTAACCTCGAGTTTTTCATTTTCCAGAAAATTGATGAGAAGTCTCTGTATGACGAAACCTGGAGGTTTCTCTGGAAACCTTGAGTTTTACTCAGTCCAGGATTTTTCTCATTAAGATCAAAACTCTTGGCTAATCTCAAACTCTAGTTTACGTCTTCAAGCTTGAGGTAAGAATCCAATGCAAGAAGAATCAGCTCCAAACTCATTGTATTTCGTTATGATCCGATGAATGAAGGCTGTTCTTTGACCAGCGTTTTTGAAACGTCTTGAACTGACTGTCAACTTTTGAAGGCCATATCTCCCTGGTCGTAACTCCATTTTGATCCGTTAAAGTCTTCATGGAAAGCCCTTTGAGTCTACTTTCATATTCCACCAATTTCAGCTCAATTCGATTTGTAGTTTGTGAGATACACTCAAAACATTGAAGCTTGGTTTGCTGTGTGGCGTGAATTTCAGTGTCAACTTCCACAATTCATAGCTCCTTGATATGAACTCCTTTGGGCTTGGATCTTATATCAAAATGACGCATTGGGAGTCTAGTTTCATATGCCACTGGTTTTACCTCAATCCGATTTCTGGTTTAGGAGATATCATTGAATTACCAGACCTCGCACATACTGAACGTGAAACAGAGTTGCTGAAGACCGCTGAAACCTCGAGGTTTCACTTGCAAACTCGAGGTTTGCTAGTCCAGAGACACCAGAGATGCTGAAGACACTCAAACCTCGAGGTTTGTACTCAAACCTTGAGTTTTCTCGTCTTGAACCTTATATTTGCTTGTTTTAACTCTGAATTGAGCTATTTGAACTTCCATATGATCTTGGAGCCTTCTAGCATTAATATAAGCACTTGAATAATTATATTCTCATTCCATTCAACAAGTTCTTCCTTCTTTAATCTCCCATCTTGATTATTCTTCATAATCCAACTCTTTCTTTCTTCTCTTCTCTTGATCATTCTTTGTCATTCAACTTGGACTCATCATTCTTAGCAAGTTATACCTTCTTCAATATCTCTTCTTCTTCTTGATTAATCTCTATGATTCAATTTGAACTAATCTACATTAAACATAGTAGTTATTCAATGTAGGAGATAACTATATTACTCAATCTTTTTGCTTTCAATAATGACATCCATATAAGACATCATCAAAACTAATCATAACCAACAATCTGTTCTTTATCCTTGAACTCGCGTCTATTGCTTTGACTTCCCTTCTGAAATCAATTTCTGAAGCCTTGATCCTTCTTGTAGAACTTCTTGAATCTACGAACGAACATGCCGAGCTCATTGTCCTCATCTTCGTCTTCCTTTTTGGGTTCCTTTTATTTCACAGCATTCAGGGCAACCCCTTTGCCTCTATTGTTGATTTTGTCGAAGCCTTTCTTGAATTTCAGCTTGCCTTCATATTCAGATAAGCTTCCGAACAGAGCAGCTACCGATGTCATTGATTCTCCACGGGCTACTTCAATTGCTATGACTTTAGCTTCCCAATGTTTCATCAGGACATTGAGGATTTTCATAACGTGAGAGTTTTGCTCATATGTTTTACCCAAAGCCGATAGTTGGTTGATCAAATGAGTAAACTAAAGTTGGAACTATCCGATGGATTCCCCGGTCTTGATACGTAGAAGATCATACTCGGTTGTCAACGTCTTGATCCGATTCTCCTTTATCCCAGAAGTTCCTTCATAATCTATTTCCAATACTTTCCATATTTCTTTCGCGATTGACAAGTTACATATCCGAAAATACTCCTTTTGACTTAGAGCACTTTGTAGCATCAAAACAACTTTACTGTTAAGCGTTATCTTTCTTCTGTCATTCTCATCAAAGTCCTCTTCAGTCTTTCGAACATGGATTCTGCCTTCTGTCTTAGTTAGCACGTAATCTCCATTCTCTATCACTTGCCAGAGACCATACTCAGTCGCTAACACAAACACTCTGAACTTTGCTTGCCAACATGAATAGTGTTCGCCGTTGAAACTAGGTGGTTGGTTGATAGAGTCTTCGTCAAGCAATATTCCTTCCATGGTCCTTCTCGAGATGTTAAGCTCGATAGAGAAGACTCGCTTTGAAACGAAATGATAGTGGAATATCACCTAGAGGGGGTGAATAGGGGATTTCAAATTCTTTTCGTGATTTAGCCGAGGAACAATAAAACAGAGACAGAGATAAAGAGAATAAACATAGAGAATTTATACTACTTCAGTCCAACTCTTGACCTACGTCCAGTCCCCAAACACTTTGGGATTTTTACTAACTCTCAATCACAACCACTATTACATACTCTGTACTCAAAGTAATCCTCTCACACTAGGATTGACTCCCCCTTACAAGTTGTAATCGTACACCCACACTCAAGGTCCCTTTACCTTGAGATTGAACAGATAATCAAATAATGAAATAAGTGTTTAAGCTCTCTCACAGAGTAGATGAATAATAATCACTAAAGTACAAGATATCCGAGGATATTAAATGAAACGATTGAAATAGTTGATTGCAATAACTTCAAATTGAATGCACAGAGTTTTGGTAGTTGGCGGAATTGAATGCTTTATGCTTTTATATCGTCCGCCATTAATGAACGTTGAAGAGCTTTGAATGTAGCCATTGAGACTCTTCAAAACTCCCATTAGACACAAATGTCTTCCGTTAGGTATAGTCAAAAGTTGCTTTATTAATTTGCTTGCCATCGACGTACTCTTGGTCAGAAGTTGACTCAGAAAATGTGCCATGAAACTTTCGCCGAAATGGGTATGTCTTGAAGGAATGATTTCTTCTACTCTGAATTCCATTCCGTGTGTATGCTCTGTTTCTGCAAACATTAAATGCTTCTGACACACGAATTTTCTTTTTGGCTAATCACGGCTTAAACAATCGTTAATGATTTGAAATCCACTCACAAAGATGATTAGTAATAGTGTAAATACGTTTGAATAAGATTCAAACAAAATGAATGTTAGCCCAGAATATTTAAATTTACGATTACTGTTACAATGAAGACTTCTAGTAGATGATGAATCATACTCGAGTAGCCATATCATAGTACTCGAGTAACCATATGAAAATACCTTCACAGAAGCTTAATGAACATCCATACTCAAGTAGGCGACATATCATACTTGAGTAGTGTATTAGTAGAGTCATATCAGACGCTTTTGCGATGACTATACTCGAGTAACACAATGTCTCTACTCGAGTAGCGTATGCGAGTACACAAACTTCAGTACTCGAATATCATCTGTTCTTTGTTGAAAGAATACACTAAGTGAAGACGTTAGTAATTGTGCTCGAGTACCATTTTCCTTATACTCGAGTACCAATAAAACAATACTCGCGTACACTTCAAACAGAGAGCAAATGTAAGTTTAAAAACATTTATACTCGAGTAGTAAATTACCTGTACTCGAGTACCACTTACCTTGTACTCGAGTAACATATTGATAAGAACATTTGCTTTGCCAGAAGAACCTTATACTCGGGTAGATAGGTATCCATACTCGAGTACCCTACTTGAGTAAGCAATGAACCTTGCTCGAATAGCAGAGTCTTAACTTCTATGAACTTTGCTCTAATTTTACATGTACTCGAGTAACATAACAACCATACTCGAGTACTCATCATCTGATATTGACGCAGAGAGTCTTATATGATATTATACTTGAGTAGTGATTAACTCATACTCTAGTAATGACCTGTGTTCACTTAAACAAACAATTAGATTGAATATGCTCGAGTAAGCTTAGGGGCATACTTGAGTTCACTCTTCCCTTAGGCAATATTTACCGATTCAAAACTTTAACCATTTTCAATTCAAAACCTTAATCACTTTCAAGTCTTGTTATCATCAAAACTTTGAGAACTAACACCTTCTTGAACTTGTTGAATTTCTTCTTATCTTTCTCCTTGTTCTTCAATTGAGGACATTCAGACCTGATGTTTCCTGGTTTTTCACATCCATAACATATGATAGGCTTTTTGGGTTCGTTGCCGGTGCTACCTTTGTAGAACTTTCGGAATCCTTGATCTTTCTTGTAGAATCTCTTGAATCTTCAAACCATAATGCCAAGCTCTTCATCTTCATCTTCAACTTCTTCATCATCTTCGTCCTTTTCTTCTTTAACGGTCTTAAAGGCGATTCCCTTATGTTTGCTCCTGATCTCATCCAGACCTTTCTTGAACTTAATCTTTCCTTCATACTCGATAGACTTATGAATGGGGCAACCATCGATTGCATTGACTCACCACGAGCCTCTTCAATTGCCGTGACTTTTGCTTCCCAATGCTTTGTCAAGACATTTATAATTTTCCTGACTTGGGGATTTTGTTCATAGGTCTTTCCCAAACAGACAACTGATTGATCAGATGAGTATACCTCAGTTGGAACTCTCAAATAGATTCTTCAGGCTTCACACGAAGAAGATCGTATTCAGTTGTGAGAGTGTTGATCCTATTTTCTTTAATCCCAGAGATTCCTTTATAGGCAATTTCTATGGACTTCCATATTTCCTTTGCAGTTGACAGATTGCAAATACGAAAGTATTCCTTTTGACTAAATGCGCTTTGAAGCATAAGGATAGCCTTACTATTCAAAGTCATTTGTCTTCTATCATTTTCATCAAACTCGTACCCAATCTTTGGAACATTGATTTCGCCTTCTCTTCTTGTAGGAACATAGTCTCTGTTCTCAAACACTTGCCAGAGACCATACTCAGTAGCCATCATAAACACTCTGAACTTTGCTTTCCAGAATGAGTAATGTTCACCGCTGAAAACCAGTGGTTTGTTGATAGAAGCTTGTTGGTCGAATTCCCTTATGGAAAGTGAACTAGTCGAACAAGTAATAAAGAGTAAGTAGAGTTATCATCCTATAGAGACTGTTGATACCGAAGACAGTTGTGCAAAGTGAAATTATATTTGGTGTTGGTTGTTTTTGCTATTTCTAATGATAAGAAATAAATGAGTGTCGAAGGAAGATATCAGTTTAAAAGTAGGTTGAGGTCAGATTTCATTCTAATTCGTGTCATTCCCCCAGTCCGCATACAACTCATTGCTATAGCAATTATGCTGCACAACTTCTGCAATGCTACAACATAACTTCCTGTCACAACGTTATTTATAGAAGCATCCGCATTTTATAAATACAGTCTTCCCCTCTACTTCTCCTATATTCCTATGGCGATTTCAAGTTTAGTCAGTCTGATTAAACCTAGATGTTCTGGTTATGAGAGGTAAACCCATTCCTGGTGTCTACAATTTAGGTCGAGCCGTATATGGGCTCGCCCAACAAATACTATCTAACAAAGGTCTAACCTCGACTCCTCTCTGATAAGCCAAGGCCACTGATCTAGCCCTTAGCGTCCACTAACCGACTATAGATTAATTCACTGTTAAACAAACTGGATATATTAAATTAAGAACTTAGCAAACTGGGTTCATTATAAAATGCAACAATTTAGCTTAGCTACTCCTTATTTCAACATGTGCATGAATTCTATCATAATCGATCACATCAAAAACGCATTTTTAGCATAGATTTTCCTTGCAAACTAGTCATAAACACAATGGAAATATATAGCAGAAATTATACTTATCAAAGCTCCATCAGGCAATTAATATTCCTTCCATTAGGATCTTTTTCTCAAATGTTAATCCTTACATAGAATACTTAGCTTTGATACCAAATGAAAGGCAAAATATCACCTAAGAGGGGGGTGTATTGGGTGATTTTAAAAAAATTCGAAAGACTGCTGAAATTCACACTAGAAACAGAGTAGAGAATAAGGAGAAAGATTAACACAAGAGATTTATACTGGTTCGTTCTAAACTCTTGACCTACGTCTAGTCCCCAAACTTTCTAGGTATTTCACTATCTCTTTCAACTAATTACACACTCTGTAACTCTGAGTAATCCTCTCTCTGGGATTCACTCCCCCTTACAAGTTGTAATCAATACATCCACTCTCAAGGTCTCACTACCTTGAGTTTCTTTACAGAAATGATGAATATAATTTAACTCTCTTACAGAGTAAATTGATAAACACTGAAGATCAAATATCCAAAGATATTACACAGTTATGAATGAAACAGTAAATGTGGTTAGTTCGTTTTGAGTGTAAGTGTTTCCGGTGGTTGAATGAATTAAATGCTTCTGCTTATATTTTGTGAAGGCAATTAATGACTGTTGACAAGCTTCAATGAACTGTTGTGAGTAATAAATACAGCTGTTAGGTGAAGAAGCTTGTCCGTTACTCACACTCTTTGATTTGACATTCTTTCTGTTCTTCCCGTTGAATGTTGTTGCATTTAATTAGGTGAAGAGAACAGGAATGCCTTCTGGCTGCTCAAAAAATGGTTTCCCAGAATGTGCTTGGTTTTCTGTAATTGCATTAAATGCTTCTGACATAATCAATGCTTTTTTTTAATCTGCAGTTAATCTCCCATCTAATCATCTGAAACTCATTAATAAACTGATTAAACATAGTTGTGAACAATAATTAATGATGATTAGAAGCAATCAGATCATAACCAAAGATTTAAGTTTTACGGACACGGTGATTTGCAAAACAAGAAAGGTAACTCGAGTCAATTTCTAATTGGCTTGAGTTACTGACTTGAGTTAGGCATTCCACACTCGAGTCACAGTTACATCTTCTTTGAAAATATGTTTGAAAGTAAAATGAGAAGATATCTCTTTATGAACTTAACTCGAGTCTAAAATGTTCACTTCAAGTTGTTGACTCGAGTCATGCATTTCTCACTCGAGTCAATATCATTTTCACAAATGTCTTCAAGTTAAGTTTTTTGAAAATGTTTTGAACACAGGGCATACTTGAGTCATTGAGTGATGGCTCGAGTTGTCAAAATATCTTTCGAGAAAATGTTTCAAAGTTACACTTGAGTCACTCAAGACTAACTCGAGTCAATATTTTGACTGTTAAAAGTATTTTGAATGAGGGACTTAGTATTTTGAAAAATAAGTTTATGTCCACAAGGTCCACTTGAGTCACATAGCATTAACTCGAGTTGCTGACTTTTTATAAAAGATTTCACAAATGCTTTTAGCTAGACTCACAAAGTGGTAACTCGAGTCAGTCAAAGTTAAAACATATTTTGACTGAAGCTTCAAAACATTTGACTTGAGTCTATAAACCTTAACTCAAGTCAGTTTATGATGAGATACATAAAAATAGTTACTAATTCAAGTTTTTATAAAGTTAAAATATTTTTACTTGAATCATTAACTTCCTTTCATTTACAATTGTTTGTTATCATCAAAACAAACATAGAGAACTAACATTGGTAACTTGAGTCATTAAGTATTAACTCGACTGAAGCATTATATATATATATATATATATACCACTCTTCTCAAACCCTTGAGTCATCTTGCTCACACTCTCTCAAAACCCCCAAATACTCGAACCCTAACTCAAGCCTTCTCAGCAACCATAAGAGACAAAAATCCTTCCAAGGCCAAAGATTCTTCATCAAACTATGAGGCTACCCAATCTTTGTATCCTCCACCATTAAAGAGACCTAGAAGGGAAAAACATCCTCCGAAGAGGTATCAACCGAAGGCAGGTTCTGAAAAAGGAGAAGTTCCATCTCCAAAGGCTAAAGCTAAGTCTGTGCTAATTAAGGAGCCTTCGGAGTAGGCTCCTAAGAAGAAAATTTATCTTGAAGCTGCGAAGAGGAAAGATAAGGAACAAGTAGTAGTTGTTCCAAAGAAACAGAGAAAATCAACTATCTCCTCTTCTTAGTTTTGTGGTCCTACTCAAAGTCAGTCAGCTCAAGCTGATCAATCATCATCTAAGGTATCTGGACCCCTACTTCTCTGATAGAGTGCTTGAATCTTAATAGACCCCCTCATCATCATCTTTGCGATCCTATCATTTACTCTGACTCTGATTTAAAGCTCTTTAGAGAGCATTATGAGTCCCATGGGTTATGTCTCACTATCTATGTTAATTTGGCCAGGTTTAAGGATGAGTGCAACTTAGACTTATCCCCGTAGCTTACACCCTTTCAAAATCTTTTGGCAATTAACACCCCTTATTGTCCTTCAATTCTAAAATCTTTCTATTTCAACATGTCTATTGCCAATCATTTGGATGATAATGGTGATCTTATTAAAGAAAGGACTATCACATATGTTAGGGGTAGAAGAGTTCTTATCACTCCCAATGTCATAAACTCTCCTTTAAAGATCTCTGATCCACCTCCTGTTCCTTAACTTTCCTATGATGAAGAGGGGATCTTTCAAATTCTTATGCCAGGAGAACCATTAGGGTCACTGCCTTTTCCACCTGTAGCTATGCCTCCTATGTATAGGGCTATCTGGTACATCTATTCTAGAAACCTTATGTAGAAAGGTAAAAATTTCACCCACTTTGCTAAAAAGGACTACTCCCTTTTTGCCTCTATTATTGACAAAGTCCCTTATAATATAGGCCAATGGGTCTATAATGAGATGACGAGGTTTAGGTTCAATTCTAAAAAAACCTCTACAATTCCTTTTCCAAATCTTGTGTCATTGCTGAAAGTGAAGGAAATCACCAAGAGGGGGGGTGAATTGGGGATTTTAAAAATTCTTTTCAGATCACCCACACAACAGATGCTTAACCAAGGTAAATGGAGTTAAAGAGGAAGAGCTTGACAAGAAGATTTATACTGGTTCGGTCTTAACTCTTGACCTACGTCCAGTCCCCAGACTCTCTGGGTTTTTCTACTATCACTCAAATCAGATACACACTCTGTACTCGAAAGTTATCCTCTCTCTAGGATACACTCCCCTTACAAGTTGTAATCGATAACCCAACCTCAAAGTCCCACAACTTTGAGATTCTTACAAAGAATGATTTACGAAATGAACTCTCTCAAAGAGTGAATAAAGATAAGCACTCAAGCACAATGTATCAAAGATACAAATGAGAAATATAAGCGAAAAGACCGAGATCTTTGTATGCGTTTTACGTGTATGTCTTGTCTACTTTCGGACTTCAAATCTTCATGTATTTATACGGGTTTGAAGCTTGTGAACGTTGTAGATCCGTTGAGACTTGATCTCGATTCGAAAATATAGTCATGTTGTGAGTGTGTCTCCATGAATCTAGTTTGTTGTAGACAAATCTGTTTGAATATGGTTGTTGCAGATTTGAATATTTGAAATTTGGCTCCTCATGAATGTGTTCCCATGTCATATGTTTAGTGGAGGCAGTTGTATAATATTGTCCAGCTGTTTGGAGGCTAGCTTTCTTTCTTGGAGAATGGTTGTGTTGCTATCCAGGTTGTAACCCATTGCTTTTGGAGAAGAAGATATAATATAATATTGCAAGTTGTCAAGTTGTTTGTTTTAAAGTCTTCTTTAAAACAAACCTAGATCTTCCGTAATCTCATAAGCAACCGGTTAAATCTGGTTAGGAAATATTGATATGAATCATATAAATCATATACAACCAATTCGCGAGAATCAAGTTAAAGCATAAATCAAACTGAACAAAATACACCCGGATGCGTTCATCGTTTCAAGTTCCAAGCTCGAGTTTACCTATGTAAGCTCGAGTTTGCTCTTCATTTAAAACTTGAGTTTTGCCTCTCACGAAGTCTCAAGCTCGAGCTTGTAAATGAGTAAGCTCGAGTTTAGCATTTGTCGGGGAAATATGTTTGAATTCATTTTGAGAGCCAAAGTGGAAAAACGCAAGCTTGAGCTTATTAGTGAGTAAGCTCGAGTTTGGCACTATTCATGTCAAAAATAATTTTAGTTCACAAAATGCAAGCTTGAGCTTAGAGGAGTAAACTTGAGTTTGCTAAGCTCAAAATATGACATTGCTCTGTCGACCCAAGCTTGAGCTTGCAAGGGCAAGCTCGAGTTTGGAAATGGTTTTTTAAAAACTTTGAAAGATTTTTGTCGACGCAAGCTTGAGTTTACGTCTTAAACTTGAGTTTACTCTTTGAAGGAAAAACTTGAAAACTTTACGTCTGCGTGCAAGCTCGAGCTTGGTATGCCAAGCTCGAGTTTACAACTTTTGTAAACTCACAAACTCTACGGTAAAATGATAAGCTCAAGTTTAAAGGATTTTGCCGAGGTAAGCTCGAGCTTGTAACGCAAGCTCGAGTTTACATATTTGTAAACTCATTGAGAAAAGACTCGGAAGAGGCAAGCTTGAGCTTATAACTAATAAGCTTGAGTTTGCAATTTGAGTAACTTGATAAAATCCTCAAACCTTCGTAAGCTCAAGCTTACGGGTGCAAGCTCGAGCTTACTCGTATATGAGTAAACTTTGAAAACCTTCAAGCTCAAGTTTATGGACCAAGCTCAAGTTTAGAAAATGCAAAAAAGCTTGGTTTGCTTTAAGAGGCAAGCTCGAGTTTGGAGACCCAAGCTCGAGTTTGGAACCGACGAAATGTTTTTCAATTGGAATCATCAAGCTTTACCAAGACTATAACAACAAAAACATTCTCTCATGTTTACAATTGTTATTAATCATCAAAACATATTGAGAACTAACATTCTCCCCCTTTTGATGATGACAACACTTGTAAACATTTGTTTCTTTTCAAAAAACAGATTTGATATTTTGAGCATTGAGAAAGAGAAAATATTTGCAAACTTGAGGTTTTGAGATTTCAATTTGATAAACTCGAGATTTAACAAAATTAAACAATACAGATTAAGTAGACATCGAGTTTAGCAAATGAAATTACAATTTAATTCTTAAACATATAAACATCATATCGAGTCTCGGCAAAATATTAAAATTTCAAGAGCAAATAACGAGATAATGATATGACTGAAATGATCAATCCATTAAAGTAGAGTTTCAAAAGCAAATATATAAAATCAAAGTTAAAACTACAATGAAATGATCAAAAACAAAAAGAAACATGAGCAAAACAAAAAGAAACATGAAAGTGCTCTTCTTCTCTCTTCACTTCTTTTCTTCTCCCCCTTTGTCATCGCAAACAAGGGTGGAGCTACCGGGGTTGCCTCGGGTTCAATGGAGATGGTCATTGCGTGGATCAGGCGGTTCGAGTCTCGTGTTGGGCATAGTAGAACTAGGTTCTGCGAGGAAGATGCACCAAAACCGAAAGCGGACATGGACGATTCTTCGCATTTTGTCCATTTTGTCACCGAGACTCATCATGGTCACCGGAAGAGTGGAAATACTTGCTGAGTGATCTCCAAGCTGACCACTAAGGTCTTTAACTTCCTTTTTCGTTCTGCGACCTTCTTTCAGCTCTTCCCCGGCCTATATTGAAACCTTCCCGAGTATCCACCCAGATTGTTATGACCCTTATTTACTTCGAGACCAATTTTCCCATTTCTCGCTTCGATTCCTTCGATAAATCGAAATAGCTTTGTCAACTATCTCTTTGATCTTTACATCCAAATCGAAAGGCATAGTAGGCCGAGGAGGAGGAGGAGGAGCACTCGTGCTTCTTGCACTTTGGAGTGAGTGGCTCTTAATCTGGTTGGCCTTGATAGAGGTGGGGCCCTTGATTGACCGTAACCTTCATCCATATTGATTCTCATGAGGTTCAAAATGTGCCTTCCAAACACTTGTGGTTTTTCTAGTTTTTCTTTGGTAGGGATATACCAAATTTTCTCATGAAAAAGGATGATAGAGATAAGACTTGCAAAAGGAATTCGAGAAGTCTTTACGGAAGCAAAACGAAATTTTACCATTTCTTGAAAAATCCAAGTACCCAACATTATGAGGTACCTTGGCAATAATGGAAGCAAAGATAGGATAATCCTTCTTTGCGAAATGGGTGAAGCTACCTCCTTTCGTATGAGATTCCTGGTATAGATGTACCGAGATAGCCCGAAGGTGGGGTTCATTGATCCGGTTCAAAATTGAGAATCTCTAACCCCTCCGGAATAGGCTCATTGGGTCTTAGCGGTTCATAGATTTGCCTATCGGTATAGTTCAATGAAGCTACGGGTGGAGGATTGGAGATTTGCGGGAATGAATTTAGATAGGAAGGGGTAATGGTTATTTGTTTGTTTCTAATGGTTGTGGTAACCCTTTCCTCAACTAATTTTCCATCACTTTGTCTAGCAAGTTATCGTAGGACATGCCATGGTAGAATACCTTGACAAGAGTGGGGCTGTAAGAAACACTTATAGAAATCAGATTTTCAAATTGTTTCAGCCATGGAAAGAGATCCAAATTGCATTCTCTCCTCGGTGCGGCAAGGTCTACGAGACGATGGGACGTAAAAACTTTGGAACCAAATTTTTCTTTAAAGCTAATAGCATTGTCTCCTTCCAAACGAATAGGATCACTAGAGAATCCTTCGGGTATAGTAGAGTGATTGTAAATATCATATAGTGCGGGAGTTTCCTTGAATACCCGAGGAGTAGGATCCTCTTGTTCTTTGAGACTCGAAGGAACTTGAGAACTTCCTTGATCGTCCTAGAGGCAGTCCTCTTGCTTCGTTTGGACTTGTAGGTTGCGATCACCTCACGGAATTTTGCCTTTCCCTTTGCCGGTTGCTTCTTCTCGGATTTGGTCGTTTCTTGGGAGCCTCGGTTTGTCTCTAATTTCGATTCCTTTTGGTCTTGATGGAGGAGTCGAATGGGTTGTCTTTGTTACTCCGGGAATGTGGGTATCTATCCCAACATTAAATCTTTTAGGCAGCATTTTTGATCTACTAGGGCGTTCGGGGTTTTGAGTGGATTGAGAATCGAGAGACATTGACGGAAGCGAGTGTTACGGGGCCATTTTCGCTGGGTTTTGACGAAGAAGATGAGAGAATTTTGAGAGGGAATAGGAGCAAGCTCGAGAGTTGAGTGAAGTGAAGAGGAACAGTCGGGTTTTACATATATAAAATGCGCGGCAAGCTCGAGTTTAGGAAGCTAAGCTCGAGTTTGCATAAACTTGTACTAACCTGGACTTCAAGAGTGTATGTGAAAGCTCTTGAAACTCCTCTCGCAAGCTCGAGTTTACTCACTTATAAGCTCGAGTTTGGGTTTCTCCAAAATTTTATTTTCTCGACTCCCTCGAGCTCGAGCTTACACTTTGCTAAGCTCGAGTTTGCCTCTCTTGACAAACTTCAGAACATGTGAGAGTTGTTTAACATTATAAATGTCCCGCATAAAACACATCTAAATACTCCGATGCTTAAGTTAGTAAATTGTAATCATAAAACACATAACTAACATTTAAGTAGGAGCTACTTACAACTCATTGGGATTTACCATTCCCAATTCTCTTCTTATGAACACAAATTGTTCCTTTGCTAATGGCTTTGTGAAGATGTCGGCAAGTTGGAGATGTGTTGGGATGAATATGACCTTGACATCTTTCTTTTGAACATGATCCCTTATGAAATGATGTCTCACATCAATATGCTTGGTTCGAGTATGTTGAACTGGATTCTTGGCCAAGCTTATTGTGCTTGTGTTGTCACATAGAATTGGGATCTCCTTTAACTTGATTCCCAAGTCAGAAACTTGTTGCTTAAGCCAAAGGACTTGAGCACAAAGCAACTAGATGCAGCCACATATTCAGCTTCAAAGAGAGGATACAAAGCAACACTTGTTTGCTTCTTGTCAACCATGAAACAAGTGAACCACCAAGAAATTCACATTGGCCACTTGTGCTTTTTCTATCGGTCTTATATCCAAGATGATCTGAATCGAATAAGCCACCAATTGTTCAGGTTGACCTTTGGGAAACCATAGACCAAGAGTCTTTGTGTCGGCAAGATATCTCGAATATTCTTTTCACATTCTCGGCATGTGACTCCTTGGGAGCAGATTGAAATCTTGCACACATCCCCACACCGAATTGGATGTCGGGACGGCTTCTTTGTGAGATAGAGTAATGATCCAATCATTCCTCTATACTTTGTGATGTTGAAGTCCTTGCCTTCTTCATCGCATCCAAGGCGATGGTTGAACTCATTGGAGTATCGGCTCCATTGCATTCATTCATCCCAAACTTCTTTAAGAGATCATTGAGATACTTGGTCCTGGGAAATGAAAATTCCATCTTTCCTTTGTTTAATTTGCGTACCAAGGAAATAGTTGAGTTCTCCCATCATGGACATCTCAAATTCTCCCCGCATGTTCTTAGCAAACTCTTCACACAAAGCATTGTTAGAAGCACCAAATATTATATCATCAACATATATTTGAACAATTAAAATTTCATTAAGTTTATTGTTCTTTATGAAGAGAGTTGTATCTGCTTTACCTCGACAAATCCTTGATCAAGAAGGAATTTGCTTAATCGCTCATACCAAGCTCTAGGAGCTTGCTTAAGACCATATAATGCTTTCTTGAGGCGATAAACATGATCTGGATGATGATCATTTTGAAAACCAGGAGGTTGTTCAACATAAACTTCCTCTTGAATAAAACCATTTAAAAATGCAGATTTTACATCCATTTGATAAAGTTTGAATCCTTTAATACAAGCAAAAGCTAGAAGAACTCTTATAGCTTCCAATCTTGCTATCGGAGCATAAGTTTCTTCATAATCAATTCCTTCTTCTTGATTATATCCTTTTGCAACTAGCCTTGCTTTGTTTCGAACAATTATTGCGTATTCATCACGTTTGTTCTTGAATACCCATTTAGTGCCAATGACTGGATGGTCTTTAGGCCTAGGTACCAAATCCCAAACTTGATTTCTTTCAAATCGATGTAACTCCTCTTGCATTGCTATAACCCAATCATTGTCCGAAAGGGCTTCATCAATCTTAGAGGGTTCAATTTTCGAAATGAATGCGAGAAAATGTGACTTCATTCAAGGTGCTTTTTCTGGTTCTAACTCCTTGATTAACATCACCTATCACTTGATCCAGAGGATGACTCCTCTTGTATCTCCATGATTTAGGTTGGTGTTGATCGTGTTTTCACAAACATTTTCACAATGATTTTCAAATTCAGGTTCCTTTTCCAAAGATTTTTCGAGAATTTGTTAAAGTACGAAGTGTTTCGAACCGTTGATTTGAAATAGGAGAAACATCATCATCATCATCCAAGGATTTGTCTAGATTGGTTTCACGAGAATACAACATGCATAGATTCTTCAACAATACGTGTTCTAGTGTTAAAGACTCTATAAGCTTTACTTGTTTGAATAACCCAAAAATATACCTTCATCCGACTTGGAATCAAACTTACCCAAGTTGTCCTTACCATTGTTGTGGATGAAACATTTGCATCCAAAGATGTGCAAATGAGCTATATTGGGTTTTCTTCCTTTGTACAGCTCATATGGAGTTTTGTTCAGCTTCTTCCGGAGATATGCTCGATTTGAAATATAGCATGCAGTGCTCATAGCATCAGCCCATATTATCACAGAATTCTCCAAAAGCATGATTTTCAAATTCTCCACCATGATCTGTACGAATTCCTGCAATAGAGAATCCTTTCTCGTTTTGGACCTTCTTGGCAAATACAGCAAATTGATCAAATGTTTCATCTTTTGAAGATAAAAATATGGTCCATGCAAATCTAGAGAAATCATCAACTATGACCAAAGTATAAAGATTGCCACCAAGGCTCTTTACTCTAGCCGGTCCAACTAAATCCATATGAAGTAGTTGAAGAGGTCTATTAGTTGAAATTTCATTTTTAGATTTGAAGGATGTCTTGGTTTGTTTACCCTTTTGACATGCATCACAGATCATGTCGTTTTTAAACTGTAATTTTGGTAAACCAATAACCAGATCCTTTTTCTGTAACTTGTCAAGTTGAAACATATTAACATGAGCTAATCGTTTATGCCAAAGCCAACTTTCATCCAAGTTACCAACAAAGCGGTTTTCGAAATAGAGTTACTAGAGAGATTGAGAGTATAACAGTTACCTTCTCTAGGAGCTCTAAATAAAGCTTTAGCTCTAATGTTGTCTAAAGAGAGAACATCTTTGTTCACAATTAAACATTCTTCAGAATCAAAGATAACTAAGTTACCTTTATCTGTACTTTGACTCACACTAAGGAGGTTGTGACATAAGCCTTCTACAAGGTAAACATCCTTGATTTGTGGTCCTTCGTTGTTTCCAACTTCTCCAATTCCAAAGAATCCTTCCGGATTGATTTCCACCAAATGTTACCTTGCCACCATCCTTAGGTTTAATTGTAGCAAATTTAGATTCGTCTCCGTCATATGTCTTGAGCATCCACCGTCAATGAACCACTTGTTGGATTTTGATGCTCTAAGACAAACCCGCATGATATAGAATATCAAGTCTTAGGTACCCATTTTTTCTTGGGTCCTTTTGGGTTAGTTTGTGTCTTAGGAATCTTATAGGATCCCTTAGGCACCCATTGATAATTACCTATAGGCTTGTTTCTTCTTTCCTTTTTATGAAAACAAGAAGAAGTTGCATGACCTTTACGATTGCAATAGTTGCAATGAGCAAAAGGATTAGAGGAGTGGACTTTGTTTTTCGAAAATAGTTCGAGATAAGATCTTTGTCCAACCTTCTTCTTCCCTTTTCGTTTATCGAATCGGTCTATAACCAATTCCCGACTTATCATTTGTGAACCTTTCTTTGTTTTAAAATAACATTGAGCATTTCACTACCTCTAGTGAATTTCTCAAGAGTTTTTGTAAGATGCAAATTTCTTTTCTCTAAAATACAGCAATTGTCACAAACTTTTTCCAAATCTTTTCGCAATTCTTTTCGAAATGTTTTCACAAGGAGAAACGAAGAAGAAAAAGTTTGAGCTTGTTCTTCCAACAATTTAATTTTCTTCTTTGAAGACAAAAGCTCTTTTGCAATTTTTCGAAATTCAATGAAAAGAGAATTATATTCAGCTGAAAGTTCATCATAGGGTGAGTCGAATTGTTTACCTCTTCACTATCTCGAATCCTCTTCTTGAGCTACAAGACAAATATTGGCTCTGTCTTCTTCTTCACTTCATCTTCATCGGATGAGCTATCGCCCCATATAGCTGAAACATAAGCTCTTCTTTTGAACTTATTGAATTTCCTATCTTTGTTCTTCAGCTGTGGACATTCAGACTTGATGTGACCAGGCTTCTCACATTCATAGCATATGATGGGTTTCTTTGTTTCTGTGCTAGAGCTACTCTTGTGAAACTTTACGTAGGCTTGGTCCTTTTTGTAGAATTTCTTGAACTTTCGGACCATCATGCCTAGCTCAAAGATCTTCATCTTTATCTTCATCATCTCGATTTTACCTCTTTGACAGTCTTGAGAGCAATTCCTTTATTCTTGCCATCAATCTCATCAAGTCCTTTTCTCGAATTTGATTTTTCCTTCATATTCGAAAGATCGCAAATAGTCTTTTGCTCTTGAAGCCATTGATTCACCGCGAGCTTCTTCGATTGCGATGACCTTAGCTTCCCATTCCTTGCCGAGGATATTTAGTATTTTCCTCACTTGGACAGTTGGTCATAGACTTTTCCCAATGCAGCAAGTTGATTGATCGGATGAGTGAATCGAGCCGGAATTCACTAATGGATTCTCCGGACTTCATACGAAATAAATCATATTCAGGTCATGAGAGTGTTTACTCGATTTTCCTTGATTCCAAATTTGTCCCTTCATGGGCTATCTCAAGAGCATCCCACATAGCTTTAGCAGAGATGACAAAGTGCAAATTCGAAAATATTCTTTTTGGCTTAGAGCACTTTGCAGCATGTGAATTGCTTTCATGTTGAGAGTGACTTGCTTTCTGTCATTTTCATCATACTCTTCTTCTAGCTTAGGAGTTCTGACACCATCTTCTGTTGTTGCTGGTTCATAATTTCCTCTCTCGAATACCCTCCATAGGCCATACTCAGTTGCCATTACATAGACTCGAACTTGGCCTTCCCGGAAGGAGTAATGTTCTCCATTGAAACCGGAGGTCTGTTGATTGAAGCTCCATCGGGTAGAATTCCTTCCATTGGATCTTTGATCTAGGATGTTAATCCTTAATGTAGATAACCAGGCTCGATACCAAATGAAAGTGAAGGAAATCACCAAGAGGGGGGTGAATTGGGGATTTTAAAAATTCTTTCGATCACCCACACATGATGCTTAACCAAGGTAAATGGAGTTAAAGAGGAAGAGCTTGACAAGAAGATTTATACTTGGTTCGGTCTTAACTCTTGACCTACGTCCAAATCCCCGGACTCTGCTGGGTTTTTCTACTATCACTCAAATCGATACACACTCGTACTCGAAAGTTATCCTCTCTCTAGGATACACTCCCCCTTACAAGTTGTAATCGATAACCCAACCTCAAAGTCCCACAACTTTGAGATTCTTACAAAGAATGATTTACGAAATGAACTCTCTCAAAGAGTGAATAAAGATAAGCACTTGAAGCACAATGTATCAAAGATACAAATGAGAAATATAAGCAGTAAAAGACTGAGATCTTTGTATGCGTTTTCTGTGTATGTCTTGTCTACTTTCAGACTTCAAATCTTCATGTATTTATACAGGTTTGAAGCTTGTGAACGTTGTAGATCCGTTGAGACTTGATCTGATTCGAAAATATAGTCTGTTGTGAGTGTGTCTCCATGAATCTAGCCGTTGTTGTAGACAAATCTGTTTGAATATGGTTGTTGCAGATTTGAATATTTGAAATTTGGCTCCTCATGAATGTGTTCCCATGTTATGTTTAGTGGAGGCGGTTGTATAATATTGTCCAGCTTGTTTGGAGGCTAGCTTTCTTTCTTGGAGAATGGTTGTGTTGCTATCCAGGTTGTAACCCATTGCTTTTGGAGAAGAAGATATAATATAATATTGCAAGTTGTCAAGTTGTTTGTTTTAAAGTCTTCTTTAAAACAAACCTAGATCTTCGTAATCTCATAAGCAAACCGGTTAAATCTGGTTAGGAAATATTGATATGAATCATATAAATCATATACAACCAATTCGCGAATCAAGTTAAAGCATAAATCAAACTGAACAAAATACACCCAGATGCGTTCATCTGTTCTGAAGTTCCAAGCTCGAGTTTACCTATGTAAGCTCGAGTTTGCTCTTCATTTAAAACTTGAGTTTTGCCTCTGGAAGTCTCAAGCTCGAGCTTGTAAATGAGTAAGCTCGAGTTTAGCATTTGTCGGGAAATATGTTTGAATTCATTTTGAGAGCCAAAGTGGAAAAACGCAAGCTTGAGCTTATTAGTGAGTAAGCTCGAGTTTGGCACTATTCATGTCAAAAATAATTTTAGTTCACAAAATGCAAGCTTGAGCTTAGAGGAGTAAACTTGAGTTTGCTAAGCTCAAAATATGACATTGCTCTCTGTCGACCCAAGCTTGAGCTTGCAAGGGCAAGCTCGAGTTTGGAAATGGTTTTTTAAAAACTTTGAAAGATTTTTGTCGAGACGCAAGCTTGAGTTTACAGTCTTAAACTTGAGTTTACTCTTTGAAGGAAAAACTTGAAAACTTTCTCGTGCAGGGTGCAAGCTCGAGCTTGGTATGCCAAGCTCGAGTTTACAACTTTTGTAAACTCACAAACTCTACAAAAATGATAAGCTCAAGTTTAAAGGATTTTGCCGGAGGTAAGCTCGAGCTTGTAACGCAAGCTCGAGTTTACATATTTGTAAACTCATTGAGAAAAGACTCGGAAGAGGCAAGCTTGAGCTTATAACTAATAAGCTTGAGTTTGCAATTTGAGTAACTTGATAAAATCCTCAAACCTTCGTAAGCTCAAGCTTACAGTGCAAGCTCGAGCTTACTCGGTATATGAGTAAACTTTGAAAACCTTCAAGCTCAAGTTTATGGACCAAGCTCAAGTTTAGAAAATGCAAAAAAGCTTGGTTTGCTTTTACGTAAGAGGCAAGCTCGAGTTTGGAGACCCAAGCTCGAGTTTGGAACTGACGAATGTTTTTCAATTGGAATCATCAAGCTTTACCAAGACTATAACAACAAAAACATTCTCTCATGTTTACAATTGTTATTAATCATCAAAACATATTGAGAACTAACAATTGCTTCTATTCCAAGAAAAGATTCAGTATTTAGAATTGAATGAGTCACCTGTAAAACCTATCCTTTTTGGTCAATTCCATCTCAATCATATGAGGATCTCTTTTAGAGAAGGGTCAGGACAATCCAGAGCAGCTACAAATTCAAGAGCTACTCAATCAAGAGCTAATAAGGCTCAGTCATCTCCAACTCCTGGTGCACAATTAGCTTTTTCTCAACCACCTCCCTCTGTGAATACTTCAATTAAGGCCATTGTTGAGAAGGCCATTTCTGAGTGTGTGGGTCCTCTACATACTTCAATGATTTCTCAATATCATGAGCTCACTGAGGAGCTAGAGACTAAAATTGGTGAACTTGTATCAGAGGTGACTGTTGGTTATGATTAGTTTTGATGATGTCTTATATACATGTCATTCTTAAGAGCAAAAAGTTTGCATACTACATTTATCTTATATTTTGACTAATTCTTATATTTAATGTAGATGTGAAGTTTAATATAATGAATAATGATCAAGAATGGAGTTTGAAGAAAGAAGAAAATGTTAAATATTATGAGAATATCAATATTCAAGTCTCCGTGATAAAAAGAAGTTGGAACGGCTCAATTCGGAGTTAAAACACGCAAGTTCAAGCTTCCGGATGAATACTGGTTTGTTGGAGGGTATTTATGCAATTTCCGCTCTTGAATATCAATATTCAAGTGTCCGTTATCAAATAGAAGTTGGAACGGCTCAATTCAAAGTTAAAACAAGCAAGTTCAAGCTTCCCGATGAATACTGGTTTGTTTGAGGGCATTAATGTAATTTCAGCTCTTTTTCTCACTTGAACAGTGTCTTGCTCGAGCAAATTGAGTTTCTGAAGTCATGCTCGAGCAACAACAATGTTATGCTCGAGCAAGGTTCATTTTCAGCCCAAAATCCGCTCTTGCTCGAGCAAGAAAGAAGGCCTTGCTCGAGCAACAATGTTCTTCAGCTTCCTCTGTTCAGCTCTGTTTCTGGCGACCTTCGGTAAATCAACTATATCTCCCAAACCAGGAATCGTATTGACATGAAATCAGTGGCATATGAAACTAGACTCCTAATGCGTCATTTTTATGTACGATTCAAGCCAAAAGAAGTTCATATGAGAGAGCTATGATTTTTGGAAGTTGCAACAGAAATCAACGTCACATTCCAGAACAAGCTTCGGTATTTTGAGCATATATCTCAAACGACAAATCCGATTGAACTGAAATTAGTGGCATATGAAAGTAGACTCAAAAGGATTTCTATCAAGACTTTAACCAACCAAAACGGAGCTCAGACCAGGGAGATATGACCTTCGAAAGTTGACGGTCTGTTCAGAATGTTGCAAAAACGCTGGTCAAGAACATCATTTATTGATCTGAGGATAACAGATGATCTAAAATGAGTTTGGAGCTGATTCTTCTTGTATTAGAAATAAGACTCAAAGAGCTATATGGGGATAAGTGGTTTTCCAAATTTGGAGTTATATCAAGGACACTACATTCACTGGAAATTGACCCATGTGTTAATAATATGCCTTGCTCAAGCAGAAGAAATACCTTGCCCGAGCATCGTCTCAGCTATATCATATTTTTACCTCTGCCCACACCTTGCCCGAGCAAGCATAGTGGTATGCTCGAGCAACGGTGAACTTCAGCTATTATCTGGAAGGTTGCCCGAGCATGAAGAATTGCTTGCCCGAGCACCATGCCTGAGCAAACAGAAAAGCTTGCTCGAGCATCATTGATCTGAAGTGCCTTGTTCCCACACAAGGGAGCCTTGCCCGAGCATGAAGAATTTCTTGCCCGAGCATCATGCCCAAGCAAGGAAAAAGGCTTGCCCGAGCAGACTGCGTCTTCTTCTTAATGTCACCTCTGCCTAGAGCTTGCCCGAGCAAGCTTATAAGCTTGCTCGAGAAACGTCGACTGGAAGTGATTTTCCCTGCATATTGAAAAGCTTGCCCGAGCATATAAATCATCATGCTCGAGCACCATGCCCGAGCAAGGAAAACAAACCTGCTCGAGCATCAGTGACCAAGATCATTTATAACTAAGTCATGTGAAGCTTGCCCGAGCAAGCATGAACTGTTGCTCGAGCAAGACCCCTCTGTTTTCAAATCTCCGTCTGCGTAAACAATGAATCACTGTGTTTAATCTCATTGCTTCATAACGTTACTCATTACTAATCCTAATTACTTTTAATCAGTTTGCTAATGAGTTTCAGATGATTTTATCATGGATTAACAACAAATTGGCATAAAGTAATTTGTGTGTCAGAGAAGCATTAAATGCAACAAAGGAAAGCTTCTGAGTCTAACGGATAGTTTCAACATTCCAACAAAAAGCTTGAATCTTCTCTACGGCCATTAATACAACACTCAAGACGGAGCATTAACGAAGTCAACGATAAACATTTTATGATTAAAGTTGGATTAGAGCTCAACGGTCAAAAAGCAACAGAAGCTGGCTACTTCCAACTGATCTCCAACGGTCGAATGCTCGCAACGGTTGAAACACAATAACATATAAATTGTGAAGTCTGAAAACCGGAAGGAATGACGACAATTGATGAATGAATCGACAAAGCCAACGAAATGATTTTACTACTTCACCGTCAATAGTTCATACACTCTGTTTCTCAATGTTTATATAGTTTACAGTAGAGAGTGAGATGATCGATTATGTACTTCAGTGATTATTATTCATCTACTCTGTGAGAGAGTCCAAACACTTATTTGATTATATGTTTAGTGATCAAATCTCAAGGTTGTGGAACCTTTGAGAGTGGGTGTACAGTTACAACTTGTAAGGGGGAGTGAGTCTAAGAGTGAGAGGATCATCCTTTGTTTACAGAGTGTGTAATTGTATCCTTACAGCGTGTAAGGGGGAGTTTCTCGGTAAGAGATTGTAAAGGCTGCACAAGTGCCCGACCAAACTTGTGAGGTTGTAAAGGCTTTCTCTTGTGCCCGGTTAAACAAGGAGATAGTGGATTGAGAATCTCAAGTGGAGCTTGGGGACTGGACGTAGGTCAAGGATGAGGCCGAACCAGTATAAATCTCATTTTGCATATTCTCTTCCCTAAACTCTTACACTTCCAGCATACATGTTTGAATGACTGATTATTGCTTTATAAACTAATTCTGTCATTCGAATTACTTTCAGTAATTTGTGAAAAGATTTTCAAAGTTTTCAAAAATTTTATCAGACACCCAATTCACCCCCTCTTGGGTGATAACCGGTTCTTCAGTGACTAGGAGCTTTGACAAGCTAGTAGAGGTTCAAGATCAACAAGCAGAGACTATTGAAGACATGGAAGAGAAGATTGAGAACATTGGAGGTACTCTAGAAGATTATGCAGCAAGCTTCTCTGGCATCCATGGTATGCTTCACATCATCAATGATAGACTTGACAAGTTCGTGAAGCCTCATTCTGATGTTGGTCCTAACCTTGGCATACCCACCTGATCGAGATTTGCCGAGCTCTCGCAAAATAACCAAGTTCAATAAAGATTGCAGTATAGAGAACCAGGATCGTTTCTCTCAAGGAATTCCACTTATCTCTTTTCGAATAGCAATAGCTCTTGAGGTAAGGAAAAACCTCTACATATCTGTCCAGCTTCCAATGGATGATGGCTGCAGATAATATAACCAATCCTTAACCACACCATCGAGAGAAAATGGCAAAGCTCTAAGCTTTATGTGGTCCTCATCAATTTCTTGTGGTTTCATCGTGCTGCAGACTACGTGGAACTCTTTCATATGCTTATGCAGACATTCACCTGCAAGGCCATGAAACTTGGGCAACAAATGGATAAGACCATATTTAAGTTCAAAGTTAGCAGCAAGTTCAGGATATGTAATGCACAAAGGCTGATAGTTAACAACAGGTGTAGCCACTTCCTTCAAAGTAGGACGAATTTATTGTTCTGCCATAATCTTTAAGTGAGCAAAAGTGCTACTCAAATCAGTGTAAACAACACTATCAAAACGTGAAATATCAATAGAAATATCAAAATCAAGTTCACTATGCTCATAATGTTCAAAATCAGAATCAATCTCAGAAGTAGTTCTACGACTTAGCCTAACAACTCTTCTGGCAACAAGAATGGTTCTTTCAATGTCAATATCAAATTCTAACAGGTCTTCTGGATTAGTAGTACTCCTAGTACTCATACAACATAAGCACACAGAATTGGCAGAAAACACAAAAAGACACAAAAATGCTAGAAATTGACCAAAACCAATCCAGAAAACTATTAAATGATTTTTAAAATTTTTGGGACTTCCACTGAACAACTTCTGGACTATTCTAGAACCTAAAAATCAAATAAAACAACTTCAAAAAAATAGAAAAAGTGGTCTAAACGATGGAATTTGGCTAAAATATGAAGACCAGAACACTGTGGCATTGTGTCCCAAATTAAATACTATTTTGCTTCAGCTCACCAAAAATCAGCCCAATCAGAGTAAGTCAAACAATTTCTGAAATACTCGATATATCTCACCGAGAAAAAAAGGGAAAACAGGGTCTAAATGATGAAATTTGGCCAAAATAGATCAGACCTAACTCCCTAAAGGGAATGATTATTGCTCAAAATGACCAATTCCTTTGAGAACATACCTATTCGGAGTAATCTGGGTAAGATACAACTCTGCCCAGTCACCAGAACCACCTAAACGACTCTAAACTA
Source organism: Acacia melanoxylon (assembly GCA_019022615.1). NCBI lineage: Eukaryota > Viridiplantae > Streptophyta > Magnoliopsida > Fabales > Fabaceae > Acacia > Acacia melanoxylon. Next base: position 1,519,760 of record JAFJYJ010000071.1, on the reverse strand, counting down.
TACTACTCTACTGTCAGTAATCAGACCAATACAAATTCCCCAGCAATGGCGCCAAATATTTTAACGAGATTTGCCGAGCTCTCACAAAATAACCAAGTTCAATAAAGATTGCAGTATAGAGAGCCTGGATCGTTTCTCTCAAGGAATTCACAGCGGGTTTAAAATCAACAGTAAACATAGTAAAACAGTAACTAGAATAGGGGGTTTTTCAATGTAAATTAAACGAAGCAAAGCTAGAACATAATATATGAAAATGAGATTAATCAGATTAAAAACTGTTACACCCCTACCGGCCTCGCCCTTTCGGGTGGCGGGTTAGAGGGATTCTCTTCACTTAATACCTTTCCATTGTTAATTAATCCCTATAAGGTTATATCAGAGTGTGCGCGGCAGAGCATAAGATCGGTTTGGAAAACTTACAATATACTGGTAAAAGTACATACAAAAAACATAAAATAATCTATGTAGGGTTAAGGGTACAATCGTCCAAAATAATTACTGAACAGTGAGTATAAGTCATACAATCATCCCAATAATAGAAGTACAAGAAGCAACTGGGCATCCTCTATTTCTTCGTCTTCTCGCACCAAGCCCTACCTTCCTCAAGTCCTCCAGCCGCCACTACCTGATGCCTGTATCTTTTGAACCAGACTGGAGTTCAAATTTGAACCCCAGAGTAACTGTTAAACTCATATACAATATGTATGCAATGTATGTAATGCAAATCACAATTAGGAACATAAACATGGCATGTACTCCGCAGGACCGCCTGGTCAAGACAAGCCCCCGGAACCAGCTCGCAAAGGGCCTCGAAAGTCAGGGGGCCAACCCCGACCACCTATCCCAGAGGCCTCACTGGACACCTATAAACACACAGTCTTATAGGCTCCACCTAGCCTCACATACCTTGGGCCTCAATGGACACCTATGAACACCCAGTCACACAGGCTTTCCTTAGCCCACATGCCACGGGTCTCAGAAGTACCCCCAAAGAGATACTCCCTAGCCAACATGCCTCGGCCTCAATAGTACCCCTACAGGTACTACCTAGCCTGCATACCTCGGCCTCAGTAGCGGCCATAGGACACGAAGTCCCATAGCTACTACCTAGCCTACATCCACAATCATGATAAAACATAACATACAAGAGCCACATAGAGTATGTAAGTTTACAATTACTACCTGGTACTCCTTGAAAGTAGTAAACTCTTCCCTTCAAGTTAGAGATACGTCCCGCACGCGTTAATACCCTAGATACAGCCATATACCACGTTTTCAGTCACACATTCAAACTTTACATCAAGTTTCCTAAAATCCGCATAGCACCAGAATTTCCAGCATTTCTGTTCCAACTTTGCCGATTTTTAATAAATTCTAGCAAACTCGTATTAACATGAAATCAGTGGCCTTAGAACCCTTAGGATGTTTATTTTATAGGAGAAATATTTACCAAAGCCCTCTGGGTTCTAGTCCTTCTCAGATTCCAAAAACGTAGCCACTGGTCCGAAACAGAATCCATGTTTTTAAGTCATTTTTAACCTTAAATAACTCTTGGTTGAGAAATCCAAATGACACGAAATATTAGTCTACATTCATCCTTAGGATGTCTAATTTCTTCATGAAAATTATCAAAACAAACGGAATCCATTTACTAATTTAAATCTTCTGATAAACACACGCTGCCCAAAAACCGTAAGAATTGGCAGATTTTTGTACAATAAAGATTCAAGCTTTTAGGGTTCGAAAAAAGTAACCTTGACTTATCCCCTCACAAAATCACGTTTTGGACTCAATGGAGATCTCAAAAATACCAAAATCCTATTGAAACTCCATGAAAATCACCATAGGGCAGAAACAAGAACTTCTAGTTTGTTGGTGAGATACTTACCTTGGGATTTCGGTTGCGTATGACCTCCTCTCCTTCTTGAACCAAAAATTCAGCTGCTCCCTCTCATCCTACTCCTTGAGCACGTCCTTGTTCAGGTAGAAATTAGGGGAGGAGGTGTCCTTATATAGACTCCAAAGGTGAGGCCCTTATCCAACTTGATTACGATCCAACAATTAGGAAAATTCTTCGGATTTAATTATAATTTCTTGACTTGATTCTCAAGGCTTCTAGAGGGATCTTTTGGGCAGATAGGGGCGCATTCCAAGACCTAAAAATGAGGTTCCAAAATCACCCCTAGTGATGGTCTCTGAAATTGCAAGTTGTAGGTTTTAGGTCCAGGGGTAAAATGGTCATTTTGCACTTCACTTCTTCTAACCCGCGGGACCCATGAGATCTGCCCTTAGATATGCCATTAATGCCCCTTTAAGTGTCATAATTACATGTCTTTCAATCGGTCATGTCAAGGTCAAATTGTGTGGTCCAAATTAATTCTGATTATTTTATCTTTCTCTCTCTTCATAATTACTTGATGTGACTTTCTCTCCCTTCATAATTACATGATATGACCTTTTCTCTTTTCTCCAAGACACTTTCTCTCTCCCTTAGCCCACCTAAAATTTCATCCTCCTTTTGTGTCCAGGGGTCTGGGCCTGACTCCGGAAAACCCTAACCAGTCCTGCTTAGCTCCATTTTGCCGGTTACAACTTTCCTCGTGACTCGTGCCACTCTGTGGGACTTGTGTGGGCCCGGATCAACTGTTCCTTTTCCCCTGATGTGGCTGCACGTTTTTCTATGTTCTTGGGGAGCGTGAAATGTATATTTTAATGTCTCATAATTACCTCGTACTTTACGGTGCCAAAAAGTCAAACATCCAACCCCAGAATGCCACGTGTCCAACTAGCATCATTACTCTTTGTCTTTTGTAATCATGAAGGGACACGTGTCACCATTCTATTTGGCCAACACAAAAGTATGTCATCATTAGTCATCATGACATTACTTTATTAAAATTACTTTATCGGTACTTGCTCGGGATCCTACCTGGGTTTTACTCGGGTTTTCTTCACGAATACCGATGTCTTCTAAAAAACGCAGGGCATACCCAACTGTCCTGAAAATGTCGTGTACGTACTTATACCGACATATTTTCACTCAACCAATTGTCCTATACCTTAGGACATAGTTGGGTGGCATCCTTTCCGCTGGATTTACATCGTATAGACCTTCTGTGTCCCATTTTCACTGGCACCTTAATTCCACGACTTATGCATACAAGGTCCACTGACCCTTATGGTCGAGTTACTTAGTCCCAGAGAGGCTTCCTAACTCTCGATATTCTTGGGACTCTTCTCCTAAACTGGGTTTACTCATCCGCCTACTTTAGGCTTATTCTCCATTCTCATCTCCTCAACTATGTCCCACATTGCTTCCCTGGGAGATAATCCCTTCCAAATTACCTTGACAGAAGGATTACTCTTCTGTCGGAGCTGCTTCTCCTGATGACCAATAACCCGTTCAGGTTCCATTGCGAAGGTGTGGTTATCCTGAATGTCAATATCTTCGTATTTCAATACATGCTCCAGGGCCGACTGATACTTCTTTAGTTGGGAAACATGGAAGACGTTATGCACTAGTGTGGCTTCGCCACTGCTGCAGTGCTTGCATTATGCATGAGTATTATACTTAGGTACACAAATTTGCAATATGCCATTTGTGTTAATTATATTGACTGTAGATATTTGCTACTGTTGGCCAAATAAAGAATTGATCTTTTTGTGTGGTTTTCAGATTTACAGATGGGTTTTTCAAAAACGGAGCACCTCCATCATAGAGAAGATAAGGAAATAAAAACAAGATTTACAAGAATATAAACTAGCTAAATCTAAATTCAAAATTCTTAAATCGGGAAATTATGACATTGTCCACAGGCAAAAAATTTATTTATTTTTATTCAATTCATATCTCTTCTTGTAATATGCATTGAAAATTGATAGTTGCAATATATTCTCCCGAATTAAAATAGAACAATAGATGTATTACACACACGTATATAATCAATACTGTTCTGGTATAGAACACAGATGTCTAGCCTGATAGGCTAGTAGGTTGCTATTGGATCAATAGGCTCCGCCTAAATATCTGAGGTAGAAATCCAGGAGAGCGTGGGATCACTGTACACAATCGAGGCTTTCGCCAAAGGGGGTGATGTGTGTGCATAGTGATGACTATATGTAAATAGTTCAGAGTTAGAACGTGTGCACCTTAGGATTCTGCCTCTGTATTTATAGAGTGTACCTTAGGTTGGATATCTTGGGCCTCATGTGATCTCTGGCCGTTATATCATATCCAGAGATATCCCTTTATTCTAGGTGGGTTAGGATCCCCCTTTATATTAGATATATCTTGGTATATCATATCTATTATTGGGTCATACTGCCATTGGGCCTAACTTAGGTCCGTAACAGTTGCCCCCAGCCCGGTAGCTCAAGGTTTTGAGCTGCTGAGACCCCCAGATAGGTTATCCGAGTTAGGTTGCCATGCCTCTCATCCTTCTGCCTATCTATGACATACTGCCGGACTAGTTTACGTCGGCCCCTACTGCAACGGTCAATCATTCAGGGATCCGAGGTCATATCTCAAAGATCCGAGGTCTTGGCAATAGGTCTTTTTTTGGGATTCCATGGTACCGTCAAGAGGTTTGAAGGTCTTCAAGGTCAGAATCCCTCTACATCCGCCATCATTGCCCCCTGACACTTGGCTCCTCTGGATTAGCATAGGGTTGCAACCGCCACGCCTAGCCTTCACTGATTTTCGTACACATTTAATGCGCCCCTCACATGCCGTACGTCACCCCTACTGGTGGGGTGAGTTGTCGCCTTTACCCCTGACGCTCTAGTTTCACAACGTTTATACTTCGCCTTTCCTCCATTCTTAACACTTTACCTATTCTTGGTACTCTCACAAAAAATCTTGAAACACTCTCGTTTCTGCTCTGTCAATCTCTCAACGACTCGCGGGTTTTACTACTTCATACCTTCCCAAGTTTATCTATTCAGGTATATCCCCCACTTCTTGCCATTTCTCTACTTTTATTTTTGAAGTTCGACGGTTTCAAAACTTATGCATTCCGTCATTTTCTCCACCTTTCCCCGACGAGCTTGTTTTTTGGGTTTTCTGGTTGAGTTCCGGTAGGAGTGTCCGGGTAACCTTTAGTTTCTGGATTATTCTTACAGCCACATGTCCCTATTTGTGGGAATATTAGTCGTCTGGCTTTGTTTCGCTTTGGTTTCTTCCCTTCCTTCTCAAGCCTCTTATGCCATTTAGGTCTCAACGTTTGGTGTTGATGGGTAGGGTTGACCCTTCACCCTCTTTGAGTCAAAACCTAAACCCTGAGGAGGAAGAAGCATTGCATCTCCATTATCCCAGAACTAGCTTTTGGTTGCTTGGCTCCCCCCTTTCTGAAGAGCAAAGGCTAGCCACCTTGCTTCGGGGTGGTTCCGGTGGGAGGAGTGTCGAGGAATCTGGTCCTATCGTTGCCAGGTTTGTAAATGAGGGTTCTGCTAGTATTTTGCCGCGTACTGAGACTGAGGTGAGTCTGATGCTATTCTGGCACTACCTGTCAATTTTTACGATATTCTCCTTAACGCAAGGTCGAAAGGCCATCCCGAGGGATACCTTGGCCCCTGCTGGGATTGCATTGCCTCAAGTTCCCATTACATTTCCATCGGCCAAGACTCCATGGCCGACACCATCCTAGGTTCCTACCGCCATAGGTTGTCCTCTGTTTCAATCCCCGCTGTTAGAAGTCAGCGTTCTCCGAGGCCACCCATTTATCCTTCCTCATGTTGTAGCTTGCGTATGTCAGGTATACCCTTCCTTGCTGATCTTAGTCTTTTTGGTTTTTGTTATAGGTAAATGGATTCGCCATCCTCAACCCCTAGTGCCCATTCCGATGCTGGAGAGTCGGATTCTTCCAATCCTTCCAAAGTCTTGCTCGAACGATATCCTTGGGTGACGCATGAAGTAATAAAGACTCATTCACTAATAACGGTTGACGATATAGGCATATTAGGTTTGGGCGAATTGGACGGATGTATCGTGTGCCCTCCCGATGACGATGAACCTATTTGCTCTACCCGAGAGATCGGATGCACCAACTTCTTCTTCTACAGGGACTACATGTCCCGGCTTGGTATTCGCTTCCTGTTTACCGAGTTTCAAGTCGCTGCTTTGAATCACCTCCATCTAGCCCCTTCTCAACTTCACCCAAACAGGTGGGCATATCTAGTAGCCTTCGAACACTTATGTGGATCCTTTCGGGAGCCTATACCTTGTACTGCCACCTTATTTTTACTTTTTTAGCCTTTTTACTCCTCGCTCTGGCAAGGAGTCTACTAAATTAAAAGGGTTGACCTCCCTTCGAGGTGACCCGGATAGAAAACTTATGACCGCCTTTTCGGATTCTTTCAAATACTTCAAAAATAGCTTTTTTAAAAGTAGTAGCCAAACCTGGAGAATAGCCCTGGTTTCTTAAAGGGGCCGAGGCCAAAGATGTGGAATGGAGGTTCCCGTTGTATTGGACGGAAGACCATCACAAACTGACCCCCACCTCCTATCAAGTCGACCCCGATGATCTTCCAGCCGAAGAGGTTTCCTCTGTAGATCGGCTGACTTCTTATGTCAATATAAACGGTGTTAAAAGTGCGGCCTTTTATATTAACCGGGCTGGTGTCGGGGTGGGATCGACAACTAGTATGACCCCTTTGTTACTTGTCATAGACTCGCGTTTCTATTTTTTGTCTATACTATATCCTACCTAGATTCTGACTTCCGCGTTTGTTTGTTTTGCAGCTCAGGGAATGGAGGGACTGCCGCCATATTTATCCTATGTGAACCGGGCTACAGGGGTTCCGAGTAAGAGGAACACCTGAAAACGATCTACCCCTATCGAGTCCGGGAGGGGAAAGACCGGGGTAGCCCCTCAGTCCGCTGCGACCAAGAAGTCGAAGGCCTCGGCCCCGCAAGGGCCTTCCCCCTCTCCTCCCCTTGACCTTGTTCCCCAGCTTGACGGCCAAGGCTCGAAAGGAAAGGAGGTTTCGCCTTCGGATCCACTAGCTCCTCCTTCGCCCACCTTGATTCCTACAGCTCCTCTTCCAGTTCCCAAGATTCTCCGTGGGCTTGCATGGGAAAAAGGTCTCACCGACGAGACCAGCATCGCCTTCTTGCCGCCCTGTCGCTTCATCAACACCATTCCCTTGTCTGTTGTTGATGAGAGTACGATTCACAGTGTTCAAGATCATCTCCTGAAGGCCGTCGGATTAATGCAAGCCATGCTTCACTTGAAAAACAAATATGTTGCCTCTGCATCTGAGACACGGCGGGCGAGGTTGGAGAAGGAGGAGGCGGTGTCAGGCAAAGAGAGGGTGGAAGAAGAACTCAACGCTGCTAAGGCTACGGCTGAAAAAGCGACCGAGGAGCTTACTGCAACCAAGGAAGCCCTGGAAAAGACAAGCTCTGAGCTCCATGACACAAAGGCTGCTCATTCCAAGAGCATTGAGGCCTTGAGGACGGTGCAGATGCAATGCGGTGATCTGGCCAAGGAGTTGGGCGAGACAAAAACAGCCTTGGTTGATACCAAGAAGGCTCTTACCGACTGCTCCGATACCGTGAGGGCGACCGCTAAGGATGCTTTTGATATGGCCCTCGCGCAAGTTCGCCATCTAAACCCTGTTGAGAACCTGGAACTTGATGGGTTCCATTATCGAGCATACATGCGGGGTGGTTAGCTTGTCCCGCCTCCAACTTCTTCCGATGGTACCTCAGCGTCGGAGCCGGACAGTGGAGCTCAAGCTGGGGAAGGGGAGGAAGAGATCTTGCCAGACGCCGCTCCGGAAGATGGTCAAGGATCCCCCAGCCGGTAGTTCCCATTAATTGAGTAGCCTGGGCTCTCCTCGTGTCATTTTCTTCTTTTTGGGCGCTGATGCCCTTTTGACTTTGTATTCTCTCCGGTTCTAATTCCAGTTTGTGTAATTTTGTACATTACTTTTAATTATCACGATAACTTTTTTTCTTGTTAGGTCAAATCGCGAATGCTTCCTCGTCCTTTATTTATTGCGGCAATTTACCATTTATGTCTTCCAATCTATGTTGGGAATTCTATGACTGGGCCAGGGTCTGATGTATGCAGGATCCACCTATATTCTTCCGGTATCTAAGACCGGGTATTAGGGTAGGGGTTTTCAATGTAACCGCGCTACTGAGTTCCGGTTCCGTTGTTCGGGATCATAACCAGGATAAGGGCAAATTGTCACATGTTCAGCCGGGGTGTAGAAACGCAACACTTAAACATTTTGACCTGATCAGGGTCGTGATGACAATTCGACTTCTTATCTAGGAGCAAGTTTTTGATGCATCAAAATTTTGCAAGGGCTTATAACGGTAGCCTCGCGTCATTGAGAACCCGGGCTTGTCAGCCTCGATGTCATTCTTTTACCCGCGTTTGGTGCGTGGCAAGGTTTAATGACCCGAGTCTTTGTACATTCCTTTGTGGGTATTCAGTTCGACGTTAGATAGTTTATAACTTGATTTTCCATTGAGGAATTCTTCATTAATTCAGGAAATAATCCGCTCCAAAGAGCTAACAACCTCAAACAAAGAAATTGCATAAACACAAAAAGGAATTTAAAACTGAAATACTAAAATCAAAATAAACCAACTCGGGCATGTCTCGTCCGTCCCATTATGCCTGCGGTGGTTCAGTCTAGCTATAGTAGACTCTTAGCTTATCGGCATTCCATGTCCTTTTGATGGGCTTTCTCGCCAGGGTTTCCAGCACATAAGCTCCTTTGTCGAGCTTGTCCTTGACTCGGTAGGGGCCTTCCCAGTTCGCCGCTAGCTTGCCATCCCTGGCGTTTTTATTTTTGATGTCGGTTTTTTTGAGTACTAGGTCACCCCTATCAAAAGACCGGAATCTTACCTTTCGATTGTACTTGGCAGCAATGAGTTGCTTGGTGGCCATATCTCGGCAGTGTGCCGTAACTCTGACCTCGTCAACCAGATCTAACTCGGTCATCAACGCCTCATTATTCATTTCCTCGCTTTGCCGGAGGGTATTCAACCTCCTCAATGACGGCTGGCCTACCTCGATCGGGATCATAGCCTCGCATCCATACGTCAACCTGAAAGGGGTTTCCTAGGTTGAAGTTTGAACACTGGTCCTATAACCCCATAGCACACAATAGAGCTGTTCGACCCAGCTGGATTCCGCATCCTCCATCCGCTTCCTCAGGCCCTCGACGACTATCTTGTTTGCTGCTTCAGCCTGGCCGTTTGACTGGGGATGTTCTACTGAAGCAAAATATTGCTCGATGCCGAGGTCCGAAATCATCTTCTGGAAACCTTTATCAACGAACTAGGTCCCATTATCGGTGACGACTTCAGTGAGAATTCCAAACCGGGAAACGATGCTGTGTTGGAAGAATCGCTGTATGCGAGCTGAGGTAATTGTGGTTAAGGGCTCGGCTTCTATCCACTTAGTAAAGTAATCCACAACTACCACGAGCCACCGTAGTTGCCCGGGAGCTGTTTTGAATGGTCCCAGAAGGTCCATCCCCAATTTGTAGAAAGGCCACGGAGCCGAAATGTTTTTTAATTCCGAAGGAGGGAGCCAAATGATTTTGGCATGTTTCTAGCAGCTGTCGCATCTCTTTACTATCTCCTTGGAGTCTACTGCCATGGTCGGCCAGTAATAACCGGCCCGTAAGGATTTCCTTGCTAAAGCTTTTGCTCCCATGTGCTGCCCGTTGATTCCTCTATGGATCTCGGCCAAAACATACCTGGCCTTGGCCGAGTTCAAACATCTCAGCATTGGAGAATGTAATCCCTTTCAATATAGCTGATCGTCCACCATTGTGTACATGGCGGCCTCTCGAATTAGCTTCTTCACGTCGGTAGATTCCACAGGGATGATACCCCTTTCGAGATAGTCCACAATCGGTTTTCTCTAGTCTGTGGCTGCCGATATGGTCATCACGCAGCTTGGTTCCTCTAGGTTTTGTTGAACCACGGTTCTGTGGTTCCCCGGTCCCTTCGTGCTGGCAAGCTTTGACAAGATGTCGGCTCTAGTGTTCTCCTCTCGTGGGATATGGGTGACTGTCACCTCTTCAAAGTCAGAGATCATTTCCCTTGCTCGATTCAGGTATTTGGCCAGCAAAGGACCTTTTTCTTGGTACGTTCCCTCGATCTGTGCTGCTATGAGCTGAGAGTCGGTTTGGACCTTGAATCTCATGGCTCCATGCTCCTTCGCCTATTGCAGCCCGGCCAACAATGCTTCATATTCTGCTTGGTTATTCAAGGTTGGGAAGTTGAGGTGAAGTGAGTACTCGATTGTGACCCCTTCTGGGTTTTCGATTATGAAACCAGCTCCACTTCCCTTAGCGTTTGATGAACCATCGACATACACTTTCCATATCCCGAATCCGGCTGTGTCCTCTTCATAGGCTGGGGTGAGCTCCCTTACAAAATCCACCAGCGCTTGTGATTTAATCGCGTGCCGAGCTTCGTAAGTGATGTCGAACTCATATAACTCTATAGCCCAACTAATCATTCTCCAGCCAAGTCCGGTTTGTACAACACCTGTCGGATCGGTTGATTGGTTCGAACGATGATTTGGAATCCCTAGAAGTACTGGCGTAACCTTCTTGCTACCATGAGCAGGACGAAGGCCACTTTCTCTAGTTTCTGATACCTCAGCTCCGAGCTCTGTAACGATTTGCTTACGAAATAGATCGGTTCTTGGCTGTTCTCTATTTCCCTTACCAAGACCGCACTAACAGCTTCTTCCCCCACCGATAAGAAGAGGAAAAGTATCTCATCGGGTTCAGGTTTCGATAAGACTGGCGAAGTTGCCACTAACAGCTTCTTCCCCCACCGATAAGTAGAGGAAAAGTATCTCGCCGGGTTCAGGTTTCGACAAGACTAGCGGAGTTGCCAGGCACTGCTTGATCTTGTCGAATGCAGATTCAAATTCTGCGTTCCATCCCCCTTGTGATTCCTTTTTCAGCAGTTTGAAGAAAGGGAGAGCCTTTTTCGCCGATCTCAGTAAGAACTTGGTTAATGCTGCTAGTCTTCCAGTCAACTGTTGGACTTTTTTCTTGTTTCGAGGGGCTTTCATGTCTAAGACCACCTTGCATTTGTCCGGGTTGGCTTCGATTCCATGGCTTGTTAACAAAAACCCCAAGAATTTCCTGGCTGGGACCCCGAACGCGCATTTGGCCAGGTTCAAATGGATTTGGTGCGTCCTCAACTTCTCAAAGGTTTGCTCCAAGTCCTGGATATGATCTTCGGGGTCCTTTGACTTGACGATCATGTCATCAATGTAAACTTCTACGTTTCGTCTGAGCTGGTCTTCAAAGACTTGATTCATCATTCTCTAGTATGTGGCCTTGGCATTCTATAACCTGAAGGGCATCACGTTATAACAATAGTTAGCTCTTTCGGTTATAAATGTCGTCTTCTCTCGATCCTCTGGATGCATCGCGATTTGGTTGTATCCGGAGTATGCATCCATGAAGGATAATAACTGGAACCCGGCCGAGTTGTCGACCAGTTGGTTAATGTTGGGAATCGGATACGAATCTTTCGGGCAAGCTTTGTTCAAGTCTTTGTAATCCATGCACACTCTCCATTTACCATTTGGTTTGATGACCATAACCACGTTGCATAACCATGTAGTGTATTGTATTTCTCGGATGAATCCGGCCTCCAAGAGCTCGTCGACGTGCTTTTCAAGTGCTACCTGCCTGTCTGATCCTTGCTTCCTCTTCTTTTGTGCCATAGGTGATGATCCCAGGCGGATAGCCAGCTGTGACAACAAAATCTGGGGTCAATCCTAGGTATTTCTGCCGACGTCCAGGCGAATACATCTCGGTTCTTCATTAAGAAGTCCTTCAGTCGGCTTTTTAGCTCCGGACTCATTGCTCCACCAATTTTAGTGATCTGGGAGGGCTCATTTCCCAGTATCTAGTTCACCTTCTAGCTCTAGGCGCGGGACCTCGGGCTTTTCTCTTAGATCAAGTTCTACCATTCTTACCAGTCGTTCTGCCTTCTTTTTTCCCTCGTACTTGTACTTCTTTCGCCTTTTCGAATCCGAGGTGGAGATGACGACCTGCTTTCACTTTCTCGGATTGTCTCAAAATAGCACCGTCGAGATTCCTTCTGGTCTCCGGCAATCGTAACAACCTTATTTTTGTTGTTACCATCTTTAGCTTCTAATGCTTTGTGGAAACCAACATGTCCCACTTATGGATAGTCGGCCTTCCTAATATGATATTATACGGGGAGGGGAAGTCGGCAACGATGAATCTTACCCGTTCTGATTTGAAAGCTTCCTTAGTTCCCAACATTAATCTGAGATCAATATATCCCTTGGGGGGAGAATGCTCGCCGTTAAATCCTATGAGGGTCGTTTTACATGGTTTTAAATCCTCTGTTTCCAACTTCATCCTTTTGAAGGCATCCCAACTAACGATGTCTGCCGAGCTCCCTGCATCCACGAAGATCCTTTTTACCCGGCAGTTTACCAGGGTTCCCATGATCACTAGACCATCCTGATGGCTTGAAACTACGTCCCTCAAGTCCTCATTAGTGAAAACCAGTGGGGGAGGTGCAGCTTTGCTGCGGTCTTCTTTAAATTTTGGGATGTCCCTTACGGAGAGGATTTCTTTCAAGTATTTCTTACGCTGGCTTGTCGTGTCTCCTCCACCGCTTAAGGCTCCACTGATAACATTGCAATTGAACTCGGCTTCTGGAAATTCCTTGTCGTCACTGGGTGGTTTTCGCCGCTTATCTTCTTTCTTTTGGTCGCGGGTCGGGCTAGCACTTCAGCCTCCTTGCTTGCAATTGTTATTTCTCCGCCCCTGAGTTTTGATCACATACTGACATAATCTGCCATCCCGCACAAACTTCTCGATAGCATCACGAAGTTCATAACATTGGTCCGTGGTGTGTCCCGGTCCGTCGTGAAATGCACAAAACTTGGACTGGTCCGTATTGGCTCGATATCGGGGGGCCGAGGTCTTTCGACTTTTTTCATCTCGGTTAGTGCCACCTCCTTCCAGATCTGAGAACGTGAAATGTTCAAAGGGGTATATATGTCATACCGAGCTTTCCCTTCAAATTTGTCACCCCAGGATCTGTTGTCTCGGTTTCGTCTGTTGGAATCTTCTCTTCCACTTTTGGGTGGTCCTTTTCCTCGTGGGGGTTTATCTTTCCTCCTATCATTCCCGGCCACGTTGGCTATTTCCATTTGCTCCACCTCTAAGTATTGCTTTGACCGTGTGTTGAACTCGATGAGGGTATAAACCTGGTTTTTGAAAATTGACTTCGCCAACCGGGATGATAGATCCAGCCCATTGATGAGGCAATCTACGTGTACGCTCTCCGGGAGTGATCGTACCTGCAACGTGACCTCCTTGAATCTATCCAAGTATTTTTGGAGCATTTCTCCATGCTGCTGCTTAATCTTGCTAAGAGCGAATTGAGACTTCGGCTGCTTCTTACTGGTTGCAAAGTTTAATTCAAACTTGGTTCCGAGGTCTTCAAAGTTTTGAATTGAATTGGCCGACAACGTGATGAGCCACTTCTGGGACGGCCAGGTCAGTGTAGCGGAAAAGATCCGGGAAATAACCGGCCCGCCAATCTGTCGTACGAACATGAGTAACTCGAACATATCTAGATGTGACCTCGGATCCTGGGTTCAATCGTACTTGGGCAGGTCTGCCAAGTCGAAGTCTTCCGGGTATGGCGCATTCACAATTTCGTCTGAGAAGGGGCTGCTGTTGTGCCCCACTGCGTATTTCATCTTATACTTCTTTGGGGAGCTTGCCTGCCAAGGTGGTCTTTCAACATCTTGGTCTTCATCATCCGGGGTCCTCTCAGCGCGCGTTTTCTTCTGAGCTGAAGCAGGATTCTGGACTTGTGGTCGTCCCGAATCCGTCAGTTGAACCGTTGCGCCAGTTTCACGTCGTGTGAGCCTCGGCTGCTCACTGCGAGGAGAGTTACGGGAGTCTTGTGTCGCCCTTTCTTTCCTTCCACACCCTTCATCCCGGTTGTCCTTCTGAATCATCGTTCCTAGCTGCTTGAAGCAGTCTTCAATCATCTGTTGTATCACTCTAAAATCTTCCTGGCGCTGAAGATTATTGTGTTTCTCCATATTCTCCATTCGCCTCAGCATTGAGTCCTGGGTTTCTGTAGGAAAAGAAAGTCTGGATTTGGAGATGAGGTTTCTTGTACCGTCGTGCCTTGAGGTTTAGCAGTCACTAGAGGGGAGGAAGCCGTGTCAGAAACGTCGTTCCCCTCATTCGTTGCATTGTCTTCTGGGACATCCTCGGGCAGCAGTGGGTTTTCAGTTTGTTGCTGTTGACTCGCCTCGGCCTGTGGTGGATTTCCAAGCTGAGGGTTCCGACTGTTGCTTCTGGTATTAGCCATCGTCGGTCACGGGGATCGAAATTTAACGTCCCCACGGTCGGCGCCAATGTTCTGGTATAGAACACAGATGTCTAGCCTGATGGGCTAGTAGGTTGCTATTGGATCAATAGGCTTCGCCTGAATATCTATGAGGTAGAAATCCAGGAGAGCGTGGGATTACTGTACACAATCGAGGCTTTCACCAAAGGGGGTGATGTGTGTGCACAGTGATGACTGTATGTAAATAGTTCAGAGTTAGAACGTATGCACCTTAGGATTCTGCCTCTGTATTTATAGAGTGTACCTTAGGTTGGATATCTTGGGCCTCATGTGATCTCTGGCCGTTATATCATATCCAGAGATATCCCTTTATTCTAGGTGGGTTAGGATCCCCCTTTATATTAGATAGGTCTTGGTATATCATATCTATTATTGGGTCGTACTGCCATTGGGCCTAACTTAGGTCCGTAACAAATACCAAAGGTACTGTAGATTTATTTGTATAATCTTTTTTAAATAAATATATAACCCTCACAGATTAAGCCTACATAAAAAGAAATTATAAACTAGAGCCTTACACAGAGAGATCTTTTTTAAATACCACACACATTTTTAAACAAAAAGGGTAAAAAAAGGTGGGAGGTTGTTTTATTATTCAAAAATAACATGTGAAATTAACCAGAATGCAATTTATTATTCATGCATGATTTTTGTAGGCAATCGGATTTAGAATGCCTCACTTTGCTCATCTCTCTCTTATTCTAGCTCCTTCCTGATTGTGGTAAATTATCAAAACGATATGGTGTAATATCTAGGGAAAATCCTTTTCAGGGCCCTTTTTGGAGTAAAAATCCCAAAAAAGGCCCGCAAAAATCTGAAATCCCAGAAAAGGCCTTAGGACCTTTTCAAGGATTTTTCAGAATCTCCATGAGTTGTTAATGGGGTTGATATAGTTGTTAACGGGGTACTGATATAGTTGTTAAATGTGCTGATTTAGTTGTTAGAAAATTGTTGTTAATGGGGCTGATTTAGTTGTTAATTAACAACTATATCAGCTCCGTTAACAACTCACGCAAGATTTTGAAAATCCCAGAAAATGCCGGGATTTCAGATTTTTGAGGGCTTTTTTTGGGATTTTTATGCCAAAAAAGAGCCCTGAAAAATATTTTCCCTAATATATATCCGTTG
The DNA here is from genome assembly GCA_019022615.1 of Acacia melanoxylon. Lineage (NCBI taxonomy): Eukaryota > Viridiplantae > Streptophyta > Magnoliopsida > Fabales > Fabaceae > Acacia > Acacia melanoxylon. The sequence goes on along the minus strand of JAFJYJ010000071.1, from coordinate 1,504,219 downwards.
GTCAGGTATGTTGGTTTATGGTTAATTTATTTCCATATTTTATATGTACCAAAATTCACAAAGCAAAAATTAATTGTTTAATTATTATAGTTTTTCCTAGTTTATATGATGTCATAGGAGGCGGCATGACCAAGGCAACAAACTTGGAGGACATACAAGGTCTTGGAGGCCCAATGACAAGAGCAAAAGCTAAAAAGGCTAAAGAGGCTCTAAATCTCTTGATGACCACTTTACTTGAGACAAGCCCAAGTTTAAAGGAAGAAGAGACCGAAATGATACACTTAATTCATATTGAAGACCTTGAAGAATAAGCCTCAATGGATATGCATAAAGGCTTCATTTTACTTGGCCCAAATTCTGCACTTAGTTTTATTTTTATTACGTTTAGTTAAACTTTTGTAATAAGGCTTATTGGGCTAGCTTATTGGGCCCTTTGTATGTAAGCATAATTAGGTTAAACTCAATATGGATGTTGTCCACTATATAAGGGAACACCATAGCCTTTTAGAGGGGGGGCAGAATTCAAAGTTTACCTTTTTGATGAGAGACAAGCTTCTCTAGGGTTCTTTTGAGAATCTCTGAACTTCTCAAGGGCATCAATCCTTGTGGCGTTCTTGGGCTTATCAATTCTTTGGAATTGTGGCGCCTACCTATAATCCATAAACTTCAGTTTTCGTTTTGTATTTCTTGGTTTCGTATCTCCAGATTCCCTTATCGTTTTTCGGTGTTTCTTGAGCCAAAATCGCGTTTCGGAAAGCCATCTTTCACCTCGTTTTGGAATCACTCAAATCCGACGTCTATAGCGCGAGATACGTCTGTTCATATCAGAACGTGTTGGCGGCTGAATTTTCAGTGCGAAATTCCATTCCTAGTTGATCCAATCATCGTTTTCTTTCAGGAATCATATCATTATAACTCATAGTTTGAGTCGTCATGGCTCAGTCCCTAAAGTTTCATCCATTTTATGAATCGATCCTTGATTGGAGAATCTTTTCAAAAAAAAATTACTCCACGTCTGATAAAAAGGATCCTTCTATTCTATTCTCTGTTTTCCATTCATTGCGTCGTGTCGCTTTAGGCCCATACCTTGAATAATTAATTAACTTTGTAAAATTCAATGCAGCTTTAGCCCCTGACCTCACCTACAAAAACAAAGGACATTAATGAACAAAATTCTAATGAAAATAGTATGTTTGGATGGAGAGAAAAGTGAGAGGTAAATAGAGGGAGAGGAATACTAGGATGGAAAACTTCCATAAATAGTAAAAAAATATTTATATTTTTGGGGGTCTTTCCTCCTAGTTTTTTTTTCCCACCTAATTTTCTCTCTATCCAAACTTAGATTAAAGGGTTGCCTACTTGATCGTTGTTTCCCATAGAGAGCGAGAGTGAGAGAAAAGGAGGGAAGCAAAGCAAGCAAGATGACACCGTGAATGGAAAACGGAGAATAGAAGAGAAGGATCTCTGGCAAGAGCTAGGCAGATTTGGGCTACGGGTTCAAGAAGACCTTTTTTTATCAGACGTGGAATATTTTTTATTTTTATTTTTAAAAAATTCTCCAATCATATATGCTGATAAGGAAGCCATGGAGGAAACATTTGATACATCAACATGATTCACTTTGACTCACCATCAGCAATGACTGACTCGTAAAATGAACCAAACTTTAAAGACTAAATCGCAACGAGTCAAGTTGTGAGGGCTGAGTTATGAACTATAATGATTAAATAATTAATTTTCCTATTCAAATAATTGTGAGGCCTCTGTTGATGGGTTTTCTTAGTTTCTCAAAAAGCTTCTTCTATGATATGGATAATGTTTTTGGAAATCCAATATCGATCCGATACTTACCTCAAGCAATGGTAAATTAGTTGGTCTTGTTGGGTTGGGGTGATGGAACGGAAGATGAATTTTGTACCGTTGAGAAACTTGGTCAGCGAATTTTTTGAATTTCACTTTTATTTCTTGTTCAAAACTATATTTGCTTAAACAGTTTCTTACTTAAGATTGATTTTAGTATATTCAGCTTTATGGCTTTTTGTAGCGAGTTTGTCTACAAACGGCCTTTGCCATGATGAAGCTAAATCTGTCATGTCGCAGAAGAAGGTCATGCTGGCTGGCACAAGTGGGTGAAGGGCTTTGGTAAATCACTTCGACACAAATTGATTTGAATGTATGACACATTAACATTGTTGTTTTATCATTGGTAACAAATACTATTTGTTAAGCCAGAAAAGTGCTTCATTTAAAGGAAAAAATGACCTAAAAATACAATTGAATTAAGAAACCGTAAAATGTTTACTAAATTAGCAAAAATGACATGTTAGTAATATGATTTTTTTTTTTAATATTAGTAATATGATATTGAGTATAAAGATTGACAACTTAAACTCTTCAAGTTGTGACTTTGTATATCCAAATTGTTAATGTTATTCTTAAGTTGTCATTGCCTATACTCAAATTGTAAAAATCCAAACTTTAGAATCTCATATTCCTATCAAATCACCTATTTGTCCTTTTACTAATTTAGTAGACATTTGAGGTCTTTTTGTTTTTTCTAATTTAAATGGCATTTTTACTTTATTTTCCCTATTAATATCTACACCAATGGGCTATGAGTGATCATTCGAGAGCAAGTTCTTTAGACTTCAAGTCCACTGTCACTCGTGCGCGTGACAATATTACGTCATATTAATTTATTAGTGCTAAGTTCATGATAAAACATTTCAAAAAATAGAGGTCTACTTGCCATTATATTTCATATTAAACTATTGTATGTTTTGTGCGAGCGTTGAATCCGAATTCGGAACATATTAGTACAGCCTACTATAAATTCATCCATATTGATATTTGATTTGTAACATAAACCCAAAATAAGGAAGAAAAACTAAGAATCATTGCTTTTACAAGTCCAAAAACTAATCCAATTTCAAGACCATTGACTTGTAATTCTATCAACACAAGATATATGTATGCTTCAAAATTACAAGAGTGATTATGCAGGTTTCTAGTTTTCTCACTCAGGAGATCAATGGGAAATTTTGCCCCCTCCTGGGGCTACAGACTGTTTATATGATCCTCATGGTTTTGCTTACAGTCACCCAATATAAGTTCCAAAACATATTTGCTAAAACTTAGGCACACACTAAAGCCTGTACCTCAATATCATTTTCCCAGCAAACACCCATGATCAAGTACAAGAGTTAATATTGATGAATTCAGCTATACAATGAAGCTTCTGACCAGAAATGATCCTCATTGAGGTGGCATCTGATTTTCAGGAAGAACTGTCTCCTCTGAGGAGATGAAACTTTCAGTGGCACCAAACAAGCTGGCTAACTGCAGAATTAGACTCTGTGGTGAAGAACTCAAGGGCAGGGCAGGAGTTGGAAGAGACGGGACACATATTGGAAGGAATTCCTTCTTATTGTGGATGGGAGCATATAGTGTTAGCACTTCCTGGCAAAAGAGGAATCTGCACCAAATGAAAAGTGAAATATGAAGTTACCTAAACCACTTGAGAGAAATTCATATTATCTCCCTCAAAGGTAAACTAAATCTTCTAATGGGATTTGAAGGGTCTAATGTCCATACTACGGAACACAGCATTTTGGTCTTGGGATTAAAAAACAGATTAAAAAGGAGTAAAATAAGTTGTCAGAACTACAACATTGGATTATTCATGAGCAAACTAGGGAAGACAGATATACCAAGCGCAGAAAATATGAAAATCATGCAGCTTGCTATTTATGGAATGTATCCCATGATTCCCGCAATGTATCTGTGATTCTGTTCACCTTCTGTTCTGATTCCTCCAGTGATGCATACAGCTTAAAAGCAAATAGGATTTGAAATTATAAATCATGATTAAGGAGTTTCCTATTCTGAATTACACTAAATAGTTGCTTGCTCCCATATGGTTCAAGTGCTATTTGAGTAGTTTCTCATTCTGAATTTGATGAACGTGGGCCTCACTTGACCTATGTTAGGAAAAAGCCCAAGGACACTTGAGGTATTGTATGCATGACAGTTAGAGGAAAGAGAGTAGTGAATAGTGTAAAAAGGGTGAGTCGGTTCCTAGGGAGGGCATGCATGGTTTTGGTGAGTCTTGGGAGAGTTTGTCTCTCTCAAATACAGTGTTGCAGCTGTGACTGTTCTTTGCTTTGTAGTTCCTCCTCCATTAGACCTACACTCTGTGGGGGGTGGTTTTGCCATTGAATAACACTAATTGGAACTGTGTTTCATCAGAATTACAAGTGAAAAATCTTGAACGAGAAAAGCAAATCTTTTGACATGCTCTAAAGCGAAGTGCTTCAAGATATAGATAGATGAGCAAGGCAGTCCAGGGATCTAGAAATCCTTAATATCAATGCTCGAGCTGTACTAAGTCCAAAATAACATCAAAATTTTAGGAGGATATGACTTTCTCTTAGCTACAAATTGTTTAGTAATGTAAGCGGAAAACATTACGGAGACTAGTTTGAAGAACCACAGGAGATTTTAAGCTTTTCCCGCTCAAAAGTGATCAACGATGATATCCAAAAATTAGAAGGAAAAAGATCCAGAAGTAGGATTTTCAGTTAGAATAGGTTTCCAGTTGACTACAAACATAGCTAGGCATGAGAATGATAAGAAATAAGCATAACAGTGAGCTCAATTACCCTCCAAACCTCAAATCAATGATCAACCATCAATCAACTGACATAAATTATGAAGTACAATGAACAGTGACAAAGCATAATAAGATAAAAACATTTTGTCAAAAATAATGCAATTAAATGGTGGTATTCCCAACAAATAAGAATAAAAGGACACATAAGGAAGGCCTTTCTTACCTTAAAAGAAGTCGCCTTATGAAGGGATCACCTAAAATCTGTCCCCAAACAAGATTAAGTGTGTCTGATGTTGACAAAGCCAGTCCCCAGTCGTTTAATAATGACGAAACCAGCTTCTCAGCTTTGTCGTATGTGTCCTGACAATGGAATTGAACTCCTTAAGAGATCCAGAAATTAAGAAATTTCCTACCTCCAAAAATAAGAAAGAAACCAAAAATAGTAAAAATGGAAAAAAGAGCCCATTTATTAAGCACCATATCAATATCATTGCCTGAAAAACCAATCAGCAGACAGAAAGCTTGCAGTGGAGCTGTCAGAAACATGGTGAACAGGCTCCCATGTAAATATCGTGACGAATCAGCAGAAGCAATTGGAGGTAAACAGCTAGGAGAAAGTAGCAAAGCAACTGACTCTCCTTTCTCTTTTCCAGCTATGGCCTGCATTTGATTCTGACCAATTAATTTTCAAATGTTCTAAATGAATCCGATTTGATATTAGGATATGAAGGAACAAAGAATCATGATTTATGAAAACTCAAAGTAGAAACAGAGCTCCCAATGCAATGTTTCTTCTATTCTTAAATATTTTTAAGATTACTTAAACGTCACGAAAACAACCAATTTTACCTCTCTCATTGCTTCTAATTGAATCTGAATCAAGAGAGTCAAAACTTCATGTGTGCAACAAATATAGAGAAAATATCAGATAAGAAATTATTGATGATAGTGTATTGCAATTTATACATCACCACAAGTTATTTTATATAGCTCTTTATGCACAATATTTTCATTAAAGCATGGATAGAGTAAGTGTGTAAAATCGTTATGTCCCCTACATCCAGCCAAATTTATGAGTAAAGCTGTCATTTCTACACCAGTATATGTCATGGTCCCAAAGTGATATGTATATTAAAATAACGAAGTAGTTCTTGCCTTGAATGCCTCACTGCATTCACTGTCAATGATCAATAGAAGTGGTCTTCTTGTAAATGGTAGAAAGTCAGATGGATAAATGCAGTTTAATCCTGAAAAGTAATCGAGTTAATAACATAACCAGTCCAAGAGGGAGCATAGCTCAAAAGATCTTTATACAAACAAGTATTCATCACATTATCCCCAGCCAGCAGGGGAACTATCATGACAAAGTGACAGCTAAACTGAACCAAGCTTAAATGAAAGGAAATGATCACGTTGATCCATTCTGTCCCAACAATTTACAAACCCACTTGTCACAGTTGTTTGGACCTTTCAGTTTTGAGTCTACTCTCCAACCCCAATTTTTTCAACATCCGGAAGAATGACCTTTCTCATTAAGTTTCAAGTTTTAGCTCATCCCAGAGAACAGTTTCAAAACAGCCAACCACATGATCATGATGAGACTTGCTAAGAGTATCTGCACGAATATGATATAAAAACTGTTGGAGAGCATCACCCTTCTAGGTTTAGGAATTTCATTATTTATTTATTTAGGCCTAGGGTAAATTTGTTTAGATATTCTGTTGTAATCTCCTCCATGATTTCAGGGAGATATAATCGGATAGCAAACAGTAACTATATTAGACTCTCCTTATATGTACAATATCATTGATCGAAAAAAATCAACGTGTTCTGCCATAAAATTCCTCAAAAAACTTCATCAAACAATTTAGCAATTCACTCCAATTTTTTCTGGAGAAAAAGAGAGCACTAAAACTAAAGGTTTCTTCCATTTGTTAGAATACCATGATTTTGCATTCACATTACATTTGAAGAAAAACATATCAAGAATCTCAAATGAAATGTCGGCATAGTAAAGGAAAGACCAAGATATCATTTACTCAATAAACTTGGTTAACATTTACAAGCTACGAAGGACAGTGGATAAGAATCATTATAACATGAAATAACTTTATGTTACAATAAGCATTAATTAGGAGATTGATTTTGTCTAATAGGAATTGGCAAGCGAAAGTAAAGCACATAATTCTCCACTATTCTACACATTCAACTTCAATTTTAAAATTGCTCCACTAATACATGGTTTCTTTGTACAGCTTATTTGAATCCAATCAATTTGTTCTCAACTTTAAATACTAATTTAATTTGTCAAGTTTTATCTATGTGAATTTTCTTCAATTGATTTATTGATAATAAATAACCAAACTAAGACTTACACCATTTATAAGTGTAATACAGTAGAATTTGCATCTTTGAAAGGAATTGAAGTCAATAAAGATTTTTTATAATAATAATAATAAATGTGAAAGTTCGGTAGAAGCATTTAGAATTAGCAGTTAGATACCTGACTTGTCTAGGCTTACAAATAGGATACCCCCATCAATTGTATTGAATCAGATTATAAGATGATGTGAATGAATAGCATTGATGTCCTCTTTCACCCGCCTCTACTCTCTCTCTCTAATCCCTCTATGTTCTTCTCTCTGTCTCTCCCAAACTCTCTTCTGTTTCCTCTCTTTCTCTCTCTTTTCTGGTTACAATACTATACCAAGATGCTACTTGATATTTGTGGGAATATTATGCATTTATTATGGATTATTTAGGGTAGCCATTATCTTATTATTATATAAGATATAGATATATTATATCATATCTTATGATTAGATATAGGTATATTATATCTTAGGATATTTCCTATTATATCTCAATAAGTTTGATTGATTTTGATTTGATTAGATTCTAGGGTTAGCTCTAGGTTTGCTTATATAAAGGGCTATATGTACTCTTTCAGAGTTAGAGACTAATTAAGAATTATATTTCTCTCTCAAAGTCCACATGGTGTCAGAGCCAGGTTAAAAATATTCAAAACCCTAGTAACGTAAAGCACAATTCTTCATCAATGACCCATCTCCTCTTTGACCCGCTAGTTGATCTTTTGAAGTTAGCAATAACTTGCCTTGAAAAGAGGATATTTTACCATGAATAATGTGGAAAATACGCAATCTAAAGAGATATGTACGTATAAACAATTGTCTAGCTACTTAAATTTATAGATGTTTTTAATAGCATAAAAAATGAGTTGATTGTTACATTTTTCTGAAGTGAATACAAGGTTCCTTGAAAAGGCAATCAGGAGAGCACTCCAACTTGTACAATGACAAACATATTGTATTGCAAAGAGCTCTGCAATGTGGAGAAATGAGCTCAGGAAGTGAAAAATCAGCAAAGTGAACAGTGAAAAAAAGGTGACAAGTCAAACACCACAAAAAGGAACCAATCACAAAAGGTGAGGGGTTGAGCTAGGTAGAATGAAGACTAGTAACCAAATATGGCCAGATGAGTATAGAATGAAAGGGGTGCACATCATCACGTGCCAATGCATAAAGAATGTAGATTATGTCGTTGCAATGCATGATGGTGTATGGGATATTGATTAGAGCTCTGGTCAATAGCCCATGACTCATCAACATCACCTAGGATGGTTGGTGAACGGCGTGACAAGATGGCATACAATGATTGGAATGAGATGACATATGGTCGTTAGAGTGGGAGATTGACCAAAAATGTGAAGGGAAACTTGGATAGCATATACGATATGGATGAAAGGAAGAATATTAAAGTGTAGCTAATCAGCTAATGAGTTGCGACATCCATGAGGCTTCTTATTTTTTAGGGAATATACAAGACTAGACCTTAAAGGTTTATAACTGCAAAATATCTCTATTAATTACATTATCATATCTGGCTACTCAAGAAAAGTCAACCTAAGCCAAATTATTCAATCTCCATGACTTCAGATTTCTTGGTTCTTTCTTTTCTTTCCATAAGATAAACAATGAGAAAGCAAGGGTGGTCTCCTGTATGTTCAGACAAAATTCAAGCATATTTCCACATACTAGAAAGAGAGTGAGACAGTAAAACTTCAGTTTAAAACTGTTTTAGGACGATGCTTTGTTCTTCGATCTTGTATGTTTTCTCCAAATATTACTATCTACAAAAATTAGAAAATAAAAATCAAGAAAAAAAGGATGCTGATATAGTATCCTACGTCAGAATATTTAAGCAGAGGATAGCTGACTATGAAATTTTTTCATCAAACGGTACAAACTGCCACTGACTACTGAGACAAAAATGCCCTTTAGAATTTTCTTATTAAGCATTAAACAATGTTGAGTTTATAGTGGAATGCTACATAATTTATCTAACCACATGAACACAAAGTTGAGCTTAATATCATCCAAAACTCATAAAAGCACATACACAACAAATGCAAGGATAAAAAAATCAAGTAAATCAAGAAAGTAGAGCATAAAATATAGCAGAACCAGGAATTACAAGAACGAAGTCTACCAAGATAATCTCTAAGATGTACCTCCATCTCCACGTGTACCAAACTGTAAGCAGCCAGATTCATTCTCCGCAGCACCAAAAGATCCTGCATTAGAAGCACACAATAGCGTCCCCCCTTTGGCTTAAGCAATTGGAAAGCATAAGAGGTATGACATCCTACACTTCAAATGCTCTCTTTGTAGTTATAAAAGAAATAAGGGAAAATTAATCTTTTGGTCTCAATAGTTTTGGCTCGATTGTAACTCAGTCCCTACACTATAACTCAATGCAACTTAATCTTTATAGTTTTGACTCGGTTGTAACTGAGTTCCTGAACTTTGACTCATTGCAACTTGATCCTCATAGTTTTAACCATATGACTAAATTATAAAATGGTTAAAACTATGAGGACCGAGTTGGATGAGTCAAAGTTCAATGACTGAGTTACAACCAAGTTAAAATGCAGAGACTGAGTTATAATTGAATTAAAACTATAGGGGCCAAAAAAATTAATTTTCCCAATAATTAATCACCTCAAAAGCTTAATGGTGGAATGCACAATAGCATCAAGAAAGAAAAAATATCAAGTCTCTACATCAAGGTACAATTATGATGAGGCTGATAGTAATACTTAAATATCCCAAGTCCTAACAACTATTTTTGAAAGGATGGCAAAAAAAAAACAATTATTTTTGAAAGGGGAAAGGGCTGTTATATGGTTTATCTTATAACTGCAGGTAATTTAATAGCTTCCATTTTTATATTTCCCGGTCTCTCACTAGCCATTAATCAAATATCCTGATGAGGATTAGAACCTTTGCCCCCTTAATTAGCAGTGTGTTAACTATGAAATAACCTCTTTGGTATGTTGGCAACAGCGAGATCGACTTAGTATTTTGAAAAATTTTATTTAACTTAAGGGCTTCAGCAATAAGGCAGGAAACAAAGTAATGTGGCAACTTGCAGTTTATAGGATTCAATGGTTTGTTTAACTGCAGCGAAATGCCCATATCTCCAAGGGCATACCCTCACCTTTAAATCTGTTATGAGATAATTGTTGTATGGGTTGCCTTTGGTTCTCTGCACATGGGATTTTAAGGAAAACACTATTTCCTATGCAAAGAGACTAGAAAGTCTTTTACACTATTAAGTTTGATAAAAATTTTGTTATTTTGTTCAGTTTTGGATTTTTTTTTTTGTATTGTAGGTTATGTGTAGTTTATCATCTAACAAGTTGTACTCCTCTTGATGATAAAATTAGAGGACGAGAAAAAAAATCATTCTGTATTGCATTTCACCATGCAGTCCTGGGTTGGAAGCTAGGGAGGAATGGGCAAGGAACAAATGTGAAATTTTAGTGAAGGGAAAATGATGTTTATTTCTCTTCTTTGCTTGGGTGTTAATATAAAGAATGAAAAGGAAACAAAGTATTAGAGGCAAGAAAATTCGTAAACCCCTTGTTTCTTCCTTTCTCTTTGCTCCCCCCCCCCCCCCCAAAAATAATAATAATAATAATTCCCTTCCAACCTCCAGCCATAACATTATGAGAAACCCAGACATCAAAGCAAAAGCAGTAAAACTTAGTTGATTTTCTTTTCTCACACGATGATTTAGTTTCTTGACATAAACATTTCATATTCAATTAATTATTTTCTCATCATAAACCCCCCAAATTGGGTGAACTAACTACAAACCATGAATGTAAGAGGGCTTTGAGGATGAACTGAAAATCCCTCATTTCCTCTCACTCTTCATATGGAACTCCCAAACAAGGAGAAATTTCCAACAAATCCCTCCCCTCACCTCCATCACACTTCACCTGAACTTCATTTATTATTAACGGATACTATATGATTATCTTAAGTAAATTATAGTATCATTTATTCATTTAATTTATTTATATAATAATAAATATAAATTTAAAATTTTTACTCATTATGCCCTGTCCTACTCACCCGAAGCTTTTATGAAATAGCAGTATCCCCGTATTGTATCATTTTTGGACACAACAAACACACCTATGTCTATGTCCCTTCATTGAAATAGACCATCGAGATTCTTCAGTCCACAATTTCTCTACCTTTGCTTCACCCTAGAATCCCAAATTTTGAAGCTGCTAAACACTAATCTTTTTTTTTTTTTTTTTTGCTCAGATGCTAAACACTAATCCAATTAAGAATAATTAGAACTAAGAATAATTTTGATTTATAAATGTAACATGCACCCAAATGCAAAACCTCAATAATCTTTAAGCATATACAGAGAAAAAGATCTACCCACATCATGGGCTGAAAGCTTATCTAGAGTGTGACAATACTAGTCACAAACACAGAAAGCCATTGGATGCGCTCGTGAGAAGAGTAGATCAAGTCATATGGAAACTGATATGTAAGGTGTAGAATTGGTATTACTGTTATTATTGTTGCTGTATTTCTGTTGGGTTAGTTAGGGAAGGGATAATTAGTTAGCTGTTAATGGGTAGTTAGCCGTAGGGTCAGTTAGGAGTAATAGATATTCTGTTATGAATTGTATTTGACCGTTGCCTTGAGAGTCGATCTCTATCCTATATATAGATGAGGCTAGGCTAACAAAAGGATGTCTTGAATCAGTTTATGTTGAATAATGAATGAGTGGCAGCAGTTCTGCACTCCCTCCTCTCTTTCCCCCATTTCTTCTACAACTAACCTATCAGTGGTATCAGAGCGGGTCATTCCGGCTCCTCCGCGTGAAATTCTGATTTCTTACAATCAGCTATAGCCTTCTTCCCTCGGCAGCTGATAGTCAAGAACAATCAAGAGGCGTTCAAGAACAGGTGTAATTCGGGCCGCAGGAGTCATTCTCTCTAGGGTCAGTTTTTGCAACTGGGATTATTCAGAACGTCCCAAAAATTCAATCAAGAAGCAAGTGCCACTTTTTAATCCAGCCAGAGTCATTCTCAGTCGGGTTCGAATGGGCATTTGAGAAATAAGTCAAGAAACTCCCAAAAAGAGAACCCAGAAACGACCAAGACGCTCAAGAGACTCGTCGACGTGGAAAGAAACGCACGATAACACCAGAATCATTTCAGAGGCCCCATCGAACAGGAATGAGAGACGAATACATTCCCCCGAGAAGATTAACGGAATTTGAATTACCAACATTTAGACGTCAGGATGTTGAAGGTTGGTTATACCATTGTGAGAGGTTCTTTGAGATTGACGGAACACCAGAAACATGGAAAGTACGTCTGGTTAAAGATTATCTTGATGAAAGGGCCTACATATGGCACTTGGCCTTTGAGGACGAAGAAGGGGCCAGATCGATTTCTTGGCTAAGGTACAAACAAGCACTAAGGGTACGTTTTGGGCCTCGAACAAAGATAAGAATACCAAGAACAGAGCCATGGAGTGTTCTTGGACCTACCCAGAATGCGTCGAGTGCAATGGACACTATGAGGGATGTGCCTGAGAAGAATAAAGAGACGAAGATGAGTGTTGATCGATGTAAGTTTCCATCATATGAACGTGTCTCTGATTTTCGACCCACCAAAACGAGGAATGACGCTAGTTCAGCATCTGGAGAGAGTGGGTCCCAATTAATTAAGGTTCAAAGTGTATTTTCGATTCAGCCCAAGGTCCCCGTGTCCCGCACGAGTTCGATCCCTCCAGTTTCTTTGAAGGCCGACTCGGTGCTCTCCGGAAAACAAAGTGCAAAAATTGCATCGGGGAATGGTGGGTCTTCAACCTTCATCTCGCTTGAACGTTTTCGGGAAGCAGCTTCAAGATATGGGCCTGTAGCAGTGATGGGCAATTTAAAACAGAGCGCCCAAACTTCTAAGAAGGGCCAAGATTCTGTTAGTTTCGAAGACCAGCATGATGGAGCAAAATGGAAATGCAGGGACAGTTTTGCGCGACTTGGGTCTCTCCCGGATGGGGTAGGCGGTGTCTCTCACAACCGTGGAGGGTCGACAACTCATGAGGATGTGGAACCGTCACTGCCTTGGCAAGTCGAGAGTGACAGCAGCGATTCAGCGAAGAAAACAACTCCAGTTGCAGCGCCGACGACGACTCCTTCCTCTCTAACGCCGCCGATTGTCATTCTGCCTTCGGATTCAAGTTCTTCACCGGAAGTTTCTGTCTCTTTTCCACTGTTGAGCTGTCTTCTGTCACCGCTGTCTCTTGTAGAAGCTATCGTGCCAGTGCTGGATTTCCCGTTAACCGAGAGGAGTCATCGTGGCTCAATGAAGGAGGATGAGAGAGTTACGTGGAAAGCAAAGAAATTTTCAGCAACTGGTTTTGGGGTCACGTGGGGGAAGAGAGTGCAATTTGAAAAGTCAACTGTACAGCTGTCTTGCAATTTCTCTGGCCCACTGGATTTGTTAATTACAGATGAGTGTTTGGGCTTTTCATTTGAAGAAAATGGGCCCAGTTTCTTGTTGCAATCAGGTCTTCAAAGGTCTGAATATATAGGTGCTGGGCTGCTACAAAAATGGCTCTCACTTGTTCAATTCCTTCCTACACAAAGTTTATTGCAGATGTGGTTTAGGGGCAAGCTAATGGAAATGCTTTATGGAAGGATTTGTTCGCTGAGTAGGAAGAAAGGAGAAACACTAGGGTGCTCCAGTACTGAAGATAAATCGGAAGATAAGTTCTGGATACAAGATTTCAAGCAGCAGTTCCTTCAAAGATCAGCAAAAGTTCCAGAAATTATCAACTTAGGCTTATGTTTCTGTTATTTCAGTTTTGAAATTTTGGGGTTTAGTTTGTGTTGTTGTCAATCATCCTTGAGGGCAAGGATGTTTTTGGGAAGGGAGTATTGATATGTAAGGTGTAGAATTAGTATTACTGTTATTATTGTTGCTGTATTTCTGTTGGGTTAGTTAGGGAAGGGATAATTAGTTAGCTGTTAATGGGTAGTTAGCCGTAGGGTCAGTTAGGAGTAATAGATATTCTGTTATGAATTGTATTTGACCGTTGCCTTGAGAGTCAGTCTCTATCCTATATATAGATGAGGCTAGGCTAACAAAAGGATGTCTTGAATCAGTTTATGTTGAATAATGAATGAGTGGCAGCAGTTCTGCACTCCCTCCTCTCTTTCCCCCATTTCTTCTACAACTAACCTATCAGAAACCTATGAAAAGGGGCAGAGGAAGACTGAAGAAAACACTCAATGAAGTCATTGAGTGGGACCACTTGTGCAACAATTTATCCAAAGATTTGGTTCTTGATAAAGCACAAAGACATTGTGTGATCCATATAGCCGCCCCTACCTAATGGGATACGGGTTGTTGTTGTTGTTGTAAGAATACCAATTGCATGAACTAAACTTATTTTCTCCTACTCAGAAAGATTCCAATATCACACAAGGAACAAACAATCTTAAAAGATTTAGCTGTTAGAATAATCTCAAAATTAAGTTATTCCTGTATGGGAGAGATGATGACTTCAACATTTTTCAGCAATTGTACTCATCATTTTAAAATTTAAACCATATTGAAATATGTGGTGAGATATTAAAAGAATAGAAATAAAGTTGCACAAAGCCCTATAAAACATGTGGAGAAAATTGAAAATATGCATAGAAACTGATGCATTGATCCCAAGAAAAGTCAACAGCTGAACAATGAAAGAGCATATTAACCTGAAGCTGACAAATATACTAAGAGAACGCCATCAGAAGGAAGCTCCTCACAAATTGTGGCTAGAACCTGACCATAGAATCAAACAATCTTAACGTGTTTACTTGAGAAACAAAGAAATGGAAGCAAAACAATCTTTATGTCAATTACAAAGCAAGAAAATTCATAAACATTATTGTTGGAAGTCCAGATTTAATTAGTTAGCATATGCGATTATGCAATTATCTTAATTAAGTTGTTAGAGAGATTTTAGGAATTAAGTTAGCAGATTATGGTTTTTGAATTTCATAATTATATTCCTGATTGTACTCCCTAACTTATAGGAACTACCTAGGTCAGAAGATTATTTAATTATTATTAGCATCTGTATATAATTCCAAGTTAAGCGAATGAATAACTATCGTATTCTCGGACTCATCTCTTTGATTGGCGTCTTCGCACATGGTATCAGAGCGTCCGCTGCAACGTCGATCATATCTCCATCTGCGATGATGTCCGACGATCACCCACCAGAGCAAGAGTCAAGTTCTCACCCCTTGACGCACCACTCAGCAACGATGGCGACGGGAGAGTCCTCTGAAACTGGCGTCCCGCGCTCCACGACAACCACCATTGAAGGATCGGCTGTCACCATCATCCTAGAGCGTTTGAATGGCGAGAACTATAGAGAATGGGCTCAGTCGGTCAGTTTCGCCCTCAAAGGTCGCGGCAAGCTAGGCCACGTCATCGGCCGATCACCGCCACCTCCATCTTCCGATGAGAAAGCAACGGAAGTCTGGCAAGCTACAAATGCACTGGTCTGTTCCTGGCTCGTCAACTCCACGGGGCCCTCCATAAAACGCTACTTCATGTTCATGCAGTCAGCCTGTGAGATGTGGGATGCTATACGTGAAGCATATAGTGACGGTGGCAATTCCTCCTACATTTTCGATCTCCAGGCAAAGGTTTGGGACCTTAAACAAGGTAGTTTTCCTCTGGGTGATTATTATTTGCCAAAAAGCACGCTTTGGCAAGAACTCGATCTCATAAGTGATGACACTCCTTGTTGTACATCTCATGCTGCTGCCCATGCTAAGAAAATAGAAAAAGCTAGGCTGTTTGAACTCCTTGCAGGCCTAGACAAATCTTATGATGACATTCGTGGTAGAATTTTAAGCAAGTCAAGTTCCCCTTCCAAGGGTATGAGAAGCCTTTGCAACACACCGGAATGAAGAATCCAGAATACGTGTTATGCTTAGGAGGCCTCGGGACATCAAAACGGCCCACAAATCATAAGTCCAGACCTGTCAGTCTTGGTTGCCCACTCCAATGACTCTCGTTCCAACCGAGAGCGACCAACCTGTGATCACTGCAAGAAGGTGGGTCACACTAAAGACACGTGCTAGGAAATCCATGGAAAACCACCAGATTGGAAGCCAAGGAAACAACGAGGTAGAAGCTATGTCGCTAAAACATCCAAAGAAGTTGATCCTATTTCTACCACCGCAACACCACAAGGTGATAAATTTGACAAAATCATTGAATTGCTATCTACACTACAACCTCCTCAAAGGCAACCCACCGCCACAATAGTCAAACGAGGTAACTTCTTTAAAGCTCTATCAGCTATCAAAGGTACGAGAGTGTTGGGAATTGCTGGATTGTAGATTCAAGAGCCTTTGACCATATGTCAGATAACGTTCACTATTTCTGAACTATACTTCAGCCGACACTAAAATGACCGTTACCATTGCCGATGTGTCTAATTCTATTGTTGCTGGTTTTGGGGATGTATAAGTCTCTCCTACTCTGGTTCTACAAAATGTGCTACATGTTCCTACTTTGAAATGCAATTTGTTATCTGTTCGTCAGTTAGCCAATGATGCACGATGCCATGCTGACTTCTTTACCACTCACTGTATTTTTCAGGATCTACTCACGAGGACGACGATTGGCGTTGCTAATGAACATGATGGACTTTATTCCCTGGATGATAGTAATTTTCGTAGTACTAGGTCTTGCAATAAAGTTTCTCCCTAGGACTAATAGTTTGGAGTTGTGGCACAAGCGGTTAGGTCATCCTAATCTTGATTATTTGTTAAAACTATTTCCTTCAATTTATTCCAATAAAGATCTTTCTCAATTTTATTGTGATACATGTGAACGTGCGAAACATCACTGAACATCCTTTCCTAGTATCCCATATCGTGCTTCACAACCATTTACTACAATCCACAGTAATGTGTGGGGACCATCCCGCATCTCTAATAGAACAAACTCAAAATGGTTCGTCACATTTATTGATGATCACACCCAAGTAAGTTGGGTTTACCTTTTAACAGGCAAATCTGAGGTTCCCCAAACCTTCATTACCTTTTATAACATGATCTAAACCCAATTTCAAACAAAAATTCGAATTTTACACTCTGATAATGGCACTGAGTATTTTAACACCACCCTTACCACCTTTTTCCATGAACATGGAATCATTCATAAAAGCACATGCCCGAATACACCCCAACAAAATGGTATTGCCAAGGGAAAAAACCGTCATATCCTAGACACCACAAGAGCAATCATGCTCAACTCCTCTGTTCCACAATACCATTGGGGAGATGCAATCCTTACTGTTGTGTTTCTCATTAATCGCATGCCCAGCAAACCTCTCATTCAAAAGCCCACTCCAGGTCCTCCATGAACACTTTCATATTCCCTACCTTGAAAATACCCTTCCGCTTAGAGTCTTTGGACGCACTTCATATGTTCACCTCCACCACACATCCAAACTTGACCCT
This sequence comes from Acacia melanoxylon, assembly GCA_019022615.1. Taxonomy (NCBI): domain Eukaryota; kingdom Viridiplantae; phylum Streptophyta; class Magnoliopsida; order Fabales; family Fabaceae; genus Acacia; species Acacia melanoxylon. The sequence goes on along the minus strand of JAFJYJ010000071.1, from coordinate 1,486,728 downwards.
AAGGCTGTTCGTTGTCTCTTCTTGGGCTACTCTACTTCTCAAAAAGGCTATAAATGCTATGATCCTACTACCAAACGTCTACTTGTCTCTTGTGATGTTACCTTCCATGAGAATGTCCCTTTCTATTCCCCGTCCTCAATTCAGGGGGAGAATTACAATGAATTTCAGACCTTAACAGCATCTGAATCTGCATTCCATGACACTACTCTCTATATTCCCAACCTAGAGCCATATAAGGAAACGATTACCCAAACAACTACTTCTGATGGAGATAAGACTGGTAACCCTAATAAATGGAAGAACATCTATACACGAAGGCTATCAAAAACAGGTGGTAATAAAGTACCTCAAGTTCACAGCACACGCCCTGAGTCGGAACAAGTGATAGGTCCAGAAGATGAACATGGCAAAGAGCATGATTTACAAATAGGAAAATTGATGACAACTCTGATAGTGTTGATGGCCTGGATTTACCAATTGCTACGAGGAAGCAACCCAGAACATGCACACGACATCCTATAGAGAAATTTGTATCATATCAGGCTCTATCGTCTAAATACCATGCTTTTGTCTCTCAACTTGATGGTATCACAATACCTAAAAACGTAGATGAAGCACTAGACGATCCTGAATGGAAACAAGCTGTCTTAGCTGAGATGGAAGCACTGATCCAGAATGAAACATGGGAATTTGTGGATCTACCAAAAGGGAAGAAAGCAGTTGGCTGCAAGTGGGTCTTCACCCCAAAATACAGAGCTGATGATAGCCTTGATAAATATAAGGCACGGCTGGTGGCAAAAGGTTTCTCTCAAAGCTATGGGATGGATTATACTGAAACATTTTCCCCTTTTGCAAAACTAAACACAATCTGAATTCTGTTATCTTTGGCTACAAACTTAGACTGGCGCCTACACCAAATGGATGTGAAGAATGCATTCCTTAATGGAGAACTAAGGGAGGAAGTATACATGAAATCTCCTCCCGGAAAGAAAGCAAACCAGGTATGCAAACTCAAAGTCACTTTATGGTCTAAAACAATCTCCGAGAGCTTGGTTTGAAAGATTTACCCAAGTCTTGAAAAATCAAGGATACACTCAGGGACAAAGTGATCATACTATGTTCTTCAAGCATACAAATGGGAAGATAGATGTTTTAGCTGTATATGTAGATGATATTGTCCTAACAGGAGATGATGAAGAAGAAATTGATCAAATTAAACAAGCTCTAAATCGAGAATCTCAAGTCAAAGACCTTGGAGAAATGAAATACTTTCTTGGAATGGAGGTAGCCAGATCAAAAACAGGCATCTGCATCTCTCAAAGAAAGTATATTCTGGATCTCTTAAAGGAAACAGGCATGTTGGGTTGCAGACCTAGTGATATTCCTATACGGGCTGACAAAATTGGGGAAGATGAGGAGTTGGGAAAACCTGTCGATAAAGGTAGATATCAGCGTATGGTAGGAAGGTTAATCTATCTCTCACATACTAGACCTGATATAGCATTTGAAGTCAGTGTGGTAAGTCAACACTCTCATGATCCCAAACAAAAGCATCTGGATGAAGTCTACCGAATTCTTCAGTATTTGAAGGGTTCTCCAGGACGTGGACTATTCTTTAAGAAAACCACTCAACGGATCGTTGAAATGTTCACGACGCGCAGATCAAGTGGGCGGCGGTGACCAGGAGGACAGAAAATCAACCTCAGGTTATTGTACATTTGTATGGGGTAATTTGGTTACGTGGAGAAGCAAGAAACAAAGTGTGGTAGCAAGAAGCAGTGCAGAAGCAGAATTTCGAGCAATAGCACTGGGAATTTGTGAAGGAAGATGGGTAAAACGGGTACTTGAAGAACTACGGATGAATGCAAGTTTCCCAGTTAGGCTCTATTCTGACAACATGGTAGCAATTAACATCTCACACAACCCAGTACAACATGATCGAACTAAACATGTTGAAATAGATCGACATTTCATAAGAGAGAAGATCGATAGTGGGATTATCAGTCTCAAGTATGTCCCGTCCAAAGAACAAACTGCAGATATGCTGACCAAAGGGTTAACCAAAGACAAGTTCGAGCATCATGTTAGCAAGTTGGACATGATCAACATCTATGATCCAACTTTAGGGGGAGTGTTGGAAGTCCAGATTTAATTAGTTAGCATATGCGATTATGCAATTATCTTAATTAAGTTGTTAGAGAGATTTTAGGAATTAAGTTAGCAGATTATGATTTTTGAATTTCATAATTGTATTCCTGATTGTAATCCCTAGATTATAGGAACTACCTAGGTCAGAAGATTATTTAATTATTATTAGCATCTGTATATAATTCCAAGTTAAGCGAATGAATAAACTATCATATTCTCGGACTCATCTCTCTGATCGGCGTCTTCGCACAATTACATTTTTCTTTCCTTAGAAAAAAATTATTAAGGCATAGGAGGGTTACAAAATCGGAGAATAGAATCTTAAAAACAAGCACAATAATCAACCAAGACTAAAAAATAGCAAAGAAACTGCCATTATCTTTGTCAATCAAAGAGGCCATGCTCTAAGAAAGATGATGAGTAGAATACAAAAATGAGGACATGAACACTATCCTATCCTTCCCTACAACAACTTCAAAGGTAAAATTACATAATTAAAGCTCACAAGTTCCTCAGCTACCAAACACTCCACAGCACAGGAAAATATGTATTGTCATAGACTACTCTGTTTTAGTCTATTTGTTCCTTTGCAAACCCTTTGAACATTGTTGCACTTGCAGGTGTTGAAAGACTTATCTAATGTTGTAAGAGAACTGTTACAAATTAAGAGTTCTGATAGATCAGCAGTTTATTTTTACAAGGAAATCTTGAAGTGTGTTGTTTAGGAATCTGATGGGCCTAACAAATATTGGGACGGAACTTATTAGAGAAGGGCTAAAGGATGGTCAGGACCCAATTCTGCTAAGAGTGCACTGGAGAGAGGGGAACCACATGGGAATAATGTTGTGTGACTGACCAATAGTGGGAGTGCGTTTTTAGGGGGGGAGTGTGTGGGGATATCGAGTGGTTAGTAAGGAAAGTGAGTTGGGTCTCTCGAATACCTGGCTGGGTGATTTTTTCCTCAGTTGTTCTTGCTGTTCTTGAGTCTTTCTGTGTGAAAACTTTATGGTAGAAGGAAGTACTAGATTGTATTCTCTAATTTTCCCTATATTAAAGAGGATTCACAGTGAATATCTTCCATAATATTCTGTGTGATTTGCTGGCTCTAACACATTAGCATCAGAACAGTTACAGGGTGAAACAGTTGGAGAGTGTTAGAATATTAGGAAATAAATCAACTTTATTATTAGGATCCCTTGATTATTGTCCTCCTTGATTATAGGATCCTAATTATATAAGCTTTTTAGCCTTTATTGTAATTTATCTTAGTCCCTAAGTTTCTCTTCTATCTGCCTATATAAAGGCTCCTATGTACTCTCTTTTATTTATTGAGTTTAATAAGAGTGAATTTTATCCCTCTAAATTCAACATGGTATCAGAGTTAGGTCTGATTTTAGACTTACAGTAAACTCCAGCGCCTGGTTTGACCTACTCATTTCACCCAGGTATCACAGACACTATTCAACCTTCGACCTTTAGAAGTTAATCCTCATAGAATAGAGGAGACCTGAGAGGCGAGAGAGAGAGAGGGAGGCTCGAGCCTGAGAGAGAGGGGGAGACCAAACGACGACCGTGACTGAGAATGGTGGAGAGCACAGAAAGCGCAACTTTCATATCTAAGAGCGCACGATCCAGATCTACAGTAAGGGGGAGCGAGTGTCGCATCACAGCCACCACAGACGGAACCAGAGCCTGCCCGCCGATCGGATCGGATCATATAGATATCCCTTCAACACAACATAGGTCATCGAAAGGATCTCGAAGACCCACCAAAGCACCAAAGCCGGGATCTTTCAGAAAATGGATTCCTATTCGAAGAGTGCATAACCGCATGGATAAGCTCACACTAACCCGTCAATTTTGGATCCAATTCGGGATTTTCCTTGGGAGGTATCAAGAAGGAATTGGAATGTAATTGTAGTGAAATAAATCAGAATGTTATATTATTCATGATAAACATATGGGTATTTATACAAGAGGGAGGAGCCTATACATAAAGGCTCATAATGATGATTATATGTGTAATCCCTAATTATATGTGATATGATTGGGATCTGATTACAATCCCATGATTTCAGATGTATACATTAATACTAATATATTATTTCCTAACACTCCCCCTCAAGTTAAAGCATAGATGTTAATCATGCTCAACTTGTTACAATAAAACATAATATAAATAAGTCCAGACAAAATAATTTTCTTCCTAAGAACATTTTCACCCAATTTTCACACACTCCCCATCAAGCTGAAAGTAGCTTGAATGTGAGCAGAAACTAATCACCAATAGCTTTCTTCTTCATGAGATCTTGGATCAACCAGCAAGTTCAGGCATAGCCAATAATAGTTCAACCAAATGTCACACCAATGACATTCAAAAAGTTACAATCCAACCGCTTCACCAAGAGCTCAACCAACAGAAGGTATGAAACAAGAGTAGAAGCCGCAACAAATGGTCTCACTAAGGACAAACACCTCACTAGAGGCAAAGCAAGGAACGGGTCACAAAAGGACCACCAAATTCCTCACCATAGGATGCAAAGCACAGCAGATGCCAACAAAATTACCCAACCACAAGCACGGCATTCAAGACAAAAGAGCAATTCACAAACGTGTTGGAAAACATAACAAACGAAGAACCCAGCCACTAGAAACAAGTGAACGTTCACAAAACGAAATGCCGACTATGCTGAAATAGTAGAAACAATTGAACTCAGTCTCACAGCGCAACCTTCAAGGCAAAGAACCGGCCTACACATACCGAGAATGAAGGCTCGACATCGGAAAAACAGAGCATGACCAGAAAATAAGTGCAGCAACCAAATGACAACAAACGTCACATTAGTGACCAAATAGAAGCAATAGTCACCCCAGTGACTAAATTACACTTCCACAACCAGAAAGCAAAGAACCTCCAAACAAGGAGGTGCGCAACTTTCTTCTCTCCTCTGTGAATAGTGACGAGACGGTCACTGTTCATGAAACAGCACCACGGAATAGCACCAAAATAGAGATGACACGAACACACACTGGAAATTCACAAGTTCGCCGGAATCTGGAAACGTGTGCCGGAAACTGAAAATCTTGTAGGAAGTTAGATCCTCACCGGCACACACACTGTGACTGGCCACTGTGGTTGCTGTCTCAGAACCAAAAAAGACAGAACACCCAAAGAACACGCTCCGGATGGCCACTGTTACTGTTCACACTACAGTAACACCGGCCACCGAAAAAGAAAAGCTGAAATTGGCCAAGAACAATCCCTTAGCTCTGATACCATGTAGTGAAATAAATCAGAATGTTGTATTATTCATGATAAACATATGGGTATTTATACAAGGGGGAGGAGCCTATACATAATGGCTCATAATGATGATTATATGTGTAATCCCTAATTATATGTGATCTGATTGGGATCTGATTACAATCCCATGATTTCAGATGTATACATTAACATTAATATATTATTTCCTAACAGTAATAATATCGGATTTATACATGAAAAGGGAAAGATATTAGATCCTATGTTTTGATGATAACAAAGCTTAGAAAGGTTTTGCATAGAATTTGAATGATGAACAAAGTAATTTGAACAATAACATATCTCTATTTTGAAAAATCTGTAAATCTGTTATATCACTCGAGTGACAAGAATTCATCACTGCAAGTGATCACTGGAAGTTGAAAAACAGACCACTCGACTAATGTGATAGATCTTTAGATAAATCATCAAGGTAATCTCTCCAATGAAATAGTTTCACAAAAGAAGATCATTCGAGTAATCAATTGAGTGATGTATTAAAATCCATCACCAACATTCATCTAATGATCAGTGCTACAAAATTTTCAAAGGACCACTCGAGTGATAGGTTAAAATTCATCACTGGCACACCACTCAAGTGATTTGTTCCAATGATGCTGATCTGAAGTACTTTAATGAAAAAGTCACTCGAGTGACCACTCGAGATCACTAGAGTGACCACTCAAATGATGAAACAGAGTATCACTAACACAACACTGCAGTGATACTGGAAGTGTTCTGAAATTGAAACATATTTTGAGTATAAAATCACTCGAGTGATGTGTTAAAACAACATCACTAGCAGAACACTCCAAAGATGTGATCAAGTGATATGCTTTTCTGAAAAATTATAAGAAACAAGATCACCCGAGTGACCCTATAACTCTTCATCACTAGCTAATCACTCAAATGTGATCGAAAAAATCACTTGAGTGACCCAATTTTGTGCATCACTAGCACATCACTCCAGTGATATATCCAGTGCTCATAAATATTTTCAAAAGTGTCAAGAGAGGATCACTCGAGTGGTCACTCCAGTAATGCTTTCCAAGAAAACAGAGCAATGCTTTGAAACTTTTTAACTCACTGGAATGATTATTATTATCAAATCAGAGGTATCATCACTCTCTGTATTGTATTATTAGGTAATGAGGATTACAACATACTTATAAGAGAAGTAAGGGAGAACCAAGGAGATAAAATAAGAAATACAATAAAGCCTAATTAAGACTAATAAATCAGTAATTAAGGTCCTACAATCAAATCCTATAATCAGATCACTAATCAAGGGATCCTAATAAATCAGTAATTAAGGTCATACATTAGCAATTATCTTGCATGCACTGTTTGGTATCGTCTGCTACTGGGATTCCGCAGAATCTCACCCTCCACTACCAACCAATAGACAGGTGAGCACAGGAAGAGAAGTGCTGCACAAGGTTTAAGGAGGGAGTGTTACTTGAAGGTGGCCCAATGGAGGGACAGCTTGAAGAACTGAGGGCGACAGTGTTTAGTTTGTTTTTAACTTTCACTGTCTGTAAATGAATGTAAAGGGGTATAAACCCTAGGAATCCCCTGTTATGTAATCAAAATTTATTTTCCGCTGTATCAGTATAACAAACTATTTCTGATTTTGCCACACTACTGCGTAAGTTTAAGGTAAAGAATGTTGGCACCCAAGCAGGTGTGACATATGGCAGAGTCAATATGTTCAATTGTGTGAATCCATCAATTGATGAAGGAGGTTGGTTTCACCATGTCATTGCCAGCGAAGTTGTGGTTTGATAATAAAGTTGCTCTACACATAGCTTCAAATTCTTTGTTTCATGAACGAACAAAACACATTGAGATCGAGTGTTACTTTGTTCAAAAAAAGATCAAGGAGAACTTTATTTCTAGAGGGAATGGCGATCTAGCGACTAATTCGGTGATCTACTTACTAAGTCCTTGAATAGGACCCAAGTTGACTACCTTTGTAACAAGTTGGGTAAATCAATATCTCTGCTCCAAATTGAGGGGGTGTTAAGATATGATATGTTTAGATTTGATTTAATACTCTTCTGGTATATTTTCTGTACAAATCCTTCTCTAATAGACTAATACACAAGTTATTCAAATCCTATGTCTCTAAACCTACAATTACTAACCTCGGGTGCAAGTTCATCCAAAGGCAAAGGCGTGGAGGCGGAGAAATATTTTAGAATCCTCTATTATACCAATCCTGCAAAGTCTTTGGATATGGACTTATAAATTATTTTGATAACTCTAGTGCTGTAAATAAATGATATTGGGGTTGTATTACTCAACTAGAACTTGTTTGTAAGCTTAAGCAAATGATACAAGTTCCTACATATATAAACATGGCATCTCAAACGAACCTGGCCCTGTAATTTGGAACACTCAAAATGAGTCCTGATTCATGTCAATTGGATGTGTATGCTATGAAATAAGATTTTTTAAAGATTGGGTTAAAAATCTGGGTGAAATTCTTTAAATATGCTTTTATCTCAACAGGCCAAAAAATGACAGACTTGTGATTGTAGTTTCAATTAGATATCACGGAAAACTATTAAAATGAAACAACAAATAGAAAAGAAACATAATTTTAACATATTTATCATACTTACTGCTATATAGTTTGTAAGCGAAGGATGATATAACACAGCTTTCCGTGGGTTAGCTGGTAATGTAGGATCAACAATATCCTGAGGAAACCCCATGTGGCCAGACCCAGGAGCCCCATTCTGACTAAGCTTTGAATTAGATTGATAAAAAGAGCCACCAGGTTCCCACTCCAAACATTGAAGCATTCTAAATGTGTCAATTGTGAGCTCTGAAAATTTTACCTGCTTAGAGATAAAATAGAAATATAGAATCAAGGAAAACATTTACAAAACATCTTATATGCAGTGGAAAAAGTTACTTCATTGATTGAAACATTTTTCACAAATATTAATTTTTTCCTTACAAGTATTCTTCTTCATTACAAGCGGAAGCATAGAGATCCTGAAATATCTCACCTCATTATGATGGAAGCTGCTCAATAGAGCATCTTGTAATTTTAGATGTCTCTTTGAGATTGATGGAGCAACATGTGGTAAAGTATCTGGATGAGGATCCAAAACAAGACTATATCTCAAAGGCCTGATATTCATAAAAGTTGTGTCAGCTTTCAAAAATCTGATTGCTTCTTGAACCACCAGCTTCCATTCTTTAAAATCATTTTCCTGCCACCAAAAATGTTTTGAGATTATTTCCAAAAAATCTGCTAATTTATGTCTATTAGAACAGGTTCCATAGAGCAACAGGTTACTGTTCTCATTGATTGCCCCTCGGTTTTGCATTTTGGATGCTCTAAGTCTAAAGATGCATTACAATGTCACTTTCGTGCAGCTATGAAACGTAGTTTAGAAGGTTTATTAACAAGAAGTTAACCCAGCTAAGTGTAAAATATAAACATAAGCAAATGTGAAAGAAGCAACTCATCATAACATGAAAACATATAGGTAAAATTATACAATGAGAGTACTTTTTATCTCCATCTCAATGACAATGGACATATTTGCACAGCTTCTAGCATGTTAGTAAACACGTTAGCTACACAGTGTATGACATATATGGACTCTTTAGCATAAGAATCTTACTTTAGGCTAGAATCTTCTACATTATTCTGTTGTATTTAGCGCAACCGCATGTTCTTTAACTCATCAAATTAATAAATCACCTTACATATTCAAACAATCTACCTCTAAAATACAAATTTGTCTTAGAAGAATATTACATTAATTTAGATAACAACACTTTATATTTAAAGAAAATAATTAAATTCAACATTTTCCAACAGGAACTTGTAAAAAAGCCACTGCATTTAACAGAAGGGCTAATGCAAAGTTCGGATATAGTACTCACAGATTTTACATCACTGTTGTGATGAACATCCTGTTGACAAACAGAGTAGTGATGTAGAAATATATCTAAGATAAAGAAACTGATCTTTTGTAAAAGAGAAGACAAACCAAATATGAGAAACATATATACAAACCAAATATGAGAAACATATATCAATAATCCATTAAATTACACAGAAACATGTGCACATTAGAATTTTACAAACCTGGAATGTCCGCTTACATTCATCAGCTAATAATTTAATCTGATTAACCAATTGCTGCACCATTTCTCTCCGGTTTGAAACCAAACAAACCATCAGGAACCGAGCTAGAAACCTCAATTGTTTGTTTGCAATATTCACATCCTGAAATAATCCCTCTTTGAAATACTCCCGAGTCAATATGGCTTCATAGAATATATATGACTCAGATAGATAACTCCCATCACTTGTTCTCATGTACTGCCCAAAATACAGTTGCCCAATGCGAGATGCAATTTCACCAATCTCCCACCTCTTAAGCCCAGATTCCACCAGCTTCTGTCGATGCTCCTGTTGAAACTTCCACAACTGTGTGTAAATCTTAAAGACCTTACAAAAGTACGTGTCATACCTAAAAACAAAGCCACTAGCAAATGTTCAGCCTTTCATAGATGGCCACACATATCAAACAGGGCAGATCCCTATCTATTATCAAGCAATTTTCTTTTGATCATCATCAAGCTTTAGCTAGGCAACGAACAGTGTTTATATTCCAACTGAATAAAAATAACGATAACAGAATGAATATAGATCGTTAAATTACGGTTTAGTTCTCATATTTATTAGCCAAAACTTCTAATAACAGAACAAGTAAGAAAAGCTGGCAAGTTAAGCATGGTAAAAAAGGAACAGCACAATCTCGTAGTCATCCGGAGAGAAACTATTCAAAGAGGAATATAACTTTCAATATCCCAGAGTTGCCCAATGCTTATTTTTCATCCGATTCATACAACAAATTATAAAATTAATTTATAATTTATTCCTATCATAACAGTTCTCGATGAAGACAGAGAAATTTTCCCAGGTGCGAATCTTCCCCGGAAGTAAGCAAAAGAAAGATCATGCAAGAAAGAACAATGTCAACAAATTGACATTGAACAAAACCTGGTACGCTGGTAATAAGGCAAATCCCTGATCTTAGAGAACTTCTTGTCAGCTTTATCAACCAGAGTCCAGAACACTTCGCTTACTGAAATGTTGCTGCTAGTGGTAGCGCTTTGTTGATGCGACATTTTCGAGCTCGAATGTTTACATAACGTGATTCATATTGCGAGAAACTTAGGGTGATGAAGACGATGGGGGCGAAGGAAAGAGAAAACAGACGAGAAGAACAGCGAGTGTGACGACGGCGGACAAAATCCGCGGAGTGTGGGCCCGCGGCAAGTTGGGGTTTTTGTTTCTACAGTAGGGGTCAAATGGAGAATTTGCTGGACAATTATAAAAACTACCTTGTCTTCCTGATTTCCGGCCTTAGCCATCCTGTTTTTGTTTTTGTTTTTGTTTATCAAGGTTATTAAAGTCTAACTGCCTCAAGAGTCAACAGATTATATTGGAGTTAACTCAAGATATAGACCAGTAAAAGAAGTGAAAATTCTAGAGTTATCAATATGAAATTTTGAATAAGATTAAAAATAATAAATTAAATTTTAAAAAATAAACAATATTGACACCAGGTTGGGATCACTTGGACATGGCATGGTGCCCAGTTTCCGGCTCTAATTGGCTAGTCTGGTCCTAGTTTAATACCCCTAGAAATTATTATTAAAACTTATCAAAATTGCTATCCTTTTTTTTAATTCCATTTTTCTTATTTCAGCATAACTTATTGAGATCTTTTTTTTTTAATTCCATTTTTCTTATTGCAGCAAAATTTAACAAGGTTTGGAAAAAATGGTATCGTTTAATTGATGGTTGTATGTAAACAACCATAAAATATGGTTCACATTTATTTGACGGTTGTTTATAAATAACTGTAAACTATCATATATCTCACGGTTGTTAATAATAAGCATTAAGTATTTTAGTCTTTAACAAATCTCTCTGAGACCCATTTTCATACAACATTTGAAACTTACAAGTTATAGAGAGATGACTCCCAACACCTTCGACAACTCTATTCCAACTTCTACACCGCCATTTTGCTCTCCTCCTATCACTTCCATGGTGGTTTTACTCCTGTCTTTGCCTTCAATCTCCTTCGTAGCTCTCCTTTGTCGTTCGTAGCTTCATGGGTTTCTTGGGTTCTAGAATTATTATGGGTTCATGGGTGCTCCTACTAGAGGCATCTAGGTTGGTTTCTTCTTTTGGGATTCGTGCGTTCGGTTTTTGAGATTGTCTCTTCTACTAAAGGTGATTTTAGTTTAGTTTCTCCTACTAGTGGTTTTTGAGCTTATTGTTTTCGATTGATTTGAGTAAAGAGTGTGTAAATTGTTGAGATCCGTACATGCTGCAGAATTAAAATTTACGAATCCCAAAAGAGGATCGCTCAACCGCGTTTAAATCAAGGTTAAGAAAAGGAACCGAAACGTACCTATACGAATTAACGAGCGTCTCTTTCGATTTGAACACGTGGGCTACCTACTCGATCAATAGGAGCAGACTCTGCGAATCTCCTCCCTCTACCGGTATCTACACAAATAGCCTTCAACACCGACGGCAGCTGCTAGCGCCCTTCGCATTTTCGCGTCTCTATTTTCTCTCTAGGGTTTCTCGCGCTTTCTAATTCATCCGTCTACTTAATACGACTAGATCAATATCTATTATAGGGTTTCTAAAACCCTAATAAACCGTATTAAAATATTCAAAATTAATCCAATCAATTTTGAAATTCAAATTTCAATTAAAATAATATATTAATTAAATCTATCAAATAAATCTAATCTAATATATTTATTTAATCCAATTATAAGCCTACATATTTAATTTATCTTTATAAATTAAATATGAGATATGATATCTTTTTATTTAATTAAATATGAGATACTATATCTCAATTTAATTAAATCGAAATACTATATCTTTATTCGAAAATTAAATCGAGATACAATATTTCAATTTATTATAGTTATTTAATTTATCAAATAAATTAAATACTATATATAATGATATTATTATCTATAAATAATATCATTATTAACTTAATTTAATATAATATATATATATATATAATATTCATTGTAGATTAAATACAGTATTCATTAAATCTTAGACATATCTAAGATTCAATGAATTTGGACACTTTTGCTCGTGTTGGGCTATTCTTGTGTGCAACCCCCGCAGCCCATACGATGAGATTGGCGATTGAGCGAAGCATCTTGTACCAACCCACAAGTTGCAAGCGGCCTCTAGCAAAACATTGTGACTGCCCAATACATATGGGGATCGATGATACGATATAACCTATCGTACAACCATGTCACGTCCTTTTTGTCACACGATAATTTGGTCAAGGATGAGGCATGGATAATGTCAACTTCCTGTTCTTGACCACTACTACTTTCTCGATTCTTGAGTAATCTAATAATTGAAATGGAAACTCTTTTCCATCGTATTATGGCCATACATTTCTCAGACTCACTCATCGAGGGGCCCAGTATTATCTCTCTACAAATGTGAGGGACTAATTCCATCTTGACCATTCACATTACTCTGCATGAGAACCATTGATCCTGATCCAAGCTTTTATCATCACCCGGTCAAATGTGACTTTTGACTAGGTCAAAGAGCAACGACTCATCATGTAGGAATCCATGATGATCTCAGGTCAAAGGGCGTTGTGACACGGTTATACATGAGAAAAGCTTATGACTTAATCCATGCAGCTTTCTCATAGTGTGTCGGTCCAGCACCTTGTACTCCTACAAGTGCCCATGACTTTGATTCATATCTCCTTACCTCATCAAAGTCATATTGGTCTTACTTCATCTTCGCTCCCGCGTAGGACATTTAGGATAATCTATAAGATATATCCAGGGATACAGTTATCACTATAAACATGCAAATGAAATGATAACTCAATGGAGAATACTTTAAATGACATTAATGTTTAAAGTACAATGACTTGCCCCTAGGGCATAATTTCCAACACCATTATACTGGGTCTTTGAATTTTTCAAACAACAGCCACATGTATTCCGTGGGAGGTTTGATGATGCAGAAGACTGGATCTTGCATCTTGAGAAATTTTTTCAAGTTTTAGAATGTCCTGATGAAAGGAAAGCACAGTTAACCATCTATAAACTTGAAGGTGATGTTGACCGTTGGTGGCGCAATACAGAAACAACTCTTCATATCCAAAATATCCCTATCACATGGGAACTATTTCAGGAAAAATTCAATGATCAGTATCAACCTTCTTCTATTCAAATTGCAAGAGAATATGAATTTCTGAATATTAAACAGGGCGACAATGAGCCTTTCGAGGAATATTATGCCATATTTACTCGTCTATCGCGTTATTCTGCTTATCACAGGAACCCTAATGCCAAAAGCAATTTAGCAGATGTCTTACTTCGTGGGTTGAAATATGAAATCAGAGAAAAGTTAATTGCTCGACAATTTCATATGTTGAATCAAGCTGTTGAGGAATGAAGAATAGTCGAAAGAAATTTCAATGACTTGCCTGCCTCCAGAAATGCATCTAACCGCGACGACTCTAGTCTTGAAGGTCCTTCTTAGAAACACAAAGGACCGTGGTCTGGTAATTGCAATAATAATAAGAAGCCTTTTAGATCTGGCCAACGCAACTTCAAGAGGCCTGTGGAGCCTTAAAGATGCAATAAATGTGGAAAGACTCATCCTGGAACTAACTGCAACGAACAATCTGTATGATTTACTTGCCATAAGCCTGGACACTATAGTTGAGAATGCCCATAATAGAAGACGGAGAGGAGACCTCAGAACCATGGGAGAGTCTTTGCCATGACCAGAGACGAGGCATAGAAATCACCTGAGTTGATTCAAGGTACGGTCTACATTTATGATCACTTGTTGCATGCATTATTTGATACTGATGCTAGCCATTCATTTATTGCATATGATTGTGTGAGACGTTTGAAATTGCATGTTCTTAACTTACCTTACCTTATGATTTGAATGTGTCTACACCCTTAGGGGCTAAAATTACTGATGTTTGTTTGAATTGTGTGGTAAATGTGAATGGGCGTGAGACAACAATTGATCTAATCTGCTTACCTTTATGGGAGATCGATGTGATATTGGGCATAAATTGGTTGACAACTAATAATGTGATTATGGAATTTGGGAATAGAAAGATCGTTTACCTAGAAACTCAAAGAAACTCTAACGCTAAAGTCAGCCTTAATTTTCTTTTGGCCGCTGAATCTGAAAGATGTGTTAAACAGGGTCGCCAAGGGTATGTAGTATTTTTTTCAATACAAGAAGAATTTGAACTCTTACCGAATCAAATACCGGTAGTAAAAGAATTCCCTAATGTGTTCCCTAACGACATCAGTGGATTACCTCCGGAGAGAGAAGTGGAATTTGCTATTGATTTGATGCCTGGCACTGGATTGATTTCCAAAACACCCTACAGAATGGCACCCAATGAGATGGCAGAATTGAAAAAGCAAATTGAAGAGTTGCTTGAGAAAGGTTTCATTAGACCAAGTGTTTCACCTTGGGGAGCTCTAGTTCTATTTGTGAAAAAGAAAGACGGGAGCTTGTGACTCTGTATTGATTACAAGGAGTTGAACAAGGTGACAATTAAAAATAAATACCTACTTCCCATGATCGATGATCTTTTAGATTAGTTATCTGGTTCCTGCGTATTCTCAAAAATTGATTTACGGTTTGGATATCATAAGTTATGAGTTAAAGCGAGGATATTCCGAAGACTGCCTTCAGGACCAGATATGGGCACTATGAGTTCCTGGTGATGCCATTTGGGTTGACAAATGCTCTTGCAGTTTTCATGGATTATATGAATCGTGTTTTTCGACCTTACCTGGATCAGTTTGTTGTAGTATTCATTGATGACATACTAATCTATTTAAAGAGTGAAGCAGAGCATGAAAATCATCTGTGACTAGCATTAAATATTCTAAGAGAGAAGAAACTCTATGCCAAATTTAGTAAATGTGAATTCTGGCTTTGGGAGTTAAATTTCTAGGCCATGTGATTTCTAAAGAAGGTGTTGCAGTGGATCCTAGTAAAGTGGAAGCAGTACTAGACTGGAAAAGACCGAAATCTGTAGCTGAGATTCATAGTTTTCTAGGTCTTGCGGGGTATTATCGCCACTTTATACAGAATTTTGCACGGATTGCATCGCCGTTAAGAAAGCTTCCCAGAAAGAGCCAATCATTTGTATGGGATGCACAATGTGAGGAGAGCTTCAGTGTGCTGAAGGAGAGGCTTACATCAGTACCTGTGTTGATTATCCCAAATTCGAGTGAGACCTACATGGTCTATAGTGATGCTAGGTTGCATGGATTGGATGTGTCCTGATGCAGCAAGACATAATTGTGGCCTATGCCTCTCATCAGTTGAAGCCTCATGAGTTGAAATATCCTACACATGATTTGGAGCTGGAAGCGATTGTGTTTGCTTTGAAGATATGACGACATTACCTGTATGGCACTATTGTTGAATTGTACTACGACCACAAGAGTCTTAAATATTTGTTTGAGCAGAAGGAACTAAATATGTGACAGCGCAGATGGATGGAATTGCTTAAAGATTACAATCTGAAAATTAAATATCATCCGGGTAAAGCTAATGTTGTTGCAGATGCATTGAGTCGGAAAACTGTGCAGGTAGCATATATGATAATCAAAGAGCAAAAGTTTCTAGAAGATTTTCGTGACTTGAATTTATCGAATCAAATATTTAGAAATGTGAGTGCACCTCATAAAGCCTACATTGCTAATCTCCTTGTTAGCCATGAGGAGAATGATCTAAAATCAAAAATAGAAGAAGCTCAAGTGCGAGATGAGCGAGCGAAGTCTATCCCAGAAATGATATCTCGTGGTGAATCATCAGATTATGATCTCTCACCGAGTGGGCTAGTCCGATACAAGAAACGAATTTATGTGCCGCCAAAAGATGAATTAAGGCAGAAGATACTAGATGAAGCTTATAAAAGTAAGTATACTATCCATCCAGGAGCAATTAAAATACACCAAAATTTAAAATCATAATTTTGGTGGCCTGGTATGAAGAAAGATGCAACTCGATATGTTGCCAAGTGCTTAACTTATCAGAAAGTTAAAATTGAGCATCAACAACTGGGAGGATTTCTACATGGACTAGAAATTTTTGAATGGAAATGGGAAGAGGTTACCATGGATCTAGTAGTGGGTCTACCTAAGATTAGATATTATGATGCCATCTGGGTGATTGTTGATTGACTCACTAAATCAGCTCACTTTATCCCGATTAGTGTGAATTATTCTCCTGAGAAATTGGCAAAGATCTATATCAAGGAGATAATACACCTCCATGGTACACCGAAGAGCATTATTTCTGACAGGTATCCTCAATTCACTTCCCGATTCTGGCAAGCATTACATGAAGCAATGGGGACGAAGTTGAAATTCAGTACAGCTTACTATCCCCAGATAGACGGTCAGTCAGATAGGACTATCCAGACACTTGAGGATATATTACGAGCTTGTGTCTTGGATTTTAAAGGAAGTTAGATATCGACTATCCCTATCATTCATGGCTCCTCATGAAGCCCTATACGGGAGAAAATGTAGATCACCTATTTGCTGGACAAAATTATCCGAGAGCCATAATTAATTTGATTCGGAAGAAAGCTAAGTCAAAAGAGCTACGATACATTGTTCCTTTTGAGATATTATTGGAGTTGGGAGAGCCATAAAACGAAACGCTGGAGTCCACGATACATTGTTTATCAATTGGACCGAGTAGTTTATCAATTGGCTTTGCCTCCAAACCTCAGTAAACTTCACAATGTTTTCCATGTTTCTCAACTGAAGAAGTATCGGATGGACCCAAAACTTATCTTGAAATACGAAGATGTTGGTGTTCAAGATAACCATACTTTCGTAGTTGAACCAGAACGAATTATTGATCATCAAGAAAAGTAGCTCTGACGAAGAAGTATTCCTTCTATTAAAGTAGTCTGGAAGGGATTATCTCCTAGAGAGGTGACGCGGGAGATAGTTGAGGACATGAAGAAACGTTATCCTGATTTTATGTCTCGAAGTATGATTATTGTATGGCTTTCGAGGATGAAATTTATTTTACAAGGGGAGAAATGTAACACCCCTATTTTCATAATCAATGTACAAAGTGTGAATTAATGAAAAATTGAGAGGGTTTTGGCTAAAATTAATTTTTTTTATTGTCATGGAACCTTTTTAATTTAGTTAAACAACCAAAATAATATATTAAGCAGATGAATTTAATGACTTTGTGACAATGTGAAAGTCACTATAGTTGTGACCAAATTTTTGAACCAATAAGCAAGGAGGATGAGGAGTTGTTTTAATTAAATTAGGGTCAATTAAGGGTAAGTTGACTTGTCAAAATTTTTAAGTGCCTAAAGGACATTAGAGAACAAAGTATTGGACCTCTAATAAGGTCAAAATTTCACCCCAAATCAGCTAAAAAGGGAATCAAAATGCAATGCTAAAAGTACAACACATAAAGCCAATTTTGCTAGGACTTTATGTAACATGATTGCAAGGAACTAAAGGCAACATTCTTGCCCCAATCTGACTAGGAATTTCGTCCAACCTAAAGGGAAAAGGAGACAAGAATGTTTTCTATGCAAAAATAATAATTGAAAGTCAAGGAGAATAAAATGATAATTGGACTTTGACTTAAGATTGAAGCCAACTAAGATTACATCATCAAGATGATGTACGATGGCTTATTGTGCAAGAGTCAAAGAGGCATTATAAAAGAAAAATTTCCTTCCCCAATAAACATGATGCGCCAGCCAAAGAGGAGAAGCAAGAGACCAAGCACAAAACTCACATGCTGGAATGCAAAGTCAAGGCAATTTACCCTAGTTGGACAAGTGGCAACTTAGGGACTAAAGTTTGACTTTTAGGTAGGCAATTTGTACAAG
Organism: Acacia melanoxylon; assembly: GCA_019022615.1. Lineage (NCBI taxonomy): Eukaryota > Viridiplantae > Streptophyta > Magnoliopsida > Fabales > Fabaceae > Acacia > Acacia melanoxylon. The sequence continues at coordinate 1,468,287 of JAFJYJ010000071.1, read as the reverse complement.
TGAATTAAAAGCAATTAAAAGTCAAATATTCTTGCCCTCCAAGTCACCCATTTCGTCCAGCCATAGTCAAGGAGGAAGGAAGAAGATTCAAATAATAATTAAGTTACAATAAAAAGTCAAAAAGGGTTGAAGTTTTTGGCCAATAAAAAAGGGACAACAAGGGCAAATAAAGGCTGCATTCTTGTACCAAAGGGAGACAAAATCTGATCCCTTTTCAACTGTTAAATTTTTGCCAGCCATGAGGACAAGGGAGCTAAAGTAAAAGTTAAACAATAATGATAGGGACTTAAAGTCATAAAGGCTTGGAGTTTGAAGCCAATAGGATTACACCAAGTATAAGACCTAAACTTAAGTCATAAGGGCTTATGGAACAAGCCAAAATATGACCTAAAAAAGGCAGATTTCGCTAGCCATGAAAAGGGCAAGAAAATTCAAGAATAACCTAGAGAAAGAGTAGGAAACAAGCCAAAAACCCAAGTCAAGCCAAAGGACCAATGGAAATTAACTTGTACATATATTTTAGATAGAAAATGATGATTATTTAAGGACCTCTTTCCCCTTATTTTGGCTACCTAAATTGTGAAAAAGAGAGAAGGGAGAGTAAAGAGAGAACTTTCACACAAAGAATAAGAGAAGGCATACAAGGTGAAGATTAAGGGAAGTAGGTTTGAGATTAAGTCAAAATGGCCTTCTATCTTCTTCAATCTTCTTAAATATTCTCCAAGTTCTTATGAACAATTCTAGTGTGATGCTATGGAATCCTAGGCCAAGACCACAAAGGAGAATAAGGAGGAGGAAACTGAAGGAAAACAAAGCCACAAGCCAAGTAAGAATTCTTCCTAGCCTCTTGTGACTTTGTATTCTAGATTTTTGAATGATTTCCATGATAGTGGTTGATTAAAGAAGTGATGTTTCATATGGGGAGGCTCTGCCCCAATCATTAAAAAGGGTTATCAAGTGATTAAAGTTAAGATAATGGTACGAAAAGGAAGAATAAGCCAAGTGATGAATGAATATGAAGATAAAATGAAAGTTAATGTTGCTGTTCATAAGTTGGGATTTCGACCAGCTAAGTGTACACGAGGGTATGATGAGTTTTTGATATATTTGATGGTGCCAAAGTGTTTAGGATGAAATTTTGTGTGGGTACAAGGAAGGAACATGATTTTGGAACTCAAAAACCTAAGTTTTAAAGAAAACAGATATCTGCCAGTTTTGAGAAATCTTGGGCAGTCGTGCTTGAGAAAGGATTTTAAAATAGTAAATGAAGTCCAATGGCCATAAAATTTTACAGCCATAATGTAGACATTCCAGGCTTTAATTTGGTATATAATTTGTAATTTTTCGAGATGTCTACTAGGAGAAATGAATTTGTGAAAATAGCCCAGAAAACAGTAAAATCATGCGAATTTTTATGGGCTCTGAAAATATTTTTAATAAAAACTAGACATGTTAAGGGTTAAATGGCCACTGGAATCACGTTAATTGCATTTTTTCTAGAATTAATGATGATTTTTTGAAGTTGAGGCATGATTTTTGGAATTTCTTAATTTATGGTCGAATTTTCTGGAAATAAGAGGAAAGTTTGCAGAAGTGAATAAAATAAGATATATTTGTTTTATTTAGGTTCAGCACGTGTCCAGAGTAATATATGGGCACCGGGAACGATTTTATAAATTCTAGTCAATTATCAAGTAGTAATTGTTTACTTATATACTCTATGTGGCTTTTCTATGTTTGTTATGCCAAGATTGTGGAACATGTCTCATGAGTGGAACATGTGTTTGGGCTATAGGGCCTAGTAGGCTGTGTTTTCTTAGGTCGCTCTGAGCCGATGATGCATTCAGTGTTGTTGGGTTTGAGGCCGGGCTACTGTTGTTTTCCTAGCGCTATGGAACCGAGGCTTATGTTTATAGGTTGTCCGACATGTTTGTATGTTTCTGAATGCATGTGGTGTGCATTGCCTTCATTGATATTATGGTTTTCCTGATTGTGGATTGCATACATGCACTGCATATGTATTGTATATGAGTTTGACAGTTACTTTTGGATTCAATTTTGAATCCCAGACCATCCTAAAGACATAGGTGTTTCTGGTTGAGCTGTTTGGAGATTTGAGGTAAGGGCATGGAGCCTAGGAATGAAGTAATATGGAATGCCCTATCATCCTTTGTATTTTATAGAGTAAATACCATTTTGGGTCCCCGACAAAAAACACGGACCCCATTTTAGTCCTAGGGACTAAAATGAGACTTTTTTATGGACTAAAAAGTGCTTTTTGGAAATTTGCGAGGGACCAAAATGTTCACCAATCGACCCTTATTTGTCCTTTTCAGGGACTAAAAAGGGCATTTCTTTGTGTGAGGGACCAAAATGGGGTCCGTGTTTTTTTCTAGGGACCCAAAAGGGTATTTACTCTATTTTATATTTTGGACGACTCTATAAATTTACCTTCTGCCCAGCTTTTATTTTGGATTACTGTACCCTAACCTTATGAGGACTATTTACTATTTATTCTTCGCACTTTTACCAGTATTACGTAATTATCCAAACTGATCACATGCTCTGCTGCGTAACACTCTGATGAATGTGAATATGGAATAATTAACTAAGCGAAAGGTAACAAATAAAATCGGTCCCTCTATCCGCAACCTGAGAGGGTAAGGCCGGTAGGGTTGTAATACTCTGAGCAGTGAGATACAAATTGTTGAAGTTAAGACATGTGTTTGGAAAACTCAATGGACACCTTGGACGGTTTTGGGAATTGGGAATAAATGGAAAGTGATAAATTGCTGAAACCAATTTTTCCAAAAACTATACTTAATCATGAGTTAATAGGTTTTTTATCCACCAAAATTGGATGCCTAGAATTCCATATATGAATTTTTAAAGATAAGTCATGAATTCTGGAAGCTTAACTGAACAGTAAGGGTAATTTTGGAAACTGGGACTGACCTAACATGTTCTGACCTTTGATAATATATATATATATATATTTTTTTTTTTTTTGTGAAAATGGACTTGCCTATGAACACGTTATAATTGACAACACATTATTTCAATTTTGGTGCATTTGATTATGAATTTTTGAAGTTGAAAAAAATTCTGGGAATTTGAGGTTAAATCCAAGAGTAAGCAAATTAAGGGGTAAAGTTGTAAGGTTAATACAACTTTGTTAAACATTCATTTTCCCTGGTTGTAAAGTTATGGATATGTTTTTAAGGCTACAAGGAGAATGAAGGAACTTCGAGCAACCCTAACGGTTATAGGGGAACTCGAGTAAGGACAGTAGTCCTTAAAAGGTATTGGGCTTACCTTACTTGCATGTATTTGATATTATTGCTTGTATGTATATGTTTGATTGTTATACTTGCTTGCTATGTTTAACATACTTGAATGATTGAAGCTCTGTTTATGATTATGCTATGGCCATGAGTATGATGCATGAAGCATTGAGCATGCAGATATGTCATTATGTTAACATGAACTTGTGCAAGGAAAGTATATCATACATTAGCATTTATCTTGCATGCACTGTATTGGTATTGTCTGCTACTAGGATTCCTTAGAATCTTACCCTCCACTACCAACCAATAGGCAGGTGAGCACAAGCGAGAAGTGCTACTCAAGGCCCAAGGAGGGAGCGTTGCTTGAAGACAGCCCAATAGAAGGATAGTTGAAGAACCAAGGGACGACAGTGTTTAATATGGTTTAGTTTTCCCTGTCTATAATGAATGTAAACATATGTAAATGGGTATAAACCCTGGGAATACCCCTGTTATGTAATCAAATTTAATTTCCGTTATATCAGTATAACAAACTATTTCTGATTTTGCCATACTACTGCATAAGATTATGGTCAAGAATGTAGGTAAAATTAGAAATATTTCGTTATACTGATACAACGAAAATTAAATTTGATTACATAACAGGGTATTCCCAGGGTTTATACCCCTTTACATTCATTTACAGACAGTGAAAATTAAAAATAATATTAATCACTGTCGCCCCTCGGTTCTTCAAGTTGTCCTTCTGCTAGGCCGTCTTCAAGTTGTCCTTGAGCTTCGTGCAACACTTCTCTCATGTGCTCACCTGTCTATTGGTTGGAAGTGGAGGGTGAGATTCTGAAAAATCCCAGTAGTAGACAATACCAAACAGTGCATGCAAGATAAATGCAAATGTATGATATACTTGCCTTGTACAAGTTCATGTTAACATAATGACATTTTTGCATGCTTAATGCTTCGGGCATCATACTCATAGTCATTGAAGATGGAATATCACTTAGAGGGGGGGTGAATAGGTGATTACAAAAATTCTTTAGCTAATTAATCAAGAACACCAAAGACAGAAACAAAGATATGAACAGAAAGACACAAGAGATTATTCTGGTTCGGTCAAACTCTTCGACCTACGTCCAGTCCCCAGAACTCCTGGGATTTCCACTATCTTTCAAAGACAATTACAATTACACACTGTACTTGGATGATCCTCTCACTAGGACTCACTCCCCCTTACAAGCTGTAATTGTACACCCACACTTAAGATTCTACAACCTTAAGATTTTACAAAACAATAATCAAAATAAGTGTTTAGAAACTCCTCACGAGTAGATAAAAGATAAACACTAAAGTACACAGAAATATCCGAAGATATTAGCGAAGTTAATGAAACAGTAGATTGCTATAAATTTGAATTGAATGCACAACGTTTCGGTAGGTGGTGAATTCAATGCTTCGGGTATTTATAGTTGTTGCAATTAATGACCGTTGGTGAAGCTTGAAGATTAACCGTTGAGACTCATAAATATAGCCGTTAGACAGATGAGGCTTGATAATCACTTTCGCCGTTAATGATCCAAGTGGATTTGAGCCGTCACCATATTCTTTCATTCCTTTGTTTTGCCAGTTGTGAAATAACATTAATTGCACAGATGGAATAGCAGCAAAAACTTTAGAATGATCAGAGGATTGGTTGTTGTGAATATGACTAGATTTGGGAACTGCATTAAATGCTTCTCTGTCACATAATTTGCTTTATGGTAATTTGTTGATAATCCATGATATAATCATCTGAAACTCATTAGCAAACTGATTAAAAACAATTAGGAATAGTAATGAGTGATGATATGAAGAAATGAAATCACACAGGATGATTTAGAATTTACGAAGACGGTGATTTTGAAGACAAAGAATATTAACTTTCAGTTAAAGAGTTGATGCCTTGAGGAAGTGACTCGAGGCAATAAATTATTTGACTTGAGTCAGGTTTGTTTCAAAGAGTTGAAAGCGCAAGTTGAAGGAAATTGCAACTTGACTAAAGGCAAAAATAATTGACTCTAGTTAGTGACTAGAGGTAGTCACTTGATATTCAAGAGTCAAAGACTTTCTCTTCGTAAAAGACGAGTTGCAGGTTTAACTTGAGTCAAATGACTAATTGCCTTGAGCTAATGACTTGAGGCATTAGCTAGATATGCAAAAGTAAAAAAACGATACCTTTTGAAAAATGCAAGTTTGAACGCTTTAACTTGAGGTAAAGAGTTAATTGCCTTGAGTCAATGACCTGAGGCATTAACTCGATACTCAAGAGTAAAAAATGATGGGTTCAAAAAATTAAGATTAAAACACATGACTCGAGGTAATTAAATAATTGACTGGAATTAAAAAGAGTTTATTTAAAAACATTTCAAATATTTAACTCGAGGCAACCCCGGCTTTAACTTGAGGCATGTAAACTTCAACTTATCAACTCCAAGGCAAAACCATTTTAACTTGAGGCATATGAGATCAAAACATTTTTCTTTTAAATAAAAAACATCACATGACTCCAGACATGCAGACTTTAACTCGAGGCATCCCGGGCAAACTTTCAAACCATTATAGATTCAAGTTAACTATATAAAACATGATTTAACCTTGAATCTATTAATTTAATTACATTATAATTGTTATCATCAAAACATCAAAAACATAGAGAACTAACAGTCATAGCATAATCATAAAAAGAGCTTCAATCATTAAAGTATGTTAAATATAACAACCAAGCATAGGAATCATACATATACACATAAGCAATAATATAAAATACATGCAGGTAAGGTAAGCCTACTACCTTAAGGATTACTGTCCTTACTTGGGTTCCTCTTTCGACAACCGTTAGGGTTACTTGAAGTTCCTTCATTCTCCTTGTGGCCCTAAAGACATAACCATACCTTTAGAACCAGGGAAAATGAATGTTTATTTTCCTTTTTAACCCTTATTTCATTAGAGTTTAATTAAGTGACTTAAATTTTTCAATTGCTGACTTTATCATTGACTGTCCTAAAAAAATACAGTAAGTTGTGGTATTTTTCATTAATTTCACAAGACTCATTTAATTGTGCTTCCAACTCTATCGTGCTCTCTAACCATTCCATTTTCAAGGAAAAATAATTTCAGAAGTCTGAGCAAGCCATCGAGACCCCAGTTTCCAATTTTACCCTTTATGCCCAGTTAAGCTTACAGAAACTTTACTTATCTTTAAAAATTTATATAAGGCATTCTAGGTGTCCAATTTTAGTGGTCCAAAAACCTATGAACAGACTATTTTTTGAGAAAATTGGTTCTAGAATTTTATCACTCGACATTCATTCCCAATTCCCAAAAATGTATAGACTGTCCAGTGAGTTTTCCAGAAACATGTCTAAACTTCAAACATTTATATCTTAGTACTCAGAGCTTTAAAAATTACCAATTTTATATTTCCTCAAAGATTAGAAAGTCCACTGTATACTTGGAAAATTTTAGAATTTCCTGGGCACATTAACCTATACAAAGACCACACACTCGCTCTCTACCCAGTTTTGGGTTCTAGAAATCAGGGTCATTTTCTACAATTTATCGCTCTTTGACCAAAGCTTAGAAAAATACAAAGTCCCCACCATTCTGAAGATATTCATGTTCTCTATCTTTTGGAATTGTTTCATAATTGTTAGAAGACGTTTACCCCATGAAACTATGCTCACAAGCTTACTGACCTCAGTGATCTAAAGCTAGCAGATTTCACTTCTTTAAAGAGCTTGTTATTTTATGTTTCAAAATCCTCTTAAACATTCATTTACCAATTCATTCTCACACCATTTTCCATGAGGAACACAATGGTGGTCTTAGATTTTGTAAATTCCTTTTTTTTTTTTAGCTCAGGTTTGGCCAAGATTAGAGTTTCTTACCAAAAACGCCAAAAATCATAAAAGAAGGTTTATGATTCTTACCTTCTTTTGATCTTCTTGGCTGATCTTCAACCTTGAGTGAGGAGATGATGATGATAACTATGGGAAAGGGATGAGTTAAAAGAGGTTGTCGGTTTTGAGAGGGAAGCTGTGAGGTTAAAGGGAAGGAAGTTGTTATTGGGACTGTTGGAGTGTTTAAAGGAGGAGAGGATGATCATGGTTTTTTGGAAGAGGAGAGGAGAGAAAAGTAGAAATGGGGGAGGGGGAGGCTGATGTGAAAATGGGAGGGAAGGGAGTATAGAATCAAATTTTGAGTGTTCAAGTGTGTGTGACAAGTGTCACACATGCAAGAAGCCATTTGTCAAAGAGAGGAGAAGGTGTGTGTTGGCTTGTGTGAGGAAGGGACAAGTGTTTGACATGCAAAGTGACATTTGTATGTTATGCGTGTGTGTGCTTAACAAGTGACACAAGTAAAGAAAGGGTGATGATAAGTGTTTTGTTGCATGCTCGCCAAGTGTCATGTGTGTTGGTGTATGTGCATATTGGTGTGCGTGCGTATTGTCTTGTCTCACCATTTTCAGGAAAATTCCGTATATGTTGATTTTTTGGTGTTCATGCTCTTGGTTTCCGCAACATACTCAGAATTCTTCCTCTGGTTTTACTCGGGATGCGACAGGAATACCAAGAATCGACAAACAATGCCACATACCCGTGTTTTCTCAAAAACGCAGAGCATACTTAACTACCTTGAAAATGCTATATACTTACTTATACCGGCATATTTTCTCTCAACTAATTGTCCTATGCCTCAGGATATAGGTGGGTGGCATCTTTTCCATCCGGATGTACACCGTATAAGTGCTTAATGCCCCTTTTTCACTAACACTTCTGTTAGTTCTCGGTGTTTTGATGATCACAAATCCTAAGTTATTGAATCAAGTAATATGTGTTTTGAGTTTCCCGAGCATCATTGAATTCAGAGCAAAGAGTTGCAATTTGGGGAGTCATTCTCGAGCAGCACATTTGGCTTGCTCGAGCATCATCGAGCTAAAAAGGAAATGTGCAGAGTAGAAGAGTCATGCTCAAGCAAAGGAAAAGGGCTTGCTCGAGCAACATCAATGGACTCTTCTCTATCTTCGTCTCTGGATGAAGCTTGCCCGAGCATGCATTTGTCATACTCGAGCACCATGCTCGAGCAGAGAAAAAAGCTTGCTTGAGCAGCGTCATTATAACGGTAGCTCTTTGCTTCTGTCTTATCTTTGCCCGAGCATACTTTTCATGTTGCTCGAGCATTTGCGATATCTTGCTCGAGCATGATAGTTCCCTTGCTCAAGCATCAACATGACAAACCATTCTTAATATTCTTCAAAAGAAGTTTGCCCGAGCATGAATTCATTATGCTCGAGCACCATGCTTGAGCGGAAGAAATGCCTTCCTCGAGCATCAACGATAGAAACCAATTGTTAATCGCTCCAAGAGAGGCTTGCCCGAGCAAGCTTAGATCCTTGCTAGAGCATTGGGTGATCTCTAATCTTTCAAAGTGTTTTTTTCCAACTGATGCCCGAGCATAATTTTATTCATGCTTGAGCATGATCACCCTGCTTTCTAATCACCATCTGCGTAAACTATAAATCACTGTGTTTAATCTCATTACTTCATAACGTTACTCATTACTAATCCTAATTGCTTTTTGTTACACCCCTACCGGCTTCGCCCTTTCGGGTGGCGGGTTAGAGGGATTCATTTACTTAGTTACCTTTCTTTCATTATTAGGTCCATTTAACATGTATCAGAGTGAGCGCAACAGAGCATTTAACCGGTTTGGACAATCTACTGTACTGGTAAAAGTAAAATAAATAGAAAGTAAAAGTCCCCGAAGGGTTAAGGGTACAGTTATCCAAAATAAATACCAATAGTGATACAATCATCCCAAAAGTATCAAAATACAAAAGTGATAATAGGGCATCCCCTATTTCTTCAACTTCCTGCATCAAGCCCTACCTTCTTCAGCTTCCGCCTGCTACTTTCTCACCCCTGTATCTTCACAATAGTCTGGAGTTCAAAGTCGAACCCCAGAGTAACTGTTAGACTCAAATACAATATGTATGCAATGCATGCAATGTAAATCACAATCAGGAAAGTAAAGCAAACAATTCTGCCTCAGGCACAATAATCTGGCATGTATGTTCTACCTCTGGCACAATCCGTAGGACTGCCTGGTCAAGACCAGCCCCACGATACGTTTCACACGCAGGGGCCTCGGTAGTAACCTATAAACACACAGTCATATAGGCCCTACCTACCCCAACAATTCTCGGTGCTGCAGCCCAATAGGCACCACGGCCCGATCATACATGCCCTCGATACGTAGCGAATCCCTAAGGACACGCAATCAATAGGTACTACGGCTGATCTCCTACATCATGATCAACACATCATGCAAAAGTAACATAGAGTATGCGAGTCAACAGTTACTACCTGGCACTCCTTGAAATTAGCAATCACTTCTCTTGATACAGTCCACACGAGCTAATACCCTAGTTACAACAAAATATCACACTTTCAATTATATTTACCAACTTTACTTTCAATTCCTATGAATTTCGCCTATCACAGAATTTCCAGAATCACTGTTTTGACTTCGCCGATTTTTCATAAATTCTAGGAAAATCGTATTAACGTGAAACTAGTGGCCATGGAACCCTTAGGATGTCTAGTTTATGGGAACAATAATTACAAAATCTATCTGGGTTCATATCCTTTTCTTATTCACAAAAACCGAGCTTAAGCCAAGTTTTCCAGAAATCCATTTTTGTGTGTCCCAACTTACATGATTTTTAGAAACTTCCAAAAAAATCATTTTCATGTGAAACCAACGCCCTTTGAACCATTAAGGTGTCTAATCCCCAGGAAAAATACACCCAGAGGACAAAAGTACATATATTGTGGCGTGGGGTCACTATTACACCTTCTGCCCAGATTCGCCCCTGTTACCTATGTACCAGCAATTTTTATCTCCTTGTTTAGAAATACAAATCTTACAAAATTATACATCATGGTGGACCTTAGGATGTTTAATTTCTACCATAAAAATTTCGGATTAAATAGACATCGTTTACTATTTTTAAGACCGGCTTGAAAACATACTGCCAGGAATTTCCAGATTTGAGACTAAGCTTAGTTTAAGGGGTTTTTGGTGTTTTCAGCTTCGGAAACTCAAACCATAGGTGAACCCTACACAAAATCATGTTTTGAACACTTTGCAACCATCAAAATATCCAAAATCAGACCTTATCATCAAACCCTAGTTAGATCCACGAAAATACTTAGCAAGAACTTAAGAAGACAAGGTTTTTCGCGTTACCTTAAGAACGGCAAATCGGTGGATATTCCTATGATTCTTGAGTCTTGGCTTGGTGTTGAATGGTTGCAGATTCCTCTCCCTCTCACTCTGGAATTTTTGCCCTCTAAGGGTGAAAAATGAAGGGTTAATCACCTTTTTATAAAGGTGATTTTGATCCGGTAATTTTGGAATTAACAAGCGTAATTTCGGACAGTTGGTTAATAAATGGGATATGACTTTTCTTGAATTATTTCCCAAGTTTTTCTAGAGTTTTCCAGGGCCTCCTAGGGTTTTACCACGTGCTGCATCCCTCACCCAAAAATATCTGAGATATTTTCTGCTTTTGGGGAAAATTACACGTTTGGCCCGAAACTTTCAGAAATTGTGATTTTGGCCCAGAACTTTTTAATAATTACCCAATTTCTCCTCATATTTTCATCTGCCCAAGAGGACACATGGCACGCCATTTTGGTTCCACCTTTCAGCCCAAATCAATTTTTACCCATTTATTTCCTATTTTGCCCTTTTGTCCAAAGTGTGGGGTCCGCGGTTTGACTTTTGCACTGATTTCCCTTTTCTTCTTTTCCAAGCAATGCTAGAGAATTCCAGAGGCTTCTGGGGAGCTGATACATGGCGCAAACCCCTTGCAAAATATCTGGGTGTTTATTTTACATTTGGAGAAAATTACCTACTTTGGCCTGGAATTTATGGAAATTACCGATTTTGGCCTGGGATCCATTAACTCCCCTGACTTTTTCCCCAAGCCTTCTAGACCTTTCCCAAGCCTAAATGGCACCTCCTAGGCCCCACAAATCAAATCCTCTGGTCTTTATTCCATTCTTCCCTATTTTATCTGATATATTCCCTTTTGCCACGACGGCGGGGCCCGCAGTTGACTTTTTGTTGACCTTTCTCTTTCTTGCTCTCCAAGTCATTAGGGGATCTGGGTGGCGCCACTTTGGGCCCACCAAATTCGTCTTCCCCATTTCCTCTTGATCTTTTCATTTTGTCTGGTTCGGTCTCCATCTACCGGTCCACGTAGGTCCCGCCGGTCAACAAGGTCTCTCCTTTTGAGCTTTCCTCTACTTTTTCCAAAGTTAAGTACATTGGTTACAACCGTAGGGGTGTTACACTTTTAATCAGTTTGTTAATGAGTTTCAAATGGTTTTATCATGGATTAAAACAACAAATTTGCATAAAGCAAATTGTGTTAGAGAAGCATTAAATGCAGTTGTCATAGGAGTGATAATCTCCGTAACCAATACTCTGATCAATGTAAAATTTTCTCTTACATTCCGTCTACGCATTAAATGATGTTTCTCAATGGGCAAAACAAAAGGAATGAAGAGGATGTCGTGACTGTGAAATCCACCTGGATTATTTGAACGGCAAAAATATTAACCGAGCTTCATCTATCTAACGGACATATTCAAGACTCTCAATGGTTGATCCTGAAGCTTCACCAACGGTCATTTATTGCAAAATCTATAAATAGCCAAAGCATTGAATTCGCCACCTACCGAAACGCTGTGCATTCAATTCGAACTTATTGTAATTTGTTGTTTCATTGTTTCATTAATATCTTCGGATATTTTGTACTTCAGTGTTTATCAAATATCTACTCGTGAGGAGTTTAAAAATCATTTGATTATCAGTTTAGTTGTTAAATCTTAAGGTTGAGGAACCTTAAGTGTGGGTGTACGATTACAACTTGTAAGGGGGAGTGAGTCCTAGTGAATTAGGATCATCTCGAGTACAGAGTGTGTAATTGTAACAATATGTGATTAGTGAAATACCTAAAGGATTTGGGGACTAGACGTAGGTCGAAGTGTTAGACCGAACCAGTATAAATTGCTTTGTGTCTTTTTCTCTTCTCTGCTTCTGTCTTACTTGCGTTTGTGTGCGATTAGGGAAAAGTTTTTGAGATCACCTATTCACCCCTAGGTGATATTCCTACCTTTCAACTTCAAATGGACGGTCCTCGAGAGGCTTCCTATCTCGAGCATAATGTCTTGCTTGAGCATAATGAATTCCTAATATTCTTAGGACTCTTCCCGAATTGGGTTTAATCGTCTGCCTAATTTAAGCATATGCTCAATTCTCAGGGCCCAAAATTCAGGATGTTACAGTCTGTCTCTATAGACTTGGCCTTTCCTTTAGCTTTAGAAGGCCCACTAATCAGAGGAGCTTGGCTCATGTTTTTCCTAGCAGTACCCACAGGAGTGGTCAGTAGACTCAACAATTCTGGGAGTGTTGACTCTACCTTATTCATTTAATAATTGACCACAAAGCCATTATATGATGGTGGCAAGGACTGAAAGACCAAGTCAATACTTAGCTCATGTCCATGATAAACCCCATAGAAGTAAGCTTTTCTATCAGTCAAATTATCTTAAGAACGTGCGATCCAACTGCTATGCCCTCAGCCATCTTACTGTTAATTCTCTATGTGTCTTGATGGTAATTGACAATTGTAAATAACATGAAATTAATTGTTAAGCTAAAAATGCTTTTAAACTTGTTCAAACTTAACCAGAAACTTATTGTCAAAGCACTATCGAATTGACTCGAGTTTTAGGTTACAAAACTCGAGTTAACTCAAGACAGAGAGTTGTCAAAATATTTGAACTCAACGTGACTCGAGTTTCATGTTACTTAACTCGAGTCAGTGCAAGGCAGAGAGCTTTCAAAGTATTTTAAACTTAAAGTGACTCGAGCCAGTCATGCTTAACTTGAGTCATAAGCTCTTATGAAATATTTATGAAATGACAGTGACTCGAGCCTGTGCTATTTGACTCGAGTCATATTTTGTGGACTTCAACTTATTTTCAAAATAGAAGTCCTTGACTGAGCCCATTATCTTTAACTCAAGCATAGATTTGAAAACACATTTTCAAATAAATTGAGTTGACTTGAGCTTACACGATTTCAAACCTTTTCAAAATGCTATTTCGAAGTTCATTTTTGAAAGAAGAACTTGACTTGAGCTAACCACAATTGACTCGAGTCATGTACTTGAGTCAAACATCTTAACCTCGAGCCTAAGTCATACAGAGACATCTTCATTTAAACTTCAAACTTATTTTCAAAGAAGATGATCCAGTGACTCGAGCCTTGAATGCTTAACTCGAGTCATGCACTCAAGTTTGCTTGAAATTAACTCGATTGTAATGTATTTCTGTTTTACAATCTCCGTGTTCATAAATTCTAAATCTTCAAGTATGATTTGTGTACTTCATATCATTACTCATTATTGTTCCTAACTACGTTTAATCAATTTGTTAGTGAGTTTCAGATGATCAAATGAATGATTAACTAAAGATTAATAAAAAAGCAAGTGATTACGTTAGAAGCATTAAATGTTGGTTCAGAAAGCGAAGCACGGATTTGGTCTACCATTCTCTGCACATTCCAAAAGCATTTATGGTTTCTTTCCTCATTTGAACACCAGATCATCCAACGGGAAGAACATAAGGAATGTCAGCGAAGAATGTCTGCGAACGAATCAAGCATTGAGCAATGAATGCGTTCCAAGTCCAACAACTATATTAATGGTTCATTGAAGGCTTCCAACGGTCATTAAATGGCTTCACCACATATAAGCTGAAGCATTCAATTCTTTCCAACCACCAGATACACAAACACTCAAATGATCAAAACGCATTTACTGTTTCACTCATTTATGTAATATCTTCGGATATACTGAACTTCAGTGTTTATCTATATGCTCTTTTAGAGAGTTCATTTCTTATTATAAATCATTGTAAGAATCTCAAAGTATTCGAACTTTGAGATTGGGTTATCTGATTACAACTTGTAAGGGGGAGTGAATCCTAGTGAGAGGATTACTTTCGAGTATAGAGTGTGTAATAGATTGAAGTGATAGTGAAAATCCTAGAGTGTCAGGGGACTGGACTGTTGGATTTGTACACGCAGCGGAAGGGAATTCATCCTTTAAATTTTACGAATCCCATAAAGAGGATCTATCAACGGCGTTTAAATCGGGTTAGTTCAGAATTGTACCTTTCGTATGCGTGTGTGTCTTGTTCGATCAACAAGAGCCGACTGAGCGAATCCACTCCCTCTACTGGTATCCACACCGAACAAAACTCCAACACCAACGGCAGCATGCTAGCGCCTTCAACGTCTTACGTCTTTTTTCTTTCTCTATGGTTTCTCTTTCGCAGCTCGTCATATTTTAATATGACTTGATCATTATCTTATAAGGTTTTCAAACCCTAATAGGCCGTATTAAAATATTCAAAATTAATCTTAATTAATCTTGAAATTCGAATTTGGATTAAAATAATATTAATTAAATCTATCCAACAGATCTAATCTAATTTATTTATTTAATCCGAATTAAAAGCCTGCTGATTTAATTTATCTTTATAAATTAAATCTAAGATACTATATGTCAATTCAAATTAAATTTGAGATACAATATCTCTATTCGAAAATTAAATCTGAGATACGATATCTCTATTTGTTTTAGTTATTTAATTTATTTGATAAATTAAATACTACATAATAATATTATTATCTATTATCTATATAAATAATAATATTATTATTTTTGAAATTACATTATATATATATATATATCCATCCTAGATTAAATGCTATATTCATTAAATCTTAGACATATCTAAGATTCAATGAATCTAGACATTGTGGCTCATGTTGGGTTATTCTTGTGTGAGACACTGCAGGCCCACATGAAATTGGCAGCAGGCCAATATTGTACCAGCCCACAAGTCGCAAGCGGCCTCTAGCAAGACATTGCGACTACCCAATTCATATGAGGATCGATGATACAATGTAACCTATCATACAACCATGCCACGTCCCTTTTGTCACGCGATAATTTGGTCAAGGATGAAGCATGGATAGTGTCATCCTCCTGTTCTTGACCATTACTTTCTCGATTCTTGAGTAGTCTAACAATTAAAATGGAAACTCCTTTCCATTGTAGTATGGCCATACATTTCTCAGACTCACTTATCAAGGGGCCCAGTATTATCTCTTTACAAATGTGAGAGACAAATTCCATCTTGAACATTCACATTCCTCTGCATGAAAACCACTAATCTTGATCGAAGCCTTTATCATCACCCGGTCAAAGGTGACTTTTGATTAGGTCAAAGATCAGTGACAGTAGGAATCCATGATGATCTCTGGTCAAAGGGCATTGTGACATGGTTATACATGAGAAAAGCTTATGACTTAATCCATGCAGCTTTCTCATAGTGGGTCGGTCCAGCACCTTGTACTCTTACAAGTGCCTATGTCTTTGATCTGTATCTCCATATTGAAGGTGGAATATCACCTAGAGGGGGGTGAATAGGTGATTACAAAAATTCTTTTTCGCGGTATGATAGATAATCGATGGAGCAGTAAAGAAGTAAATAGAGATGACACAGAGAAGTTATCTTGGTTCGGTCTAACTCCTTGACCTACGTCCGCACCCGGACACTCCAGGATTTCCACTATCTCACAAATACAATTACACACTCTCTGTAACTAAGGATGATCCTTTCTCCCTAGGACTCACTCCCCTTACAAGTTGTAATCGTACACCCACACTCAAGATCCCACTATCTTGAGATTTGAACGAATTGTGAAACAAATAATGAAGCTCTCTCTCTCGAGTAATTGATAAACACTGAAGCTCAGTTATATCCGAAGATATAATCAAAATACAATATGAATAATTGAAAACTTTATCTATGTATGCGTTGTTTCGTTATTATTGAATTCAATCTCTCGTATATTTATACTGGTTGAAGTTGAAGACCGTTGGACGGATTGATTGTATCCGTTGGAGATTTTGAATATGTCCGTTGATGAAGCATTCGCGCCTTCTGCTTGCCACGATTGAGTGTCTGTCTAATTTGGTATTCTTTACAGTTGTCACTCACGTGCTTTTGAATTAAGGACACTTTTGGCAGAGTATATAGCCTTTATTGGGTTTTGCGTGTTGCCTTAATTGGGTCTGCGTGTTGTCTCGTTTTATCGTCTCTCTTAGTGTTTGACAGCTCATCAATATTCAAACGGTTGATTATCTGAAACTTGCTAACAGACATGATTAATAGCATTGAGAAGTATAGCAAGTAGAAATCGATAATAATCATTTCTAAAATTCGCTGTTGTTGAATTATGCTTCGCTGTCCGATTGGCTATGTGCTTGACTTCTTCATATAATCATAGATCAGCGGACATATGACATAATACATTCTTGGTGTTCTTCGTCGGAATGTGAAACTTTGATTATGAATCTGAAAAACACTTTGAAAGATGATTAATAATATCATAGTTAATATAGAGAGATGTATTGAAGAATTAAAACAATTAACTAGATCATTTAATTAAGATTACAGAAGAATCAATCAAGTCTGATATAGATGTTGTCAGACCATTCTCGAGAGTGCCTGAAACCATACTCGAGAATCGCTCATTAAATCAGCTTCAGATCGCTTGACCTTCGACCATTCTCGAGAATCACTTCATGGATTCTCGAGAACCATTCTCGAGAATTGCTTCTTCATTCTTGAGAATCAGTCGAGCAACAATACAGACAGAAGCGAATATCAGTTCAGTATCCGAGCATACTCGAGAATCATTCCTGATTCTCGGGAACCATTCTCGAGAATGACTTCCTCATTCTCGAGAATCACATGTAGCAGAAAGGTTTTGCATTCCTCATTCCCGATCATTCTCGAGAATTGCTTATGCATTCTCGAGAATCACAAACAAGAAACTTCGGTTGTGTGATTCTCGTCTCGATCATTCTCGAGAGCTGCTGGTGCATTCTCGAGAACCATTCTCGAGAGTCTAATAATCATTCTCGAGAATCAGAACTGATGTAGATGAAGAAGATTCAGAACCTGCGATGCTGATTCTGTCACACACCATTCTCGAGAGTCAATTTCACATGGACATGTAAGTGAGTTAATTCTGATTCAAATTCTTGAACTCTTTAAAGCCTTCTTTCCATGCAAGAAGAATCAGCCCAAACTTGTTGAATTCCGTTGGTTATCATAGGATGAATGTAAGTTGTTCCTAATCAATGCAGATTCAGCTTCCTGAACATACTACCAACTTCAAAACATCATAACTACTTCAATTGATCTTCATGTTCTATGTTCTTGATGTGTTTGGAAAGGTATTTGAGTCTAGTTTCCAATGGCACCAATTTCAGTGCAATCCGATTTGTCGTTTGTGAGATACACTCAAATTACCGAAGGTTGGTCTGGACTGTGACGGTAATTTTTGTTCCAACTTTAGAAAATCATAACTCTCTCATATGGACTCATTTGGACTTGAAATTTTGTCCAAAGTACGTGTTGGATGTCTAGTTTCATATGGCACTGGTTTCGTGTCAATCCGATTCCTGGTTTGTGAGATATCGTCGAATTACCAGAGGTCGCCCAAACTGTGCGTGAAACAGAGCTGCTGAAGCATTGCTGAATCCCAACCATTCTCGAGAATCAGAATGGCATTCTTGAGAACCATTCTCGAGAATTGATGTGCCATACTCGAGAATTGCTTGCAAATTTCACATAATCAGCTGCATTCTTGAGAATTGCTTCAGGAATGAATTGCATTCTCGAGAATTGATTCAGGAATACACTTGTAACTCGTTTTCACTCATTTTAACTCCGAATTGACCTGTTCCAACTTCTATATGATCGTGGAGACTTCTAGAATCAATCTGAGAGCTTGTATAATAATTTTCTTCTTTCTTTCAACAAGTTCTTCCTTTCTTTCTTCTCTTTTGTTGATCATTCTGTATCATTAAGCTTCACATCTACATTAAATATAAGAATTAGTCCAAGTAGAAGATTAATGTAGTATGCAACCTTTTTGCTCTGGATAATGGCACTTATATAAGACATCATCAAAACTAATCATAACTAACACATATCTCATCAAAGTCATACTGGTCTTATTTCATTTTTCCTCCCGCATAGATGACCGACTAGGGACATTTAGGACAATCTTTATGATATGTCCAAGGATATAGTCATCATAATAAACATGCATATAATATGATAAAAAAAAGGAGAAATACTTTAAATAACAATTATGTTTAAAGTACAATGATTTGCCCCTAGGACATAATTTCCAACATGGACGTAGGTCAAGAGTTGAGACCGAACCAGTATAAATCTCTTTTGTTCATCTTTCTCCTACTCTATTTTTTAGTCTCCGTTTCTATGCATTAAGTTTAGGGATATTCGAAAAGATTTTTTAAATCCCCAATTCACCCCCTCTTGGTGATATTTTGTTCTACACTTATAGCCAAACAACTCTTTTGAGGTCTCAAAGCGCTCAGCCCTCCCTTACTTATCATAAAGTTCTTACAGATGCAACACAATGGAGGGAGCATCTATATGCTTGTGTTGATGTTGGAGCATTATGGATATAGACGCCACCAGTATGTAGACTGCTAGCTCAATGTCTGCCAGCATTATGAGTGTTTAGTAGTTCCCAGTATTGTTCATCCAATACCTTTGTATTGCAACAATAATGGAGCTATAGCTCAGGGCAAGGAACCTAGGTATCATCAGTGATCCAAGCATGTGCTCCGCAAGTATCACCTCATCCGAGAGATTGTTGAAAGACTAGATATAAAGATGGACAATATTCTCACCGATGTTAAATTGGTCGATTCTCTGACAAAGGGAATTTCTCAGAGAAAACATGATAATCATTATGAGTGCTTAGGTATAACACGTCGACCTGATTGACTCTAGGCCATGTGGGACAGATAAACACATTTTTCTATTTAGTATTTCATGATTAATATAAATGATCGCATTTTGTCTTTATAATATGTCTCACCTTTATTTTAAGGTCAATATGCATTTAAAGATAAAAGCCCTATAAATAGAACATGTGTACACTCGAGGATCTATGATTGGGGTCATGATCATGAGGACTCGAGGACATTGCATATATATTGCCTGAAACTTGTTCCTAGTCTTGAATCACCAAGGAAGGGCATTGGTGATCTCAACAAGGCTAGTACGACATCATCTACTTGTATAGATATACAAGGTAAGGACCTCATGGTATATAGGCATGGTGATACCTTAGCTGATATCTTGGGTGGATCTGTTGGAGAACAGAAAGCACTGAACCGACCCACCGAGAGACTCTACAAAGATTCATTATAGAGAATATAATTGGATATGTAAAGTCTCTCATTGTTTGGTAGTGTGGATCGTCCAAGACTTGAGGATGTCATCGAACTCTATGTCCTAAGGTTATACTTTGACTATACAACTCTATCTGCCTAAAAATGGGGAAAACAATGTACTCTTTGGTGTTGCTCAAATTCATGAGTATAGATAGATATGCCGAAAGGACTCACAGTTCCCTACAAGAGATTAGTCATTCACAAGACCGATAGAGCTTGGATGAAGAGTCATGATCCATCTTAAAAGTCAATGGAAGAAGATTCCTAGTTCTATGCATTAGCTACATTTAGTCAATCAAGAGAGATGATACTTTATCTTTGCTCTTGACTAAATGTGAATGACGATATGAGGGATGATGTTATCACGATATCCAAATTAGAAAGGTGGATTACTTGATTAACTCAATTAGTTCTGGGGCCATAGAGCATTGCTAGTGTCTTATGCGATCATTAGATAAATTGGGCCCATTAAAGGAGTTTGATTGGTTCAAGGTTATTTATGTCAATGACTATTTGGGTCTAATGAACACACAAAGGTTATTTTTTATTGCTTAAAATTAGCAAGCTTGGGCCAATAATTGTTATTGGGCTTTCTCAAGAGAATAGATGTATTTGGGTTGGAGTGGGACTCCAAGCCCAATATAGAAAATGGCCTCATATATGGTTCTTTAGTGGGAATTAGTTTCTCCACTAATAGGCCCAAATATGTTATAAGACCAAACGGAGTCTTGGGCCAATTTGAATTTTGAATTTGAATTTTAAATTCAAGAGGTTAGGATATAAAAAGATAATTATGAACTATCTTATATATATATATATATATATGAAAAAGAAATATATATCCAATAAGGATTAGACAACAATAGGATAAAATAATGAATAATCCATTATCTTGAATTTTGAATTCAAGATAAAATCCAAAATATGGATAAGAACCAAGATGTTGAATTTTGAATTCAAGATACTTCTTTTTGAATTTTGAATTCAAAATATATTTCAAGATTTGGATTTGATCCATTATCTTGATTTTTTGGATAAAATTAAATTACGATCTTTTCTTCTAAAACCTTGATTTTAGGGTTTGGCCGAAATTAACAAGACAATTTTAAAAGTCTTGAAAATTTTGGCCAAGTTAGCATAACAATACGTTTTAGCCGAAACAAAAAGAGAGCTCTCTTGAGTCTTGCATAATTCAATGAAGAACCCTAATCCCAAAAAAGGATGGCGGCATCCAATAAGGGTGCAAGAGGCGCCAATTCAAGAAGCGTATTGATCCTGTTAGTTCTCTAAAGGTTTTGATGATCTCCAATAATTGTAAACAAAGTAGGAAGTTTTGCTCACAAATATTGTAAAACTCACTGTAAGAGCAAAACTCGAGGTTTGCACAGAAACCTCGAGGTTTGGCCTTACAGAGAAGAACTCAAGGTTTCTGGACTGAGAAAACCTCAAGGTTTTCAAAGAAACCTCAAGGTTTCATAACACAGAGACTTCTCAGCATTTTCTGGAAAACGCAAAACTCGAGGTTACTGTTTAAACCTCGAGGTTTTGACTTACAAAGAGTCTCCTAAGTTTTGACCACTTGAAAACCTCTAGTTTTTGTCTAAAACCTTAAGGTTTTGTTTTAACTTGAAAATTCTAGGTTTCACAAAATTGTGTGAAACCTCGAGGTTTGGAAAGAAACCTCGAGGTTTTGACCTACCAGAGAAAACTCAGGTTTTCGCCAGTTTTTAGAACCTCCAGGTTTATGGGAAACCTCCAGGTTTGAGCTCAAATGTTGTTTCCTCTAAGTTCTGAAAATTATGAGAAAACTCGAGGTTTCTGAAAAAACCTCGAGGTTTGTCCAGGCAGAGAGGATATGTGTTTTCCAAGTTTACAAAATCTCCAGTTTTACTCTCAAATCTCCAGGTTTCTGTTTTGGCGCAAAAACTCAGAATTTCCACATTTGAGCAAAACATCGTGTTTTGGCAAAAACCTCAAGGTTTCTGCCATCTAGAGAGCAAACGACTTTTTTGATTTTGAAAACCTCCAGGTTTACAGAAAACCTCCAGGTTTGCTCTTGGCGCGATTTTGCAAGGTTTCACATTCAAAGTGAAACCTCGAGGTTTCGATAAAACCTCGAGGTTTTGCGCGATCGAGACCGACGCTTTTTGCTACTTTGAAAACCTCCGCTTTTGGAGAGTAACCTCCAGGTTTGATGTTTTGAACTTAAATCTCTTTCACTTGCTGCAGTCCAAAACTTGAGGTTTGAAGAACAAACCTCGAGGTTTCATAGCGACTTCAGAATTTCAAATCTGACGAATTTGCAATACCTTCTTGTTTGATCTTAATACTTTCTATGATTATTCTATAATGTTCCTAGATATGTTTAACCATTTTTTTAGTGAGTTTCGATGAATTAGAAAGTGTTTATTGAAGGTTTAAAGCAAAAGCAAAAAGCATGTCGAACATTAAATGCTAAACCCGTAAAGTTGCATACTTTTGGGTAATCCTTCTGCACATGCTTACAAAGAATTAATGTCTACCTACCACATCCAGCATCTGCTACTCCAACGGATTAATTTGCGAGAGAGTCAACTCGAACTTCGCACAACTGGATTAAGTGGAGATTAGAGAGAAAGAAGACCAAAATCGAACTTAACCTTGTCTAATGAAGACAACGGTTATATTGAAGATTACAACGGTCACTTAATGCTCTCTTGGTATAAATAGAGCTGCATTCAAGTCTTCTCAACCAATACACCTACTGAAAACGCATAGCATTCAAAGTTCTTCAACTACCTTTCTGTTTTCACTTGTATTGTGTCTTTTGACACTTAAAGCTTCAGTGTTTATCAATATCCACTCTTAGAGAGAGTTTCCTTTTCTGTAAATCATTTATTGTAAAGGATCACAAGTCTGGGGACTTGGTGATTGGGTTCATTGATTGCAACTTGTAAGGGGGAGTAAGTTCTAGTGAGAGAATTACTCTTGAGTACGAGTGTGTAATCAATTGAGATAGTGAAAATCCCGAGAGTCCGGGGATGGACGTAGGTCAAGAGATTGGACCGAACCAGTATAAATCCTTGTGTCTTGCTCTTCTACTCTCATCTTAGTTCATCTATGTTTTTAGTGTTAAAAAACAGAGGTATTCGAAAAAGATTTTTAAAATCCCCAATTCACCCCCCTCTTGGTGATTTAGCTCCACTTTCAGATCCAATCTTGTTCTATCTATCCTCCTATCTTGATACAAACCTAACCTCAAGAAAATTACAATGTGTTTGAGAAAAAAAAATCCCAAGAACTTGAAGCCTCTACCTTCCCATCGCCTAGCAAGCATCCAAGGAGAAGGAAGAGTCAAGAAGAAGGAGTTCTCACTGCAATCGGGAGATAGCTGTATGGATTAGCGTTAGAGGACATCATAAACTTTAAGGTCTTCTAGTGATCTAAGGTAATTCACCACCGTACATTCACCTCACGAATGCACTCAACTTTCCCTACTGGATAGTCACTTACGTCTTAGGGAATCCATTAGCCAATAACATCTCTATGGTTATCTGTCCCAATCATGAGATCATAACCTGTGGCTACCGAGGTTCTAGCTATCATACGGTTCCATTGAGGAACTATCATACGGTTCCATCGAGGAACTAATTCTCAATCATATACTCGAAGGGAATATTCAATAATCAAAATCTTTTCCTATGCTGATTTAGTAGCTAGCAACCTCAAAATACCTCATACCATACAGGTACTATCCTCAAACATACCTCAAATAAGATGCCGATGACACATAATCAATTAATATTATCAAGGTTTCCGCATTCTCGAAGTGAAATGCTCAATGTGATTTTGAAAGCATAAAGATTTACAAATGATCGATCAGGCATTGGTTACAATCCTATTTTGGACAAAAAGAAAGGGAAAAAGAAAACTGGTGAAAAATCGTATTTAAACTACTTTAAAAAGTCAGTTCATTCTTCAAATCCATTTGCTCATTGTAATTACTATAATCGAAAGGGGCATAATACTTCATCATGTTTTAATAATAAAGAAAGAAGAGATAAACCTGTTGGTAACCATCAGTGGGTACCTAAAGCGACATACCCTGAGGCCTGAGCTAAACTAAAAGTACCCAAGAAAAGATGGGTACCTAATGCTTGACCTTATCTGATTTGCAGGTTTGTCTGAGAGCATCAAGGACCAACAAGTGGTACATTGAATGGATGTTCCAGACACATGGTGGGGGGTCAATCCGAATTTGTGGCAATAAGATCTGTTAGACCTGGCTATCACCCAAGAGGGGGGTGAATTGGGTGTTCGATAAAACTTTTGGGAACTTTGAAAATCTTTTCGCAACTTACTGAAATCAATTCGTATGACAGAAATACTTTATAAAGCAATAGTCGGTCATTCAAACATATATGCTGGAAATATAAGAGTTTAGGGAAGAGAATATGCAAACTATGATTTATCTTGGTTCGGCCCAATCCTTAACCTACGTCCAGTCCCCAAGCTCCGCTTGATATTTTCAAACCACTATCTCCTTGTTTAATCGGGCACAAGAGAAAGCCTTTACAACCTCACAAGTTTAGTCGGGCACTTGTGCAGCCTTTACAATCTCTTACTGAGATACTTCCCTTTACACACTGTAAGGATACAATTACACACTCTGTAAACGAAGGATGATCCTCTCTCACTCCATCGACAGTGCAAGCTCGTGAGTCTCTGTCCATTTTGAATCCTTCTCCTTTTATAGTTGATCATCCTTAATGACCGTTGAGAAGCTTTGTAAACCGGCCAAATTACGTTGCTCTTGTTTCTTCGTTTGCTTCTGACATTCGACCGTTGTTCCCAGTTGACATTCTATATTCAAATTGTCCGTTGAGACTCAGTGGGAATGTTGTCTGGGAAGAGCTGAAATGCTTTTTGTTTCTCCAGAGGTTTATTACTTCTTTCAGCTTTGATATCTGTAACAGCATTTAATGCTTCTGACAGGAATTCGCTTTTCGTAATTCCAAGTTTAAAAACATGTTTAAACATATTTGAAATACACTAACAAACTGATTAAACTTGGTTAGAAGTAGTATAATCAATAATATCAGGTACCCAAGCTTTAATTAAAGAGTTTCAGATTACGCAGGCGATGAATTCAGATTCTGATACAAGTAACTCGAGTTACATGGGTCAACTCGAGTTAACATGAGTTTGATAAATATATGCATCAAGAACAAAACTGGAGTTATGATGAATAACTTGAGTTGTCTAACTCAAGTTACACTGACTAACTCGAGTTGCTTTGGAATTCAATCATACAGGACGTTTTCGCAAATGTTATAACTTGAGTTATAACAATAACTAGAGTTGTCCAACTCGAGTTACGGTATACAACTCGATTTACATTAATAATTTTATCAAACAAAATGTTTTTTGCAGAAATCATAACTCGAGTTGTAAAGGCTAACTTGAGTTCCCAAACTCGAGTTACAAGAGCTAACTCGAGTTATATCAAAAGGTTATATCAGTTGAGGTTTTCTGACTTGCTCATAACTCGAGTTATGTTTAGACCAACTCGAGTTACATCAGTTAATCAAAATCTGATATCGCGATGAAGACTTTGAGGCTTGAAGTACAACCTATGACTCGAGTTGTTTAGTGACAACTCGAGTTATGGTCTTTGCAAAACAGATTTTTAACTTGAGTTATGTTTGGCAACTTGAGTTTCTAAATTTCAAAATCATTTTGCAATGAGTTCAAGTGAAATCTGACTGAACTTAAAGCTTTCTTTCCAATGCAAGAAGAATCAGCTCCAAACTCTTTGTAGTTAGTCCGTTATCATCAGATGAATGGAGGTTGTTCTTGACCGGCGTTTTTGCAACGTCCTGAACTAATTGTCAACTTTAGAAGGCCATATCTCCTTGGTCGTAACTCCGTTTTGGTCCATTCAAGTCTTGATGGAAATCCCTTTGAGTCTACTTTCATATGCCACTAATTTCAGCTCAATCGGATTTGTAGTGTGTTAGATATACTCAAAATACGGAAGCTTGGTCTGCACTATGGTGTGAATTGTAGTGTCAACTTCCACAATTCATATCTCCTTGATCTGAACTCCTTTGGGCTTGAATTTTATATAAAAATGACGCATTGAGAGTCTAGTTTAATATGCCACTAGTTTCATCTCAATCCGATCTCTGTTTGGGAGATATCATCGAAATACCAGAGGTCGCTAGCTGAAACGCGAAACAGAAGTGAACAGAGTTGCTGAAAATACACTTCAACTCGAGTTACTAGTGATAACTCGAGTTACACAACTCGAGTTACTTAGTTATAACTCAAGTTATATCAGTCCAGAAACCCAGAAACAATGTAACAAAGTGGTTAACTCGAGTTGCAATCTCATGACTTGAGTTGGATCATCCTGAAGCTCCCTTTTGCTCATTTTAACTCCGAATTTAGCCATTCCAACTTCCATTTGATCGTGGAGACTTCTAGAATCAATCTTGGAACTTGTATAATGATATTCTCATTACATTCATTAAGTTCTTCCTTCTTCCATCTCCCATCTTGATCATTCTTCATCATTCAACTCTTTCTTTCTTCTCTTCTCTTCTTCTCTTGATCATTTTCCATAATTCAACTCTTTCTTTCTTCTTCCCGTAACCTCGTATCTCCTTCTTGATTAATCTCTATAATTCAACTTGGATTAATCTACATTAAATATAGTAGTTAGTCAATGTAGGAGATAACTATGTTACTCAATCTTTTTGTTTTTAATAATGGCATCTATATAAGACATCATCAAAACTAATCATATCTAACAAGATCAAAGGATGGTGGCAAAGTCACCTTTGGAGAGAATCAAACTAGAAAGATCGCTGGAATTGGCGAGATTGGTGCAGAGGAAGGACCCCTGATCAAAGACGTATACTTTGTGGAAGGTCTCTGTCACAAACTCCTTAGCATGAGTCAAAGTGCAGACAAGAATAATTGGATCATTTTTTATTTAGACGAATGCCTCATTGTCAACAAGGATGATCTTCCAATTGATAAAGGCAACCTTAAAGTTTTATTTAAGGCACCTAGAGAAGGTAACTGTTATACCTTGAATTTACCTAAAGTCAATTCTAAAAACTGTTTTGTTTGTAACTTGGATGAAAGTTGGCTGTGGCAGAAGCGTTTGGCTCATGTAAACATGTTCCAACTAGATAAGTTACTAAGAAAAGATTTAGTTCTGGGTTTACCTAAACTACGTTTCAAAAATGTCATGATTTATGATTCTTGTCAAAGGGGTAAACAAACTAAATCATCTTTCAAAACTAAGTTTTAAATCTTGACTAATCGACGACTCCAACTACTTCATATGGACTTAGTTAGACCAGTGAGAGTAAAAAGCCTAGGTGGCAATTTGTATACTCTGGTTATTGTCGATGATTTCTCAAGATTTGTTGGACTATTTTCTTGTCTTCCAAGGATTATACATTTGATTTATTTGTCGTTATTACCAAGATAGTGCAAAATGAGGAAGGTGTTTGCATTTTAGGTATTCGGATTGACCATAGAGGAGAGTTTGAGAATCAAGCTTTCAGGGAATTTTGCGATGCTTATGGAATTGACCATAATTTCTCAGTCCTGAGGACTCCACAACAAAATGGTGTGGTTGAAAGGAAGAACCGAGTTCTCACTGAAAAGGGTCGAGCGATGTTAAATGAGAACAAGACTTCTCAATTCTTCTGGGCGGACGCAATGAGCATGGCTTGCTACGTTTCAAACCGAGCCTATCTCCGAAAGAAACTTAGCAAGACTCCTTATGAGCTCTACAAAGGAAGGAAGCCGAACTTGTCACGTTTGCACATCTTTGGATGTAAATGCTTCGTTCACAACAATGGTAAGGATAACTTAGGAAAGTTTGATCCAAAGTTCAATAAAGGTATATTTTTGGGTTACTCTAATAGAAGTAAGGCTTATAGAGTTTTCAATAACCTACCCAGGTTGTGGAAGAATCAATTCATGTTGTGTTTTGTGAAACTGAGCCTGACAAGTCCATTGATGAGGATGAACCTATTTTTCAAAATCAATCCATTTCAAAAACTACTTATAATTCCTGAAAGTTCTGAAAACGTTTTAGAAGTTGAGCCTCAAAACACTTGTGAAAATCATGTTCAATCTCAACCTCGTGCCTAGAGATACAGTAGGAGTCATCCTTTGGATCAAGTCATAGGTGACGTGCGTGAAGGTGTGAGAACCAGAACAAGTACTTTAAATGAAGTAACTTTCTCTGCCTTTATCTCTGAGATTGAACCCTCTAAGATTGAAGAAGCCCTATCATACAATGATTGGGTTATAGCAATGCAAGAGGAATTATATCAATTTGATAGAAATCAAGTTTGAGACTTGGTACCTAGGCCTAAAGACCATCCAATCATTGGCACTAAATGGGTATTCAAGAACAAATGTGATGAATCCGCAATCATTGTTAGAAACAAGGCAGGATTGGTTACCAAAGGCTATAATCAAGAAGAAGGTATTGATTATGAGGAAACGTATGCTCCAGTGGCTAGATTGGAATCTATATGAGTACTCTTAGAATTTGTATGTATCAAAGGATTCAAGCTTTATCAAATGGATGTAAAGAGTGATTTTCTTAATGGATTTATTCAGGAAGAAGTTTATGTAGAACAACCTCTTGGTTTTGAAAGTGACTCTTATCCTGACCATGTTTTTCATTTGAAAAAGGCTCTATATGGTCTTAAACAGGCTCTTAGAGCTTGGTATGAGAGATTGAGTAAGTTCCTCCTTGATCAAGGATTTGTCAAAGGCAAGGTTGACACAACACTCTTCATTAAAAGCAATAAAAGAAATGAACTGTTAATTGTTCAAATATATGTGGATGACATAATATTTGGTGTTATTAATGATGCCTTTTGTGAGGAATTTTCTTACAAAATGCTGGGTAAATTTGAGATATCTATGATAGGAGAGCTCAATTACTTCCTTGGTCTTCAAATCAAATAACGGAAGGATCAGATCTTCATCTCTGAGACAAAGTATCTCCGTGATTTGCTAAAGAAGTATGGGATGGACCAATGTAAGGGAGCCGACACTTTGATGAGCTCAACCACCTCTTTGGATTCTGATGAAGAAGGCAAGGACTTCAACATAACCAAGTATAAAGGAATGATCGAATCATTGATGTACTTGACTGCAAGTAGACCTGACATTCAATTCAGTGTGGGTATCTGTGCAAGATACCAAGCAACTCCAAAGGAATCACATGCAAAATAAGTGAAGAGAATCTTTCGATATCTTGCCGACACGAAGAAGCTCTGATTGTGGTTTCCTAAAGGTCAATCAGAATACTTGTGGCTTATTAGACTCAGATCATGCTGGCTACAAGATAGACAGAAAGAGTATAAGTGGCCAAAATCAGTATCTTGGAGGTTCACTCGTATCCTGGTTTAGCAAGAAGTAGACAACTGTCTCTCTGCCATCAACCGAAGTTGAATATATTGCCGCTTCAAGTTGTTGTGCTCAAGTACTATGACTTAAGCAACAACTTCAAGACTTGGGAATCCATTTGAAGGAGATTTCAATCCTCTGTGACAACACCGGTACAATAAGCTTGGTCAAGAATTCAGTTCAACATAAAGAACCAAGCATATTGATGTGAGACATCACTTCATCAGAGATCATGTGCAAAAGAAAGATGTCAAGGTGATGTTCATCCCCATACATTTTCAACTTGCAGATATCTTCACCAAGCCCTTGGCTAAAGAACAATTCGCGTACATCCGAAGAGAATTGGGCATGGTAAATCCCAATGAGCTATAAGTAATCCTCCTAACTAGTCATTTTTTAGATTTAATTGAATAAAAATTACTGACTTAAGCACCAGAGTATCTACGAATTTTTTGCAGGATGCTCTGGTTATTCACTTCAAAACAGAGGTTAATAGAGGATAAGTACTACCCGAGTATACCACAGCTATTCTCAAGTAATGTTGTAAGAATTACTTCTGTTAATTACAAAATTTAGTATAGTACTCAAGTAATGTCGAGATTTAATTTGTGTGCAAAGTGTTTCAGAAAAACTGTACTCGAGTAATGACAATACACTACACGAGTAATATCATGAAAAATCCTATCACTGGAATCAGAAATTCTTGTTACTCAAGTAAACCCAATTCATTACTCGAGTAATGATGAGGAACTCCCAAGTTCTGAAGCTCAAAGTCGACGGTACTCGAGTAACCATAGAATAATACTCGAGTAATAGCATTCCAGTCAACTGATAAAAGCTTCCTAGATCTTGAAATTAATCTTCAAGGATCAAACTGTTAGTTCTCTATGTGTTTTGATGATTCTTGACAATTGTGAATCCAAAAGATTGTTATTGATTCAAGCCAAAGGTTTTTAATTTGAAAGATAACTTGGTTCAATAACAAGCAAATTCTCTATACTAATATGACTCGAGTCAAAGTTGTTTAACTCGAGTTATACCTCTCTGTGTCAAAAGCCAAATGATCTTTGAACACAGTAACTCGAGTCAAGGATTTATGACTCAAGTTACATCTTTGGAAATCAATTTGTGAAAAGCTTTTGACTCGAGTCAAGAATATGCAACTCGAGTCAGATGTCTCAGTATTTTCAAAATATATATGTTGTTTAGAGATAACTCGAGTCAGTCATTTAATAACTCAAGTCAAGGCATGCTTTTTAAGTTTTCTCAAAGTCCAAACCCGATAGCAGCTTTTTGAGAAACTGATATGACTCGAGTCATATAAGGTTTAACTCGAGTCAAGTGAGTTATAGAGAGCTCCAAATTTACAGAAGAATGACTCGAGTTATGCTATTGCAAAAAATCTTCACTGATTTGAAATTGAAACATTGACTCAAGTCAATTGTGTATGACTCGAGTCAAGCATCTCAAGTCAACTTTGAATGACTCGAGTCAACTATATCAGCTTTTGAAATCCTTGTTCTCGTAATCTGTAATTCACTGATTATACTTTGGGTACTTCATGTTATTGATTATTACTACTCTTAACAAAGTTTAATTAGTTTGCTAATGAGTTTCAGATGATTTTAACATGGTTTAAACACCAATTTACTCTAAAGCAAATCTGTGTCAAAATACATTAAATGCTTATCAGAGACAAAGCATGAAAGTGGAAATCAAACTTCTGAGCAACTTTAAAGTATTTCGTCCATTTCCATTCAACATTCCAACTGAGTCTTAATGGACAAATCGAATGAAGAATGTCAACGGAGAAAATGGCTAACATCGGAAGAATAGGAAGAGATGAAGTAACGTGAATCTGCAACGGATCTATTCATTATGCTCAATGGCTGATTAATCTCTCTTCAACATCATTAATGCCTGTTAGTTCTCTATGTGTTTTGATGATAACCGACAATTGTAAACACAAGTTTAAGTTTATCCTTGGTAAGTTGAAAAAATTACTGTCAAAGGGAAACTCGAGTATTGGTAGCAATACTCAAGTATTGACTTGACAGAGAGTAGCTCTAGTTCATTCATCAAAGCAATACTCGAGTATTCCTTTGGATACTCAAGTATTGAACTTACAGAGAGCACTCCAAGTTTTTTTTACTATGAGCCAAACTCGAGTATTGGCTTGAATACTCGAGTATTGACCATACAGAGACTCTTTCAATAATAGGCAAATCTTTCAATACTCAAGTATCCATCTGGATAATCAAGTATTAGTCATGCAGAGAGTCACCAAGGTATTTCAACATGTGAATACTCGAGTATTGGCTTAAAAGAAAGTTTTCAAAACTTTACACATGGAAATGAATCCTCAAGTATTGAAATGGAAACTCAAGTATTGACTTGACAGAGATTTCTCAAAGTTTTTGAGAATATCTGAATACTCGAGTATTGATTTAGAAACTTGAGTATTGGCCATACAGAAAGCTTTGCTATTCTCAAATGTTTTGAATACTCAAGTATTGAGATTTTGGACTTAAACTCATTTTTACATAAAAAGCTCAAAACTCGAGTATTGGATTTAAATACTCGAGTATTGGTCTTATTCAAAGAAATGGTCCAAAGCTCAACACATGAATTTCTTCTCTGGAAGAAGAATACTCAAGTATGGACATGTATACTCAAGTATTCATATTAGTGCACAGTGACAAACTCGAGTATTGAGGAACATACTCGAGTATTGGTCGCAGAGTTTGAAAATCAAGTCTGACGAATTTGTGAAATCTTCTTATTTGATCTCAATACCTCTCCTCTACATTCACTACTATTCTTAACTATGTTTGATGAGTTTGTTAGTGAGTTTTAGATTGTTTAGAGGACATTAAATGAAGGTTTGAGCAAAAGCAAAAAGCAATGTCAGAACATTAAATGCAAGTCCAGAAACTTGCTTCCTTTTGAGCCATCATTCTCTACACGTTTGCAAAAGGATTAATGTCTGCTTTCCCTAAGCAGTACTTGCTCTTCTAACGGATCTATTACAAGGAAAGTTAACACTAATCCTCGGGCAAAAGGAATTAACTGAAGAGTAGAGAGAGAAGACACCAAAGTACCTCCAACAGCTAGATTAACACTTCAACGGATATATGGAGTTAGCAACGGTCATTTAATGCTCTCTTAGTATAAATAGAGTAGCATTCAATCTTCTCAACAACTAAGACTGCAGAAAATGAAAATCATTGAAGTTTCCAACTACTCTTGAGTTTTCTTGTGTAAAGTATCTGTTGATACATTAAGCTTCAGTGTTTATCTTTATCTACTCTTAGAGAGAGTTTCTTGATTGTAAATCATTTATTGTAAGGAATCACAAGTCAGGGGACTTGGTGATTGGGTTCATTGATTGCAACTTGTAAGGGGGAGTAAGTTCTAGTGAGAGAATTACTCTTGAGTACAGAGTGTGTAATCAATCGAGATAGTGAAAATCCCAGAGTCCGGGACCGGACGTAGGTCAAGAGATTGGACCGAACCAGTATAAATCCTTGTGTCTTGCTCTTCTACTCTCATCTTAGCTCATCTCTGTTTTTAGTGTTCAGAAACAGAGCAAGTCAAAAAGACTTTTGAAATCCCCAATTCACCCCCCTCTTGGTGATTTAGCTCCACTTTCAATGCCATCAACTATAAAAGCCAGAAGCATTTAATTCTTCAACCACTGAAACTCTGCACATTCAATTAGTGATATAAGCATTTACTGTTTCTACTCTTATAGACAATATCTTTGGATATTTTAATCTTCAGTATTTATACATCTGCTCTTTTAGAGAGGTAATTATTGTTTATCAATCTTTATAAGAATCGCAAAGTATTGGGACTTTGGGATTGGGACATTTGATTACAACTTGTAAGGGGGAGTGAGTTCTAGTGAGAGAATTACTCCAAGAGTTACAGAGTGTGTAATCATTTGAGTTAGTGAAATCCCGGAGAGTTTGGGGACTGGACGTAGGTCAAGGATTTGGACCGAACCAGTATAATTCTCGTGTGTCTAATATTTCTCTATCCCTATCTGTTATACTTTATTTTCAGTAGTTAGTTTCAGAGGTTTTTGAAGAAAATTTTAGATCACCCGATTCACCTCCCTGTAACACCCCGAATTTCAGACCTTGAGAATGGAGAATAAGCCTAAAGTAGGCGGACGACTAAGCCCAGTTCGGGAAGAGTTCCAAGAATGTCGAGGGTTAGGACGCCCCTCTGGGATTAAGTAACTTGACCATACAGGTCAGTGGACCTTGCATGCATAAGCCATGGAATTAAGGTTCCATGGAATTGATTCAGTGGACCATACAGGCAGTTGGGTATGCCTTGCGTTTTTTAGAAGACATCGATATTCGTGAAGAAAACTCAAGTAAAACCCGGGCAGGATCTCGAGCAAGTGCCGATAAAATAAAGTAATGTCATGATGACTAATGATGACATACTTTTGTGTTGGCCAAATGGGATGGTGACACGTGTCCCTTCATGATTACAAAAGACAAAGAGTAATGATGTTAGTAGGACACGTGGCATTCTGGGGTTGGATGTTTGACTTTTTGGCATCACAAAGTACGAGGTAATTATGAGACATTAAAATATACATTTCTCGCTCCCCAAGAATGTAGAAAAACGTGCAGCTACATCAGGGGAAAAGGAACAGTTGATCCGGCCCTACACAAGTCCAGTTGTTTGGCACGAGTTACGAGGAGAGGTGTAACCAGCAAAAAGGAGCTAAGCGGGACCGGTTAGGGTTTTTCAGATATAGAGGGAGGATGAAATTGGTGGGCCCAAAGGAGAGAGAAAGTGACTTGGAGGAAAAGAAAAAGGTCACATAATGTAATTATGAAGAGAGAGAAAGATAAAATAATCAGAATTAATCTGAACCACACAATTTAAATTCGACGTGACAAGAGAATGACATGTGATTATGACATCACATGGACATTAATGACATCAATCTTGGTAAGATTTCGTGGGTCCCACTAGCTTGGAAGAAGAGCAGTGCAAAATGACCGTTTTACCCCTGGACCTAAAACTACCTCTAAAGTCACCATCAAGGGCAATCTTGGAATCTAAATTTTAAGGGATAATATGGCACCGCATGTCTTGGACCAGAAGACTCTAGAATGCCTTATAGAAAAAGTCAGCGAAAATGACCATTTTACCCCCTGAGGTGTCATTTAACCATTGGATAACTTCTTTAACCCTGGAGGCTATATAAGGACACCTCCTACCCATTTTTGGCTCCCCTAGCAAGTGTTCAAGAGGGAGAGAAGATAGGGAACAGCCAAGTCTTGGTTCAGGAGGAAGAGAAGGTCATACGCAACCGAAGATTTAAGGTAAGTGCTCCGCCAACAACTCTTATCTCTGCCCTATGGTAGTTTCGTGTAGATGCAGTGGGATTTCCATACTTTTGAGGTTTTCATTGAGTCCATAAGGTGTTTTTGTGTGGGGACAAGTGGGATCACCTTTTTCTAAACCCAAAAGGCTCAAGTCTTTAAACTACATAAATCTGCCGACTTAGGAGTTTTCTGGGCAGCGTGTGTTCATCAATGGTTTTAAAATAGTAAATAGATTCCGTTTGCTTTGAAATTTTTCATGGTAAAATTAAACATACTATGGATGATTTTGGTATAATATTTTTTTTCATTTTGATGTTCCAATCGAGAGTTATTTAAGATTGAAAATGACCCAAAAACATGGATTCTGTCTTAGACTAGTGGCTAAGTTTGAAGAATCTGAGAAGGTCTTGAACCCAGATGGATTTGGTAACTATTTTTCCTATAAAATAGACATCCTAAGGGTTCCATGACCACTGATTACCTATCAATAACATGTTTCTAGAATTTATTAAAATTCGGCGAAGTTGGGTGAGAAATTCTGGAAAATTCTGGAGTTAGGCGAAATTTATGGAACTTGAAGTGAAGCTTGTATATGTGATTTAAGACATGATATTTTTGATGTATCTAGGGTGTGAACACGTGAGGGACATATTCCAAGCACCAAGGAAGAGTTTACTGTTTTCAAGGAGTGCCAGGTAGTAACTGTTGACTTGCATACTTTATGTTACTCTCGCATGTGTGTTTTATCGTAATGTAGGAGTTGGGCTGTAGTACCTAGTGGAATGTGTGTCCTTAGGTTACTGCTGAAGTCCAAGGTATGTCGGGCTGTAGTGTCTATAGGACTGTGTGTCCTTAGGTTACTGCTGAAGTCTGAGGGCATGTACGGGCAATAGTGTCTGAAGGACTGTGTGTCCTTAGGTTACTGTTGAAGTCCAAAGTATATGAGGTAGGTAGGACCTATGTGACTGTGTATTAATAGGTGGCTACTGAGGCCTTAGGAGGGGTCGGTAGGGGACTGTAGCCCTGACTACTGAGGCCCTTAGAGCTATGGTTCTGGGAGCTTGTCTTGACCAGGCGATCCTGCAGAGGTGATACATGCCAGTTTATTGTGCCAGAGGCAGATTTATGTTCCTGAGTGTGATTTGCATAACATGCATTACATACATATTGTATATGAGTTTAATAGTTACTCTGGGGTTCAATTTTGAACTCCAGTCTGGTTTTAAAGATACAGGGAGTTTACGCTAAGCTGATCAGGAAGATGAGGGTAAGAGCAAGGAAGCTGATAATTGAAGACGTATGGAATGCCCTATCTCATTTTGTATGTTTATTTCTGGATGATTGTAAGTTACGTTGGATTATTGTACCCTTAACCCTACGGGGATCACTTTACGTTTTTTGTAGTTGTCCAAACCAATCATATGCTCTGCCGCACACACTTTGATATATGTTTTAAGTGGTTAAGTAACAAGGGAAAGGTAATAAGAAAGAAAAAGATCCCTCTAACTCGCCACCCAAAAGGACGAGGCCAGTAGGGGTGTAACACCCCCTCTTGGTGATATTCCTCCTTTCATAAACTTCACTTCAAAAGGATTCAAATGTTTACAGGGTGATGAGCACAAATTATGCCATGTTTTCCTTGTACTTCATGACTGAATTATATGGTAAATGAAAGCTTAACTGCAAACAATCCAAGCAAAAAGGCATATATTCATGATATAGGGAACTGAAGGGTAGAAACCATTTACATCCTAAACATGTGCTAAGAAGGGAGCAGGTTACATTGTTTTTAAAGAACGTATAGCAAAGCTGATACTATGCTACAGCATTCTGACCGCAACTCGAAGTGCAATAAAAAGCATCACGAAAGCTATAGCAAAGTAAAGGACGCAATGCTATGCGGCATATTATCTGACCTTTTTATCCAGCTGATTTCAAGAATAATAATAAAGATCGAGATCAACAGTAGATTGCTGACGTAATAAAATAGAAGATGCGGAGGAGCAAAACAGAAAGATTTGAAGAATCCCGCAGGATCAGCAAAATCAATCTACAAACAGAAGATGCGATAGATCTCGACAGATTTGGAAAGCCCAGCTTGCTGAAACTTGCGTCATAAGAAAGCCTGACTATAAAAGGAAACAGCAAGTCAACCCTAGCGAGAGAGTCGTACATAGCCTAAACGAGATTACACATTCGGCAGACTCGAAAGAAGAGTGAGAGACTTCACTAGCACGAGAATTCCAGGATAACCCAGCATCCTTCCTTACAGTAAGACGGAGGGAAGAAGACGCGAAGTGGTGACGTGAAAGGGCTTCTTCCACGCCGTCAAGCTTTTTGCTTTTATTTTATTTTATTTTAGTAGTTAGATCATGGGTCATTCTATTACTATCTGTTTTGTGTTTCCCTCGTCAGTCATGAACTAACTTTCCGATGGCTGAACGAGGATGAATTCTTAAGTGTTTAATGAACCCATTTGCAAGTTCTTAATTTAATAGATTCGGTTTGCTTATCAGTGAATTAATTACTAGTCGATTAGAGGAATCTAAGGGCTAGATTTGTGGTCTTGGCTTATTGGCAAGGAGTCGAGGTTAGACCTCTGAGAAACAGTGTTTGCTAGGCAACCAGTGCAAGGCTTGACCTATTTATTGTAGGCTTCAGGAATGGGTCTACCTCTCATAACCATGACACCCTGAGTGTAATGAAGATTAAACTAGAAAGTTGCCATAGGAATATGGAAGGAGTATAGTTAGTTTCATATGTATCGGACGCGGAAGCTTCGATAGAGTATAGTGGTGGGTTAACCGAATAACGTTGTAGTTAGTAGCTATGATGTAGCATTGCAGAAGCTGTGCAGTATGGATGCTATAACAATATGGGTAGAGCAACTGGGGCAGTTGATGCGCTTAAGGATGATTCTGAGTTTAGCCTAACTTCTCACTGATATCTTCTTAAAACTTATTCTGTTTATTTTTGTTATTAGCATAATTACACAAACCTCTCAAACCAATTATAATTACTTTATGTTTGTGCAACTATCATAGCAATTGAGCGTCACTCTTCGGTATCTCAATCTCTATGGGATGATACTCTACTTACACTTTATTACTTGTTCGACTGGTTCACTTGCCATCAAGGAAATCGACCAACACAGGGCACACTTGAAATGATGTAATTTAACACTTATACATTTCGTAAAAAATTCCTTCGAAGCAATCAGTACTCGAGTATAACATACGTAATACTTGAGTAAATGACCGTACTCGAATACAAAAAATTCCATACTCGAGTAAGGTCGAGTGGAAACCTTTTTTTAAAAAAATCTGTTTTGTCGTTTCATTTCGAACTTGCTTCGTCTTTTCATTAGTTACCCTCATCTCCCAAAAACCCCTTCGAAAACCCTAAATATCCCAATCCTTTACAATTGTTGAGGTGAAACGTTACGATTTCACTAACGGATTCGTCGATTGAGTTTCCCGACCATTGGGTCTCTCATTTCGCTCTTTAAAATCCTTTTTTCTATCGCTTTCCTCACTCTCATTCGCCGATACCCACTTCCTAAAGTTTGTTTCTTCATTCTTCAGTTTCCACCTAAAATCTTCTGATTAGGTCATCTATAGCTCAAACAAAGACATCCATTGCTGGTTCTGGTGACAAATCACCGTCAGAATCATCATAGCGACCGATCAACAAAAAGCCTCATTCCTCTTATCGTCCCAAAGTCAAAGCCTCTGAATAACCTTCTGAGAAACCCAAAGCCAAAGGGGTCGCCTTTCAGGAACCATCGCGATCGATAACATGATTTCAGACTGACTCATTGCCATCTGGTAAAGGGAAGAGCAAGTCTCAATCTTAATATGTGTCTGAGGATATTGAAGATATATTTCAAGAAGGTCGTTTAAAGAGTGTTGAAGATAGACCTCAGAAACCCCAACCTTTGGGAAGCCAGAAATCTCAGGCTTCAGGTAGTAAGAGGCAACAGGCCTCAAGTAGTCGGCAAGCCTTAGGTAGTCAGCGTCAAGCATCCGATGTTGGCTCTACAGGACCTTCTACATCCCAATTGGCTGCAAATGCTCTTGAACCTTCTCCGGTATGAATGTTGTTCCTTTGGTAATCCCTAATCGACAATCTTTTGATTTTTACTATGGTAATAGGCCATTTTGTCCCTTTGTATATCTAGATTTACATCGCTTTCGAGATGAGTGCAATTTGGATCTATCTCCCTGGCTTCATCAGTACATGCCACTGCTTCGTATTCGAACTCCCTATTCTTAGATTATTGTTCATTTATTTTACTATAATATGAGTGACCAAGAGAAAGTGCATGGCGACAATGACGATACTCTAGTTATTGAGATTAGGGGCCAACAGATTAAGATCACGACAACAGATTTTAACATAATTATTAGAGTTGTTAATGCTCCAAAAGATCCTCCCAAGCTATCTGACGTCAAGTGCTACATCCTACTTCCTGATGTGCCCTATGACGGTAATAAGTTGAAATTCAAGCCTGCTATAATGAGTGACACCTTCAGAGTCATCTGGTATCTATATAGTAGAAACATGGTTCAGAAAGGGCAGAGCTTCACCCACTTTGTTTCAAAGGACTATCAGTTGTTCACATCCATTATTGCCAAAGAGCCAAGAAATATTGGCAAGTGGATTCTGAATGAGATGTCTGCTTTTCTGTATCAGGCTCACACTCAACCGAGAGCCATCATTCCTTTCCCGAACGTGGTGTCTCATATTCTTGCCATGAACAATATTTGGTAGCTGACTGATGACACGGTGGTGCTTCCTCAGAGATTTGGTAAGGATCATATGATTCGGATGAAGATTTTGTTTATTAAGGCCATTGGTAAGGCCAAGAAGAAAAGACAAGAAAGTTGTTGAGAAGCCATCTATGCCTTCGAAATCCAAGGTCCCAGATAAGGCCCAATCGTCTTAGGCCGGATCTCCAACTGCTTCTGTTGCTGCCTCTTCATCCTCCACCAATACTGCCATTCATTCTATTGTGCAGAACACCATTCAAAATGTACTGACTCCTCTGATAGATCACTCAAATCAAGTTATGCTATTATGAACTCTTTTCAGAAAGTTAATGCTCAAATGATTTAGACTGTGATATCTGAGATGGAAAAGTTGGCCAAATATATCGAATCAACATTTCAAGCTATGTATAGTGTTGAAAATGAGATGAAGTAGGAAATTCAATCTCTTCAGCAACATTTGTTCAGACTGAAAGGACCCTAGATGATTTGGGCATCAAGGCGTTCTCTCAGCCTCCTGCATCTTTATCAGTTCCATCATCCTCTGCTGTTCCCTAAGGTTTATCCTTTGGTTGACCCTCTTTATGTTTCTCAGCCTTCTTCATCTAAGCCCGTTCTATCTAGCCTGCTCCTTCTGTTGAGCCTCTATCTAAGCCTTCTGATCCTCCTCCCTCCTTTTTGAGTGATGACAAAGGGGGAGAGTGATTGAACTTGAAATTATGAGACTTTTGATGTTTTGTTGTTTAGATTTGAATTATAAATTATGTATGTTAGTACTAACGATATGCTTGAATTATGTATTCTGCTTTGTACTAATAGTTATCTTATTAATGCAATTCAATTATTATGCTCATTCACGTTTCTTTCATTTATTCTAATTCATTGCATTCACTAATATCAAAACATTTTCAAATTGATTTCAAAAATTTTATCAAGTGTTGTCATCATCAAAAATGGGGAGAATGTTAGTTCTCGGAGTTTTGATGAAAACCAGACTTAAAAGTGATTAGGGTTTTGAATTGAAAATGGTTAAGGTTTTGAATTAGTGAATATTGCCTAAGTTAAGAGTGTACTCGAGTATATTCTTATACTTACTCGAGCATGCTCAATCTGAGAGTTTGTTCAACTACTTACAAGTTATTACTCGAGTATGAGCTAATCACTACTCGAGTATGATATCAGAAGATAAGTACTCAAGTATAGTTATTATGTTACTCGATTACATGTTGAATCAGAGGAAAGTTCAGAGAAGCCAAGACTCTGTACTCGAGCAAGGATCATTACTTACTCGAGCAGGGTACTCTAGTATGGATACCTGTCTACCCGAGTACAAGGCTCTTCTATCAAAACAATTGCCTCTGTCAAAATGTTATTCGAGTATAAAGTAAGTAGTACTCGAGTAAGGTACTCGATAAGAGGTAATCTGTTACTCAAGTATAAATGTTTTAAACCTTACATTTTCTCTCTATATGAAGTGTACCCAAGTATTGTTTTACTGGTACTCGAGTATAAGGAAAATGGTACTCGAGCACAGTTGCTAATATCTTCACTTAGTTATCCTTTCAACGAAGAACATATGTTACTTGAGCATGGAACGTGATTTACTTGAGTAGGCTACTCGAGTATAGGTTTTTGATTACTCGTGTATGGCCTTCAAAGAGGCTTCTGATATACTTTGCTGATATGCTATTCGAGTACAGAAAGTTGGC
Organism: Acacia melanoxylon; assembly: GCA_019022615.1. NCBI lineage: Eukaryota > Viridiplantae > Streptophyta > Magnoliopsida > Fabales > Fabaceae > Acacia > Acacia melanoxylon. Next base: position 1,427,265 of record JAFJYJ010000071.1, on the reverse strand, counting down.
TACTTGAGTATGGTTAACCATTAGTCATTTGTGAAAGGAATTGGTTACTCTAGTATGATCCATCTTCAATCAGTTGTTGTAATAGTAATCATAAATTTAAATATTTTAGGTTATCATTTGTTTCTGTCTTATTCTTACTCAAACTTATTTATGCTACTACTAATTGTCTTTTTGAGAGGATTCCAAATGATTAATGAATATTTAAACATTGATTAGCCAAAAAGAAAATTCATGTGTCAGAAGCATTTAATGTTTGCAGAAACAAAGCATACACATAGAATGTATTTTAGAGCAGACAAAATCATTCCTACGAAATTTTCTGAGTCAACTTCTGACCAAAAGCACATCGACGGTAATCCGAAAAGCAATCCAACTAAGCAGACGTTCGATTGTGCTTAACAGAAGACATTTTTATCTAACAGAAGTTTGAAGAGTTTCAATAGCTACATTCAAAGCTCTTTAATGGTCTTTAATGGAAGTTGGTATAAAAGCTCGACACATTCAATTCTGCCAACTACAGAAACTCTACGCATTCAATTTGACATTATTGCAATTTATTGTTTCATTCACTTCATTCAATATCTTGAGATATTCTTGTACTTCAGTGATTATTATTCATCTACTCGGTGATGAGTTTAAACACTTAATTGATTATCAATTTATCTGTTTAATCTCAAGGTAAAGGGACCTTAAGTGTGGGTGTACGATTACAACTTGTAAGGGGGAGTGAATCCTAGTGTGAAAGGATTTCTTCGAATATATAGTGTGTAATTGTGATTGTGATTTGAAAGTGGAGCTTAATCACCAAGAGGGGGGTGAATTGGGGATTTTAAAAATCTTTCCTAAGTGCTCTGTTTTTTAACACTAAAAACAGAGCTAAGCAGAGTATAGGGAAGAAGAGCAAGACACAAGGATTTATACTGGTTCGGTCCAACCTCTTGACCTACGTCCAGTGCCCAGACTCTGGGATTTTCACTATCTCAATTGGTTTACACCCTCTGTAACTCAAGAGTAATTCTCTCACTAGAACTTACTCCCCCTTACAAGTTGCAATCAATATCTCAATCTCCAAGTCCCCTGACTTGAGATTCTTGCAATGAAATGATTTACAATAAATGAACTCTCTCTAAGAGTGGATAAATATAATCACTGAAGATCAATGTATCAAAAGATACTTTACAAGTGAAAACTGAAAGAGTAGTTGGTAAACTTGAATGCAATTCGTTTTCAGCAGATTGGTTGTTGAGAAGAATTGAATGCAATTCTATTTATGCAAAGGGAGCATTAAATGACCGTTGCAATTTCCATTATAACCGTTGGTGCATTAATCTAGCTGTTGGAGGCACTTTGGTGTCTTCTCTCTCTACTCTTCAGTCAATTCCTTTTGTCCAGAGGATTAGTGGTGACTTTCCTTGTAATAGATCTGTTGGAAGAGCAGCTACTGCATAGGGAAAGTAGACATTAATCCCTTTGCAACGTGTGTAGAATGATTGTACAAAAGGATGCAAGTTTTCTGGACTTTGTATTTAATGTGTTGACGTCACTTTTTGCTTTTGTTCAAATCTTCATTTAACATCCTCTAAATCATCTGAAACTCACTAACAAACTGATCAAACATAGTTAGGAATAGTAATGAGTAATGATAAGAAGTATTTGAGTCAATCAGGAAGATTTCACAAATTCGTCAGATTTGAATTTTAAACTCAGCGACACAAACTCGAGTTTGTTTGTCAAATCTGGAGTTTGTCACTGTGCACTAATAGCAAAACTCGAGTTTCCATTTTGTAACTCAAGTTTCCTTCTTCTAGAGAGGAATGTCGCAATTTGAGCTTTGGACCATATTTTTGAATGGGAGCAAAACTCAAGTTTCCAATTACAAACTCGAGTTTTGGACTCTTGATATGAAAAATGAGTTTAAGTCCAAAACCTCAAAACTGGAGTTTTCATTCTCAACTGGAGTTTTCAAAAATGTTGACAAAGAGCAAAGCTCTCTGCTTGGCCAAAACTCAAGTTTCCAAAACTAAACTCGAGTTTTCATTTAAATATGAAAACCTTTGAAAAGCTACGCCAAGACAAAACTGGAGTTTTCTTATCAAAGCTGGAGTTTTCACAAATTGAGTAAAACTTGAACTCTCTGTCAAGTACAAAATCGAGTTTCCAAATCTAAACTCGAGTTTTCCTAAAAATTTGGAAAACTTAGAAAACTTATCAAAACTGGAGTTTGCATAAGCCCAAAATGTTGGAGACTCTCTGTATGACCAAAACTCGAGTTTCTATTTGGAACGGAGTTTTGTTTTCTTCGAAAATATTGAAGAGTCTCTCGTATTATGCAAACTAGAGTTTTCTATGAAAACTGGAGTTTGGTCTAGGTGTGAAAAACTTGGAGTGATCTCTGTAAATGCAAAACTCGAGTTTCTAAATGGAAACTGGAGTTTTGCTTAGTTCATTAAAATTGAGCTATTCTTTGTCAAGTCAAAACTCGAGTTTTCCTTTGACATTAAGTTTTTCAACTAACCAAATACAAACTTCATCTTTTATTTACAATTTTCAGTTATCATGAAAACCCGTAGAGAACTAACATTCTCCCCCTTTTTGATGATGACAACACTTGTAAACCAGAATTTCAAGAGTTTGACTGAAATCACATTTTGAAATGGATTTTACATTTTCAGAAGCTTTAACAGAAATGTCATTTTGAGGAACTTAGTCATTTTGAAGAAATGATTTTGCTCATGACAACAATCAAGCAATCACAGTATTTCAGAGATAAGCAACAGAAGCCAGTGAACATATGAAAAGTCACAAAATACATTTCAGTTAACATATGAAAAGTCACTACATCAGAAATGTGCAGAGCTACATCAGAAACAAAGTCAAATGCACAGCTACATCAGAAATGATCACAAAATGCTCTATAAAACTCTACACTTCTCAAAATCAAATTCTATTCATTGCCTTTCTCTCATTTCTCTCCCCCTTTGTCATCTTCAAATGGGGATGGAGCTGAGATGGAGGGTTCAGTGAGAGGGTCGACAAGTGAAGTTGGAGGAGGTGAGTCATGGGGAGGAATAATCTTAGTTGATGGAGTTTGAGAGGAGTTAAGAACCTCAGTGGTTGGGGTAAATGGAGATGAGGGAGTCATTATCTTAGTGAGAGGTATGGAAGTAGGCAGAGGGGATGAGGTGACTATGGGAGAGGATGGTTTAGGAGAAGTGGTGTGATCCTGTGGAGTAGTAAAGGTGAATGATGGAGAGGAAGAGGGTTCAGGGTCAGGCTTAGGGTCAGCAAAAAAGCCAAATCCAGAAGCCGAAGTGCTGGGACCATTAGGTTGTAGAAGCTTCAGGATCTTATCCATTTTGTCACCCAAGAACACATTGTTGACCATCAAAGTGGACAGCTTGGCATCATGATCAATCATGTGACCAGATAAGTCTTCAACTTTTTCCTTGAGCTCATCATATTGTCCAGAGACACCTTCAATTTGCTTTTCCATGGCGTCCTGAGCATCAACCATCTCATGGTTGCCTCTGGTGACCTCAGCTATTAACTTCCCAACTTCAAACTCGATTCTGATGGACATGGCAGCAATGGCAGCATCCATAATGCCTTTCACCCTAGCATCAAAATCAGATGGCAGAGACATCTGAGGAGGTGGAGGAACAGATTGGGCCTCTTGGGCTTGTGCCTGAGAAGCTCGGGCTTGAGATCTAGAGGGAGCCTGTGATTGACTAGAACCTTCACCTTCAAAACTTATTCTCATAAGGTTCAACTGAGCCTTGCCAAAGAATGGAGGATACTTCAAGGTCTCACGGTGCCAACATACCAAATCTTGTGGTAAAAGAGAATGACTGAGATAAGTTAGGGAAATGGTATGTGGTAAGGTCGTCTAGATGAAAATTTGAATTTGACCATCTCCTAGAAAATCCAATGGCCAAGGTTAAGAGGAATCTGTTTGACTAGAGCAGCAAACAGTGGATAATCTTTTTGAGCAAAATGGGTGAAGTTACCACCCTTTTGGATAAAATTCGTCGAATAGATATACCAGAGAACTCGATTAATGGGAGGCATTTGTACAGGATTGAACGAAAGGGAATGCAATTGATTTTCGGGAATAGGTTCATTGGGCATGAGAATTGCAAAAAAATCCCTATTGTTGAATTGGATTGTAGGAACAGGAGGAGGGTTGTCAATTTTCAGAATTGAGTTTATGATAGAGGCAGACAAAGTAAACTTGACACCCTTGACAGTGGTAGTGACTCGTTCCTCAACTAACTCACCATCCGAATCCATAATGTTATCATACTCCATATTGAAATAAAAAAGTCTGGCAAGGTTTGGAGTATATGGAACAGAAATAGATATGAATGATTCATAGGGTTTTAGCCAAGGGGTGAGATCGAGATTACAATCTTCTTTCAGTTTAGCAAGATTGACTGAGACTACTGGACAAAAATCTTTCTTAAGGAAAGATTCCTTGAACTTAGTATTTAGCTCAGGGGATAAAATAGAGGGCTCAATAACAAAACCTTGAGGAGGATCAGGATGATTGTATATGTCCTCCACAGCATTGGCCATAATAGAAGGCACTTCAGGTTCCTGGGATGCAGCTGTAGGCTTCGATGAAGCTTGGCCCTTCTCAGAACCTTGAGATGCAGAAGTGGCCTTGGACCTCTTTGCTTTGGGAGGCTTAGAAGGTTCAACTACCTTATTCTTCCCCTTTCCCTCTGGTTTTGGCTCACTTTTTTTCTTCGATGGAGTCTTAGTAGGTTCTTTGAAGGATACTCCCTTAGATTTAGGTTTAGGAGAGGGAGATTCAGGAATATTATTGCTGACACCTCTGATTGACCTATCGACCCCATAGTGAAACCGTCGAGGAGTTGATTTCATCCTCCTTGGTCACTGAGGAGGAGGAGGTGGAGGAGGAGACCATGATTTAGACCCTTCCTGGTCAGAATCCGTGTCGTGAGTCTCTTGGGGAGTTGATCTAGAGGCCATTTAGGGTTTTTGAGTGAGGGTTTTGGCCGAGAGTCGTGAATATCAGAGAAGGAAGAGAGAGACTAGGGCAAAACTTGAGTTTTGAGTAGAGTGTAGACAAATTGGCACAGTAACACATATATATAAAGACACGCTAAACTCGAGTTTTGACCACAAAACTCGAGTTTTGATGAATGTGTACTAACCTGGACTTCAAAGGTGTATGGTGAACCTTTGAACTTCTACGACCAAAACTCGAGTTTTCACTTACCAACTCGAGTTTTCCCATTCTTTAAAATATGATTTCCCTCTGTTTGATGGAAACTTGAGTTTCCCACTTAATGACTCGAGTTTTGAACTTTTTCAAAATCAGAGGTTCTCTCTGACCCAAACAAAACTCGAGTTTTGTTTCCAAAACTTGAGTTTGCTTTCTTTGATAGCAAACATCAAAACCATAACTAACATTGAGAGAGAGATACTTACAACTCATTGGGATTTACCATTCCCAATTCTCTCCTTATGAAATTGAATTGTTCTTTGGCCAATGGTTTGGTGAAGATGTCAGCAAGTTGAAGATGAGTTGGGATGAACATGACTTTGACATCATTCTTCTGAACATAATTCCTTATGAAGTTATGTCTCACATCAATGTGCTTGGTCCGAGTGTGTTGCACTGGATTCTTCGCCAAATTTATTGTGCTAGTGTTGTCACACAATATTGGGATCTCCTTCAAGTTGATTCCCAAGTCAGATATTTGTTGCTTGAGCCATAGAACTTGTGCACAACAGACTTGAGGCGACCACATATTCAAATTTTCGAGAAAAACAGCCCACACTTGTTTGCTTCTTTGCTCAACCAAGAGACAAGTGAGCCACCAAGAAATTGACATTATCGACTTGTGCTCTTCCTATCTGTCTTGTATTCAGCATGATCTGAATCTGAATATGCCACAAGATGTTCTGGTTGACCTTTTGGAAACCACAAGCCAAGGGTTTTTGTGTCAGCAAGATATCTGAAGATCCTCTTCACATTCTCAGCATGCGACTCCTTGGGAGCAGATTGAAACCTTGCACACATACCCACATTGAATTGGATGTCAGGGCGACTTGCTGTGAGGTAGAGCAATGATCCAATCATTCCTCTGTATCTTGTGATATTGAAGTCCTTGCCCTCTTCATCAGCATCCAAAGCAGTGGTTGAGCTCATTGGAGTATCAACTCCTTTGCATTGATCTATCCCAAACTTCTTCAGTAGATCATTGAGATACTTGGTCTGAGATATGAAGATTTCATTCTTCCTTTGCTTGATTTGCAGACAAAGGAAATAGTTGAGTTCTCCCATCATGGACATCTCAAACTCTCCCTGCATATTCTTAGCAAACTCTTCACACAAAGCATCGTTAGAAGCACCAAATATAATGTCATCAACATATATTTGTATAATTAAATTTCACCAAGCTTATTACTCTTTATGAAGAGAGTTGTATCTGCTTTTCCTCTAACAAATCATTGATCAAGAAGGAATTTGCTTAATCGCTCATACCAAGCTCTAGGAGCTTGCTTAAGGCCATGAAGGGCTTTCTTGAGGCGATAAACATGATCTGGATGATGATCGTTTTGAAAACCAGGAGGTTGTTCAACATAAACTTCCTCCAGAATAAAACGATTTAAAAATGCACTCTTTACATCCATTTGATAGAGCTTGAATCCTTTGATACAAGCAAAGGCTAGAAGAACTCTTATTGCTTCCAATCTTGCCACTGGAGCATAAGTTTCTTCATAATCAATTCCTTCTTCTTGATTATAGCCTTTAGCAACCAATCTTGCCTTGTTACGGACAATGATTGCTGATTCATCTCGTTTGTTCTTGAATACCCATTTGGTGCCAATGACCGGATGGTCGTTAGGCCTAGGTACCAAATCCCAAACTTGATTTCTATCAAATTGATGTAACTCCTCTTGCATTGCTATCACCCAATCATTTTCTCGAAAGGGCTTCATCAATTTTAGAGGGTTCAATCTCTCGATATAAAGGCGAGAAAAAGTCACTTCATTCAAAGTACTATTTCTGGTCCTTACACCTTGATTTACATCACCTATCACTTGGTCCAAATGATGATTCCTAATGAACCTCCAAGCTTTAGGCTGAGATTGATCGGGGTTTTCTAAATTATTTTGAGGGTCAGCCTCAAAGACATTTTCAAGATTTTCAATAGAGGCAGGAGTAGTTTTTGAAAAGAATTGATTTTTGAAAACATTTTCCTTATCATCATCCAAGGATTATCAGCTTTGGATTCACAGAATACAACATGCATAGACTCTTCAACAATATGAGTACGAGTATTAAAGACTCTATAAGCTTTACTTCTATTTGAGTAACCTAAAAATATACCTTTATTCGCTTTGGGATCGAACTTTCCCAAATTATCCTTACCATTATTGTGGATGAAGCACTTACATCCGAAAACATGCAGATGAGCCAAATTTGGCTTTCTTCCCTTGTACAACTCATAGGGAGTTTTGCTTAACTTCTTTCGGAGATATGCCCGATTCGAGATGTAGAAAGTCGTACTCATTGCATCAGCCCAGAATACTTGGGAAGTATTGTTCTCATTTGGCATAGCTCTTGCCATCTCTGTGAGGACTCGATTCTTTCTCTCCACAACACCATTTTGTTGAGGTATCCTCCGGGCTGAGAAGTTGTGATCAATTCCCATGTTGTCACAAAACTCTACAAATGCATGATTTTCGAATTCTCCTCCATGATCAGTTCGAATTCTTGAAATAGAGAAACATTTCTCGTTTTGGACCTTCTTGGAAAAAACAACAAACTGATCAAATGTTTCATCTTTTGAGGATAAGAATATAGTCCAAGAAAATCTAGAGAAATCATCAACTATAACCAAGGTATAAAGATTGCCACCAAGGCTTTTTACTCTAGTTGGTCCAACTAGATCCATATGAAGTAGTTGGAGAAGTCTATTAGTTGAAATTTCATTTTTACATTTAAAAGATGATTTGGTTTGTTTTCCTTTTTGACAAGCATCCCAAATCATGTCATTTTTAAAATGAAGTTTTGGAACACCAATTACCAAATCCTTTTTAAGTAATCTGTCAAGTTGGATCATATTGACATGAGCTAATCGCTTGTGCCATAGCCAACTCTCATCCAAGTTACCAATAAAACATTTTTCAGAAGCATAATCATTTTTGGAAAGACAAAGTGTATAGCAATTTCCTTCTCTAGGAGCTCTAAATAAAGCTTTTGATTTTATATTTTTCAAAGAGAGAACATCCTTGCTTACAATCAAGCATTCCTCAGAATCAAAGATAACTAAGTTACCTTTATCAGTGGTTTGGCTTACACTGAGGAGATTGTGACAAAGTCCTTTTACGAGGTAGACATCTTTGATTTGTGGTCCTTCATTGTTTCCAACTTCACCAATACCAGCAATCCTTCCGGATTGATTTCCACCGAAGGTCACCTTGCCACCATCCTTAGGTTTGATTGAAGCAAATTTGGATTGGTCTCCCGTCATATGTCTAGAGCATCCACTATCAATGTACCATTTGTTGGATTTTAGTCCTCTTAGAAAAATTTGCAAAACATAGGAAATCAGGTTTTAGGTACCCATCTTTTCTTGGGTCCTTTGGGGTTAGTATGTGTCTTAGGAACCTTGTAGGATCCCTTAGGCACCCATTGATAATTTCCTATAGGTTTACTCTTTCTTTCCTTTTTATGAAAACAGGAAGAAGTAGTATGACCTTTACGATTGCAATAATTGCAATGAGCAAAAGGGTTTGAAGAATGAACATATTTTCTAAAATAGTTCATATAAGATTTTTCTCCAAATTTCTTTTTGCCTTTCTTCTTATCAAAATCAGGTTTATAACCAACCCCTAATATGTCATTTGTAAACCTTTGCTGTTTTAAAATGACATTGAGCATTTCACTACCCTGAGTGAACTTCTCAAGTGTTTTTGTAAGATATAAATTCTTTTTCTGTAAATTAGTACAATCTTCACAAACATTATTTTCACAAGAAGAGTTTTTGACTTGCATTTCAAGAGTTATGTTTTTCTGTTTTAAAGAAACATATTTTCCAGCAAGTTTCTCAAATTTAGATTCAAGAAGATTATATTCATTGAATAACTCATCATAAGAAGGTTGTGAATCATATACCTCATCAATATTTTTAGATTGTTCTTCTTCTTGAGCCACAAGGCATATGTTAGCTTTATCCTCATCCTCATCTTCAGCTTCATCTTCATCGGATGAGCTGTCTCCCCATATTGCTGAAATATAAACTTTCTTCTTGAATTTATTGAATTTCTTCTTGTCTTTGTCTTTATTCTTCAACTGGGGACATTCTAACTTGATGTGGCTAGGCTTTTCACATTCGTAGCAGATGATTGGCTTCTTTGCCTTAATGCTGAAGCTACATTTGTGAAACTTTTTGTATCCTTGATCCTTCTTGTAGAATCTTTTGAATCTTCGGACAATCATGCCCAGCTCTCTATCTTCGTCTTCTTCTAGATCATCATCTGACTCCTTAGCTTCTTTGACAACTTTAAGAACAACACCTTTGCTCTTGAGAGTTGCTTCATCAAGTCCTTTTTGAACTTGAACTTGGATTCATATTCAGAGAGACTACTAAAGAGGGCTGCCACAGATCCCATTGATTCACCACGAGTTTCTTCAATCGCGGTGACTTTAGCTTCCCATTCTTTGTTGAGGATATTGAGAATTTTCCTCACTTGGACAGGTTGCTCATATTCTTTGCCAAATGCAGCAAGCTGGTTGAACAGATGGGTGAATCTTAATTGAAACTCACTGATAGATTCACCTGGCTTCATACGAAGAAGATCATATACTGTCATGAGAGTATTGATCCTATTCTGCTTTACTCCAACAATTTCTTCATGAGCTATCTCCAGAGCATCCCATATGGCTTTAGCAGTTGGCAATGTGAAAACACAAAAATACTCTTGTTGACTCAAGGCGCTTTGCAACATGAGAATAGCTTTACTGTTGAGTGTGATGCTTCTCCTGTCATTTTCGTCATAGGCCTCATCAGGCTTTGGAACTCTGAGCCCATTTTCAAGAACAGTTGGGTTGTAGTCTCCAATATGGAACACTCTCCATAGGCCATATTTAGAAGCCATGACAAAGACTCTGAATTTGGCTTTCCAGAAAGAATAATGCTCTCCACTAAATCTCGGTGGTCTGTTGATCGAAACTCCATCAGGTAGAATACCTTCCATAGTGATCCTTCTTGAGATGTTAATCTCTTCAGAGAAAACCTAGCTCTAATACCAAATGAAAGTTGAGCTTAATCACCAAGAGGGGGGTGAATTGGGGATTTTAAAAATCTTTCCTAAGTGCTCTGTTTTTGAACACTAAAAACAGAGCTAAGCAGAGTATAGGGAAGAAGAGCAAGACACAAGGATTTATACTGGTTTGGTCCAACCTCTTGACCTACGTCCAGTCCCCAGACTCTCTGGGATTTTCACTATCTCAATTGATTTACACCCTCTGTAACTCAAGAGTAATTCTCTCACTAGAACTTACTCCCCCTTACAAGTTGCAATCAATATCCCAATCTCCAAGTCCCCTGACTTGAGATTCTTGCAATGAAATGATTTACAATAAATGAACTCTCTCTAAGAGTGGATAAATATAATCACTGAAGATCAATGTATCAAAAGATACTTTACAAGTGAAAACGAAAGAGTAGTTGGTAAACTTGAATGCAATTCGTTTTCAGCAGATTGGTTGTTGAGAAGAATTGAATGCAACTCTATTTATACAAAGAGAGCATTAAATGATCGTTGCAATCTCCATTATAACCGTTGGTGCATTAATCTAGCTGTTGGAGGCACTTTGGTGTCTTCTCTCTCTACTCTTCAGTTAATTCCTTTTGTCCAGAGTGTTAGTTCTCTATGTGTTTTGATGATAAATGACAATTGTAAACACAAATTAAAATGAGTTTTTGATAAGTTGAAAAACTTACTATCAAGTGAATACTCGAGTATTGGTTTCAATACTCAAGTATTGAGTTGACAGTGAATGGTGCATTTTTCGCTAAAAATATTGGTTTCAATACTCAAGTATTGAGTTGGCAGAGAATGACTTGTTTCCATAAAGTCATACAATACTCAAGTATTGGTCTCAATACTCAAGTATTGGTGTTACAGAGAGCCTTCCAAGTTTTTCACTATAAGTCAATACTCAAGTATTGGTTTCAATACTCAAGTATTGATCTTACTGAAACTCTTTCGCTAAAATACAAAATTACCAATACTCAAGTATCCATATGGATACTCAAGTATTGGTCATACAAAAAATCATTAAAGTATTCAACATGTGAATACTCGAGTATTGGTTTGAATACTCGAGTATTGGGCAAACAGAAAGGTTTCAAAGTTTTTCACATGTTTATCAATACTCAAGTATTGATATGAATACTCAAGTATTGGAATGGCAGAGACTTCACAAGTATTGAAAATAGTTCAATACTCGAGTATTGATATGATTACTCGAGTATTGGCCATACAGAAAGGTTTGCTATTTCCAAGTGATTTGAATACTCAAGTATTGAGGTGAATACTCAAGTATTGACTTGGAAAAGGTTTCACAAAGTTTTCAAAACAGTTCAATACTCAAGTATTGAGTTGAATACTCGAGTATTGGGCATACAGAGAGAGCTTGGCTCTTTTTCAAATGTTTTGAAAACTCAAGTATTGATTTGAATACTCAAGTATTGAAGTTTTTGGACTTAAACTTATTTTCACATAAAAAGTTCAATACTCAAGTATTGGTTTCAATACTCGAGTATTGGTCCTACTCAAAGAAATTGTCCAAACGCTCAAAACATGTAGTGCCTTCTCTGGAAGACGAATACTCAAGTATTCACAAATTAAGTATTCACATTAGTGCACAAAGCAATACTCAAGTATTGAAGAACTCGCTCAAGTATTGGGCGCAAGTATTCAAAATTCAAATCATACGAATTTGTGATTTCTTCGTGTTTGATCTTAATGCTTTCTATTATCATTCTTATATATTCCCAGCTATATTTAACCACTTTGTTAGTGAGTTTCGGATGGATTAAAGAATGTTTAACGAAGGTTTAATACCAAAAGCAAAAAGTCAGAACATTAAATGCTAAACCCGAAAGTTGCATACTTTTGGGAAATCCTTCTCGCACACGCTTACAAAGGATTTATGCCTACCTACCACATCCAAGAAATGCTAGTCCAACGGATTTATTTACTAGAAGTCAACTCGAACTTCTCGCCCACTGGATTAAGTGAAGATTAGAGAGAAGAAGACCAAAACGAACCAACCTTGGTTAATGTCACCAACGGTTATATGAAGAATTACAACGGTCATTTAATGCCTTCTCAGTATAAATAGAAGAGCATTCAATTCCTCTCAACAACCAAGACCTCAGAAAGCGAAAATCATTAAAGCCTTCATATACTCTTGAGTCTTTCTGTACTAAGTATCTGTTGATACATTCAATCTTCAGTGTTTATCATTATCCACTCTTAGAGAGAGTTTTTCATCTTGAATATCATTTATTGTAAAGAATCACAAGTCCGGGACTTGGTGATTGGGTTCATTGATTACAACTTGTAAGGGGGAGTAAGTTATAGTGAGAGAATTACTCTTGAGTGCGAGTGTGTAATCAATTGTGATAGTGAAAATCCCGAGAGTCCGGGACCGGACGTAGGTCAAGAGATTGGACCGAACCAATATAATTCCTTGTGTCTTGCTATTCTTCTCTATTCCATAGTCTACTCTGTTTTAGTCTCTAAAAACAGCTTTTCTGGAAGAATTTTTAAAAATCCCCAATTCACCCCCTCTTGGTGATTAAGCTCCACTTTCACAGAGGATTAGTGGTGACTTTCCTTGTAATAGATCTGTTGGAAGAGCAGCTACTGCATAGGGAAAGTAGACATTAATCCCTTTGCAACGTGTGTAGAATGATTGTACTAAAGGATGCAAGTTTTCTGGACTTTGTATTTAATGTGTTGACGTCACTTTTTGCTTTTGTTCAAATCTTCATTTAATATCCTCTAAATCATCTGAAACTCACTAACAAACATAGTTAGGAATAGTAATGAGTAATGATAAGAAGTATTTGAGTCAATCAGGAAGATTTCGCAAATTCGTCAGATTTGAATATTAAACTCAGCGACACAAACTCGAGTTTGTTTGTTAAATCTGGAGTTTGTCACTGTGCACTAATAGCAAAACTCGAGTTTCCATTTTGTAACTCAAGTTTCCTTCTTCCAGAGAGGAATGTCGTAATTTGAGGTTTGGACCATATTTTTGAATGGGAGCAAAACTCGAGTTTCCAATTACAAACTCGAGTTTTGGACTCTTGATATGAAAATGAGTTTAAGTCCAAAACCTCAAAACTGGAGTTTTCATTCTCGACTGGAGTTTTCAAAAACGTTGAAAAAGAGAAAAGCTCTCTGCTTGGCCAAAACTCGAGTTTCTAAAACTAAACTTGAGTTTTCAGTTAAATATGAAAACCTTTGAAAAGCTATGCCAAGACAAAACTGGAGTTTTCTTATCAAAAATGGAGTTTTCACAAACTGAGTAAAACTTGAACTCTCTGTCAAGTACAAACTCAAGTTTCCAAATCTAAACTCGAGTTTTTCTGAAAATTTGGAAAACTTAGAAAACTCATGGCAAACTGAAAACTGGAGTTTGCATAAGCCCAAAATGGAGACTCTCTGTATGACCAAAACTCGAGTTTCTATTTGGAAACTAGAGTTTTGTTTTGTTCAGAAAATATTGAAGAGTCTCTATATTATGCAAACTGGAGTTTTCTATGAAAACTGAAGTTTCTCTAGGTGTGAAAAACTTGGAGTGCTCTTTGTAAGTCCAAAACTCGAGTTTCTGAATGGAAACTGGAGTTTTGCATAGTTCATTAAAATTGAGCTATTCTTTGTCAAGTCAAAACTCGAGTTTTCAAACCAAAACTTGATTTTGCCTTTGACATTAAGTTTTTCAACTTACCAAAGACAAACTTCATCTTGTGTTTACACTTGTCAGTTATCATCAAAACCCATAGAGAACTAACATGATTGAGAGTTAGTGAGAATCCCAGAGTGTCTGGGGCATGGACGTAGGTCAAGAGTTGGACCAAACTAGTATAACTTCTCTGTGTTTATTCTCTCTATCTATGTCTCTATTTTTATTGTCTCTCGGCCAACTCGTGAAAGAATTTGAAATCCCCTATTACCCCTAGGTGATATTCTACTTTCGATGATTTCTACTCTCTGGTATTGTTAGCTAAGGCAACGTCAATCACGTCTTGATCTAAGCACTATTTCAGCTTAGATTGGATTCAAGCTTATCCATATTCATTCTGTCATTCTTATGGCATCCTTAAAGATCACCATATAACCTTTCTCAAAGTACTTACGAATAACAATTGTTGTTGTTAGATTCAAGCCTATCCATATTCATTCTATCATTCTTATGGCATCCCTAAGGATCACCATATAACCTTTCTCAAAGTACTTAGGAAAAACAATTGTTGTTGTTATTGTTGTTTCCAATCAACATATACAAGTATACACATACCTCAGGGTACTTAGGCCTCAAATCAAAGGGATCTCGAATTCCTATGATATTTCTCAGGAAATACCCATTCCAAGATTTCTCTTGCCTAAGCACGGTTAACCTCCAAGTGCCAATCTGTTCTGGAGTACTATTACTAGTGCAAGCCATATATCATTAGTTACCGGTAGCTTACATAGGTACTAGTCCTAGTACGACTTCTCTGCCTCCCTAGAACACAATCAAACCTTAATTAGGAAAAGTAGTTCAACATTCAGCATATATTCACATCAACATTAACAATATGTTAATTCTCAATGTGTTTTGATGATTAATAACAATTGTAAACATGAAAGAATGATTTTTGTTAGAAATTGGTAAAACATGTTGTTTGCAATTCAAAAACATTTCTGTCAGCACCAAACTCGAGCTTGCCCCTTACAGAAAGTAAACCAAGCTATTTTGCTTTTTCTAAACTTGAGCTTGGTCCATAAACTTGAGCTTGAAGGTTTTCAAAGTTCACTCATATACTGAGTAAGCTCGAGCTTGCACCTGTAAGCTTGAGCTTACGAAGGTTTGAGGATTTTATCAAGTTACTCAAATTGCAAACACAAGCTTGTTAGTTTTAAGCTCAAGCTTGCCTCTTCCAGAGACTCTTCTCACTAAGTTTACAAATATGTAAACTCGAGCTTGTACTTACAAGCTCGAGCTTACCTCCGACGAATCCTTTAAACTTGAGCTTATCATTTTTACTTGTAGAGCTTGTAAGTTTACAAAAGTTGTAAACTCGAGCTTGGCATTCCAAGCTCGAGCTTGTACCACGCAGAAAGTTTTCAAGTTTTCCTTCAAAGAGTAAAATCAAGTTTAAGACTGTAAACTCAAGCTTGTGTCTGACAAAAATCTTTCAAAGTTTTTAAAACCATTGGCAAACTCGAGCTTGCCCTTGCAAGCTCAAGCTTGAGTCAGACAGAGAGCATTGTCATATTTTGAGCTTAGCAAACTCAAGCTTACTCCTCTAAGCTCAAGCTTGCATTTTGTGAACTAAAATTATTTTTGACATGAATAGTGCCAAACTCGAGCTTACTCACTAATAAGCTCAAGCTTGCGTTTTTCCATTTTGGCTCTCAAAATGATTTCAAACATGTTTCCCGACAAATGCTAAACTCGAGCTTACTCACTTACAAGCTCGAGCTTGAGGCTTCCGAGGCAAAACTCAAGTTTTAAATGAAGAGCAAACTCGAGCTTACATAGGTAAACTCGAGCTTGGAACTTCGTAACAGATGAACGCATCTCGAGTGTATCTTGTTCGGTTTGATTTATGCTTTAGCTTGATTCTGCGAAATGGTTGCTTATGATTTATATGATTCATATCAATATTTTCTAACCAGATTTAACCAGTTTGCTTATGAGATTTCAGAAGATCTAGATATGCTTTGAAATCCATTAAAGCAATATCTTGGACAACTTGCAATATTATATTATATCTTCTTCTCCCAAGACAATGGTTACAACCTGGAAGGCAGCACCACCATTCTCCAAGACAGAAAGCAAGCCTCCACCAACTAAAGCAACTGAACAATATTATTTTAAGGCCTCCACTCAACATACAAGCATGGGAGACTTTCTTGAAGAGCCAAATTTCAAATATTCAAATTCTGCAAAGTCCTCAACAGCTATATTCAACAATCAAGGACCCAACAGCTAGAATTTCGAATTGATCCAAGTCTGAACGGATCTATAACGGTCACAAGCTTCAAACCAGTATAAATACATGAAGCTTTGAAGTCTGCAAGTAGAGAAGACATACACAGAAAACGCATACAAAGATCTCAGTCTTTTACTACTTATATTTCTCATTTTGTATCTTTGATACATTGTGCTTCAATGCTTATCTTTATTCACTCTTTGAGAGAGTTCATTTCTGTAAATCATTCTTTGTAAGAATCTCAAAGTTGTGGGACTTTGAGGTTGGGTTATCGATTACAACTCGTAAGGGGAGTGTATCCTAGAGAGAGGATAACTTTCGAGTACAAAGTGTGTATCTGATTTGAGTGATAGTAGAAAAACCCGAGAGTCCGGGACCGGACGTAGGTCAAGAGTTAAGACCGAACCAAGATAAATCTTCTCGTGTCAAGCTCTTCTTCTCTAACTCCATTTACCTTGGTTAAGCATCTGTTGTGTGGGTGATCTGAAAAGAATTTTTAAAATCCCCAATTCACCCCCTCTTGGTGATTTCCTTCACTTTCACAGTATACCAAACATGTTATGTTAACTACAAATGGACCCTACAAGTCCAAACAAC
This sequence comes from Acacia melanoxylon, assembly GCA_019022615.1. Classification (NCBI taxonomy): domain Eukaryota; kingdom Viridiplantae; phylum Streptophyta; class Magnoliopsida; order Fabales; family Fabaceae; genus Acacia; species Acacia melanoxylon. Next base: position 1,410,406 of record JAFJYJ010000071.1, on the reverse strand, counting down.
ATAGGACCTTTACCAGTCCTGAATCCTGTTGGATATGATTATTTTTGATGATGTCTTATGTAGATGACATTCTTAAGAGCAAAAAATTTGTATAATATATTTATCTCCTACATTGACTAACTACTATAATTAATGTAGAGTAGTCCAAGTTGAATTATAGAACACGAAGGAGATAAGAGATTTCATAAAGAAGAAAGAAGAAATTGGAGAAAATGTTAAGTTCAAGATGAAGAGGAAATATTGAAGAAGGTAGAACTTGCAGTGAATAATGAGTCTATGTTAAATGACGAAGAATGATCAAGATGGGAGATGGAATATGGAAGAACTTGATAAATAAAATGAGAATATCATTATACAAGTTCCAAGATTGATTCTAGAAGTCTCAATGATCAAGTGGAAGTTGAAATGGCTTAATTCGGAGTTAAAATAAGCTACAATTGCATTCATGAAGTCATGCTCGAGCACAACAATGTCATACTCGAGCACGGTACATTTCCAACTCTTATCACGCATAAATTCCGCTCATGCTCGAGCATAAAAATGCCATGCTTGAGCAGGCTTGAGTAGCATGCTCGAGCAGAGAAAATCTCATGCTCAAGCAAGGTTGTTTTTTCACTACTCTGTTCAGCTCTGTTTCTGGCGACCTCAGGTAATTCAATGATATCTCCCAAACCATAGATTGGATTGAGGTAAAACTAGTGGAATATGAAAATAGACTTCCAATGCATCATTTTGATATACAATTCAAATCTAAACGAGTTCATATCAAGGAGCTATGAATTGTGGAAGTTGCAACAAAAATCAACGTCACAATCCAGAACCAGCTTTGGTATTTTGAGTATATCTCATAAACGACAAATCCGATTGAGCCGAAGTTGGTGGCATATGAAACTAGACTCACATACCTTTCCACAAAAATCAAAATCATGGAAAAAAAAATATCAATTGAAGGATTTATGATGTTTTGAAGTTTATTGTCAGTTCAAAATGTTGCAAAAAACGCTGGTCAAGAACAACCTCCATTCATCTGATGATAATGGACGAAATAGAACGATTTTGGAGCTGATTATTCTTGAATTGGAAATAAGACTTGAAGAGCTTTATGATCATGGGTGGTTTTACAAAATTGAAGCTATATCGAAGACGTTACGCTCACTGGAAATTGGCTATTGTGCTACCAATACTGTTGTTTTATGAAAGTCTCTACATTATGGAAGTTGAGCTTTGTATTGGAGAGTATAATGCTTATTCATGTATGATCAGAAGCCTCAAAGCAAAGAAGTGGAAATGGACGAGTCATGCTCGAGCAGACGTTCTAGAGTGCCCGAGCATCATCGAGCAAAACAACGAAATCTCAAAGTTGAAGAGCCTTGCCCGAGCAGAAGCACAAGGCTGCTCGAGCAGCATCGAGTCTCTTCTCAATTTTAGTCTCTGGGAACTCTTGCCCAAGAATGAAAAAGTCATGCTCAAGCACCATGCTCGAGCAGAGGTAGTGGCTTGCTCGAGCAGCGTTGTTAAAAATGATTTTCCCGCCTCTATGTAAGGTTTGCCCAAACATGCCCTTATAGCTTGCTCAAGCAACAACGATATAAATCACTTTTCAAAAGATGTAAGAAGAAGCATGCCCGAGCAAGCCTAGATCCTTGCTCGAGCATTAGGTGATCACTGAGCTTTTCAATGAATCTTTCAAAATAATGCTCGAGCACACATACAAGCTTGCTCGAGCACTGACGATATAAAGAATGTTACAGAAGTGTCCAGTGTTGCTTGCCCGAGCATACCTTTACGACTTTCCCGAGCAATGAAGATGATGATTAATTTTTAGAATAAGCTTGCCCGAGCAAGCTTGATTTCATGCTCGAGCACTGGGTGAACTCGTTCCTTGAAAATACACTTTCTCATAGCATGCCCAAGCATACTACTTATTCATGCTCGAGCATGAACACCCCTATTTTCAAAATCTCCGTCTTCGTAAATCCTGAATCATCAATTGTGATTTCATTTCTACATATCATTACTCATTACTACTCCTAATTGCTTTTAACCAGTTTGCTAATGAGTTTCAGATGATTTTATCATGGATTAACAACAAAATTTGCATGAAGCAAATTGTGTGTCAGAGAAGCATTAAATGCTACGTCAGAAAACAGAGGAAAGCTTCTAAGTCTAACGGATAGTTTGAACATTCCATTGAAAAGCTTGAATCTGTTTGTTCTCAATGTGTTTTGATGATTAATAACAATTGTAAACATGAGAGAATGTTTTTGATAAAGATTTGTAAAGCTTGATTGATTTCAATTCAAAAAACATTCTGTCAGTGCCAAACTTGAGCTTGCCTCTTACAGAAAGGAAACCAAGCTATTTTACATTTTCCAAACTTGAGCTTGAAGGTTTTCAAGTTCACTAATATTCTGAGTAAGCTCGAGTTTAGGAAGAGTTGAGGATTTTATCAAATCTCAAACTCAAGCTTATTATTTTCAAACTCAAGCTTGCCTCTTCCAGAGTCTTTTCTATAGAGTTTACAAAAGTGTAAACTTGAGCTTGCAATGGCAAACTCGAGCTTACCTCGAGCGAAAAGCTTTTCAAGTTTTCTTCAAAGTGTAAACTCAAGTTTGGAGTTGCAAACTCAAGCTTAGGTCCGACGAAACTTTTCAAAGGTTTTAATATTCTTAGCAAACTCAAGTTTACATCTCTAAGCTCAAGCTTGCACTTTGGGAATCAAAATTATTTTTGACATGAATAGTGTCAAACTCGAGCACGCTCACTAATAGACTCGAGCTTGCCATTTTCCATTTTGGTTATCAAAATGATTTCAAACTTGTTTCCCTGACAAAAGCCCAAACTCGAGCCACCTCACTTATAAGCTCGAGCTTGAGACTTCCAGAAGCAAAACCCAAGTTTTAAATGAAGACCAAACTCAAGCTTGTTATAGTAAACTCGAGCTTGGAGCTTCGCACGTATGAACGCATCTCGAGTATACTTTGCTCGCTTGATTTCTCGCTTAAGCTTGATTCTCGCGAAATGGTTGCTTATGATTTAAATGATTCATATCAATATTTCTAACTTGATTTAACCGGTTTGCTTATGAGATTTCGAAGACCTAAGATTTGTTTTAGGAAACATTAAAGCATTCAAGAAGAAAGATGATCAATCAATGCTTAATTAAAGATAAGCTATTAATAATCAAGATTTCCGTCAATCTGTGTCAACGCCATAATATCAATTGGAGATATCTCATTCTGCCGAGATTGGTGCAATCAATTGAAGGCTCTCAATGGACAAATTCAAATATTCAATTCTGAAATACTCCCAACAACTATATTCATCAGACATGAACCCAACAGCTAGTATTTTCGAATTGATTCAAGTCTGAACGGATCTTTAACGGTTACAAGCTTCAATCCAGTATAAATACATGAAGGTTTGAAGTCTACAGGTAGAGAAGACATACACAGAAAAACGCATACAAGCATATCAGTCTTTTACTTCTTAATTCGCATCCTGTATCTTTGATACATTGTACTCCAGTAATCATCTTTATTCACTCTTAGAGAGAGTTCATTTCGTAATTCATTCATTGTAAGAATCTCAAAGTTGTTAGACTTTGAGGTTGGGTTTTCAGTTACAACTTGTAAGGGGGAGTGTATCCTAGAGAGAGGATAATTTTCGAGTACAGAGTGTGTATCTGAGTTGAGTGATAGTAGAAAAACCCAGAGAGTCTGGGGACTGGACGTAGGTCACTTGAGACCGAACCAGTATAAATCTTTTGTGTCAAGCTCTTCTTCCCTATCTCCATTTAGCTTATATTGTGTGAGTGTTTTAAAAAGAATTTTTAAAATCCCCAATTCACCCCCTCTTGGTGACTTCCTTCACTTTCAGAATCCTCACAACGACCATTAATACAACACTCAAGACAGAGCATTAATGAAATCAATGTTAGACATTCTATGATTAAAGTTGAATTAGAACTCAACAGGCAAAAAGCATCAGAAGCTTCAACGGCTAGTTCCAACGGTCATATTCTAAGAAGCTCAACTGAAGAATTGCTCTAACGGTCGAATGCTATTGGTTAGCTATAAAAGAACAAGCATTCAAACTTCAAGAAGTGACACGAGCGTGCACTGCCGAAATGCCGACATTATGAATATACGCTTAGCTCATACACTCTGTTATCAATGCTTACGTAGCTTATCATAGAGAGTGAAATGATTTCTATTGTACTTCAATGATTATTATTTATCTGCTCTGTCAGAGAGTCTAAACACTTATTTGATTATCTGTTTAGTGATCAAATCTCAAGGTTGTGGAACCTTTAGTGTGGGTGTACAATTACAACTTGTAAAGGGGAGTGAGTCCTAGTGTGAAAGGATCATCCTGAGTACAGAGTCGGTAATTGTATTCTTACAATGCGTAAGAGGATATCTCAGAAAGAGATTGTTAAGGCTGCACAAGTGCCTGGCTAAACTTGTGAGGTTGTAAAGGCTTTTCTCTTGTGCCTGGTTAAACAAGGAGTTAGTTGAAAATATCAAGTGGAGCTTGGGGACTGGACGTAGGTCAAGGATTGGGCCGAACCAGTATAAATCTCTGTTTGCATATTCTCTTCCCTAAACTCTTATATTTTAGCATATATGTTTTGAATGACTGTCTATCGCTTTATAAATTATTACTGTCATTCAAACCTTCTTCAGTAAGTTGCAAAAAGATTTTCTAAGTTTTCGAAAGTTTTATCCGACACCCAATTCACCCCCTCTTGGGTGATAGCCAGGTCTAACAAATCCCACAGTGCTAGGAAAGTATGTAAACGCAGAACCCTACAAGTCTCGAATTCCTCAAACTAAGGAAAAATATGTAGACGCGGGACCTTACCAGTCTCGAGTTCCTCAGCACTTAGGAAAAACAATTATTGGCCATTAAACATGACCATTAAATGCGAACAACTGCGTGTCCTAGACACGAATCCATAATCATGGTTCAATCAATCATATATAGGCACACCAAACATAGGATATTAAGTTACTCCCCTTTTAAATCTTGCAACACCGGGTGAGGATTTTATTCAAGCCCTGATTTTCATATCAGAGGCCCCAAGGTTAGCAAGAGATCCCATATTCTGTGCTACCTCGTTCATTTGCAATGTCTCACTTTACCGGAGCCTAAACCCTTTTCCTTAAAGTTCATATCATTACTGTTTCATCTCTCGTTTACCATGTAATCAAATATTAGTATGCTTTTTTTTACCATCAGAACTCATGTTCGGATTGTGCTTCTAGCTCAAGGCAGACATGAAACCAATTCTTATAACCATATCAATTGGCTAGGTAAGTGTGAATCTAGTGGGAGTCTCTCCGTGCTCTTGCAATGGTGACTAATTAAGTAACCACTAAATCAAGGCTTAGCCTTTGAACCACTTTCCTTAGACACCAGTTGTATGAATTAACTTTATCTAATTCCATTTCCAAGAACTCTACTCTGATACCACCAAAGTGTGACACACCCCTCTGATAACCCTGATAATTATCAGAGTAACAACGCGTAGTGGCATTGGGTTATTAGAGTACTAACATAAATAGCAATTATTTACTGATACAAATTTACACTTGATTACAAACAATAGTATTTACATGGGTTATTACACATGACAAACATTTACATTCATTTACAGATAGTGCAAGTAAACAAATTAAACATTGTCGTCCCTCGGTTCTTCAAACTATCCTTTTGTTGGGCCGTCTTCAAGCAACATTTTGGAGCCCTGTGCACCACTTTTCACTAGTGCTCACCTGCTTTGGCTTGTAGTAGAGGGTGAGATTATGAGGAATCCCAATAGCAGACAATACCAAACAGTGCATGCAAGATAAATGCTACTGTATGAAATGCTTGTGTAATATCCTGAATTTTGGACCGTGGAATTAAAGTGCCAATGGAAAAGGGGCACAGAAGACCCATACGGTACAAATTCGGTTGGAAAAGATGCCCCTAACTATGTCCTAAGGTATATAGGACAATTAGTTGAGTGAAAATATGCCGGTATAAGTAAGTATACAACATTTTCGGGCGCGGGAAGCCCCGTTTTTGAAGATCAAAAAGTAAGTAATGGTTACGGTGTAATCCTTACCGTAAGTATTCAATTTCGGAGGACATGTTTTATTCACCGCCCAAACACAAAGATTAAAAAGCAAAAAGTAAGTAATGGTTACGGGGGGAAAATATATCAGAGGTAGAAAAGTCAAATCCTTACCCCCCATTAGTAAGTATTCAATTTTGATGATGTCGTCCACCCTCCTACATTGGAGAGAGAATAAAAAATCAAGATGATTTTATTTGTACTCAATAGATTTTGCCCAAACACAATTAAAGAAGGTAGAAGAGTCGTTGTAATGAAAGTTGATGAAGAATGTCCCAAAATAAGCAAAATGCGATTAACTTGTAGTTATCAAGTGGACTCGAGTTGTGTAACATGGACCAGAACTCTGTTCACCTATTTCGGTTTCAGCTGGCGAGGTCTGGTATTTCGATGATATCGCCCAAAGGAGTTCAGATCAAGAATCTATGAATTATAGAAGTTGGGACTGAAAATCACGCCACAGTACAGACATAGCTTTGGTGTTTTGAGTGTATCTCACAAAATACAAATCGGATTGAGATGAAATTGGTGGCATATGAAAGTAGACTCAAAGAATGGGACAAGTGTGGGGAGGAAGACAGAGAAGAATGAATATTGGGAAGAGATTTTAACTACTTTAGAAATCTAGAAGACAATGCACCACATATGAATGGCCATTCGGGGGAAAATATCCTCCCTGTTTTCGAAAAATCACCGTTGTCCGAAAATTCAAAATCATTGTTTGTGATTTCATTAATCCTTACCATTACTCATTACTATTCGTTTGTTAATGAAATGATTATGTAAGGATTAACAAGAAAAGAAGATGATTATGTCGAAGCTCCATCCAACGTTTACATCGATGGAGAATTGCTCAACGGTCATAAATTGCAACTAACTATAAAAGGAGAAGCATTCAAGATAGAAGGGTTGAAGATGAGAGCTTGCACCTGTCGAAATGCTAGGAGAGTGAGATTATTTGTATTGTACCTCGATAAAGTGGGAAAAAGGAATAAATTATAGGGGATCAGACTTGTGGGCCCCATTAGGCAACACATGACTCCCTCTAAGTATTAAAATACTTGCTTGGAAAGAAGAAAGAGAAATCAGTGTAAAAGTCAAACCGCGGGTCCCACATTCGGGGGAAAAGGGCAAAATGGGAATAAATGTGCAAAAAATAATTGGATCAGGTATGTGGGCCCAAAATGACGCCCCATATGTCCTTTTGGGAATATCCAAGTACATGGGGAAAAGTTAGAAATAATTAGTAAGTTCTGGGCCACAATTGCAATTTACAAATCGGGTAATTTGCCCCAAAAGCAGATAAGGATCTGCACTCTTTCAAGGGCACATCGCCACTTGGCAGCACCCTAGACAACCCTGGAATTTTCTGGACAACTTGGAGGATAAGTTAAGAAAAGCAGATCCCATTTATTACACAAAGGACAGAAATTTATGCCTGTTGATTCTAATTTTACCGGACCAAATTAACCTTTAATAAAAAGGTAATTGGCTCTTCATTTTCTCCCTAAGGGTCGAAATTTCCAAAGGCAAGGAGAGGGAGGATCTGCAGCTACCTTTACCAAGACTCAAGAGCCAAGAACACAAGAACAACCACCGATTCATCGATCGAAGGTAACCCCGAAAACTCTACCTTCTGGTGTTCTTGTTAAAGTATTTTCGTCCATGGGGTTGGAGCTTGGTGTTATTATTGGATTTTTTCATTTCTGGGGTCTTCTATGGTTTTGGAACGTGATCTTGTGTAGGGTATAGTCATGGTTTGAGTTTCCGAAGTCGAAAACACCAAAAAACCCCTAAAACCAAGCTTGTTAGCGATTCTGGAATTTCTGGCAGAGGTGTTGCAACTCGGTATTAAAAATAGTAAATGAATTCGGTTTAATATGAGAGTTTTATGGTAGAAATTAGACATCCAGGGCTTCACCGTGATGTATAATTTTGTGTCTTTTGGATTTTCCTACTAAGAGAAAAAAATTGGTGAAGTCCGAACAGAGTGCAACAGGACGAAATCTGACCAAGGTGTAGTAAATAAGCAACACGCAACAATACAAGTGCTTTCAGATTCTGGAAATATTTTTTTTCTGAATAATAGATATTCTAATGTTTTAAAGGGCGCTAGTTTCATGTGAAAATTATTTTTGTGTACTTTCTTAAAAATATGGGAAGTTGGGTCAGATTTACAGAATTTGTGGGAAAATTCTGTGTAAGCTCGGTTTTGATAAAAGAATTGTAAGGGTATTTTTGGAAATACTAAAAAGGGTGTATTTTGGTGTTATTAGGTCAAGGGCATTTTTGGAAAATTCGCAGGGTATAATAAATATTAAGGGCAGTATATAGCACACCAGGTAGTAACTGTTGACTTGCATACTCTATGTTGCTCTTGCATGTTATGTTTGATCATGATGGAGAAGATCGGGCTGTGGTACCTATTGGACTGCGTGTCTGATAATTGAATATTTTATACACTTCTTTTTATCTCTTAATTAATAATTTAGGACTCTTTAGTTAATAAATAATGGCTTTTATACTTATTTGGGCTTTGGGCCTTTGATTATATTTTAGCCATTTTTAATAATAAAATTCCAGTTTTATATTTCTTCACTATTCCTACCATAACTCTTGAACCAGACATTGGATTTGCCTCATTTTTGTTTCATATTTCAGATGATTCAGAGAGCTACAATTGTTATGAAGACATGAAGGGCAAATTCGGACAAGAGGGCGGTCGATTTTGGAGCCGAAGGCGATTTTTATTTGGGCTCGAATTTTGTAATTAAAGCCCATTTTTTATTATTTTTCGTTTTGGGCTGAATTGTGGATTGGAGCCCCATTTCGTTTTTCCATTTTAGGTTAAGTGAGGCGTGACCACAAACATAATTCATTCACGTTTTTAGATTTTGGTGGATCAAAATAGGAGTTTTTAAATTCTCTCAAATGTTCTTCGTGTTCTTCATCTGTTCTTCGTTTTTCCCAGCCATGTTCGGCTAAACTTCTATGATTAACCCAACGTTGAGGATTCCATGATTCATCCAGAGAGCTTGTGTTTAATCGATAACTTTACTCGTTTCTGTTTTCATCTTATCAGATTCGATTTAAAATAGTTCGAATATTAGATTTAATATTCGGTTTGGTTCATCCCAAGGACCGAGTTCGGACTAGGTTACGGTGATTGCTTTGTGCGATCGCATAGTGAGACGCCACTGTTCGGACAGATTCTAAGCGATCGTCTAGTCGAGGGATTTTCTGGACGAACGCAAAGATTTTGGTTCGTCCAGAACCAAACACGAGTTCGTTCATTTTTCGCTCAATGATGGAAGTTTCTGGAATCTAGATGTTGGGTTGATCGTTGTTAATCTTTTTCTGCATATTTTCGTTTTAAATATCTTTTGAATAAAAAAACCCCCAATTTTATTGTTTCTGTTTTATTGCTGTTCGAATCGAACCAACTGTGAATTCGTTGGGAAACGACCCAGGTTACATTATACTGCAAATCCTTTTCTAATCTGGTTATTTTGGGAGATCATGGCAAATCTCTGTCAGTGTCCTTAGGGTTCTGCTGCAGTACCGAGGGCATGTATGATCGGGCTATAGTGCCTATTGGACTACGTGTCATTAGGTTTTTACTGCAGTACTGAGGTATGGGAGGTAAGTAGGGCCTATGTTGTTAGTTCTCAATGTGTTTTGATGATTAATAACAATTGTAAACATGAAAGAATGATTTTTGTTAGAAATTGGTAAAACATGTTGTTTGCAATGCAAAAACATTTACATCGGCTCAAACTCGAGCTTGGGTCTCCAAACTCGAGCTTGCCCTTACGAGAAAGAAAACCAAGCTATTTTGCATTTTCTAAACTTGAGCTTGGTCCATAAACTTGAGCTTGAAGGTTTTCAAAGTTTACTCATATACCGAGTAAGCTCGAGCTTGCACTGTAAGCTTGAGCTTACGAAGGTTTGAGGTTTTTATCAAGTTACTCAAATTGCAAACTCAAGCTTATTAGTTTTAAGCTCAAGCTTGCCTCTTCCGGAGACTTTTCTCAATGAGTTTACAAATATGTAAACTCGAGCTTGCGATCAAATACAAGCTCGAGCTTACCTCCGGGAATCCTCTAAACTTGAGCTTATCATTTCTTGTAGAGTTTGTGAGTTTACAAAAGTTGTAAACTCGAGCTTGGCATACCAAGCTCGAGCTTGCACCCGAGCGAAAGTTTTCAAGTTTTTCCTTCAAAGAGTAAACTCAAGTTTAAGGTTGTAAACTCAAGCTTGCGTCTGACAAAAATCTTTCAAAGTTTTTTAAAACCATTGCCAAACTCGAGCTTGCCTTTGCAAGCTCAAGCTTGGGTCAGACAGAGAGCATTGTCATATTTTGAGCTTAGCAAACTCAAGCTTACTCCTCTAAGCTCAAGCTTGCATTTTGTGAACTAAAATTATTTTTGACATGAATAGTGCCAAACTCGAGCTTACTCACTAATAAGCTCAAGCTTGCATTTTTCCACTTTGGCTCTCAAAGTGAATTCAAACATGTTTCCCGACAAATGCTAAACTCGAGCTTACTCATTTACAAGCTCGAGCTTGAGACTTCCGCAGGCAAAACTCAAGTTTTAAATGAAGACCAAACTCGAGCTTGGTATAGTAAACTCGAGCTTGGAACTTCAAACGATGAACGCATCTGGTGTATTTTGTTCGCTTTGATTTACGCTTTAACTTGATTCTGCGAATTGGTTGTATATGATTTATATGATTCATATCAATATTTCCTAACCAGATTTAACCAGTTTTCTTATGAGATTACGAAGATCTAGGTTTGTTTTAAAGAAGACTTTAAGACAAACAACTTGACAACTTGCAATATTATATTATTCTCCAAAAGCAATGGGTTACAACCTGGATAGCAACACAACCATTCTCCAAGAAAGAAAGCTAGCCTCCAAACAATTGGACAACATTATACAACTACCTCCACTAAACATAAAAGCATGGGAACACATTCTTAAGGAGCCAAATTTCAAATATTCAAATCGCAACAACCATATTCAAACAGATTTGTTCACAACAGCTAGATTCATGGAGACACACTCACAACAGCTATATTTTCGAATCAGTTCAAGTCTCAACGGATCTACAACGTTCACAAGCTTCAAATCCAATATAAATACATGAAGATTTAAAGTCTGAAAGCGGAGAAGACATACGTAAAACGCACACAAGAACATCGCCTTTTTATCGCTTATATTTCTCATTTGTATCTTTGATACATTGTGCTTCAGTGCTTATATTTATTCACTCTTTGAGAGAGTTCTTTTCGTAAATCATTCTTTGTAAGAATCTCAAAGTTGTGGGACTTTGAGGTTGGGTTATCGATTACAACTTGTAAGGGGGAGTGTATCCTAGAGAGGATAACTTTCGAGTACGAGTGTGTATCCGATTTGAGTGATAGTAGAAAAACCGGAGAGTCCGGGACTGGACGTAAGTCAAGAGTTAAGACCGAACCAAGATAAATCTTCGTGTCAAGCTCTTCCTCTTTAACTCCATTTACCTTGGTTAAGCATCTCTCATTGTGTGGGTGATCTCGAAAAGAATTTTTAAAATCCCCAATTCACCCCCTCTTGGTGATTTCCTTCACTTTCATTTGGTATCGAGCCTGGTTATCTACATTAAGGATTAACATCCTAGATCAAAGATCCAATGGAAGGAATTCTACCCGATGGAGCTTCAATCAACGGACCTCCGTGGTTTCAATGGAGAACATTACTCCTTCGGAAGGCCAAGTTCGAGTCTATGTAATGGCAACGAGTATGGCCTATGGAGGGTGTTCGAGAGAGGAAATTATGAACCAGCAACAACGAAGATGGTGTCGAACTCCTAAGCTAGAAGAAGAGTATGATGAGAATGACGAGAAAGCAAGTCACTCTCAACATGAAAGCAATTCACATCCGCAAAGTGTTCTAAGCCAAAAAGAGTATTTTCGAATTTTCACTTTGTCATCTCGCTAAAGCTATGTGGGATGCTCTTGAGATAGCCCATGAAGGGACAGCTGGAATCAAGGAAAATCGAGTAAACACTCTCATGACTGAATATGATTTATTTCGCATGAAGTCCGGAGAATCCATTAGTGAATTCCAGCTCGATTCACTCATCCGATCAATCAACTTGCCGCATTGGGAAAAGTCTATGACCAACCCGTCCAAGTGAGGAAAATACTAAATATCCTCGGAAGGAATGGGAAGCTAAGGTCACTGCAATCGAAGAAGCTCGCGGTGAATCAATGGCTTCAAGAGCAAGACTATTTGCGCTTTTTCGAATATGAAGGAAAAATCAAATTCGAAAAGGGCTTGATGAGATTAATGGCAAGAATAAAGGAATTGCTCTCAAGACCGTCAAAGAGGTAAAATCGATGATGAAGATGAAGATGCTTTGAGCTAGGCATGATGGTCCGAAAGTTCAAGAAATTCTACAAAAAGGACCAAGCCTACGAAAGTTTCACAAGAGTAGCTCTAGCACGTAAACAAAGAAACCCATCATATGCTATGAATGTGAGAAGCCTGGTCACATCAAGTCCGAATGTCCACAACCAAGAACAAAGAAATTCAATAAGTTCAAAAGAAGAGCTTATGTTTCAGCTATATGGGGCGATAGCTCATCCGATGAAGATGAAGTCGAAGAAGAAGACAGAGCCAATATCTGCCTTGTAGCTCAAGAAGAGGATTCGGATAGTGAAGAGGTAAATAATTCCGACTCATCTTATGATGAACTTTCAAATTAATATAATTCTCTTTTCATTGAATTTCGAAAAATTGCAAAAGAGCTTCGTCTTCAAAGAAGAAAATTAAATTGTTGGAAGAACAAGCTCAAACTGTTTCTTCTTCTTTTTCTCCTTGTGAAAACATTTCGAAAAGAATTGCGAAAACATTTCGAAAAAAGTTTGTGACAATTGTCGTATTCTAGAGAAAAGAAATTTGCATCTTACAAAAACTCTTGAGAAATTCACTAGAGGTAGTGAAATGCTCAATGTTATTTTAAAACAAAGAAAAGGTTCACAAATGATAAGTCGAATTGGTTATAGACCTGATTCGATAAACGAAAAGGGAAGAAGAATGTTGGACAAAGATCTTATCCGAACTATTTTCAAAAACAAATCCACTCCTCTAATCCTTTTGCTCATTGCAACTATTGCAATCGCAAAGGTCATGCAACTTCTTCTTGTTTTCATAAAAAGGAAAGAAGAAACAAGCCTATAGGTAATTATCAATGGGTGCCTAAGGGATCCTATAAGATTCCTAAGACACAAACTAACCCAAAAGGACCCAAGAAAAAATGGGTACCTAAGACTTGATATTCTATATCATGCGGGTTTGTCTTAGAGCATCAAAATCCAACAAGTGGTTCATTGACAAAGTGGATGCTCAAGACATATGACGGAGACGAATCTAAATTTGCTACAATTAAACCTAAGGATGGTGGCAAGGTAACATTTGGTGGAAATCAATCCGGAAGGATTGCTTGGAATTGGAGAAGTTGGAAACAACGAAGGACCACAAATCAAGGATGTTTACCTTGTAGAAGGCTTATGTCACAACCTCCTTAGTGTGAGTCAAAGCACGTATAAAGGTAACTTAGTTATCTTTGATTCGAGGAATGTTTAATTGTGAGCAAAGATGCTCTTTCTTTAGACAACATTAGAGCTAAAGCTTTATTTAGAGCTCCTAGAGAAGGTAACTGTTATACTCTCAATCTCTCTAGTAACTCTATTTCTCGAAAACCGCTTTGTTAGTAACTTGGATGAAAGTTGGCTTTGGCATAAACGATTAGCTCATGTTAATATGTTTCAACTTGACAAGTTACGTAAAAGGATCTCGTTATTGGTTTACCAAAATTACGTTTAAAAACGACATGATCTGTGATGCATGTCAAAAGGGTAAACAAACCAAGACTTCCTTCAAATCTAAAAATGAAATTTCAACTAATAGACCTCTTCAACTACTTCATATGGATTTAGTTGGACCAAATAGAGTAAAGAGCCTTGGTGGCAATCTTTATACTTTGGTCATAGTTGATGATTTCTCTAGATTTGCATGGACCATATTTTTATCTTCAAAATATGAAACATTTGATCAATTTGCTGTATTTGCCAAGAAGGTCCAAAACGAGAAAGGATTCTCTATTGCGGAATTCGTACGGATCATGGTGGAGAATTTGAAAATCATGCTTTTGGAGAATTCTCGTGATAATATGGGCATTGATCACAATTTCTCACCCAAGAACTCCTCAACAAAATGGAGTTGTTGAAAGAAAGAATAGAGTCCTCACCGAGATGGCAAGGGCCATGTTAAATGAGAATCATACTTCTCAAGTGTTACGGGCCGATGCTATGAGCACCGCATGCTATATTTCAAATCGAGCATATCTCCCAAGAAGCTGAACAAAACTCCATATGAGCTGTACAAAGGAAGAAAACCCAATATAGCTCATTTGCACATCTTTGGATGCAAATGTTTCATCCACAACAATGGTAAGGACAACTTGGGTAAGTTTGATTCCAAGTCGGATGAAGGTATATTTTTGGGTTATTCAAACAAGTAAAAGCTTATAGAGTCTTTAACACTAGAACACGTATTGTTGAAGAATCTATGCATGTTGTATTCTGTGAAACCAATCTAGACAAATCCTTGGATGATGATGATGATGTTTCTCCTATTTCAAATCAATGCGGTTAAACACTTCGTACTTTAACAAATTCTGAAAAATCTTTGGAAAAGGAACCGAATTTGAAAATCATTGTGAAAATGTTTGTGAAAACACTGATCAACACCAACCTAAATCATGGAGATACAAGAGGAGTCATCCTATGGATCAAGTGATAGGTGATGTTAATCAAGGAGTTAGAACCGAAAAAGCACCTTGAATGAAGTCACATTTTCTGCATTCATTTCGAAAATTGAACCCTCTAAGATTGATGAAGCCCTTTCGGACAATGATTGGGTTATAGCAATGCAAGAGGAGTTACATCGGTTGAAAGAAATCAAGTTTGGGATTTGGTACCTAGGCCTAAAGACCATCCAAATCATTGGCACTAAATGGGTATTCAAGAACAAACGTGATGAATCTGCAATAATTGTTCGAAACAAAGCAAGGCTAGTTGCAAAAGGATATAATCAAGAAGAAGGAATTGATTATGAAGAAACTTATGCTCCAAAGAGCAAGATTGGAAGCTATAAGAGTTCTTCTAGCTTTTGCTTGTATTAAAGGATTCAAACTTTATCAAATGGATGTAAAATCTGCATTTTTAAATGGTTTTATTCAAGAGGAAGTTTATGTTGAACAACCTCCTGGTTTTCAAAATGATCATCATCCAGATCATGTTTATCACCTCAAGAAAGCATTATATGGTCTTAAGCAAGCTCCTAGAGCTTGGTATGAGCGATTAAGCAAATTCCTTCTTGATCAAGGATTTGTTAGAGGTAAAGCGAGATACAACTCTCTTCATAAAGAACAATAAACTTAATGAAATTTTAATTGTTCAAATATATGTTGATGATATAATATTTGGTGCTTCTAACAATGCTTTGTGTGAAGAGTTTGCTAAGAACATGCGAGGAGAATTTGAGATGTCCATGATGGGAGAACTCAACTATTTCCTTGGTCTGCAAATTAAACAAAGGAAAGATGGAATTTTCATTTCCCGCACCAAATATCTCAATGATCTCTTAAAGAAGTTTGGGATGGATGAATGCAATGGAGCCGATACTCCAATGAGTTCAACCACCGCCTTGATGCCGATGAAGAAGGCAAGGACTTCAACATCACAAAGTATAGAGGAATGATTGGATCATTACTCTATCTCACAAAGAAGCCGTCCGACATCCAATTCGGTGTGGGGATGTGTGCAAGATTTCAATCTGCTCCCAAGGAGTCACTTGCGAGAATGTGAAAAGAATATTCGATATCTTGCTGATACAAAGACTCTTGGTCTATGGTTTCCCAAAGGTCAACCTGAACAATTGGTGGCATATTCGATTCGATCATGCTGGATATAAGACCGATAGAAAAAGCACAAGTGGCCAATGTGAATTTCTTGGTGGTTCACTTGTTTCATGGTTCAGCAAGAAGCAAACAAGTGTTGTTGTATCCTCTACCGAAGCCGAATATGTGGCTGCATCTAGTTCTTTGTGCTCAAGTCCTTTGGCTCAAGCAACAAGTTTCGACTTGGGAATCAATTTAAAGGAGATCCCAATTCTATGTGACAACACAAGCACAATAAGCTTGGCCAAGAATCCAGTTCAACATACTCGAACCAAGCATATTGATGTGAGACATCATTTCATAAGGGATCATGTTCGGAAGAAAGATGTCAAGGTCATATTCATCCCAACACATCTCCAACTTGCCGACATCTTCACAAAGCCATTAGCAAAGGAACAATTTGTGTTCATAAGAAGAGAATTGGGAATGGTAAATCCCAATGAGTTGTAAGTAGCTCCTACTTAAATGTTAGTTATGTGTTTTATGATTACAATTTACTAACTTAAGCATCGGAGTATCTAGTTGTGTTTTATGCGGGGCATTTATAATGTTAAACAACTCTAACATGTTGCTTGAAGTTTGCTTGTCAAGAGGCAAACTCGAGCTTAGCAAAGCTCGAGCTCGAGGGAGTCGAGAGAAAAATAAAATTGTGGAGAAACCCAAACTCGAGCTTATAAGTGAGTGAACTCGAGCTTGCGAGAGGAATTTCAAGAGTTTTCACATACACTCTTGAAGTCCAGTTAGTACAAGTTTATGCAAACTTGAGCTTAGCTTCCCAAGCTCGAGCTTGCCGCGCACTTTATATATGTAAAACCCGACTGTTCCTCTTCACTTCACTCAACTCTCGAGCTTGCTCCTATTCCCTCTCAAAATTCTCTCATCTTCTTCGACAAAGCCCAGCGAAAATGGCCCCAGAACACTCTGCTTCTGCCAATGTCTCAGATTCTCAATCCACTCAAAACCCTGAACGTCCTACACGAACGAAAATGCTCCCTAAATGATTCAATACCGGGATAGACACCCAAATCCACAGGGTTACAAAGAACTCATTCGACTCCTACCTCCGCACCAAAAGGAATCGAAATAAGAGACAAACCGAGGGCTCCCAAGAAACGACCAAATCCGGAAGAAGCAACCAAAGCAAAGGGAAAGGCAAAATTCCGAGGCGACCGCAACCTACAAGTCCAAACGAAGCAAGAAGGCAACCTCTCGGGACCGGTCAAGCAAGCACACAAGTTCCCTCGAGTCTCAAAGAACAAGAGGATCCTACTCCTCGGGTATCCAAGGAAACTCCCGCACTATATGATATTTACAATCACTCTACTATACCCGAAGGATTCTCTAGTGATCCTATTCGTTTGGAAGGAGACAATGCTATTAATTTTAAAGAAAAATTTGGTTCCAAAGTTTTCTGTCCCATCGTCTCGTAGACCTTGCCGCACTTAAGAGAATGCAATTTGGATCTCTTTCCATGGCTGAAACAATTTGAAAATCTGATTTCCATAAGTGCTTCTTACAGCCCCACTCTTGTCAAGGTATTCTACCATGGCATGTCCTACAATAACTTGCTAAACAATGATGGAAATTTAGTTGAGGAAAGGGTCACTACATCTATTAGAGGAAAACAGATTCACATTTCCCCTTCCTATCTAAATTCAATTATGCAAATTTCCAATCCTCCATCTGTAGCTTCATTGAACTATACTGATAGGCAAATCTATGAACTGCTAAGACCCAATGAGCCTATTCCGTAGGGTTAAACATTCCCAATTTTGAACCTGGATCAATGAACCCTACATTCGAGCCATCTCGGTACATCTACACTAGAAATCTTGTGCAAAAAAGGAGGAAGTTTCACCCATTTTGCAAAGAAGGATTATCCCCGTCTTTGCTTCTATCATTAACCAAGTACCTCATAATGTTGGGTACTTGGATTTTTCAAGAAATGGTAAGATTTCGTTTTGCTTCCCGAAAAACCTCCCGAATTCCTTTTGCAAACCTTATCTCTCGTCATCCTTTTCCATGAGAAAATTTGGTATGTTCCCGCCAAAGAAAAACTAGAAAAACCTCAAGTTTTTGGTAGACACATCCTAAATCGATGAGAATTAATATGGATGAAGGCTACGGCCAATCAAGGGCCCCTCCTCGCCTAGACCAACCGTGATCAAGAGCCACTCATTCCGAGTTCAAGAAGCTCATAGTGCACCTCCTCCTCCATCACAGTCTATGCCTTCTGATTTGGATACAAGGATCAAAGAAATAGTTGACAAAGCTATTTCTACTTTATCATAGGGAATCGAAACAAATGGAAAAATTGGTCTCTCGAAGTAAATACGGGTCATAACAATCGGTGGATACTCAAGAAGGTTTCAATATAGGTCGGGGAAGAGCTGAAAGAAGGTCGCATAATCGAAAAAGGAAGTTAAAGACATTAGTGGTCGCTTGGAGATCATTCAAAAGCATCTCCACCTGTTGGTGACTATGATGAGTCTCGGTGACAAAATGGACAAAATACGAAGAATCGGTCCATGTCTCGCTTCGGTCTTGGTGCATCTTCCTCGGCGGCCCAAGTTCTACTTTGCCCAAAATGTACCTCGAACCCGCCTCACCCACCGAACCAAAGAACCTCTATTGAACCCGAGGCAAACACTCTCACCAATCGCCCCGAGCCTCCTCTCAACCGGACAACCCTTCTACCCGAGTAGCTCCACCCTTGTTTGCTGATGACAAAGGGGGAGAAGAAAAGAAGTGAAGAGAGCAACAGAGCACTTTCATACTTTCATGTTTCTTTTTGTTTTTGATCATTTCATTGTAGTCTTAACTTTGATTTTGTATATTTGCTTTTGAAACTCTACTTTAATGGATTGATCATTTCAGTTATATCATTGTCTCGCTATTTCTTTGCAAACCGATATGATGTTTATATGTTTAAGAATTAAATTGTAATTTTAGCCGCTAAACTCGATATCTATTTGATCTCGAATTGTTTAACTTTGTTAAATCTGAGTTTAACAAATTGAAATTTCAAAACCTCAAGTTTGCAAACATTTTACCAAAATCTCTTTCTCAATGCTCAAATGCTCAAATCAGTTTTTGAAAAGAAACAAATGTTTACAAGTGTTGTCATCATCAAAAAGGGGGAGAATGTTAGTTCTCAATGTGTTTTGATGATTAATAACAATTGTAAACATGAAAGAATGATTTTTGTTAGAAATTGGTAAAACATGTTGTTTGCAATGCAAAAACATTTCTGCCGGCTCCAAACTCGAGCTTGGGTCTCCAAACTCGAGCTTGCCCTTACGAAAGAAAAAACCAAGCTATTTTGCATTTTCTAAACTTGAGCTTGGTCCATAAACTTGAGCTTGAAGGTTTTCAAAGTTTACTCATATACGAGTAAGCTCGAGCTTGCACCCGTAAGCTTGAGCTTACGAAGGTTTGAGGTTTTTATCAAGTTACTCAAATTGCAAACTCAAGCTTATTAGTTTTAAGCTCAAGCTTGCCTCTTCCGAGACTTTTCTCAATGAGTTTACAAATATGTAAACTCGAGCTTGCGATCACAAGCTCGAGCTTACCTCTGCGAATCCTCTAAACTTGAGCTTATCATTTTACTTTGTAGAGTTTGTGAGTTTACAAAAGTTGTAAACTCGAGCTTGGCATACCAAGCTCGAGCTTGCACCAGCGAAAAGTTTTCAAGTTTTTCCTTCAAAGAGTAAACTCAAGTTTAAGGTTGTAAACTCAAGCTTGCGTCGACAAAAATCTTTCAAAGTTTTTTAAAACCATTGCCAAACTCGAGCTTGCCTTTGCAAGCTCAAGCTTGGGTCGACGAGAGCATTGTCATATTTTGAGCTTAGCAAACTCAAGCTTACTCCTCTAAGCTCAAGCTTGCATTTTGTGAACTAAAATTATTTTTGACATGAATAGTGCCAAACTCGAGCTTACTCACTAATAAGCTCAAGCTTGCATTTTTCCACTTTGGCTCTCAAAGTGAATTCAAACATGTTTCCCCGACAAATGCTAAACTCGAGCTTACTCATTTACAAGCTCGAGCTTGAGACTTCCGAGGCAAAACTCAAGTTTTAAATGAAGACCAAACTCGAGCTTGGTATAGTAAACTCGAGCTTGGAACTTCGAACGTATGAACGCATCTCGGGTGTATTTTGTTCGGTTTGATTTACGCTTTAACTTGATTCTCGCGAATTGGTTGTATATGATTTATATGATTCATATCAATATTTCCTAACCAGATTTAACCAGTTTTCTTATGAGATTACGGAAGATCTAGGTTTGTTTTAAAGAAGACTTTAAGACAAACAACTTGACAACTTGCAATATTATATTATTCTCCAAAAGCAATGGGTTACAACCTGGATAGCAACACAACCATTCTCCAAGAAAGAAAGCTAGCCTCCAAACAAATGGACAACATTATACAACTACCTCCACTAAACATAAAAGCATGGGAACACATTCTTAAGGAGCCAAATTTCAAATATTCAAATCTGCAACAACCATATTCAAACAGATTTGTTCACAACAGCTAGATTCATGGAGACACACTCACAACAGCTATATTTTCGAATCAGTTCAAGTCTCAACGGATCTACAACGTTCACAAGCTTCAAATCCAATATAAATACATGAAGATTTAAAGTCTGAAAGCAGAGAAGACATACACAGAAAACGCACACAAGAACATCGCTTTTTATCGCTTATATTTCTCATTTGTATCTTTGATACATTGTGCTTCAGTGCTTATATTTATTCACTCTTTGAGAGAGTTCTTTTCTGTAAATCATTCTTTGTAAGAATCTCAAAGTTGTGGGACTTTGAGGTTGGGTTATCATATTACAACTTGTAAGGGGGAGTGTATCCTAGAGAGAGGATAACTTTCGAGTACGAGTGTGTATCCGATTTGAGTGATAGTAGAAAAACCCGGAGAGTCCGGGACCGGACGTAGGTCAAGAGTTAAGACCGAACCAAGATAAATCTTCTCGTGTCAAGCTCTTCCTCTTTAACTCCATTTACCTTGGTTAAGCATTTGTTGTGTGGGTGATCTGAAAAGAATTTTTAAAATCCCCAATTCACCCCCCCTCTTGGTGATTTCCTTCACTTTCATATGTGACTATGTGTTTATAGGTTGCTACTGAATCCTCTTGGGGTAGGTGGTTAGGGTCTGCAGCCCTGACTACTGAGGCCCCTGCGCGCTAATTATACCAAGGGGCTTGTCTTGACCAGGTGGTCCTGCGGATTGTGCCAGAGGCAGAACATACATGCCAGATTATTATGCCTGAGGCAGAATTATTTTCTTTACTTCTCTAATTGTGATTTGCATTGCATGCACTGCATACATATTGTATTTGAGTATAACAGTTACTCTGGGGTTCAACTTTGAACTCCAGACCATTGTGAAGATACAGGGGTGAGGAAATAGCAGGCGGAGTCAGAAGAAGGTAGGGCTCGGCGGTGCAAAGAAGAATAGTGAATGCCCTATCATTTTGTACTTTATATTTCGGGATGACTGTATTATTTTTGGTATTTATTTTTATTTTGGATAACTGTACCCTTAACCCTTTGGGGACTTTTACTTTCCGTTTATTTTACTTTTACCAGTATAGTAGATAGTCCAAATCGATTAAATGCTCTGTTGCGCTAACTTTAATGCATGTTAAGTGGACATAATAAAGGAAAGGTAATCAATAGAAGGAATCCCTCTAACCCGCCAACCGAAAGGGCGAGGCCGGTAGGGGTGTAACAGCTTGCCTTCCATAGCCTTATGCCAATATAATGACATCTTTGCATGCTCAATGTTTCATGCATCATACTCATAGCCATAGCATAATCATAAACAGAGCTTCAATCATTCAAGTATGTTAAACATAACAAGCAAGCATAGCAATCCTACATATACATAAAGGCAATAATATCAAACACATTCAAGTAAGGTAAGCCCACTACCTTAAGGACCAATGTCCTTCCTTGGTTTCCTCTTTCACCAACCGTCGAGATTGCTTGAAGTTCCTTCCCTTCTCCTTTTGGCCCTATGGACATAACCATATCTTTAAAACCATGGAAAATGAATGCCTAACCAAGTTGTCTTAACCTTACAACTTTTACCCCTCAATTTCCTTACTTTTGGACTTGTACAATTTTCTCAGAATTTAACCACTCCCTTGGAATTTCATAATTAATTGCAAAAAATATAAATGGTATGCTTCCAAAACTCAAGCGTTCCTTGACAAGTCTAATTTCATAGAAAATTAACACCAATGGTCAGAACATGTCAAGTTATTCCTATAAATGGAGGAAATCACAAAGAGGGGGGTGAATTGGGGATTTTTTATTAAAAAAATCTTTTTAAATGCCCAAACAAAAGATAACAAAATAAGGTATAACAGAGGTAGAGAAGAGAAGCTAGACACAAAAAGATTTATACTGGTTCGGTCTTAAATCTTGACCTACGTCCAGTCCCTAGACACTCGAGGATTTTCACTATCACTCAGATCAGTTACACACTCCACACTCGAAAGTTATCCTCTCACTAGGATACACTTCCTCTTAGAAGTTGTAAACTGATAACCCAATCTCAAAGTCTCACGGCTTGAGATTCTTACAATGAAGGATAATCAATAATGAAACTCTTTTAAAGAGAAGATGAAATAAATACTGAAGTTCAATGTATCAGAAGATACTTTACAGATGATAGAAAACAGTAAATGCAAATAACACTTGATAGATTTTCGTTTTCTGTATTATGGTAGGTGTTCAGAATTGAACGCTTCAGATTATATATGTTGGAAGCATCAAATGACCATTGGAATCATTAATGTAACCGTTGGAGACATTAATGTTGCTGTTAGGTTGCAACTAGGTTCATTCTCTCTCTTGCTTTGAGTTAATCCAGGTGCTCAGACATTTTTGTTGACTTTCCTTAAAATAAATTCGTTGGATGATGTGGCTTTCATAAGTGGAAAGAAAACATTTAAACCGTTGTAAAGTCCAGAGAATGATTTTCCAAAAGGAAGCTAAGTTTTCTCGACCAGCAATAAATGTTCTGGCATCACCTTTTTGTAATACACATTTAATCATCTGAAACTGACTAATAAACTGATTAAACATAGTAAGGAATAGTAATGAGTGATGATAAGAAGTATCAAGATCATTAATAAAGATTTCACAAATTTGAGAAAACTAATTTCAAAACAGAGCGCTTTAAACTGGAGTTTGTAATATTTCACTAAAGTGTAAGACTTGAGTTTAAAGATACAAAATCGAGTTTAGTTCTTTCTCAAATGAACATTGCGATTGAGCTTTAAAGAACACTTTGAACAAGATGCAAACTCGAGCCATTAAGTAACAAACTCGAGTTTGGGACTTTTTGAAATGAAAATAAGATTAAGTCCACAAAGCTCAAACTGGATTTTCAAATTTAAAATCAAGTTTTCTAATTTAAACTCGAGTTTTCTTAAGTTTAAAATATAGTGAAAAGCTCTCGACCTGCCACAAACTAGAGTTTAACAAATCTAACTTGAGTTTTCTTAAAAGAGTAAATTCTTTGAAAACTCTCGGCCTTAATGCAAACTGGAGTTTGACATATTGAACTCGAGTTTGTTTAAGATGAAAAATGCTTTAAATCTCTCAGCCAAGTACTAACTCGAGTTTAGTTAAGTTCAAAAATCATTGAAAGCTCTCGGTCTGACAGAAACTCGAGTTTTCCAAAACTAACTCGAGTTCTCTTTAACTTGTAAAAACTTTGAATGCTCTCGGTTTGACATAAACTGGAGTTTGCCAATACTAACTCGAGTTTAGCTAAGTTTAAATAACTTGAGTTACTCTCTGTCAAGTTCAAACTCGAGTTTGACAATTCCAAACTCGAGTTTGCCTTTGACAGTAAGTTTTCAACTTTAACAAAGACAAACTTCAATAAAGTTTACAATTGTTAGTTATCATCAAAACACATAGAAAACTAACATTCTCCCCCTTTTTTATGATGACAACACTTGTAAACTTTTTATCAGATTTTTAACAGATTTGAGCATTTAAAAAAATGAATAGATCAAGACTTGAAACATTAGAAGCACATTGTATTGCATTCATTCAGGAAAAGAAATACATTAGAGTTAAACAACTGAAGCATATACAACTGAACAAGCCATTCATTCATTTAGTCCAAAAAGTACATCAGAATATTTGAATACAGCAAGTACAGCAAACTAATTTAAACACTTAAATGCTTAAATAAACTAGCTAACAAGAAAATTTTCACTTTTCTTTTCCCCCTTTGTCATCACCCAACAAGGGTAGAGCGAAGACAAAATCTTCAGGTGGAGGATCAACTAATAGGGTAGATGGAGGGGAGTCAAGTTTGACAATGGAGGGGTGAAAGGGAGGTATGATGATAGTTGCTAGAGTGGAATCAACAACTGGAGAGGTAGTGATGATAGGAGTGGTGAAGGTGAAAGTGGGTGATGAAGAAATAGGTTCAGTCTTGGGAATGCTAAAGCTAGGGCCAGTAGGGGTTTGAAAGAGGGAGTACCAAAACTAGAACCATCGTGACTAGGACCAGCAGATGACATATGCTTCAATATCTTGTCCATTTTGTCAGATAGTCAGGAATACAGCATGTAGAGACCTAATACGTGCAGTATGATCCTGAACATGACCAATAAGATTGTCAATCCTCTTTGACATCTCATCCTGAGAATCCACTAAGGTATTGTTGTTGGAAATTATGCCCTAGGGGCAAGTCATTGTCCATTTAGTTATCACTTCATTTGCATGTTTATAGTGATAGCTGATCCCTGGATATATCTTATAGATTATCCTAAATGTCCCTCGGTCGGTCATCTACGCGGAGCGAAGATGAAATAAGACCAAGTATGACTTTGATGAGTATGGAGATACGAGTCAAAGTCATGGGCACTTGTAAGAGTACCGTCTTTGGACCGACCCACTATGAGAAAGCTGCATGGACTAAGTCATAAGCTTTTCTCATGTATAACCGCGTCACAACGCCCTATGACACGAGATCATCATGGATTCCTACATGATGAGTCACGTTCTTTGACCTAGTCAAAAGTCACCTTTGACCGGGTGATGATAAAGGCTTGGATCGGGATCGGTGGTTCTCATGGAGAGGAATGTGAATGGTCAATATGGAATTTGTCCCTCACATTTGGAGAGAGATAATACTGGGCGCCTCGATGAGTGAGTCTAAGAAATGTACGGCCGTACTGTGATGGAAAGGAGTTTCCATTTCACTTATTAGACTACTCGAGAATCGAGAAAGTAATGGTCAAGAAAAGGAAGTTGACATTATCCATGCCTCATCCTTGCCAAATTGTCGCGTGACAAAAGGGACGTGACATGGTTGTACGATTGGTTGTATCGTATTATCGATCCCCATATGAATTGGGTAGTCACAATGTCTTGCTAGAGGCTGCTTGCGACTTGTGGGCTGGTACGGTATTAGCCCACTGCCAATCTCATGTGGGCCTGTAGAGTCGCACACAAGAATAGCCGAACACGAGCAAAAGTGTCCAGATTCATTGAATCTTATATATGTATAAGATTTAATGAATATTGCATTTAATCTAGGGTGAATATATATATATATATATATATATATTATTAAATTCGAAATAATAATAATATTATTTATATATAATAATATTATTATATATAGTATTTAATTTATTTGATAAATTAAATAACTATAATAAATTGAGATATTGTATCTTAGATTTAATTTTCGAATAAAGATATGGTATATCGATTTAATTAAATTGAAATATAGTATCTCATATTTAATTAAATAAAAGGATATCATATCTCATATTTAATTTATAAAGATAAATTAAATATGTAGGCTTATAATTTGGATTAAATAAATATATTAGATTGGATCTATTTGATAGATTTAATTAATATATTATTTTAATTGAAATTCGAATTTCAAAATTGATTGGATTAATTTTGAATATTTTAATATGGCTTATTAGGGTTTTAGAAACCCTATAAATAGATATTGATCTAGTCATAAAAAAAAAGACGGACGAATTAGAAAAAGCCGCAAGAAACCCTAGAGGAAATAGAGAGACGCGAGTTTTAGAAGGCGCTAGCACGCTGCCGCAATCGGGTTCGAAGCCGTTCGTGGGATACCAGTAGAGGAGGAGATTCACGGAGTCTGCTCCTGTTGATCGGAGAAGGTAGCCCACGTGTTCAGATCGAAAGAAACGATAGTTGAGAATTTCGTATAAGGTATGATTCGGAATCTTTAACCTTGATTTAAACGCAGTTGAGCGATCCTCTTCTTGGGATTCCTAAAAGTTTTATAATTCCGCTGCGTGTAAGGATCCCAACAATGGTATCAGAGCCAACTCAACCGAGCGTTTAAATTGGGTTTTTTTATATGCGAATACATGTGATGTATATATGGTTTAACCGAATCTTTGTATGCAAGAAACCAAATCTTTATATGAAAGAAACCGAATCTTTGTATGCAAGAAACCAAATCTTTATATGAAAGAAACTAAATCTTTGTATGCAAGAATTCGAATCTTGTATGCTTTAAAATACGATACGTGCGTTATGGTTTTGGTGTGGATCTGAATCGTTCAGATTCATAGATCACGTTCGCACATAGTTCGTGATTCTCAAACGTTCGATCAATGACTCTACATTGCAATTCATTGCAATTCCGATTGCAATATCGAATTGCAATTCGTAAATGCAATTCGGAATTGCAATATGGAATTGCAATTCGAATTGCAATTTTTTGAATATATTATTATATTTTATATAATATAAATTCAAGAAATAAAATAATGATATATTATATAATTATATAATATAATTTAAATTGGAGAATTTAATATAATATATGTATTATATAATATAATATAAATTAGAAAATTTTAATCATGAATTAAAATATATTCTAATTTACCTTTTAAAGTGTTGTTTGGGTATGGTGAACAATATGGCTCTAGATTTTACAATTCTTGTAAATTTAAATATGGCCTGCGAGCCATGTTTCTCTCTAAATAATCTTCATGTACATTCTCTTCTCATCTCACTCCCCTCGAATGTTTAACGAGGTTTCTCATTATGTATTTTCTTTTATTATTTAGAGAAGTCCTCCCATTGGCTTGAGAGGATTTTAGGTTAAGTATGAGCCATGTTGTATCACAATTTTAATTATGTCTTGATTTAATCTTTGCATGATTAATTTAGAGTTTTAATTGTGAATTGATTAGATCACTCATAATTGATTTAAAATTTTAATTAAGATTTGATTAGATCACTTCTAATTTAGATATTATATGAGATACAATAGTGATTGCATTCATATAAGTAGAATTAATAGGATTAATTTGATTATACCGAAAATACCCTCTAAATAAAATCTTAAGTCGTAATGCCATCAATAAATGAATACTTGTCAAAACCTCGATCGTCCATTTGTATGTTCCACCAAAGTGGATGCATTTGAGTTATCTTGGTGAGACAAGAGAGAGTAATGGTGATACTCTATATTCATTATTGTCATGACTTAATTGAGATCATCAAAACGGTTTTGGATCTCAAGGCATTAGATGAAATTAAACATGTCAGGTCATATGATGATCGAATCCCATAAAAATCTAAGAGTTACATGTGATGTAATTGGCAAAGGGATTGCCTACCTAAATAACTTGATTTTAAGCGTCCTGCCAAAGCAGACTTAAAATTAAGCCAAATATGGATCTTAGCCCACTAATTATAATGAGGGTTCTTAATTCAATGGGAGGTGATTAATTAAACTTTGCATATCGTTTTATTGTAGAAACATGTCGAATAGTAACACTGCAACACCGTCAATGCGATTAGTCCTTGAGAAGGACGAATTCGATGAGACAAACTTTCTTAACATGTTTGGGGACTTAAGCGTTGATCCTCAGCATGAAAGAAATGAGTCTCTCATCGATCAACCCATTCCTGACGAGCCTACAGCCAATACTCCAAGAGCTCACAAAGATGCTTACTTGAAGCATCAGGATGACTCTTTGGATTCAGGATGCCTGATGCCTGCTACTATGGTTCCAGACCTCGATAGAGATCTAGAACTTGTGGAGGCCTCTGGGATGATTGATCATCCTATGGAAATGTTCCAAAGAACAGGCAAGGCAAGAGAGGTATGAGACCACAAAGGCCTTATTTTCTTGCAAGATGGTTGAAGGTGTATCAGTTAGCCCTCATGTTTTGAACATGAAAGGCTACATTGATCACCTTGAGAGGCTTGGATTCCCCATGTCCCAAGAGTTAGCTACAGATGTGATCTTGAACTCACTCCCAAGAAGTTATGAACACTTTGTCATGGATTACAACATGAACAACATGGAGGAATCAATTTCTAAACTGCATGGGATGCTCAAAACTGCTGAGCAGAGCCTTAAGAAGAGGCCTGACACTGTTTTGTCCGTTCAGAAAGGAAGAGGTATGAAATGGAAAGCCAAGAAGGCAAAACCTCCGAAGGATGGAGTCTGCTTCTTCTACAATGAAATCAGTCATTGGAAGAGGAATTGCAAACTCTACCTTGAAGATCTGAAAAAGAACGAGAAGGATAGCGGGGCTATCGCTTCAGGTATCTATGTCATAGATATTCATTTTTCTACTTCCTCTACATGGGTATTAGATACTTCATGTGGATCTCACATTTGTATAAATGTGCGAGTCTCAAGGACGAGAGAAAATTGAAGAAGAAGCGAAGTTGACCTACGAGCTGGAAATCGAGCAAGAGTTGTTGCTTTAGCCGTAGACACTTATGAATTAGTTCAGCCCAGTGGGCTTTTGTTAATTTTTTGAACAATTGCTTTTATGTTCGTGCTTTGAGTAGTAACATTTTTCACTCTCTTATTTGGATAAGGAAGGTTATACTTCCATTACTAGGAACCGTAAATGTTCAATTTATCATAATGATATTTTTTTATGCTCATGGAGATTTGCATGTTGGTCATTATGTACTTAATTTAGAACATCCTAATAATGGACACATCTATGACATAACTACCAAAAGGTTCAAGTTAAATTATTTGAATCCGACCTACCTATGGCATTGTCTTCTAGGCCACATAAATGAGAAACGCATTTCGAAACTCCATCAAGATGTATTTCTTAACTCATTTGATTTTGAATCATTTGATACATGTGAGTCTTGTTTATTGGGAAAGATGACAAAGGCACCTTTTACTGGGAAAAGTGAGAGGGCCATTGATTTATTGGGCCTCATACATACTGATGTGTGTGGACCAATGAACACTTCGCCGAGGAGGTCATTTGTACTTCATTACATTTATAGACGATTTTAGTAGATATGGATATATCTATCTAATGAAACATAAGTCTGAATCTTTTGAAATGTTCAAAATATTCCAAAATGAAGTGCAAAATCAACTTGGCAAAACAATTAAAGCACTTCGATCTGATCGGGGTGGTGAATATTTGAGCCAAGAGTTCATTGACCATCTTAGGAGTTGTGGGATCGTCTCACAACTTACTCCTCCAGGAACACCTCAATGGAATGGTGTTTCTGAACGAAGGAATCGAACTCTATTAGATATGGTTCGATCTATGATGAGTCAAACAGATCTTTCTCCTTCCTTTTGGGGCCATGCCCTAGAAACAGCTGTGTTCACACTAAATTGCGTTCCATCCAAGGTAGTTGAAAAGACACCATATGAGATATGGACTGGGAAGAAACCCAGTTTGTCGTTTCTTAAAATTTGGGGATGTGAGGTTTACGTTAAACTGCAAGCCTCCGATGAATTATCATCAAGATCCTCAAAATGCCTTTTTGTGGGGTATCCTAAGGAAACTAAAGGATACTATGTCTACAATCCCTCCGATCACAAAGTGTTTGTCATTCAGAATGGTATCCTTTTGGAAAAAGAGTTTATCTCTAAAAGAGCCAGTGGGAGTAAAGTGAACCTCAAAGAAGTTCGAGAGTCACAGGACAATGTAGAATCACATATGGAAACCGGAGAAGACTCACAACAAGTTGTTGAGCCTACTCAAGTAACACAGGGCCCACGAAGGTCTGATAGATCACGGCTACAGCCTCAGAGATATGGATTTCTGATTACTGGAAGTCGTGATGTTATGCTTATCAAACAGAATGAGCCAACTACCTATCTAGAGGCCGTGGTGGGGCCGGACTCGAAAAAATGGCTAGATGCCATGAAGTATGAAATGCAATCCATGAACGACAATAAGGTGTGGACCTTAGTCGATCCACCTAAAGGTCTAAAAACCATTGGGTGCAAGAGGGTTTTCAAAGAGAAAACTGACATGGATGGCAAAGTAAATATCTTCAATGCACGACTGGTTGCTAAAAGGATTCACTCAAACTCATGGTGTGGACTATGATGAGACCTTTTCCCCAGTTGCAATGGCCAAATCTATCAGAATCCTTCTTGCCATTGCATCATATTATGACTATGAGATATGGCAGATGGACGTCAAAAAATTCCCTTCCTTAACGGAAAGTCGCTTGAGGATGTGTACATGACACAACCTGAGGGCTTTGTGCGTCCAGAGGACTCTAGTAAAGTATGTAAGCTTTAAAGATCCATTTATGGATTGAAGCAGGCATCTCGGAGCTGGAATCATCGTTTTGATGAAGTAGTCAAAGAGTTTGGATTCATTCAAAACATGGATGAACCTTGTGTTTACAAGAAGGTTAGTGGGAGCACAATTGTATTTCTAGTGCTTTATGTTGATGACATCCTACTCATTGGGAATGACATTCTTACCTTGCGAGTGTCAAGTCTTGGTTAGGAAAGTCTTTCTCAATGAAAGATTTAGGCGAAGCCTCTTATATCCTAGGGATCAGGATCTATAGAGATAGATCCAAGAGGCTGATAGGCCTAAGTCAGAGCATATACATAGACAAGATACTGCATAGGTTCAGTATGCAGGATTATAAAAGGGGTAACATGCCCATGTCTCATGGCATCCATCTCAGTAAGGATCCGTGTCCTAGTAGACAAGATCAAAGAGATCGCATGAGTAAGATTCCATATGCCTCGGCCATTGGATCTATCATGTATGTCATGTTATGTACTCGATCGGATGTGTCAATTTGCCTTGAGTATGACCAGCAGATATCAACAAGATCTCGGTAAAGGTCATTGGACTGCTGTCAAGAATATCCTTAAAGTACTTAAGAAGCACTAAGGGATTATTCTTGGAATTTGGTGGTTTGGGAGACGAGTTCTGTGTAACTGGTTACACAGATGCGAGTTTCCAAACTGACCAAGATGATTCAAGATCGCAATCAAGATAAGTATTCCTGTTGAATAGTGGTGGGTAAGCTGGAAGTGCTCTAAGCAGAGCACTGTAGCTGATTCTACAACAAAAGCTGAGTATATATCAGCATTGGATGTAGGTAAGGAGGCATTTTGGATTGGAGAGTTCATTAATGAACTAGGAGTGGTTCCTACCATCTCAAATCCAATAGACTTATTATGTGACAATAGCAGCGCTATTGCGCAGACTAAGGAGCCTAGGTCACATCAAAGGACCAAGCACATACTCAAGCGATTTCATCCTATCGAGAAATCAATGATAGAGGTGATGTAAAAGTATGCAAAGTACAAGGAGAAGGCAGTGATGTTGATCCTCTTACTAAGCCGCTTGCACAAGCAAAACATGAGCGTCATGTTAGGGCAATGGGAATTAGGGTAATTAATGATTGCACCTAGTGCAAGTAGGAGTCTGCTGGAAATTATGTCCTAGGGGCAAGTCATTCTCCATTTAGTTATCACTTCATTTGTATGTTTATAGTGATAGCTGATCCCTGGATATATCTTATAGATTATCCTAAATGTCCCTGGTCGGTCATCTACGCGGGAGCGAAGATGAAATAAGACCAATATGACTTTGATGAGTATGGAGATACGAGTCAAAGTCATGGGCACTTGTAAGAGTACCACGTCTTTGGACCGACCCACTATGAGAAAGCTGCATGGACTAAGTCATAAGCTTTTATCATGTATAACCGCGTCACAACGCCCTATGACCTGAGATCATCATGGATTCCTACATGATGAGTCACTGTTCTTTGACCTAGTCAAAAGTCACCTTTGACCGGGTGATGATAAAGGCTTGGATCGGGATCAGTGGTTCTCATGGAGAGGAATGTGAATGGTCAAGATGGAATTTGTCCCTCACATTTGTAGAGAGATAATATGGGCCCCTCGATGAGTGAGTCTAAGAAATGTACGGCCGTACTGTGATGGAAAGGAGTTTCCATTTCACTTATTAGACTACTCGAGAATCGAGAAAGTAATGGTCAAGAAAAGGAAGTTGACATTATCCATGCCTCATCCTTGACCAAATTGTCGCGTGACAAAAGGGACGTGACATGGTTGTACGATTGGTTGTATCGTATTATCGATCCCCATATGAATTGGGTAGTCACAATGTCTTGCTAGAGGCCGCTTGCGACTTGTGGGCTGGTACGGTATTAGCCCACTTCCAATCTCATGTGGGCCTGCAGGGTCGCACACAAGAATAGCCGAACACGAGCAAAATGTTAGTATGTAGGTGTCCTAGAGACAATCTGTTGAACACCTTGTATTGTTTGATATTTCATGATTAATATATTTGAGCATAATTTATCTTTATCATATTTATGTCTCACCTATATGGTTAGTATGAGTTTAAAGATAAAGGCCCAAGGAATAGAATAGGTGTTTACTCGATGATCTATGATAGGGATCATGATCATAAGGAATCGAGGACACTACATGTCTATTGCCTGAAACTTGTTCCTTGTCTTGAATCACCAACAGAGGGCATTGGTGATCTCAATAAGACTAGTACAACATCATCTACTTGTATAGTGATACAAGGTAGGGACCTCATAGAATGCAGGCATGTTGATGCCTTAGCTGATGTCGTGGGTAGATCTGTTAGAGAACATATAGCACTGAATTGACCCGCTGAGAAACTCCACAAGGATTCATTGTAGAGAGTATCATTAGATTTGAAATGTCTCTCATATTTGGTAGTGCTGATCATCTTAGACTTGAGGATGTCATCGAACACTATGTCCTAGAGTTATACTTTGACTGTACAACTCTATCCTCCTGAAATATGGGGAGAACAGTGTGTTGGTTATGATTAGTTTTGATGATGTCTTATATAGATGCTATTCTTAAGAGCAAAAAGGTTGCATACTACATTGATCTTCTACTTTGACTAATTCTTGTATTTAATGTAGATGCTAAGTTAAATGATGAAGAATCATCAAGTTGGGAGATGGGAAAATGAAGAACTTGCTGAATGGAATGAAGACATCATTATCTAAGTTCTAAGATTGGTCCTAGAAGTCTCCACAATCAAATGGAAGTTGGAATGGATCAATTCAGAGTTAAAACAAGCAAATATGAGATTGTGGATGAGCAAACTCGAGCCTCCAAGTATTAAACTCAAGTTTACTACCTTGTCAAGTAATTTTCCTTTCGATATGTCCAAACTCGAGCTTAGCACTCTAAACTCGAGTCTATAAGTGTCTTCAGCAGCTTTGGTGTTTCGGACTAGGCAAACTCGAGCTCATCAAGACAAACTCGAGCTTACGCGGTGATCAACTCTGTTTCACGTTCAGCACGGGCAACGTCTGGTAATTTGATGATATCTTCCAAACCAGAGATCCGATTGAGGTGAAATCAGTGGCATATGAAACTAGACTCCCAATGCGTCATTTTGATATAAAATTCAAGTCCAAAGGAGTTCAGTTCACGGAGTTATGAATTGTAGAAGTTGACAGATAAAACCACGCCACACAGAAAACCAAGCTTCAATGTTTTGAGTGTAACTCACAATATAAAAATCCAATTGAGCTGAAATCAGTGGAATTGGAAAGTAGACTCAAAGAGCTTTCCATCAAGAGTTGAACCAACAAAAACGAAGTTCAGACCAGGGAGATATGGCCCTCGAAAGTGGACAAAGTTGCAAGCTCGCTGAACAAAGTTCAAAATCAGCAAGGCCAAGTTTACAAGTAGCAAGCTCGAGCTTACAAGTAGCAAACTCGAGCTTACGGGTTACAGAGAGGAAATGCTGATTTTGAAGAAGTCCAAACTCGAGCTTGAAGTTACAAGCTCGAGCTCGAGAGTTCTAGAGAAGAAATGAACTTTTGGAAAAAGCCAAACTCGAGCCTATACGTGACCAAACTCGAGTTTAGCTCGCATGCAGAGAGCAAGCAGGTCCCGATAAACACCCAAACTCGAGTCTATAAGTTATAAGCTCGAGCTTGAGACTTCCAGAGGCAAAACTCCAAGTTTAAATGAAGACCAAACTCGAGCTTACCTATGTAAACTCGAGCTTGGAACACCAGAACAGAGTTCACGCATTTGATTCAGATAATTCACCATGGCTGAAACATCATATCTCATCAAGAACATCCAGATGATTACTCAAATGATTTATAAAGCTTCTTAACATCATTTATATCATTTGTGTATAAGTTTCAGGTGATTAAAGTTTGAGATTACATCAAACTTGACAGAAACCAAAATCATTATAAGCTTGAAGATGAAGGTTGCTGCAAATTTTCGTAAACAAAGAAAGAAGGCATAATTGAACGAGAAAACTGAAGAAGCAATGTTTAATGCTGAACGGTAATGTTCTTCAATGGATTCAAATGTTCAATATCTTTAACTTCAGACTTGAGAAGATTTGAATTTGCTTTAAAGTCAAATAAAGCAACTCCATGAGCCACTTGTATTATTTTATTATATCTTCTCAAACAAAGCAAATGGAAGACAGCCTGGAAAGAAGACTAACCATTCTTCAAGGAAGACAGCAAGGCTCCCACCAACAAAAGTTGAACATCATGGGAGACATTCTTGAAGAGCCAAAATTCAAATATTCAAATCAAAAAATGTTCCCAACAGCTATATCTCAACAGACATATTCTCAATAGCTATATTCTACAGAAATGCACACAACAGCTATAATTTCGTATGGAATCATGCCTGAACAGATATACAACGGTCACAAGCTTCAATTAGTATAAATACCTAAAGATTTGAAGACTCCAATACAGAACACAGAGTACACAGAGCAGAAAAATGCAGAGACACAAGCTGACATCTTCAAGATGCTAATACTCTGATTTTCATATCATTTACTCTCTGTTCTTAATGTTTACATAGCTTATCATAGAGAGTGAGATGACTTGTAATTGTGCTTCAAAGTGCTTATCCATCTACTTCGAGAGAAAGAGAGTTATTGTACACATCCTATCATTCTATTCATGAGATACTCAAGATTGGGTAATCTTGAGTGGGAAACACATTGTGTTGATTACGGCTTGTAAGGGAGTGAATCCTAGGGAGAGGATTACTTCGAGTACAAAGTGTGTGATCAAGCAAGTGTATTGATTACGGTTGTAAGGGAGTGAATCCTAGTGAGAGGATTACTCCAAGTACGTAACGTGTAATCAAGTTACAAGAAGATAGTGGATTGAAAATCTCAAAGTGAAGCTTGGGACCGGACGTAGGTCAAGGATTGGGCGAACCAAGATAAATCGGTTTGCATATTCTCTTCCCTTATCTCTTATATTTCCAAGATATATACCGAATATCTATACATGTTTGAATGACTGACTATTGCTTTATCAATAATTATTATTGTCATTCAAACTGCTTTCAATAAGTTGCGAAAAGTTTTTCAAAGTTCATAAAGTTTTAACAAACACCCAATTCACCCCCCCTCTTGGGTGATAGCCTGGTTTTTCACAGTGTACTCTTGGGTGTAACTTGAATACATGAGTATAGATAGACATGCCGAAAGGACTTACAATCCCCTACAAGGGATTAGTTGTTCACAAGACCGGTAGGACTTGGATGACTTCTAGTTGACTCGGGAATCTATGCATAGTAAGTGATTATGAAGAGTCATAATCTGTCTTAGAGTCAATAGAAGAATATTCCTAGTTTTGTGTAAAAGCTACATTTAATCAATCTAGAGAGGTGATACTCTATCCTTGCTCTCGACTAAATATGAACAACGTTGTAAGGGATGATACATTCACAGTATCCAAATTAGAAAAGGTAGATCACTTGATCAACGTAATTAGTTTTGGGACTGCAGAGCATTGCTAGTGTCTTATGTAGTCATTAGATAAATTGATCTATTAAAGGAGTTTAATTGGTTCAAGTTTATCTATGGCAGTAACTAATTGGGCCTAATGGGTCACACACTAAGATTATTCTTGATTGCATAATTTAGCAAGTTTGGTCCAATAAATGTTATTGGGTTTTGTCAAGACTATTGATGTAATGAGTTAGAACTTCAAGCCTAATTATAACGAGGATAGGAGATTAAGGATAATTTATGAATTATCCAAGGTTGTATCCAATCAGGATTGGATAAGTGAGAAATTTGGAATGAGTGCATTTTGGAACCCATGAATAGTATTTACTATTTAATGAATAGTATTTACTATTTATGAATAGTATTTACTATTGAAATAATAATATTATATTATATTATTATTAAATTATTATAAACGTTAGAGGGCGGCTGTGCGTTCGATAGATGTAGTTTTTTATTTTGGGGAAAATTACCACTAATGACCCAAAATGAAATAATTACAGCTAAAGACCCATTTTCCAACTACTATAAATAGCACTTATTTCCTTCATTTTATTCACACCAATTCTTCTCTATTCTCTCTTCCTCTTAAGGAAGTTCTCTTCTAAGGCTCTAGTAGTCTTTATAGTCTTGAGGTAAGAGATCCAAACTCTTGAGCTCTCTACCTTGATACTGCCTAGCAAGCATCCAAGGTGTCGGGGATTCAAGGAGAAGGAGTTCTCATTTGCAATCAGAAGATAATCGTGTGGATCAACGTTAGAGGACATCATACTCTTTGACGTCTTCAAGTGATCACAGGTATTCTTGAAACCCTGTATGTGTTTTAACGAGCAGATCTTGTATATGTATTGTAAAGAGTTACGGTACATGGTTCTTGGTTCATGAGGATAGTATTTCCACATGTCGTAGTAAATATTATTTACCGGTGCATTAAATATTATTTACCGAGTCAAGATTTTCTGAGTATGCTCTGTGGCTGCAGCTTAGTCTGATCTGTCACATCAAAAAAGAATTATTCTTGGGCAGTAAATATTATTTACTGGCACAGTAAAAATTATTTACCGGTACAGTAAATATTATTTACCATCATAATAAATATTATTTACTGGCACAATAAATATTTTAAACGTCACGGTAAAAATATTTTTACTGATACTATTCACATGAATAGTAATTTACTAGTACAATAAAAATTATTTACAAATACAGAAAAATTTTGTTTTTCAACCCCGTGAACATATTGCTTGAATGTCAAGCAAGAACCGATTTTTAACCTACACAAAAGTGTCCAGATTCATTGAATCTTATATATGTATAAGATTTAATGAATATTGCATTTAATCTAGGGTGAATATATATATATATATTATTAAATTCAAATAATAATATTATTATTTATAGATAATAATATTATTATATATAGTATTTAATTTATTTGATAAATTAAATAACTATAATAAATTGAGATATTGTATCTTAGATTTAATTTTCGAATAAAGATATGGTATATCGATTTAATTAAATTGAAATATAGTATCTCATATTTAATTAAATAAAAGGATATCATATCTCATATTTAATTTATAAAG
The DNA here is from genome assembly GCA_019022615.1 of Acacia melanoxylon. Taxonomy (NCBI): domain Eukaryota; kingdom Viridiplantae; phylum Streptophyta; class Magnoliopsida; order Fabales; family Fabaceae; genus Acacia; species Acacia melanoxylon. Next base: position 1,372,540 of record JAFJYJ010000071.1, on the reverse strand, counting down.
ATAAATTAAATATGTAGGCTTATAATTCGGATTAAATAAATATATTAGATTGGATCTATTTGATAGATTTAATTAATATATTATTTTAATTGAAATTCGAATTTCAAAATTGATTGGATTAATTTTGAATATTTTAATATGGCTTATTAGGGTTTTAGAAACCCTATAAATAGATATTGATCTAGTCATAAAAAAAAAAAAGACTACGAATTAGAAAAAGCGGCAAGAAACCTTAGAGGAAATAGAGAGACGCGAGTTTTTGAAGGCGCTAGCACGCCGCCGTTAACGGGTTCGAAGTTGTTCGTGTGGATACCGCAGAGGGAGGAGATTCACGGAGTCCGCTCCGTTGATCGGAGAAGGTAGCCCAGGTGTTCAGATCGAAAGAAACGCTAGTTGAGAATTTCGTATAAGGTATGATTCGGAATCTTTAACCTTGATTTAAACGCAGTTGAGTGATCCTCTTCTTGGGATTTGTAAAAGTTTTATAATTCCGCTGCGTGTAAGGATCCCAACAATTGTGACCCTTGGTCACCTTAGATACCAATCATCCAACCTCTAACTCAACTTTGTAAATTGAGATTTTTGTGCTCTAGAATGAGTTACTCTAGACCTTGATGGGGCCCATGACTGACTAGAACCTGCTTCAAAATTTATCCTTATCATGTTCAACTGATGTTTCCCAAAACTAGGAGGCTTTTTAGTAGCCTCAGAGGTACCAATAAGCCATATCTTTGAGTGAAAGAGAATGACTGACACTAGAGTGGGAAAAGGAATGGTAGAGGGTTTTCTAGAGGTAAATTTAAATTTGGCCATTGATTGAACCATATTTTATATGATTTTTCATTATTTAATTGGGATTCTTAATGGATTTTATCTTAGTTATTGAGCTTAAAATATCATTCTTGGGATAAATTGAGATTAAGAGTAAATACATTAAATTAGGATTAAAAAGGGCAAAATTGTCAATAAATTGTAATTACTCTTGATCATTGATTTTTATGAGAATATTTCATACTAGATTAATTTATTTGATTGCAGGTGGTTGAAGGAATTAAATCAAATTTGAAAATTAAAGTTGGGGCTCAATTTGCGAATATTTCAGTTTAGTCCTCCATGGAAAAGGTTTTATACTTTGCTGTTTGGTCCCTGGAGTGAAACTCAACGTTTTGACCAGCATCAATTAGATCAGCTGCAATTAATATATACAGAGACAAAAAAAAAAAAACCAAAGCTGGAATCGCGCCGCGCAAGAGAGAGAGCTGGGTTCCATCTTCACGCATCACCTTCATCCTCCTCACTCTCACTCCACCGTCGCCGGCGATCTCACCTTCCTCTCCACCGTCGCCGGCGACGTCCCTGCTTTCCTCCACCACCGACCACGCCTTCCCCTTCAATCACCGTTCACCACCATAAAAGGCGCCAGAGAGGGGAGTCCGAGATCAGAGAGTGCCGCAAGCTTGGGTCATGTCGAGACCACCAACTTCTTTCTCTTCCTACCGTCGATGGATTCACAGCTCACCGCCACTACCGATTTGCACAGCACCTTTTGGCCGTCCAACCACCATCGCCGGAGCCACACACCACCGTCGGACCTCCACCTTCGATCTCGCATCCACCTTCATCACTGTTCACCTTCACCCCCGGCGAGCTTCGACTTCCATCTCCACTAGCTCTCCCCCTTCAACCAGACGTGGCTATCCTGTTACTTTTCCATTGATAATCTATTGATTTGCTAGCTGTTTGAATTAGGAGATGGTTCTTTAATGGTAGTTCACGGCTGATTCCTTGCTTCTTGGTGATGATGATTTGAGCCTGAGCTTTATGGACTACATAGGGAGTTTTCTATCGAACCTTTAGTCTTGAATTATATATCTAATTGCTTAGATTTAAGAATTGTTGTGTATGATTCTGGACTGAGATTAATGATTATTGTCTCTTTTGGGTTGATATTTGTGATTAAGATTGGATTTTGTATTATGAAGATTATATGTATTTGAATTGCTTTGTAGTTGCATTGAGACTATGTTGATTAGCGTGATATTGTCTAATTAATGTGGTTGATTTGTGCATTTGAGGGACTGATTGTTACTCAATTCCAAGAAGACTCATTTTACATTATTCCAATTTTAATTACACATTAAGTGGTTTTAAACAATTTCTTTAAGAGGTAGTGGTTTGCTACGATCATAGGAGCTACTATTAATTGAGAATATTGGACTTAAGTGATATCTTGAGGTTTTTCTAATTAAGACTTAATGAGTTTTAACTCCCATAATTTTTGAGCAAGGATTGTCACTTCTTCATTACCAAGAGCATCCATCACCTATATTTCCATTTTCATATTACATTCCATTTTATAAAAATACCAAAAATATTAATTAGCATTTAATTAAATTGCATTTCCATTCTTTTAGTTTATTAATCTAAAAATCCAAAACCCAATCTCCCATTGTTTTCATTGCATTTGCATGACATTTAGATTACTTAGGATTCAATAAAAAAGCTCCTCGAAAAGAGAGAACGATCCTAGGTTTGCCTATACGCAATCCTTGGTTAATTGTTGATTGTGGACCCCAAGGCTAATGACAAAAGGTCTTCATCAGCCATTTCCTAGAATATCCAGTGACCAACATTGATAGGAACTTTGTCAATGATAGTAGCAAAGAGAGGGTAATCCTTCTTTGCAAAATGAGTAAAATTTCCACCCTTTTGCAAAAGAGTCCTAGAGTATATATACAATATGGCTCGATGAATAAGGGGCATTGCAACAGGGGGAAAGGATAGAGAGTCCAATTAATCCTCAGTAATAGTTTCATTGGGCCTCAGAATTTCAAAAATTTCCCTGTTGCTAAAGTGTAAAGTAAGGACAGGAGGAGGATTTGGAATTTGCAAAACAGAATTTATGAAGTTATCTGTTTTTTTACACCTCTAGATTGAGTGACAATCCTCTCCTCAATGAGATTGCCCTCATTATCCATAAGATTATCCCAAACCATGTTGAAATAAAACATTTTGACAATATTTGGACTACAAGAAGCAGAAATTGAAAGAAGCGGATCAAATTGCTTAAGCCAAGGAGAGAGATCAAGATTGCACTCTTCCTTAAGCTTTGCAAGGTTGACAGACATGACAAGATAGAAATCCTTTTTTAGAAAGGTTTCCTTAAAACGGACAGCATCGTCATTCTCAATCACTGCTTGTTTGTTACAAAAATCAGAAGGGGGCTTCGAATGAGCATAAATTTTAGTTAGAGCAGGGGTTACCTTTGAGCTAGATTGCTCAAGAAGTTGAGATGAAGAAGGAACCTTAGAAAGACCTTGACCCTTATCAGTGCCTCTGAACTCAGTAGAAGAAACTGATATCTTCTTCTTCAAAGGCTTAACAGCTTCAACCTTCTTTTCCTTGCACTTTCGCATATCAGCTTCAGGATTAGTTTCCCTCCTTAGAATCTCTGAGGGTTCCTAAGGAACCACCTTCTTAGGTCTAGCAGTAGGAAAAGGCTTATTAACTGGAATTCCTGGGATTCTGCTGTCAATGCCAGGTACAAACCTTCTTGGAGTTGCTTTTCCCTCCTAGGTTGCTTTAGTAGAGGTGGAGATGGTGAATGAGTACCCGCATAATCCAAATCAGACTCAGAAATCTTGGTAGAACGTTTGGGAGCCATTTCAGGTGAAGGAAGGTCGAGTTTGGTCAGAGAAGAAGAGAAGTTTTCAAAAAACTTAGGGCAAAACTCGAGGGAAGAATAGAGTAAAGAGCAACAGTCGAGATTCATATATATATAATGTGCGACAAACTCGACTTTGTAATTATAAACTCAGGTTTACATAAAAATTGTACTGACCTAGACTTCAAGTGTGTTTTACTGAACACTTGAAATGACAAACTCGAGTTTGAAAGTTGCTCTGACGTTGGCTCCTCTCTGTCTGAACTAAACTCGAGTTTCCATCTTCAGACTCGAGTTTGGTAATCTCCCAAAACCAGAGTTTGCTCTCTGTCTTCAGTAAACTCGAGTTTTATATTTACAAACTCGAGTTTGCTTCTTTTGACAACAAACTTCAACAGGTTGACAAATATCATAGATATCCTGCATAAAACATAACTAAACACTCTAATGCTTAAGCTAGTATCTAATAATCATAAAAAAACATAACTAACATTAAGTAAGGGTTACTTACAACTCATTGGGATTTACCATTCCCAATTCTCTTCTTATGAAAATGAATTGCTCCTTAGCTAATGGCTTGGTGAAGATATCAGCAAGTTGGAGATGAGTAGGGATGAACAACACTTTAACATCCTTCTTTTGCATGTGATCTGTGATGAAGCGATGTCTAACATCAATATGCTTGGTTCTTGTATGTTGGACAGGATTCTTCGCCAAGCTGAGTGTGTTAGTGTTGTCACATAGAATTGGGACTTCTTTCAGGTGGACTCCCAAATCTCAGAGTTGTTGCTTGAGCCATAAAACTTGAGCACAGTAACTAGATACAACAATGTATTCAGCTTCGGTTGAAGAGAATGAGACCGTAGTTTGCTTTTTGCTAAACCAAGACACATGTGAACCACCAAGGAATACATTGACCACTTGTACTCTTCCGGTCAGTCTTGTTACCAGCATGATCGAATCTGAATGCGCTACAAGATTTTCAGGTTGGCCTTTGGGAAACCATAATCCCAACTCTTCAGTATTACTAAGATATCTGTAGATTCTCTTTACATTTTCAGTATGAGACTCCTTGGGAGCATATTGAAATCTTACACACATCCCTACACTGAACTCAATGTCAGGCCGACTTGCAATAAGGTATAGTAATGATCCAATCATTCCTTTATATCTAGTCATATTGAAGTCTTTTCCCTTCTCATCAGTATCCAATGTGGCAGTGGAACTCATTGGAGTATCAGCTCCATTACATTGATCCAAGCCATATTTCTTTACGAGATCTCTGAGATATTTGGTCTGAGATATGAAGATACCATTATTCTTTTGTTTGATTTGCAGACCAAGCAAATAGTTTAACTCTCTCATCATAGACATCTCAAATTCTCCATGCATGGTCTTAGAAAAGTCTTCACACAAAACATCATTAGTAGCACCAAATATAATATCATCAACATACATTTGAACAATTAACAAATCATTTTTCTTATTGCATTTAATGAAAAGAGTTGTGTCTGCTTTGCTTCTAACAAGTCCTTGATCAAGAAGGAATTTGCTTAATCCTTATACCAAGCTCTAGGAGCTTGCTTAAGTCCATATAAAGCTTTATTGAGGCGATAAACATGATCTGGATGATGATTATTTTCAAATCCTGGAGGTTGTTCAACATAAACTTCCTCTTGGATAAAACCATTTAAAAATGTAGATTTCACATCCATTTGATAAAGTTTGATTTTCTTAATGCAAGCAAGGGCTAGAAGAACTCTTATAGCTTCCAATCTTGATACTGGAGCATAAGTTTCTTCATAATCAATTCCTTCTTCTTGATTATAGCCTTTGGCAACCAATCTTGCCTTGTTACAGACAATGATTGCTGATTCATCTCGTTTGTTCTTGAATACCCATTTAGTTCCAATGACTGGATGGTCTTTAGACCTAGGTACCAAGTCCCAAACTTGATTTCTTTCAAATTGATGTAACTCCTCTTGCATTGCTATAACACAATCATTGTCTAAAAGGGCTTCATCATTCTTAGAGGGCTCAATCTCTAAGATGAAAGCCAAGAAAGTTACTTCGTTCAAAGTACTTTTCCTGATTTTCACTCCTTGATTTACATCACCTATCACTTGGTCCAGAGGATGACTCCTACTGTATCTCCAAGATTTAGGTTGAGATTGATTTGCATTTTCACAATCATTTTTAACTTTAGGTTCTTTTTCAAAAGATTTTTCAAAATTAACCAAAACAGAAGAAGTTTTTGAAATAGATTGATTTTGAACAGGGAGATCATCATCATCCAAGGATTTATCAGACTTGGCTTCATAGAATACAACATGCATTGATTCTTCTACAACACAAGTACGATTATTAAATATTCTATAAGCTTTGCTTCTATTGGAATAGCCAAGAAATATACTTTCGTCAGATTGGGATCAAATTTCCCTAAGTTCTCCTTACCATTATTGTGCACGAAGTACTTGCAGCTGAAAATGTGTAAGTGTGCAAGGTTGGGCTTTCTTCCTTTGTACAGCTCATAGGGAGTCTTATCAAGCTTCTTCTGGAGGTGTGCCTGATTTGAGATTTAGCAAGCAGTGCTTATCTCATCAGCCCAATATACTTGGGAAGTTTGATTCTCATTCAACATTGCCCTTGCCATCTCGGTGAGGACTCGATTCTTTCTCTCAACTACACCATTTTGTTGAGGAGTCCTTGGGGCTGAGATATTGTGATCAATTCTCATTTCATCACAAAATTCTCCAAAAGCATGATTTTCGAACTCACCACCATGATCAGTACGAATTCCTGCAATATAGAAACCTTTCTCGTTTTGGACCTTCTTGGCAAAAACAACAAACTGATAAAATGTTTCATCTTTAGAAGATAAAAATATGGTCCATGAAAATCTAGAGAAATCATCAACTATGACCAAGGTATACAGATTTCCACCAAGGCTTTTTACTCTAGCCAGTCCAACTAAATCTATATGGAGTAGTTGAAGAGGTCTATTAGTTGAAATTTCCTTTTTAGATTTGAAAGATATTTTGGTTTGTTTACCTTTTTGACAAGCATCACAAGTCATGTCATTTTTAAAACGAAGTTTTGGTAAACCAATAACCAAATCCTTTTTCAGCAACTTGTCAAGTTGGAACATGTTCACATGAGCTACTCGCTTGTGTCACAGCCAACTTTCATCCAAGTTACCGACCAAACAATTTTCAGAAACATGACTATTTCTAGAGAGATTAAGAGTGTATCAATTACCTTCTCTAGGAGCCCTGAATAAGGCTTTAGACTTAATGTTGTCCAATGAGAGAACATCCTTGCTTACAATCAAGCATTCCTCAAAATCAACGATAACTAGGTTACCTTTATCTGTGCTTTGGCTCACACTAAGGAGGTTGTGGCATAGGCCTTCCATATAGCTGAGACATAAGCTTTCTTCTTGAACTTATTGAATTTCTTCTTTTCTTTCTCTTTGTTCTTCAGCTGGGGGCATTCTGGCTTGATGTGGTCAGGCTTTTCACATTCGTAGCATATGATTGGCTTCTTCGGCTCAGTACTGGAGCTACCCTTGTGAAACTTTATGAATTCTTGGTCCTTCTTGTATAATTTCTTGAATCTACGGACCATCATGCCTAGCTCTTCATCTTCATCATCTTCTGATTCCTTTGCTTCTTTGATAGCATTGAGGGCAATTCCTTTGTTCTTGCCACCAATCTCTTCAAGTCCCTTTCTAAACTTGATCTTTTCTTCATACTCTGACAAGCTTCCAAACAAGGTTTCCACTAAAGCCATTGACTCTCCACGAGCCTCTTCGATTACAGTGACCTTGCCTTCCCATTCCTTGCCGAGGATATTTAGAATTTTCCTCACTTGGACAAGTTGATCATATTCTTTTCCCAATGCAACAAGTTGGTTGATCAAATGAGTGAATCTAAGCTGGAATTCGCCAAAGGATTCCTCATACGATGTAAATCATACTCAATCATGAGGGTATTTACTCGATTTTCCTTGATTCCAGTCATCCCTTCATGTGCAATCTCAAGTGCATCCCACACGGCTTTAGCAGATGATAATGTGTAAATACGAAAGTACTCTTTCTGACTTAAAGCACTTTGAAGCATGAGAATAGCTTTTCTATTGAGAGTGACTTGCCTTCTGTCATTCTCATCATATTCTTCTTCTTGCTTTGGAGTTCTAACACCATCTTCAACTATGGATGGAGCATTGTCTCCTCTCTCGAACACCCTCCATAGGCCATATTTGGTGACTAATACAAAGACTTTGAACTTAGCCTTCCAGGAAGAGTAGTGCTCACCATTGAAACCTAGTGGTCTGTTGATTGAAGCTCAATCAGGTAATATTCTGTCCATGTTGATTCTTCTCGAGTTGTTAAGCTCTTTTGAGAAGACCATGCCCTGATACCAAATGTAAATGGAGGAAATCACCAAGAAAGGGTGAATTGGGGATTTTTAAAAATCTTTTTAAACACCCAAACATAAACAACAAAAGACGGTATAACAGAGATAGAGAAGAGAAGCTTGACACATAAATATTTATACTGGTTCGGTCTTAATCTTGACCTAGGTCCAGTCCCCAGACACTTTGGGATTTTCACTATTACTAAAATTAGTTACACACACTACACTCGAAAGTTATCCTCCCACTAGGATACACTCCCCCTTACAAGTTGTAAACTGATAAACCCAACCTCAAAGTCCCACAACTTTGAGATCCCTACAATGATTGATAATCAATGATAAACTCTCTAAAAGAGCATATATAATAATAAACACTGAAGTTCAATATATCAAAAGATACTTTACAGATTAGTAGAAAACAGTAAATGCAAATAACACTTGATAGATTTTCGTTTTCTGTATTCTAGTGGTTCTTGAGAATTGAAAGCTTCAGCTTATATATGTTGGAAGCATTAAATGACCGTTGGAATCATTAATGTAACTGTTGGAGACATTAATGTTGCTGTTAGGTTGCAACTAGGTCCATTCTCTCTCTTGCTTTGAGTTAATCCAAGTGCTCAGACATTCTTGTTGACTTTCCTTAAAATTCATCCGTTGGATGATGTGGCTTTCATAAGAGGAAAGAAAACATTTAAACCATTGTAAAGTCCAGAGAATGATTTGCCAAAAGGAAGCTAAGTTTTCTGGACCAGTAATAAATGTTCTGGCATCACCTTTTGCTTTATGCTTAATCCTCATTGTAATACACATTTAATCATCTGAAACTGACTAACAAATTGATTAAACATAGTAAGGAATAGTAATAAGCGATGATAAGAAGTATCTAGATCATTCATGAATATTTTGCAAATTTGAGAAACCTGATTTCAAAACAGAGCGCTTTAAACTGAAGTTTGTTCAAGCAAAATGGAGTTTGTAATATTTCGTTCAAGTGTAAGACTTTAGTTTAAAGACACAAACTTGAGTTTAGTTCTTTCTCAAATGAACATTGCGATTGATCTTTGAAGAACACTTTGAACAAGATGCAAACTGGAGTCATTAAATGACAAACTCGAGTTTGAGACTTTTCAAAATGAAAATAAGATTAAGTCCACAAAGCTAAAACTGGAGTTCTCAAATTTAAACTCGAGTTTTCTTAAGTTTAAAATATAGTGAAAAGTTCTCGGCCTACCACAAATTGGAGTTTAACAAATCTAACTCAAGTTTTCTTAAAGGAGTAAATTCTTTGAAAACTCTCGGCCTTAGCGCAAACTGGAGCTTGACAAATTGAACTTGAGTTTGTTTAAGATGAAAAATGCTTTAAAACTCTTGACCAAGTACTAACTCGAGTTTGACATATTAAACTCAAGTTTAGTTAAGTTCAAAAATCATTGAAAGCTCTCGGTTTGACAGAAACTCGAGTTTTCTTTAACTTGTAAAAACTTTGAATGCTCTTGGTTTGACATAAACTTGAGTTTGCCAATACTAACTCGAGTTTAACTAAGTTTAAATAACTTGAGTTACTTTCTATCAAGTTCAAACTTGAGTTTGACAATTCTAAACTCGAGTTTACCTTTGACGGTAAGTTTTCACTTTAACAAAGACAAACTTCAGTTAAGTTTACAATTGTCAGTTATCATCAAAACACAAAGAGAACTAACAGATGTAATGTTGTAGTGAAGTAAAATGGAATAATTGAATTGAAACTGAAATGTATTGTACTGTTATGAAGTCAAACAAGTGTGCAGAAGAACTTTTAAGCCTTACATGATTCTTTTTCATATGATGTTCTTCCTGCTCTTATTTTCTTCATCTTCTTTTTCCTTTTTTCCCTTTGTTTTTTTTACAAACTTTTCTACAGAGCTTCTTCTCCTGGTTTTCATCTTTTCTTTAGGAGCATCATTGTCAACAACAATTGCCTTTGGCAACTATGCAGTAACCTTATAGATAACTCTCCTATGCACCAGATTCATACTTTATGACAACACTAAGTGACTATTTTAAAGCTCAAAAGGGTTGCAATGGTGATATAGTGAATATGGCTTGTGTATTGGTTCAAGGGTGAAAAATGAATGCCTCAATCATATGCAAATATACTCAGATGCAAAAATGGTTTCAACTTAAGAACTATGACAAATCAAAGAGAGTGTTGGATCTAGAGAGTATGCACACTAAATTTAGCAAATAAGGCTAGGGATTCCTTCCATGTGGTTAATTCTATGGATTTCTCTTAACAACAACTAAGTCATATACATTACCAAGTCTAATGCCGTTAGTTTCCCCAGCTTACAAAACTTTTATCCCTTGACATGACATTATTCTACACATTCCTTCAAATAATCATGTTGCTACATGCCTAATTTTACTCGATCGTTAATACTTTCAAGTTTGAAACTGGCCCAGATTTGCAATTTTTCAGGTGTAGGTGTGAGATTAAGTATTCCAATTACAGTTGGCCTGCATTTATATCAACACACATTCACTCCATAGTGCCTCCCTGGCACCAGTGCAGATAGAAAAATGAAGAACATAGGGCCAGTGGTAGGACAAGTCTGAAATAGAGCAGAAAGAAAACAAAGTGAAACCACATGTGTGCGATGTGTCCACTTCAACAAACACAGATGTGTAATAGCATAGTGAAGGAAACAAGAATGCTAGAGCATAGAAAATGCAAGCAATGTGAGTCTCACACACAAATGAGGAAAACAAACTGCATAAGATAGACAAAGCACAACACTGGAAAAGAAGCAAAGGCATTCAATAGGCAAACCAATACCAGTACAAGGCTGAGAAACAAAAGTCCCCCCTTTTAAACAATCAGAAGACTAACGCAAAAAAGATATGAAACTTAACTAAAAGAGATCAAAACAGAGGTACCAACGATGGAGAGGTATTGGAATGTATAGCTCCTATTAGTTACTCATCATTCAGCTTGAATTTCCTTGCAAATCCATCTAATTCCTCCGTTTTTATTTGCAAAGCAACAAGGCAAATTGTGAAAAATAGAAAAGAGAAGGGTCAAAAAGTTAGGCTGCCTCCCAATAGCATTTGTTTTAGAGTCTACAGCCTGACTATGCTGCAATCAATTCAACCAGGGTTTTGGAGAATGATATGAGTCCACTACTTGTTCAAATTTCCTTTCAAATAGTGCTTGACCCTTTTTCCCCTTGACCTTGAATCTTTTCCCTAAATTGAGGTTTAGCAATTCAAGGGCTTCATGTAGGGAATTAGCGTGAACCCAGAAGGAGGACGACTACCTAGATTTCACTTTTGCAGGGAAGAGTTTGAGTTCTAGGATTGATGATTTTGCAATGGAAAGTCTCGCTGCCTTCTTTTTATGTTGCACGTGCTTTAAAGATTTAAAAGGCAGTCCCTTGGTCTTGCTTAGATGTGTTTCTTCAACAGCAAATAAGTGCTTTGCATGACCTTGCTGCTCATCCTCTTTATTTTCAGCCACTATTTCATCAAAAGGGTCCTTGCTGGAATTTGTCTGAAGTGTTTCTTGCACTAGGCTATCGAGAGCATCAACAACCAAGCATTCCTTAATATCTTAGGGTGTTTTATTGATTGGGGAGTATTAAAGTTTACTTGCTCATCATTAACCCGCATTGTCAATTCACCTTTTTCAACATCAATAAGAGTTCTCCCGGTCGCTAAGAATGGTCATCCAAGAATGATTGGCACTTCTCTGTTAGCTTTAAAATTCATGAGAATAAAATCAGCTGGAAAGATGAACTTGTCTACTTTCATCAAAACATTTTCTATTTTACCCTCGGGATAGATAATAGTTTCGTCAGCAAGTTGTAGTGTTACAGTGGTAGCCCTTCCCTTTCCGACAGCCAGTTTCTTGAACACTGACATAGGCATTAGATTTATGCTAGCGCCCAAGTCACATAGTGTTCTTCCATAATAATTTTTCTTTCCAATAGCACATGGGATTGTGAAGCTCCCTAGATCCTTTAGTTTCAGGGGAAGTTTGTTGAGCAATATAGCTCTACTTTCTTCAGTTAAAACCACTGTCTCAAATTCCCCAAATCACCTCATCTTTGCCAATATGTACTTCATGAATTTCGCGTAGCTAGGCATTCGTTCCAAGGCTTTAACCAAAGGTATATTAATAAGCAGCTGTTTAAGGGCATCTAAGAACTTCTTAAATTCCTTTTTCTTGGCTCTGTGTGTGCAACCTTTGTGGGAAACAAGGAGGTTGCTTGAATATTCTTGAGGGTCCTGAGTCTAAAAAATGATGCTACTGCGATGCTGTAACATCGGCTGTTCTGCCAAATTATGGTAAGTCTGAAGCATTTTGTTGCTACGATGCTGTAGCATAACCTATGCTGCCAGAATTCTGCAGTCCTGTCACTAACTGCTTTGCTACAACATCGTTCTTTGAAGATTCTTTGCCTTTCATGGACTATCCTAAAGAGGGTTTTAAATCTTCAATAGGCCTCTTCGTTACCTTATATGGGTTAAAAGATTTACCATCCCTCAATTCAATTACCTTGACTTGCTCTTTTCCTTCTCTTCTATGGACTTCAGTATCACTAGGTAGGAAGCCTGATGGTCTTTTGTTTGAGTGTTGTAGCAAGCTATCCAAATAGATTTTTGAGATTCTGAAGGGACACTTGCTGGCTTTGTATGATGGCGTCGTTCTTAGCCATATACTCCTTGAGTAGGCCTTCTATGGAGGATTGAGGGCTTGGGTCAACACCTTGCTGCCTTGCTTGCTGGTTAAACCCTGGGGCATTCGATGATCTATTGGAGTACAAAGGGCCTACTGAAGGGCCGGCAGGTTGTTGACCTTGAGGATTCCAAGAGAAATTTAGGTGTTGTCGCCACTCTGGGTTATAGTGTTGGAGTATGGATTGTTGGTATTGATGCCCATATTGTAGTTGTTCAAATAGTTAACATATTCAGGGTTAGCATAGCACTGAGAGTAAGAATGCTCTCTACCACAGTACACACAGGCTGGTTAAGCATGTTGCATTAATGAGGTGTTAGTAAGGAGACTCATTGACTTAATCATATTGGTAAGTGAAGACACTTACGCAATAAGGGCTGTCAACACATCAAGTTCATGAACTCCTACCACTAGTATTGAAGGAGGGAGTCGATTTGCTGGCCACTAAAGAATTTTCATGGCCATAGGTTCCAAGAGCTCGTGAGCTTCATTATAGGATTTTATCAAGAGTGAACCATTAGCAGAGGCATCAACTATTGATCGTGTCTATCCATCCAGACCTTTATAGAAGGTTTCCAATTGCACCCATTCAACCAGTCCGTGTTCTGGACATCTTCTGAGTAGGTCCTTGAATCATTCCCAAGCTTTATAAGTAGATTCGCCAGGTTGATGTTGGAAGCTGGTGATATTTCTCTCAGCTGGGCATTCTTGGTTGGTGGGAAGAATTTGAGCAGGAATTTTCTACCCAGGTCGTTCCAGGAGGTGACAGAGTGAGCAAGCAGAGTGTTCAACCATGCTCAAGCCTTGTCCCTGAGTGAGAATGTTAACAATTGATTCTGAGGGCATCGGCTGTCACTCCTAGAATGACAAAAGCATCACAAACCTCCATGAATGACTTGAGATGTAGATGATGATCTTCTAATAAGAGTCCTCCAATTGTCCAGCTGAATTGAGCATTTGGAACATGACAGCTTTGATTTCAAAGTGTCTTGCAGTCCGGTTTGGAGGTGTGATAGCCAAGTTAAGTCTAGTCAAGTCAGAGACTCCAAACTCCATGATTGTGTGGTCTAGATTAGTGTTACTGTTTGGTTGGTAAGGGATCTAGTTATCCCCATTAAGAAGGTGTCGCTCCTCTCAATCCTGGTTTCGATTAGCATGTACTTCTGCCATGTGCGCAAAGTGATAATTGAATATTTCATACACTTCTTTTTATCTCTTGATTAATAATTTAGGACTCTTTAGTTAATAAATAATGGCTTTTATACTTATTTAGGCTTTGGGCCTTTGATTATATTTTAGCCATTTTTAATAATAAAATTTCAGTTTTATATTGCTTCACTACTATTTTTACCATAACTCTTGAACCAGACATCGGATTTGCCTCATTCTTGTTTCATATTTCAGATGATTCTAAGAGCTACAATTGTTATGAAAATATGAAAGGCAAATTCGGACAAGAGGGCGGTCGATTTTGGAGCCAAAGTCAGATGCATATTTCTGGATTTTATTTGGGCTCGAATTTTGTAATTGAAGCCCACTTTTATTTTATTTCTGTTTTGGGCCTGAACTGAATTGTGTATTGGAGCCCCATTTCGTTTTTGCCATTTTAGGTTAAGTTAGATGGCAGCCGCAAACACTTTTGTCATTAACCTTTTTACACATTTTTGGATTAAACACAGAAGTTTCATTTTCTCTACAATGTTCTTCGCGTTCTTCATCTGTTCTTCATTTTTTCCATCTATGCATGGCTGAGCTTCTGTGATTAACCTAACGTTGAGGATTCCATCATTCGTCAAGAGTGCTTCTGCTTAATCGATAATCTTACTCGTTTCTGTTTTCATCTTATCGGATTCGATTTCTGGAAATAGTTCGAATATTAGATTTAATATTCTGTTTGGTTCATCCCAAGGACTGAGTTTGAACTAGGTTTCAGTGTTACTGTACGATTGCACAGTGAGACGCCACTTTTCGGACAAATGCTAGGCGATCGTCTATTCGAGGGAATTTCTGGAAGAATGCAGAGATTTCGGTTCGTCCAGAACCAAACACGAGTTCATTCATTTTTTCGTTCAATGATGGAAGTTTCTGGAATCTGAATGTTGGGTTGATCGATTTTAATCATTTCGTTTATTTCGTTCTGTTTCTGTTTATTTTCGTTTTAATTCTGTTTGAACCAAAAAAACCCCGCATTTTACTGTTTCTATTCACTATTACTGTCCAATCAAACCCGCTGCGAATTCGTTAGGAAAACGATCCAGGTTCCCTATTACTACAAATATTTTACTGAATATGGCGCCGCTGCCGGGGAATTTGCATCGGTTTGATTAGTAACAGTAGATTAGAATAGATTAGTGTAGACCACTTTTTCATATTTTTTGGTCTCGTTGGGACGTAACGGGTATTTCAGAAATTGTTTGACTTACTCCGATTGGGCTAATTTTTGGTGAGCTGAAGGAAAATCATACTTTAAGACAAACACAATCCGTAGGCACTGTGGGTCCTCGGATTTTAGCCAAATTCTATCGTTTAGACCACTTTTTCAAATTTTTAAGTTTTTTGTTCATTTTCGGGTTCCCCAATAGTGTAGAAGTTGCCCTGTCCAAGTTCCATAAATTTTAAAAATCATTTGATAGTGTTTTGGACTTGTTTTGGTCAATTTCTAACATAGGTTTTTGTTTTTGTTTTTGCTTTTTACCACTTTTGGTGGCATTTCCGTAATTTTGAGTGTTTGGTGGCATTTTCGTAATTCTGAGTATCTTCAAATTCTGCCTTGTGTGTCTATGCTGCATGAGTACTAGGAGTACTACTAATCCAGAAGACTTGTTGCCATTTGATCCTGAAATAGAAAGAACAATTCTTACTGCTAGAAGAGTTGTTAGGCTAAGTCGTGGGATTGATACTGAATTGGACATTGAACTTGAGTCTGATTGTGACCATTCTGACTGTGTCCATTCTGTTGATCTTTCTGATTGTGTTTTTGATAGTACTTCTGATAGTCTTGTTGTTTTCACTGATTCTAGTAGCAATTTTGCTAACTCAGAAATTATGGCAGAAGAACAAGGAAATCGTCCTACTTTAAAGGAATTGGTTGCACCTGATGTTAATTATCAACCTTTGTGTATCCAATATTCTGACCTTGCTGCTAACTTTGAGCTTAAATATGGTCTAATACACTTGTTGCCTAAGTTTCATGGTCTTGCTGGTGAGTGCCCCATTAAGCATTTGAAGGAATTCCATGTAGTGTGCAGCACAATGAAACCACAGGCCATTGATGAAGGTCATATCAAGCTGAGAGCTTTTCCTTTCTCATTGGAAGGTTGAGCTAAGGATTGGTTGTTCTACCTTCAACCCTCATCTATTGGGAGTTGGACTGCTATTCAGAGGTTATTTCTAGAGAAATTTTTCCCTGCCTCAAGAGCCACTTTCGATCAAGAAGGAAATTAGTGGCATTAAACAAGCTAATAGGGAAACTATGCTTGAGTACTGGGAAAGGTTCAAAAGGTTATGTGCAAGCTGTCCACACCACCGATCACCGAGCAACTCTTGATTACCTATTTCTATGAGGGTCGCTGCACGTAGACGAGGTTTGGTGGATGCTTCTAGTGGTGGGGCTCTGTGTAACAAGACACCTAAAGATGCTCGAGACTTGATATCCACTATGGCAGCTAACTCTCAGCAGTTTGGCACTAGGGCCAATAGTACTCCTGTTTACTAGATTCAAGTACCTCCAATCCAGTACTATTCTCAGAGATTAGAGACTAGACTTGATGATCTCACCTCCTTGGTGAGGCAATTGGCAGTGACAAAGACAGTACAGTCTTCCCCTCCTCAGATTGGGTACTCATGTGGGTTTTGTTCTGACCCTGATCATTCTATTGTCTCTTGCCCTACCTTGCATGATCCTGCTTATCAAGACCAGTCAGTAGCTGCAGTGGGTGTTTTTCCAGGAAAGCCACAATACCAGCAGAATAATGCCTTTTCCAATACCTACAATCATGGTTGGAGAAATCACCCCAATTTGTTAGACCTGGCTATCACCTAAGAAGGGGGGTGAATTGGGTGAAGATTACAAACTTGACACTTTGAAAATCTTTTCGCGTTTTCTAAATCAATAGTTTGATATTCAAATAAACATATACTAGAAATATAAGAGATAAGGGAAGAGAATATGAAAACTGTGATTTATACTGGTTCGGCCCTTCCTTGACCTACGTCCAGTCCCCAAGATTCACTTGAGATTTTCAATCCACTATCCTCTTGTTTAAACGGGCACAAGAGAAGCCTATACAAATGCACAAGTTCACCCAGGCACTTGAGAAGCCGAATCTCTCACTGAGATACTCCTTTCAATCAGTTACACACAATGTACTCGAAGTTATCCTCTCACTAGGATACACTCCCCCTTACAAGTTGTAAACTGATAACCCAATCTCCAAGTCCCACGACTTGAGATTCTCACAATGATTTAATAATCAGAAATGTTCTCTCTGAAAGAGTAAATGAATAAACACTGAAGTACAATACAAATAATCTCACTCTCTAAGGTAAACTATATGATCATAGAGATAATCGGAGAGTAAGTGATATAGATGTCAGAGTATTGGCATTTTGATAATGAAACAGTAATCTCGTGTCTCCAACCTCTTCTATCTTGAATGCTTCTCCTTTTATAGTTAGTTGCAATTTATGACCGTTGAGCAATTCCTTCAGTTTAGAATATGATTGTTGTAAGCGTATATGACCGTTGGAAAATATTACCGTTGGAGCTTCTGACGTAATCATCTGCTTTTCGTAATCCGATGTTAATCCGTCACATAATCATCTGAAACTCATTAACAAACTGATTAAAGATGATTAGGAATAGTAATGAGTAATGGTAAGGATTAATGAAATCACAAACAATGATTTTGAGATTTCGGACACGGTGATTTTCTGATGCAGGAACGCTGACTCGAGTTATTCCATATGACTCAAGTTGTTTTAAGTGCCAGATGCTTTCTGTTTGGATTATGACTCGAGTTATTGTATGTGACTCGAGTTTCCTAACTCGAGTTATCCTTCATGACTCGAGTTGCAGTATGTGCGCCAAAGTTCTGATTACTTTCTGCCTAAAAGTTGACTCGAGTTATCTTGCCTGACTCGAGTTAAACCAATTCATTCACTTATGCTTGTTAGCATTGATCCTCAATCCAAGCTTTTGATCAACTGAAACTTGCTCATGAAGATTATTAATAACATTGAGAAGCATAGCAAGTAGTAATCAATTGATAACAATAAGATCAGAATTGTCAGATACGTTACTGTGCTTGAGTTGTTCATTCTCTGCTACTTTGTTGATTCGAGTTTAAAACTCTTCTCAATATTCTTTCTTCTCTTCCTTCCTCTCTGATTGACGTTGAATCAAGTTTCCAATCCTAACTTGAGTTATCCAAGTCTAGTTAGCAACTCATTCCAAACTCATTGTATGTTGAGCGTTCTTGAACCATCTTGAACTGACTGTAACTTTCGAAGGCCATATCTCCATGGTCTGAACTCCGTTTTAGTTGGTTCAAATCTTGATGGAAATCTCTTTTCATATACTTTCATATGCCATTAATTTCAGCTCAATCCGATTTGTATTTAGTGAGATACACTCAAAACACCAAAGCTGTGTCTGCACTGTGGCGTGAATTGTAGTGTCAACTTCCACAATTCATATATCCTTGATCTGAACTCCTTTGGGCTTGGATTTTATATCAACATGACGCATTGGGAGTCTAGTTTCATATGCCACTGGTTTCACCTCAATTCGATCTCTGGTTTGGGAGATATCATCAAAATACCAGACCTCGCTCTGCTGAAACGTGAAACAGAGGTGAACAGAGTTGCTGAAATACACCTTAGCTCGAGTTATTAGTGATAACTCGAGTTACTCATATATGACTCGAGTTAACTCATTCCAGAAGAGGGAAAACACTGTAGCAACTTATTAACTTGAGTTATTTAGTCCCCAACTCGAGTTAACTCGTCCTGAATCATATTTTTGCTTGTTTTAACTTCGAATTGAGTCATTCCAACTTCCATTTGATCGTGGAGACTTCTAGAATCAATCTTGGAACTTGTATAATGATATTTTCATTCCATTCATCAAGTTCTTCCTTCTTCCATCTCTCATCTTGATCATTCTTCATAATTTAGCTTGGACTCATCATTCTCTGCAACTTCAATGTTTCCTTCTTGATTAATCTCGATAATTCAACCTAGATTAATCTACATTAAATACATCAATTAGTCAATGTAGGAGATAACTATGTTACTCAATCTTTTTGCTTTTAATAATGACATCTATATAAGACATCATCAAAACTAATCATAGCTAACATTCTCCCCCTTTTTGATGATGGCAAATACTCTAAGAAAAATATGTATGAATATGAAAATATATTAAACCTAACATATTTTTCATGCCATTTCTCTCCCCCTTATTTGTCATCATCAAAAAGTTGAAGTATAAAGAAGATATATTTGGAGTGGCAAATATTAAACCAGATTAGAAAGAATCAAGAAACTGATTTTCTCTCCCGATTTGAAATTGTTTTCATTCTAAATATGAAGTAATTTGAAATGTTTTTATGAAAACAAATTTGAAAGAATTAGGAGAGGTTTTCAAGATATCTTTCACAATCAAAACATATAGATACCAAACATGTGCAAAGTTTCTACTTGAATATAAAAAGGTAGAGTTTAGAAATGCTCATGTTGGTTCTGCAAATTGATGAAAGATCGATGAAGTCTGTTTGCTAGCTTTCTTGTATGAGATCATCTGAAGTTTCATGAATATCCTTTGAAATTTGAAGATGAAAGTACTGGCTTCTTGAGGGTTATCTCATCTAAGTGAATGTAGCAGTACTCAGCTTCCATCTCTTGCCTTTTTCTTCATGGAACTCTTCACAGAGCATATCTCAGCTGAATGATGGAACATGAAAGCATTATTCCTCAATTTGATGGTTTCTTCTTGTAGCGCATTAAGGGAAGTTGTAACATATGACAAAATCTCCTGCTACAAATTGAAAACTTTCTTTGCAAAAGAGATTTGTTAGTGCAATCAAAATATTCCTCTCTATATGATATTTTCAAATTAAGATAATGAAAGGAAAATATGATATTAACTCATCATCAAAACTAATAGCAGATAATGAAAGCGGATGAGTATGCTTAAAAGGGTTTTCTTCAAAATAAAGGAGATGAGCTTTTAAGATATCAAACACATGTGAATGTGAAGCTCCCCCTTAATGAATGCATGACTAAAAATATGAAGTTCCTTTTAATGATACCAAATAATAATGTGATACCAAGTGTTATGATGTCTGGAATTCATCTAACTCCAGTGGACATAACATTGTATCTTAGATAAAAATGGTATGAAGGAATCACTTATGCTTTTTATGATGATAAAAATGTTTACAGCATAAGAATTATTTTAAAAATGAGTTTGCTTAGGCTAAACTTCATGAAATAAAATGGAATGAATGAAATCAAGTTAGCCCAGCATGATTATGATATATGTATATTACAATACCTTACTCAAGTAATATCGTAATTACTTGAGTCATAATCATTTGTAATCCATAGATGCATCTCTGGCTAGCCATTATCTGATGATGTAATCAATACTGAGGCTCTCCCAGATGTGAACGAGCTTTTATAACCACCAAGTGCTCTGAATGCATCTTAGAAGCAGAAATCCCAAATGAGCTTTGCACAGGATCTCAAAAATTTGTTTCTACTCATAACTTATCATCTTGGTCTAAACCTCTTGCTAGTGATAGGATGTCACTCAGGTGATGTCAAAAATTGCAAATATAACCATTGAAATGATCTATTCTATTTGTCTATGTTCTTTGTATTCAACAACAGAACATTTGGTCAACTCCTGCAAAATATACGTTCTTTGGTACTCAATGATTCTTGAGTCCACAACTGATTAGACATAACAACTCTTATGCTCTTATTAAATCATATTATATTTGAGCAAAGAGTATATCAAAATCAAGGATCAAAACATAATTTTACCCAATCAAATAAGTTCAAGCCAATGAGTCAAAAGGGTAATAATTAAATCATGTCAAGAATGTTATTTCTCAATTACAATTTGTAAATACACTTTATGTAGAAAAGATGTCATTGATAAAATATATGTAAGTTTGAATATATAAAATCTTATCTATAAAGATAAGCATTTATCAATTCACAGTTCATGAATGAGATCATATTTTTCAAGAATGATAATGAAATATGCAAGTTATTTCAAATCTTGAATGTTCTTTCAAATCGTGATAATGCATTATGAAATCGAAAAAAAAAATTATGATGAATGAAAGATTCATATTTGAAATCAATGCTCACTTTGAACATGGTGGAAGTTAATTGGTTTAATGAAAATGTCGAAATGCTTCATTTTCAGAAAACATGTCAATTGTTGCAATTAACATGTTGAAGAGTTTTCTCAAAAGCAAAAGTCATGAATGTAGAGCATTATTGAAACATGCTTAGCACAACAAAAACATATGAGTACAATGACTTTACTATTGACCAAGTGATAATCTTGCCTCTTAGAATTGAATTTAGAAACATATGAATGGTTAAGGCAAGTATTTGAATATTCGGACATAGTTACTCAAAATATGGATAAAAACAATGTTGATGTATTTGAGTACGGAATAACTCGCTAAGATTCATGGATGACAAAGTACAAATTCATTATTCCAAATGACTAGAGTTCCAGAATATCATCCTAGTAAGTTACTCCATTAATGGTTAATGCATTAAGATTCATTGCACTAATGATCCCAAAAAAAATTAAATAACTTGGCTAGAATTAAATAACACTCACAGATTTTATAGGAGATAGGCTTGAAACTCATAGATGATCAACTTGTTAGACAATAAAGAATTAGGAGTTCAAGCAACACATTAAATACCAAAGATTAATATGTGAGTGATAGGGAAAATTCTACCAAACAAATTAGAAGCTTATCCAACAATTTCACTTTCAGTAACTTGAGCTATGCCCAGTAACTTGAGTTAGTTTTGTTAGCTCCCATGGGTGTTTTGATGATAACTAAGTTTTACAAGAAGATATACATTGAGAAAGATAAGGAAAATGCTTTTATCTTGGACAAAATCACGATTGTATCAGCTGGTGTTTTTGCTGTCAAAATACCTCCAGGCAATATTGTCGCCTCGAGGTAACCCTTTAAGATTACACTAACTGAAATAAATTTCGCCTCTAGTCCGACGAGATGTTACCTCGAGTTGTCCACCTCGAGGCGTGGTAAACTCTACCTCGAGTCAGCACCCTGATCTTACATGTATCTGTAACATTACCTCTAGTTTGCTGATATATTGCCTCGAGTCTGTCCCCTTGAGTTAAGGTAATTGTTGCCTCGAGTTAGCTCAGTGAAAATGCATTTACGAAGGCGTATCACACCTCGAGTTCACGGTATGTCACCTCGAGTCAGGCACCTCGAAATGAAGGTAAAGTTCTGCCTCGAGTTTCTTCTTTATCTTTATAATTGATGTAACGATGCATTGCCTCGAGTCTGCTTAATATATGCCTCGAGTTGAGAACCTCGAGTCAGTCTTATACTTACCTCTAGGCAGGGTCACTCTTGTGCTTCTCTGCTTTCTCGACATACCTCGAGGTTACAAGAAACATGCCTCGAGTTAGCTGCCTCGAGTCAGTGTATGTGATACCTCGAGTTAATTACTCATCTGGATCTTCCTGTTTGAATATTATCAATCGATTAACTCGAGCCTCTAGTCATTTTACCTCGAGGTAACGCTGCCTCTGTTTTAGTGAAAGTTTGTGATTGTATATTGTATACTGTAAATTCAGATTCTATCTATTATGTATTATCAATCACATTACTAATCATCCTTCTGAGTGTTTTCCAAGATACACAGCCACGTTCAATGTCACTAAGTTTGGCGCACCAAGAATGAATGGCGAAAGATAGAGGCCGACATAATTCAAATGACCCATAACCAAAAAGCATATCTCTTCACCCGAGGTGACAACTGCAAGATGACCCAACTAAGGAGACATTTGATTATGGGCAAGCAGAAGGCGCGAATGCTCTATTAACGGACATATTCAAATATTCCAACGGACACATTAAAATCCTTCAACGGTCTTAAACTTCAACCAGTACAAATACACGATGGATTGAATTCAGTAACAACGAACAAGTGCATACATTGATAAAGCTTTCAAATAGTTCAAATTGTATTATGATTATATGCTTCAGTATTCATTATCATATCTACTCTGTGAGAGAGTTTTTACTACTTGTCTCATAATTCGTTCAAATCTCAAGGTAGTGGTATCTTGAGTGCGGGTGTACGATTACAACTTGTAAGGGGGAGTGAGTCCTAGAGAGAAAGGATCATCCTAAGTTACAAAGTGTGCAATTGTATTTGTGAGATAGTGGAAATCCCGGAGAGTCTGGGTACTGGACGTAGATCAAGGAGTTAGACCGAACCAGTTTTCTCTGTGTCATCTCTATTTACTTCTCTACTGCTTTCATCGATTACCAATCATACCGCGAAAGAATTTTTGTAATTACCTATTCACCCCCTCTAGGTGATATTCCACCTTCATTTGGTATCAAAGCAAGGTTTCTCAGTTGGGCTTAACATCCCGAGAAAGATCATGGAAGGAATATTACCTGATGGAGCCTCTATCAATCGTCCACCTGGTTTCAACGGAGAACATTACTCCTTTTGGAAAGTCAAATTTAGAGTCTTTGTTATGGCTACTGAATTTGGTTTATGGGAAGTATTCGAGGAAGGTGATTATATACCATCAGTCACCAAAGATGGAGTTCGAACTCCTAAGCAAAAGAGATTACGATGAGAATGACAGGAGACTTGCCACTCTCAACAGCAAAGCCATTCTAATGCTTCAAAGTGCTCTTAGTCATGAAGAGTTTTTCCGAATTAGCAATCTGGCAAATGCAAAGGACATGTGGAAAGCCTTGGAGATTGCTTATGAAGGAACCTCTGGAATTAAGGAGAATCGCATCAACACGCTGACAACCGAGTATGATCTCCTACGTATGAAGACTGGAGAATCCATAGGAGAATTTCAACTTCGCTTTACTCATCTGATAAATCAATTGTCAGCTTTGGGTAAAACATACGAGCAAAATTCTCAAGTCAGGAAAATCCTCAACGTCTTGACCAAAGATTGGGAAGCTAAGGTCACAGCAATCGAGGAAGCCCGTGGAGAATCAATGCAGTCAGTTGCAGCTCTATTCGGAAGTCTATCTGAATATGAAAGTAAACAGAAATTCAAGAAGGACTTGGATGAAATTAACAACGGTAGAAACAAAGGTGTTGCTCTGAATGCTGTGAAGGAAAAGGAACCCAATGAAGAAGATGAGGATGATGATGAAATGGCCATGTTTGTTCGAAAATTCAAAAAGTTCTATAAGAGGAATCAAGGGTTCAGAAATAGATTCCAAAAAGCAACCTCTAGCAATCGACAAGACTTCAAAGACAAAGAGCAAATCATTTGCTACGAGTGTGAGAAGCCAGGGCACATCAGATCTGAATGTCCTCAACTGAAGGATAAAGAAAAGGATAGGAAGAAAAGATTCAATCAATTCAAGAAGAAAGCCTACGTATCTGCCATATGGGGAGATAGTTCTTCAGATGAGGAAAGTGATGAGGAAGAAGTAGCAAATGTCTCGTCTAGTTGCTAAAGAACAGTGAAGATGACAACGAGGTAAGTGACTCTGAACCTACATATGATGAACTACTTTCTGAATATAATGAACTGTATACGGAGTTTAGAAAAATTACTAGAGAACTTATTTCCTCAAGAAAGAAAATCAAATTACTTGAAAAACAAGTTAATAACACCTCTCCATCTTGCGAAAAACCTCCTTGTGAAAAATGTCCTGATCTTGAAAAGAAAAACATCAAACTTACACAAACTCTTGAAAAATTCACCAAGGGCAGTGAAATGCTCGAAGTTATTTTGAAATCACAAAGGTTTACAAACGATCGATCAGGCATAGGATATAATCCTATTTTTGACAGAAAGAAAGGGAAAAAGAAGAGTGGAGAAAAAGCTTATTTGAACTATTTTCAGAAGTAGGTTCATTTTTCAAATCCCTTTGCACACTGTAACTATTGTAATCATAAGGGTCACAATACCTCATCATGTTTTCATAAGAAAAATAGAAGAGATAAACCTATTGGTAATTATCAATGGGTACCTAAAGGAAGTCATACATTACCTGAAGCATGTACTAACCTGAAAGGACCCAAGAAAAGATGGGTACCTAAGGCTTGATCTTATGTGAATCACAGGTATGTCTGAGAGCATCAAAAACTGGTAAGTGGTTTATTGATAGTGGATGCTCCAGACACATGACAGGAGATCAATCCAAGTTCATAACGGTGAATGCTAAGGATGGTGGCAAAGTAACCTTTGGGGAAATCAATGCGGAAAGATCATTGGAATTGGCGAAATCGGTGAAAAAGGAAAACCCCGATCAAAGACGTATATTATGTGGAAGGACTCTGTCATAATCTTCTGAGTGTAAGTCAAAGTGCAGACAAGAACAATTGGATCATTTTTTACTCAGAGGAATGACTCATCGTGAATAAAGATGATCTTCCAATAGACAAAGGTAATCTTAAAATTTTGTTCAAAGCTTCAAGAGAAGGTAACTGTTATACTTTGAATCTTCCTAGTGTGAATTCTGAAAATTGTTTTGTTAGCAACTTGAATGAGAGTTGGTTATGGCATAAACGTTTGGCTCATGTGAATATGTTCCAACTAGACAAGTTGTTAAGAAAAGATTTAGTTCTTGGTTTACCCAAACTACGTTTTAAAAATGATATGATTTGTGACTCTTGTCAGAAAGGTAAACAGACTAAATCCTCTTTCAAAACTAAACCTGAGATTTCAACTGACAGACCTCTTCAATTACTTCACATGGATTTAGTAGGACCAGCTAGAGTTAAGAGTCTTGGTGGTAATTTATACACTCTATTTATAGTCGATGATTTCTCTCGATTCACTTGGACTATATTTTTATCATCTAAAGATGAAACATTTGATCTATTCACTGTATTTGCCAAGAAAATACAGAACGAGAAAGGTGTGTGCATTTCAGGTATACGGACAGATCATGGAGGAGAATTTGAAAATAATGCTTTCACGGAGTTCTGTGATGCTCATGGAATTGACCACAACTTTTCTGCTTCAAGGACACCACAACAAAATGGTGTGGTTGAAAGGAAGAATCGTGTTCTTACTGAAATGGCCCGTGCAATGCTGAATGAGAACAAAACCTCTCAAGTCTTCTGGGCAGATGCAATGAGTACTGCATGTTATGTGTCAAACCGAGCATATCTTCGAAAGAAGCTTAACAAAACTCCGTATGAGTTGTACAAAGGAAGAAAGCCAAACTTAACACATCTACACATATTTGGATGTAAGTGTTTCATTCATAACAATGGTAAGGATAACTTAGGAAAGTTCGATCCTAAGTCCGATGAAGGTATCTTTCTTGGTTATTCAAATAGAAGTAGAGCTTATAGAGTATTTAATCTACAAACACGTATTGTAGAAGAATCAATTCATGTTGTGTTCTGTGAATCTGAATCTGACAAATCTCTTGATGAAGATGAACCTATTTCTCCAACTCAAACACTTTCAAAAACTTCCTCTATTCCTGAATCTTCAGAAAATATTTTAGAAGTTGAACCTGAAAAAGCTTGCGAAGAACATCCTCAATCTCAACCTCTTGCTTGGAGATATAGTAGAAGTCACCCATTAGATCAAGTAATAGGTGATGTCAATAAAGGTGTGAGAACCAAAAAAGCATTTTAAATGAAGTTACTTTTTCAGCTTTTATATCGAAATTGAACCCTCTAAGATTGACGAAGCCCTATCAGACAATGATTGGGTTATAGCAATGCAAGAGGAACTGCATCAATTTGAAAGAAATCAAGTTTGGGACTTGGTACCTAGGCCTAAAGACCACCCGGTCATTGGCACCAAATGGGTATTCAAGAACAAACGAGATGAATCTGCAATCATAGTCAGAAACAAGGCTAGACTGGTTACCAAAGGCTATAATCAAGAAGAAGGTATTTATTATGAGGAAACATATGCTCCAGTGGCTAGATTGGAAGCTATACGAGTACTCTTAGCCTTTGCATGTATCAAAGGATTCAAACTTTATCAAATGGATGTTAAAAGTTCTTTTCTTAATGGCTTTATTCAAGAAGAAGTATATGTTGAACAACCTCCAGGTTTTGAAAGTGAATCCCATCCTGATCATGTTTTTCGTTTGAAAAAGGCCTTGTACGGTCTCAAACAAGCTCCTAGAGCTTGGTATGAGAGGTTAAGCAAATTTCTTCTTGATAGAGGATTTGTCAGAGGAAAAGCAGACACTACATTGTTTATTAAGAATAATAAACTGAATGAAATTCTAGTTGTGCAAATTTATGTGGATGACATAATCTTCGGTGCTACTAATGATACCCTGTGCAAGGAATTCTTTGAGATAATGCAGGGTGAATTTGAGATGTCCATGATGGGAGAACTCAACTATTTCCTCGGTCTACAAATCAAACAAAAGAAGGATGGAATCTTCATATCCCAGACCAAATATCTAAATGATCTACTCAAGAAGTTTGGAATGGATCAGTGTAATGGAGCTGATACTCCAATGAGTTCAACCACCTCACTGGATGCTGATGAAAAAGGGAAGGACTTCAATATTACAAAGTATAGAGGAATGATTGGATCATTCCTCTACCTCACTGGAAGTCGCCCTGACATTCAATTCAGTGTTGGAATGTGTGCGAGGTTTCAGTCTGCGCCAAAGGAATCTCATGCTGAAAATGTAAAGAGAATTTTCAGATATCTTGCTGATACAAAGACTCTTGGATTGTGGTTTCCCAAAGGACAACCAGAACATCTTGTTGCATATTCAGATTCAGATTATGCTGGATACAAGACAGATAGAAAGAGTACAAGTGGACAATGTCAATTCCTTGGTGGATCACTTGTCTCATGGTTCAACAAGAAACAAACATCTTGTGCTGTGTCAACAACTGAAGCTGAATATGTTCTTTGCATCAAGTTCTTGTGCTCAAGTTACGTGGCTCAAGCAACAACTTCGGGATTTGGGACTCCATTTCAAGGAAATTCCAATTCTTTGTGATAATACCAAAGACAATAAGCCTGGCAAAGAATCCAGTTCATCATACCCGAACCAAGTATATTGATGTTAGACATCATTTTATCAGAGATCATGTTCAAAAGAAAGATGTGACAGTAATGTTCATCCCTACTCACTTGCAACTTGCTGATATCTTCACCAAGCCACTGGCAAAGGAACAATTCACATTTATTAGAAGGGAATTGGGAATGGTAAATCCCAATGAATTGTAAGTAAAATGTTAGCTCAATCTTGTTTTGATGATTATTGGAAACTAACTTAAGCATCGGAGTATCTAGCTAATGTTTTGCAGGATCATGTTACACGAAGGAGTATGTAGTACCTCGAGACAACTAGATAAGCACCTCGAGTCTATTCAACAGAAATCTCAAAAGAGCTCAAAGAGAAAGAAATTTACCTCGAGTCGACGAGGCAACCTTGAAGCAACGGAAGACAGAAAGATAGAACAAAGGAAAGACATTTTTACCTCGAGTCGGGATAGACACCTCGAGGCAAATGCAGACAGAAAGATAGAGCAATGGAGAGCAGTTTTTACCCCGAGGTAAATCAACCACCTCGAGGTGAATGAAGACAGAAAGTTTGAAGAATGGAGAGCTTGTTTTCTCTCGAGTTAGTAAGTGGAACCTCGAAGTAACTTCGCATCAGGTTTGATATATTTCTCTTAATTACCTCGAGCTAGTAAGTGGAATCTCGAGTTAGACACCTCGAGGCGAACATGCATATTTCGAGTCAACTGTTTTAATTTCTGATTAAATGCTTGTCTGTGTCTCTTGGCTCTTCATTTCTCTCTCGCGTCTCTTCGTCTCCTCATCACTATCACTTTTATCTCATCTAAATCAAACCCTAACCCTAACTCTCTCAAATGCCTCCCAAAACGAAGAACCCCTCTCTTCCAACGAAACCCAAGTCCAAATCTAAAGACTCAGACCCATATTTCATAGCCTCTGACTCAGCTTCTCTTCCTTAGTCAGAACGTCCTCAACGCACAAAAATGGCCCCCAAACGATTTCTTCCCAAGGTTTCCTTCGAAGATCAGCCGAAGCCAAAGAAACTAAAAATTGCTGAACCGTCAGAAATTCCTCAAAAGAAACCAGTTGACAAGAAGGCTCTAGTTCAGAAACAGAAGGAATCCACAGAAATTCGCCATTGCTTCTTCTGATTTTTGAGGAACTTCCAAGGGTCAAGCAGGTTCTGTTTCTGCTTCAAAAGCTTCAAAGTCCTATGCTACTCCTTCCAGAGCATCTGCCTCAGCCTCTAAAGACTCTGTTCATCAATCAGGGTCAAAGGTATTCGAAACTCCTTCCATTATTTCCATTTATGATGTCCCCATTTCGCTCATCCTCCAATAGGCTTTGCTAGTAATCCTATTCTATTCTCCTCTGAGGATGGAAAGAAATTCAGTAAAGACTTTGCTTTTAGGAGTTTCTGTCCTGTAGTCTCTGTGAATTTAGACAAACTGAAAACTGAGTGTAATCTGGACCTTTTCCCTTGGTATGAAAAATATGCATCTTTTCTAGGAATCCATGCTTCATTCAGTCCAACTTTGGTCAGAGTCTTCTATTTCAATATGTCTGTGTATACTCTTTTGGATAAGCACAATCACATTGCTGAAGAAAGGATTTTTACTTCTGTGAGAGGGAAAAGGATTGAGATTACCCCTGACTATTTAAATGACTTGTTGCAAATTCCAAATCCATCTCCTGTCCCTCAGGTTCATTATGATAATGAACAGATTTACCAAATTCTTCGACCAGATGAACCATTGAGTGAACCTATAGGGTCTATTTCTTTCAATCCTGTTGACATGCCACCCAAACATCGAGCCTTGTGGTATATTTACTCAAGGAACTTTGTTCAACGAGATCTGATCATGTTTTCTTCCATTGTTGACCAGATTCCACATAATCTTGGTCACTGGATTTTTGGGGAACTAAAAAAATATGTCATGCATTCTAAGAAAACCTCTCCAATCCCTTTCCCAAGTCTTGTGTCTGTCATTTTGTTCCATGAGCGTATTTGGTACTTGGAGAAAGATGAGGAAGCAAAGACACCTGAAGTATTTGGTCAGCACATCCTCAACTTGATGAAGATCAATTTTCAAGAGGGTTCTGGGCAATCTAGAGCTCCTGCGCTCTCTAAGTCCAAAACATCCAAACCAAAAGCTCTTTCTGGCCAACAAGAACATCCTGAGCCTGGTCCAGAATTAACATCTCAGCCTGCTCCATTCCCTTTGGGAGCTCAAATAAAGGCTATTGTGGAAAAAGAAATCTCGGACGACTTAGATCCTTTGCACATCTCTATGGCGGCTCAAAACTCTCTCTCTCAAATTGGAGTTTGAAATTGGTAAATTGATGCAAAAAGTTACTAAGCTTGAAGACAACCAAGAGGATCTACTGGAAGATGTTGGCACTTTCAAGGATGAAGTTAGCAGCCTTCAAGGACACTTGGATGATCATGGCGCCTCTATCACCAACATGCACAATACACTCTGGACCCTCTCTCACAAGGTTGACAAAATTCTCTCTATGGGTGGTGGCTCTGGCTCTGCAATTCCTTCTACCAAACTACCTTCACCTCCATCACCCTCACCATCATTTGCCTTTCACTCCATCCCCATCCAATCACCCACTCCTGCTTCTGCTCCAGCCCCTATCTCCATTCCTCCTACTACCTCTGCCAATATGAAAATTACCTATTCTGGATCCTCCACCGCAGAGCTATTTGGAGAAAATGATTTAGACACTCTTATATCCACATCACCTATCCTCTCTATCATCCCTTACTCACCTTTACCATTTCCTACCACCTCTCATCCCTTTTCCTCTCAATATCAGAAGCCTCCCTTGGGATACCCATCTTGTTGATCGATGACAAAGGGGGAGAAGACCTGTGAGAAAGAATCTTTCTTGTTCCTTTTTGCTGTGTTTTTGTCAATTCGCATTTTGCTGCTTAGCATTTTTGCTAAGTCTTTTTGTTGTCTTCTGTACCCCTAGATATTTCTTGTTATAACTCCTGCTAAAGCATTCTCTGGTTAATGCTTCCTTAAACTAATTAAGCTATATGTTTTACTATCTGTGATTATCTAATTTAGCTTAAATGAGTTCTTCATGCATTTGTCTCCTTAATCCGTATCAACTATGATTTTATAAAATCCTAATTTTTTTTGAACTCCTTCTTTCTCAAATTTTGTCATCATCAAAAAGGGGGAGAATGTTAGCTCCCATGGGTGTTTTGATGATAACTAAGTTTTACAAGAAGATATACATTGAGAAAGATAAGGACAATGCTTTTATCTTGGACAAAATCACGATTGTATCACCGGTGTTTTTCTTTGTCAAAATACCTCCAGGCAATATTGTCGTCTCGAGGTAACCCTTTAAGATTACACTAACTGAAATAAATTTCGCCTCTAGTCGGACGAGATGTTACCTCGAGTTGTCCACCTTGAGGAGTGGTAAACTCTACCTCGAGTCAGCACCTTGATCTTACATATATCTGTAGCATTACCTCTAGTTTGCTGATATATTGCCTCGAGTCTGTCCCCTCGAGTTAAGGTAATTGTTGCCTCGAGTTAGCTCAGTGAAAATGCATTTCTGAAGCTGTGTATCACCTCGAGTTCACAGGTATGTCACCTCGAGTCAGGCACCTCGAAATGAAGGTAAAGTTCTGCCTCGAGTTTCTTCTTTATCTTTATAATTGATGTAACGATGCATTGCCTCGAGTCTGCTTAATATATGCCTCGAGTTGAGAACCTCGAGTCGATCTTATACTTACCTCTAGGCGGGGTCACTCTTGTGCTTCTCTCGCTTTCTCGACATACCTCGAGGTTACAAGAAACATGCCTCGAGTTAGGCCGCCTCGAGTCGATTGTATGTGATACCTCGAGTTAATTACTCATCTGGATCTTCCTGTTTGAATATTATCAATCGATGAACTCGAGCCTCTAGTCATTTTACCTCGAGGTAACGCTGCCTCTGTTTTAGTGAAAGTTTGTGATTGTATATTGTATACTACAAATTCAGATTCTATCTATTATGTATTATCAATCACATTACTAATCATCCTTCTGAGTGTTTTCCAAGATACACAGCCACGTTCAATGTCACTAAGTTTGGCGCACCAAGAATGAATGGCGAAAGACAGAGGCCGACATAATTCAAATGACCCATAACCAAAAAGCATATCTCTTCACCCGAGGCGACAACTGCAAGATGACCCAACTAAGGAGACATTTGATTATGGGCAAGCAAAAGGCGCGAATGCTCTATTAACGGACATATTCAAATATTCCAACGGACACATTAAAATCCTTCAACGGTCTTCAACTTCAACTAGTACAAATACACGATGGATTGAATTCAGTAACAACGAACAAGTGTATACATTGATAAAGCTTTCAAATAGTTCAAATTGTATTATGATTATATGCTTCAGTATTCATTATCATATCTACTCTGTGAGAGAGTTTTTACTACTTGTCTCATAATTCGTTCAAATCTCAAGGTAGTGGTATCTTGAGTGCGGGTGTACGATTACAACTTGTAAGAGGGAGTGAGTCCTAGAGAGAAAGGATCATCCTGAGTTACAGAGTGTGCAATTGTATTTGTGAGATAGTGGAAATCCCGGAGAGTCTGGGTACTGGACGTAGGTCAAGGAGTTAGACCGAACCAATATAATTTCTCTGTGTCATCTCTATTTACTTCTCTACTGCTTTCATCGATTACCAATCATACCGCGAAAGAATTTTTGTAATCACCTATTCACCCCCCCTCTAGGTGATATTCCACCTTCAAGTTCTTCAACAGAAAATTTTTCAACTGAGATAACTTGAGTTATGAACGATAACTGGAGTTGGGTAACTCGAGTTATTACTAGTAACTCGAGTTATCTTAAAAATTTCTCATCTTGAAAGCATTGAACACTGTTGGAACTCGAGTTATGTTGGGGAACTCGAGTTATATCGAAAAATTATATCGGTGACAACTTTACTCGATACGCCGAATGGCTCGAGTGTTTTCCAGGGAACTCGAGTTACATCAGATATTTATAATCTGATGTCATGAAAAAAAAAACATTTGAAACTTTGAAGTACACCTCATAACTTGAGTTCTTTAGTGACAACTCGAGTTATGATGTTTGTAAAACTGATTTTCTTGAAAACCATAACTTGAGTTATGATTAATAACTTGAGTTACTTCATTCTAAAAATCATTTGTATGCATTTTCATACATCAGAGTGAATTGAAATCAAAAACAAACTTTAGAATTGTGCATTTCAAAAACATAAACTTAAAAGGTTTTGCACAAATTCACTTATGGTCCACTTAGCAATTTGAAAACATTTTGAAAACCATAAATGATTGATTGCTAATGGAATGCAATTATAGACAAGTATTCATTACCCAAAAATGAATATATAATCAAAGTATGGGGTAAGAATTAGATATCACCATAATTCCTCTTGTCCTTGTGGTAGCTTACTTGGTTAAGATGAATTGATGCAAATGTCTCCTTTTTCGACGTTCACCATCAACCATAGCTTGTTTAGCTTTCTCAAGACTTGAATCATTTCTCTATGTTGTATTCTTGAGAACCTTTTTGTCATCCTACAAAACGATATAAATCTTTTTCTTTCTTGGTATCCAACCTTACTTGGATCCAATCATTGTTAGCTTGTAGGAACCAAAATTCACATGCTCCTATGAATATAATTATTTCAAAACAATTGAGCACAATGAATTAAACATGACTTTATGCATAAAAGATATGCTTTGTTTTCAAATCATCATGCATGCATAAAGAATTAAATCATTGAACATTGCAATCTTTTTGAAAAATAAATCAGGATGTGAAAACCCAATTTTAAAATAGTTTGCAATGATTATTCCTAAGGTTACAAAATATAAAACCTCAATGAATATTTCAGATGATAGCAAAGGAGGTTTTACCATTGTATACCTTTGCCTTAGGTATTTGGAGGATTGACTTTGCTCACCCACTGATTCTTCATATATTTTCTTACGGGTGTTGGAAAAGCTCTCTCAAAGGATATAGACTTCCAAAATCTTTTGTTTGATACTTGAGAGATCCTTCTTTTCTTGTTCTCCTCAAGATAGTTGAGTGGTACTATGTGGTAGTCCATTCTTGAGGCAGAATCTATTCTTCTTACGAGTCTCCATTGCTTCCTATGATTTGACTTTGTAATTCCAGCAATGGCTGCTCCGAGAGTTCTCCTGTTTGATGTAAATCTTATTTTAGACTCATGAGAAACTTTTGGATTCTTCATTTTCTCAGTACCCTTATGTCCTTTGATTTTCAAATTATCCTGCACACATAAAGCACTAGATGGACATTTTGGTACCCACTTATACTTGGGTCCTTGTTCGTTAGTATTGGACCTTACTTGTCCTTTAGGAACCCAAACAAATTTATTTCTCACATCATAATTTCTCCTAATATGACATGTGTGAGAAATATGACCAGATTTACCACAATAATTGCAAACAACATAATGATGCTTATTATGAACAGTTGTGCCAATATTGTGCTGGTCGAATGGATGCAATATCAAATAACTCATATTTGTATATTCTTTCTTCCCATATGATTTTCCAGTATGATTGAAAACATTTTTGTTTTTCAAAATAGAATCAGTAATTGGTTGAAAAACAATTTTATGTAAATGTTCAAAATCATTTTTCTTAACTACACAAGAAGAGTTGGAACTTTTTACCATATGTGCATCTTGAGCTCTAGATAATAATTGATCACAATCATCCATGAGTTCATCCTGGGAATTGTCTTCCTCTTGTTTTGTGCTGACTGGATCGGGAAGGTATTCTATGATTTCTCCTTCTTCAATCTCCAATTGTTCATCAGATGTAGATGTACAACATATAGTCTCAAATGAACTATCAACACTTTCAACTTCAACATATTTGTTAGAAGCATATATAAAATCAAGAGTATCCCATTTTTTTAGCACTAGAGCAAGACTTGATTTTCTCAAAATCATTTTCGAGTTAAAGCATCGTATAGGATTTTCATTGCTCTAATGTTCAATGAAAACATCTTCATTTCTTTTTCTATCCAATCGTTTCTCGGTTTGAAATCAAATATATTTATAAAAACATTCAACATATAAAAATCAGTTGCTTTCACAAAACTTGTCATTCTAGCTTTCCAAAATAAAAAATCAATATCTTTGAAAAATGGTGGAACGGTATAATCAAAACCTTTAGAAAGCAAACAACACCCAAACTCAGCCATTAACAACTCTTGAGACTGTCAAGTCCTTTAAACAAGAACCTGGCTCTGATACCAAATGTTAGACCTGGCTATCACCCAAGAGGGGGGTGAATTGGGTGAAGATTAGAAACTTGACACTTTGAAAATCTTTTCGCGTTTTCTAAATCAACAGTTTGATATTCAAATAAACATATACTGGAAATATAAGAGATAAGGGAAGACAATATGCAAACTTTGATTTATACTGGTTCGGCCCTTCCTTGACCTACGTCCAGTCCCCAAGCTCCACTTGAGATTTTCAATCTACTATCCTCTTGTTTAACCGGGCACAAGAGAAGCCTATACAAACGCACAAGTTCACCCAGGAACTTGTGAAGCCGAATCTCTCACTGAGATACTCCTTTCAATAAGTTACATACTTTGTACTCGAAGTTATCCTCTCACTAGGATACACTCCCCCTTACAAGTTGTAAACTGATAACCCAATCTCCAAGTCCCACGACTTGAGATTCTTACAATGATTTAATAATCAGAAATGTTCTCTCTAAAAGAGTAAATGAATAAACACTGAAGTACAATATAAATACTCTCATTCTCTAAGGTAAACTATATGATCATAGAGATAATCGGAGAGTAAGTGATATAGATGTCAGAGTATTGGCCTTTTGACAATGAAACAGTAATCTCGTGTCTCCAACCTCTTCTATCTTGAATGCTTCTCCTTTTATAATTAGTTGCAATTTATGACCGTTGAACAATTCCTTCAGTTTAGAATATGATTGTTGTAAGCGTATATGACCGTTGGAAAATATTACCGTTGGAGCTTCTGACGTAATCATCTGCTTTTCGTAATCCGATGTTAATCCGTCACATAATCATCTGAAACTCATTAACAAACTGATTAAATATGATTAGGAATAGTAATGAGTAATGGTAAGGATTAATGAAATCACAAACAATGATTTTGAGATTTCGGACACGGTGATTTTCTGATGCAGGAACGCGGACTCGAGTTATTCCATATGACTCGAGTTGTTTTAAGTGCCAAATGCTTTCTGTTTGGATTCTGACTTGAGTTATTGTATGTGACTCTAGTTTCCTAACTCGAGTTATCCTTCATGACTCGAGTTGCAGTATGTGCGTCAAAGTTCTGATTACTTTCTTCCTGAAAGTTGACTCGAGTTATCTTGCCTGACTCGAGTTAAACCAGTTCATTCACTTATGCTTGTTAGCATTGATCCTCAATCCAAGCTTTTGATCAACTGAAACTTGCTCATGAAGATTATTCATAACATTGAGAAGCATAGCAAGTAGTAATCAATTGATAACAATAAGATCAGAATTGTTAGATACGTTACTGTGCTTGAGTTGTTCATTCTCTGCTACTTTGTTGATTCGAGTTAAAAACTCTTCTCAATATTCTTTCTTCTCTGCCTTCCTCTCTGATTGACGTTGACTCAAGCTTCCAATCCTAACTTGAGTTATCCAAGTCTAGTTAGCAACTCATTCCAAACTCATTGTATGTTGAGCGTTCTTGAACCATCTTGAACTGACTGTAACTTTCGAAGGCCATATCTCCATGGTCTGAACTCCGTTTTAGTTGGTTCAAATCTTGATGGAAATCCCTTTGAGTCTACTTTCATATTCCACCAATTTCAGCTCAATCCGATTTGTATTTTGTGAGATACACTCAAAAAACCAAAGCTGTGTCTGCACTATGGCGTGAATTGTAGTGTCAACTTCCACAATTCATATATCCTTGATCTGAACTCCTTTGGGCTTGGATTTTATATCAACATGACGCATTGGGAGTCTAGTTTCATATGCCACTGGTTTCAACTCAATCTGATCTCTGGTTTGGGAGATATCATCGAAATACCAGACCTCGCTCAGCTGAAATGTGAAACAGAGGTGAACAGAGTTGCTGAAATACACCTTAACTCGAGTTATTAGTGATAACTTGAGTTACATAACTCGATTTACTCATATACGACTCGAGGTAACTCATTCCAGAAGAGGGAAAATACTGTAGCAACTTATTAACTCGAGTTATTTAGTCCCCAACTCGAGTTAACTCGTCCTGAATCATATTTTTGCTTGTTTTAACTTCGAATTGAGTCATTCCAACTTTCATTTGATCGTGGAGACTTCTAGAATCAATCTTGGAACTTGTATAATGATATTTTCATTCCATTCATCAAGTTCTTCCTTCTTCCATCTCTCATCTTGATCATTCTTCATAATTTAGCTTGGACTCATCATTCTCTGCAACTTCAATGTCTCCTTCTTGATTAATCTCGATAATTCAACCTCGATTAATCTACATTAAATACAGCAGTTAGTCAATGTAGGAGATAACTATGTTACTCAATCTTTTTGCTTTTGATAATGACATCTATATAAGACATCATCAAAACTAATCATTGCTAACACAATTTCCGTTGGAACCAGAGTAACCAATATCAGCAGAATTCTGGGAATTACCAGCAAAGACAGTACAGACCCCAGAATTTCTAGCAGCAATTTGCACCTCATTTGCCAGCACCACCTCCTCGACCAGCCATATGTGCACCTCCACAGGCAGCACAACAACAGACTAGTAGTAGTAGTAGTGGTGGTTCCTCACTTGAAGATATGATGAAGCAATTTGCCACAAACTCTATACGATTCAACAAAGAACCGAAGCTTCCATTTAGAGTTTGCAAACACAGATTGGCCAATTGGCAACATCACTGAATTAGCTTCAACCTCAGGGATCTAATACTCTTCCTTCATAGACAATTCCCAATTCTAAAGGGAATGTGAGTGCGATTACCTTACAGTTTGGCAAGCAATTGGAGGAACCTAAAAAAGCTGCAAATGTGACTTCCACATCACAAAAAGAGTCAAAAAATGTGAAGATTGACTCTAAAAATAAAAAGGCACTGCGACAAGGTGAAGAGGAAGACATTCCCGTTCCTCTTCCTTTCCCTCAGAGAGCCCCTCAATCCAAGAAGTTGGCAGAAAAAGCACAAGAGAAGGATATACTTGAGACATTTAGAAGAGTAGAGATCAACATTCCTCTCTTAGATGCAATCAAACAAATTCCTAAATATGCCAAAATTCTGAAGGAGTTGTGTACCAACAAGAGGCGATTGAAGGGGAATGAACGAGTCAGTTTGAACCAGAATGTATCAGCACTCATTCAGCCTACCATGCCTTGCAAGTGCAAAGATCCAGGGACGTTTTCTATCCCTTGCATTATTGGTAACTATAGATTTGATGATTGCATGCTATATTTAGGTGCTTCTATTAATGTCATGTCTGCATCTGTGTATACATCTCTTGGTCTTGGTCTTTTACGTCCTACTGGTGTTGTTGTTCAGTTAGCTAATAGGAGTAATGCTCACCCTTCTAGTTTAGTTGAAGATGTATTAGTCAAAGTTAATGAATTAATATTCCCTGTTGATTTTTACATCTTAGATATGGAGGGTGAGTCTCCTAGTAGTAGGTCACCAATCATTCTAGGGAGACCTTTCATGAAAACAACTAGGACTAAGATAAATGTGCATTCTGGTACTCTTTCCATGGAGTTTGGTGATATATTTGTGAATTTCAATATCTTTGATGCCATGAAACATCCTAGGGAAGAACATTCTGTTTTCTTCATTGATGTGATTGATGATGCTGTGGATGATGTTCTTGCTGATTGGTGTGCGGATTACCCTAATTTTGCATCTGTGAGTGATTCTCCCATTTGTGCATGTGCTGATAATGAATGGTGCTCTGTTTGCACTAACTTGGTTAATGCTGCTTTATTTGGTGATTCTGACTTGCTTGGTTATTCTGCATTACTTGTGGATTCTGATATTGATTCTGAGTTTGAGCTTCATCCTAATCCTGATGTACATCCTGATTTTGATTTTGATGAGCTTAACTCTGATTTTGATGGGATGAATTCTGATGTTAACATTGAGCTGTATAGACACAGTCCTTCTGCTTCTTTGAATGTGGTTTCAGGCATTTCTAGTGTGATGACATCAGAGTTGTTGCAACAACCACCCAAGCTTCTCCCCTCCACTGAGCAACTACCCAAACTTGAGTTGAAACCCCTTCCGGATCACTTGAAGTATGCATTTCTGGAGGTGGATGATCAGTTGCCAGTCATTGTGGCAAATAATCTTCTTCCTGACCAAGAAGAGAAGCTGTTAAGCTTATTGAGGGCAAACAAGAAAGCCATTGGGTGGACATTAGCTGACATCGTTGGCATCAGCCCTTCCATGTGTATGCATCGAATTCTATTGGAAGAGGAAGCTAAGCCAGTGAGGCAACCCCAGAGACGCCTTAATTCCCTTATCCTTGATGTGGTAAAGAAAGAGGTCACTAAGCTTTTGCAAGCTGGTATCATCTATCCCATTTCTGATAGCCAGTGGGTTAGCCCGGTCCAGGTGGTTCCTAAGAAATCCGGAGTTACTGGGGTAGCCAATCAGAAGAATGAGCTCATTCCTACTCGAGTTCAGAATAGTTGGAGAGTTTGCGTCGACTATAGGAGACTCAACCAAGCTACTCGTAAGGATCATTACCCTCTACCTTTCATTGATCAAATGTTAGAATGATTGGCTGGTAAGTCTCATTACTGCTTCCTGGATGGCTACTCCGGATACTTTCAGATCCATATTGCTCCTGAGGATCAGGAGAAGACGACATTCGCATGCCCCTTTGGAACATATGCCTACCGAAGGATGCCTTTTTGCCTCTACAACGCACCTGGCACCTTTCAGCGTTGTATGGTAAGTATTTTCTCTGAGTTTCTAGAGGACTGCATGGAGGTCTGTATGGATGATTTCACTATATATGGGTCTGATTTTGATGCATGCTTAGCTAATCTGTCTAGAGTTTTGCATAGGTGCATTGAGTCTAATCTTGTTCTGAATTATGAAAAGTGTCACTTTATGGTTGAGTCGGGTATAGTCTTGGGACACATAGTGTCTAAAAAAGGGGTTGAGGTAGACCCTACTAAGATAGACGTGATTGCTGCTTTGCCTTACCCCGCATCTATGCAGGAAGTTCGCTCTTTTCTTGGTCATGCAGGTTTCTATCGGCGTTTCATTTGGGATTTCAGCAAGACTACTCGACCCTTGTCCAATCTTCTGCATAAGACACTGACTTTGTATTTGATGATGAGTGCAAGGCGACCTTCGATCACTTGAAACGTTGCCTGACTACAGCCCCAGTGATCCAGCCCCCTTATTGGTGCCTTCCTTTCGAGTTGATGTGTGATGCTTCCAACTATGCGGTTGGTGCTATCTTGGTACAGCGGGTCGATAGAGCATCTTATGTGATTGTATATGCCTCCAAGACTTTGGATCCTGCCCAGTCTAATTACACCACTACTGAAAAGGAGTTGTTGGCTATTGTATTTGCTTTTGATAAGTTTAGGTCATATCTGCTAGCCAGTAGAGTAATTGTTTTCTCTGACCATGCTGCTTTAAAGTTCCTTTGAAAAAGGCAGATGTTAAGCCACGACTCATCTGGTGGATGTTATTGCTCCAAGAGTTTGATATTGAGATTCGAGATAGAACTGGGTAGCTGACCACTTGAGTCGTATCACCCATTCTCCCTCTCACCCCTCTTCTATTCGGAATGATTTCCCTGATGAGCAGCTTTTACAGCTGCAAGGTAAGCTTCCATGGTATGCTGATTTGGTTAACTACTTGGTAGCTAGTGTTTTTCCTGTAGACTCTACTAGGGCCCAAACCTTTAAATTAAAGATTGAGTCTAAATATTATGTTTGGCATGACCCTTATATGTGAAAATTTTGCAGTGACCAAGTAGTTAGGAGATGTGTACCTGATCATGAGTTTCACTTTATATTACATTTTGCTCATGCTTCTGCCTATGGTGGTCACTTTGGACCCCAAAGAACTGCTAGGAAAGTGTTAGAGAGTCGATTATTTTGGCCTTCCCTATTTCATGATTCCCATTTGTTTTGTAAGTCATGTGATAACTGTCAGAGGGCATGGAGTATTTCCCGTAGGCATGAGATGCTCTAGAACCCTATACTGTTTTGTGAGATATTTTATGGTTGGGGTATTGATTTTATGGGTCTATTTCCTGTTTCTCATGGTTATACTTACATACTTCTGGCTGTTGATTATGTCTCGAAATGGGTTGAGGCGAAAGCCACCCGGACTAATGATTCTTCTGTGGTGGTGGATTTTGTTCAGTCTAATATTTTTGTAGGTTTGGAATTCCTAGAGCTATTATCAATGACCAGGGCTCCCATTTTTGCAACCGAAGCATGGGTGCCTTGTTACGCAAGTATGGAGTGCTTCACAAGGTCTCCACAGCATACCATCCCCAGACCAACGGTTAAGCTGAAGTCTCGAATAGAGAGATTAAGCAAATCCTTCAGAAGACTGTTAACTCTACCCAGAAAGATTGGAGTAAGCGACTAGATGATGCTTTGTGGGCATATCGCACTGCCTATAAGACTCCGATTGGGATGTCTCCCTATCTTCTTGTCTTTGGTAAGGCATGTCATCTTCCAGTTGAGTTGGAGCATCAAGCCTATTGGGCTATTAAGCAGTGTAACATGGATTTAGCTAAGTCTAGGATGGAATGGAAGCTACAGTTGCAAGAGTTAGATGAGCTTAGATTGGATGCCTATGAGAGTTCGCGGTTGTACAAGGAAAAGACTAAGGCGTTCCATGATAAGCATATTCTGAGGAAAGAATTTTTTGTGGGCCAGACAGTTCTTTTGTTTAACTCTCGTTTGAAGTTTATGCCTAGTAAGCTTCGATCTAAATGGGATGGCCCTTTTGAGATCACTAACATATTTCCATTTGGTGCTGTTGAGCTATGTGATCCACCCACAAGACGAACCTTTAAGGTAAATTGGCATCGCCTTAAGCAATTTCATGAGGGATCCCAGCAGCAGCCTGAGGAAGCATAGATTCTCCTCATTGATGCCACTTATCCTCCATAAACCCTTGGGGAGTATTCTTCTTTCTTCTCCGTCTTTCTCTTTTATTTGTTTTCATTTTTCCACTTTGCTTTTCGAAAATAAATACAGTATCTCTTTCTATGATTGCTACATATTATGAACTAGGACATTTTGGTTTTAATGGATCATTCTGTTTGGTCTGCAATTCTTGACTATTCGATTACATGTCTTGGTAGTTGATTTGATGTTGTTGATTGCCTAAGTTAGTATTGACCTTGTGAGGTTTTGGGCCTGCTTGAATGAAATTCATCTTTCACCATTCTTTCTTTCATGTGTGCATCTGCTCCTGATTTGTGTTCTCTAGAACTTGCTCCTTTTCTTTTTGAAACTATATTTTTCACTTACATACATAAATATGATGGAAGCTTGTTTTCTTTCTTTTATTTTCCCCACTTTGGCCAAATAGCTTTCCCTTGCATTATGTTTCCTTTGCTAGCCCCTTTGTGGCTTTTCGACTCATTCTTTTCTAAGCCACATTACAAGCCTAAGTGTAAAACCATTTTATGCCGCACCTTGGAAATTTATTGAGCATTGGTTTCACCTTGGTTTTGTGTTTAAGTGTGGGGGTTGCTCAAGAGTGCAACAATTTAAGTGTGGGGAAAGATATTTGATTTCGTCATTGTGATTATGTATATAGTTTTTTTAAAAAAAATAAGAAAAAAGAAAAGAAAAGAAAGAAAGACAAAAGAAAGAAAGAAAAAGGAAAGAAAATACATAGAAAGAAAGGAGATATATGAGTAAAATAAAAGTTTTCATACATAGAGAATGATTGTGTTAATCAATGCTCTTTTTAATTTCTTTGGTGCTTAGTCTCTCATTCCATACTATTACCTACCTTCACCCTAACCCCATTACAACCTTTAATAATAAGCTCTCTTGATTTGTGCATGCATGTGTTATGAGTAGTGAAGATGTAGAAATTGAGCAAGCTTATGGTAGAACAATTTTCTTGAGTAGAATTTGAGCGATACACTTATTTACCTTAAACACTTGAGAGATTGATTGATTGAGGGCATCATTTGAGAGACCATCTTTTGTGATTAGCATCATTGATTGAGATTACCATGGATTGTAATTTGAGATGAAAGGATTTTGGTCTTGATTGATTGGTTCTTTTGAAGCTTTGCGTCCTTGTTCAATTTTTGCATTGTTAGCAATTATTAGAAAAGAAAAGTGTTTCCTTTTAGTCTTTTTCTTTGACTTTTGCTCAAGAGTGCAAAAAGATAAGTGTGGGGAATTTGATAATTGAATATTTCATACACTTATTTTTATCTCTTGATTAATAATTTAGGATTATTTAGTTAATAAATAATGGGTTTTGTACTTATTTGGGCTTTGGGCCTTTGATTATATTTTAGCCATTTTTAATAATAAAATTTTAGTTTTATATTGCTTCACTATTTTTACCATAACTCTTGAACCAGACATCGGATTTGCCTCATTCTTGTTTCATATTTCAGATGATTCAAAGAGCTACAATTGTTATGAAGACATGAAAGGAAAATTCGGACAAGAGGGTGGTCGATTTTGGAGCCAAAGTCAGATGCATATTTCTGGATTTTATTTGGGCTCGAATTTTGTAATTGAAGCCCACTTTTATTTTATTTCTGTTTTGGGCCTGAACTAAATTGTGGATTGGAGCCCCATTTCCTTTTTTCCATTTTAGGTTAAGTTAGATGGCAGCCACAAACACTTTTTTCATTCACCTTTTTACACATTTTTGGAGTAAACACAGAAGTTTCATTTTCTCTACAATGTTCTTCGCGTTCTTCGTATGTTCTTCATTTTTTCCAGCTATGCTTGGCTGAGCTTTTGTGATTAACCCAACATTGAGGATTCCATGATTCGTCTAGAGAGCTTGTGCTTAATCGGTAATCTTACTCATTTCTGTTTTCATCTTATCGGATTCGATTTCTGGAAATAGTTCGAATATTATATTTAATATTTGGTTTGGTTCATCCCAAAGAATGAGTTCGAAGTAGGTTTTAGTGTTACTGTGCAATTGCACAGTGAGACGCCACTGTTCGGACAAATTCTAGGCGATCATCTAGTCGAGGGAATTTCTGGACGAATGCAGAGATTTCGGTTCGTCTAGAACCAAACACGAGTTCATTCATTTTTCGTTCAATGATGGAAGTTTCTGGAATCTGAATGTTGGGTTGATCGATTTCAATCTGTTTCTTTTTATTTCATCTTGTTTCTGTTTATTTTCATTTTAATTCTGTTTGAACAAAAAAAAAACCCTTATTTTTACTGTTTTTATTCACTATTACTGTCCAATCAA
The DNA here is from genome assembly GCA_019022615.1 of Acacia melanoxylon. Taxonomy (NCBI): domain Eukaryota; kingdom Viridiplantae; phylum Streptophyta; class Magnoliopsida; order Fabales; family Fabaceae; genus Acacia; species Acacia melanoxylon. The sequence goes on along the minus strand of JAFJYJ010000071.1, from coordinate 1,327,973 downwards.
ACCCGCTGCAAATTCGTTGGGAAAACGATCCAGGTTCCCTATTACTGCAAATCTTTTACTGAATCTGGTTATTTTGAGAGACACGGCAAAACCCTTTCACAAAGTCACGCAGGCGACTCCATCATCTCTACTTTTTGCGTCTTTGTTTATAGGTTCGTTCAATTTCTGAATCGTATGGCTCAACGTCAGCAGAAGGCGAGCTACACATATACTGCAGAAAGTACCTGAAAATCAGAGATAGAGAGAGTGAGCTTGGTGAGCTAAAACACAACTTATCTAAAAGAAACTTACGATTATAAAAGGTATCTTTAGTCCCCGGCTGCCAAAAACTTATTGGTTGAATTCCCTTTTGACAAGTGAACCAGTCGAACAAATAATAGAGAGTAAGTAGAGTTATTGTCCCATAGGGACTGTTGATACCGAAGATGATGCCAGTTTCCTATGACAATTGTGCAAAGTGAAATTATAGTTGGTGTTGGTTGTTTTCACTGTTTCTAATGACAAGAAATAGATGAGTGATCGGAAGTCGAAGGAAGATATTAGTTTAAAAGTAGGCTGAGCTCGGATTTCATTCTAAGTTAGTCATTCCCCCAGTTTGCATACAACGCATTGCTATAGCAATTATGCTGCACAGCTTCCGCAATATTACAGCATAACCGCCTTTCACAATGTTATTCAACTAACCTACCACTATCCTATACAGAAGCGTCTGCACTCTATAAATACAGTCTTCACTCTACTTCTCTCATATTCCTACGGCGATTTCAAGTTTAGTTTATCTAAGTAACCTAGGTGGTCTAGTTATGAGCGGTAACCCTATTCAGGGCTTCTAAAGTTTAGGTCGAGCCGTGCACGGGCTCGCCCAGTAAACACTGTCTAACAGAGGTCTAACCTCAACTTCCTTCCGGGCAGCCAACTCCACTAATCTAGCCCTTAGCGTTCTACCCAACCATAGATTAACTTGATGTTAAACAAACTGAATGTATTAAATTAAGAACTTAGCAAACTGGGTTCATCTACAACTTAGAAATTCATCCTTGTAGATGACATAATATCACCAAGAGGGGGTGAATTGGGACTTTAAAACTTTTTCGATGAACTTAGAAATTCCACTAAAACAAAGACAAACAGAGAAGGAGAGTTGATGAAGAAGAACACAGGGATTTATATTGGTTCGACCTTAACTCTTGACCTACATCCATTTCCCAAACACTATGGGATTTTCACTATCACTTCAATCAGTTACTCACTCTGTATTCGAAAGGTATCCTCTCATTAGGATACACTCCCCCTTACAAGTTGTAAACTGATAACCCAATCTCAAACTCCCATAACTTTGAGATTCTTACAATGATTGATAATCAAAGATGAACTCTCTAAAAGAGCAGATTAATAAACACTGAAGAATATTTATATTAGAAGATATTACACAAAAGTAAGTAGCAGTGAATGCAGCTTGTGCGTTTTTGTGTTTTTGACTCTCTTGGTTGTTGAGAATTGAATGTTGTACCTTATATAAGAAGGAAGCAATTAATGACCATTGTAAATCTTGATACAACCGTTAGAGACATAAAAGAGCTGCTAGGTTGGACTTTGGTAGTTTATCTTGAAGCTTTAAGTCCACCAATGTGCCCAGACATTCTTTGCTGACATTCCTTGAGATATATCCGTTGGATGATCTGGCATCCAGATGTAGAAAGAAAGCATTAAACCCTTTGAAATGAACAGAGAATGATTTTCCAAAACTGTGCTTCGTTTTCTGAATCCAGCATTTAATGTTGTGACATCAACTTTTATTTTATGCATAATCTTCAGTTTAACACTTGTTTGATCATCTGAAACTTACTAATAAATTGATTAAACGTAGTTATGAATAGTAAGAAGAGATGATATGAAGTATACAAATTATATTTGAAGATTTCACAGATTTGAAAACAAAGATCTCAAAACAAAGACGCTTTACACTCGAGTTTGTGCAACCAAACTGGAGTTCATGACTCGAGTTTACCACTTTAGACTCTAGTCACATGATCACCTTCTTTGAAAGAATTTGAAACTTTTAGGCTATGCATGGTTTGAGGGAAGGGAAGGGGAGGGAAGGGGAGGGGAGAGAAAAAAAAAAGGAGAGGAGGGAAAAAAAATTTCAAAGTTGAGTGTAGTGGGGCCCACAAATTTTCCTCTCCCCTCCTTTTTTTTCTCTCCCCTCCCCTCCCCTTCCCTCCCCTTCCCTCAAACCAAACATACCCTTAAAGTGAAGATGTCTCTGTATGACTCAAACTGGAGTTTAGAAAGTTTTGCTTAAGTACATGACTTGAGTTTAATTATGTAAACTCAAGTTTAGATCTGCTTTCGAAATAGCTTCGCGACATCATTTTGAAAAGCATTTTGAGTTTGTGTAAACTCGAGTCATTAAGTGACTAACTCGAGTTTAGGAATTTTTAATTTGAAAATAAGGTTATGTCCATGAAACCCTGACTGGAGTTTTCAAGATTAGGTTGAAGTCACTTTTAGATTCAAATATTGTGAAAGCACTCAGCCTTGTCTAAACTTGAGTTTTCCAATAGTTGACTCGAGTTTGATTTAAAATAGAAAAGCTTTGAAAACTTTCTGCCTTGTACAAACTCAAGTTTAGCAATACTGGCTTGAGTCATTTTAGAATATAAAAATTTTGAAAGACTCTCGGCCAAGCACTAATTTGAGTTTACATTTTGAAACTCGAGTCAAATTAAGTTCATAAAACCTTGAAAGCTCTCTCGCCTAGTAAACTCGAGTTTAAACTTTGACAGTAGGTTACTGATTAAGTTTGAAAAAAATTCAAACATTTTTTAACTTAACCAATATCTTCAATAAATTTTACAATTGTCAGTTATCTTCAAAACACATAGAGAACTAATATTCTCCTCCTTTTTTATGATGACAGCACTTGTAAACCATTTGACAGATTTTTATTAAAAAAAATAGCACAGAGAAGGAATGAAAAAGGTAGAAACATTGAAATATTGCATTTTACTCAAAACAACATCAAAGATGGAAAATACTTTGTTTCATTCATTCAAAAAGATATACATCCGAGTTAACAGCATACACAGTAGCAGATACAACAGATAACAAAATAACTGAAGTACATCAAGATTAACAGTAAAGTCAAAAATGAAAATACTACTCACATTTTCTCTTTACAAAATACTACTCAAATTTGCTCTTTACTTCTCTTCTCCCCCTTTGTCATCACCAAAAGAGGGTGGATCAGAGGAAGTAGCGGGAAGTGGAGCTAAGATAGGATCCTCAAGTTGAAGATCAACCAAAGGTGTGGGTAGAGGAGAGTCAGGAGATTCAAATGAGAGCCAGACAGTGGAGGTGTGAGAGCGAGGTATAGGGACAGTTGCTGGAGTGGGATCAACAACTGGAGTGGAAATAATGGGTGTGTTGAAGGTGAAAGTGGTAAAGAGAGGAAAGGTTCAGGTTTGGGTGTGCTGAAGTTAGGACCAGCAAGAGATGAAGATGCGCCAAAACCGGAATCACTGAAGTTTGGACCAGGAGCAGACTGAGACTGATTTTTCAAAATCTTGTCCATCTTATCACCAAGACTCACCATTGTCACAAGAATAGTATAGATGTTAGCTAAATGGTCTTCAATATGGCCATTGAGATTTTCCAATTTTTCTTTCAACTCCTCTTGAGTATCAACCACATCACTATTCCCTTTGGTCACCTCAGAAACTAATTGACTCACTTCAGTCTCTATCCTATTTGTGAGATCTAAAATGGCCTTGTCAACAATGGCCTTGATCCTAACATCCATGGCAGAAGGCTGAGATGGAGCAGGCTGAGGTGAAGGAGCAGACTGAGCTTCATGTGTTCCAGACTGAGAGGCTCTTGATCTTGAGGGGCCCTTGATTGACCTGAACCTTTTTCAAAACTTATCCACATTAAATTCAGATGATGTCTGCCAAACATAGGGGGCTTCACAGGTTTCTCATTTGCAGCCACATACCAGATTTTCTCATGAAAGAGTATGATTGAAACCAAATTGGGAAATGGAATAGTGGACGTTCTTCTAGAAGTGAACCTAAACTTACCCATTTCTTGGAAGACCCAGTGCCCAGCATTGTAAGGCACCTTGTCTATGATAGAAGCAAAGATAGGGTAATCCTTCTTTGCAAAATGTGTAAAATTTCCACCTTTCTGCATGAGATTTCTGGTATAGATGTACCAAATAGCTTTATGCGTAGGGGCCATGACAGCAGGGGAAAAGGAAAGACCATCTAATGGCTCATCAGGTATAGGTTCATTAGGTCTTAAAATTTCAAAAATCTCTCTGTTATCATATTTCAAAGTAGCAACAGGAGGAGGATTGGAAATTTGAAGGATAGAGTTTATATAAGCAAGATATAGGACTATCTTTTCACCCCTAATATGAGTGACAATCCTTTCCTCAATGAGGTCTCCCTTGTTGGGATTCGTACACACAGCAGAAGGAATTCAACCATTAAAATTTTACGAATCCTATAGGAGGAGCTATCAACGGCGTTTAAATCGGGTTAGTCAGAAACCATACCTTTGTATTCGTGAGCATCTTGTTCGATTCAATCACCAGGAGCTGACTCAGCGAATCCACTCCCTCTACCAGTATCCACACCGAAAAAGCTCCAACACCGACGGCAGCATGCTAGCTTCTTCAACGTCTCACGTCTCTTTTCTTTCTCTAGGGTTTTCTTTCGCGGCTCGTCGCTTATTTTAATACAACCTGATCATTCTATTATGTGGTTTCTCAAACCCTAATTAGCCGTATTAAAATATTAAACATTAATCCTAATTAATCTTGAAATTCGAATTTGGATTAAAATAATATTAATTAAATCTGTCCAACAGATCTAATCTAATCTATTTATTTAATCCGAATTAAAAGCCTGCTGATTTAATTTATCTTTATAAATTAAATATGAGATATGATATCTATCTATTTAATTAAATATGAGATATATCTCATATTAAATATGAGATATGATATTTCTATTCAAAATTAAATCGAGATACAATATCTCTATTTGTTTTAGTTCTTTAATTTATCAAATAAATTAAATACTACATAATAATATTATTATCTTTATAAATAATAATATTATTATTTTTGAAATTACATTATATATATATTCATCCTAGAGTAAATGTTTTATTCATTAAATCTTAGACATATCTAAGATTCAATGAATTTGGACATTATTGCTCGTCTTGGGCTATTCTTGTGTGCGACCCTGCAGGCCCACATGAGATTGGCAGCGGCCCAATACTGTACTAGCCCACAAGTCGCAAGCGTCCTCTAGTAAGACATTGCGACTACCTAATTCATATGGGGATCATTGATACGATACAACCTATCATACAACCATGCCACGTCCCTTTTGTCACGCAATAATTTGGTCAAGGATGAAGCATAGATAGTGTCATCCTCCTGTTCTTGACCATTACTTTCTGGATTCTTGAGTAGTCTAACAATTGAAATGGAAACTCCTTTCCATCGTAGTATGGCCATACATTTCTCAGACTCACTCATTGAGGGGCCCAGTATTATCTCTCTACAAATGTGAGGGACAAATTCCATCTTGACCATTCAAATTCCTCTGCGTGAAAACCACTAATCCCGATCGAAGCCTTTATCATCACTCGGTCAAATGTGACTTTTGACTAGGTCAAAGATCAGCGACTCATCATGTAGGAATCCATGATGATCTCAGGTCAAAGGGCATTGTGATGCGGTTATACATGAGATAAGCTTATGACTTAATCCATGCAGCTTTCTCACAGTGGGTCGATCCAGCACCTTGTACTCTTACAAGTGCCTATGACTTTGATTCGTATCTCCATATCTTATCAAAGTCATACCGGTCTTATTTCATCTTTGCTCCCACATAGATGACCAACCAGGGACATTTAGGACAATCTTTATGATATGTCCAAGGATACAGTTATCATAATAAACATGCAAATGATATGATAACTAAATGGAGAAATACTTAAAATAATAACTGTGTTTAAAGTACAATGATCTGACTCTAGGGCATAATTTCCTACATCCCTCCCTATCCAAAACATTAGCCCATCGTATCTATGATAAAAAAAAAAGTTTGACAAGAGCAGGGCTATAAGAAGCACGAATAGAGATTAGATTTTTGAATTTCTTAAGCCAATGAGAGAGATCAAGATTGCACTCTTTCTTGAGCTTAGCCATATCAATAGAAACTATAGGACAAAAGGTCTTATGAGTATATTGTTATTTGTACTTAATGGCATCATCACCACGCAATTGAATAGGTTGATTGGAAAAATCTTTAGGAATAGAAGGGTGATTATAAATGTCTAGAAGACTGGAATTTCTTTATATACCTTAGAATTGGATTGATCACAAGGTTGAGATGTAAAAGGACCTTGAGAGGCTCCTTGATCCTTAAAAGGACCTCTAAACTCTGAAGATAGAACTGATTTATTCTTTAGCTTAGGTTTAGCAGCTTCAACAATTTCTTCCTTGTCCTTTTAAATAGTAGCTTCAGGATCGATTGGCCTCCTTTTTGGAACCTCAGGGGGTTCCTGAATCACAACCTTCTTAGGTCTGGCCTTAGGTGAAGGTTCCTCAGAAGCGGCCCCTTGTTGAAACCTTCTAGGGGTACTTTTATCTCTCCTAGGTCTCTTTAATGGAGGTGGAGGTGCAAAAGTAGTACCCTCATAGTCCGAATCAGTGTTCGTAGCTTTGGCAGATCATTTGGGAGGCATTGTTTGGTGAAGAAGGCTTAGTCGAGAGAGATGAGAAGTTTTAGAGTTTTAGGTTAGACTTGAGGGAAGAGTAAAGTGAAGAGCAACGGTCGAGTTTCAAATATATATATATATAATATAAGGCATGACAAACTCGAATTTCTTGTAAAAGCACCATTGTAGCAACTTTTACCAAAAATTGTACCTAGTCAAAGCACATGGGAAAAGATTTACCAAAATAGGGCAGTCAATGGTGTCTTGTCAGGCAATGCCATTAGTGGCATAGACACCCATGACGCCATCGCCCTCCAGATCATCAAATTTCAATGGAGATTGGCAGTGGCATCAACATTTTGTTGGAAATTACGCCCTAGGGGCAAGTCATTGTACTTTAAACGTTTATGTTATTTAAAGTATTCTCCTTTAATTATCATTTCATTTGTATGTTTTATAGTGATAACTGATCCTTGGATATATCTTATAGATTATCCTAAATGTCCCTGGTCGGTCATCTACGTAGGAGCGAAGATAAAATAAAACCAGTATGACTTTGATGAGGTATGGCGATACGAATCAGAGTCATGGGCACTTGTAGGAGTAAAAGGTGCTGGACCGACCCACTATGAGAAAGCTGCATGGATTAAGTCATAAGCTTTTCTCATGTATAACCTGGTCACAACGCCCTTTGACTTGAGATCATCATGGATTCCTACATGATGAGTCGCTGCTCTTTGACCTAGTCAAAAGTCACCTTTGACCGGGTGATGATAAAGGCTTGGATCGGGATCAGTGGTTCTCATGCAGAGGAATGTGAATGGTCAAGATGGAATTTGTCCCTCACATTTGTAGAGAGATAATACTGGGCCCCTCGATGAGTGAGTCTAAGAAATGTATGGCCATACTACGGTGGAAAGGAGTTTCCATTTCAATTATTAGATTACTCGAGAATCGAGAAAGTAATGGTCAAGAACAGGAAGTTGACATTATCCATACCTCATCCTTGACCAAATTATCGCGTGACAAAAGGGACGTGACATGGTTGTACGATAGGTTGTATCGTATCATCGATCCCCATATGTATTGGGTAGTCGCAATGTCTTGCTAGAGGCCCCTTGCGACTTGTGGGCTGGTACAATATTGACCCAATACCAATCTCATGTGGGCCTGTAGGGTCGCACACAAGAATAACCCAACACGAGCAAAAGTGTCCAGATTCATTGAATCTTAGATATGTCTAAGATTTAATGAATAAAACATTTAATCTAGGATGGATATATATGTGTGTGTGTGTGTGTGTAGATATATATATTATTATTAAATTCGAAATTAAATATAATATTATTATTTAATAGGGATTATAATATTATTATATAATATTTGTTTTGTATTTAATTTATTTGATAAATTAAATATCTAAAACAAATAGAAATATTGTATCTCGAGATTTAATTTTTGAATAAAGATATCATATATCGATTTAATTTAAATTGAGATATAGTATCTCATATTTAATTAAATAGATAGATATCATATCTCGGATTTAATTTATAGAGATAAATTAAATCATAAGGCTTTTAATTTGGATTAAATAAATAGATTATATTAGATCTATTAGATAGATTTAATTAAGGGATAAAGGTCTTAAATGCCATGAAAGTTTACGCTCAAGAGCACTGGTAAGACGAAAGTTTTTTTTGGATCAAAAATGCCACGGAAGTTTACAAAACGTAGCAATTTTGCCCCTCCGTTAATTTTGACCGTTAAGTTTAACTGAGTGCACACGTGGCATGCCACCTCATCAATCAAAAGTATCATTTTTGCCCCAGAAGTTTTCACTAAGGAGCAATTTTGCCCCATAAGTTTACAAAACGTAGCAATTTTGCCCTTCTGTCCCCATTTATTAAATTTGACTATTAAATCAGTCAAAGACCACACATGTCATGCCTTGAAAAGGTCAAACTTGGAGTCAGAGAAGCAGATCCTACAGATGTTGAGCTCAAGGCGGCCAGAATTTGTGAAGCCGAACTGGTCAAAGGGACTGAAAGGTCTATCGCAAAACCCAGAGGAAGCATCACTTATGATCTAAGCAAATGAAACGTAAAACGAGAAATGAATTGTTCCAAAAATTAGTTCAGTAAAACAAATCAATAGTGATAATATTTACATTTGTATAGACTGATCATTTGCTTAGATCATAAGTGATGCTTCCTATGGGTTTTGCGACAGACCTTTCAGTCCCTTTGAGCAGTTCGGCTTCACAAATTCTGGCCGCCTTGAGCTCAACATCTCAAGGATCTCCTTCTTATTCTCCAAGTTTGACCTTTTCAAGTCATGACATGTGTGATCTTTGACTGATTTAATAGTCAAATTTAATATTGGGAGACTGAAGGGAAAAATTGCTACGTTTTGTAAACTTTCGGGGCAAAATTGCTCCTCAGTGAAAAATTCCGGGGCAAAATTGATACTTAACTCTTATTTGATTGATGAGGTGGCATGTCACGTATGCACTCAGTTAAACTTAACGGTCAAAATTAACGGAGGGGCAAAATTGCTACGTTTTGTAAACTTCCGGGGAAAAATTGCTATGCTTTGTGAACTTCCGTGACATTTTTGGTCCAAAAAAAACTTCTGTCTTACCAGTGCTCCTGAGCGAAAACTTCCATGGCATTTATGACCCTTATCCCTTTAATTAATATATTTTTTAATCCAAATTCAAAATTCAAAATTAATGAGGATTAATTTTGAATATAATACGCCTGTCAGGTGTAAGAAAACCTACGGGACATTTGGTCAGTCGTATTAGAAAAAGCCGTGAGAAACCCTAGAGAGAAAAAGAAGAGACGCAAGGTTTGAAGTCGCTAGCACGCTGCCGTTCGTGTTTAAGTGCTATTCGTGTGGATACCGGTAGAGGGAGGTGATTTGTAGAGTCGACTTCTGTTGATCGAGAAGGTAGCCCACGTGTTCAAATCAAACAAAACGCACAGCAGTTCGTATAGTTACGTTTCGGTTCCTTTTCTTAACCTTGTTTTAAACGCGGTTGAGCGATCCTTGGATGGGATTCGTAAAAGTTTTCAATTCCGCTGCGTGTACGGATCCCAACACATTCTTGACGCCATTAGTGGTGTGAAGAATGTTGATGCCATTAGTGGCATCTAGAATCTTGATGCCATTAGTAGCGTCAAGATTCCTGACACCCTGTGCCCCAATAGCTCTCCCTCACCATTCACTCCTTCACTCTCCCTCATCCGTGACTCATTTTCTCTCCCTCTCATCATTCACTCCTTCCCTCTCCCTCATCTGGAAACTCCCTCCATCCTCCATCTTCTTCATTCTTTTTCACTCTAACCCACACATTCACTCCTTCCCTCTCCCTCATCATCCGGAAACTCCCTATGTCCTCCATCTTCTTCATTCTTTTTTACTCTCACCCACAGCAGCCACTCGTCACACACACATGCACTTCCTCATCCTTCCAATCTCCATCTCATTCCTTCCTTTCTTGAAGTTGAGAAAATGCTGAGAGAGGTTGAGAAACTTTGAGACTTAGAGAAGAGAGAATCACTAGAAGGAAGAAGAAGGAGGCTCAAATTCTCTCTCTCACTCCTAACTTCACGTTTGCACAGGTAACGTTTAATTGTTTTGTTATGTTTATTGTTTAATAATTTGATTTAACTTTTAATTATATACATTTATTTATTATAGATGCTTAATAAATGTATAAAGGTAGGATAGATGCTTAATTACTTACAAATTATTAATAATTATAAATAATAAAAAGAGTAAATAATAATTATAATTAATAATTTAGGGAATTGAAATATTTAAAATTTATTATAAACCCTAGGATACAAGACTAATTAGTACATTAATTAATTAGTGAATTAATTATTTATTTTGTATGTTAATTATAAACCTTAAGATAGATGACTAATTATTTAATATTTTGTAAATTAATAATTTGATATATAAATTGTAAAATATTATTATTAGCTAAATTTAATTAAAGAAATTTGTGAGAATAATAATTAGTGAATTAATGAAAATATTTTGTGAAATATGTTGTATATTATTATTTATAGTACACTAAAATAGATAAGATAAGCTTAAATAGAGAATAATAATTAGTCAAATAATTAATTATTTAGAGAATAATAATTAGTGACTTAATAATGTGTTGTGTTATTGTCAATTTTTATTAGTTAAAAGGATGATCAACGGGCCCGCAATATTGAGCCCGGCCTCAAAGAGTGGGGAGTTCTTAATGAGGAGGTGCAACAGTCACACCGATCATAAGTTGTGTGGAACAGAGGAGATTGCAATTCTTTGAGGGTGAGGCGAGCCTCACAGGGATCTTTGGGAGATGTCCATGACCCAGATCTCATCCCACTAGATTTGCAGCAACACCTTATGCGTGCAGGTTTCTGGCACGTGTCTCATATGAAGAGACTCCCGGTATGTTTTATTCTTTATGTAATTAATTATATGCATTTAGTTGTTTGTACATGATATGGATAATATAGGACCCTTACATATTTGTTCTCTACTTTTATGTTGGTGCAGATTGACAAAAACCTTCTTTCTGCTTTGGTTGAGAGGTGGAGGCCGGAGAGATTCACACCTTCCATATGCCGGTTGGTGAGATGACTATTACTCTATAGGATGTAGAGGGCACTTTAGGTTTGTTCACTGAGGGTCGAGTAGTTTCCGGTCGGACACATGGCAACAGAGCAGCAGTTATGCAGCAATACATGGGTCAGACTCCACTCCCATCTTTTTTTTTGGCGGAAACATCAAGATGAGCTGGTTTGACCGTCATTGGGGCCACTGGGAGGAGCACTCAGCTACTGTTGAGGGTTAGCTTTTGTACACATGTGCTTACCTCATGCGCCTATTCGGTGGATTTTTGTTGTGTGACAAGTCCAGCTCAGAGGTCCCTTGCCGATATATACAATTACTGGGTGGTGACCTTGCGGAGACTACTACATACAAGTGGGGGTCTGCTGTACTCGCTATACTGTTTTGCGAGCTATGTCAAGCCACATCAGCTTCAGCTAAAGACATTGGGGGTTGTTTGTTGTTATTGTAGATATGGGCATGGTCCAAATTTCCTACCATATCACCTCCCATTCCATCACCCAGTGACTCAGGTGATCATTACGGACGTAGGTATGGAAGCAGTATGATATAATGAATATTTTGAACTGGTTGGAGTAGTTAAGCGATTATGTTCTTATTTGCAGGTCGTTTCACTAATGTTATTGAGTTACATGTTGCTGGTTCAATAATGTCGGCGTGCGGTTATTGCAATGTGATCTAAAGACATATCGGATAGAGCTTGACTAGATGGGTTGAGACGATGTATGTATAATAAATTTGAGATTAGGGACCAAAAAGAGTAAACTAATTTGTGTTATATGTGTGACCATTTGTTTACATGTACAGGTGAAGTGGCAACCATATAGGGACGCTGGGTATGAGTTTATGGGTGCAGATGTTCACATGCAGGACATATGGAGGGCGGTGACACCCATACTTACTTTCCACATTGTTGAGATGCACCAGCCGGATCGTTGCATGTGGTAATTTGGCATGCAGCAACACATCCCTGGCCATGCTGCACAACTTCAGGGTACATATGATCTTACCTTACGCGATAAGATGACTGATGATTAGGAGGTCAAGATGGATCCATTTATTCAGTTATGGAACACATGACATTTGCACATTGAGACTCTGATCCATCGGAGGGGCCGATTTCCCCGAACTCCAAGTACATGACTTCGTTCTTCACACACACTAGACGATAATGACGAGGCAGGTCGCCAAGATCGGGCACGTGGTACGTATTGATCTTGCTTCCATTTTTTATCCTATATATTTCATCTTATTATCCATAACTTAGTTTCAGTGCTGTTATTTATTTTACTGGATAAATGCAAGTAGATGGTGTAGAATGGATTTGGTGGATGAATCTCCACAATTTGATGCCCAGTTCAGTAAGAGGCAGGTTTAGGAGGTTTGTGACCAGTTACTCTGAGCACTTAGAGAGTTTGGACGAGTTGCCGAGCTTGGTCCCAATGCACCAACATGACTCTTAGCTGGTGTACCAGATCCTGCTTTAGAGGTCCCACCCCATGCAAAGGAGGGACGGGGACTGGGTAAACGACGACCGCTTAATGCGATGCAGGAATATGAGATACCCCGGCATGGTCCATGTAGCAGAGGTGTATATAGACCACCCGTAGGCCTCAATATGACCTATACTGAGGTTCTGTGGTACCCAGAGCAGTTGCCAGGAAAGATGCCAGCACAGGAGCCTCCAAAGATGCATGCACTGATGCCTCCTTCCATGCCTTCTTACCCACAGCCAGAGACGATGTTTGCTCCGCAGACAAAGGTTCCTTACTCATATCAGTTGCCATCACAAAGTTCAGAGACCAATTTTCCTACATTCAGTTCTTACCATCCTGAACGGGGTTTTACTGGATTCAATGCCTATCAGCCTCTATATGGCTTTCCTGGCTTCAATGCTTATCAGACTGCACCGGGTTTTAATGCCTTCTATTCCTCCCATCATGGACATGGTTGTAGTGATGTAGGATCTAGTCGTAGTCCATACCAGTCAGGACACCACACATCCGATGACGGAGGTGACCATACCGATGACTTTACACAGGCAGCTGTTGAGGATTTTGATATTAGGCACAATCCTGATGCACAGCGTGGACTTGATGGCATCCATAGGAACCCTGAGCATGATGGGTATTCGAGACCGTGGCCTACATATACTCCCCTGAGCGTATTGCGCATTCGAGACTTCGATGCTATGTATTATGTTATATTTGCATGGATTACTGTGAAGCAAATAGGAATGCATTATATTAAACTTGAAATTACTACATCTAATTCGTAGGCACATATGGTAGCAAATAGGAAAGCAAATTTGAACTAATTAGCTATGCGCTTTGTAGGACATGAACGCTTATTATGTCCAGACTGTTTACATATACTACATCTAGTTCGACTGGAGCTAGGTTGGACCTCTACCTCATCCATTTCATTGCGAATGCATGTAGATTTAAGGCGCCCCATACCACGCAATTTCGATTCATCGGGGATAATCTTTGGTCCGAAAGTGAGCGGTATTCTTTGTTCACTACCGATCAGCTGAAATGATGAAGAGTAAACAGTCATAATATTATAAATTAAGAATACTGGATCCACGTACTGTTCAACATAATGGGATACCACCGAACATGCAGCAATTACATAACTATATGAGAATTTGAATGCCTGAAACTTGCCACACTAGCATTTCCCCTGGCTCAAGTTCACTGAGTATGTATCGCCCTGATCATCAACTTCAAACGTGGTACGTGCCACATTAAACTCCCGAACACGCATTGATGTTGCTCGCTCTCCATTCTTTGTCATAGCTTCTCCAACAACACTTGAAAAATGCTTTCTGTTCATTGCATCTTTTTGTGCTTTGGTCCTTCTTTTGAACCAATAACAAACAAGTCGACTATAGGTGCATTTCACCAACGATGTTATGGGTATGTTACTCACTCTCCTGAAAACCTTATTGATTGATTTAGACAAATTGGTTGTCATATGACCATATATTTGTCCATCCTCATCATAACTCCGACACCATTTCTCTTTTGGAATTCTTTCAATCCATGCAGCCACTTCACTACTGTAACTGCAGAACTGGGCATACAAAGCATCAAAGTGTATTTTGTTTGGAAAATATCCTGTAAAAAAGACAGAAAGACACAACATTATACGGTTCTAGTAAAGAAAAAAAAATAAACATCACTGCACATCAGTTGGAGTATATTACATAATTTTGTTAAATTTTTCTTCAACTCCTGGTCCTTGAAGCGGGTATTAAAATTCATCGCAACATGATGAATGCAAAACACATGGTATGCATTAGGAGGCTGCCAACCAATGGCCTCATTGCCGACTGCTGATATTATGCTTTTGTGACGATCAGAAATAAGACATAGACCAACCTTATTTATAACATACAGTCGTATGGAAGACAAAAAATACTCCCATGCTTCCTTAGTTTCACTTTCAACAATTGCAAATGCAATCGGTAGGATTTCATTATTTCCATCTTGAGCGATGGCAATTAATAATGTCTCCTTTTACTTACCATATAAATGTGTACTATCCACCTGTATGACTGGTTTGCATCTCCTCTTGCCCATGGACCCCGGCCCAAGCCTTCAACATCCAGTATATCCTCATGCGGGTAATCTTCATCAACAGCCTCGTAATGCGGAATCTCATTCCAAAATGGTGTAATATCTACATATTTACACATAATATAGTTTATGTGAAAACATGGTAACTAATAAAAAATAAAATATATAATAATACAACTCTGTAACTAACCTGATGATTGTAACATACCAGTCTGCTGTTACTTGACATTACCATGATATTCATCATCTGCATCACTATCATTCTGATCATGGTTATTAGCCAATAAAGTGTCTTCATCCTCTTCTTCCTCTTGCTCCTCCTCATTGTC
This sequence comes from Acacia melanoxylon, assembly GCA_019022615.1. Lineage (NCBI taxonomy): Eukaryota > Viridiplantae > Streptophyta > Magnoliopsida > Fabales > Fabaceae > Acacia > Acacia melanoxylon. The sequence continues at coordinate 1,312,678 of JAFJYJ010000071.1, read as the reverse complement.
AGGTTCATCTACCATATAGTCGCTTTCTTCTCCATGCGCAACGATAGATTGTATTGGCTGAGGTGTACCAGAATAAGCCATATAATGTGACTGATTACTAAGGTGGAGTCCATGAATCGGTATTGGTATCCACATATAACTCAACAAATTGGGACGTAGGGTTTTTGTCGAATGTTTGAACAAAAACATCCACATCCTCATCATCAGATATCTCAAAACCTACATATTTGCAGTTTCCACAAGGAACTCTATCTGTAACTGAAGATATTACCTGATTTTGTTGCAGCTTTAACTTTTGACAGATCTTTTCATTTAAATCTTTAGCAGACATGCCTCGAACAATATACATTGCTCTTTTTTCACCTTCAAAGCTCAATCCTTTTGCACCTATATTTTTAGAACCATTATAATATACAAATGAATGAATATTTGATTCATTTTTTGCTTATATTATATTATGAAAAAGAAGAACAAATTACATATAAAACAAATAACAACAACACAAATTGCAACTGAGCAAAAGAAGAAACACAATGTATATATGGAATTAAAAAAATAAATAAATGAAGAAACAAAATGTGATCAAAACACACAGTCAAAAAACAGATATGCGATAAACAAAACAAACTCCAAGATATAAATACAATGTGATGGAACACTTGAGTGTGAATTCGTAAAGCTTCACCACACATAAATGTCATATATATAGAGAATTATAAACTAGTGGCGTCCCCAATCTCTACGCCACTTTGCTGAATTCTGGCTCAATTCCGGGTACAATTATACAACGTGAATTCCAAATTTCGGGTACAATAATTCCTCTGAACTGGGTCCGATGCCACTGAGTGGAATCTTGACCACTCAGTGGCGCCACGTGTTGTGACGCCACTACAACACATGGCACCATTAGTCAGTGGCATCACAACCTGTGACGCCATTAATGCCATCTAGTCAGATGACGCCATTGACTGCCCTATTTTGGTAAATCTTTTCCCATGTGCTTTAACTGGGTACAAGTTTTAGTAAAAGTTGCTACAATGGTGCTTTTCCCTCGAATTTCTACTTATAAATTTGAGTTGCCTGCTCGAGTTCATCAGTGTAAGCTCGAGTTTGCATAAATATGTACTAACCTGGACTTCAAGTGTGCATATGAAAACACTTGAAAGCTTTCATTGACTCGAGTTAAATACATACAAACTTGAATTTGGAAGTTGCTTTGCCCTTGGCTGCGCTCTCTGTCTCGTTTAAACTCGAGGTTGCTATGTTGAGGCTCGAGTTTCTTTGTCTTGGCAAACAAGGTTGCTCTTTGTCTGAACTAAACTTGAGTGTACCACATGCAGGCTCAAGTTTTGGGTTTCTCCAAAACCAAAGTTTGCTCTCTGCCTTCGGGTTTAATGTTAACAAACTCGAGTTTGCCTCTTTTGACAACAAACTTCAGCAGATTGACAAATTTATTAGACATCCTATATAAATCATAACTAGACACTCCGATGTTTAAGTTAGTAACTAATGATCATAAAAAACATAACTAACATTTTAGGTAAAGATTACTTACAACTCATTGGGATTTACCATTCTCAATTCTCTTCTAATGTTAGTAAATTGTTCCTTTGCTAATGGCTTTGTGAATATATCAGCAAGTTGAAGATGTGTAGGGATGAACAACACTTTGACATCCTTTTTTTGAACATGATCTCTAGTGAAGTGATATGTAACATCAATGTATTTGGTTCTTGTATGTTGGACAAGATTCTTTGCCAAGCTGATTGTGCTAGTGTTGTCACACATAATTGGTATCTCCTAGAGATGTATTCCCAAATCTTGAAGCTATTGTTTGATCCATAAAACTTGGGCACATCAATGTATTCAGCTTCGGTTGATGATAATGAGACCGTAGTTTGCTTCTTGCTAAACCAAGACACTAGTGCACTACCAAGAAACTCACATTGGCCACTTATGCTCTTCTGGTCTATCTTGTATCCGGCATGGTCCGAATCTGAATCACCACAAGATATTCAGCTTGTCCTTTGGGAAACCATAACCCAAGAGTTTTTGTGTCTGCAAGATATCTGAATATCCTCTTCACATATTCAACATTAGACTCCTTTGGGGAAGACTTTTATCTTGTGCATATCTCCACGCTGAATTGGATGTCCGACCGACTTGCTGTCAGATAGAGAAATGATCCAATCATTCCTCTATATCTTGTAATGTTGAAGTCCTTGCCATCCTCATCAACATCCAAAGAAGTGGTTGAACTCATTGGAGTATTAGATCTATTGCATTGGTCCATCCCATACTTCTTCAAGAGATCTTTGAGATATTTGGTCTGAGATATGAAGATGTCATTCTTCTTTTGCTTGATTTGCAGACCTAGGAAATCGTTCAACTCCCCTGTAATATCCCAAATTTTGGACCCTAAAAATTGAAAATAAGCCTAAAATAGGCAGACGACTAGGCCCAGTTTGGGAAGAGTCCCAAGAAGGTCGAGGCATAGGAAACCTTTCTAGGACTAAGTAACTCGGCCATACGGGTCAGTGGACCTTGTATGCATAAGCCATGAAATTAAGGTGCCAGTGAAAATGGGACACAGAAGGTCTATACGGTGTAAATCCGGTGGAAAAGATACCACCCAACTATGTCCTGGGGTATAGGACAATTAGTTGAGCGAAGATATGCTAGTATAAGTAAGTACACAACATTTTCAGGGCAGTTGGGTATGCCCTGCGTTTGTTAGCAGAAATCGGTATTCGTGAAGAAAACCCGGGCTGGATCTCGAGCAAGTACCGATAAAGTAACTTGAATAAAGTAGTGTCATAATGACTAATGATGACATGCTTTTGTGTTGGCCAAATAGAATGGTGACACGTGTCCCTTCATGATTATAAAAGACAAAGAGTAATGATGCTAGTAGGACACGTGGCGTTTTGGGATTGGATGTTTGAATTTTTGGCACCACAAAGTACAAGGTAATTATGAGACATTAAAATATACATTTCTCGCTCCCCAAGAATGTAGAAAAACGTGCAGCCACTGTTACACCCCTACCGGCCTCCCCCTTTCGGGTGGCAAGTTAGAGGGATTCCTCATATTAGTTACCTTTCCTCCATTATTAGGTCCATTTAACATGTATCAGAGTGAGCGCAACAGAGCATTTAACCGGTTTGGACAATCTACTGTACTGGTAAAAGTAAAATAAACAGAAAGTAAAAGTCCCCGAAGGGTTAGTTACAATCATCCAGGTAAAACGTTAAATCATTACAGTCATCCCAAACTATAACAATACAAAAAGCAATAGGGCATTCCTTATTTCTTCATCCCGATGCATCCTGCCCTACCTTTTTCTGTCTCCGCCTGCGACTTCCTCACTCTTGTATCTTTACAATGGTCTGGAGTTCAAAGTTGAACCCCAGAGTAATTGTTAGACTCAAATACAATATGTATGCAGTGCATGCAATGCAAATCACAATTAGGAACTGACATGTATGTTCTGCCTGTGGCACATTTTGCAGGACTGCCTGGTCAAGACAAGCCCCATGATACGTTTCGCGCGCAGGGGCCTCGGTAGTAACCTATAAACACATAGTCATATAGGCCCTACCTACCCCAACAATTCTCGGTACTGCAGCCCACTAGGCACCACAGCCCGATCATACATGCCCTCGGTACTGTAACGAATCCCTAAGGACACGCAGTCCAATAGGTACTACAGCCCGATCTCCTACATCATGATCAACACAACATGCAAAAGTAACATAGAGTATGCGAGTCAACAATTACTACCTGGCACTCCTTTAAATTAGAAAACACTTCTCTTGATACGGTCCACATGAGCTAACACCCTAGTTACAACAAAATACCACACTTTCAATTATGAATACCAACTTTACTTTTAATTCCTATGAGTTTCGCCTATCACAGAATTTCCAGAATCACTGTTCCGACTTGGCCAATTTATCATAAATTCTAGGAAAATCGTATTAACGTGAAATTAGTGGCCATGGAACCCTTAGGATGTCTAGTTTATGGGAAAAATAATTAAAAAATCCATCTGGGTTCATATCCTTTTATTATTCACAAAAACCGAGCTTAAGCCAAGTTTTCCAGAAATCCAGTGTTTTTGTCCCAACTTCCATGATTTTTAGAGAATTCCACAAAAAATCATTTTCATGCGGAAAAAACGCAATTTGAACCATTAAGGTTTCGACTCTCCAGGAAAAATACACCCAGAATACAAAAGTACATATGTTTTGGCGTGGGGTCACTTTTACACCGTCTGCCCAGATTCGCCCCTGATACATATGTACCGCCTTTAGAAATTTTTATCTCCTTGTTTAGAAATCCAAATCTTACTAAATTATACATCAAGATGGACCTTAGGATGTGTAATTTCTACCATAAACATTTCGGATTAAAAAGGCATCGTTTACTATTTTTAAGACCGGGTTGAAGACATACGCCAGAAATTCCCAAATTTGAAACTAAGCTTGGTTTAAGGGGTTTTCGGTGTTTTCAACTTCGGAAGCTTAAGCCATGACTATACCCTACAAAAAATCATGTTCTAAACACTTTGGAACCATCAAAATCTATAAAATCAGACCCTATCAACAAGCTCTAACCAGGTGCACGAAAATACTTAACAAGAACTCAAGGAGATGGAGTTTTCGGGTTACCTCAAAATCGGCAAATCGGTGGATACTCTTGGGACTTTGGGACCTTGATCCTTGGTTGTGGTAGCTGCTGAACTCTCTCTTTCTGCCCTCTAGAATTTTTGCCCCTTTAGGGGTGAAAATGAAGAGTTAAACTCCTTTTTATAAAGGTGGAAGTGGCCCAATAAATTTTGGAATTAACCGGTGTAAATTCTAGCTGGTAGGGAGTAGTTTTGATCTATAAATTTGAATTTCTCCCCAAGTGGCGCAGCCTCCTCCATAAAAATGCTGGTCCTTATCTGCTTTTGGGGAGAATTACATGTTTGGCCCAAAACTTTCAGAAATTGCGATTTTGGCCCGGAACTTTTTTATAATTGCCAACTTTTCCCCATCTTTTCACCTGCCCAAAAGGGCCTCTATGGCGCCATGTGGGCCCAATATTCAGCCCAAATAAATTTTTACCTCTTTTTTCCCATTTTGCCCCTGTTCTCCTGATGTGGGACCCGCGGTTTGACTTATGTACTGATTTTTCTTTTCTTTCTTCCCAAGTAAATCTAGAGGATTCCAGGGGCTTCTGGGGTGTTGACACATGGCGCCTCACTCCTCCAAGAGTTCTGGATATTTTCTACACTTTTTTGGGAAAACTACCTACTTTGGCCCGGAATTTATGGAAATTACCGATTTTGGCCCGGGATCCATTAACTCCCCTGACTTTTTCCCCAAGCCTTCTAGACCTTTCCCAAACCTAAATGGCGCCTCCTAGGCCCCACAAATCAAATCCTCTGGTCTTTATTCCATTCTTCCCTATTTTATCTGATATATTCCCTTTTGCCCAGGATTTCGGGGCCCGATTGACTTTTTGTTGACCTTTCTCTTTCTTGCTCTCCAAGTCATTAAGGGATCTGGGTGGCGCCACTTTGGGCCCACCAAATCAGTCTTCCCCATTTCCTCTTGATCTTTTCATTTTGACATGACCGATTGAAATACATGTAATTATGACACTTTAAAGGACATTAATGGCACATCTAAAGGGCAGATTTTGTGGGTCCCACTGGTTGGAAGAAGTGCAGTGCAAAATGACCGTTTTACCCCTGGACCTAAAACCTACACCTAACAACACCAAAAACCACCATCAAGGGCAATTGTGGAAATTCACTTTTGGGCAGATTTGAGGTGCCATTTTCCAGCCAAGAACTCTCTAGAATCCTTGAGAATTTAGTAAATAAATTATAATTAAATCCGAAGAATTTTTCTGACCGTTGGATCGTGATCAAAGTTGGACAAGGGCCCCACCCTTGGAGTCTATATAAGGGCACGTCCTCCCCTCATTACCACCTGATCAAGGTGTGTGAGGAGGGTGCCTAGCTGAAGCTCTTGGTTTGGGGAGTAAAGGAAGTCATACGCAACCAAAATTCCAAGGTAAGTGCCGAACCGACAACTCAGTGATTCTTGCTTCTGCCCTATAGTGTTTTTCGTGGAGTTGCTGTAGGATTTTGGTATTTTTGAGGTCTCCATTGTTCCTTTCGAATTGATGTAACTCCTCTTGCATTGCTATCACCCAATCATTGTCTGAAAGGGCTTCGTCAATTTTAGAGGGTTCAATGTGAGAGATGAATGCAGAAAATGTTACTTCATTCAAGGTGCTATTTCTAGTTCTAACCCCTTCATTCACATCACCTATAACTTGATCCAAGGGATGATTCCGATGAATCTCCAAGCTCTAGGTTGTGAATGAGAATCATTTTCGAGGAATTTTCAAAAACATCTTCGAAATTCTCAAGAGAAGCGGGGGTGGTTTTTGAAAAGAATTTATTTCTATAACCATTTTCTTCCTCATCATCCAAAGATTTTTCAGATTTGGCTTCACTAAACACAACATGAATAGACTCTTCGACAGTATGAGTGCGAGTATTGAAAATCCTATATGCTTTACTTCTATTCGAATAACCGAGAAATATACCTTCATCAGATTTTGAGTCAAACTTACCCAAGTTATCCTTACCATTATTGTGCACAAAGCACTTACATCCAAAGATGTGTAGATGACTAAGGTTTGGTTTTCTTCCCTATATAGCTCATAAGGTGTCTTCGAAGTTTCTTCCGGATGTATGCGCGGTTTGAAATGTAGCATGCCGTGCTCATTGCATCCGCCCGAAGACTTGAGAAGTTTGATTTTCATTAAGCATTGCTCTAGCCATTTCAGTGAGAACTCGATTCTTCCTCTCTACAACGCCATTTTGTTGAGGAGTTCGAGGAGCAGAGAAGTTGTGGTCTATTCCATGAGCTCCACAAAATTCCTCAAACGCATGGTTATCGAATTCTCCTCCATGATCAGTCCTTAGTCCTGAAATAGAGATACCTTTCTCATTTTGGACCTTTTTGGCAAACACAACAAACTGATCAAAGGTTTCATCTTTTGATGATAAGAATATAGTCCAAAGCAAAATCTTGAGAAATCATCAACAATAACTAAAGTATAGAGGTTTCCACCAAGGCTTCTCACTCTAGCGAGCCCAACTAAATCCATGTGAAGTAGTTGAAGATGCACATTTAGATGAAATTTCATTTTTGGATTTGAAAGATGATTTAGTCTCTTTTTCCTTTCGACATGCATCGCATATCATATCATTTTTGAATTTTAGTTTTGGTAAGCCAATGACCAAATCCTTTTTCTCGTAACTTGTCAAGTTGAAACATATTGACATGAGCTAAACGCTTGTGCCAAAGCCAACTTTCTTCCAAGTTACCGATAAAACAATTTTCGAAGAAAGTTTATTGAAATTGTTAGAGAGGTTTAGAGTATAACAGTTACCATCTCTGGGGGCCCTAAATAAGGCTTTTGATTTGAGGTTGACCAAGGGTAGATCATCTTTGCTAACAATCAGGCACTCTTTTGAATCGAAGATGACAAGGTTGCCTTTGTCTGTACTCTGGCTCACACTGAGTAGATTATGACACAAGCCTTCAACAAGATAGACATCCTTGACTTGTGGTCCATTATTGTTGCCAACTTCACCAATACCAGCAATCCTTCCGGATTGATTTCCACCAAATGTCACAGTGCCACCAGTTTTGGTCTTGAGAGTAGAAAATTTTGTATGATCACCCGTCATGTGTCTAGAGCATCCACTATCAATATACCACTTATTGGATTTTGATGCTCTCAGACAGACCTGCAAAACACAAGATATCATGTTTTAGGTACCCATCTTTTCTTGGGTCCTTTCGGGTTAGATTGCGATTCGAGAACCTTATAGGATCCCTTAGGCACCCATTGGTAATTACCTATAGGTTTATTCTTCCTTTCCTTTTTATGAAAACAGGAAGAAGTAGTATGACCATTTCGGTTACAATAATTACAATGAGCAAAAGGATTTGATGCATGAACAGATTTTCTGAAATAATTCATATAAAATTTTTCACCAAATTTCTTTTTGCCTTTCTTCTTATCAAAATCAGGCTTATAACCAATTCCTGATTTGTCATTTGTGAATCTTTGCTGATTCAAAATCACGTTGAGCATTTCACTTCCTCTAGTGAATTTCTCAAGTGCTTTTGTAAGATGTTCATTCTTTTTCTCTAAATCTATACAATCTTCACAAATGACATTTCCAGAGAGATTGTTGACTTGCATTTCAAGAGTAATATTTTTCTTTTTCAAAGCTATGTATTTTTCTCAAGTTTTTCAAACTCGGATTGCACAAGATTATATTCGAGAAAATAGTTCATCATATGATGGTGGAGATCATATACCTCGGTGTTATTTTCGTCTGCTCCTCTCTTCTTGAGCAACTAGGCATATGTTGGCTTTTTCTTCATCCTCTGCTTCATCTTCGTCGGATGAGCTATCACCCCATATTGCTGACACATAGGCTTTCTTCTTGAAGTTGTTGAACTTCTTTTTCTCTTTGTTCTTCAGCAGGGGGCATTCAGACTTGATGTGGCCGGGTCTTTCACATTCGTAGCATATGATTGGCTTCTTGGTTTCGATCTTTGGAGCTTCCTTGTGGAACTTCTTGTATTCTTGATCCTTCTTATAGAATTTTTTGAACCTTCGAACTATCATGCCCAGCTCTTCATCCTTATCTATTTCTTCATCATCATTTGTCTCTTTTGTTTCTTTGACAGCCTTGAGAGCTATGCCTTTACCCTTACTATGGATTTCATCAAGTCCTTTCCTGAACTTGATCTTACCTTCATACTCTGATAGACTACCAAACAAGGCTGCTACCGATTGCATTGACGCGCCATGAGCCTCTTCGATGGCAGTGACCTTAGCTTCCCATTCCTTGCTGAGAATATTCAAGACCTTTCTGACTTGAACTGGTTCGTCGTAGAACTTTCCCAATGCAGCAAGTTGATTAATTAAGTGAGTGAATCTGAGTTGGAACTCACCAATTGATTCTCCTGACTTCATACGAAGAAGATCGTATTCAGTCATGAGGGTGTTCACTCTATTTTCTTTGACTTCTGTGGTTCCTTCGTGAGCTACCTCCAATGCATCCCACATTTCTTTTGCGGTGGTCTTTGAGCATACTCTAAAGTATTCATTATGACTTAGAGCACTCTGGAGCATGAGGATTGCTTTGCTGTTCAGAACAACCAGCTTCTTGTCATTCTCATCGTATTCCTCTTCAAGCTTCGGGATTCTTACTCCATCTTCAGTGGTTGTCGGAACGTAGTTTCCTCTTTCAAATACTCTCCAGAGGCCAAACTCAGAGGCCATCACAAAGACTTTAAATTTTCCTTTCCAAAAGGAATAATGCTCTCCAGTAAATCCAGGTGGTCGGTTGATTGAGGCCCCGTCAGGTAAGATTCCTTCCATACTGATCCTTCTCGAGATGTTAGTCTCTTTAGAGAAGACCAGGCTCTGATACCAAATGAAAGACGGAATATCACCAAGAGGGGGGGTGAATTAGGGATATTAAAAATTTTCTCGCGTAAATACTCTGTTAGCTGAATGTGAAACAGGGATAAATAGAGTAAGGGTAAGAGAGATTGAACACGATGAATTTATACTGGTTCGGTCCAAATCCTTGACCTACGTCCAGTCCCCAGACTCTCCGGGATTTCACTAATCCAAATGATTACACACTCTGTAACTCACTGAGTAATTCTCTCTCTAGAACTTACTCCCCCTTACAAGTTGTAATCAAATATCCCAATCCCAAAGTCCCAATACTTTGAGATTCTTACAAGAAGTATAATCAATGATGAACTCTCTAAAAGAGTAGATTAATAAACACTGAAGTATGATATATCGGAAGATATTCTCTCTGTAAGTCGAAACACAAAGTATTCTTAATTGCTAATTGAATGCACATCGTTTCGGTAGATGGAGACTTGAATGCTTCATCTATTTATAGGCTGGTAGCATTGATGACCGTTGGGAGGAATTAATGAGCCGTTGTGAGTAATCAATATGTCCGTTGTAAAACACTTGCTTTATTTCCTCGTACGCTTCGACATTCGTCCGTGCTTTGACATTCGACCGTTTATTCTTCGTTGACATTCCTTATTCAAATTGTCCGTTAAGACACATTCTGAATTTTGCATAGGGTGTAGCCGGAATGCTTTTTGCTTGCTTAGAAGGTTTCTTGCCAGAATGGTGAATGTGTTTACTTTGCATTTAATGCTTCTGACAAACCAAAGTGCTTTATCTTAATCAGATGGTAATTTGTACTTTGATGATCTGAAACTCATTAAAACACTGGTTAAAAGCATTTGGTAAACTTAATAAACAGTAAACATAAGTAATAAGGTAAATATCATCATCAGAGAAGTTACGCAGACGAAACTTGAGAACAGGGATGATATTACTCGGGCAGAGTATTAGCTTGTTCGGGCAAGCTCTTTGTATCATAGTGTAAAAATACTTCCTTTTCGCTAATGCTCGGGCAAGCTTTTTCGTTGCTTGCAGATGATGCTCGAGCATGGTGATATCTATGCATGCTCGGGCAAGCTCTTCAAAGGGATGGAAATAATGTCTTCCAAGCGATGTTGCTCGAGCAAGACTTACTTCTTGCTCGGGCAAGGTCCAGAGTAGACTTATCTTTCAGAGAGCATTTAACGTTGCTCGGGCAACCTTTTGTTCTTGCTCGGGCATATGCTCGAGCATCTTTGGTTTTCGTGCTCGGGCAAGGTTCGAGTAGAGGAAAGAAAGCTTCAAGTTGATTGTTGCTCGGGCAAGCTCTTTTCTTGCTCGGGCAAAGTGAAGGCGAGTTGAATCCAAGTATAGCGTCGAAGTTTCTCGGGCACTCTTTTTCTTATGCTCGGGAAGGTGCTCGGACAAGCCAATTTCCAGTGCTCGGGCAAAAGGTTATGCAATTAGATCTTTGCTTCTGTTTCAATCTTGCTCGGGCACACCAAGTAACTTGCTCAGGCAAGGTGCTGCTTTCAGCGTTTTCTGGAGGTTGCTCGGGCAGGTGGCCAATGCTTCCCCTTCTCTCAACATCCGATGTTGCTCGGGTAAGGTCATAACCTTGCTCGGGCAAGCTATACTTTCAGGCCTTTTCAGAGGGGTGCTCGGGCAAGTGTTTGTGTTTTCCTTAGTTCTTTAGTGAACCCGTTGTTGCTCGAGCAACCTTCTCACCTTGCTCGGGCAAGGTCATGCTTTCGCCTATTTTCAGGGAGTGCTCGGGCATGATCCTCTATGCTTTCCTTCTGCTTTTCACTGAATCCCGATGTTGCTCGAGCAAGCTTACCATCTTGCTCGGGCAAGGTCATTTTGAAATCAAAAATACTTAATTCAATACTTTGAAATTGTAATCATCAAAATCCAGGAATTAACAGTTTTTTGTACTTCTATATTGGGGATGACTATATGATCTACACTCATTGTTTTGTACTTATTTTGGACGGTTGTACCCTTAACCCTATGGGGATTACTTTATGTTTTTGTACGTGCATTTACCAATATATATTGTAAGTTGTCCAAACCGATCATATCCTCTGCTGTGCACACTCTATGATTTGATTTTAAGTGATTGGTTAACAAAGGAAACGTGATAAGCAAGAAAGAATCCCTCTAACCCGCCACCCAAAAGGGCGAGGCCAGTAGGGGTGTAACATCCCCTATCATTGACATCTCGAATTCTCCCTGCATTATCTTAGAGAATTCTTCACACAAAGCATCATTAGTAGAACCAAATATAATATCATCAACATATATTTGAACGATTAACAAATCATTACATCTGTTGCATTTTATGAAGAGAGTTGTATCTACTTTGCCTCTAACAAATCCTTGATCAATAAGAAATTTGCTAAGTCTCTCATACCAAGCTCTAGAAGCTTGCTTTAGACCATACAAACCTTTCTTTAAACGAAAGACATGATCCGGATGATGATTATCCTCAAATCCAGGAGGTTGTTCAACATAAACTTCCTCTTAAATAAAACCATTTAAAAATGAAGATTTCATATCCATTTGATCAATGTTTTAGCAAGCATTTTCACAATTATTTTCAACTTCAAGTTCTATTTGCAAAGGTTTTTCAGGATTTACTAAAACAGAAGAAGTTTTCGAAATAGACTGATTTTGAATAGGAAGATCATCATCATCCAAGGATTTGTCAGATTTGGCTTCACAGAATACAACATGCATTGACTCTTCTACAACACGAGTACGAATGTTAAATATTTTATATGCCTTACTCCTATTAGAATAACCAAGAAAGATACCTTCATCCGATTTAGGATCGAACTTTCCTAAGTTCTCCTTACTGTTATTATGCACAAAGCATTTGTAGCCAAATATATGCAAGTGTGCAAGGTTAGGCTTTCTTCCTCTGTACAGTTCATAAGGAGTCTTATGAAGCTTCTTCCGTAGATATGCTTGATTTGAGATGTAGCAAGCGGTGCTCATGGCATCAGCCCAAAATACTTGGGAAGTTCGGTTCTCGTTCAGCATTGTTCTTGCCATCTCGGTGAGGACTCGGTTTTTCCTTTCTACAACACCATTTTCTTAGGAGTCCTTGGGGCTGAAAAATTGTGATCAATTCCCATCTCATAACATAATTCTCCAAAAGCATGATTTTCGAACTCACCACTATGATCAGTACAAATTCATGTGATAGAGAAACCTTTCTCGTTCTAGACCTTCTTGGCAAAGGTAACAAACTCATCAAATATTTCATCTTTAGAAGATAGAAATATAGTCCAAGCAAATACAAAAATTATCAACTATAACCAAAGTGTAAAGATTGCCACCAAGGCTTTTCACTCTAAACGGTCCAATTATATCCATATGAAGTAGTTGGAGAGGTCTATTAGTTCAAATTTCATTTTTAGATTTGAATGATGATTTGGTTTGTTTACCCTTTTGACAAGCATCACAAATCATATCATTTTTAAAATTAAGTTTTGGTAAACCAATAACCAAATCCTTTTTCAACAACTTATCAAGTTGGAACATATTGACAAGAGCTAAACGCTTGTGCCACAACCAACTTTCATCCAAGTTACGAATAAAACAATTTTCAGAAACATAGCTATTGATAGGAAGATTAAGGTATAGCAATTACCTTCTTTAGAAGCCATGAATAAGGCTTTAGACTTAATATTGTCTAAGGGCGAATCATCCTAGTTCACAATCAAGCATTCCTCAGAATTGAAGATAACTTGGTTACTGTTGGTCAATTTCCTTGATGAAAAGTGAACCAGTCGAACAAGTAATAATGAGTAAGTATAGTATTGTCCCATAGAGACTGAGATACCAATGATGATACTAATTTACAGAAACAGTCATGTGTAAAAAGAAAAAAAATTATAATTGGTTTGGGTGTTTTTTTGATTATAACTATTAAATAGAGAATTAAACTAATGATCGTAGTCGTAAGAAGATATCAGTTAAAAGATAAGCTGAGCTCAGATTTCATCCAAGCATATCATTACCCCAGTTTGCCTTGACGCATTGCTATAGCAATTATGCTGCATAGCTTTCGCAATGCTACAGCATAGCCGCCTTTTACAATGTTATTCCCTTAACCAACCATTATGCTATACAGAAGCTTTCGCGTCCTGTAAGTACAACCTTAGCTATACTTCTCCCATATGCCTATGGCGATTTTCTAGTTCAGATTATCATTCCAAATCAAGTTAGTTCATGACTGATGGAAAACACAAAATAGAGTAGCATAAAACAACCCATGGAAATAAAATAAACGAAAGAAACAAAGAAACTCGTCGGAAAGGTTGATGGTGTAAGAGGCATCCTGTCAAGAATGGCTCCACGTCTTCTACGATCCGACTTGATCCAGGGAAGAGTTGGGTCTGGTCTACTATCCTCTAGATCGGTATTCTCTCTCGTTCCTTTTGTGTGAGTTCAGTCAGATTGGAATTGTATTGAATGCTTTTTCTCTTATGACTTCGACGACTCCTTTAGGTTTAGTCGCGCTTTCCTTTTATAGTTAGGTCTTCTTGCGTCGTACGTCCAGTGAGTTGGACCTTCCAAATCTGTTAGGTCCAAATTCCTAGATTCGGTTGATTGATCCTTCTTTTAATACCGCAGGATTCTTCAAATCTTTCTCTCGATTCTCCACATCTTCTAGATTCAGCTTTAGTCAACTCAACCGCCATTTAACGTCCGAGTAGATGACCTATCTTAATTTCCTGAAAAACTCGCGAGGAAAGGTTAGAGTAAGGTAGCGCATAATTCTGCATCACTAATGATGCTACAGCATAGCGGTCACATTGTATTGCTGGCACAAGTGTGAGCATACGATATGCTATAGCATTGTATGAGCTTCATTATGCGCTTTAACAGCAAACCATAAAGTGGTCCTTTTCTTATGCACATGAGCAAGATAATAATATGAATGTAACATTTTGTAGGACCCACCCTCTATTTCCCTATGTGCATGAATTCTTAGACATTCTATCAGATAGCACACAATAAAGAGCATATTCAACATTCAAAACAGTCAAAACACATAGGAAAAACATGGCACAAATATGACTCATCACATCCCTAGCCATTGGCCTGTCTGATTCTTATCCAAAGACAATTGACTTCAATGGGTTTAAATCATATTCCCTGATTTCTATTCATATCACTATCAGCAATGCACAGTTTCATATAGGTTCATTGGAGCTTTCCACTGGCATCACCATTTTAATTTAACTGCATAGCATACTCCTCATCCTAATCATACTCAACAAAGAAAATGTATAGCATTGTCCTTATTGAAAAACAGGAATATCACCTAAGAGAGAGGTGAATTGGGTGATTTAAAAACTTTTCAAATATCTCTGGAAAAAACTCACAAAATAGAGTATAACAAAGTAGAAAGAGAGATATATTAACACAAGAGATTTATAATGGTTTGGTCTAAACTCTTGACCTACGTTCGATCCCCAGACTCTCCGGGTATTTAACTATTTCTTCAAATAATTACACGCTTTGTATTGAAGTAATCCTCTCACTAGGATTCACTCTCCCTTACAAGCTGTAATCAATAACCCAATCTCAAAGTCCCACTACCTTGAGATTTTTACGAAGATATTTTATCAGATGTATAACTCTCTAAAAGAGCAGATTGATAAACATTGAAGATTATAAATATTTGAAGATATTACACAAATGAATGAAATAGTAAATGCGTATTAATCATTTTAGCGTTTGTGTTTCTGGTGGTTGAATCATATTGAATGCTTCTGCTTATATTTGGTGAGGCAAATTAATGACCGTTGGAAGCTTTCAATGACCTGTTGAGAGTATTGAATGTAATCGTTAGACATGAACTTCGTCCGTTACTCAAGGCTTCGATTCTGCAAATAAGCGCCATCTTTCGCCACATTGACATTCCTTCTGTTCTTCCTGTTGGATGATCTGGCGTTCAAATAGGGAAAGAAACCATTGATGCCTTTGGTATGTTCAGAGATTTATTGTCCAAAATTGTGCTTTGTTTTCTAGAGTTGCACATAATGCAACTGACGTAATCAATGCTTTTTGACTAATCTTCAGTTAATTCATCATCTAATCATTTGAAACTCATTAACAAACTGATTAAACATAGTTAGGAACAATCATGAGTAATGATAAGAAGTAATCAAATCATAAGCAAAGATTTAAGATTTACGAATGCGGTGATTTGCAAAATGGAGATACTTTAGCTCGAGTTAAATTTCAACGAAACTCGAGGCCATGACTCGAGTCAACCATTCTATGCTCGAGTCACAAGTTCATCTTCTTTGAAAATAAGTTTGAAGATAAATGAAGATGTCTCTATAAGACTTTAGCTTGAGTCTTCAATGTTTTGTTGGGATCCGTACACGCAGCGGAATTAAAAAAAAAACTTTACGAATCCCTTCTGAGGATCGCTCAACCACGTTTAAATCAAGGTTATAAGAATCCGAATCATACCTACGGCAAACTGGTCCGTGTCTCGTTCTATTTGAACTAGTGGGCTACCTTCTCGATCAACCAGGAGCAGACTCTACAAATCTTCTCCCTCTACCGGTATCCATACGAACAGCCTTCGAACACAGATGGCAGCGTGCTAGCGCCTTCAGTATTCTTGCGTCTCTACTTTTTCTCTCTAGGGTTTCTCGCGGCTTTTCTAATTCATCCGTCTCCTTAATATGACTAGATCAATATCTATTTATAGGGTTTCTAAAACCCTAATAAGCCATATTAAAATATTCAAAATTAATCCAATCAATTTTGAAATTCGAATTTCAATTAAAATAATATATTAATTAAATCTATCAAATAGATCTAATCTAATATATTTATTTCATCTGAATTATAAGCCTACATATTTAATTTATCTTTATAAATTAAATATAAGATATGATATCTTTTTATTTAATTAAATATCGATACTATATCTCAATTTAATTAATCTCGAGATACTATATCTTTATTCGAAAATTATATCTCGAGATACAATATCTCTATTTGTTTTAGATATTTAATTTATCAAATAAATTAAATACAAAAAAAAAATATATATAATAATATTATAATCTCTATTAAATAATAATATTATATTTAATTTCGAATTTAATAATATAAATATATATATATATCTATCCTAGATTAAATGTTTTATTCATTAAATCTTAGACATATCTAAGATTTAATGAATCTAGACACTTTTGCTCGTGTTGGGCTATTCTTGTGTGCGACCCTACAGGCCCACATGAGATTGGTAGCGGGCCAATATTGTACCAGCCCACAAGTCGCAAGCGGCCTCTAGCACGACATTGCGACTACCCAATTCATATGGTGATCGATGATACGATACAACCTATTGTACAACCATATCACGTCCCTTTTGTCACGCGATAATTTGGTCAAGGATGAGGCATAGATAATGTCAACTTCCTGTTCTTGACCACTACTTTCTCGATTCTTGAGTAGTCTGATAATTGAAATGGAAACTCCTTTCCATCGTAGTATGACCATACATTTCTCAGACGCACTCATCGAGGGGCTCAGTATTATCTCTCTACAAATGTGAGGGACAAATTTGATCTTGACCACTTACATTCCTCTGCATGAGAACCACTGATCCCGATCCAAGCCTTTATCATCACCCGGTCAAAGGTGACTTTTGACTAGGTCAAAGAGCAACGACTCATCATGTAGGAATCCATGATGATCTTAGGTCAAAGGCGTTGTGACGCGGTTATACATGAAAAAAACATATGACTTAATCCATGCAGCTTTCTCATAGTGGGTCGGTCCAGCACCTTATACTCTTACAAGTGCCCATGACTTTGATTCGTATCTCCATACCTCATCAAAGTCATACGGTCTTATTTCATCTTCGCTCCCACGTAGATGACCGAGGCCGAGGACATTTAGGATAATCTATAAGATATATCCAGGGATACAGTTATCACTATAAACATGCAAATTAAATGATAACTAAATGGAGATGACTTGCCCCTAGGGCATAATTTCCAACATGTTTACCTCGAGTTCATAACTCAAGTCACATATTTCTAATCGAGGCAAGTATCATTTTCACAATAGGTTTCTGAGATTCCTTTCGAAAAAGATTTGAACATCGACCTTGCTCAAGTCATTAAATGATGGCTCGAGTTATCAAAATACATTTCGAATATAACGTTCAAATCCATGGTCGAGTCAAGGAACATTGGCTCGAGTCACAACATTTGAATTTTGAAAATAGATTTAAGTTCACAAGATTCAACTCAAGGCACAGAGCACAAGCTCGAGGCAACATCATTTCTTAAAATATTAGTTATGAGTGTCACATAAGCATGTGAGACATGTAGCTTGTAAAATAAGACACGAATATGGGCAATTTAGTCAATTGCTATGAAATACACATAATTATGTGTTTATGTCATAAGGATGAGTCATAAGCTTCTTCAATAAGCCTCAAATTCGTGCAAAGCAAGGAGGAGAGAGAAAAGTCAACAAAACTTGCAAAATAAGCCAAGTTAAGAGGATATTTTGTAAGGGCACTTTGGTCATTTGATTTGAGATAATTTTAAGTGTCTTCTTGACATATTTTAAGACATTTTGCACTCCCTTTTGCATGAGTATTTTGACCAAGAGCTCAAGGGCCATAGAAATTAAAGCGTCAGTGCAGAAGGGCACAAAACACTTATACGGTGTTAATCAGTTGGTACAAATTCCATTTAGCTATGTCCTAAGGTATGAGACAATTAGTTGAGCAAAAGTGTGCTAAAATAGATATGCACATGACATTTCCTGGACTGATGAGGGTCCCTGCGTTTTTGAGAAAATAAGAAGGAGGAAGAGGAAGAGACCATGCAAAAAATCACATGATAAAAATAAAAGTCAACTGTAATTATGATTAGAAAGACATGTGGCATTCCAAAGAGTAAGGGTTGACTTTTGAAAGGAAAAAGTACAATGTAATGATGAGATTTTAAACAGTCAACTCCTTGATCATTAAGGATAAAATTTCAACCACACAAAATCAAAGGAAAGAAGCAGTTGATTCAACCTACATACAAGCCTAATCACAAGGTCTAAGGCTTACATAAAAATTAACCGATAAAAGGGAACCAACATAGACCAATTAGAGACTTCTTTTTGAATCAAATGGAACAAATATTAGGCTGCCTAAGAAGTATAAATGGTATCACACACAGGGGATTGGCCAAAGAAAAAGATCTGAAAAACTTGAATAAAAAGTAAAGAAGAAACAAGCTATTAACCACCGATGTACCCTATCGACCATTGGACAAAAGGGTGACTTGGATAATTCACATAAAAGCACATGTGGAATAAATAAGAATCTGATTTACATGGTTCAGATTGCGCCTCAGGAGAAAAGTCTAGAAGTTCTTGGAGAAAAAGGCAAGGGAAAACATGCAAAAACCCTAGGTACACCCTTTGGACCATTGGACAAAAGAGTGCATGGATAATTCAGGTAATTAAAACACATGGAGATTACCTAAAAATTTGATTTCATGGTCTGACATTGTTCCACATGTGCAGCTAGAACAATCTAGAATTTACTTGGAGATTAAGCAAGAAACCCTAATGCAATCTATTAACCAGTGGACAATACATGCATCAGATATTTCAATAAACCCCTGAGGTTTATTTAAGGACATTCCTGCCCCTTTTCTTGGCTGTATGAGGCATGTTCAAGAGGTGCCAAGGAGGGTCCAGCCAAGCTGAAACACCAGAAAGAAGAAGGAGAGACACCGATCAAAGCTCAAGATCAAGGTATGTTCAAAACTAGCTTTTATCACTTAGAATTTTGGAGTTTCGTCCAGCTGGTGTAAACATGGTTTTTTGGTGTGGTTTTGATGATTTTAAGGGTCCCATTGAGTTTAAAATGAAATTTTTCATGAGAATGAGTTAAGATCATGATCTACGAACCCGAAAACCCTGAATCTTAAGAAAAGAAGCAAGCTGCCAGATTCTGAAAATTCTGGGCAGCGGCGCTTGCGAAATGGTTTTTAAATAATAAATAAATTCCGATGGCCATGAAATTTTATATTCTTACAGTAGACATCTGGGGCTTCATTTTGATATATGTTTTGATGACGTTTTGAGTTTCCTAGTAGGAGAAATTAATTTTTGAAAACAATCCAGCAGACTGGATTTCTTCACTGTCCAGCGAGCCAAGATTTAGCCACGTGAAAGAATATGAACCTTTTGGTCTCTGAAAGTATTTTTATCACACGCTAGACATCTTAAGGGTTTGATAGCCTCTAGATTCACATCAATCGGGTTTTTGTATAATTGATTAAAAATGTTTGAAGTTGAAGCATGATTTCTGGAATGATTTTAGGGTAGTTGGGTTAGCGGCCCGGCTACTGTATTGTTCCTAGTGCTAAGGATTTTCTAGGGCTTGCCTTGTTAGGCGGCTCAACAGTTATGAGGATTCTGGGGCTTGCCTTGGTAAGGCATCTCAACGGTATGTTGTTACATGTTACTGTGGCTGTGATTGTGATTCTGAATGCATATATGATATGTTTTGCCATTGTGATTGTGATTTCTTAGTTGTGGTTTGCATGCATGACTGCACACATATGGTATTTGAGTTTAACGGTTATTTTGGGCTTCAATTTTGAACTCCAGACTATTCTGTAGACATAGGTGACAGACACTGAGCTGTTCAGGAGTTGAAAGGTAAGTGCATGAAATGGAAGATTGAAGAAATAGGGAATGCCCTGTCACGTTTTGTATAACTGTATGAGTTCAATTACTGCTCGGTATTTACTTTTGGATGACTATTGTTGGTCAAATTCCTTGATGGTAGGTGAACCAGTCGAACAAGTAATAAAGAATAAGTAGAGTATCGAATTCCTTGATGGTAAGTGAAAATCAGGATTAGTTGTGCTTAACAAGAAAATAAAATATGGTTGGTTTGGGAGTTTTTATAGTTATACTAATAAACAGGAAATTAACCAAATGATCGTAGTTGTAAGAAGATATCAGTAAAAGATAGGCTGAGCTCAGAATCCTTCCTAAGCATGACACCCCCCTAGTTGCCTATATGCATTGCTATAGCATTCATGCTGCACAGCTCTCGCAAATGCTATAGCATAAACACCTTTTACAATGTTATTCAGTTAACCCATCACTCTAACCTACCAAAGCTCTCGCGTTCGATACGTACAATCCTAACTTTACTTCTCTCATATGTCTATGGCGATTTTCTAGTTAGATTTTCATTACAAATCAAGGAGTTATGGTTATGAGCGGTAGACCCATTCCTGAAGCCTACAATAATAGGTCAAGCCTTGCACCAGTCTGCCTAGCAATCACTGTTTCTCATATGTCTAACCCCGACTCCCTCTCAGTAAGCCAAGACCACTGATCTAGCCCTTAGCTCTTGCTAATCGACAAGAAATTAAATCATTGATAAGCAAACTAAATGTATTGGATTAAAAACTAGCAACTGGGTTCATTCAAACTTAGGAAATCATCCTCGCTTAGCCACAGGAGATTTAGTTCATGACTGACGAGGGAATCACTAAACAGATCACTACAGTTTAGCCCATGACAAAAAGATTAACTAAAATCAAATAAAGAAGAAAAACAGAAAGCTTGATGGAGGTTCCGACGGCGTAGAAGAAGCCCTATCACGTCATGACTCCACGTCTTCTTATCTCCGCCTCACTGCAAGGAAGGATGATGGGTTCTCTTGGAGTTCTTGTGCCTCGTAACTTCTATCACTCTTCTCTCGAGTCTGGCCGTGTGGGATTAGTTTTTGACTCTCGACGAATTCTGACTACCTTTAGGGTTGGCTGTTGCTTCCTTTTATAATCCGGTCTACTTGCGGCGTATGTCCAGCGAACTGGGCCTTTCCAAATTTGTCGAGGTCCAATCGTAATCTCCCTTTCAAATCTCGATAGATTGATTATGATGATCCTACGAGATTTTTCAAATCTTACTTTCAATCCTCCGCATCTTCTATTCCAATATGTCAGCAATCTAACCATTGTTCTCTTCCACTTAACGACCTGCACTATATTTCCTGAAACAACCTTGACAAAAGATCAGAACAAATTCCGCATAGCATAGCATCACTTACTCTGCTATAGCTTCAGGGATGCATTGTATTGCACTCCGATGAAGTTGTCCTGATGCTATAGCATTGTATCGGCTATGTTATGCACCTTTTTCATAAAACCTCAAAATTTATTCTCTTTTCAGCGCATGTATAGGATAAATGTGAGATTTATCCTTAGGTTCCCTATACAATGAATTAATGCCTTTTTGCTTAGATTAAATGCAGTTACGCTCATATTCACCATACAATACAGTCATATAATATAGGAAAAACATAGCACAAATAGCACTCATCAACTATACCCTTAACTCTACGGGGACTACTTTATGTTTATTGTTCGTACCTTTACCAATATATTGTAGTTGTCCAAAATCGGTCATATGCTCTACCGCGCACACTCTGATATATATTAAAAGGGATTAATTAACAAAGGAAAGGTAATAAGTAAAAAATATCCCTCTAACCCGCCACCTGAAAGGGCGAGGCTGGTAGGGGTGTAAGAATTAACAGCAAGCATTTGAAGGACTCTAGCATCGATTCAATAACTGTTGAACGAATTAAGGATATGCTGGACGAATTTAATCCTTTTGTGAAACAGTACCGTATGAAAGGCTCAATGGTTAGTAGGCCTCATCCTCATGAGTTTAAGCTATGTTTGATTTGTAACAGACAACATGATGGACGAACACATAACTTGCCTACCGCTTCAGAAGTTGCAATATTGATCATGGCAGATATTAATATCAATTTTCAGCAAAGGGACATTATTGTTGAGGAGTTGTCTGGTACACCTAAAAGGATGCATGAGTTACATCCATCATATCTTCCATTGCAGTAACCTCTTTTATTTCCTAGGGGAGAGGATGGTTACAGGGAAGATATAAACCATTTTATTGATGATACCTTTTCTATTAAAACAAAGAAAATAGTTAATATGAGAGAATACTTTGTATATAAGTTGATGACTGGAGATGATGAGGTGTGACCTATTTTGCATGTTGGAAGACCTTTTCAACAATTTCTCGTTGATGCATAACAATGATTGAGGCCCAAATGTTGTTATGGGTTAGGACACATCAAAAGAACTCCGTGCAGACATTTACCAAGGATTGTCTGATGCTTTGATCAGTGGAGAGAGAAATGCATCCGCCACTAGCAAACGGATTATTCTACCTTCTTCATTTACTGGTCGAGCACGTTATATGATTCAGGCTTATCAAGATGCAATGACAATATGTAGATTTGCTAATTACCCATATCTATTCATAACATTCACTTGCAACCCATTATGGCCTGAAATATCAAGGTTTTGTGCAAGAGGATCTCTTAATACTGTAAATAGGGCTGATATCTTATCTAGGATATTTATACTCAAACTGAGAGCTTTAATGAATGTCATTAAAAAAAGGAAGTTGTTTGGAGACGTTCGTGCAAGTGTGCATACCCGATGTTATCTATGTTGTAAATTTTTAATATTTTACAATCTTACAACTGTAGTTTGTGACAAATTATAACTAAACTGTCTTTTCCAATCACAAAAGTTTACACAATTGATTTCCAAAGAAGAGGCCTTCTACATGCACACATCCTTATATAACTTGTAGAACATGACAAGATCAAAGAGCCAGATCATGTAGATATAATTGTATCTGCAGAGATCCCAGATGCAGATTCTAATCGTCAATTGTATGAGCTGGTACAAAAATTCATGATGAATTCTCCCTGTGGCCCTCTAAATCCAAAAGTACAATGTATGGTGGATAAGAAATGCAATACATTTTTCCCTAAAAAATGCATTCCACTTACTGTTAGTTCTCAGAGTTTTGATGATAACAAGATTTGAGAAATGGTTAAGGTATTGAATTATTGAATATTGCCTAAAGTAATAATGTGCTCGAGTACGCCTTTAAGCTTACTTGAGCATGCTCATTCTAATGATTTGTTTAAGTGTCCTCAGGTCTCTACTCAAGTATGGATCCATTTTTACTCGAGTATGATATCAGAAATGGCTCTCTGTATTGATATCGAAGGATGTTACTCGAGTATGGGATTGGTCTTACTTGAGTATGATAAGAAATAGAAAAGTTCAGAGAAGCTCAATCACTGTACTCTTGCAAGTTTCCTTGCATACTCGAGTAGGGTACTCAAGTATGGATATAGGTCTACTCGAGTATAAGATTCCTTTTGTTAAGCAATCGCCCTCATCAGAGTATTACTCGAGCACAAGGTAAGTGGTACTCGAGCATATGTAAGAACATACTCGAGTATATATGTTTCAGTCTTACAGTTGCTCTTTATTTGAAGTGTACACGAGCACTATTTCATTGGTACTCGAGTATATGGAAACTGTACTCGAGTATAGTTGGCTAATACTTTCACTTAGTGTGTCTTTCAACAAGAATTAAAGGATACTCGAGCACTGCAATTGCTATACTCGAGTAGGTTACTCAAGTATGAAGATTATTTTACTCGAGTATGATCATTGTGAAGCCTCTGGAATGATCTTGCAGAAAAGTTACTCGAGCCTAATTTCGTCTTACTCGAGTAGGGTAATTTGTATACTCAAGTACAATTGATCGTTAAGCATTTGTAAAGAACATTTGAAAGATTACTCGAGTATGGTATGGCTGATACTCGAGTATTGTTCATCAGTAACCTTACTCTGTTCGTTGTATTAGTAATCTTAAATTCAAATATTTTGTGTTATCATTCGTTTTTGTTTAAATCTTACTCAAACTTATTTACACCATTACTAATCATCTTTTTGAGTGGATTTTAGATCATTAACAAATTTTTAAGTGATGATTAGCCGAAAAGCAATGTCGTGTATCAGAGCATTTAATGTTTGTAGAAAATAGAGCACGCACACAGAATAGAATTCAGAGCAGACCAAATCATTCCTACGAGACATACCCATTCTGGCGAAAGTCTCCAATATCTTTTCTTTGTCAACTTCTGACCAAAAGCACGTTGACGGTGATCCAAAAGCAACTAAGCCAAGCAAACGTTCGACTGTGTCTAACGGAAGACGTTAATGTCTAACAGAAGTTTGAAGATTCTCAACAACTATCTTAAAAGCTTTTCAACGGTCATTAATGAGAGTTGGTATAAAAGCTCCGAGCATTCAATTCGCCAAACACTAAAATACCACGCATTCAATTTGAAGTTATTACGAATTACTGTTTCATTCATTTCATTTAGTATCTTTCGATATTCGTACTTCAGTGATTATGTTAATCTACACTGTGAGAGAGTTTAAACATTTATTTCATTAATAGTTTAATCTCAAGATAGACGAACCTTGAGTGTGGGTGTACGATTACAACTTGTAAGGGGGAGTGAATCCTAGTGTTAAAGGATTACTTTGAGTACAGAGTGTGTAATTGTGACTGTGAGCTAGTGAAGAAGAAACGAAGGGAAGGGTTAGGTGAGGAAAGTGCCACGTGCATTGGTGAGGCAGAAGGGGCACCCAGTGATATGGACACGGTATAGGACTGTAGAAATTTTTTGTTGCCCCTACTGCTAATCGACAGGGGATTATGCCAAAAAGAAATAAAAAGAAAACAAAATGTATACAAAACCAGAAAAAGATGTAGTAAATAAGCAACATAGAAAGGGAGGGATCAAAAGGTACCAAAATTGAGTATGGGGCTGAGCATCCACGCCCTTAGGCTTTGCCCCTGCTGTGCCTTGACAGTCAGACACCTTGTCCTCCTCTATGGCTGCCAAACCTATGGGTGTAGCCTCGGTCTCTTTAGGGCTCTTGCTTCGCTGACGCTTTTGGGGACTGGCGATTTCCTACAAGGACGTGCCGACGGCCTAACAATTCATTTTGAAGATGGTCTCAAGAAATGTTGGCATGGGTGTGTATTTGGGCACATTGGTCCTAATGGTGGCGGTGAGGCTATGATCCCTGTCGGCAACATATTGCCACAACATCTGCTGCTAAAGAAGCAGCATGATCATTGAGCATTGTAGGGTGGCGACTTGGGTAACCAAGTCGGTGATGTTGGCAATCAAGGCATGGAAGGCCAAGGTAAGGATTGCTTCCACTGATGTTCTTGTGGATGTACCAGCCGAGGGATAGGTAGAGGTGCTCGCTGGTGTAGCCTATGGAGCATTCCGTTGAGATCTCTGGCCCAGAATCCTCTACACAATCGGCAGCAAGATGGGGTATGGGAGGTTGACACTCTCCTCGCTGGCATCAAAAAGGACTTCTGCATTGCAGCAGAGCTCTATGATCAGGGTAGGAAACCAGAGGTTGCCCATAGTGGTCTTTAGGGCTGCGAAGAGCTCCCGGTAGATGAAGGCACCCACATCAACTGGTTTACCTTCCATCAGGCAATACAGTAGGAAGGCGCACTCTCTGAAGATGGTTTGAGTATGCAGTGTGGGTAGGAGTCTAAAATAGAGAAAGTGAAACCAGACTCGGGCCTCAGGAAGAAAATGGTTGGACTTCAAATTGTATGACCCCTCCTTGGGGGCCTGACACTTGGTACACACGCAATTGGGCAGCCACCTAGGTGAGGACTTTAGGGTTCTCTCCTTGTTGGAGAAGCTCGTTATACTCATTGTCGATAAGTTGCAAGGTATAGACCTTGTGAATGGTGCTCGGGCCGCGAGGTACAGATTTCCCGGACGGTGATAAAGTAAGGGGAGCCCCTCGAATAGTTGGGGCTGAACTCCAAGACAAGGGGGTGACCACCTCTGCAGGGTGGCGGAAAAATCTTTCCCAGTCACACTGGCGGACAATCCCTGTAACACAATTAGGGTAAGCGCCCTGTTCAAACATCTCAGCGTCGAACCCCCTCTCGGGGGCTAGGGTTTTCTCTGTTTTTAGGGTTTGGAAGCGTGATTTTGCTTCTCGACTGGCGAATGTTAAAGTGTCTGGAGCATCGGCAGGTGCTTTCTAGCTAGCTCCTTTGGTACGAGCCATTGCTGAAAGTTGAGGTTTTGGTTAGAAAGGATGAAAGGTTAGTTGACCATAAGTGTGCTGGTCCGTGCTGGAGCAAGTAATTGTGCCGAGAGAGGGTTTCAGGTTTATAGTGGTTTGTGCGACTCGATTAGGGTTGAGGTGTGTGAAATGTTTGGGCATGTGGTGTTGGGATCCGTACACGCAGCGGAATAATAAAAACTTATACGAATCCCAAAGAGGATCGCTCAACCGCATTTAAATCAAGGTTAAAAGAATCTGAATCGTACCAATGCCGAACTGGTGTGCGTCTCTTCAGATTTGATCTGGTGGGCTACCTACTCGATCAACAGGAGCAGACTCTGCGAATCTCCTCCCTCTACCGGTATCCACACGAATAGCCTTGAACACGGACGGTCGCGTGCTAGCGCCTTCAGTATTCTCGCGTCTCACCTTTTTCTCTCTAGGATTTCTCGCGGCTTTTCTAATACATCTGACTGAATGTCTCGTAGGTCTTTTTTTTCTAAGCCCAAGAGGCGTATTATATATTCCAAGATTAATCCTCATTAATCTCGAAATTTGAATTTGGATTAAAATAATATATTAATTAAATCTATCTTATAGATCTAATCTAATATATTTATTTAGTCCGAATTAAAAGAATTCTGATTTAATTTATCCCTAGAAATTAAATCCGAGATATGATATCTATCTATTTAATTAAATTTGAGATACTGTATCTCAATTTAAATTAAGTTAGATATATATGATATCTTTATTCGAAAATTAAATGTGAGATACAATATCTCTATTTGTTTTAAATACTTAATTTATCAAATAAATTAAATACAAAACAAATATTATATAATAATATTATAATCTCTATTAAATAACATTATTATATTAATTTTGAATTTAATATATATATATCCATCCTAGATTAAATATATATTATTCATTAAATCTTAGACATATCTAAGATTCAATGAATCTAGACACCCGAGTTGGTTCTATCGAACGATTTCCAACCGGACGCGTTTGTCCGAATATCTTCCGACGCACCGGAGAATACCTGGATATGATCAAAAAGAGGATCAAAATAGATAATATGAAAGAGGATGAAAAGATCTTCAAAGTTACATGCCCGGATTTTTGAGTTTCGCGAAATCGCGCGAAACGGACACCGATCGGGTAGCTTTATCGGACGGAGGCCATAAAGCAAGATGACAACTCATTCTTTGACTTTTTGGGCCAAAGAGGTCGGCCAAGACCTTGAATGGTCAAGATTGCATCTTACAAAACCCTAGATCCAACGGCCAGAATCATTTCTGAAGACTTTTCGTTAATACCCACCTTGTCCCTCCCTTTTTCTATAAATAGCACCCTTCCCTTCTTCATTCTTCACACCTTTTCTTCTCTCTACCTTGGCTGAAACTTAGAGTGAGAAGCTCTGCCAAAGTTGTGCCTTAGCTCCGAGTAAGTTCTTCTGTCCTTAGTTTTTAGTTTTCGTAGTTCTTTCGGTAGTTATAGTAGAACTGTTATTTTGATCTGGGAAGTTTCAGAATTTGTTCCTATGCTTGTTTTTATGCCTCATTGCATTGAAAGATGCCCGACGAGGTAAAAACATAGTGGGGATAATTTTGAAATGGAATACGGTCAAAGTAACGGTTCGCGAAATTCCGCCAAATAGGGGTAGTAGGGGCAAAATGGTCTTTTTCACCTAAAATGCCCGTTATGCTGCCAAATATTCATAAGTGTGTTGTTATTCTGATTAGAATACTTCGACGTCGAACCGCGTCGAAATTCCATCGTTCCATTGTTTTGCCGTTGTTGAGCAAGTTTATTTGTTTTTACGTACGGCCACAAAAAGTACCGTTTTTAGCCGGAAGAGCCGGATATCTGCAACGAAGGTACGGACGCGTACTCGTAACCCTAACTCTATGCTTGCTTATATACATTTGCGTTATAGATACGTTCATAGACCGAGGTTACGTTGAGAATCGTCGAGATACTTACTGACTTTACCCGGATTATAGTATTGGTAATGCCGTTTGAGTTATTCCTAGCGAGGACACGTTGTGGCGTGGCAATCGGATATGTGCGAGAACTAGTCGAGAGAGACCTTACATACGCTTTGTGCTTATGTTACATCCATGTTATTGATCATACATCTCGCCGTTTGCTTTTGTGATGATATCTTTGTATTGAAATGAATATCTCATTGTACGTATACCTTGTTTTATTTGAGCATAAGGTTAACCGTTACTGAGATCCATATGTGGAATGGATCTCGATTGTAGCATCGTGGTCCGGAGGACCAATCTTAGGCGATCGAGGCAAGCAACCGAAGTAGTCCAGGACGTGTCTACAATATCTATCGTTATCCTTAGTTACATTACCTTTAAGAATTCTGGATGACTGTAATCCAATACAATTACACTATGGTCCATATTTTTGAATGTAATGT
Organism: Acacia melanoxylon; assembly: GCA_019022615.1. Taxonomy (NCBI): domain Eukaryota; kingdom Viridiplantae; phylum Streptophyta; class Magnoliopsida; order Fabales; family Fabaceae; genus Acacia; species Acacia melanoxylon. Next base: position 1,283,668 of record JAFJYJ010000071.1, on the reverse strand, counting down.
AAATTACTTACTTGCTCCGATGCTCTACTTTGACTACACTGCTTGAAATATTTGGAAACGTTTTAAAAAAAAAATATTCCGCCGTTTTCAAATGGGATGTTACATTTTTGGTATCAAAGCTGGTTAAGTTAACCATGATCGGGGGTTCTCACAGTGTGATCTGTGACGAAGCATTGGCTCTTACCCCGACATGGCCAAGCTTCCCTCAGAGGAGATGGTTGCATGCGCAATGATGCGGTGCGTAAAACTAGCGGCTGAGGTATCTTTTGTCGTCACGGCGTGGTTGCGCCACGGAGACATTTTTGGTATCAAAGCAGTAGTCCTGGCATTGATATGACTATGTTATTACGGACAGTATGGTAGGACAGTTAAGGCTAGTCTATGTGGGTGTGGCCAATCAGTCGCCATAGAGTTGGTGAGGTCCCCATGATAGACACTTATCTGGCCATTCTGTTCCGTTAACGGAGTTATGTTCAAATTAGCCTTTTTCAAAAACTTTGAGCACTTTTTGGAAAATGAGTATTGATATGACCTAGTGCAATGTGTAGAGATGAACGAACAGAGACAACTTCGATTTCCGGACATCCAAAACCTCGATAATGAAGAAGCCACCCTTGACGATTTTCATTTCGTGTTAGGAAGTAATACGGCCTTAACCCAACTATTAGAATCATTTTACTTGTTTGCAGAATAGTCTACAAACACTTCGAAAGAAAGGTATCTGACCTTCCTTCACTTAGTTCAAAATTCTCAAAACCAGAGGAACCCACATTCGCCTGGAGACTGGGTTAGATCCACTCTCTTCTCGTTTCCCCGTGACCCGTTTTTGGGCCGACTCACTAACGAACTGACGAAGGCCCTATTGCGTACGCTCGTATTTATCTTCGTTATCTGAAAAGCATAGTGCACCAAAGACACATGTAGAAAGAAAGCGAGACGGTGTAAGAAAGTCGTGGAATCATAGATAGAGGCTATATAGTATTGTATTGTTTTAAAACTCTCTAAATGCCCTGAGAGATTGTGAGATATTCTGTTAGAATAAAAGGGATTGTAGAATTTTGTATAGTTTAGGATATGACCAACGTCGAGGTCAACTTGTACAAATAAGATGCATTAATAATATATGTTGTTTTGTGTGCTTATTTCCCGTACTAATTCCCATATTCCTATCTCTTGTTATAAATAAAAAGGTATAAACCTAAAGAATGGCGAACCTAAGAAATAGGGGTCGTGGACGAGGCCAAACTAGAGGTAGAGGACGTGGTCGAGGCAGACAGCCTCAAAGAAGTCCAACACCCAAGCCCGAGAATAACCAACCCGAGCAGACTGAGCCGCAAGAAGTAAAGCAAAATGCGCAAGAGCAAAGAGCTCTTATTAACGTACTTGGAGGAAAGACAAGCCGTAAATCAAAGAAACGACACCGATGAAGAGGCGGATGAGTCGGAGGGATCTCGATCACCTTCGCCGAATAGAGCTTTGGTAGTTCTACCGCAACGCAATAGAGAGTGGAAACCATGCAACATTGGGTAACTCAATTCTCGTAAGTTGAAACCCCGGTTTTCCGCGCAAGACCAAGACCGATTAAGACCGGCCGATGAGGTTAGATAAGATCTTTGTGGTCTTAGACTCCCGAAGACCGCAAGGCCCAAGGCCCACTGGCAATCTACAACCGGAAGGAGATGCCGACCGTTGGTGGAAGACCGTGGCGAAACATTGCGGGCACGCGTTTGCCCCGTGACTTGGGAGAAGTTCTTGGAAAAATTTAACGAACAATATTTCCCTCCTCGTTACAAGTAATAAAAGAGTCGGAGTTCTTACATATTCGACAAAACCATGATGAGTCATTCGAGGACCGATTTACCAACCTATCTCGATACTCGTCATTCGAGGACTACTTCGACCAACCTATCTCGATACTCGTCATATCGAAGACCAACGACAACGGCGAGTCGATTGGTAGATGGTCTCGAGGTTTGAAATCGGGAAAAGCCGGTGTCACAAACAATTTCCGGATCTGATTCAAGCAGTTGAATCATGCCGTCTCGGGTCGAGCGTAATCAAGGAGCTCGGGAGGATCGACATCTCAACAACAACAACAATGCAAACCGTGGCGGATCAAGTCGCGGAGGTTCCTCTCGAAGAGGGCGCTCCATGGAACAACTCCCGAGGCGGAGGCAAGAAGCCGTTCAACAAGGGCAACAAGGTTATCCCGGTCCGGCGGACCCAAACTTGCCCAAAGTGCGAGAAAGGACCATCCCGGATCCAACATGGATGGGAAGCCGATCTGCTACAAGTGCCAAAACACGGGCATATCAGCCGGAACTGTCCGGAGATTGCGGTGGCAAGACCGCGAACCAAGGCCGGGTTGAAATCTACTGCAAGCATTGTTTGATACGGGTGCTAGTCATTCGTTTATTTCCTATGATTGTGCAAATCGTCTAGGAATGCATGCCTCTAGATTGTCTTATGATCTGATAGTATCTACACCACTTGGCTTGAAATCCTTAGCTTCTGATGCATGTATTAATTGTACCGTGAGCGTTGATGGACGAGTTTCAGAAGTGGACCTTATCCGACTGCCACTTCATGGCATAGATGTCATACTCGGGTTAAATTGGCTAGCAACGAGCGGTGCGATGATCAAGCTATGAGCGCAAGAAGATAACGTTCTTCGATTCACCTAGCGAGATAAAATTGATGTGAGCCTGAATTTTCTCTGCGCTACGGAGGCCGACAGAGATGCATGAAGGAGGGATGCCAAGCATATATGATCTTTTTCTCGGTTAAAGGCTGACGAGCTTTCACTTGAGAACATTTCCGTTGTAAACGAGTTTCTGACGTGTTTCGGAGGATCTCACCGAGCTACCTCCTACGAGAAGTCGAGTTCACCATTGAATTGATGCCCGGTACAGATCAATTTCAAAGGCGCCGTATCGTATGGCTCCAAATGAGATGCGGGAGTTGAAGAAACAACTTGAAGAGCTATTACGAGAAGGGGTTCATCCGACCCAAAGTGTATCACCGTGGGGAGCCCCAGTTCTGTTCGTAAAGAAGAAAGATGGAAGTTTCCGACTGTATCGACTACCGTGAACTCAACAAAGTAACCGTCAAGAACAAATATCCACTTCCCCGGATTGATGATCTTTTGGATCAATTATCTGGTTCCACCGTATTCTCAAAGATCGATTTACGTTCGGGATATCATCAGTTGCGAGTCAAAGACGATGATATTTCCAAGACGGCTTTCAGGACCAAATATGGGCATTATGAATTCCTTGTGATGCCTTTCGGATTGACAAATGCACCTGCGGTATTCATGGATTACATGAACCGTATCTTCCGACAACACCTAGACCAGTTTGTGGTGGTGTTCATCGACGATATTCTCGTCTATTCCAAAAGTAGAAAAGAGCATGAAGAACATCTGCGCTTAGTATTAAACATACTGAGAGAGAAGCAAACTCTACGCAAAGTTGAGCAAATGCGAATTTTGGCTGCCGGAAGTGAGATTTCGGGCCATGTGATATCTAGCGACGGAGTTCTTTGTTGACCCGAGCAAGGTGGAAGCGCCCGGACTGGAAGAGGCGGACAAAGCGACGGAGATACGTAGTTTTCTAGGTCTCGGGATATTACCGCAGATTTATACGGGATTTCTCACGTCTTGCCCTACCATTGACAAAGCTTACGAGGAAGAATCAACCCTTTGTATGGGGAGATGACCGAGGAGAGCTTTCGAGATCGAGGGAGAGGTTGACTACAAGCACCGCATTGATCATCCCGGATCCCGATGAGACTTACGTGGTCTACAAGTGATGCCGGTGGGCAAGGATTGGGTTGTGTCCTAATGCAATTGGGCGAGTGGTGGCTTATGCCTCTCGTCACCGAAGCCGCACGAGTCGAACTATCCTACACACGATTTGGAGCTTGCTGCCATCGTGTTCGCTTTGAAGATATGGAGGCATTATCCGTACGGTACGACCGTAGAACTATATTTGCGACCACAAGAGCCTGAAGTATCTCTTTGATCAAAGGGAACTGAATATGAGGCAACGTCGTTGGATGGAATTGTTGAAAGACTACAACCTGGAGATCAAGTATCACCCAGGGAAAGCAAACGTTGTTGCAGATGCTCTAAGCAGGAAGAAGGTGCAAGTATCATACATGATGATACAAGAGCAGAAATTACTTGAAGATTTCAGAGACATTAATCTTTCAAACCAAATCTGTATGAATTTCAACGCACCAAGTGACGCCTACCTTGCAAATCTTTTTGTAAGTCAAGGGAGTACGACCTGAGAGATGAAGTTGATAAAGCTCAGAGACAAGATGATTGGGCAATCTCCATGCGGGAGAAGATCTCTCAAGGTGAAACCCAAGACCACGACCTTTCATCGAGTGGATTGGTCAGACACAAGGGGCGCATTTACATACCGCCAGTTGATGAACTGAAGCGGAAGATCTTGGATGAGGCTCATAAGAGTAAGTATACTCTACATCCAGGAATGGTCAAGATGTACCAAAACTTGAAGGCTGAAGTTTGGTGGCCTGGAATGAAAAGAGACGTAACTCGGTACGTAGCTGGGTGTCTAACTTGCCAGAAAGTAAAGATTGAACACCGGCGACCCCACCGGTCTTCTTCAGGACTAGAACTGCCGGAGTGGAAATGGGAGAATGTGACCATGGATCTTGTGGTAGGTCTACTAAGATCGAGGCATCACGATACCATTTGGGTAATCGTCGACCGATTAACCAAGTCGGCACATTTCATACCCATTAGCATCCACTACTCTCCGAACGATTGGCCGCAATCTACATCAAAGAAATCGTGAGACTGCACGGAGTCCCTAAGAGTATTATCTCGACGGATACTCGATTCCAATCCCGCTTTTGGCAAGCACTACATGAAGGAATGGGTACCAAGCTAAAGTTCGGTTCGGCTTATCACCCTCAAACCGACGGTCAATCGAGAGAGACGATACGGTGTTTGGAGGATATCTTTGCGAGCATGTGCCCCGGATTTCAAAGGAAATTGGGACGAACACCTCTCACTAGCAGAATTCGCGTATAACAATAGTTATCATTCAAGCATACAAATGGCCCCGTTCGAGGCTTTGTATGGGCGAAAGTGCCAATCGCCTTTATGCTTCGGGATGATCGATGCGTACAAAAGCGATTGCTTGGACCGGATATGCTAAAAGAGACCTCCGAGCAGATCGCTCGATCAAGAAGAGACTCCTTGCCGCACACGTGAGAGACGGAAGAGCTATGCGAGATAAGAGGAGAGACCGTTGAAGTTTGAAGTCGGAGACCATGTGTTTCTGAATTATCTCCGATGAACGGTGTCGGCGAACACGAAGAGAAAGAAGCTTAGTCCGCGTTACGTTGGACCAATTGAAGTGTTAGCCGAGCGAGGACCAATTGCGTATCAACTAGCGTTACCCCCGAACCTGAGTAATCTCCACGATGTTTTTCACGTGTCACAACTGAAGAAATACCTACCAGATCGAGATCATGTCATAAAGTACGATGATATTGAAGTACGGCATGATAACACCTTTGTAGTCGAGCCGGAGCAAATTCTCGAACACCGGAGAAACGACTTAGGACTAAAACTATACCGATAGTGAAGGTGGTCGGAAGGGTTTGTCACAAAACGAGGCAACTTGGGAAACCGAGTGACATGAAGGAGAAATACCCGAGTTTATGGCCCATAGTCTAGTTAGTGTAGATTAAATTTCGAGGCGAAATTTTGTTTAAGGGGAGAGAAATGTAATACCGGATTTTAGCAACTGAATTTCGAGATAAAGGAAAATTAATGAATATTTGAATGAAGTAAATTCATGAGATAAAAATGTTACAGAAAATTGTTATAATTATAGAGTAAATTGTCAAAAAAGTTAGAGGAAAATCGATGAACGAAATGACTAAAAATGATATAATGGTGATAAAAATAGTCTAAAAATATTATGATAAATACTGAAAGATCATGAAAAATTATGAGAAAAATATGGAAGTGTTATCCCTAATTATGAGAATTTAATAAATTATTTCAAGGGAAATAAAATGAAGAAAAGTTTAAAAAGCATTTCAGAACCATAAAGTCATCTGATGGGGAAAACATTTTTAATATTTTACATAGGATATAAAATGACAATATCAGTATAGAAGGTTGTAAGATAACAATATACTGTAAAATTAGTAAAGATAAATATATGAAGAAACCTGATCCTAAAAAGATCACTAAACGAAGAAATTAGGTCTGATTAAGCCCTAACGAAGGCAAGGGTAAAACGGGAATTTTTGGTAAAAAATATTATATTTTTAAAAAATGGAAAAAATTATAGAAAAATAAATAAATCTGAATTTTTAAAAGAGGGGCGAAATTCTTAGTATTTTTAATTAAAAAGAATTGTTTAAATAATTAAAATGGTAATTAGAATAAAATAATAATATAATGCGGTGAGTCGAACATATAGGGGCCGGGGAAAAGTTAGAAATAAATTCTACAGGTAAACCAGGGTAAAAGTCTTTTCGAATGATCAAATTAAGTACAAGTGAAATTCTACACGAAGAAAGAATTTACCAGACGTTGATTCCGCAACGAAAACCCTAATTTCAAATAAGACGAAAAGTTGATCGATAGAGTAGAGTCGATAGGCAAAGTGAGAACCTATAGAAACAATTGCGTATTTTCAAACACGGGATTAAGTTAGACAACAACCGGACGTTTACGATTCAAACAATTATTGTCCGTAAGTTGGTTCTATCGAAGCGATTTAAGTAACCGGACGCGTTTGTCCGAATATCTTCCGACGCACCGGAGAATACCTGGATATGATCAAAAAGAGGATCAAAATAGATAATATGAAAGAGGATGAAAAGATCTTCAAAGTTACATGCCCGGATTTTTGAGTTTCGCGAAATCGCGCGAAACGGACACACGATCGGGTAGCTTTATCGGACGGAGGCCATAAAGCAAGATGACAACTCATTCTTTGACTTTTTGGGCCAAAGAGGTCGGCCAAGACCTTGAATGGTCAAGATTGCATCTTACAAAACCCTAGATCCAACGGCGAATCATTTCTCGAAGACTTTTCGTTAATACCCACCTTGTCCTCCCTTTTTCTATAAATAGCACCCTTCCCTTCTTCATTCTTCACACCTTTTCTTCTCTCTACCTTGGCTGAAACTTAGAGTGAGAAGCTCTGCCAAAGTTGTGCCTTAGCTCCGAGTAAGTTCTTCTCCTTAGTTTTTAGTTTTCGTAGTTCTTTCGGTAGTTATAGTAGAACTGTTATTTTGATCTGGGAAGTTTCAGAATTTGTTCCTATGCTTGTTTTTATGCCTCATTGCATTGAAAGATGCCTGACGAGGTAAAAACATAGTGGGGATAATTTTGAAATGGAATACGGTCAAAGTAACGAAGTTCTGGCGAAATTCCGCCAAATAGGGGTAGTAGGGGCAAAATGGTCTTTTTCACCTAAAATGCCCGTTATGCTGCCAAATATTCATAAGTGTGTTGTTATTCGATTAGAATACTTCGACGTCGAACCGCTTTGTCGAAATTCCATCGTTCCGCCGTTTGCCGCCGTTGAGCCGCTTTTTTATTTGTTTTACGTACGGCCGTCAAAAAGTACCGTTTTTTAGCCGCATTTATTTATTTGCCGGAAGAGCCGGATATCTGCAACGAAGGTACGGACGCGTACTAACCCTAACTCTATGCTGCTTATATACATTTGCGTTATAGATACGTTCATAGACGAGGTTACAGAATCGTCGGAGATACTTACACTTTACCCACGGATTATAGTATTGGTAATGCCGTTTGAGTTATTCCTAGCGCCGAGGACACGTTGTGGCGTGCACTCGGATATGTGCGTAGAACTAGTTCGTTACAACCATGTTATTGATCACGTCCTTTTGTGATGATTTTGTGAATATCACGCGATTTGAGCATTTGGTCCATATGTGGAATGGATCTCGAGGAGGACCAATCTTAGGATAATGTCAACGTGTCTACAATATCTATCGTTATCCTTGACCTTTAAGAATTCTCGATGACCGTAATCCAATACAATTACACTATGGTCCATATTTTTGAATGTAATGTAAATTACTTACTTGCTCCGATGCTCTACTTTGACTAATTGAAATATTTGGAAACGTTTTAAAAAAAAATATTCCGCTTTCAAATGGGATGTTACATCCCACAAGTCGCAAGTGGCCTCTAGCAAGACATTGCGACTACCCAATTCATATGGGGATCGATGATACGATACAACCTTTCGTACAACCATGTCACGTCCCTTTTGTCACGCGATAATTTGGTCAAGGATGAGGCATGGATAATGTCAACTTCCTGTTTTTGACCAGTACTTTCTCGATTCTCGAGTAGTCTAATAATTGAAATGGAAACTTCTTTCCATCGTAGTATGGCCATACATTTCTCAGACTCACTCATCGAGGGGCCCAGTATTATCTCTCTACAAATGTGAGGGATAAATTCCATCTTGACCATTTACATTCCTCTCCATGAGAACAACTGATCCCGATCAGAGCCTTTATCATCACCCGGTCAAAGGTGGCTTTTGACTAGGTCAAAGACCAGCGACTCATCATGTAGGAATCCATTATGATCTCAGGTCAAAAGCTTATGACTTAATCCATGCAGCTTTCTCATAGTGGGTCGGTCCATCACCTTGTACTCTTACAAGTGCCTATGACTTTGACTCGTATCTCCATACTCATCAAAGTCATACTGGTCTTATATCATCTTCGCTCCCGCGTAGATGACCGACCAGGGACATTTAGGATAATCTATAAGATATATCCAGGGATACAGTTATCACTATAAACATGCAAATTAAATGATAACTAAATGGAGATGACTTGCCCCTAGGGCATAATTTCCAACATGTGGGACCTTACTCGTTCGACAACCTCAGAGAGAGGCGTACCGTGGAAGTTTGGTGAAGCTAGCGGCAGTTTTTAGAATTGAAATTGGAGGGAACTGAAACATTGTTGGGCCCAACGTTTGTGGCCCACCATTGACTTCGCCTTTCGGGCATGTTCTGTTTGTTAGTTCTCTATGTGTTTTGATGATAACCGATAATTGTAAACTCAAATTGAAGTTTGTCTTTATTAAGTTGAAAAACTTACTGTCAAAGGCAAACTCGAGTTTGTAGTTGCAAACTTGAGTTTGGACTTGACAAAGAGATGCTCAAGTTTTTCTAAACTTAAGAAAACTTGAGTTTGTATTAGCAAACTCGAGTTTGTATCATACAGATAGTACCGTACACGCATCGGAAGGATTTCATCCTTTAAAATTTTACGAACCCCATAGAAGAGGATCTATCAACAATGTTTAAATCGAGTTTGTTAGGAACCGTACCTTTGTGAACTCGTGTATGTCCTACTTGATCAACAGGATCTGACTCTACGAATCTACTCCCTCTACCGGTATCCACACCAAACAACACTCCAACACGGACGGCAGCGTGCTAGCGCCTTCAAGCTTTGCATCTCACGTCTTTCCTCTAGGGTTTTCTTTTCGCGGCTTGTGCATTCGTTATTCTAATACGACTAGATCATTATCTCTTATAGAGTTTCTAAAACCCTAACGAGCCGTATTAAAATATTCAAAATTAATCTAAATTAATATTGAAATTCAAATTTGGATTAAAATAATATATTAATTAAATTTGTCCAACAGATCTAATCTAATCTGTTTATTTAATCTGAATTAAAAGCCCGCTGATTTAATTTATCTTTATAAATTTAAACTAAAATACTATATCTCTATTTAATTAAATCGAGATACTATATCTCTATTTATTTTATTTTATTAATTTATCAAATAAATTAAATACTATATAATAATATTATTATCTTTATAAATAAAATTATTATTATTTTCGAAATTAATAATATATATATATATATCCATCCTAGATTAAATGTTGTATTCAATTAAATCTTAGACATATCTAAGATTCAATGAATCTGGACATTAATGCTCGTGTTGGGCTATTCTTGTATGCGACCCTGTAGAGCCATATGAGATTGGCAGCGGGCCAGTACTGTACCAACCCACAAGTCGCAAGCGGCCTCCAGCAAGACATTGCAACTACCCAATTCATATAAGAATCGATGATACGATACAACCTATCATACAACCATGTCACGTCCCTTTTGTCACGTGATAATTTGGTCAAGGATGAAGGATGGATAATGTCAACATCCTGTTCTTGACCAATACTTTCTCGATTCTTGAGTAGTATAACAATTGAAATGGAAACTCCTTTCCATTGTAGTATGACCATACATTTCTAAGACTCACTCATCGAGGGGCCTAGCATTATCTCTCTACAAATGTGAGGCACAAATTTCATCCTGACCATTCACATTCCTCTGCATGAAAACCACTAATCCCGATCAAAGCCTTTATCATCACTCGGTCAAAGGTGACTTTTGACTAGGTCAAAGATCAGCGACTCTCATGTAGGAATCCATATGGTCTCAGGTCAATAGGTGTTGTGACGCGGTTATACATGAGATAAGCTTATGACTAAATCCATGCAGCTTTCTCATCATGGGTCGATCCAGCACCTTGTACTCTTACAAGTGCCTATGAATTTGATGTGTATCTCCATACTCATCAAAGTCATACTGGTCTTATTTCATCTTTGCTCCCGCATAGATGACCGACTAGGGACATTTAGGACAATTTTAATTATACATCCAAAGGACATAGTTATCATAATAAACATGCAAATGATATGATAACTAAATGGAGAAATACTTTAAATAATAATAACGTTTAAAGTACAATGATCTGCCCTTAGGGCATAATTTCCAACACAAAGTTTTTCAAGTTAAGACAAACTCGAGTTTATATTTGGAAAATCGAGTTTGTGTTAGACAGAGAGCTTTCAATGTTTTGTGAACTTAACAAAACTCAAGTTTAGATTGCAAAACTCGAGTTTGTGTTTGGCCGAGAGCTTTAAGGTTTTTCATGCTATAAGCAAATCACTAACTCAAGTTTGCACTTAGCCGAGAGTTTTCAAAGATTTTACATTTTCAGAAAACTCTAGTTTGTTTTCTTAAACTCCAGTTTGTGTCAAGCTGAGAGCTTCACAGTATTTTTGATCTTAAGAAAACTCGAGTTCACTTTTGAAAACTCAAGTTTGAGCTTTGTGGACTTAAACATATTTTTCACCTCAAAAGTCCCAAACTTGAGTTTGTCACTTTTAACTCGAGTTTGCTCCTATTTCAAAATGTTCTTCAAAGCTCAATCATGATGTTCTCTTTGAGGAAGAACTAAACTCGAGTTTGGATTTCTAAACTCAAGTTTGGTTCCTGAGCAAAAGTTGCAAACCCCAGTTTGCTTAAACAAACTCGAGTTTGTGTCGCTCAGTTTGAAAATCAGCTTTCTCAAATTTGTGAAATCTTCATGTATTACCTGGATACTTCTTATCATCACTCATTACTATTTTTAACTATGTTTAATCAGTTTGTTAGTGAGTTTCAGATGATTTAAAGTGTATTAGAATGAAGATTTAGGATAAAGCAAAAGGTGACGTCAGCACATTTATTGCAAGTCTAGAAAACCTTACACCCTTTTGGAAAATCATTCCCTGAACTTTACAAAGGATTAAATGTCGTCCTTCCTTCTATGGAAACATTCTTCTCCAACAGATTTATCTCAAGGGAAGTCAACTAAAACATCTTACCACCTGGATTAACTCAAGATTAGAGAGAGAAGTGACCAAGTTGCACATAACAGCTAGATTAATGTCTCCATCGATTATATTAATCAATCCAACGATCATTTAATGCTTCCTTCATATATAAGCTGAAGCATTCAATCTCTTCACCCACCAGAACACAAGAAAACGAAAAGCATTCAAGTTTCAACTACTCTTACTGTTTTCTATCTCTTGTAAAGTATCTTTTGATACATTTGTACTTCAGTGATTATTTCATCTACTCTTTAAGAGAGTTTCATTATTGAAAATTATTTATTGTAATAATCTCAAGTTGTGGGACTTGGAGATTAGGATTATCAGTTTACAACTTGTAAGAGGGAGTGTATTCTAGTGAGACGATAACTTTCGATTGCAGAGTGTGTAACTGATTTTATGAGTTAGTGAAAATCACAGAGTGTCTAGGGACTGGACGTAGGTCAAGAGTTGAGACCAAACCAGTATAAATCGTGTTGTGTCATTCTTCTCTACTCCTCCTCTATTTTACCCTGTTTCGTTGTCTGGTTTATAGAGTATCTAAAAAGATTTTTTTAAATCCCCAATTCACCCCCCTCTTGGTGATTTGCTCCATTTACATTGTTAAGGTGGGGTAACGATTGCTGCAGCATAGCAATGCTATGCGTATAAGTGCCTTGATTTTTCCCAGATTCTGAATGTACCTTGATTGTTTCTTGATAGCATGATTGACCCCCTTGTGAAAAATATTAATTGCTAAAATGCAACTTTGGGTTGCCTACCAATGGCGCTTGTTTTAAAATCTTCAGCCTGACTTTGTTGCAGTATTTAGTTCACAGGAGAAGCGCGAGTGTTGGCTATCCCTATGCTCACGTCTTCATAATCCTGTAGTAGTAAGCATTCGTCTACTGGGTCTGCATATTGCACTGTCCTTAGAATTGAGAAGGTCATATGGTCATCATTGACTCGCATAATGAGATCTCCCTTTTCCACATCAATCAATGTTCTCCCAGTTGCCATGAATGTTCTTCCCAAGATAATTGGGACCTCTCTGTTTGCTTTGAAGTCAAGAATGATAAAATCCACAGGAAAGATAAATTTATCCACTTTTACAAGGACATCTTATATTTTGCCTTCAGGAAGGACAATGGAGCAGTCAACCAATTGTAATGTGACTGTCGTGGGTCTTGCCTCTTCAACTGCCAACCTTTTGAATACAAACATTAGCATCAAATTAATGATGGCTCGAGGTCACATAATGCGTTTCCTGCGTAATGTGGCCCAATGTTACATGGGATTGTAAAGCTACTAGGGTCCTTCAATTTAGGGGGTAGTCACTTTGACAGCAAGGCGCTACATTCCTGGGTCAGTGCTACAATTTCAAATTCTTTCAGCCTTCTCTTTTTGAATAGGATGTCTTTCATGAATTTTACATAGCTGGGCATCTGCTCTAATGATTCCACCAGAGGGATGTTAATGTGCAGCTGTTTAAGCATGTTGATGAATTTTTGAAACTACTTCTTTTGGCTCTATTTCTACAGTCTCTGAGGGAACGGAGGAGGTTGCCTTATGACCTTAGATGGTCCTGGATCGATGGTTTGCTGTAGAGAAGATGCTATAACATTCCTTATTGATTCTGATACATGGCCATCTAGCGTGACAAATATTCCAGATGCTGTAGCATCGAGCCCCTTGTCAAATTACTGTGGCGTTGGTGTTGGAATCCGTTCACGTAGCGGAATTGTAAAACTTTTACGAATCCCAAAGAGAATCGTTCAACTGCGTTTAAATCAAGGTTCGTTAGAAAACCGTACCTATGTGAGATTCTGAACGTTTCTTTCGATCTGAACACGTGGGCTACCTTCTCGATCAGCAGGAGCAGACTCTACGAATCTCCTCCCTCTATCGGTATCCACACGAACAGCCTCGAACACAGACGGTAGCGTACTAGCGCCTTCAAAACTTGCGTCTCTTATTTTTTGCTCTCTAGGGTTTTTCGCGGCTTTCTAATACGTCTGACTAAATGTCCCGTAGGTTTTTTAAAACCCATTAGACGTATTATATATTCAAAATTAATCTAATTAATTTTGAAATTCAAGTTTGAATTAAAATAATATATTAATTAAATCTATCAAATAGATCTAATCTAACATATTTATTTAATCCAAATTATAAGCCTATAGATTTAATTTATCTTTATAAATTAAATCTAAGATATGATATCTTTTATTTAATTAAATCGAGATACTATACCTCAATTTAATTAAAACTAACATACTATATCTTTATTCGAAAATTAAATCGAGATACAATATCTCAATTTATTATAGTTATTTAATTTATCAAATAAATTAAATACTATATATAATAATATTATTATCTATAAATATTATTATTATTATTTCGAAATTAATAACACACACACACACACACACACATATATATATATTCACCCTAGATTAAATACAATATTCATTAAATCTTATACATATATAAGATTCAATGAATCGGACACTTTTGCTCGTGTTGGGCTATTCTTGTGTGCGACCCCGCGGCCCCATGAGATTGGCGGCGGGCCAATACCGTACCCGCAGACCATAAGTCGCAAGCGGCCTCTAGCAAGACATTGCAACTACCCAATTCATATGGGGATCGATAATACGATACAACCTATCGTACAACCATGTCGCGTCCCTTTTGTCACGCGATAATTTGGTCAAGGATGAGGCATGGATAATGTCAACTTCCTGTTCTTGACCATTACTTTCTCGATTCTTGAGTAGTCTAATTGAAATGGAAACTCCTTTCCATCGTAGTATGGTCATACGTTTCTTAGACTCACTCATCGAGGGGCAAAGTATTATCTCTCTACAAATGTGAGGGACAAGTTCCATCTTGACCACTCACATTCCTCTCCATGAGAACCACTGAGCCCGATCCAAGCCTTTATCATCACCCGGTCAAAGGTGACTTTTGACTAGGTCAATGTAACACCCCCAATTTCTGACAATTATCATAGTATAAAATTTAAATGATTTTATAAATGAATACTGAAAATTCGAAATAAACAAACTTGGGGAGTATTACCGCCGCACTTGTACTGGGACAAGTGCAAGGCTACTTATTACAATAATGAAAATCCAAACTCCATTAAATGTGATTTATTTAAGAAAATAAAAATAAAGAAAATAATAAAACTAGCTAGAGGCCTTGAACGTTCTTCCTCACTACTCATTGCTAGCCCCAACTATTGGCACCTGTTTCACTGAAATTCTGCTCCGCCGAAGGATCATCGCAGCCCATGAACACAAACATCAGCAATTGCTGGTAATCCTAATAAAACAAAGTAATATAGAGAAAACAAAAAATGTTTACATAATAAAGATATCATCCACATATATATACACTGATATCCAAGCAAACAATTTTATTATTCTTTATTCAATTTAATTTGTGCGAAGAGAACCATGGTAGACCCGGAAACCTGCCAGTCTACCCTGTGACTCGGAAACCTACCAGTCACAAATCGTCAAGTTGGCCATAAAATATATCTTCCTAGTGTGCACACCTCTTCCCAAAGTTGCTACTAGTGTCCCGGAAACCTGCCAGACACCACTTTGGGAAGAACGGATACTATCGGTTCACATCAAAAATTATATCGGAGGCATAAAGCCTAGTTGTGTTCATCACCTTGGGAGGTACCATCCCAAAGCTATCCTCCCACTGTTAAGTTATTTAAAATACACACATAATAAACTCCTAAATTATTTCTATTATTTACTTATCTTTTATATATTTTTCTATTATTTTATTTAAATATAGGATATAAGGATATTTTGACATAAAATCTAATCATGTCCTCTTTTATTATGCATCGGATATTATATAAAGAAAGAATGAATATCAAATAATATACACATCTAGCATAAACATTAAAATTAATGTGCTTACTTTATTGATAAATAATGAATAATATATATAATTGCATGGTGATAGCACGGTAGTCAATCTAGCTTAAATCTAGGATCGTAGCTAATATCTAGGATCACTAATATCACTACCCAATAGACTCGGTAAGGTAAATTAAAATAACTCCACTACTCCCAGAAAATAGCTAACCACATGCTTATAATAATATAAAAAAAATCAGCACACAACAAACATTTAAAAAAACTAAATAACTTAATCCCTCTTATTGTGGAGATCAGCAATGTGCGGAGATATGCAATATTAACCACGTAGAGAAAGAAAACTGGGATTATTAACTTCTACACATTTAAAGAGGTGATCAGATGGGTGAAAAGCATGGCCAAGGGACACGTTGTACATCTAATATAATATATTATATTATACTATGTATAATGCATTACATGGGATTATAAAAAGGTAATATGCCACGAAAAAGAAAAACAAGCGTGGGCCATACGTGAGGAATAGATAAAGCTGATGCAAGTATATGATATACCATATCTTTAATAAATTTGGAAGAGACGGGGTCGTCGGATTACACAATAAGAAGATCAGTTAGGATTAAAGGACGCATAGACGTATGAAAAGAAAGAAAATCACAGAGAGCAGTGAGCAATTGCGTGAGTTTTGGATTAAAGAACATACAACCTATGAACAAATGATTTCTATTGATCTAGGAATTAGGATTACCAATCAAAATTTGCATAAAACTAACTTAAGACTCGTGGGGATTAGAATTACCTGGTCTCCGTTTTGCTAGCCTCCTAGGAGAATAATTGACGAAGGATGTAGTAGCGGAGAAATATAGAGGCAGAGAAAAGTATTGAGTGTTTTCTAGGTTAAGTTTGAGCGGCTAAACCTAGGTTTATAATTAAATTCTAGGGTTTTAGCTATGGGTTGGGCTCTTTAATTATTCTCAATTAATAAATTATAAAATAATACCAACATTATTAAATTCTAAATTGCCAATTAATAAATTATAAAATAATACCAATATTATTATATTCTAAATTTTTATTATTACTATATTATTATTATTATTATTATTTAAATATATATTACTATTATTACTATTATTATTTTATTATTACCTAAATCTATTATTATTAATAATAATCTGGGGTATTACAGTCAAAGATTACTATTACTATTATTTTTATTTTTATTATTATGACCTAAATCTATTATTAATAATAATAATCTGGGGTATTACAGTCAAAGATCAACGACTCATCATGTAGGAATCCATGACGATCTCAAGTCAAAGGGCGTTGTGACGTTAGCTATACATGAGAAAAGCTTATGACTTAATCCATGCAAACTTTCTCATAGTGGGTCGCCTAGCACCTTGTATTCTTACAAGTGCCTATGACTTTGATTTGTATCTCCATACCTCATCAAAGTCATACTAGTCTTATTTCATCTTCGCTCCCGCGTAGATGACCAACCAGGGACATTTAGGATAATCTATAAGATATATCCAAGAATCAGTTATCACTATAAACAAGCAAATGAAATGATAACTAAATGGAGAATGACTTGCCCCTAGGGCACAATTTCCAACAGTTGGAGGCTGTTGTTTCTCTTCAAGGAATTGTTCTATAGTTTCTTTGCCTATCTTTGTTTGACCAAATTCAGGATCAGTGTCTTCAATTGACCTTTTTGTTCACCTTCATGGGTTCCATACTCTTGTTGCTTCTAAGCTCTATTACCTTGACCTGTTCCTTTCCGTGGATCCTGGGGACTTCAGTGTCGGTCGGCAGAGATTCGAAGGGTTTGTTGTTCAAAATAGTTGCGAGCTACTCGACTTGGTTTGCAAGGTTCCGAAGGATCACCTAGTGGCTTTGGATGATTGCGTCTTTCTTTGCCAAGTATTCCTTCAGAAGATTTGTCATAGATGTTTGAGGGTCCGGTTCACTGCCCTGCAACCGTGGTTGCTGGGTAAAACCTAGTGGGTTTGGTCCGGCTGACTGTCCTGCTACTTATTGACCCTGAGAACTCCATGAGAAGTTAGGGTACTACCTCCATCCTCGGTTATACGTATTAGAGTAAGGGTTGTTGGCGTTACTGCCCCTGTAGAAATTGTTAACATAGTTGACTGATTCAGGGTTGGCAGAACATTGAGAGTAGGAGTGCTCTCTGCCACAGTACACACAAGCTACCTAGGCTAGTTGCATTGATGAGTTGTTAGCAGGAAAGGTCAGCCCTTTCATCATGTTGGCGAGGTATGACACTTGGGCTGTTAGGGCATTCGTAGCATCTAACTCGTGTATGCCAGAAACTGTTCTCGAAGGAGTTACCCTGTCAGATAGCCATTAATGGTTGTTCATTGCCATTCGTTCTAGCAGTTCATGAGCTTCTTCATAGGATTTCATCATAATGGAGCCACCTGCAAAAGCATCCACAATTGAGCGTGTTTGTCCATCTAGTCCCTTGTAAAAAGTTTCCAGCTGAACCCATTTAATCAATCTGTGTTGTGGGTGTTGGATCTGATTAGTTTTGATGATGTCTTATATAGATGCCATTATTAAGAGCAAAAAGCTTGTATACTATATTTATCTCCTACATTGACTAACTATTATTTAATGTAGATTAGTCCAAATTGAATTATGAAGATTAATCAAGAAGGAGATAAGAGGTTATGGAAAGAAGAACTTGCATAAAATGTCAAGGAAGCAAGAAGTTATGAAAATATTTTTGGAATAATCAAGAAGAAGAGGAGATATTGAAGAAGGTACAACTTGCAGAAAATAATGAGTTCAAGTTGAATTATGAAGGATGATCAAGAGAAGAGAAGAGAAGAGAAGAAAGAAAGAAAGAAGAACTTGCTCAATGGAATGAGAATATGATTATACAAGTTCTTAGATTGATTCTAGAAGTTCCCACAATGATATGGAAGTTGGAATGACTCAAATCGGAGTTAAAATAAGCAAAATCATGTTTTGGGATGAATTAGCTCGAGCCAGGAAGCTTACCTCGAGTTAACATGGTTTCTACAGTGTTTTGGGCACCTGGTACAGCTTGCCTCGAGCCAAGAACATCACTACCTCGAGTCAGCACCTTGCTACAGTGATTTTCGCCTCTGAAACGAGTTGCCTGTAGTCAAGACACTAATTGCCTCGAGTCAAGATGTATTTCAGCAACTCTGTTGCACTCTGTTTCACGTTTAGCTCGGGCAAGGTATGGTAATTCGATGATATCTCCCAAACCAGAGATCGGATTGAGGTGAAACTAGTGCCATATCTAACTAGACTCCCAATGAGTCATTTTGATATATAATTCAATCCAAAAAGAGTTCATATGAGAGATATATGAATTCTACAAGTTGGCACATCAATTCACGCCACACAGCAGACCAAGATTTGGTATTTTGGGTGTATCTCACAAAATACAAATCCAATTGAGCTGAAATCAGCGCCATTTGAAAGTAGACTCAAAATTCGTTCCTTAAAGATGAAGGTGGAATATCACCTAGAGGGGGGGGGGTGAATAGGTGATCTTGAAATTCTTTCGCTAATTGCTCAAGAACACTTAAAACAGAGATAGAGAGAAGAACAATGAACACAAGAGGTTATACTGGTTCGATCCAACTCCTTGACCTACGTCCAGTACCAAGACACTCTGGGATTTCACTATCTCGTAACTTGATTACACACTCTGTAACTCTTGAGTAATCCTCTCACTAGGACTTACCCCTCTTTACAAGTTGTAACCAAATACTCAAAGACACAATTACACACTCGTACTCGGGATGATCCTTTCTCCCTAGGACTCACTCCCCTTACAAGTTGTAATTGTACACCCACACTCAAGATGCCTCTATCTTGAGATTTTGAACGAATTGTGAAACAAATGATAAGACTCTCTCACGAGTAGATAAATGATAAACACCGAAGCTCAATAATATCCTAAGATATATACGTAAATAGAAATTGAACACTTTGAAAGCTTTGTCTCGTGTATGCGTTGGTTGTGTCCACTTGATGAATTCAATCCTTCGGGTATTTATAAGTTGAAGCTTGAGGACCGTTGGAAGGATTTGAATTTGCCCGTTTGAATGTTTGAATATGTCCGTTGGGCATTTAAGTATCCATGACCTTTGCTAACCATAATCGAGTATCGGCTTAGTTGGGTAGTTGACGTAATTAAATGCTTCTGGGATTTATAGGTGTTGCAATTTGTAACCATTGGTGAAGCTTGAAGATTGGCCGTTGAGACTCTTCAAAAATATAGCCATTAGACTAAAGCGGCTTGGTTAATATTTTCGCCATTAATGATCCATGTGGATTTGTACCATCAAGACACTCTTCTGTTTTACCCGTTGTGAAAAATAGCATTTATTGCGAGATGGGATATCTGAGCTGCTTTACTTTGATCAGAGTTGGTTTCCGTGTTTATCACCGGTTTAGGTAGCTGCATTTAATGCTTCTGACAGATGGTTTTGCTTTATTCAAATATGCTGGTAATTCATGTCTAAACAATCTGAAACTCATGAGCAAATTTGTTAAAAGTATTTGATAATCTTAATAAGCAATAATCATGAGTAATAAGATTAGTGATAAACTGAGAAGAATTACGCAGACGAAGATTTTCAAAAACAGGGGCTACTTTGCTCGGGCAAGATTATTGGCTTGCTCGAGCAAACCTCTTGAAAGAAGTTAAAAGTGTCTTCTGCTCGCTGATGCTTGGGCAAAGTATTTTGCCTGCTCGAGCATGGTGCTCGAGCATGGATAAAATCATGCTCGGGCAAAGCTCCTTTACAAAGGCTTGGAAGTGATCTGCCGATGTTGCTCGAGCATGGAAACTTTCTTGCTCGGGCAAGACATAGACGAGGCGGAGAAGTGAAAGCGTATCGTTGTTGCTTGAGCAAGGTAGAAAGCATGCTTTCGGAGATATGCAGATTTGCTTATGTTGCTCGAGCATGCTTTCATGTTTGCTCGGGCAAACTCAAGTCAGAGGCGAAGTCATGAGAGCACAATACGCTGCTTGAGGC
This sequence comes from Acacia melanoxylon, assembly GCA_019022615.1. Taxonomy (NCBI): domain Eukaryota; kingdom Viridiplantae; phylum Streptophyta; class Magnoliopsida; order Fabales; family Fabaceae; genus Acacia; species Acacia melanoxylon. The sequence goes on along the minus strand of JAFJYJ010000071.1, from coordinate 1,262,989 downwards.
AACCCGGAAAGCATGCTTGCGGAGATTCAGAGTTTTGGTGCTGTTGCTCGAGCATGAAAATTTTCTTGCTCGGGCAAGACTTTTCATTAGGCAGTGGAAATGACTTCTGCTCGCTGTTGCTCGAGCAAGTCATAATTCTTGCTCGGGCAAGTGATGAGTAAGGTATAACCAGTGCAAGTATACACTATCAATGTAATACTAGCAAGTATCCCGGAGTAATAAAATATCGTTCCCACGGGACCAAAGTTCCAACTACCAACCCAATTTACTTGAATTTAAAGTTGATGCAACCATATGAGTTTTTGGATGAACATATTAAAAGAAAATAAAATGACAAAGAAATTGAATCAAACTTTGTAGAAAACAATTAACAAAAGCATAGGGTCATGTATGTCATCAATAATCCATTTAATTGTTCTTCCTTTACCAAAAGCTAGATTAAGACATAATCTTCTTTTAAGGTAGAATTTAATTACTTAACCCATGAATTGGAGTATGTCAATCGAATTTCAGATTTTAATCTAATTGCTTATTCCTAAGTCAAATTAGCCTAATCCTCAATCCTAAAGTCATGTTCCCATGCTCATTAGAATTAATTCTTGCATTAAGTCCAGAATTCTTTATGATTGCATAAAGCCTATGTCAAGTTCCCTTGCTAGTTCCTTGTGTTCTTTAATCAATTGAACCTAGAATTAACTAGCCTTTCCCAAGGTCTAATTAATCTTTCAATTCCTTAATTAGATGATCAAACTAACAAAGGCATTAAGAATGGATTAAAGAAACTCATCCAAAACAAGTATTATGTAATTAAAAACAGAATTTCAATTAAACTTCATAAAGAATTCATACATGACCTTAGAAAGATACTTAGTTCATGCTATTCATGACCAAGCATACAAAAGGGAAAAAGATGAAGAACAATAAATTAAACTAAAACATTCAAAAGAAAAGATTACAACTAATCGTCCATGTAGGAGGTAGAACCATCGCATGTAGGACTTAAAATGAACGAAACATAACATTAAATTATAACAATCGAAAGGAAAAGATTACAACTAATCGTCCATGTAGGAGGTAGAACCATCGCATGTAGGACTTAAAATGAACGAAACATAACATTAAATTATAACAATCGAAAGGAAAAGATTACAACTAATCGTCCATGTAGGAGGTAGAACCATCACATGTAGGACTTCAAATGAACAAAAGGAAAATAATACATAAGAAGCATAAACAAGATGTAAGAACCATCCATATAGGAGGTTTTGAACAAGAAAAGAAAGAACTTAAGATGAAGGAGATATGAAACTTAAGAAAGAAAGAACCTAAGGGAGAGAGAGCTCATCTCCAAGTATTTTTTTAGCTTCACAACACTCTTCTATTTATAGGCAGCTAGGAGCATCTCATCCATGCACTTTACAACTCAAATTCGTCACTTTTCTTAGTGGCCAACTTGGAAGCATCTTTGAATCACTTTACAGCTCCAAAACCGTGTCCGATTTACAGCCTGTTTTACACCACGAATTCGGTGGAATTGGGCCACGTTGTCTTCATATGAAATGTATCCCTGGATGTTAGCTTTTCAGTCGTTCAAACCGGACCTCATTTGGAGTTCGGAAGCCCAAGTTATGGATCAAATACGGTACGTTGTTCCAGAGTCCGTCACAACACCTTGTCTTGCATTCCAAGCCCAATTGGGTCTTCTAAACGTCTCATTTAGCTTCTGGACTCTTCATATAAGTTGTAGGGCTTTCATTCAGCGTTCCTAAAAGATAAATTTCAGATCAATTGGAGGTCTAGAACTTAAATGATGATCAACATACCAAACAGTGTTCACTACCCAATTATAAAAGAGATGTGATTTAAGCCCAATTTTGAACAAAATTCCAAATATGACCAAGATCTATACAAATAAATTCTAAAAACTAATTATGAAGATGAAACTACATATTTAACTAATTTAATCCATTAAAACATGACAATGATAGAGTTTGTAACTCCTTTTTGCAATTAAAACATCATAAATTCCAAGGTTATCAAACTCCCCAAACTTAGATCTTTGCTTGTCCTCAAGCAAATTAATTCAAGATAACATATGTAGCTTAAAAACAAGGAGGTGTGAAGATCAATGTGAATGAGGAAAATAAGATAGTTCAAGTGAAAGCATAGTTCAAAAATGAGTAATACATTATGCTTGTATCAACACTTCACTAATTTCCAGATTAATAGAAAGTAGAGTTATCAAGAGGAAAATAGTAAATTGGAATAAATAAACCCCTCACTTGGATATTCAATCCACTCAAACTCTCAAGTGTTTTAGGGTGTGTATTTCACTCAATCCACCATCATTCCAATAACACTACCATAGGCTTGTTCATATTCTAATTCTCCACTGCCTTGTAATACATGCATAAACCAATCAAAAGGTCTTTCAAAGGTTGTAATGTGGCTAAGGTTAGGGAAGGATATTTTATGGATAAGTAGCTTTAACAATGGAAAACAGAGCATATCAATCATCGATCGGATCCAAATTATATCTCATATAAACTATTTTCATCCTTTACTCTTCCTCATTCCTCTCTTTTTCTTCTCTTTGTTTTTTTTTGAAATACCAGTACCACCAACATAATAAATTTTTTTTTTTAGCCCTCCTTTGTTATTTTGTCCTGATATATTCATCGTATAGATCATAACCATCATACAACTCCAAAATTCATTAATTAAGTTCATACCTTCACCTTCGTAGCATACACTATTTTCCACCGTGAGGTAGGATATGTATGGAATGGTTGTGTGAAAATGGTTAATAACAAGAACAAACATGGCATCAAGCTCAAAAGGGTTAATCAATGGAAAATGCAAGGTGGGCTATTTGGCCAACTGGTTTATACAAGAAATAAATTGCCTTTTATCATTTCGAGTATGCATGTAATACTTGCCATCTCAAACCGAGAAACAAACAAGTTCTAGAGTGCTAAAGTAGTGAGGTGCACACAAGAAAGAATATAAGTATATGAAGCTCAATCCCTCACGGCTATGGGAATCAATTATACTATCCTCAAGATCATTATCTACAAACTACTACTCAAGAAATTTAGTGACTTGTTTATTCAAACATATGATCATACTCACTCAAGAATAGCATATGTGACATTCACATTTTGCATTGCTAGTAACACATGATTCTTATTTTCCAATCCCACAATATCTACCTTAGAATTCATTCAAGTCATGTTTTAAAAGATTTTTTTTTGTTTTTTTTTTGTTTTTTAATAATAAAACATCTAATGCCTAGTCATGAAAACATCAAACCTTGTTGGGAAAAAGTCTTTAAACCCTATCCTTAAAGAAAATAAATACATGTTTCCAAACAACACCCCCAAACTTAAAACCAACATTGTCCCCAATGTTGTCTAATATGTAAAGTGAATAGGTAGTGAAGAGAAAACCATAAATAAGAGAGAAGGGTTAAAGAGACTCCCCCAAACCGAGAGGACACCCAAAGCTTAATGTAAGGGCTGCCACCAAAGGTTTTCATGCCGACAATTCTGCACAAACAACAAATAAAATCCGAAACCGCAAATAGAAAATAAAGAACAAGAAACCACCACAATATTTTTGTTTTGTTTTTGTTTTTGTTTTTTTTTTTGTTTTTTGATTAATTTAAATGGAAAACACAACCAAAATTAGCAGCAAATTATCTATAGACAATAGTGCACATGCTAAGTTTATAGTCTTTAGCAGACTTGTTACCCATATTTACGGATTCTGGGATGAATGAGAAATCTCACTCGGTGCACATCTTTGCTCCATAATGCTTCAATCTTTGGCCATTCACAGTGAAGGTTCTTTTGGAACTTTCCTCTTCCAATTCCACAAGACCATAAGGGAAGACCTTTGTTACCTTAAAGGGACCACTCCACCTTGATTTGAGTTTTCCCGGAAACAATTTCAATCTTGAATTGAATAACAATACCTTTTGGCCTACCTCAAAGTGACGTGGAGCAATCTTCTTGTCATGCCATGCTTTGGTCTTTTCTTTGTAGATTCTTGCACTTTCATAGGCATCCTTCCTGATCTCATCTAATTCATTCAGCTGAAGGAGTCTATGTTCTTTAGCCATAGTGGGATCAAGATTAAGTTGTTTGATGGCCCAATATGCTTTATGTTCTAATTCCACAGGAAGGTGACAAGCCTTACCATATACTAACCTTTGTAGGGAGATGTCACCGAGGACAAGTCTTGTAAGCTGTTCGTAAGCCCAAAGAGCATCATCTAGCTTTATAGCCCAATCCTTCCTTGTAGGTCGTACCACCTTCTCCAGAATTCTCTTGATCTCCCTATTTGATACTTCCACTTGGCCACGGTTTGAGGGTGGTAGGCGGTAGACACTTTGTGCTTGACCCCGTATTTCACTAATAGTGTCTCAAACCATTTGTTACAAAAGTGAGAACCGCCATCACCGATTATGGCTCTTGGGGTACCAAACCTTGTGAAAATATTCTTCCTTAAAAACTTGGTCACTTGGTGTGCTTCATTGGTAGGAAGAGCCACCGCTTCAACCCACTTGGTAACATAGTCAATCGCCACTTTGAATGTATTTGCAATTGTTGGAAGATGGAAAAGGTCCCATGAAGTCAATTCCCCACACATCAAATGGTTCAATTTCAAGAATACTATGCTTTGGGGCATCTCATTTCTCCTTGATATATTACCTGTTCTTTGACACTTTGTCACAAGAAACAACAAACTCCCGGCATCATGGAATAAAGAAGGCCAATAAAATCCGCTTTCTAGGACCTTAGCGAGTCCTAGTGCTCCCATAATGCCCCCATAATCTGAATTATGACAATGAACAAGAATATTATTAATTTCCTCTTGTGGTACACACCTCCGAATTATTTGATCGGGACATCTTTTGAAAAGAAAAGGCTCATCCCAAAAATAGAATTTTGAATCATGCATGAGCTTTTTCTTTTGTTGAAAAGTAAAATCGAAGGTAGAATACCACATACCAGAAAATTAACAATGTCGATACCGGGGGGATTGACGTGGCAACTCCAAAGAGAGTGTTCATCCGGGAAGAATCCATGCACGGGTTCGTCTTGTCTTCATTGCTTCCTCTAATCTTGACAAGTGATCGGCCACTTGATTTTCGATCCCTTCTTGTCTCTAATTTCCAAATCAAATTCTTGTAACAAGAGGATCCACCTTATCAACCTTGGTTTAGAATCTTTCTTGGACAGCGGTATTTAATGGCGGAAATGATCTGTGTAGACAACTACCTTGGACCCCAACAGATAAGCTCGGAATTTATCAAATGCAAATACTATAGCTAGTAATTCTTTCTCTGTTGTTGCATAATTCTTTTGAGCATCGAAAGAGTTACGCTAGCGTAGTAAATTGCATGAAAAATTCTGTCTTTTCTTTGACCCAAAACAGCCCCAATTGCAAAATCACTCGCATCACACATTAGTTCAAATGGAGCACTCCAATCGGGAGCACTCACAATGGGGGCTGAAATAAGCTTGTTCTTTAGAGTCTCAAAGGCTTGCATACAATCATCATCAATTTTAAAAATTGTATCTTTTTCCAACAAATTGCAAAGAGGTTTGCTGATTTTGGAAAAATCTTTTATAAAACGCCTATAAAAACTCGCATGTCCTAGAAAACTCCTAATGGCCTTCACATTAGTGGGAATGGGTAATTTTTCAATCACTTCAATTTTAGCTTTGTCTACCTCAATTCCTTTTTTTGAAATTTTGTGGCCTAACACCACCCCTTCATGTACCATAAAATGACATTTTTCCCAATTTAAAACCAAGTTTGTTTCTACACATCGTTGCAACACTTTGGACAAATTTGCTAAACATGCATCAAAGGTAGAACCAAAGACAGAGAAGTCATCCATAAATACCTCCATTATGTCTTCTATAAGATCATAGAAGATTGCCATCATACACCTTTGAAATGTGGCAGGGGCGTTGCAAAGACCAAAAGGCATCCTTCGAAATGCAAATGTACCATAGGGGCGGGTAAAAGTTGTCTTCTCTTGATCTTCGGGAGCAATTGCTATTTGATTGTAACCCGAATAACCATCAAGAAAACAAGTAAAAGTCATACCCGGCTATCTGTCTAGCATCCGATCCAAGAATGGGAGAGGGAAATGATCTTTCCTGGTTGCCTTGTTTAACTTCCCCGTAATCCATGCATACACGCCAACCGTCCACGGTCCTTGTAGGAATCAGCTCATTGTTGTCATTCTTCACCACTTTGTTGTGCCTCCTTTCTTTGGCACACATTGTACTTGGGCGACCAAGAACTATCGAGATATGGGATAGATGATCCCATTATCTAACCATTTGATTATCTCCTTCTTTACTACTTCCTTCATGTGTGGGTTTAGACGCCTCTCTGTGCTTCAATTGAAGGCTTGCTTCCTTCTTCCAAAATGATCTTGTGCATGCGGTAGGAAGGGCTTATACCTTTTATGTCGGCTAGAGTCCATCCTATTGCCTTCTTGTGCTCCCTTAACACCCTCAATAGTTTTTCCTTTTGTACCGATTTAAGTCACCGCAATAATAACCGGATAAGAAGCATCCTCTCCTAGATAGGCATAAGAGAGGTGTGATGGAAGTTGTTTTAAATCAAGACTAGGAACATCATTAGGAGTAATGGGTGGCTCACTTACCTCTTTACCTTCAACATGTAAAGTTTCAAAAATTTTATTCTGCAAGGATAGGGAAAAGTCATCTAAAGAAAATTCAAAATCCTTACCATCAAAGGACTCTGTCTCTTCTAATCTTTGTAAAGGGTCTAGAGGAAGAGTCATTACTTTTAAATCATTAAGGCAATTATCAACCACATCGATAGAGAAAACATTCTCACGGTTATCGGAAAATTTAACCGCCTTAAAAACATTAAAAGTAACTGTTGGTCTTCAACCCGCATAGTCAACTCACCCTTTTTCACATCTATCAACGTTCCTCCAAAGTGGCTAAGAAAGGTCTTCCTAAAATGATAGGAATATCTTTGTCCTCTTCCATGTCTAAGATGATGAAATCTGCAGTAAGATTAGTTTATCAATTTTAACAAGGATGTCTTCAATTATACCTTTTGGATATGCCAATGTTCGGTCAGCTAACTGAAGAACTGCAGATGTAGACTTGATCTCCCCAAGGCCGAGTCTTTTGAATATGGTTAGGGGCATCAAATTGATGCTAGCCCCTAAATCACAAAGGGCGTTACCCACAAACTGATTGCCTATTGTGCAAGGTATGGTGAAGCTTCCTGGATCCTTCAACTTTGGTGGTAACTTCTTTTGTAAAACCGCACTGCACTCCTCAGTAAGTGCAACTAGTTCGTTTTCCACCAATCTCCTTTTTTTTGGATAACAATTCTTTCATAAATTTTGCATAAGATGGCATATTTTCTAAAGCTTCTGCAAATGGGATGTTGATCTGCAATTTCTTGAATACATCCAAAAATCTAGAAAATTGCCTATCCTTTGAGTTAGGTTTTACCCGTTGAGGAAAAGGAGGTTGAGATTCTTTCCTTTCGGTTTCAAAGTTGGTATGGTGGCTTGGTTTGACTTTCGGCCTTACTTTCACTTTGATTGTTACTTGCGCTTCTTCACTTATTTGGACTTCAATAGTTGCAGGTTCAGCACCTTTCAACACTTTACCGCTTCTGAGGGAAATGGCTTGGCAAGTTTCCTTACCCCTAGGATCTTCTGTGTTACTGGGAAGTGTACCTTGCTACCTAACATTTAGAGAGTTAGCAATCTGTCCTACCTGCACCTCTAGGTTCTTGATAGAAGCTGTGTGATTTTGCAAGATAGAATCTGTTCTTGTCATGAATTGGGCTAGAATATCTTCAAGATTGCTTTTCTTCTCTTGTGGCTGAATCGGTGCTACAAATCCAGGAGGATTGTAGGGAGGTCGTGGTTGTTGTGCACTGTTTGATTTCCCATGAGAAATTAGGGTGGTTCCTCCAACCTGGATTATAATAGTTTGAGTGCTGATTGTATTGTTGCTTATTTTGATGAGCAACATACTGCACACTTTCCCGACTCATAGCACACTTCTCGAAGGTGCCCTCCTCCACATAAGTTACGACTACTTACTTGCACATTGGTGGATGTCAACTTGTTTAGGCGATTATTCATAGAAGCTACATGCGAGAAAGTGTTGATAATGCATCAAGTTCGTGAATTCCTGCTTTGCTTTCTTGGTATTACTCCTTTCTCCATTCCAAAGTAATTGTTATTAGCCATGTTCTCCAAAATATTGTAGGCATCATTCACAGATTTTGCCATTAGAGCCCCACCTACAAGGTTAAAGATCAACAATGCCTCTTGTATTCCCCGTAGCCCATTATAGAATGTATGGATGGATACCACTCGGAAGGCCATGATGTGGGCACTTCCTAAGTAAGTCTTTGAACCGCTCCCATGCTTCATAGAGTGATTCACCATCGCCTTGTTGGAAAGAGGTGATGTCGTTTCTTGACTTTCTTTGTTCTTGCGGGAGGGAAATACTTGCCTAGGAATTTTTTAGTTAGTTCATCCCAAGTGGTGATGGCTCCGGGAGGAAGTGACCGCAACCGGACTCTTGCTTTATCTTTTAGAGAGAATGGGAAAAGCCTCGATCTAATGGCATCATCGAAGTAACGCCATTGAATTTGAACGTGTCACATATCTCCAAGAAGCTTGCTAGATGCAAGTTCGGATCTTCATAAGGAAGGCCATAAAATTGTACAAAATTGCCTCACCATTTGAATAATAGGCGGCTTGATTTCAAAGTTATTGGCTTCCACCCTTGGCTTGACAATCTTTGGAAGCAATTTCACTAACCCTTGGGATAGCAAAATCTCCCACACTTCTACGATTCACGCCTTCTTCCGCCATTGCAATATTTTCGAGTTCGGTTGTATCGTAGATGAAGAAACTTGTAACAAAGCCTTTTGTTCTCTTCTCAAACGTCTCAACGTCCTCTCTATTTCTTGATCAAATAGAAGATTTGAGTCTTGCATACACCTTAATCAAGAAATTAGTTCTTAAGAACCGAAAGTCAAGAAGAAATGGACTAGAAAGGTTTAGTTAGTTTAAATTGAAATTACGTAAAAATGAATTTCCAAGTAAGTACACACAATTTAGTGAGATTTTTTTTTTTAACACAAGAAAATTCTGCACTTTACAAAAAGAATAACAATACCAAATTAAAGAAACAAAATTCAAGCTCGGACACCTTATGCAAAATATACTAAACAATAATAACCAAAACACAAGGATGTAAAGAACACGTTAAATGAAAAAGGAATAACTCCAAATAAAGAAAAAAATTGCAATTAAAATAAAACAAGCACCAATCTATAAAACAAGCAAAGATAGTTGATATTGGGACAATTTTGGTCCCCCAGAACGGCGCCAAAAACTTCATGAGTGGGTAACCGGTGCAAGTATACACTATCAATGTAATACTAGCAAGTATCCCGAGTAATAAAATATCGTTCCCACAGGGACCAAAGTTCCAACTACCAACCCAATTTACTTGAATTTAAAGTTGATGCAACCATATGAGTTTTTGGATGAACATATTAAAAGAAAATAAAATGACAAAGAAATTGAATCAAACTTTGTAGAAAACAATTAACAAAAGCATAGGGTCATGTATGTCATCAATAATCCATTTAATTGTTCTTCCTTTACCAAAAGCTAGATTAAGACATAATCTTCTTTTAAGGTAGAATTTAATTACTTAACCCATGAATTGGAGTATGTCAATCGAATTTCAGATTTTAATCTAATTGCTTATTCCTAAGTCAAATTAGCCTAATCCTCAATCCTAAAGTCATGTTCCCATGCTCATTAGAATTAATTCTTGCATTAAGTCCAGAATTCTTTATGATTGCATAAAGCCTATGTCAAGTTCCCTTGCTAGTTCCTTGTGTTCTTTAATCAATTGAACCTAGAATTAACTAGCCTTTCCCAAGGTCTAATTAATCTTTCAATTCCTTAATTAGATGATCAAACTAACAAAGGCATTAAGAATGGATTAAAGAAACTCATCCAAAACAAGTATTATGTAATTAAAAACAGAATTTCAATTAAACTTCATAAAGAATTCATACATGACCTTAGAAAGATACTTAGTTCATGCTATTCATGACCAAGCATACAAAAGGGAAAAAGATGAAGAACAATAAATTAAACTAAAACATTCAAAAGAAAAGATTACAACTAATCGTCCATGTAGGAGGTAGAACCATCGCATGTAGGACTTAAAATGAATGAAACATAACATTAAATTATAACAATCGAAAGGAAAAGATTACAACTAATCGTCCATGTAGGAGGTAGAACCATCGCATGTAGGACTTAAAATGAACGAAACATAACATTAAATTATAACAATCGAAAGGAAAAGATTACAACTAATCGTCCATGTAGGAGGTAGAACCATCACATGTAGGACTTCAAATGAACAAAAGGAAAATAATACATAAGAAGCATAAACAAGATGTAAGAACCATCCATATAGGAGGTTTTGAACAAGAAAAGAAAGAACTTAAGATGAAGGAGATATGAAACTTAAGAAAGAAAGAACCTAAGGGAGAGAGAGCTCATCTCCAAGTATTTTTTTAGCTTCACAACACTCTTCTATTTATAGGCAGCTAGGAGCATCTCATCCATGCACTTTACAACTCAAATTCGTCACTTTTCTTAGTGGCCAACTTGGAAGCATCTTTGAATCACTTTACAGCTCCAAAACCGTGTCCGATTTACAGCCTGTTTTACACCACGAATTCGGTGGAATTGGGCCACGTTGTCTTCATATGAAATGTATCCCTGGATGTTAGCTTTTCAGTCGTTCAAACCGGACCTCATTTGGAGTTCGGAAGCCCAAGTTATGGATCAAATACGGTACGTTGTTCCAGAGTCCGTCACAACACCTTGTCTTGCATTCCAAGCCCAATTGGGTCCTCTAAACGTCTCATTTAGCTTCTGGACTCTTCATATAAGTTGTAGGGCTTTCATTCAGCGTTCCTAAAAGATAAATTTCAGATCAATTGGAGGTCTAGAACTTAAATGATGATCAACATACCAAACAGTGTTCACTACCCAATTATAAAAGAGATGTGATTTAAGCCCAATTTTGAACAAAATTCCAAATATGACCAAGATCTATACAAATAAATTCTAAAAACTAATTATGAAGATGAAACTACATATTTAACTAATTTAATCCATTAAAACATGACAATGATAGAGTTTGTAACTCCTTTTTGCAATTAAAACATCATAAATTCCAAGGTTATCAGCAAGGTATACACAGAGGCAAGAATTTGAGAGTGATAGATGCTGCTCGGGCAACGTTTTGCCTTTGCTAGAGCATGATGCTCGAGCAAGCCTTCTTTGCTTTGCTCGGGCAAGACTTCCTGATTTGCTGAGTTTTGCTTCGCCTCGATGTTGCTCGGGCATGCCAAAATTCTGTGCTCGGGCAAGGTTCCTTGACCGGCCTTCTTTGCTTCGCCGATGTTGCTCGGGCAAGAAATATTTCTTGCTCGAGCATGATTGTTGAATCATGCTGCTTTCGACTCTAGTATAAATCCAAGTTTAGCAAATCATTCCATTTCAGAAAACTCTTGAAATATTCTTTCCATTTCAACAAGAATCAACTCCAAACTAGTTGTATTTCGTCCATTAACATCAGATGAGTGGAGGTTGATCTTATCCAGCGTTGTTGCAGAATCCAGAACAGACTATCAACTTAAAAACATCATAACTCTTTGAATTGATATTATTTTTCTGTGTTCTTGATGTTTCTGAAAATATATTTGAGTTTAGTTTCCAATGGCACCGATTTCAGCTCATTTGGATTTTCCGTTTGTGAGATACACTCAAATTACCGAAGGTTGGTCTGGATAGTGACGTTAATTGTTGTTCCAACTTACGAAAATCATATCTCTCTCATCTGGCCTCCTTTGGACTTTATATTTTGTAAAAAGTACGTGTTGGATGTCTACTTTCATATGCCACTATTTTCATGTCAATCCAATTCCTGGTTTGGGAGATATCATCGATTTACGGGAGGTCGCGAAATGAGCTGAACAGAGTATGCTTTGAAGAACAACCTTGCTCGAGCAAGCTTTCTTCTTTGCTCGGGCAAGAGCGGATTTTGGGCGATTTTGGGCTAGAAATGCACCTTGCTCGGGCATGACATTGTTGTTGCTCGAGCATGACTTCGAAACTCAATATGCTCGGGCAAGACACTGTTCAAGTGATAGAAATAGCTGAAATTACATAAATGCCCCCAAACAAACCAAAGATTCTTTTCGAAAGCTTGAACTTGCTTGTTTTAACTCCGAATTGAGTCATTCCAACTTCTATTTAATCGTGGAGACTTGTAGAATCAATCTAGGAACTTGTATAATGATTTTCTCATTCCATTAAACAAGTTCTTCCTTCCTTTCTTCTCTTTGCTTGATCATTCTCCATTATTAAACTTCACATCTACATTAAATATAAGAATTAGTCAAAGTAGAAGATAAATGTAGTATGCAAGCTTTTTGCTCTTACGAATGACATGTTCAGACCAAGGAGATATGGTCTTCGAAAGTTGACACTCGAAATTCTGAAATCAATTCAGCATAGCTTCGGATTTCTGGATATGGCTCCCAACCAAAAGAAGTAAAACGTGCCTTGAGCCAACCAGATATGCACCTCGAGTCTAGATCAACAGAAATATCAAAAGAACTCAAAGAGGAAGAAAATTGCCTCGAGCCAGATAGGAAACCTCGAGGGTACTGAAGACAGAAAGTTAGAACAATGGAAAGCAGTTTTTGCCTCTAGTCAGATTATCCACCTCGAGTCAAAAGCAAACAGAAAGTTAGAAGAATGGAGAGAAGTTTTTACCTCGAGTCAGTAAGTATGCCTCGAGTCAATATTTTTCAGAACTTCGTCATTTTCAAAGTACGACTAACTCGAGCCGGTAAGAATATTGCCTCGAGTCGACGGCCTCGAGACAAGATATAACCTGCCTCAAGTCATTTAGTGTTGTGTTAAACTTCTCTATGGTTTAAAAGATGGATTGACTTGAGCCTCTTCAAATGCTGCCTCGAGTTTATGGCCTTGAGCCAATGTATCATGTGCCTCGAGTCAAGGTGATTTCTGAAATACTCTATCACGATGATTTAACTCGAGCCAAGGAAGTATGTGCCTCGAGTTGGTGAACTCGAGCCAGGACCTTAAGTGCCTTGAGTCAGATAGCATTCTCAAACGTAGATATTGACTTTAACCATGTGCAAACTCGAGCCACCCTTTTCTATGCCTCGAGTCAGTATGATAGCAACTCAGTAGCAGCAACATCCAATTTCATAAATGATTATTATCAAATGATTTCTGCTTACTATACTTCTAAAATGCTATTAATCATGTTTGTTAGCAAGTTTCAGATGATCAAACGAAGGATTAACATCAGATTATCAAAAAGCAGATGATTACGTCAAAAGCTTCAACGGTAATACTTCTCCAACGGTCATATACGCACACAACGATCATATTCAAACCTGGAAGAATTGCTCAATGTTCTTCACTGACTATAAAAGGAGAACCATTCAAAATGGAGGAGACGATGATACGAGCTTGCACTGTCGAAATGCTGATATTTTGAATCCAACACTTATTTCATATACTCTCTGTTTCTATTATATAGTTTACAGTAGAGAGTGAGATGATCGATTATGTACTTCAGTGATTATTATTCATCTACTCTGTGAGAGAGTCCAAACACTTATTTGATTATCTGTTTAGTGATCAAATCTCAAGGTTGTGGAACCTTTGAGAGTGGGTGTATAGTTACAACTTGTAAGGGGGAGTGAGTCCAAGAGTGAGAGGATCATCCTTCGTTTACAAAGTCGGTAATTGTATTCTTACAATGCGTAAGAGGATATCTCGATAAGAGATTGTAAAGGCTACACAAGTGCCCGACCAAACTTGTGAGGTTGTAAAGGCTTTCTCTTGTGCCCGGTTAAACAAGGAGATAGTGGATTGAAAATCTCAAGTGGAGCTTGGGACCGGACGTAGGTCAAGGATTGGGCCGAACTAGTATAAATCTCGGTTGCATATTCTCTTCCCTAAACTCTTACATTTCCAAAGATACATGTTTGAATGACGATTATTGCTTTATAAACTAATTCTCTCATTCGAACTACTTTCGCAATTTGCGAAAAAGATTTTCAGTTTTCGAAAGTTTTATCAGACACCCAATTCACCCCCCCTCTTGGGTGATAGTCGGTTCTTCAGTGGGCACTTCCGGAGAAAATCCTTAAATCGATCCCATGCTTTGTCGGAAGCTAATGATATCCTCTCTGAGTTGGGCATTCTTTGTCGGTAAGAATAATTTGATTAAGAATTTACTCCCCAAGTCATTCCAAGAGGTGATGGAATTTGCCGGTAGGTTGTTCAACCATGTTCGAGCCTTATCCCGAAGAGAGAATGGGAACAGTTTGATTCGAAGGCACCGGGTATGACTCCGGGAATGACAAATGAGTCACAAACCTCTATGAAAGACTTGAGATGTGTTACACCCCTACCGGCCTCGCCCTTTCGGATGCGGGTTAGAGGGATCCCTTTTATTTGTTACCTTTTCCTTAGTTACTTATTCCCTTTTAGCATATATCAGAGTGTGCATAACAAAGCATTATACCAGTTCGGACTTACCTATTGTACTGGTAAAAGTGCGATAATAAAAAAGTAAACAGTCCTCGTAAGGTTAAGGGTACAGTCATCCAAAAAAAATACTGAAAGTAGAAATAAATACAGTCATCTTGAATAAAGGTACAAAATATAATAGGGCATCCCATATTCTTCTGTTTGCCACCGTATGCCCTGCCTTTCCAAAAAGGTTGTATCAGCTCAAAGGCGGTCTCTTGTATCTACAGATCGGTCTGGAGTTCAAAATTGAACCCCAGAGTAACTGTCAAACTCAAGTACTATATGTATGCAGTATATGAATGCAACCATAATCATGAAAAATCACAGTTAACATTGCAACCATACCAGATATGCATTCAGAACCTCAAACACAATATCATATACCACAAGTCGTCGAGCTGCCTTACCAAGGCAAGCCCCGGAATCATAAAGCCTTCGAGCCACCTAACAAGGCCAGCCCCAAAAAAATCCTCAGCGCTAGGAACAACACAATAGTCAGGGACTCGAGCCCCAACTATTCTGTATGCATATTAGGCAAACACAAGCATGGCAAACAAACATACAACAACAACATATAAAGTATGTGAGTAAACAGTTACTACCCGTTGGTTGTTCACTAACTCAATTTTTATGACGCCCGAAAGCCTTTCCGGATATGACTTTACCCGAGACAACATCAATATACCTTGTTTTTAGTATTTCTATAAATTCCCTTTTTATTCTTGAGAAATCTGAGTCATATCTTCAGAATTCTAGTAACCTTTGTTCAACTTCAAACATGTATAATCAATTCTAAAAAAATCCAATTGACATGAAATCAGTGGCAAACGAACCCTTAGGATGTCTTGTTTATGGTAAAAATACCCCCAAGTCCAAAAGGGTTCATATTTTATCACACAACCCAAACTTTATTCACTGGTCAAAAAAATATCTCAGCTTCCTGAGCAATTTTCAAAAATTTATTCTCCTAGCAGAATAATCGAAAAGGTACCAAATGTTATATCAAAATGAGTCTCAGGAAGTATACTTTGAGCATGTAAGTTTTCAAGGCAAAAGGATGTAACACCCCCCGGGGGTGCCGACATACTTAGCCTTAATCTTACGCAGTAGTGTGGCAAAATCAGAAATAGTTCGTTATACTGATACAGCGGAATTAAATTTTGATTACAAAACAGGGTAATCCTAGGACTTATACCCCTTTACATTTCTTTACAGACAGTGAAAATTAAAACCAACTAAACAATGAACACTGTCGCCCCTTGGTTCTTCAAGTTGTCCCTCCACTGGGCTGTCTTCAAGCAACGCTCTCTCCTCGAACCATGTACAACACTTGTCTCTTGTACCCACCTATCTATTGGTTGGTAGTGGAGGGTGAGATTCTGAGGAATCCCAATAGCAGACAATACCAATACAGTGCATGCAAGATAACTGCTAATGTATGATGTACTTGCCTTGTACAAGCTCATGTTAACATAATGACATATTTGCATGCTCAATGCTTCATGCATTATACTCATGACCATGGCATAATCATAAACAAAGCTTCAATTATTCAAGTATGTTAAACATAGAAAGCAAGTATAGCAATCAAACATATACATACAAGCAATAATATCAAATACATGAGAGTAAGGTAAGCCCACTACCTTTTAAGGACTACTATCCTTACTCGGGTTCCTTTTTCGTCAGCCGTCAGGGTTGCTTGAAGTTCTTTCTTTCATTCTCCTTATGGCCCTAAGAATATAACCATACTTTTAGAACCAGGGAAAATGAATGTTTATTACCATTTTAACCCTTATTTCATTAGGGTTTAAATTAAGTAACTTAAACTTGTTACTTTTAGCCTTTATCTTTGACTGCCCTTAAAAGTCCAGCAACTTAAACCATTTTTAATTAATTCCCAAAAATTCATTTTAATGTTCCGTCAACTTACACATGTTCCTAGACAAGTCTATCTTCATAGAAAAATAATTTCCAAAGTCAGAACACGCTACATTAATCCAAGAGTTTTCATTTTCATTCGCTGTGTAATTAAACTTCCAGAAACTATGACTTATCTTTAAAACTTCATATATGGAGTTATAGATGTCCAATTGAGGTGGTTCAAAAACCTTTGAACTCCTTATTAAGTATAGTTTTTTGGGAAAATTGGTTCCAATATTTAATCACACGTAAATCATTCCCAGTTCCCAAAAACGTCCAACCTGTCCAAATTTGTTTCCAAAACTCAGGGTCAGTTTGTACAATTTATTGCTCTCTGACCAGAGATTAGAAAAACACAAAATACCCACCATTTTAAAGATATGCATGTCCTTTACTGTTTGGAATATTTTCATAATTTTTAAAGGACTTATACTTGTTCAAACAACACATACAAGTGACTGAACTCAGGATATCCAAAACTGGCAGTTTTGACTTCCTTAATTAGCTTATTATTTTATGTACGAAAATCTCTTTAAAAATTCATTCACCAACATATTCCCACTCCATTTTCCATGAGGAACACGCTGGTGGTCTCAGATTTTCAAAAATCTCTTTATTTCTTCTAGTTTTGGTTCAAGCCAAGTTCTCTCACAATCAAGAAGACTTCAGAATTTTCAAGAGAAGGATTTTGATCTTTCCACAAGCTTTTGATCTTGATCTTGTGGTTACTTTCTCTTCTCTTTTGCTTCTTCAGGATCTCGGGCTAACACCCAAAACCCACATGCAAGCTGACCGTGGAAAGGAGGGATGAGGATTGTTGGTTTGCATGGAGGAAGGTGTGTGTGTGTGTGTACGGTTGGAAGAAGATGATGAGAGAATTGTTAGAGAGTTTGAGAGAAGTCTGAAATGTGGGGAGGAGTGTGCGTCTGAATTGAAAGGGGGAGGAGGAGTGTTTTTAACGCATGTGTGTGCCAAGCGTCATTGTGAGGAGAGAACATGTGTGTTGTATGTGTGTGTGACAAGTGTAATTGTGTGTGTGTGTAGCTTGTGTGTGTGCGTTTTAAGAGGGAGGAGGGGTAAATGAAATCTGATTATATGCATGTAAGTAGGCCCTAGGTGTCATAAGATTAAACCACAAGGTGACACCTAGTATTTTAATGGCTTAGGTTTCATATAATCAAGCCATCTAACATGTTTAGGTGTCTTCTTTTGACATCACTTTGCTTCCTAGCAAGATATGTGTCTAAGTGTCTTCTAACTAAACCATAAGATGACACTTAATATTTAGACAAAAAAATATTCAACAAAATGACACCTAGAGGCTTATGTGTCTTACCGTCAAACCTCAATGTGACACTTAGTGATTTGGTTGTTAATTGCATGACTCATCCTTTCTCTCCTGCCCTCTTATCTAGGACAGTTTGACATGCAAAAAGGGAGTGTAAAGTATCTTGAAATTTGACAAGAAGACACTTGAAAATCCCCCAAACCAAATGACCAAAAGGCCCTCACAACATATTTCTTAAACTTGGATATTTTTTTCCAAGTTTGTTGATTTTTATCTCTTGCTTTCCCTCTTGACCGAAGATATGGTCCTATTTGGGAATGTCTCACCTCCCGAACCGGACTTAGTCGTTCGCCTAATTTAGGCTTATTTTCAACTTTCAAGGACCAAAATTTGGGATGTTACAAAGGACTTCATTTACTTTTTAAAAATACCGATTAAGCTTCGCTGCCCAAGAATCATGAGGTTGGCAGCAAGCTGTTTCTTTTGGTTTTTGGTGTTTTCGAGTTCATAAATCTTAACTTTGACCTAAACCCATACAAAATCTTGTTTTAAACTCATTGGAACCTTCAATAATTTAAAAATCATACCACAACTTCATGCTTTAACCAGTTAGACGAAATTCCTAAATTTCATGCTTCAAAAGCTAGTTTCAGGGTTTACATAAATTCAGAGCTTTAACCAGTGTTCCTGCCTCTTTCTCCAAATGTATGGACTTGGCTGGTCACTCCTCTGCCCTCCTTGTATGCGCCCTTGGCAGCAAACAATGGGAGGGTTATTGTCCTTATAAAATGATTAGGGTGCAGGGAATTATCCGGTTCACGCTTTCGTCCACTAGTTAATAGCATGTTTTAGGGTTTCTTTACTTGTTTCCCGAGAAAATTCAGAGCATTCTAGAAGCAGATGAGGTGGTGCATTTCTTCCCTTGAAGATCATATTTTTATGTTTCAACGTGTGCAAATTACCTATATTACCCAAAACGCCTTTTTTAGCCAATGGTTAAAAGCATGTACCCTAATATTTTGCATGTTTTCTATTTTCTTTTTCTCCAAGTAATTCCAGATATTTCCAGGGCCTAATGTGGTGCATTCTGGGCCTAGAAATCTGATCCATATGCTTTTATTCAATTTATCCAATTCACCCTTTTATTCACTAGTCTTTGTTGTGCACCGCTGGTTAAAAGTGTGCTTCTCTTTTCACCTTTTTTCAAATTTTTAGATCTTTTTCCTTGATTTAGCCTTCATATGTGGTGCCATTATACTCCCTCAGATAGCCTAATATTTGTTCCATTTGATCCAAAAATAAGTCCCTAATTGGTCCGTATCGGTCTCCTTTTCACCGATTATCCTCCTTAGGGCCTGTACTTTGTGTTTGGGCTTAAATACAGATATAAGCATCTAATTTCCTCCCCATTCTTTGTGTTGTCGAGATCCTCTCCTTAAAGAGTAAGGGATTGACTTTTCTTATCTTACTTTTTCCCTTTTTAACCCTACAGTGACACGTGTCCTCAAGTAATGATTACATCTGATTTTTCCTTTCCAGCATGTGATTTTTGCAGTGTCTCTTCTTCTCCCTGGCTATGGATGGCGCATACACACTCTACAGGGGAAGGATTTGTGTTCTGCTAATACTCTTTGTCCCCTATTAATTGTACCGGCTTATACCATTCCGGTATTTTATGTTTAGCTCACTTACTTTTCAAATTAGGGTACAATCTTTACCTCTTTTCCCTTGGTCTTATTAGGAAAAAAGTTTGCCTATCTAGGGTTCAATAAACTGTCCCTTAATGTCGTTCACAATCCTTAATAAGTCAGTCTACCCTTATTTATTTAAATTTTATGGCAAGACAACTCTGTCTATTATTCCACCGATTAGTTCACTATCTCCGAATCTTTAAAATAATTATTATTGTTACACCCCTACCGGCCTTGCCCTTTCGGGTGGCGGGTTAGAGGGACTCCTTTTATTTGTTACCTTTCCGTAGTTACTTGTTCCTTTTTAACTTGTATTAGAGTGTGCGCAACAGAGCATTATACCGGTTTGGACTTCCTACTGTACTGGTTAAAGTAAGATAAACAGAAAGTATACCCCGAAGGGTTAAGGGTACAGTTATCCAAAAATATAAATACAAAATGTAATAGGGCATCCCTTATTCTTCAACTGCATCTCCAAGCCCTACCTCTCCAAAAAGGTTCTTCTCCGCTCAGGCACGTCCCCCTGTCGCAACAAATCTATCTGGAGTCCAATAATGGCCCCACAGTAACCGTCAAAACTCAAATACTAAATGTGTAAGGTGCATGTGTGTAACCATGTCAGATATACAAGAAAACATTAAAAACATGCCAAACATACCACATATGCAAACATAAACATACACACCAACGACTACCACGTGACGTCAGGCTGCCTTACCAAGGCAAGCACCGGACTTACCGGAGTCAACCCGTAGAGCCGCCTGCACCAAGACAGCCTCAGATCTATCTGAAAAGCCAGGCTATCACCCAAGAGGGGGGGTGAATTGGGTGTATGATAAAACTTTGTAAGTTTGAAAATCTTTTCGCAATTTACTAAAAGTAGTTTGTATGACAATAATAATTCATAAAGCGATAATCAGCCATTCAAACTTATATGCTGGAAATGTAAGAGTTAAGGGAAGAGAATATGCAAACAAAGATTTATACTTTTTGGTTCGGCCCAATCCTTGACCTACGTCCAAATCCCTGCAAAGACTTGAGATTTTCCACTATCCTCTTGTTTAACCAGGCACAAGAGAAAGGCCTTTACAACCTCACAAGTTTAGCCGGCACTTGTGCAGCCGAATCTCTCACCGAGATACTCCTTCCAATCGCTTACACACTCGTACTCGAAGCTATCCTCTCACTAGGATACACTCCCCCTTACAAGTTGTAAACTCGATAACCCAATCTCCAAGTCCCACGACTTGAGATTCTTACAATGATTTAAGAATCGAAATGTTCTCCGAAAGAGAAGATGAATAAACACCGAAGAACATTACAAATAATTTCACTCTCTATGAAGAACTATGTGAGCATTGAAAACAGAGAGTAAATGTTATGGAAAACAGAGTATAAGCATGTTGAAGATGTAATCTTGTGTCTTTGCGTTTTTCTGCTTGAATCTGTCATCTTTTATAGGTAGAGATCAATATATGACCGTTTGAAGATTTAATGACTGTTGGATAAAGAATATAGCCGTTAGATCAGATGGAACTAGCCGTTAGAACTTCATTTTCTGAACCAGCTATGACATCAGCATTTACTTTCCCTTTGATCTTCAGTTTAACAGCCTTTGATCATCTGAAACATGTCCACAAATGATGTAAATAATGTTAAGAAGTGTTACAAAACATTTGGGTAATCATCTGAATGTTTATAAGAAGAATCATGATTTTCGAAATGGTGATTTTCTGAAGCTGAGATGAAAACTCGAGGTTTTATTTGCAAAACTCGAGTTTTGAGGTTGCTTTACTCCATATTGCTCTCTATCTAACCAAAACTTGAGGTTTTGGTTCCAAACCTCGAGGTTTTGGTTCCAAACCTCGAGGTTTTGAAGATACTCAAAAGTTCGTTGCTCTCTGTCTGATGAAAACTTGAGGTTTTGACTTTGTTCAGCTTTCTTGAAATAACTGTCAACTTTCGAAGCCCATATCTCTCTGGTATGAGCTTCGTTTTGGTTGGTTCAAGTCTTGATGGAAATCCCTTCGAGTCTAATTTCATATGCCACTGATTTCAGCTCAATCCGATGTGTATATTGTGAGTTACAGCCAAAACATTGAAGCTTGGTTTGCTGTGTGGCGTGGATTTATCTGTCAATTTCCACAATTCATAACTCTCTCATATGAACTCTTTTGGACTTGAATTTTATATCAACATGACGCATTGGGAGTCTAGTTTCATATGCCACTGGTTTCACCTCAATCGGATCTCTAGTTTGGAAGATATCTTTGAATTACCAGACATCGCTCGTGCTGAACGTGAAACAGAGTGGAGCTGAAAAGCTGATGATAGCTGGAAACTTGAGGTTTTGACTGAAACCTCGAGGTTTGCTAATCCAGTTCTTCTAAACTCGATTTTTGAGTTCCAAAACTCGAGGTTTGAGTTCCAAACTCGAGTTTTGTGTCCTAAACTTGAGTTTTCTCATCTTGAACCTCATATTTGCTTGATTTAACACTGAATTGAGCCATTCCAACTTCCATATGATCTTGGAGACTTCTAGCATCAATATAAGAACTTGAATAATGATATCTTCATTCCATTCAACAAGTTCTTCCTTCTTTCATCTCCCAACTTGATCATTCTTCATCATTTAACTTGGACTCATCATTCTTTACAGCTTCTACCTTCTTCAATATCCATAAAGTGATGAAGCTTTATTCCAACTTTTGCTATCATAGAGACTTCCAGTATCACAAGAACTTGAATGTTGATATTCCTATTATATTGTGCAAGTTCTTTTGATAACATCTTTCTCTAGTCTCTTCTCTTCTTCTTGCTTATCCTCCAAAATCCATTGATAACATCTTGCTTTCTTGACAACCTCTCAAGTACTTCTTTCTTTCATCTCTTATCTCCTTCTTGATTATTCTCCTTAATTTAACTTGGAATAATCTACATTAAATATAGCAGTTAGTCAATGTAGGAGATCAATATATTACTCAATATACTACTCAATCTTTTTGCTTTTAACAATGGCATCTATATAAGACATCATCAAAACTAATCATAACCAACACTATCAACCCGTACAGTCACCAATTAAGGTCGACCTCAGACTGATCGTCCTCAGCGCTAGGAAACACATAACTCTGTATGCATATTTGGCAAAACACATACAAAAACACACATGGCAAACACAAACATACAACAAAACACATAAAAATATCTGAGTAAAGCGATTACTACCTGGTGGGGAATGTATCGTCTCAAAATTTATTGTGCCTGGCAGCTCCTTCAAGTATATTTTAACACTAAATATCACCAAAACACCTTATTTTTAGTATTGACAATAATACCCTTACAAAATTCCAAAAATCTGAGCCCCCTCTAAATTTCCAGAAAACCCAGTGTTTTAGGGCCCACTTCAATTATTTTTAATAAATTCCAAAAACATCATTTTGACATGAAACCAGCGCATCTGAACCGTTCAGATGTCTATATTACTGGAAAAATAAATTCATAGACTGAAAGTACTCATATTTTTATGTGGAGCTTAAAGTTCGACCTATGGTCCGATTCACTCCCCTGTTTCCAGACCATTTTTCAACAATTTATTTCACCCAGTATTTTCATCCAAAAGGTATCATATTCTATATCAAAATCATGCCTGGATGTCTAGGTTCTTCATGTAAAATTTCAGCTCAAAAAAATTTCATTTACTGATTTAAAAATACGTTTTAAGCTTTGCTGCCCAAATTTCCAGAAACTGGCAGCAAGCTCTTACTTAAGGTTTTCGGTGTTTTCGACTTCGGAAACTTAAACCATGCTCATACCCCATACAAATCCATGTTTCAGAACCAATGGGGACCTTAAAAACACAAAAATCAACCCATAACACTAAGCCCTTTCACCTTGGACGGAAAATCATAACAAGAACTTGAGAGAGCAAGGTTTTCAGTGTTACCTATGATCGGAGAATCGTTGGATGATCTTGGTAGCTTGATCCTTGAGCTTTGGCTATGGTGGCTTGCTGATCCGTCTCTCTCACTTCTGCAAAATTTAGCCCCTTAGGCTGAAAATGAGGGGTCAAATTACCTTTTTAATGAAGGGTAAATTTGTTTCGGTAATTCAGAATTAATAGGCGTAAGTTTATGTCCATTGTGAAATAAATTGGATCTGATTTCTTGACTTTTTCTCCAAGTTTTCTAGATAATTCCAGGGGTCTCTAGGGAGATGACAAGTGGCGCAACCCCCTTTAAAGAGAGCAGATTTTTATTTTCCTTTGGAGCAAATTACCTGTTTTGGCCCGAAACTTTCATAAATTACCAATTGCGGCCCATAACTCATTAATTATTCTTGACTTTTCCCATGTACTTTGGACAGCCCAAAATTACATATGTA
Organism: Acacia melanoxylon; assembly: GCA_019022615.1. Lineage (NCBI taxonomy): Eukaryota > Viridiplantae > Streptophyta > Magnoliopsida > Fabales > Fabaceae > Acacia > Acacia melanoxylon. The sequence continues at coordinate 1,238,988 of JAFJYJ010000071.1, read as the reverse complement.
GCGTAATGTAGGGCCTACAAATCTGTTCCAATTATTTTTTGTACGATTTTCCCTGATTTACCCCTTTCATCCGGAAAGTGGGACCCGCTGTTGGACTTTTGCACTGATTTCTCTTTTCTTTTTCTCTAAGCCACTTTTAATAATTACAAGAGCTAGGTGGCGCCATCTGGACTTCCCAATATGGCCCACATTTTTTTTGTATTTAATCCAAAATTGAGGCTCTAATTGGTCCTTATCGGTCCCCTTTTTGACCAAGTAACCCCCTGTAGGACCCGTATTTTGTGTTTGAGCCTGTGTATGGGTAAAATCAATTGATTTTCCTTCTCTCTCCTAGGGTGGACGAAATGGATTACTTAAGGGGTAAGGATTTGACTTTTATACCCCTGTAATCATTACTTACTTTTTCTCTTTTAATCATGTAGTGACACGTGTCCTCATGTAATTATTACAGCTGACTTTTCATTCTTATCTCTTCAAAAACGCAAGAAATCCTTATCTGACCAGGAAATGTCATGTGCACACTTATTTTAGCACATCTTTGCTTAGCTAATTGTCCCATACCTTAAGACATAGCTAAATGACATTTTTACCGACTGGTTAACACTGTATAGGTCCTCTGTGCCCCTTTTCCATTGGCATTTTAATTCCACGGTTTATACACATTAGGTCCACTGACCTGTATAGCCAAGTTACTTAGTCCCTGAGAAGCTTCCTTTCTCTCGTCATTCTTGGGACTCTTCCCGAACCGGGCTTAGTCGTCTACCCACTTTTAGGCTTATTCTCAATTCTCAAGGTCCAAAATTCAGGATATTACAATTATAAAATATTGCAGAAAATAATAATAATTCAAACAATAGTCAAAAGCTTCTCATTATTTCATTAGCTCGTATAAATACATCATTTACAAGAATAGGGGTGTTACATTTCTACCCCCATAAAATAAATTTCGTCCTCGAAATTTTGACTACACACTGATCATATTACAGGACATAGAGTCAGGGTAGCGGTTCTTCATGTCTTCTATTGTTTCCCACGTTGCTTCCCTGTGGGTCAATCCCTTCCAGACAACTTTAACAGAAGGAATACTCTTTCGTCGAAGCTGCTTTTCTTGATAATTAATGATTTGCTCAGGTTCAACTACAAAAGTATGATTGTCCTGAACATCCACATCCTCATACTCGAGAATATGCTTTGGATCCGGTTGGTACTTCTTCAACTGGGAGACATGAAAGACGTCATGCAACCTGCTAACATTTGGTGGTAACGTTAACTGATATGCTACTGGTCCTCGCTTAGCTAGTACTTTGAAAGGTCCGATAAATCAAGGACTTCGTTTTTTCCGCTTTATCGCTCTTCAAATTCCAATAACAGGAGATATTTTAAGGAAGACATTGTCTCTCACCTCAAATTCTAGAGGTCTCCTTCTTTTGTCAGCATAGCTTTTCTGTTTGCTCTGTGCAGCGAGAAGCCTCTTTCGAATTAAATTAGTTTGTTCTGAAGTTTCATCAACCATCTCCGATCCGAACAACTTCCTCTCAGATAATTTTGTCCAGCAGATAGGAGATCTACACTTTCTCCCATATAAGGCCTCATAAGGAGCCATTTGTATACTGGAATGGTAGCTATTATTGTAAGCAAACTCAACTAGAGGTAGGTATCGATCCCAACTACCTTTGAAATCCAAGACACAAGCACGTAAAATATCTTTTAGGGTATGGATAGTTCTCTCTAACTAAGGATCAGTCTGGGGATGATAAGTGGTCCTAAATTTTAACTTTGTCCCTATTGTCTTATGTAAGGTTTGCCAGAATCGAGAAGTAAACCAAGCATCCTTACCAGAAATGATAATTTTCGGTGTACCATAGAGTCAGATAATCTCTTTGACATAAATCTCCGCCAATTTCTCCGAAGAATAATTCACCCTTATAGGAATAAAGTGTGAAGATTTCGTGAGTTGATCAACAATTACCCAGATAGCATCATAGTACCTAATCTTGGGTAGATCCATGGTAACATCTTCTCATTTCCATTCAGGTATTCCTATTCCTTTTAGGAGTCCCCCTGGTCGTTGATACTCGATTTTAACCTTTTGACAAGTCAAACATTTAGCTACATACCGAGTTATATCATTCTTCATTCTAGGCCACCAGTCTGATTTCAAATTGCGATACATTTTAATCGTTCCTGGATGAATAGTGTACTTACTCTTATGAGCTTCATCCAGTATTTTCCTTCTCAAGCATTTTACTGGTGACACATAAATTCGCTTTTTGTATCGAATTAGCCCACTCGGTGATAGATCATAATCTGAAGATTTGTTATCAGATATCTTTTCTCGAATGGACTCAGCTTGTTCATCTCGTATTTGAGCTTCCTTTATTTCAGATTTCAGTCATTCTCCTCATGATTGATAAGAAGATTTGCAATATGCATGTCATATGTCCTATTATTATTTGTGAGGATTTGATTTGATAAATTCAAATCTCGAAAATCCTCTAACAATTTCTGTTCTACTATCATCATGGATGCCACTTGCACGACTTTTTTGCTTAGTGCGTCAGCAACAACATTAGCCTTACCTGGGTGATACTTAATTTCAAGATTGTAATCTTTAAGTAGTTCCATCCATCTGTGCTGCCTCATATTTAGTTTTTTTTATCAAAAAGATACTTAAGACTCTTGTGGTCGCAGTACAATTCAACTACAACGCCATACAAATAATGTCGCTATATCTTCAAAGCAAACACAATCGCTGCAAGCTCCAAGTCATGTGTAGGGTAATTCAGCTCATGAGGCTTCAGCTGACAAGAGGCATAGGCCACAACTCTACCCTGCTGCATCAGAACACATCCCAATCCCTGTAAGCTAGCATCATTGTAGACCGTGTAGGTCTTACTCGGATCAAGGATAATCAACACGGGTGCCATCATAAGCCTTTCCTTCAGCACACGGAAGCTCTCCTCATACTTAGCGTCCCATACAAATGACTGGTTCTTTTTAGTGAGCTTTGTGAATGGCAACGCAGTCCATGCAAAATTCTGTATAAAACAGTGGTAGTATCCCGCAAAGACCCAGAAAAATGCGAATCTCAAATACAGTTTCCAGTCTTTTCAGTTTGGTACTGCTTCCACTTTGCTAGGGTCTATTGCAACCCCATCTTTAGAAATTACATGGCCTAGAAATGTAAGATGGTGCTCATGTTCTGTCTCATTTTTTTGAGTAAATCAATATATCATCAATAAACACCACAACGAATTTATCCAAGTAAGGTCGGAACACACTGTTCATATAATCCATGAATACAGCAGGAGCATTTATCAATCCAAAGGGCATCACCAAAAATTCATAATGCTCATATCTGATCCTGAAAGCAGTCTTCAGAATATCCTCAGCCTTAACTCATAATTGATGATATCTGGATCGTAGATCAATCTTTGAGAACACACAAGAACCAGATAATTGATCCAATAGATCATCAATTCTAGGGAGTGGGTATTTGTTCTTAATCGTCACATTGTTCAGCTCCGTGTAATCAATACAGAGTCGTAAGCTTCCATCTTTCTTCCTCACAAATAGTACTGGGGCTCCCCAAGCCGAGACACTAGGTCTGATAAACCCTTTCTCAAGTGATTCTTCAATCTACTTCTTCAATTCTATCATTTCGTTGGGTGCCATTCTGTAGGGCGCTTTAAAATTGGTCCAGTACCAGGCATTAGCTCAATAGCAAATTCAACCTCTCTCTTGGGAGGTAATCCACTGATGTCATTTGGAAATACATCAGGGAATTCTTTCACAACCGGTATCTGGTCCGGTGAGAGCTCTATCTCTGCCTGTGTTACACCCCTGCCGGCCTCACCCTTTCAGGTAGCGAGTTAGAGGGATTCCTCTTATTTAATTACCATTCCTTTATTAATTATTTCTTTAATCATGTATCGAGTGTACGCAACAGAGCACAGTACCTGGTTTGGACAAATATATCGTACTAGTAAACATATAAAATCCAAATAGTAAATAAGTCCCCGAAGGGTTAGGTTACAGTCATCCAATATAGAGTACTAATCAAAAGTCAATGACACAGTTATCCAAAATATAACAGTCAAAAAGTAATAGGGCATCCTCTATTTCTTCATATCTCCACATTATGCCCTACCTTCTTCAAGTCCTCCAGCTGCTACTACCTTACCCCTGTATCTCCAAAATATTTTGGAGTTCAAATTTGAACCCCAGAGTAACTATTAAACTCATATGCAATATGTATGCAATGCATGTAATGCAAATCACAATCAAGAAAAACAACATGGACATGTACCTCAAACCGCAGAACCGCCTGGTCAAGACAAGCCCCGGAACCAATAGCGCTAAGGGGCCTCAGTAGCCAAGGTTGCAGACCCTAACCACCTACCCCAAGAGGCCTCAGTAGAAACCTAAGGGCACGCAGTCCAATAGGATCTACCTACCTCACAACCTTGGGCCTCAGTAGTGATTAAGGACACGCAGTCCAATAGGTATTACCTACCCTACATGCCTCGGGCCTCAGTAGCACCCTAAGGACACACCGTCCCATAGGTACTACCTACCCAACATACCTTGGGCCTCAGTAGCAACCATAGGACACACAGTCCCATAGGTACTGCCTACCCTACATCCAGAATCATGATAAAAACACACATGCAAGAGCAACATAGAGTATGCAAATTAACTGTTACTACCTGGTATCTCCTTGAAAATAGTAAACTCTTCCTCGATGTTTGAAATATGTCCTACACGTGTTACGGCCCTAGATACAGTAAACACACCCCATTATAACACTTATGTAAATTTCCTCTTCCTAACTAATGAAATTCGCCCCTTTGCCAAACATTCTAGAAACCATGATCCAAATTCAAATATTTTTAATTAATTCCAAAAAACTTCGATTAATGTGAAATCTGCGGCCATTAAACCCTTATTATGTCTAGTTTACAGTAAAAATATTTTCAAAAGTCATTTGGGTTCGAATCGTTCGCTTATTTCCAAAACCTAGCAGCTGGTCCAGGAAAAAGTCCAGGTTTTTGGGCTATTTTCAAAAATAATTATCTCTCTGTAGGAAACTCAAAAGGACACGAAATATAATACCAAAATGATCCTCATGATGTCTCCTTTCACCCTGTAAAATTTAAAAGCAAATGGACTTCATTTACTATGTTAAATCATCCGACTACCATTCGCTGCCCAGAAAATGCAAGTGTTGGCAGACTTGTGTAATTTTAAAACTTAGGGCTTTTTGTGTTCCGAAAAGGTAACATTAACTTATCCTCACTCAAAATCATGTTTTGGACTCATTGGAAACCTTAAAAATATCAACATCCTACTGCAACTCCACGTTCAACAACATTGGGCAGAAACTTAAAACAAGATTCACTAAGTTGTTGGTTAGGTGCTTACCTTGAATTTTCGGTTTCGTATGACTTCTTCTTCTCCTTGGACCAAGATCTTCAGCTGAACACTCTCCTCCCACTCCTTGAACATGCCCTAGGCAGCCAAGAAATGAGTAATAGGTGTCCTTAAATAGACTCTCCTGGTTAGGACTATTATCCAAGACTTGATATTGTCCAATGGTCAGAAGGATGCTTCTGGTTTTTAAATGATTCTTTGGGTTGCCCTCCAAGAAATTCTAGAGAATTCTAGGACGTGAAGGTGGCACCATTTTGTCCTTTTGGGGTCATAATTACATGTCATTCTCTTGTCACATCAAATTCAAATGTGTGGTGCAGATTAAATCCTATTATTATAATATTTTCTCTCTCTTCCTTATTACAATATTTGACTTTTGCCTTGCTCTCCAAGTCACTACTTTCTCTCTCCTAGCCCACCATGTGGCACCATTTTCTCTATATCTGGGGGTCTGGGCTCGTCTCTAGAAACCCCTAACCGGTCCCGCTCAGCTGCTTTTTGCTAGTTACACTTTCTCTTACTACTCGGGGTACTTGATTGGACTTGTGTAGGGCCGGACTAGCTGTCTCTTCTCCCTGACCAGAAGTTGCTGAGACTCAGTGCCTTGGGGAGCAAGAAACTCATATTTCAGTATCCCATAATTACCCCATACTTCGTGCTACCGAAAATCTAACTTCTGACCCTGAAACGCCACATGTCCTACAAATTATCACTACCACTGACTCTCACTTCTATACATGATCTGTATACCCAGTCTTTCTCCTCCCCTGGTGGGTCAATGCATACCAGGCCCTACAGGGTTGGAGTTTGCGTCCCGCTAATGTCTTTTGTCACTTATACATTATACTGGCTTACACCTCTTCGAGCTTACTTCCTTCACAAGTTACTATGTAATTGCCATGGTTTTCTTCTTGGACTAACTTAGTGAATTTCACCTTTAATTATGGGGTCTAGTTTATCACCTAAGAGTCCTTAGAATAATTTACGGAATAAATCACAAAAGAAAATATCTCAAGTTGTAATCAAAATTTCTCATTATTCCACTAACTTATACTTGTACACTGATTACAAAAGTAGGGGTGTTACATTTCTTCCCCCATAAAAATAAATTTAGTCCTCAAAATTTAGCCACACATGAATCATATTCTTAGACATAAAATCGGGATAACGCTTCTTCATCTCCTCGACTGTTTCCCACGTCGCTTCTCTGGGAGATAATCCCTTCCAAACTACCTTGACAAAAGGAATACTCTTTCGCCAGAGCTGCTTCTCTTGATGACGAATAATATGTTTGGGTTCCACCACAAAAGTGTGATTATCTTGAACATCGACATCTTCATTTTCCAAAACATGGTCCGGGTCTGGCTAGTACTTCATCAGTTGTGACACATGGAATACATCATGCAATTTGCTGAGATTTGTTGGCAATGCTAATTGATATGCCACTGGTCCCCGCTTTGTTAGTATCTCAAAAGGACCAATGTAACGAGGACTTAGTTTTCTCTGCTTTATCGCTCTACCAATTCCAGTAACAGGAGATATTTTCAAAAATACATGATCACCCACCTCAAATTCTAGAGGCCTTCTTCTCTTATCCGCATAACTCTTATGTCAGCTCACATCTGTTGCATCATGTTTCCTTGTTCTTGCAGCATATTCATCATCTGTTGTGTCAAGTTAGGTTCTGGTGCATCCTGAACTGGTTCTGGCTCTCTCCGTGCTCTAGTTCTTCTTCCAAACAATTTAAATTTATTGCTACAATATGACAAAGATAAGTAAATAATCGCTTCATAAAACATAAACACCAACGTTTACTCAAACCACACTTACATTATAATCGCATTATAACACATACATTTTGATACATATCTCAGTATTTTACAGTCATACATACTATAGTCTGGCTGATAGTACATCCATACTGCTAGTCTCCTTTTACTCTACTTCTATTTTATAGTATCATATACTTTTCATCTACTAATAACAGACTATGCTTTCACTTTCATTCAATATAAGCGATAATATAGCGTCTAACTAAGGCTACGAAACGTGGAATGTTGTAGTTGATGATCCGATCTTTTTCCATTATTTTGTTGGTCAGATTTATCCAAGTAAGCGTCCTCAACAGAAAGTACACTAGCCCGTTTCCATTGCACAGGTGGATAGTCAAGCTCATACGTATCCCTTCTACTATAAAGGGTTCCCATCCTCCTAAGATAACAAAAATGTTGTTCTTTTCAGTCAAGTTGCTCAAGATAGGCCGTACGGTACTTAATCTGTGTAATATCCAGTAGATCCTCCTCCACTATCATAGGAAAATCGAAAGGTGAAAGAAAAAGTCATCTGATTCAGCTTCATTAGCCGCTAGAGGGGCAGAATTTTCAAAAAAAACACCCATGGTTGATCTGTATCTCTAACTGAGTAGTGTACAGAATCATTTTCTTGCTCTACACTTCTTCTGGTTCCTCTTCCGGCTCAGGCTCAGGTACAGGCATCGATACCGGCTCAGGAGCTATCATAGCTAACGGAGGTACAAATATGGGAGCGGGTGCAGGCTTAGGTATTGATACAGGTATCGGTTCAGGTATCTCTGCTATTTCTGGCACATATGGTATTTCAGGAGCTGGGGGTATTTTAGGACCTGGGGGAAATGCAGATACAAGAAATTCAGGTATCACTACTTCAGGCTCCGGTTCAATGTTAAGTACCACTTCAAGTTCAAGTCCAAGTGCTGGGTAAGGTATCGGTGCAGGTGGTGCAACCTCGGGTATAGGCTCGGGAACTGGGGGAAGGTCAGGCACAGGTACGAGCGGAGGAAAGGGTGGAAATTCGGGTTCCGATACTGGTACCATCTAGGGTACAGGTACAGGTGGGTCCGCTCGGTATCTAGCCTTTTCGAGCACTCTGGGCTCCTATGCTCTTCTTCTTCGGTATACTTGACCAAACTTTAATCCTTCTACTCCCTACACCAATAAAAATTTACGTCAGTACCCTTAACCATTTACCTGTACTGTCCGAACCTTGCTTTGATACCAAAACTGTTACACCCCTACCGGCCTCGCCCTTTCGGGTGGCGGGTTTGAGGGATCCCTTTTATCTGTTACTTTTCCTTAGTTACTTATTCCATTTTAGCATATATCAAAGTGTTGGAAATTATGCCCTAGGGGCAGATCATTGTACTTTAACGTTATTATTAATTGAAGTATTTCTCCGTTTAGTTATCATTTCATTTGCATGTTCATAGTGATAACTGTATTCTTGGATATATCTTATAGATTATCCTAAATGTCCCTGGTCGTTCATCTACGCGGGAGCGAAGATGAAATAAAACCAGTATGACTTTGATGAGTATGGAGATACAATCAAAGTCATAGGCACTTGTAAGAGTACAAGGTGCTGGACCGACCCACTATGAGAAAGCTGCATGGATTTAGTCATAAGCTTATCTCATGTATAATCGCGTCACAACGCCCTTTGACCTGAGATCATCATGGATTCCTACATGAGAGTCGTTGATCTTTGACCTAGTCAAAAGTCACCTTTGACCGGGTGATGATAAAGGCTTTGATCGGGATCTGTGCTTTTCATGCAGAGGAATGTGAATGGTCAAGATGGAATTTGTCACTCACATTTGTAGAGAGATAATACCGGGCCCCTCGATGAGTGAGTCTGAGAAATGTATGGTCGTAAAATTGAAAGGAGTTTCCATTCCAGTTATTAGACTACTCAAGAATCGAGAAAGTAATGGTCAAGAACAGGAAGTTGACATTATCCATGCCTCATCCTTGACCAAATTATCGTGTGACAAAAGGGACGTGACATGGTTGTATGATAGGTTGTATCGTATCATAGATCCTCATATGGATTAGGTAGTCGCAATGTCTTGCTAGAGGCTGCTTGCGACTTGTGGGCTGGTACAATATTGGCCCACTGCCAATCTCATGTGGGCCTGCAGGGTCGCACACAAGAATGGCCCAACACGAGCAATAGTGTCCAGATTCATTGAATCTTAGATATGTCTATGATTTAATGAATATTGTATTTATTCTAGGATGAATATATATATATATATATTTATATATATAATTTTGAAATTAAATAATAATAATATTATTTGATAAATTAAATATTTAAAACAAATAGAGATATTGTATCTCAGATTTAATTTTCGAATAAAGATATCATATATCTGATTTAATTTGAATTGAGATATAGTATCTCAGATTTAATTAAATAGATAGATATCATATCTCATATTTAATTTATAAAGATAAATTAAATTAGCAGGCTTTTAATTTGGATTAAATAAATAGATTAGATTAGATCTGTTTGACAGATTTGATTAATATATTAATCCAAACTTGTTTTCCAAGATTGATTTAGATTCTTGAATATTTTAATATGGCCCAATTAGGGTTTGAGAAACTCTATATAATGGAGCTTTAGTCGTATTGAAAAGAGAGAGACAAGCCGCAAAAGAAATCCTAGAGAGAAAAACGTGAGACACAAAGGAAGAAGGCGCTAGCACGCTGCCGTACGTGTTGAAGAACTGTTCGATGTGGTACCGGTAGAGGGAGTGGATTCGTAGAGTCGGCTCCTATAGATTGATCGAGCAAGAAGGTGTTAGCCCACGTGTTTGCAAAGAGACGCACACCAGTTCTAAAAGGTACAGTTTTTCTAACAAACCCGATTTAAACGTCGTTGATAGATCCTCTCTATGGGATTCGTAAAGTTTTTTTTATTCCACTGCGTGTACGGATCCCAACACAGAGTGTGCGTAACAAAGCATTATACCGGTTCGGACTTACCTATTGTACTGGTAAAAGTGCAATAATCAAAAAGTAAACAGTCCCCATAGGGTTAAGGGTACAATAATCCAAAATAAAATAATAAAAGTAGAAAAATTACAGTCATCCCGAATAAAGGTACAAAATATAATAGGGCATCCCCTATTCTTCTGTCTGCTACCATATGCCCTACCTTTCCAAAAAGGTCTTACCAGCTCAGGAGTGGTCTCCTGTATCTACAGATCGGTCTGGAGTTCAAAATTGAACCCCAGAGTAACTGTCAAACTCAAGTACTATATGTATGTAGTATATGAATGCAACCATAATCATGAGTTAAGATGATAACCATACCAAATATGCATTCAGAACCTCAAACACAATATCATATACCACAAGCCGTCGAGCTGCCTTACCAAGGCAAGCCCCGCAATCACAAGCCCTTGAGCCGCCTGAACCAGGCCAACCCCAGAATCATAAAGCCGTCGAGCCGCCTAACAAGGCCAGCCCCAGAAAAATCCTCAGCGCTAGGAACATCACAAACGAACTCTTAGGATGTTTAGTTTATGGTAAAAATACCCCCAAAGTCCAAAAGGGTTCATATTTTATCACACAGCCCAAACTTTATTCGCTGGTCAGAAAAATATCTCAGTTTCCTGAGCAATTTTCAAAAATTTATTTCTCCTAGCAGAATAATTGAAAAGGTACCAAATTTTATATCAAAATGAATCTATGGAAGTATACTTTAATCTTGTAAGATTTCAAGGCAAAAATACTTCATTTACTATGTTTAAAATACCGATTAATCTTCGCTGCCCAGAAATCTTGAGGTTGGCAGAAAGCTGTTTCTTTTGGTTTTCGGTGTTTTTGAGTTCATAAATCTTAACTTTGACCTAAACCCATACAAAATCACGTTTTAAACTCATTGGAACCTTCAAAAATGTTAAAATCAGACCACAACTTCATGCTTTAACCAGTTGGACGAAATTCCTAAATTTCATGCTTCAGAAGCTAGTTTCGGGGTTTACCTGAATTCGGAGCTTTAACCGGCGTTCCTGCCTCTTTCTCCAAATGTATGGACTTGGCTGGTCACTCCTCTGTCCTCCTTGTATGCGCCCTTGGCAGAAAACAATGGGAGGGTTATTGTCCTTATAAAATGATCAGGGTGCAGGGAATTATTCGGTTCACACTCTCGTCCACTGGTTAATAGCATGTTTTAGGGTTTCTTTACTTGTTTCCCAAGAAAATACAGAGCATTCCAGAAGTGTATGAGGTGGCACATTTATGCCCTTGAAGATTATATTTTTATGTTTCAACATGTGCAAATTACCTATATTAACCAAAACACCCTTTTATCCAGTGGTTAAAAGCATGTACCCTGGTTTTTTGCATGTTTTCTCTTTTCTTTTTCTTCAAGTAATTCCAGATATTTCCAGGGCCTAATGTGACGCATTCTGGGCCTAGAAATCTGATCCATATAATTTTATTCAATTGATCTAATTCACCCTTTTATCTACTGGTCCTTGTTAGGCACCGCTGGTTAAAAGCGTGTTCCCCTTTTCACTTTTCTTCAAATTTCTAGATCTTTTTTCCTGATTTAGCCTTCATATTGGCGCCATTATACTCCCTCAGATAGCCTAATATTTGTTTTATTTTATCCAAAAAGAAGTCCCTAATTGGTCCTTATCGGTCTCTTTTTCACCGGTTAACCTCCCTTAGGGCCTGTACTTTGTGTTTGGATTTAAATACAGATAAAATCATCTTATTTCCTCCCCTTTCTTTGTGTGGCTGAGATCCTCTCCTTAAAGGGTAATGCATTGACTTTTTTTTTCTTACTTTTTCCCTTTTTAACCCTGCAGTGACACGTGTCCTCAAGTAATGATTACATCTGACTTTTCCTGTCCAGCATATGATTTTTGCAGTGTCTCTTCTTCTCCCTGCCTATGGATGGCGTATACACACTCTACAAGGGAAGGATTTATGTTCTGCTAATACTCTCTGTCCCCTATTCATTGTACCAACTTATACCATTCCAATATTTTATGTTTAGCTCACTTCCTTTTCAAATTAGGGTACAATCTTTACCTCTTTTCCCTTGTTCTTATTAGGCAAAATTTTTCCTATCTAGGGTTCAATAATCTGTCCCCTAATGTCGTTCACAATCCTTAATAAGTTAGTCTGCCCTTATTTATTTAAATTTTATGGCAAGACAACTCTGTTTATTATTCCACTGATTAGTTCACTTTCTCCAAATCTTTAAAATAATTATTATAAAATGATGCAGAAAATAATTCAAACAGTAGTCAAAAGCTTCTCATTATTTCATGAGTTTGTATAAATACATCATTTACAAGAGTAGGGGTATTACAAGATGCAGATGGGGTTTTCATAAAGGGGTCCCCCAAACTGCCCAGTCGAATTCAGCATTTGGATCATCACACCTTTAATCTCGAAGTGCCCTGTATTGAAGGTCAGGGATGTGATGGCTGAATTTAGTTTGGTCAAATCTGGAATCCCAAACTCCATAATGGCTTTGTTTAGATCAGGGTTTGGTGGTGGAGGAACCCGATTGACTCCATTTATTACTTGTTGCTTTGATCGTGATTATCTGGTATATTCGCCATGTCTGCGGAGTCAAAGAGGTGACCTCTTCGCTTCTGCTTCCTGCGCCTTTGCTTGTAAGTACGTTCAATCTCAGGATCGTAAGGCTCAAGGTCGAAAGAGGGCGAGTTACACATACACTACAGAATGTGCCTGAAAATCAAAACAGAGAAGGAGTGAACTTATTATATAAAAACACAACTATTCAACAATAAACTTGTAGTCATAAGAGGTATCTACAATCCCAGACAACGATGCAAAAACTTGTTGGTCGATTTCCTTGATGACAAGTGAACCAGTCAAACAAGTAATAAACACCCCTACTCTTGTAAATGATGTATTTATACAAAATAATGAGAAGCATTTTGACTACTATTTGAATTATTATTATTTTCTGTAATATTTTATAATAATTGTTTTAAAGATTTAAAGGCAGTGAAATAATTGGCGGAATAATAGACAGGGTTGTCTTGCCATAAAATTTAATAATTAAGGGCAGACTGACTTATTGAGGATTTGAAAGACATTAGAGGACAGAATATTGGACCCCAGATAAGTCAAAAATTTCACCTAATATGACTAAGGAAAAAGAAGTGACGATTTTGTCCTAATTTGGAAAGAAAGTGACCTAAATAAAAAAATACCATATCAGTATAAGCCGATACAATAAATATGGGACAGGGATTCCTACCCCTGCACAGTGTATGCGCCACCCATAGGTAGGAAGAGGAAGAAACACTGCAAAAATCACATGCTGGAAAGGAAAAGTCAGTGTGATCATTGCATAGGGACACGTGTCACTACAGGGTTAAAAAGGGAAAAAGTTGTTGGGATCCATACACGCAGCGGAAGATTCTCATCCATTAAAATTTACGGATCCCTTGAGAGGATCCATCAACTGCGTTTAGATCAAGGTTTATAAGAAACCGTACCTATGCGAATTCGTGAGTGTTTCGTTCAATTCGTTCTCGTGGGCTACCTACATTCGATCAAACAGGAGCGGACTTCGAGCGTCCACTCCCTCTACCGGTATCCACATGAACAGCCTCCAACACCGACGGCAGCGTGCTAGCGTCTTCAGTATTTTCCACGTCTCTTTCTATTCTCTCTAGGGTTTTTGCAGCTTTTCTAAATCATTCATTCATTTAATACGACTAGATCAATATCTATTATAGAGTTTCTAAAACCCTAATGAGCCGTATTAAAATATTTAAAATTAATCTAATTAATCTTGAAATTTGAATTTGAATTAAAATAATATATTAATTAAATCTATCAAATAGATCTAATCTAATATATTTATTTAATCTGAATTATAAGCCTACGATTTAATTTATCTTTATAAATTAAATCGAGATATATGATATCTTTCTATTTAATTAAATCGATATATTATATCCCAATTTAATTAAATCGAGATACTATATCACATTATTCGAAAATTAAATCTGAGATACAATATCTCAATTTATTATAGTTATTTAATTTATCAAATAAATTAAATACTGTTACGGACCTACATTAGGCCCAAAACCTGGACAGCCCAACAGTGAATATATCACATATTAGGATCTACCTATAATAAAGGGAAATCCTATCTCATATAGAATCAAGGGAGATCTATCTTATCTAAAGATAGATTCGACCGTTATGATACTAGGGCGTGGATTACGAGGCCCATACTATCCCACCTGAGGTACACTCTATAAATACAGAGTGTATCCTAAGGAGCGGAGAACACTTTGAATGGAGCATACACACTACCCATTTGGCTAAACGCCAAGGTGTGTCCTCGAACTACGTGGACTTTGATCCCTCTATAGGGTACGTAGGCCCTGAGCATCGCGCCTAGGTCAAGTCCGCTCCAAATCAACCAACATCAAACAGGCTAGTCCATTAGGGCTAGCCACCTCTGGTTCCACAGCAGAACAGTGGCGCCGTCCGTGGGGACTGTTAAATTTCGATTCCCGTGACCTAAGATAGTCAATACTAGAAGCAGCAATCAGATGCCTTTGCACGGGCAGTTCCTGAAAATCCACCGCAGCAAAATCAAGAACCGTAGCAGCCTGTGAAGGGATTCAAAGAAACAATGGTTTTTAAGCAACGGCTTTGGTTTTGAGACGCTTCACATGGGTTTTCTTACCGTCACCCATGCAAGACTCTTCTACATCTTGAATTTCACTTTGGGTATTTTCAGACCCTCGCATGGGTTTCCTTTTAACTCTCCATGTGTCCCATGACGAGAAATAGTTGGAAGGATCACCAGGTTCTCTCTTTGAAGAGAAGTTACTGTCACCCATGCAAGACTCTTCTAGATCTTCTATTTCACTTTGGGTATTTTCAGATGCTTCACATGGGTTTTCTTATAATTCTCCTTATAAGAGGATAGTTGGAAGGATCACCAGGTTCTCAATTTGGGAATTCTTTTAAGAGAATTTACTGTCATCCATGCGAGACTCTTCTAGATCTTGTCTTTCATTTTGGGTATTTTCATATCCTCACATGGGTTTCCTTTTAACTCTCCATGTGTCCCTTGACGAGAAATGGTTGGAAGGATCACCAGTTTCTCTCCTTGGGAATTCTTTTAAGAGAGGGTGTGTATCAGGAAGCACATCAACCATACGCTAAGTCCTTAAACGAGCGATACTTTTCACCTCTGGCATAAATTTAGATGCCATGCTTAGATTATACGCAGCTGAGATTGTAGTGGCCGGGGTTCGAGACGCCTGAACGAGATAGAGAAAGAGAGTAGCCGGGTTCCAAAGCCGAGATCGAGGTTACGCGAATAGGACGCTTACCTAGCCAAGATTTAGATCCGGCACTACCCAAACTTTTCTGTTGACCCCAACGTTCCCCACTTGTCCGATTGTTTCTGAGCATTTTTTGGAAATCAAACGGACCTCTCCAGAAGGAGCCCCGCATAGCAGCCTCCGGGCCTACCTTTCAACAATAGCCACTGGATAGAGGATGAGATCTAGGAATTGATACAACTGCAGGTTCAATACCCGTTTGAGAATCCCAAATCAAGATATCTGAGATAGCCGAGGTTGTGGGTAAGCCGAGGCTGATTCAATGCTAAAGGAGTTATTTTTACGACTCGATGATGCAGGGAGGTCAATAATAAGATCACACTACTTTATGTTTGCCTTTGCTATATCTGCTTGACATTTGTCTTTTCTATATTATTCACATTAGATATAGTTAGCGGATTACTACAGCCCTCCAAACATATAGCAATAGTGTCTAATCTCGTTGAACTATTATTTGGTCTATGAGAATTGTTTTGAGGTAGGGCAAATGAGCAAATTGAGATAGCTGAGGTTGTTGTTAAGCTGAGGCTGACCCAACGCCAATGGCGTCCCGACTCCATCGCGATAGTCGAGGTTGATGATACACTGAGAGGAGGAGGTGCCGAGACGCCGAGGCACGCCGAGATTGTTAGATGCCGAGATTCAGAGAAAGCTGGGACATACTCTGAGTGCATGTCGAGATGTACTCTCAGCTGGGATTTGTATTTCCCTTCTCCGGATCTACTTGTTTTGAGGCAGGACAAATGAGGTAATGGAGATAGTTAATACTCCAGAAAAGCCGAGGCTGAGAAGATTTGGGCTCCCTAAGCTACATCCAGATGAGTATTACCCTCTATCTTATAGATGCTCAATCTTTGCTTATTATCAATTATCTATTAGCATATATGAACTCATGGTGAATAAACCCGTTTCCGAAAATCATGTCGGAGCTAAACATGTAGGAATCCGAGGTACATAAACATGTTTCCGAAAATCATGTCGGAGCTAAACATGTAGGAATCCGAGGTACATAGACTCGTTTCCAAAAATCATGTCAGAGCTAAACATGTAGAAATCCGAGGTACATAAACTCGTTTCCGAAGATCATGACGGAGCTAAACATATAGGAATCCGAGGTACTTAAACTCGTTTCCATGAATAATGTTGCGACGGCTATGCCGCCAAGACTATTTAAGATTCCATTGAGAATCATTTGCGACGACTATGGCCGCCAAGTCTATCTCAAATTCATGTAAAGGAGAAGAAGGCGGACCCAGTTTTAACTGAATCTAGTTGAAATCCGGGATCCAGGCAAAGTTTTGAAGTCGGACCCGGTTGACTGAATCTAGTTAACGTTCGGGATCCGCGTAAAGTTTTGAAGTCAGACCCGGTTAACTGAACCTAGTTAACAAACGGGATCCGCGTAAAGTTTTGAAGTCGGACCTAGTTAACTGAATCTAGTTAACGTTCGGGATCCGCGTAAAGTTCTAAAGTCGGACCCGGTTAACTGAATCTAGTTAACGTACGGGATCCGCGTAAAGATTTGAAGGCGGACCTGATTACACCGAATCTAGTTAGAATCCCGGTTCCGTGTAAAAATGAATTCCGGGTTACGACACCCGTCATGGATAAACAAATCCATGATCAGATTGGACCGGATAAACTGAAAGTCACACAATTGACTCCGCACTCCTTAACCGAACCCCGGATAAACTGAAAATTATACAGTTATGGAATCTCGGGTTACGACACCCATCCCGGATAAGCAAATTCTGGATTATATTTCAGACGAGGACGGAACTCGGTTACACTCTATTCCAAATAGATCCGAGTTCCGCGTAAAAATAAATCAAGGGTTATGACACCCATGATGGAGAAAAGGGTTACGACACCCGTAATGGGAAAGAGGGTTACGACACCCATCATGGATAAACAAATTCAGGGAAATGGTTGCCGAGGAGTCCACCTCCAAAAGAAAAAGAAGAAGGAGGGCCTCGGTAACACTGCATTCCAGTTAAAACCAAGGCTCCGTGGAAAGTTTTGCGGGAAGCGAAAAGAAGGCGGACCTCGGTCACACTTAATACGGTTAAAACCCGGGCCCCATGGAAAGTTTTGCGGGAACCAAAAAGAAGGCGGACCCCGGTTACACTTAATATAGATAAAATCTGAGATCCGTGTAGTTTTGAAGATGGACCTGGGTACACCGAATCAGGTTAAAATCCAGGCTCCGAGTGAATTTTTGAAGGCGGACCCCGGTTACACCGAATTTGGTTAACAACCGAGCTCCGTTGAGATAGAGGTTAAAATGTGTTTGCTTGGGAACAGACGTGTTTTCTTGGGACACGGTAACGCCAAGATTATGGCTAAAACGTACTCCTTCGGGATGCAGTAGCGCCCTCATTATGGCAAAAACTATCGATAGTCAAAAATAAAATACACCGAGGTATTACACCTACACCCGGTTATAAATAAAACACAATTTAAAGGGGTTACACCAGGGCTTCCGAGCCTAGGTCCTGAAATGTTCAAAACTTGCTTCGGGATGACGCTGCGATTCTCATGGTAACCCTGATCAGGTCGAAGTGTTCAAGAATCTCGTTCACGAATCGAGTTCGAACTTGTGATAATCTGCCCTCATCCTGGATTGAATTTTGGTCAACGACACCGGTAATGGAGGTTATATGACAACTCTTCAATTAAATTTTGTACCCAGAGCTTTTTAGCACTGGAAGAAAATGTAGATCTACATTACTAAAGACCCTGGCCCGGTCACAAAATCACCAACATGCGTTGGGATTCACTGGAAATATGAACATATGTTCATAGTCGATGCACCCCGACAGCCCAGAGCCCTTGACTGCCAGGCTGGGGGGACGACAAGACAAGCATGGCACTGTAAAGCTGACAGCAATATAAGCAAGCCCGATCCATTCCTCTTCAGGATAATTCGGTTTGGGAGAATCCGGTGCTACAACAAACAGGCCCGGTGAGAATCCGAAGATACAACAAACTAGCCTGGTAGCCCGGTTCATTCCTTTTCAGGATTATTCGGATTGGGGGAGTTCGGTGTTGCAGGATGAGTGAAGAAGAAGAGATCCCGGCGATCATGAAAAGAAACAGACGGAGTTTCAAACTTCAACTAACCCGGACTACATGTCTGGGGGCAATTCGAGAAGAATACAAGTAAATCCGGGATTCGTTGAGACACGGACAAAAGCAAATCAAGCTGGAACAACTCAGATACGAAAGATCTCGACTTCGAAGTCAGGCAAACCACCTCGACATTACCCTGGATCTTTGAGACATTACCTCAGATCTGTGAAGTAGGCGACTTCGGTAGCCGAGATCAACACCTGGATTCAAAGGCACTACTCAGGATCTTTGAGACAAGACCTCGGATCTTCGAAGTAAGCTGCCTTGACAGCCACGATCAATGTAACACAACTTGGCAATGTAGGGCCCACGACTGTAAAGCTCGGCCAGTGAATGAAGTCCGACAAAAAGCATCCTGGCAGCACAAAAACCCCCAACTACTATACAGTTGTCAATTGGATAAGAAGAACTAATGAAACCCCATGAGGGCTCACCATCAACCGAGACCGAGGCAAGAGAAAACAAAGAACGAGAGAAAGACAAATTTATCTCGCCTTGGGAAGAAAGTATCGCATAAACGGGCAAATCGGCAGCGGAATACGAAGGAATCCGAATTCATCAAGATGATGGCAATCACAGCGGGAACCCCGGCCTTGAAACCAAGCAAGTTCCCCGATAGTACCTCGGATCTTTGAGTAGCAGACTACTACCTCGGATCTTTGAGATATTACCTCGAATCTGGGAGTAAATGACTTCGGTCTCCAGGGTCAGAATGACCCAACCCGGTAATATGCGGTAGATAGGCAAGAGGGTAAGGTTCACGACAACCTACCTGGGATAACCTGCTTGGGGCAAAGTACATCCCGGCAGCTCAAAAGCCTGAACTACCGGGCTGGGGGCATCTGTTACGGACCTACATTAGGCCCAAAACCTGGACGGCCCAACAGTGAATATATCACATATTAGGATCTACCTATAATAAAGGGAAATCCTATCTCATATAGAATCAAGGGAGATCTATCTTATCTAAAGATAGATTCGACCGTTATGATACTAGGGCCGTGGATTACGAGGCCCATACTATCCCACCTGAGGTACACTCTATAAATACAGAGTGTACCCTAAGGTGCGGAGAACACTCTGAATGGAGCATACACACTACTCCTTTGGCTAAACGCCAAGGTGTGTCCTCGAACTACGTGGACTTTGATCCCTCTATAGGGTACGTAGGCCCTGGGCATCGCGCCTAGGTCAAGTCCGCTCCAAATCAACCAACATCAAACAGGCTAGTCCATTAGGGCTAGCCACCTCTGGTTCCACACCAGAACAAATACTATATACAATAATATTATTATCTATAAATAATATCATTATTTTTTTTGAATTTAATAATATATATATATATATCCTAGATTAAAAACAGTATTCATTAAATCTTAGACATATATAAGATTCAATGAATCTGGACACTTTTGCTCATGTTGAGCTATTCTTGTGTGCAACCTTGCAGGCCCACATGAGATTGGTAGCGGGCCAATACTGTATCAGCCCACAAGTCGCAAGCGGCCTCTAGCAAGACATTGCGACTACCCAATTCATATGGGGATCGATGATATGATACAACCTATCGTACAACCAAGTTACGTCCCTTTTGTCACGCGATAATTTGGTCAAGGATGAGGCATGGATAATGTCAACTTCTTGTTCTTGACCATTACTTTCTTGATTCTTGAGTAGTCTAACAATTGAAATGGAAACTTCTTTCCATCGTAGTATGGCCATACATTTCTCAAACCCACTCATCGAGGGGCCCAGTATTATCTCTCTACAAATGTGAGGGAAAAATTCCATCTTGACCATTCATATTCCTCTGCATGAGAACCACTGATCCTGATCTAAGCCTTTATCATCACCCGGTCAAAGGTGACTTTTGACTAGGTCAAAGAGTAGCGACTCATCATGTAGGAATCCATGATGATCTCAGGTCAAAGGGCATTGTGACGCAGTTATACATGAGAAAAGCTTATGACTAAATCCATGCAGCTTTCTCATAGTGGGTCGGTCCAGCAGCTTGTACTTTTACAAGTGCCCATGACTTTGATTCGTATCTCGATACATCATCAAAGTCATACTGGTCTTATTTCATCTTCGCTCCCACATAGATGACCAACTAGGGACATTTAGGGTAATCTATAAGATATATCCAAGGATACAGTTATCACTACAAACATGCAAATGAAATGATAACTAAATGAATAATACTTTAAATGACATTAACATTTAAAATACAATGACTTGCCCCTAGGGCATAATTTCCAACGAAAGTAAGGTTAGAAAAGTCAACTCCTTACCCGTTAAGGAGGAATTTCGACCACACAAGAAAGGAGAAAGAAAATCAGATGATTTTATCTATTATAAGCCCAAACACAAAGTACAGGTCCTAAGGGAGGTTAACTGGTGAAAAGTAGACCGATAAGGACCAATTAGGGACTTCTTTTTGGATTAAATGGAACAAATATTAGGCTATATGAGGGTGTATAATGGCGTTGTTAGTTCTCTACGTGTTTTGATGATAACTAATAATTATAAACTCAAATTGAAGTTTGTCTTTTGTAAGTTGAAAAACTTACTGTCAAAGGCAAACTCGAGTTTGGAATGTCAAACTCAAGTTTGGACTTGACAAAGAGTAGCTCAAGTTTTTCTAAACATAGAAAAAATTGAGTTTGTACTCGCAAACTCGAGTTTGTATCATACAGAGAGCACTCTAAGTTTTTCAAGATAAGGCAAACTCGAGTTTATATTTGGAAACTCGAGTTTATGTTAGACAGAGAGCTTCCAATGTTTTGAACATAAGCAAACTCAAGTTTTGATATGCAAACTCCAGTTTGCTATTAGCTAAATGTTTTTTCAAAGCTTTTCAAATTCCAAGCAAACTCAAGTTTGTGTTAGCAAACTCGAGTTTGTGTTAGCAAACTCCAGTTTGCACTTGGCCGAGAGCTTTCTAAGTTTTCCTCACTTTGAGAAAACTTGAGTTTGGCATTGTAAACTCCAGTTTTCACTTGGCTGAGAGTTTTCAAAGGTTTTCCAATTTTAAGGAAACTCAAGTTTGATTTAACTAACTCGAGTTTGTATCAAGCCGAGAGCTTTGCTCTATTTTGAACTTATGGAAACTCCAGTTTGGTTTTGAAAACTCCAGTTTTGAGTTTTGTGGACTTAAACGTATTTTCATTATAAAAGTCCAAAAATTGAGTTGGTACTTATTGACTTGAGTTTTGATCTTATTTCAAAATATTCTTCAAACCTCAAATAGCGACGTTCCTGTCTGGATGAAGTAAACTCAAGTTAGGATTTGTAAACTCGAGTTTAGGCTTCTAAAGCAAAGTTGCAATTTCCAGTTTGGTTGAACAAACTCGAGTTTGTATCGCTCTATTTGAAAATCAAATTGCTCGAATTTGCGAAATCATCATGTTTGATCTTAATACTTCTTATCATCACTCATTACTATTCTTAACTATGTTTAATCAGCTTGTTAGTGGGTTTCAGATTATTTAAAGAATATTAAATGAAGATTTAGCTTAAAGCAAAAAGTGACGTCAGCGCATTTATTGCAAAGTCCAGAAGACTTGCATTCTTTTGGACAATCATTCTCTACACGTTGCTAAGGAATTAATGCTTTCTTTCCCTATCAAGAAGTTGCTCTTCCAACGGACTTAATTCAAGGGAAGTCAACCATAAACTTCTGTGCACCTGGATTAACAGAAGATTAGAGAGAGAAGTGACCAAATTGTTCCCAATAGCTAGTCCAATGTCTCCAACAGTTACATTGATCAATCCAACGGTCATTTAATGCTCTCTTCATATATAAGGAGTTGCATTCAAGTCTTCTCAACAACCAATCTACAGAAAATGAAAAAGCTTTCAAGTTTCAACTACTTCTTGTGTTTTCTACTTGTAAAGCATCTGTTGATACTCTTGTACTTCAATGTTCATTATTATCTGCTCTTTCAGAGAGTTTTATTTATTGAAATCATTTATTGTAAGAATCTCAAGTTGTGGGACTTGGAAATTGGGTATATCAGTTTACAACTTGTAAGGGGGAGTGCATCCTAGTGAGAGGATAACTTCAAGTACAGAGTGTGTAACTGATTCTGAGTGATAGTAAAAATCCCAGAGTGTCTGGGGACTGGACGTAGGTCAAGAGTTAAGACCGAACCAGTATAAGTTTGTTGTGTCTTGCTATTCCTTCATCTCCTCCGTTGTACTATGTTTTTGTGTTCAGTTTTAGAGTGTTTTAAAAAAATTTAAAATCCCCAATTCACCCCCCTCTTGGTGATTTGCTCTGCTTTCAGGCGCCACATATGAAGCCTAAATCAGGGAAAAAGATTTGAAAATCTGAAGAAAAGTGAAAAGGGGAACACCCTTTTAACCAGCGGTGCACTACAAGGACTAGTAGATAAAAGGGTGAATTGGATAAATTAAATAAAAAGTACATGGATCAGATTTGAGGGCCTAGGATGCACCACATATGCCCCTAGAAGTATCTGGAATTTTTTGGAGAAAAAGAAAAGAGAAAACAAGCTAAAAACCAGTGTACATGCTTTTAACCATTGATAAAAGGGCATTTTGGGTAAAATAGGTATTTTGCACATGTTGAAAAATAAAAATCTAAGGTGCATGGGCAGGGATGCGCCATATCACCACCTTCTGGAACCCTTTGGATTTTCTTGGGAAACAAGTAAAGAAACCCTGATTCATCTATTAACCAGTGGACAAAAGCCTGAACCGGATAATTCTGTGTACCCTGAATATTTTAAAAAGACATAATCTTTCTTGGAAACCAGTGGGTGAGTTCTAGTAGAGAAGGAAGAGTCCAGCCAAGGTTCCAACATCCGGAGGAAGAAGCCAGATCACCGATTAAAGCTTCGAAATCAGGTAAACCCCGAAAAACTGAACTTTGAAGTTTGAAAATTAGGGTTTCGTCCATCTGACTAGGGCATGAAGTTGTGATCTGATTTTACCATTTTTGAAGGTTTCAATGGTTTGAAACTAGATTTTGTATGATTTTAGGTCAGAGTTAAGATTTACGAACTCGACAACACCGAAAAACCAAAGAAACAGCTTGCTGCCAGCTTCAAGATTTCTGGGCAGTGAAGCTCATTTGTATTTCTAAAATAGTAAATGAAGTTTGTTTGCTCTGAAATTTTACAAGCATAAATTATACTTCTTGAGCTTCATTTTGATATAAAATTAGGTACCTTTTCAATTTTTCTACCAGGAGAAATAAATTTTTGAAAATTGCTCAGGCAGCAGATATACTTTTCTGACCAGCGAGTAACTTTTGGGCTGTGTAATAAAATATGAAACCTTATGGACTTTGCAAGTATTTTTACTGTAAACTAGACATCCTAAGAGTTCAGATGCCACCAATTTCATGTCAATTGGAGTTTTTTGGAATTTCTTAAAAAAATTTGAATTTGAACCAAAAGCACTGGAATTTTGAAGCAAGGGCTCGGATTTCTCAATAATAAAAAGGGCATTTATGGAAATACTAAAAATAGGGCATATTGATGTTGACTAGGGTAAAGACATATCCGGAGAGGCTATCAGGCGTCATATAAATTTTAAGTCGGTGCACAACCAACAGGTAGTAACTGTTTACTCACGTACTTTATATGTTGTTGTTGTATGTTTGTTTCCCATGTTTGTTTTTTGCCAAATATGCATACAAAACAATTGGGGTTCAAGTCCATGACTTTTGTGATGTTCCTAGCACTGAGGATTATTTCGGGGCTGGCCTTGATAGGCGACTCGACGACTTTGTGATTCCGGGGCTGGCCTGGTTCAGGCGGCTCAACAGATTGTGATTCTGGGGCTTGCCTTTGTAAGGCAACTCGACGGCTTGTGATGTTTGATATGGTATTATGTTTCTGAATGCATATCTAGTATGATTGCCTTGTTGATTGTGATATTTCATGATATGGTTGCATTCATACACTACATACATATAGTACATGAGTTTAACAGTTACTATGGGATTCATTTTTGAACTCTAGACCGATTTTTAGATACAGGGGATTGTGCCTAATCAGTAAAGACCTTTTTGGAAAGGTAGGGCATATTGTGGCAGATTGAAGAATAGGGAATGCCCTATTGCATTTTGTATCTATTTTGGGATGATTGTATTTATTTTTATTTCCGGTATTTTATTTTGGATAACTGTACCCTTAACCCTTCGGGGACTATTTACGTTTTGATTATCGCACTTTTACCAGTACAGTAGGTAAGTCCAAACCAGTATAATGCTCTGTTGCACACACTCTGATATATGCTAAAATGGAATAAATATCTAAGGAAGGGTAACAGATAAAAGAAATCCCTCTAACCTACCACCCAAAAGGGCGAGCCGGTAGGGGTGTAACAGAGTAAGTAGAGTATCGTCTTATAGAGACCGAGATACCTATAATGCTACCAATTTCGAAGACAATTGTGTTTAAAAAGAAAAAAATTATAATTGGTTTGGGTGTGTTTGGTTATAACTATCAAACAAAGAAATAAACAAATGATCGTAGTCGCAAGAAGATATCACAAGAATACATCAATTTAAAAGTAGGTTGAGCTTAGACTTCATCCTAAGTGTGTTACTCCCCCAGTTTGCCTTAGCGCATTGCTATAGCAATTATGCTACACAGCTTCCACAATGCTACAGCATAGGCACCTTCACAATGTTATTCAGTTAACCCACCACTATGCTATACAGAAGCTTTCGTGTCCTGTAAGTACAATCTTAGCTATACTTCTCCCATATGCCTATGGCAATTTTCTAGATCAGATTATCAATCCTAATCAAGGTGTATGGTTATGAGTGGTAGACCCATTCTTGTAGCCTACAATGATAGGTCAAACCTTGCACCAGCCTGCCTAGTAAACACTACTTATCAGATGTTTAACAATAACTCCCTTCCAGTAAGCTGAGACCACTGATCTAGCCCTTAGCTTCCGCTAACCAACAAGAAGTTAAAATACTGATAAACAAACTGAATTTATTTAATTAAAGAACAAGCAAACTGGGTTCATTCTACACTCAAGAATTCACCCTCGCTCAGCCAAAGGAATTTTAGTTCATGAATGATCAGGGATTCATAAAACAAATCGCAGCAAAATAGCCCATGGAAAAAGATAAACCCAAAATCAACAAAACAAAAGGGAAAGTTCGCCGGAGGGGTCAACAACGTAGGAGGCGTCTGTCACATAACGTCTCCACGTCTTCTATTCTTCGTCTCACTACAAGGAAGGATTCTAGGTTTCTTCTAGAGCTTTTGTGCCTCATAATTTCTCTCACTCTTCTTTCGAGTCTAGCCGAATAAGAATTTATTTGACACTCCAATGACTTGATGCGCCTTAGGGCTAACCGTCTTTTCCTCTCATAATCAAGTTTTCTTGCGGTGTACACTTAGTGAGCTGAGCTTTTCTAAATCTGTCAGGTTCATCTTTCCAAATTTGGTTGATTGATTCTATTGATACTGCGAAATTCTCCAAATCTTATCTTCGATCCTCTGTATCTTCTAATTCAACCATCAGCAATCTAATCACCATCTAAACGTCCGTTGATGACCTGTACTTAATTTCCTGAAACAGCCTCAAGGAAAAATCAGAACACAAGGCACATAACATTACTTATGATGCTATAGTATTCTTGTTACATTGTACTATTGGCATGCCATGGCTTACTAGCTGCTATAGCATTGTGTTGCTCTGCTATGTGCTTTCACGGTAACCTCAAACTTGTCCTTTTCTTATGCACATGTGTAGGATGTTTATACAATTACCACAATTTATGAGACTCATCCTAATTTTCCATATATGCGTGAACTATAACATATCTACTCAAATTAGATGCAATTAAGTTCATATTCACCATGCAAAACAGTCACAACTCATAGGGAAAACATGGCATAAATAGTATCATCAATAGGACCTTGGATGATCTTGGAATAAAGCTTTTCAATCCTGCTTCTACATCATTTGTCCCATCATCCTCTACTGTTCCTGCAGTTCCTGATGTTTCTCCTTTGGCTGACCCTCTTCTTATTTCCCAGCCTTTATCTGAGCCTCCCTCTATTCCCTCTGATCCAGTTGTTGAGCCATCTGATCCTCCTCCTCCCTCTTCTTTGATTGATGACAAAGGGGGAGAGTGAGATTTTTGACACTAAGACTTATGTTTAGTTTGATTATGTATTGTTAAATTATGAATGTTGCATCTGTTGTACTAACATTTTATATTCTTAATGCAATTAAGTTATGCTCATTTGTGCTTCTCTTACTTTACTGAACTATCTTGCTTTTCATATTTTGATTTACTGATCTCAATAATTTCAAATCTATTTCAAAAGTTTGTCAAGTGTTGTCATCATCAAAAAGGGGGAGAATATTAGTTCTTGGAGTTTTGATGATAATAAGACTTGAGAAATGGTTAAGGTTTTGAATCTGAGAATATTGCCTAAAGTAAGAATGTACTCGAGTATGCCTTTAAGCTTACTCGAGCATGCTTATTCTGATGATTTATTTAAGTTTCCTCAGGTCTTTACTCGAGTATGGATTCATTGTTACTCAAGTATGATATCAGCAATGGCTCTCTTCATTGACATCTGAGGATGTTACTCGAGTATGGGATTGGTCTTACTCAAGTATGATAAGAAATAGCAGAGTTAGAGAAGCTTAGTCACTGTACTCGAGCAAGCTTCTTTGCTTACTCGAGTATGGATATAGGTCTACTTGAGTATAAGATTCCTTTTGTCAAGCAATCGCCCTCATCAGAGTAATACTTGTGTACAAGGTAAGTGGTACTCGAGTATGGTACTCGAGCATAGGTAAGAACTTACTCGAGTATATATGTTTCTGTTAGTTATCTATGTGTGTTTTAATGATAATAGAAAATTGCAAATAAAATGAAGTTAATGATTCAAGTTATAATGCTTTATCTTGATCATACTTGAATCAGTAACTGACTTTAAGTATCTCTTAAATTGACTCGAGTTAAAGGTTATTAGACTCGAGTCAAGTGTTTTTGAAACCTCAGTCAAAAGGTATTTTAACTTTGACTGACTCGAGTTACTTCACTGGTAACTCAAGCTAAAAACATTTGTGAAAGGTTTTATGAAAAGCTTCAACTCGAGTCAAATGCTGTGTAACTCGAGTTTACTCTTGTGGACTTTAAACTTATTTGTCAAAATGTTAAGTCACTAATTAAAAAAAAATTGTAACAATCAAAATATTGACTCGAGTTAGTCTTGGATGACTCAAGTGTAACTTTGAACCATTTTCTCAAAAGATATTTTGACAACTCGAGCCATCACTTAATGGTTCGAGTGTTAACTATGTTCAAAATGTTTTCCAAACTTAACTCAAAGACATTTGTGAAAAAGCCATTGACTCGAGTGAGATATGTGTGACTCGAGTCACCAACTTGAAGTCAACATTTTTTACTCGGGTTAAGTTCATACAGAGACATCTTCTCATTTGGTTTCAAACATATTTTCAGAGAATATGAAATTGTGACTCGAGTGTGGAATGGTCAACTCGAGCTCGAGTTAGCTTTCCTGGTTTTGCAAATCACCGTGTCCGTAAGACTTAAATCTTTTATTGTTATTTGATTACCTCTTATCATCACTTATTATTGTTCCTAACTATGTTTAATCAGTTTATTAATGAGTTTCAGATAATTAGATGAAGGATTAACAGTAGATTAATCAAAAAGCATTGATTACGTCAGTTGCATTTAATGTGGTTGCAGAAAACCAAGCACATATTTGGCAACCATTTTCTGAGCAATACAAAAGGCATTCATGTCCTCTTTCCTTAATTAAATGTTTCAACACTCAATGAGAAGAATAGAAAGAATGTCAAAAGGCTGAATGTCGGCTATCATTTGCATAATCAAAGCCTATGGTAACGGACAAACTTCATCTCCTAACGGCTACATTTATTACTCACAACGGTTCATTGAAGCTTCTCAACAGTCATTAATTATCTTCACCAAATATAAGGAGAAGAAATCAATATGATTCAACCACCAGAAACACAAACGTTAAAACGAACTATACGCATTTACTGTTTCATTCACTTTACTATGTAATATTTTTGGATGTCTAATTTCAGTGTTTATCTATCTACTCTGTAAAAGAGTCAAATTATATTCTTCATTTCTATAAAGAAACTCAAGGTAGTGGGACCTTGAGAGTGGGTGTATTGATTACAACTTGTAAGTGAGAGTGAATCCTAGAGAGAGGATTACTCAGAGTTATAGAGTGTGTAATCAATTGAAAGAGATAGTGAAATACTCAAAGAGTATGGGGACTGAACATAGGTCAATAGTTTATAATGAACCAATATAAATCTCTTGTGTCAATCATTCTCATTCTTTGCTCTGTTTTAGCTTGAGTTTACATAGGTCTTTCTAGACTGGACGTAGGTCAAGAGTTGGACTGAACTAGTATAACTCCTATGTGTTCCTTCTCTCTTCTCTATCTTTGTCTCTATTTCTCTTGTTCATTGGCCAAATCGAAAAAGATTTTGGAATCACCTTATTCACCCCCTCTAGGTGATATTCCACTTTTACTTACAACCGTTGACCATGAAGGATTTCCTACATATAGGCGAAGAGATTATATCAGGGTTGTTTACGTGAAAGGCATTCCATTAGATAACAAGTTTGTTGTGCCATATAATCATACGTTGTTGTCTATGTTTCATGCTCACATAAATATTGAAAAATGCAATCAGTCTACTCCAATCAAGTACTTATTCAAGTATATTAGCAAAGGGAATGATCATGTGGTTGCCTCAATTTATGAGACTGACCAAAATGGCAATCCGTAGAGATCACTGGATGAGATTGAACAGTATTACAATTTCCTATATATATCTGCATGTGAGGCAACTTGGCATATGTTTGGATTTGATTTCCAACATAGGTTCCCACCAGTGGAAAGGTTAAGCTTTCATATACCATACCAACAATATGTCATCTCTTCTAACACCAATGACGTGGCTGAGATTCTAGACAACCCAAGAGTCTACGAGTCTATGTTTATTGCTTAGATGAAACAAAATAAAGATGATGATATGGAAAAAAGCAAAGAAAAGAGGATTTGCAATAGGTCGACTTACTCATGCTTTACCTTCATCGGGAGAATTTTACTACCTCGAGATTTTGTTGACTAAAGTAAAAGGTCCTTCATCCTACGAAGCTATTAGAACAATTGATGGTGTCGTATATCCTACATATCGTGCTGCATGTATTGCATTGGGATTGTTAGACGATGACTATGAATTTGTAGTAGCTTTGAAGGAAGCTTCCATGTGGGCAACAGGTCGGTCATTGCGAAGTATGTTTATCAGTATGTTATTGTGTTGTTGCCTTACCCAACCTAAGGTTGTTTTGAAGGAGACTTCTCAAATTCTATCAGAAGACCTATTATATATTCCACATCATGACCCTATGTCATCAAGTATGTTCATATTTCTTTCAGTTTTTTCTTAGTACCATTTTTTTCCAATAAGTTTTATTAATGCTTTCTTTTAACTCATGTAGCAATACTTATATCAGCATCAAAAGAAAAAAAGCAAGCTGCTCTTATTGAGATCGAAACTCTCCTGCAGCAAAATGGGAAGAGTATCTCTGATTTTCCTTCACTACCCTAGCCTTCATCAAGTAGTCATGCCAATGTTGATAATCATTTAATTCGTTTGGATTTAAACTATGACAAAGTTCATCTATGGAAGTAGTCGGATGAGATAGTTAGATCATTGAATATAGATCTGCAGGTTATTTACAATACGGTCATGTCAAAAAGAAACTTTGATGTTGGTGGATTTTTCTTTGTCTATGGATATGGAGGAACTGGGAAAACTTTTTTATGGAATGCATTTACCTCATTAATTCGGTCCAAAGGTGAAATTGTCCTTACTATTGTGTCTGCAGCCACATTGAGTAACTACCTTCATTATCTATCTTTCATAACTGCCTCTCTCTCTCTTTTTTTAGTGTTTTAAGCCTCTATTTTGCTGATGTGTCAGTTAGAGAGTTCCTTACTGCTCTACTTTTATATATAGTTAAGATTATGCTTCATTGGAAGAAGGGACAGCAATAATTGTAGAAGTCCACATTTTTATTTTGTTAACAAAAAATGATAGTGTCACTAAAGTGAAGCCGTATATTACTTTTAGTTAGGCATGTCCATGGACCAGACCAGACCGGGTTGGGGGTCAACCCGGGGTCTGGTCCAAGAGGGACCTCGGACTGGACAATCCAGCCCGAGGTCTGGTCTGGTCCATCCCGGCTCGGGCCGACTGCATCGGCCAGTCCCGGGGGATCGCTGGACCCGTCCGAGCGATCCAGACCAATTTTTTTTTAATTTTTTTCTTTTCCCACTTCCGAACAATAATTAAATCAATGAAACACCATGGACAATAAATAAACATGCAAACATCTTAAATCCAATCCTAAACCCATAATAATCTCCAACAACATGTCATTGAACAAGAATACAATATAAAATAGAGGCATGATTTTATAAAGCCAAGTAAATTTTATAAGTCAAACCACAAATCAATACTGGAGTGAAGTCACAAATTTGGCTAGGGTGCCCAATGAGAGATTGACGCAATGGGTTTTTTTTATTAAAAAAAAAAAACACACTTTCGGGCCGCACTGCACCACAGTCCATAGGATTCGAACCCCTGGACCAAGTCCGGCCGGCCTGGCCTGTCTGGTCTGCTTGAATGGTCTAGGACCGGACCGGGTCGGGCCACCTGGACCACCGGGTTTTTTGGACATCCCTACTTTTAGTCATTGTAGGAAATGTAAAATTGCTTGATTTAAATAAATAGCCAATAATTGCTTCCGTAGCATAGTGGTAGTGCGTTCGCTTCGTAAGCGAAAGGTCGTGGCTGGGAGCTCTAGTTTTAGCTTTTTGCAGCCTCTAAATGGCTCCGTGTCTTTAAGTCTTACTAACTCTTAACGTTATTATCGCCAGATATTTTAATGAAATAATGAAATCCTGCTTCTCATATTAACTCATTTATTAAATTAAAATGGAATGGAATTACGAAAATAACACCAAAAAATGACTTTATTACAGGGAATTTGTAGATATTAAATTGAAATTTAATTCTTACAAAATTACTTAAACATCCTTAATTAAAATTCTAAATAAACGAAATAACAATAGTTTAAATTGTGGAAGCACATGTTGGATGATCCAAAAGCTTTGATCCAAGTTAGTACTCCTCTTAGGCAAAGAGTAATGAACATTCTATAAATGACATCTTAACTATATAAAAGTATAGCAGTAAACATTTTATTGGCTGACACATTAATAAAAATGGTAAGCTCAAAACACTAAAATAAAACAAATAAAAAAAAATAAGGCGGTTATGAAAGATGAATAATAGAGAAGGTAGTTACACAATATTTTGTAAATTAATAATGGGGGGTGGCTGTTACAAAATATTTAATTTAATATTTTGATTATTTCCTAGGGGATCTAAATAAAAAAAATAAAAAGGAAGGCGGTTATGAAAGATGAATAATGAGGAAGGTAGTTACATAACATTTTGTAAATTAATAATGGGGTGGTAGGTACAAAATATTTAGTAAATATTTGATTTAATATTTTGATTATTCCCTTAAAAATCTAAATGATTTTTTTATATAATAACACATTAATAAATATCTGCATCTCATCCGTGCAAAGCGCAGGCATTGGCTAGTTAATTAAAATAATAATGCCTTTCATCACATATTGAAGATAATCTTTATTGAATGAAATAAGGACGGATTGTAGCCTAGATTTATCCTACGTTTTGATGGAGAGAAAATTAAGGGGTGGGGGGAGAAAATCGGGGAGGAGAAAATGGAGGGAGGAGATAATTGGGGTCATAATATATTATCCGTCCTTGCGTTTGGATAGAGGGAAGAAAAGAGATAGGAGTGAAAATGCTTGTAATTTATAATGACAATAATACCATTATTTAATTTTTAGCCCATTTTTATATAATGTCATAAAAACAAATTCAGATTAAAAAGAACACCAAATTAAAGACTAAAGGCAAATTAAAATGAAATTCATTTTATATTTTATTTTAAAATCAAAATTCTAAGTAAAATATATTTTCTCTTTTGTAAATTAAAATATACTATTGATAGCCTTTTATTTAATATTCGCTCCACGCATAGCTCACACAATCAAACATTACTCTTTCATTAATTCTCTTATGTAAATCAGAGACTCAGTTTTAATTTAATTTGTACCGTTATTCTGGAATGAAATATCCTCCTTTCACTGAAAAAAAAAATTAGAATGACAATAATATTAAAATCAAAATAAAAATTTATCAAAAAAGATTCAAGCTCTTTATTTTTCATTTATAATTATATTATTGTTATTAATAAATTAAACTTAATAGGAATGAATATCTTGACGTCACATTTGTGGCGGTTCATTCATATATTACAAAACCACAACAAATTTGGTGTCAAGTTGGCGCCACATGTTGTAGTGGTTTTTTGGTAAAAAATGTTACAAATGTCGTTCTCTTACTAGCTATGAACTAACAGTTTTTTTTGCAGGAAATATAATATAAAAATAAGAAAAGGAGGTGGATACATACATACATACATACATATGTGTGTGTGCAGGGGCGGACCCAGAAAATCACAGAAGGGGGGCACAATTGGTTGTGATATTCAGGGGTTCGGAGGCAACGCCCATGATTTTTTTTTTTTAGGAAAGTTTTAAATCATTAAAAAACAAAAGAGTATAAACAAGAAAAAAAATATATATCAAAAAAATATTTATGAAATCAAGTTAATACTAGTGATATAATAAAAGAGGCAATTATTTTACAAACCTGTCATTTAGAAAAGCAAGGCTAAATACTGTTAGAAATAAATGCAGCTACATAAATTATAATGAAAGATGGGCACTCAATAAGTTCAAGTAATTAGAATATCATCCTTTTAAGCCTTATTTTTTGGAATTCCATCATAATTGTCTTATTATCAATGCTATTAAATACATCTTTTTTCAATATAAGGCACTAAACAATCATTCAACCATTCATCCCTCCCATTACGAAGTGCAGCCTTGATGTATTAAGGGTGATCAATAATTCAAATATGTATTAATTTAAAAAAATCCCAAATTCTTGGGGGGCACGCCCCCCCAACTCACAACATGGGTCCGCCCATGTGTGTGTATTAGTTTGTCATAGTTTCCTAGGTATATTTAAAAATGAAAATTCTTTTTTTATAAAACAAAATAAAGCATTTTTTTTATATTAAAATGGTGGCAAAATGTGCAATCACTCCGAGGTTCTGTCGGGCAACAAAGTGGAGACCTCTCCCAGGGGATTTTTTTGCAATCACAAGGACTCGAAATCGAAACCCCCTGCCACTTAGGTCAACTCCCGCTGGTCAAAATAAAGCATTTGACAATGGCAAAGTATAAATAATGTAGTAGCAAGACTAACAAGCTATTGGCTCAGGTGGTAATAGGCTTTACCCTGTAAGGAAGATAACATAAAAAATAAAGCATTTGACAGTGGCATAGAATAAATAATGTAGTAACAAGATCAACAAAATATTGGTTGAGGTGATAAGGGGCCTTACCCTGTAAAAAGAATAATATAAGTTCAAATCCCGACAAGCCACTTGTTGAGAAAGGTGAGAAATCTTTGCTCTCTAAGTCACTTAGAGGGGAAATGCTTGATCTAATCAATAAAAAAGGGAATGTAGTAACGCGAGGAGGGAGGAAAGATTGTGGCATGGGCAAAGGATTCGGGGGCATTTCGGAAAACACATCCTCTCTCCAAAAATATCTTCATGCTTGCCAATCAAGTTTATCATCAAGAGAAATTATAAAAGCATAGCAATCTTCCTTTTTTACCATTCATTCAGTATAATCAACCTTCATCCAAAATAACTAAAATTAGTGCAATTAAAGCCAGAAAATAGAATAAAAAACCAAAAAATATATGTATAAATAACATCATAAAAAGGGATTCATCCGTGCTTCATCCTTTTAATTTTGTTAATCGTTAGCTTTACAAATAATGAGGATGCTTTCGATGAACGGAGAAAGAGTTTAAGGAGGAGAATTAATATAATTGCATCACACTTGCTGTCACTAGTTTTATTAGTACGTACCAGACTACCGGTTGGTCTTCCTCTCTACAACATTTATTTTCCTTATTTCTAGTTTGGTTTTCGTGGCTGTCGGGCTTCTTCTTGTTTATCTCGATTATTCATGTAAAGATGCCCCCGTTAACTTGCGTATCATTTTACTTGTTTTTGAAAATAAATTTAATTATCTTCAAATTTAAAAAATAATAATAATGAGCATCATCATGTTCGGATTCTTTCGTATATGAACAAGAAAGGGATCAATCATCATGCTCACAATTTGAAAGACTTTTACCTTTAAGCCATTATATATAATACTGTATTCTTTTGCACATTATGATGCATTTCTGTTTTTTTTTTTTTTTTTTTTTTTTTTTGGCTCATATGACGCCTCTTAATTTTAACAGGTCATCATATAAATGTCAAATAAAATATTGATTTGTAATTCATTTGATAATTAAAACTGCAACTAACAAATATCAATTCAGATAGAGGTTTCCCTTCTAGACACACCACAACTTTATGCCTTGTGTGCTAAGTTGGAAATCAGCATATGGAAGTGGAAGTGGAACTAGAATCGGAATCTGAATAAAAAAACGGCATTAGTTACAAGCTTACCAAATGCATTTTATTTATTAATTACTACATTTGGTCTTTAATATCACATATAATTTGTAATGCAACCTTTAAAGTAGATCTTATATTAAAGACAAAATGAAGTATATTTTACACTTGTCTACCTCTGCTGCAAGTCAAAAGTCTCAACCACAACAGCTAATTTTCAAATAAAAAGTTTAATTACATATATTTCTGTTAAGTTTTATTAAAATTATAAAAACGAAAAAAAATATTAATATTAAAGTCCCTAAAATATTTTAATTTATAGACTTTGTAACCTATTCCTTATTAATTTTTTTTCCTTTTTTTTTTTATGCTAGCCTTTAGTTTGTGCCTTCACGGGTGGAAAAAAGGATTTTAAGACCGGACAAAAGAGGCACTGTAAGACCGGACTAGCAGCCGGTCTTGTTCCAGCCAGTATTAAAAGTCCGTCACTTTCAAGACCGGATTCGAACCGGTCTAAAAGAAACTTTTTTAGACCGGACATTTTAAAAGTTATGTCTTAAAAGTCGTACTAAATAGACCTGATATGTATTTTGTTCGGTCCTAAAAATCAACTTTTAAGACCGGACATAAACATAGACCGGTCTTAACATATCGACATTTTTAAGACCGGATAAATAATCTCCGGTCTAAAAAATACCGACTTCTAAAACCAGACGACTAACTAATCCGGTTCTAATTTTAATTAAATTTAAGACCGGGTAGTTGGTAAAGCCGGTCTTAAAAGTTGAACTTTTTAAGACCGGGCTAGACTTTTAAGACCGGACTTATAAATGCATCCGGTCTTAAAATTTGAACTTTTAAGACCGGCGATATTATTTCCTAGTCCAAATTTTCCAAAATTTTTCCCTGTTCTGTTCTTCCTGATCATATATATATTACACACATCCACCACACAATCAAGCACAAAAAATTAGATACTTTAAGCTACAAGCTATGAACAATCCATTATGAATAAATTGAATTGGGAAAAGAATACAAATATCACCTACCATGAGTTATGTGGCCTCTTAATTTAGTACAACACCGTAATGAATTATCTTACAAATACAATGATGAGTTACAAATAAATACCGCACCATGCCTTCATCTGATCCCACCCAACAACGTAATAGATATCCCCTTTTATAACATATATATCGGATCCTGCCACAAAATAAAACAAGAACAAAAGTTTCACAGTCAGTGTCGTTTAATTAAGAACAGTACAACACCGTAATGATGATTATATATACATGTAATAAGATAACTTACAAATACAATGATGAGTTTCAAATACCGCACCAAGCCTTCATCTGATCCCACCCAACAACGTACGTAACATTATATCCCCTTTTATAACATATATATCGGATCCTGCCACAAAATAAAACAAGAACAAAACCTTCATTGTTTCAGAACATGGAAGGAATATAGTTAAAACCTTAAAGTTTTCAAAGAATTCTGCATATGAATATTACCATATGAATTGACTCTTTTATAAAGGGATATCCTCCCATATCCCTTCTTGATGATCATTTCTTATTCCGGGTTCATTATCCGCTTCATCTTCTTCGTTCATGTCCGGTATACCCCTTGAAAAAGGAGTACTCTCGGAAGACCGTAATTCGAATGAATTTCATCATCAATATCAATGACCCTTTTTCCTTGGAGAGCTACAGACCACATTTTATTTTCCTGATCGGTGATATAGAACACTTGTTTTGCCTGGTCTTCCATAATAAAAGGTTTTGATCTCCAAAACATCTACCATTGATATCTACTAATGTAAGTCCTAGCCGATCGATCCAAACACCATTTTTGACATTAACCCACTTGCATTTGAAAATGGGAAATCTAATTTTAACATAGTCCACCTCCCAAATCTCTTCAATAACCCCATAATATGGCATGACCGCCAATAAAGGCCTCTTGTCTTTCAAACTCGGAGAAGTGCATAGATCCAAATTTCTCTAACATAACACCACTATTCGGACGGTGCTCCTATCATCTAGGGACTTCTTGTAAAATGTATAACCATTGATCACATACGAATTCCAACTTATGACATCAACCTCAGGACCACGGGCTAACCATTTGATTGTATCAGAAACACATTCCTCTCCCTCGACCTTTTGTTTGAACCAGCTTGCAAATGTTCTCGTTATGCTCCCTAATCAACCTTTGTTCAACCATTCGATGATTTTCTTTCCTTACAAATTTTCTTTATGTGCAGCTATGCGTCGGCTTGAACTTCATCAACATTATTCAAGATGTATAAGTGGACTTGTGACAATTCATCAAGATCCACACTCTTTACCGAAGCATCTCGTCTACCCCTTCAAGATGACGTTTTGGAAGCCCAATATGTCTTACTTTGGCCAAATAATTTTGACAAAATTCCATGGCTTCTTCAAAACATATTTCGAACAATTGATGCTTCGGCCGGTATGCGTTCTTCACATACCCTTTTAGGAATTTCATAGATCTTTCAATTGGGTACATCCACCGTAAATGGATAGGGCCGCACAACTTTATCTCCCTCACTAGATGAACAATTAGATGAACCATGATGTCAAAAAATGTAGGAACAAAAAGCTTCTCAAGGTGGCACAAGATAAGATATCCTTCATTCTCCAATTCCTCCAACTTTTCAATCTCAAAAACTTTACAACAAACCGCATTGAAGAAGAAACAAAGTCTAGTCAAGACGACCCGAAGATCATATTCGGCGATGCCTCGAATAGCTACTGGGAGTAGTTGTTGCATCAAGACATGACAATCATGAGACTTTTGGCCTACTAATTTCAAGTCCTTCATCGAAACAAGCCTCTTAAAGTTTGAAGAATACCCCGAGGGAACTTTTGTGCCATGTAAACACTCACAAAAACTTCGTTTCTCATCCTTAGAAAGAGTATGAGAACCCGGGGACAATAAGTTCTCTTCCCATATGGCCTTGGATGTAAGTTTTCGCGTATTCCCATTGCTTGCAAATCCAATCTTGCCTTCACACCATCCTTTGAACTACCTTGTATGTTGAGAAGCGTGCCAACAATACTATCACATACGTTTTTCTCCACGTGCATGACATCAATACAAGTGTCTCACATCAAGATTGCGCCAATATGGAAGATCGAAGAATACGGATCTCTTTTTCCCATATATTTGTTTCTTTTCTACTCTTTGCAGCCTTACCAAAGATGACACCGATATTTTTCACCTTTTCATAAACTTGCTCCCAAATCAATGCCACCGGAGCATCTTCATACTCCCGGCCACCAAAAAGGCTTTCTTTAATCGACGATATGGGTGGTCCCGTCGAAGAAATCTCCTATGTCCAAGATAAACCGTCTTTCTTCCATGTTGAAGTTGATGGTAGCGTGTGCCTTCTTCACAAACCGGACATGCTTTGTGGCCTTTTACACTATACCTTGACAAGTTCCCATATGCTGGGAAGTCATTTATAGTACAAAATATCATGGCTCGCATTTTAAACACCTCCTTCTTGAAAGAGTCAAAAACATCGACACCTTCTTCCCACAACTCCCTCAAGTCTTCGATCAAGGGCTAAAGGTAAACATCAATGTCATTTTCAAGTTGTTTTGGTCCCAAAATCAACATAGACAGCATGATGTACTTTCGTTTCATGCATAACATAGGAGATAAGTTGTAAATAATCAGGAGTACGGGCCATGAACTATGTATGCTGCTAAGGCTACCATAGGGATTCATGCCGTCTGTGCTAAGTGCAAGCCTAAGGTTCCTAGGTTCTTCGCCGAAGCTCGGAAATAATTGATCGATTTTCTTCCATTAAGAAGAATCGGCCGGATGTCGAAGCTTTCCATCAGAAATCCTCTCATCAACATGCCACCTCAAATTTTTTGCATCACTTTCATTAGCAAACAACCGCTTGAACCTTGGTATGATTGGAAGATACCACAACACTTTTGCGAGGCCCCTTATTTGACTTGTACCTTGGGGTTTCACATATCGGACAATTCTGCTTCTCTTCAAACTCTTTTCTATACAATATGCTATCATTCGGGCATGCATGAATCTTTTTGTACTCCATCCCTAGTGGACAAAGTATTTTCTTAGCATCATAGTATCGATGCGGCAACACATTATCATCCGGAAGCATGTCCTTAAAAGCCTCAAGTATTTCAGAGAAACTCTTGTCGCTCCATCCATGACGTGCCTTCAAGCTTACCAATTTCAATACAAATTCAACAATTGGTATTTTTTACACCCAGGGTATAGCGGGGTCTCGCATCACCGCACATATTACCATATGCATGTGATTGCTCAAAAGCCTCTTCTCCTACATCACGAATAATGTCCTCTATGTGACCATCCATATCCGTGTCATTATCATCAAAGGCCACTTCCTCATGTTGAGACCCACTTGGCATTTTTTCACCATGCCATGACCATACCGTATAAGTCTTACAAAATCCTTCACAAATTAAATGTGTGTGGATAACTTCGGACTTAATCGCCTCTCATTCAAACATTTTACACAAGGGCAATAAAACTTCCCACTATCATCATGGGCATTTTGTTTAGCAAATTCTATAAATTCCCTCACCCCATTCTGATATTCAACACTCGTCATTAAAGCATTATTTATCTAACTATGATCCATAGAAGAATTCCTATATATAGAAGGAAAGATTTAACATACATAATCCGAAAAAATTTAAACTTGCATATAAAATTGAATGCATAACGAAGAATCACTTTTGGTCATAAATGTATCACAGTGAATCCAAGAAGCAAAATAAATGCATGAAAAGGAAATTAAATGCATCGCATGAAGATCTTGTGGACTCACCTGTAGCATATAAATTCAAATGGGTTTGCTGAGTCTTTCTTCTCCGGCCACGAACGTTGATGTTGCGGAGATGACAAGAGTAACCTAAAAATACTAGTTCGTCGGTTCGGTAGGTCTAAAGTGCAAATATAATCTTCAATATACAATATTCATTAACAACAGAGAAAAACCCACAAGAACATTTCATCGATTTCGTTCAACCCATGAAAAACCCGAACCATAACCAGGAAAATAATAAAGTTATATAACCAAAACACCTCGTCCAAACAGTCTATAGACGTTTAGCTAAGGAACCGTAAAGTGATTGTCGAGAGAGCAACGCGAAGCGCCGACGACGACGCAACAAGCAAAATGTGGAGAAAGAACCTGAGTAATCACTCTCGGCGCGACAAGAGAAGTTCTAAGAGGGAAATTTAATTTTCCCCGCGAAAGAGACAAGTTTTAGTATTTTGGATTTTATTAAGACCGGTTAATTATAAAGTGTCTGGTCCTAAATATATAATTTTATTAATAAGACCGGGTAGTTATAAAGTGTGCGGTCCTAAAGAATAATTTTATTAATACATTTTTAAGACCGGCAATTAAGAATACTTCGGTCCTAATATTTACTATTGATTTAATTTTAAGACCGGAGTTTTATAAACATCCGGACCTAAAAGTCAAATACTTATAGATTCGTAAACCTCTTCGTTTTATTAATGAACCAAACTAAAAAAAAAAAAGATTTGCCTTTGGCGAGCGCAGCAAAAACTGAATTAATAAAATAAATAAAGAAAAACTGGAGAATATGAATATAAAAAAGGCACAAGCTTAATTAGTTCTTACTGCTTCCATACATAACTGGAGAATATGCATGTACACATGAAAAAAAAGAAAGAAAAACAATAACTAATCATTATCAATGACAAGAATCTAACAAAACATCCTAAAGCTTATTATCATCCAATGCCTTGGCGATATCGGCGTTAAAAGCATTAACTTCCCGCCGGAGATCAGCAAGTTCCCGTCTTATTCGCATCACCCACGGTGCATCATTAGAGGAAAGAGGAGAGGGGTCGCGGTAGGCGCGCCGGGGCCAACCGATTGGAGAGGGGGAGCGGGAACCTCGCATGGTCCGAAGGCCGGAGGGGGTGCGGCAACTTCTTCATCATCCGAAATAACAATGGGTCCGACGACCCGAGATTCTTCGGTCACAACAAAATGCACTCTCGCTGGAGGAGGCGCACCGTATAACGATCTAAGTCTTGCAAGAGCTTCAGGTGTAAGAGTACCCCTACGAGGAGTTCTCTTGTATCTAACCATGGTTTGAGGCTTTGAGCAGTTTGGGCAGAGAGCTCCAACTGATACACTCTTTTTATTAATAAGAACATGGAGGTTAGTGTGCGAAGTTAATGAGGACAGAGAGATGGATACACTCTTTTTATTATGTAACCAGATTTAAAAGTATATTATTTATTTTTTTCAAATAAATAACTTTTAAGACCGGATGTTTAGAAACATCAGGTCCTAAATGTCTACTATTTATGTTTCCATACAATTCAATTACTTTTAATACCGTCCATTTATATTATATCCGGTCCTAAAAGTCAATTATTTTTTTATCAATTATTTATTTTTGTAAAGTAAGAATTTTTCCTTAAAAAATATTACTTTTAAGAACGGATCTTTTACAAAATCCAAAAGTATTAAATGTTCGGTCACTTCAAACTCGATAGCAGAGTCGATCCTTGCACCCCGTACACATGATCCAGAGTCTCTTCGGCTTCAAGGTCGTAAACTGACCAACTAAGCGTCTCCTCGTAAAAAGTTCACAACGTTTCATATTCTTTAGGATAGGTTCTCTATTTAAACTCGTTCTTACTTTAGTTTCTTCACATTCTTCTCCATCACTTCTACACGGCCTCCTCCACCGACTAAAACCCACCGTAATGGCCGCTCCACCAGTCCTCCTTTTCCTCCTCCTCCTCTTCAACCGGCCCCCCTCCTCCACCGCCTCCAAATCCAACCGTCAAGCGCTTGGTGCAGAACATTGGGCCCGCGTCGATCACATCGACCGACGCTTGGGCCAATTGTTTCAACTGGTTCATATCACAACCGTAGCCGACCATGGTACTCGACGCCAATGACATGGAGTACGATCCTACACAAGAGGACGCCTCTGATGCCTCCAAAATCGCCTCTGACACCTCCCACCTCTCCGACCACGGGGAGGATTAGTTGTTTTATAGTTTTTTTTTGCTGCTTTTTTTTTGTAATCGCTGCCCTATAGGGCAGCGTAAAAATTATTAAATAAAATATTTCTGCATTTTGTTCTTATGGGAGTTTTAATTAATCTGCCAGTTTAATTATATGCATTATCCGAACCTGGAAAGCAATACGAAAGTCAATTATGAAATATGGAAAATGGCGGACTCAAAACACTAAAATTAAAAAAAAAAAAAAAAAAAAACAGAAATTAGGCAATTATGAAATATGGAGTTTACGTTATAATATGGACAAATATTTAATTTAATGTTTTGATGCTATTACACTCTATAAATAAATAAAGTAAATCGGTTATGAAATATGAATAATAGGGAAAGACTTTAATTTAATAATATGATTATTCATTTAATAAAGTAGTTACAAATAGAATAATTAATAATGTAGACTATAGTTACGCATATTGAATAAATATTTAATTTAAGCAAAAAGGTTATTCATTTAATTTATAAGAGATTTTATATATAAAAATATATATTATTAATAAATATATCGTATATTTGTCGCCAATGAAAGACTTTTAGGACTGGCTATTTAGTAAACATACGGTCCTAAAATACTGTAATTTTTTCACAAATAAATAAACAAAGATTTTTAGAACCGACTACTTAGTGAACATGCGGTCCTAAAAGACTGGCGTATTTTACTGTGAATCACGAAGACTTTTAGAACCGGCTCTTTAGTAAACATACGGTCCTAAAATACTGGCAATTTTGAATTAATAAACGAAGACTTTTAGGACCGGCTACTTAGTGAACATACGGTCCTAAAAAACTGGCGTATTTTACTGTGAATCACGAAGACTTTTAGAACCGACTCTTTAGTAAACATGCGGTCCTAAAATACTGGCATTTTTGAATAATAAACGAAGACTTTTAGGACCAGTGACTAAGTAAACATGCGGTCCTAAAATACTGGCGTATTTTACGGTGAATCACGAAGACTTTTAGAACCGGCTCTTTGGTAAACATACGGTAGTAAAATACTGGCAAATTTTCACAAATAAATAAACGAAGACTTTTAGGACCTAAATACTTAGTAAACATGCGGTCCTAAAATACTGGCATGTTTTCCAATAATAAACGAAGATCTTTAGGACCGGCTATATAGTAAACATACGGTCCTAAAATACTGTAATTGTGAAAAAATAAATAAACGAAGACTTTTAGGACCGGCTACTTAGTGAACATGCGGTCCTAAACTTCTCGCATTTGTAAATTAAGCAATGAATATTTTTTTCCACCATCCAATACATTCAAAAACCACTAATGGACACAAGGAAACTTGTTTTAAATGAATTAACAAATTATTATTGTATACTATCACAAATTGGACAATTGTTCATTACAAATCAAAGATGATTGTTGATACAGCTAGCATATATTTACAATGAATTCACAAATCAACTATTTTTCCGATTTTTCGAGATGATCAAATCATACAGATATTCAGATAACACATTGCATGTGCGCTCAATATCACCATCAGGAAAGGGGTCAGCACAGTCAAACGTCTCGTAGCATCAAAGACAAAATATATTAGTTGTCCTTCCTTGCATATCAAAGGGGTCACGCACGTGCAAAGTTATGTAATACATTTACCTTTGCTTGGATGTTAGTCACTCGGTTGCATGACAATATTTTACATGTGTGTCATGACATAATGTCCACATAAGTTGGACTCCT
Organism: Acacia melanoxylon; assembly: GCA_019022615.1. NCBI lineage: Eukaryota > Viridiplantae > Streptophyta > Magnoliopsida > Fabales > Fabaceae > Acacia > Acacia melanoxylon. Next base: position 1,194,724 of record JAFJYJ010000071.1, on the reverse strand, counting down.
TCGGTTGCCGACGGGTCTAAAAACAAACAAGAAATATATATAAGAGCATATATTTTTTTCGACCAAGTTCACAAGCCAAAGTGTGCCGTGTCCAAATATGTACTAACCTTTGGTTTGATCCATGTAGGATCTTTGACTTCAGTCCCGCACTTGTTCTTGACCTTTTCTTGGAATGATTTTAAGGGCCTATATATTGTCAAAATCACAAATTTACTCAATAATGGTTACTGAAAATTTACAAAGCAGAGATTTCGAGACTAGACAATCAAAATTACATATGCTTACTTGTTCACCATCTCGCTGCAATGTAGCCGTTGGTTCGTAGTGAAGGGAGCATAAAAAGACCACTTTATTCTCATTCGGGCAAATCGGGACCAACCGCCAATGGTGACGAAAATTCACAACTAACAAGTACTCGCAATATGTAGCGAAATATAATTAAGGGAATTACATAAAAGAATTATGATATGTACCTATTGTAGTATGGTGCCAAGTACCAATCTTTCCTATTCTTCTTGGTCAACCTTGTTGTTATGTATGATTGTCTCTCCGCTAAGGGTGGTTGACTCACGTACTGCGGGCACAAGAATCCAATATCTTTGCTTCTGCCCTGCTGTTCCAATTCACGATGCAATAACCTACAATAATGACGTCAAGGAAATTATACGTATGTGAGTGTCTCACATTTATGTTATGTACTCATAGAAGAAGATACTTACTTTATAAACATGAGAATCATTGAATCGGTAAGCTCCCGTTTATCAAACAAAGGGAAATTATATCATCTTGGTCAACCAAAACCGGGTGCTTGTTTTTAAGACCTACTTCGTATTGACAAAGCCACCGATTAAGTGCAACTTGTTTATTGGATACCATAAGGACAAGCTTGTCCTTGGCACTCAACTCAGCCGTGCCAACCAATTCGGAGGGGAGCATCACGAGGAGTAGAAACATGCACAAACTTCACTGGCCACGAGATCAAGGTTCCAATGACAGCACTCACAAGCTTCAGCTCATCAGTTGGGAGAGGGAGAGGTGCATCAACGATCACCTCTTCAACTGACACTTTGACTTCATCATAAGCCATTTGTTGGTGGTGTACAGTTGATCCCAAGTTGTGGACAGTCCCTTTTTCAACCAATCGTCTATCATGATGTTCAGGATCCTCCACATAAAGGTCACAAGGTTGTCTTGGATCGTCCAACAATGCAGCTCCCTCTAGTGCTCTGCTGCATAGCTGTAGGTGAGGGTGGCAAGGGAACACTGGTCTCTGCACGAGAGCTCACAAGCACCTTCATTTGATTCATTTCCTCCTTCATCTCCCTCAGCTGGGATTGAAAATAGGCAGTCAATGAAGCTTCTTTAGCCGCTACTTGCTCTCTCAATTTGGCCACCTCCTGTGCCACCGTCTGTTCCACCGTCTCTGCTCCACCTCCTCCCGGGTAACCATACTTTGTTTCGGCGTTTGGCGCTACCAAAGTATTCCTTCAGCCTACCCTTCCTCCAATCCCCCTTACACGCCCTGTGTGATCCAGTTTTCCGGTCGCAACGGTCAGAACATCATTCCTCCCGTCCGACACAAAAGATCCCTCCGCTTCTTTCTTCTTTAGATCTTCCTATAGGATACAGATAATGAGAAGCTTAGTAATGAAACATGTTTAGTAACTATAAATTAACAATAACGATACTTACAATTCTTTCAGCAACTAGAAGAGTCTGTTCACTTGTGTAGGCGCCGCTTGGCTTTTGCCGAATATACAACCATAACTCATCATGACGTATTGGAGATGGCGGATCATGTATCGCAGAAGGATTGGATTCTGCTTCTGCTTCATCTTGGAATCTCTTCCGTTTGGCCGCCATCAATTCTTGTTCAGCCTTTTCGTATCCGCCGTTAGAAGCCCTATGCGGGCAATCATTCTTTCTCCCTATCTCCTGTGCTTATTCCCTTCTTTTCTGTGAATCAGAAATGAAAACAACTATTAATTATGAATTCCAGCCATCTCACTAACAGAAATTAGAGAACTTCGCTTGATATGAACCTCAAACACTAGTCAAATTCACTTCATCAAGTTTCAACATTTCATTTAAGGAGGATGTAGAATTGTAGAAGAAATTGGGAGAACCGTAGTAAAGTGAGTTGCGAACCGCACCGAAACCTTTACACAATTAACATACTAACTAACTAATAGCAATGTCTAACCACTACCTACTACAAAAGAACTAGCTAAGACTATAATAATGGTTTGATTCTTATGCCATTATTATTTCCCTAATTACCTACTTAGTATTTTACCTTTGCACGGTTTACATATCAGACTTGCATACAACTAAGACATGCTCCTCTTATGCAGGACAAAGGATGAAAATATATACTTCTATTCACAAACCAAACAATCTAACTTACAGGATTAGATGAACACGTACAATAACATTCACATATCCGCACAAGTTAATAAGCAAACAAAAGAGGGCAAACAAAACTAAATAACAACTCACCAAAGCTTCAGGAGTGGTCCGCAGCTGAACAAATTGTTGCCAAGTTTGTTCATCAATAAATGTGTACTTGTCCCAAGGATTATGGTCAGGCCTAACATCGGCAAAAATATATGTGTTAGCTAGAAAGGTCTTAAACTTCCTCCACCGATCAGCACAATAAGACAATGTCTTGTCTTTTAACTTCTGGGAGTCAGGGACAGTGTATGTGAGCCGGATAGTGTCCCAAATAAGACCCTTTACTGCGAGACGGTCGACATTTTTCCACTCATCTGTCAAGATGCTAGCCTTGCTGCGTGCTAGATAGCCGACAAAACTATTATATTTTTGTTTATTAGGACCGAAAGAAGCCAACTTTTCATTAAACTGAATCTCGAACTTTGACCCAGAGGACCGACTTACGGATACGTCTTTCATTCGTGTGCCACTTCTACCACGGCGTGCGGGTGGCGGTTACGAGGCTCATTGTGAGATGAAGAGGGTTCGTTCGACTCACACCCGCCGCACCAAGAATCGTCGTTGAAGGAATAGCGAAAGAACCGTTTTCTCCGTTCATTTTTGAGAATGGAACAGAGGCTGAGAGTGGTGGTGCGAAAGAGGAACGCCTGAGAAAGTGAGAGAGTAATAGAGGATGGTAGTGGTGGGCGAGGAAGAGAAGTAATGCAACAGGAAGAGGGGTTTCACAACAAGAACAGGGGTTTGAGAGTTCGAGAGCAACATATCGTCCGTAACTCTTACGGCAACGTCGCACGAATATTTGGCGCTTTAGTTTCCATACCGGACGAATTAAAAGGCCGGTCTTAAAGGTCACAATTTAGGACCGTCCATTATTAAAAGCCGGTCTTAAAGGTAATAAATTTTTTGAATAATTTCTTTCAATAGTTTGTACCGGCCATACTTTAAGTCCGGTCTTAAAAGTATAAAATTTAAGACCGTGTTTATATATGTCCGGTCTTAAAAGGTTTAACTTTTATATTTAAATTTTTCCTGATTATTTTGGTTCGCAGAAAATATAAGTTCGGGCTTGTACGAGATTTCTCTATAAAATAATATAAATTTTAATTACATTTTAAAGACCGGTTGGTTTTTTAAGCGGTCGAATAATATATTTAAGACCTATTAATAAAAGATCCGGTCCAAGAAGTTCTTGATATTTACAAAACGCCACCGGTCATACATAAGAAGTTCTTTATATTTACAAAACTGCCACATGTCATAGATTTAAGACCGTTGCGACGAATGTCCGGTCTAAATGAGGCGGTCTTAAAGCCCTTTTTTGCACTAGTGCTTTCACTGCATGGAATTAAATAAAAAAAAATTGTTCTGGTGTAGAACACATATGTCTAGCCTAGTGGGCTAGTGATTTTCTATTGGATCGATAGGCTCTGCTTGAATATCTAGGAGAGCGTGGGATCACTATACACCAACAAGGCTTTCACCAAAGGGGGTGATGTGTGTGCACAATGATGACTGTATGTAAATAGTTCAGAGTTAGAACGTGCGCACCTTAGGATTCTGCCTTTGTATTTATAGAGTGTACCTTAGGTTGGATATCTTTGGCCTCATGTGATCTCTGGCCATTATAACATATCCAGGGATATCCCTTTATTCTAGGTGGGTTAGGATCCCCCTTTATATTAGATAGATCTTGGTATATCATATCTATTATTGGGTCGTACTGTCATTGGGCCTAACTTAGGTTCGTAATAGTTGCCCCCAGCCCGGTAGCTCAGGGTTTTGAGCTGTCGGGATGTATTTTACCCCCAGATAGGTTATCCGAGTTAGGTTACAATGCCTCTCATCCTTCTGCCTATCTACGGCATACTGCCTGGACTAGTTTACGTCGGCCCCTGTTGCAACGGTCAATCATTCAGGGACATGAGGTCATATCTCAAAGATTCAAGGTTATGGCAAGAGGTTTCTTTGGGGTTCCATGGTACCGTCAAGAGGTTTGAAGGTCCGATCTACTGCCATGAGATTTACTTGAGTTCGAGGTCAGGATCCCTCTACATCCGCCATCATTGCCCCATGACACTTAGCTCATCTGGATTGGTATAGGGTTGCAACCGCCACGCCTAGCCATCATCGATTTTCGTGCGCATTTAATGCGCCCCTCACATGCCGTACGTCACCCCCGCTGGTGGGGTGAATTGTCGCCTTTACCCCTCACGCTCTAGTTTCACAACGTTTATACTTCGCATTTCCATCCATTCTTACCACTTTACCTATTCCTAGTACTCTCACAAAAACTCTTGAAACACTCTTATTTCTGCTCTGTCAATCTCTCAATGACTCGCGGGATTTACTACTTCATACCTTCCCAAGTTTATTTATTCAGGTATATTCCCCACTTCTTGCCATTTCTCTACCTTTATTTTTGAAGTTCGACAGTTTAAAAACTAATACTTTCCGCCATTTTCTCCACCTTTCCCTGACGAGCTTGTTTTTTTTGGGTTTTCTGGTTGAGTTCTGGTAGGAGTGTCTGGGTAACCTTTAGTTTCTGGATTCATTCTTACTGCCACATGCCCCTATTTGTAGGAATATTAGTCGTCTAGCTTCGTTTCGCTTTGGTTTCTTCCCCTCCTTCTCAAGCCTCTTATGCCATTTAGGTCTCAACTTCTGGTCTTGATGGGTAGGGTTAACCCTTCACCTTCTTCGAGTCAGAACCTAACCCCAAAGGAGAAAGAAGCATTACATCTCCATTATCCCATAACCAGCTATTGGTTGCTTGGCTCCCCTCTTTCTGAAGAGCAAAAGCTAGCCTCCTTATTTCGGGGATGGTTCTGGTGGGAGGAGTGTCGAGGAATCTTGCCCTATTGTTGTTAGGTCTGACAATGAGGGTTCTGCTAGTATTTTGCCCTGTACTAGGAATCAGGGTGAATCCGATGCTATTCCGGCACTACCCGTCAATTTTTACGATACTCGCCTCAGCGCAAGGTCGGCCGACCCTCTCGACGGATACCTTGGCCCCTGCTGGAATTGCATTGCCTCAAGCTCCCATTATATTTCCATCGGCCAAGACTCCATGGCCGACACCATCCTAGGTTCCTGCCATCATAGGTCGTCCTCTGTTCCTATCTCGACGGTTAGAAGTCAGCATTCTCCGAGGCCACCCGTTGATCCTTCCCCACGCCGTAGCTTACGTACGTCAGGTATACCCCTCCTTGCTGATCTTAGTCTTTTTGGTTTTTGTTATAGGTAAATGGAGTCATCATCCTCAACTGCTAGCACCCGTTCCGATGCTGGAGAATCATATTCTTCCTGTCCGCCCAAAGTCATGCTAGAGCGATATCCTTGGGTGACGCAGGAAGTATTAAAGACCCATTCATTAATGATTGTTGCCGATGTAGGAAAATTGGGTTTAGGTGATTTGGATGGATGTCTTGTGTGCCCTCCCGAGGAAGATGAACCTATTCGCTTCCCGTTTACTGAATTTCAAGTCACTGCTTTGAATCACGTACATCTAGCCCCTTCTCAACTTCACCCGAATGGGTGGGCATATCTAGTAGCCTTCAAACACTTATGTGGATCCTTTCGGGAGCCCATACCTTGTACTGCCACCTTTTTTTTTTTTTACTTTTTTAGCCCTTTTACTCCTCGCTCTCGCAAGGAGTCTGCTAAATTAAAAGGGTTGACCTCCCTTCGAGGTGACCCGGATAGAAAACTTATGACCTCCTTTTCTGATTCTTTCAAACACTTCAAAAATAGCTTTTTTAAAGTAGTAGCCAAACCTGGACGTGGAATGGAGGTTCCCGTTGTATTGGACGGAAGACCATCACAAAATGACTTCCACTTCCTATCAAGTCGACCCCGATGATCTTCCGGCCGAAGAGGTTTCCTCTGTAGATCGGCTAACTTCTTACGTCAATATAAACGGCGTTAAAAGTGCGGCCTTTTATATTAACCGGGCTGGTGCCAGGGTGGGATCGACAGCTAGTATAACCCCTTTGTTACTTGTCATAGACTCGCGTTTCTATTTTTTTTTTTTTTTGTCTAAACTATATCCCACCTGGATTCTGACTTCCGCGTTTGTTTATTTTGCAGCTCAGGGAGTCAAGGGACTGCCGCCATATTTATCCTATGTGAACCCGGCTGCAGGGGCTCCGAGTAAGAGGAACACCCGAAAATGAGCTGCCCCTACCGAGTCTTGGAGGGGAAAGACTAGGGCAACCCCTCAGTCCGCTACGACCAAGAAGTCGAAGGCCTCGGCCCTGCAAGGGCCTTTCCCCTCTCCTCCCCTTGACCTGGTTCCCCCAGCTTGATGGCCAAGGCTCGAAAAGAAAGGAGGTTTTGCCTTCGGATCCACTAGCTCCTCCTTCACCGACCAAGATTCCTACAGCTCCTCCTCCAGTTCCTAAGATTCCCCGTGGGCTTGCATGTGAAAAAGGGTTCACCGACAAGACCTGCATCGCCTTCTTGCCGCCCACCGCTTCATCAACACCATTCCCTTGTCTGATGTTGATGAGAGTACGATTCACAGTGTTCAAGATCATCTCCTAAAGGCCGTCGGATTAACGCAAGCCATGCTTCACTTGAAAAACAAATATGTTGCCTCTGCATCTGAGACATGGCGGGCGAGGTTGAAGAAGGAGGAGGCGGTGTCGGGCAAAGAGAGGATGGAAGAAGAGCTCAACGCTGCTAAGACTGCGGCTGAAAAAGCGAACCGAGGAGTTTACTGCAACCAAGGAAGCCCTGGAAAAGACAACCTTTGAACTCCTTAACACAAAGGCCGCTCATTCCAAGAGCATTGAGGCCTTGAGGACGGTGCAGATGCAGCGCGGTGATCTAGCCAAGGAGTTGGCCGAGACAAAAGCAGCCTTGGTTGATACTAAGAAGGCTCTTGCCGACTGCTCCGACACCGTGAGGGCGACTGCTAAGGATGCTTTTGATATGGCCCTCGCGCAAATTCACCATCTAAACCCTGATGGGAACCTGGAACTTGATGGGTTCTACTATCGGGCATACATGCAGGGTGGTCAGCTTGTCTCGCTTCCTCCTTCTCCTGATGGTACCTCAGCGTCGGAGCCGGACGGTGGAGATCAAGCCGAGGAAGGGGAGGAAGAGATCTCGCTAGACGCCGCTCTAGAAGATGGTCAAGGATCCTCCCAGCCGGTAGCTCGCACTAATTGAGTAGCCTGGGCTCTCCTCGTGTCGTTTTCTTCTTTTTGGGCGCTGATGCCCTTTTGACTTTGTATTCTCACCGGTTTTAATTCTGGTTTGTGTAATTTTGTACATTACTTTTAATTATCATGATAACTTTCTTTCTTGTTTGGTCAAATCGCGCATGCTTCCTCGTCTTTTATTTATTGCAGCAATTTACCATTTATGTCTTCCAATCTATGTTGGGAATTCTATGACCGGGCCAGGGTCTGATGTATGCAGGATCCGCTTATATTCTTCCGGTTAGGGGTTTTCAATTTAACCGTGCTACTGAGTTCCGGTTCCGTTAACTAGGATAAAAGCAAATTGTCACATGTTCAGCCGTGGTGTAGAAATGCAATACTTAAACATTTTAACCTGATCAGGGTCGTGATGACAATTCGCCTTCTTATCTAGGAGCAAGTTTTTAATGCATCAAAATTTTGTAAGGGCTTATAACAGCAGCCTCGCGTCATTGAGAACCTAGGCTTGTCAGCCCCGGTGTCATTCTTTTACCCGCGTTTGGTACGTGACTGGGTTTAATGACCCGAGTCTTTGTACATTCCTTTGTGGGTATTCGATTCAACGTTAAATAGTTTATAACTTGATTTTCCACTGAGGAATTCTTCATTAATTCATAAAATAATCTGCTCCAAAGAGCTAACAACCTCAAACAAAGAAATTGCATAAACACAAAAAAGAATTTAAAACTGAAATACTGAAATCAAAATAAACCAACTCGGGCATGGCTCGTCCGTCGTATTATGCCTATGGTGGTTCAGTTTAGCTATAGTAGACTCTTAGCTTATCGGCGTTCCACGTCCTTTTGATGGACTTTCTCGCCAGGGTTTCCAACACATAAGCTCCTTTGTCGAGCTTGTCCTTGACTCGGTAGGGGCCTTCCCAGTTCGCCGCTAGCTTGCCATCCCTGGCGTTTTTATTTTTGACGTCGGCTCTTTTGAGTACTAGGTCACCCCTGTCAAAAGACCAGGGCCTTACCTTTTGATTGTACTTGGCAGCGATGAGTTGCTTGGTGGCAATATCTCGGCAATGTGCCGTAACTCTGACCTCATCAACCAGGTCTAACTCGGTTATCAATGCCTCATTATTCATTTCCTCGCTTTGCCAGAGGGTATTCAACCTCCTCCATGACGGCTGGCCTACCTCGACCGAGATCATAGCCTCGCATCCATACGTCAACCTGAAAGGGGTTTCCTGGTTTGAAGTTTGAACACTAGTCCTATAACCCATAGCACGCTATAGAGCTGTTCGACCCAGCTGGATTTCGCATCCTCCATCCGCTTCCTCAGGCCCTCGACGATTATCTTGTTTGCTGCTTTAGCCTAGCCGTTTGACTGGGGATGTTCTACTGAAGCAAAATGTTGCTAGATGCCGAGGTCCGAAATCATCTCCTGAAAACCTTTATCAACGAACTGGGTCCCATTATCGGTGACGACTTCGGGGGGAATTCCAAACCGAGAAACGATGCTGTGTCGGAAGAATCGCTGTATGCGAACCGAGGTAATTATGGTTAAGGGCTCGACTTCTATCCACTTAGTAAAGTAATCCACAGCTACTACAAGCCATCGTAGTTGCCCGGGAGCTGTTTTGAATGGTCTCAGAAGGTCCATCCCCCATTTGTAGAAAGGCCACGGAGCCGAAATGTTTTTCAATTCTGAAGGAGGTAGCCAAATGATTTTAGTGTGTTTCTGGTAGCTGTCGCATCTCTTTATCGTCTCCTTGGAGTCCGCTGCCATGGTCAGCCAGTAATAACCGGCCCGTAAGGATTTACTTGCTAAAGCTTTTGCTCCATGTGCTGCCCGTTGATTCCTCTGTGAATCTCGGCCAAAACATACCTGGCCTCGGCCGAGTTCAAACATCTCAGCATTGGAGAATGTAATCCCTTTCGATATAGCTGATCGTCCACCATTGTGTACATGGCGGCCTCTCGGATTAGCTTCTTTGTGTTGGTAGATTCCACAGGGATGATACCCCTTTCGAGATAGTCCACAATCGGTTTTCTCCAGTCTGTGGCTGTCGATATGGTCATCACGCAGCTTGGTTCCTCTAGGTTTTGTTGAACCACGGTTCTGTGGTTCCCCGGTCCCTTCGTGCTGGCCAGCTTTGACAAGATGTCGACTCTAGTGTTCTCCTCTCGTGGGATATGGGTGACCGTCACCTCTTCAAAGTCAGAGATCATTTCTCTTGCTCTATTCATGTATTTTGCTAGCAAAGGACCTTTCGCTTGATACATTCCCTCGATCTGTGTTGCTACGAGCTGAGAGTCGATTAGGACCTTGACTCTCTAGGCTCCATGCTCTTTTGCCTGCTGCAGCCTGGCCAACAATGCTTCATATTCTGCTTGGTTATTGGAGGTTGGGAAGTTGAGGTGAAGTGAGTGCTCGATTGAGACCCCTTCTAGGTTTTCGATTATGATACCAGCTCCACTTCCCTTGGGGTTTGATGAACCATCGACGTACACTTTCCACATCCTAAATCCGGATGCGTCCTTTTCATAAGCCAGGGTAAGCTCCCTTACAAAATCCGCCCGCGCTTGTGATTTGATCGCGTGTCGGGCTTCGTATGTGATGTCAAACTCGGATAACTCTATAGCCCAACTAATCATCCTACCAGCCAAGTCCGGTTTGTGCAACACCTGTCAGATCGGTTGATTGGTTCGAACGACGATCTGGAATCCTTAGAAGTACTGGCGTAACCTTCTTGCCGCATGAGCAGGGCAAAGGCCACTTTCTCTAGTTTTTGATACCTCAGCTCCGAGCTCTCCAGCGCTTTGCTTACGAAATAGATCGGTTCTTGGCCGTTCTCTGTTTCCCTTACCAAGACCGCACTAACAGCTTCTTCCCCCACTGACAAGTAGAGGAAAAGTATCTCGCCGGGTTCAGGTTTCGACAAGACTAGCGGAGTTGCCAGGCACCGCTTGATCTTGTCGAATGCAGATTCGCATTCTGCGTTCCATCCCCCTTTTGCTTCCTTTTTCAGCAGTTTAAAGAAAGGAAGTGCTTTTTCAGCCGATCTAGGTAAGAACCTAGGTAATGCCGCCAGTCTTCCAGTCAACTGTTGGACTTCTTTCTTGTTCTGAGGGGCTTGCATGTCTAAGACCACCTTGCATTTGTCCGGGTTGGCTTTGATTCCACAGTTCGTTAGCAGAAACCCCAAGAATTTCCCGGCTAGGACTCCGAATGCGCATTTAACCGGTTCAGTCGGATTTGATACGCCCTCAACTTCTTAAAGGTCTGCTCCAAGTCCCAGATATGGTCTTCGGGGTCTTTTGACTTGATTATCATGTCGTCTATGTAAACTTCTACGTTTTGTTCGAGCTGGTCTTCAAAGACCCGATTTATCATCCTCTGGTATGTGGCCCCGGCGTTCTTTAACCCGAAAGGCATCATGTTATAGCAAAAGTTAGCTCTCTCGGTTATAAATGTCGTCTTCTCCTGATCCTCTTGATGCATCACGATCTGGTTATACCTGGAGTACGCATCCATAAAAGGATAACAGCTGGAACCCGACTGCGTTGTCGACCAGTTGGTCAATGTTAGGCATCAGATACGAGTCTTTCGGGCAAGCTTTATTCAAATATTTGTAATCCGTGCACACCTTCCATTTACCATTTGGTTTCATGACCATAACCACGTTAGATAACCATGTGGTGTATTGTATTTCTCGGATAAATCCGGCCTCCAATAGATCGTTGACGTGTTTCTCAAGTGCTATCTGTCTGTCTGATCCTAGCTTTCTCTTCTTTTGTACCATAGGTGCTGATCCCAGACGAATAGCCAACTTGTGACAACAAAATCTGGGGTCGATCCCGGGTATTTCTGCCGATGTCAGGCGAATACATCTCGGTTCTTCATCAAAAAGTCATTCAATCGGCCTTTTAACTCCAGATTCATTGCTCCGCCAATTTTAGTGATCTGAGAGGGCTCGTTTCCCAGCATTAAGTCTTCTAGCTCGCCTTCTGGCTCTGGGCGTGGGACCTCGGGCTTTTCTCTTAGATCAAGTTCGACCATACTTATCGGCCATCCTGCCTGTCCTCTTTCCCCAGCAATTGTACTTCTCTTGCCTTTACGAATACGAGGTGGAGACGACAGCCTACTTTCACTTTCTCGGACCGTCTCAAAATAGCACTGACAAGATTCCTTCTAGTCTCCCGCAATCGTAACGACCTTATTTTTGTTGTTTACCATCTTTAGCTTCTGATGCTTTGTGGAAACCAACGTATCCCACTTATGGATTGTCGGCCTTCCTAGTATGATATTATATAGGGAGGGGAAGTCGGCAACGATGAATCTTTCCCGCTCTGATTTAAACGCTTCCTTAGTTCCTAACGTTAATATGAGATCGATATATCCCTTGGGAGGAGAATGCTCGCCGTTAAATCCTATGAGGGTCGTTTTGCATGGTTTCAAATCCTCTGTTTCCATGTTCATCCTTTTGAAAGCATCCCAACTAACGATGTCTGCCAAGCTCTCTGCATCCACGAAGATCCTTTTTACCCAGCAGTTTACCAGGGTCCTCGTGATCACTAGACCATCCTGGTGGCCTGGAACTACATCCCTCAAGTCCTTATTAGTGAAAACTAGTGGGGGAGGTGTCGGTTTGCTGTGGTCTTCTTTAAATTTTAGGATGTCCCTTACGGAGAGGATTTCCCTCAAGTATTTCTTATGCTGGCTTGCCATGTCTCCTCCAACGCCTAAGGCTCCACTGATAACATTGCAATTGAACTCGGCTTCTGGAAATTCCTCGTCGTCACTAGGTGGTTTTCACCGCGTATCTTCTTTCTTTTAGTCACGGGCCAGGCTGGCACTTCGGCCTCCTTGCTTGGGTTTGTTACTTCTTCGCCCCTGTGTTTTGATCACATACTGGCGCAATCTGCCATCCCGAATAAACTTCTCGATAGCATCACGAAGTTCATAACATTGGTCCGTGGTGTGTCCCGGTCCGTCGTGAAACGCACAAAACTTGGAATGGTCCGTATTGGCTCGATATCGAGGGGGTCGAGGTCTTTCGACTTTTTTCATCTCAGTCAGTGCCACCTCCTTCCATACCTGAGAACGTGAAACGTTCAAAGGGGTGTATCTATCATACCTAGCTATCCCTTTAAACATGTCACCCCGGGGTCTGTTGTCTCGGTTTCGTCTGTTGGATTCTTCTCTTCCACTTTCGGATGGTCCTTTTCCTTGTGGGGGTGAATCTTTCCTCCTATCATTCCCGGTCACGTTGGCTATTTCCATTTGCTCCACCTCTAAGTATTGCTTTGACCGCGTGTTGAACTCGATGAGGGTATAAACCCGGTTTTTGAAAATTGACTTCGCCAACCGGGATGATGGCTCCAACCCATCTATGAGGCAATGTACGTGTAGGCTCTCCGGGAGTGATCGTACCTGTAACGCAACCTCCTTGAATCTATCCAGGTATTTCTGGAGCGTTTCTCCAGCTGCTGCTTAATCTTTCTAAGAGCAAATTGGGACTTCGGCTACTTCTTACTAGTTGCAAAGTTTAATTCAAACTTGGTCTCGAGGTCTTCAAAGTTCTAAATTGAATTGGCCGGCAGCTTTATGAGCCACTTCTAGGCCGGGCCGGTCAATGTGGCGGCAAAGAGCCGGGAAATAACCGGCCCGCCAATCCGTCGTACGAACATGAGTAAATCGAATGTGTAAAGATGGGACCTCGGATCCTGCGCTCCATCGTACTTGGGCAGGTCTTCCAAGTCGAAGTCTTCCGGGTTTGGCGCGTTCGCAATTTCGTCTGAGAAGGGGCTGCTGTTGTGCCCCACTGCGTATTTCATCTTATACTTCTTTGGGGAGCTTGCCTGTCGAGGTGGTCTTTCGACATCTCGGTCTTCATCATCCAGGGTCCTCTCCGTGCGTGTTTTCTTCTGAGCCGAAGCAGGATTCTGGACTTGTGGTCATCCTGAATCTGTCTGTTGAGCCGTCACGCCAGTTTCATGTTGCGTGTGCCTCGGCTGCTCACTGCGAGAAGAGTTATGGGTGTCTTGTGTCACCCTTTCTTTCCTTCCACGCCCTTCATCCCGGTTGTCCTTCTGAATCATCGTTCCCAGCTGCTTGAAACGGTCTTCTATCATCTGTCGTATCACTCTAAAATCTTCTTGGCGCTGAAGATTATTGCGTTTCTCCATATTCTCCATTCGCCTCAGCATTGAGTCCTAGGTTTTCTGTAGGAGAAGAAAGTCTGGATTCGGGGCTGAGGTTTCTTGTACCGCCGTGCCCTGAGGTTTAGCATTCACTGGAGGGGAGGAAGCTGTGTCAGAAACGTCATTCCCCTCATTGGTTGTATTGTCTTCTGGGACATCCTCGGGCAGCGGCGGGTCTTCAGTTTGTTGTTGTTGACTTGCCTCGGCCTGTGGTGGATTCCCAAGCTGAGGGTTCCAACTGTTGCTTCTGGTATTAGCCATCGGTCACGGGGATCGGAAATTGACGTCCCCACGGTCGGCGCCAATGTTCTGGTGTAGAACACAGATGTCTAGCCTGGTGGGCTAGTGATTTGCTATTGGATCGATAGGTTCTGCCTGAATATCTATGAGGCAAATATCCAGGAGAGTGTGGGATCACTGTACACCAACAAGGATTTCGCCAAAGGAGGTGATGTGTGTGCACAGTGATGACTGTAGGTAAATAGTTCAGAGTTAGAACGTGTGCACCTTAGGATTCTGCCTCTGTATTTATATAGTGTACCTTAGGTTGGATATCTTGGGCCTCATGTGATCTCTAGCCATTATATCATATCCAAGGATATCCATTTATTCTAGGTGGGTTAGGATCCCCCTTTATATTAGATAGATTTTGGTATATCATATCTATTATTGGGCCGTACTGCCATTGGGCCTAACTTAGGTCCGTAACAAAAACCACGTATCCTCATGATAATATTAAAATTAAATTGATAAATTTTTTAACCATGACAAAATATATTACAGTCTACATGTAATTTTGATACTTCGAATATGCATGATTGATGACCGCAAAAATAGTAACAACAGAGACAATAAAATAAAAGTAACTCGCATAATATGTGTTTGTGTGCATAAATCAAGGACTAAATTTAAAATGATTTAAATTAGAGATAAGATCAATTTATAAACTCAAAAACTATTAAAAGTAAGTAAAAATGAAAAAAAAAAAAAAAAAAAAAAAAAAAAAAGGGGGGGCTTACCTATTAACTTTAACAAAACATAAGGTCTTTTTGGAATTGTAATTGACTCCATAATTCCTTGTACCCTTTATATATACACGAGAGCAAGTTTCCTATAACTGGTGGACTACCAACCATGTAGAAAAATATGATCTCTCTAGAAACTTAAAAGTTTCTAAACTTGTGCAATTAGATAAAAATCACAACCGTCATGATGACGAGCTTTTGCAAACAAACCCACTTGAACCTGATATATATATACATACTTAATAATTTTTTCCTCATTACCGACTCTCATTAATCTCTCTTCAGATCAAGCCGTGCTTTTGCACGTCAAAGCGAATAATGGCAGCCGGGAAGGAAGAGAAGAAAGAAGACAAGGGAAAAGAGAAAGAAGAGAAGAAAGAGGGAAGTGAAGTGATTAATGCCATTTACAAAGTTAATCTGCATTGCCAGCAATGTGTAAGAAAAATCAAGAAGCATCTTCTTGTTACTCAAGGTGTGTGTGTCTTATTTCTGGTTTATTTATTTTGAAATTTAATTTATTCTTGTGAGAGATTCGATGAAACTTAATTAAGTTTATATATATGGTGGTGAATAATGAACAGGGGTTCAGAATGTGGAGACAGATATGGAGAAAGGAGAAATTAAAGTGAAAGGAAAATTGGACCCTTTGAAGATACTGAAGCTTATTGAGAAAAAGAGTAATAAAAAAGTTGAGTTACTATCCCCTAAAATCAAGCTTGAACCTCCGAAGGAGAAACCAAAGGAAATCAAGAAGGAAGTAAGTTGTTCTTTTTTTCCTTATAATTCAATTACACCTCAGGCCTCATGTCTTTAACAGCACCAATTATAGATTGGCTTTATATAATTTCACTATCTATGATTTTGTGAATAGAATGACTTATAGCTGGTTTTAGATATCGATTTATTTTTTTGGGAAAAGTGTACTATTTAATTATTTTAATTTACCTTACATAGGGTTTTATTTTGATCCCTTGATGGCTTAATTATATAAAGTGTCTCTTTAGTCCCTTTTTTTGTTTTTGGTAAAAGTCTCTTTAGTCCTTTAACCGTAATATTACGAGTTGATTTTGAAACTTTAAATGTTGATAAAACATTCTCAAAAATCTTGATATATTAAGTTTAATTTTAAAAATAAAAACTATTGTTACCAAAAATTATCATTTGAGACTAACAACATTAGTATTAAAGGATTTAATATATATATATATATATCATATATATATATATAAAAAAAATTAATGGACAAAAACTTTATATGAAATCAGAGAATCAAAGTACACTTTTTGGAACTATCATGAATAATCATGGTCATAAAAAAATAAAATTATTTTTTTCTTGCCAACATAAAGAAATTCTTCATACATATAATAATAATAATAATAATAATAATAATAATACATATTTTATTGTGTTATGCACAGAATTCGATATAAGATTCACGGAATAAGGTTGAATTAGACATGACATTATCCATTCCAATTAAGTCTAATACTTTTATTAAAATTGTATCATGTCTACCCAAAAAAATTTGTATAAAGTCTCGACTAGCTAATTCCCATTAGGATTTGAATGACCAAGAATTTGAAATTGGATTCTATTTATTTAGTAAGTTAATTAAACAAATTGGTCATCATATGTTTAAGTTTACTGTATTTTTATAAATATATAAAATTTCAAATTTTCAGAAGTTTAAAAAATTATTGAAAAAATAATACTCCTTCAAAATCACTCTTGACTTATATTCATGTCGAGTGGTTGAATATCAGACTTAATTTTTTACTTAATTTTGCATATTATGTTAATTCAACCATTTTTGTGTGATCGATTTGAAGCCAATAATTCGCACAATCACAGCAAAGGTTCATATGCATTGTGATAAATGCGAGAGAGACCTGAAAACTAAGTTAATCAAACACAGAGGTACCCCAAACCCTAGTATTCCAATTCTTAAATATATAAAATTTTAATGTTTCACTTTTTGATGAGTAGTATTTTCTTATGAAAAATAAATTTGCAGGCATTTTCGGTGTTAAAACTGACCAGGAAGCTGAAATTGTGACAATTGAAGGAAGCATCGAACCTGAGAGATTGTTAAGGTTTCTGAAAAGAAAAGTGCATAAAAATGCAGAGATTATTTCCTCAAAGGATGAGAAAAAGGTTGAAGACAAAGAAAAGGGTGAGGATCATTTTTTTAATCTCTCTTGAATCCTCATTGGGATATAGTTAGATTTTATTAATTATGAATTAAATAATATGTTTGAATCAAACATAAACTCAAATTAGCCTTCCAAGTTTGACAAATAAACTCTCTTCAACTTTCATAATTTTCATATAATTGTTATTAATCAGTTCATTGTTTCACTTAAAAAGCGTTATATATCACGAGGCATGTTCTCTAAACATAGAGTTAAAATATAGGAGTATATATTTTATGGGTTCATTGTCGCGGGACCACCATGCCATGTTAGTGAAGTAATCCATGAAATAAGGCCACAGATAGAGTATTGTAATCGGGAGAAAGATATATAAGGACCACCGGAATATGAAAATTCTAAAACAATTAATCGAAATGGATTAATTCCTATGAAGTCTTCAGGGGCTATTTTTGAGATAAGTTTTTTTTTTTTGGTGAAATGACTTACTTGCTGTTAGCAAAATTAGTTGTCACTAGTTTAATTGTTGTTTTCATTTGATAAATTAAAATTGTTACTTGTTAAATTATTGTTGCCATTGATATTCACAAGTTCTGTGAAAATAATTGTCATGGACTTATTTAATGTTATATTTATATAAATTTAATTTTTTATTTGTTAAATTGTTGTTGTCATTTTGTTTTCCTGATTTCAAATTATAGACATTTAATTTAGATAATTTCACTGCAAATCTTAATCACATATAAATAACTGAGAACTTCACATTGATTTGGTCATTTCGAGGTTCTGAATTGGGATTTGCATATTCGGGGTATTTATGTTCTTCTCCCTATGTAATATCTATACGAATAATTTAAATGTTTAAAAGGACTAATTGTCAGATTCTAGAAGGCAAAAAATATTAGCTACACTATTTGATCGATTTATCAAATTTCAAAAATTCCGTGTAATTTAGCAGTATATATTTGGTCGCATCAGGTAAGGCAGTTGAATCAACCAAAGAAAAAGGAGAAGGCAAGTCTACTGGTGAATCCAAAGAAAAAGAGAAAGAGAAGAAGAAAGATGGTGAACAAGAGAAGGAGGAAAAAAGAGAAGAGAAATCTGTTGTCGTTGTATCAACCAAAGAGAAAGAGAAGAAGAAAGATGGTGAACCAGAGAAGAAGGAAAAAGGAGAAGAGAAATCTGTTGTTGTTGTTGCATCAACCAAAGAGAAAGAGAAAGAGAATATGAAGAAGAAGGAGATAAGTGATGGATTAGAAGAAACCACACAGATAATACAAATTCAAGAAGACACCAAAGTTGAAATTGTGGCCAAACATAACGTTCCTTATATCATCCATTATGTTTATGCTCCTCAACTTTTTAGCGATGAGAATCCTAATGCTTGTTCTATTTCATAGATCAAACCATGTAGAAAATCAACAGCCTCGCTTTTTTAGCGATGACAATCCTAATGTGCTTGTTCTATCTATACGAAGTCTACAGTAGTTATATTCTTCATGGTTTATTAATAGTCTGTCTTTTATATCGATATGTTTTATATTTGTATACAAAGATATAGAGATAATATGGAATTTTTTTATTTGCACTAAAAAATGCATCTTTTTCATCTTTTTAAAACTTACATGAAAATCTTCTTTAAATTGACCCCAAAAATGGTGCGTATATTGTGTGTAATTTTAATACGATTTGTAAGAATGATTTTTCCACTATCCATTATATAATTCCTTGTTCAAACTACTCCCGCAGATCCCATATATAGAGTGTCTTGGTGCTCTTAGTCCTTTCTGTAAGCTAGTTAATAGTATTAAGGAGTATTAAATATTTTTCCCATTACCTTATATTTAATAAGGATAGTAAGAAAGAATAAAAATTAGTAATAAGATAGATTTTATCATAGTTAATAAGAATAAGAAATAAGGAGCAAATCTACCTACAAAGAATTTCGCTAAGCACACCTTGCACCGTAAAGTTTTCTTATATGCAAAAATACGCATAAAGGTTTTAAAATGATGTAAAAATGTCATAACCATTATTCGATTAACCAACATATTGACATTGACCGTTTATAAATCATGTCAGTAAAAAGAAGGAGAGGATAGTGCAAGCGTGTTGCCATTTTATCATGCAGAAGGCTCTTTAGTGGCAAACAATGCCATAGGGAGTAAAAACACTATGCAAGGCAGCATGTGGGGTCTATTTTTAAAATAGTCACCTCTGGTTGACTTAAAGCACATACATTTAATTTGTACAATTTTAAAAACTTCATGTTTATTTTTGCATCATTTTTACTTACATTTTAATCCTAAAAATAGCCTCTCCGCTTAATTATAGGATAAGTCTGCGTACATCTAACTCTCTCCAAAACCTACTTGGTGGGGCATCGTGCATTGAACCGCCCTTTTAATTACATATTTGTTAAATGGTCAACATTAGCTGACCATAAGATTTTTGCAACATTTTAAAATTTCTATAAGTATTTTTGCACCTAAAGAAATCTTATATCTGGTGTCAAATGTGTATTGCATAATACTTATGGATAGATTTTCCCTGTAACTCGAAGAATAATATTTTTTTATTCTCAATAATAATATTAAAAATCATTTAAATTTTATAATAAATTTAATGTTCTTAACTATTTTTATCCATGCGTATTAATAAAGAATAATTATATTTGAAAAACACACCGCGGATGCGCGCGCATATGAGTGTGTAAAGAGATCTCTCAAATTTATTGTTTATAATATCGATGTTTATTGTGCTTAATTGAATGACGTTCTCACTTGCTATCCTTCCAAAGTTATATACGTAAATGAAATTATAAAATAATTTATGGATAATTTATTATTTTGTTATTAAATAATTTTTTGCTAAAGTACCAATAAGTTTCAATAATGAAATAAACAACGTGGTTTTCAATTGCTAATATATGTGTGTGTCTCAATGATTCATGTCAACAATATTAATAAATCAAAAGCATATATTTCGTTGAAAGCTCAGTCAAATGTGCATAACATGTGATGAGCGATGATATCGATGCTTAAATGGTTGGAGTAGTGATCGTAGTTGGTGTAAACAATAATGTATTTTCAAACTATTAAGGTAATATATATTACCAAAATCAGCTATAAATGGAGACCAGTCAAAAGGTTAACTTTATAATGTTATAAGCACAGATATATATATATATATATATATATATATATATATATATATATATATATATAATATATAAATTTACAAGGACCAACACTTATAACTAGGTTGGTTTATGGAAAAAAAAATAATAATAATCTAGGCTGCTCCAATACTATATTGTCTTCTGTATTTTAAAAATATTTTAATATTGTTTTCTCTCTCTCGCTTTTTTCAACTAATTTTATTAAAAATTCCATTATTAATTATATTAAGTATGTGTGCGTATCAGCGTATGTATTCATATTGATAATGTACATGTCAATTTCAATAAGCTATTTTACTTATTTAAGAACCGGACGGCGGGAATAATATAGGATCTATACAATATTGCATCGTGATTTATACAAATTCAGGCAACACAATTAGTTACTAGTAACTAATTTATGACAAAGATCTATCTTTACAAATCTGAAAGTTCGAGAGAATCATTATTGCAAGGTCATTTGAGGGAATCATAATTTATGTTAATGAGATTTTTTTAAAAAAAAAATCTCTCTACTTAATTAGACACAAGAAACTTGAAAAACAAATAGGGAAAATCCTTTTCAGGGCCCTTTTTGGAGAAAAAAATCTCAAAAAAGACCCTCAGAATTCTGAAATCCTAGAACTGGAATTTTCATAATCTTGTGTGAGTTGTTAACGGGGCTGATATAGTTGTTAATTAACAACTAAATCAACCTCATTAACAACAATTTTCTAACAACTAAATCAGCCTCATTAACAATTATATCAGTATCCCGTTAACAACTATATCAGCCCCATTAACAACTCACGTAAATTCTGAAAAATCCCAGAAAAGACCCTAAGGCCTTTTCTGGAATTTCAGAATTTTGAGGGCCTTTTTTGAGATTTTTTTTCTCCAAAAAGGGCCCTGAAAATGATTTTCCCAAAAAAAAATACTATTCCTATGTACGTAGTATGTATATATGTATGTATGATATATGATTAGTTTCTTTGGCTATCTTATTATTAAAGGAATTATTTTTGTGGTGCCTCACTCAATGGAGATTTTAATTTTGGTTTGTCATATTATCAAGAACTAACCCTCCCACAGTGGTTAGGTCTAGTGTAAGCAGTTAGTGTCTTGCAACATTACAACATAGTGAATCAATATTCAAAACTTTATTGAGAGAGGTGCACACATTTAATTTAGTGCACAACCATGACTTGAATGGGATTATATAGCCAATTAAAAAAAATGAGAGAGAACTTGACAAAGCAATATAATATTGTAAGCAGCTAGTAATCTCACACAATGGAATGAATCAACGTCCAAATCCTTGTTAGGAGAAATGGACACAATTAATTTAGTGCACAACTGTGATTTGAACAGCATTACATATAGCCAATAAACTTTATTAATTAGCAACAAGACGAAAAAATATGCATCCAAGTGATTGTTGTGGGGGTTGAAGAATTAGGTAATCATATATTAATTGATTAATAAATGCAGAAACCGATATAGATTGAGATGGTTTAAGCTAATAAGAAGGAATGTTTAAAAATTCCAAACTAACCTATCCAACACAACACAAACGCAAAAGGTCCTCACGAAAAGAAAAATTTACAGAATCATACATCTCTCGTAACAATCTGCAAATAGGTAATACGAATATACCTATGTATATATGTAATCCATTTGTCCAAACTTTCTCCAACAAAGTTTGATTATTTTTGCTTTGTATTAGCAATATACAAATGCTCCGGTAAAACGATAGCTTCAAACCGATCAGTCATATTACAGTACTATACAATCGATTTAAGAGTTCCAAAAATCATATCCAACGACTAATTTTGCAGGTTAACAAGAAATGTACATAACGCTTACAAGACAAAAAATAGGAAAAAAATATCTTATATTTATTTTTGAATTTTATTAATTATTGTCGAGTTTCCAGGTTAACAAGAAATGCATATAACATACAGTTCCACCATGTCATAGAAACTAATTACTTATAAAAAAAAATTAGAAACTAGGTGCCAAAAAAAGAAAAGGAAAAAGAAAATCAAATGATAATTCTAACTAATGATTTAACCAGATGGAGCCATATACAAACAGACAAACATGCCTAAATTGCATATAGCCTTCTTTTGAGGGATATATAACTTTTAAATCAGTTCAGATAACTCTCATACATGTTAGTTCTTCAAAAGTTAGATGGGATATTTTTTTATCAATTTTTTTAAAAGCTCAGGAGAATATATATTTTATTGTTAAATATCGTGTTCTATTATCGAATTAATAGAAAAAAGAATTTCAAAAAGAATTTAAAAATTGTGAATTTCATTATTGAGTTTTAAAAGTTAAGGGCTGATATCCCTAGTCCCTACCTCAAAATTTGGAAGATTTGCAAGTGTATGCATCACGGTTCTTTTCTCAAGCTAACTTCTAAAATAAATCACCGATTGTACTTTGAGTGCATATTTCAAACATCAAACCAAACGAAAATTGAGAAACCCAATAAACCAACATGCAAGAATTAATATGACTAATTTAAAGCTAGATTAACAAAAACTGATGCTTTTAAGACAATAATTCACATTTTTCTGTACTATGAATATAGACCTGTCTTTTGTTCACGATCCCTGCTGCAAGCAATTTAAAACCTATCTTATAAGAATCCAATCTTTCAAAGTCTGCTTGTCTACTTGAAGACAATAAGCTACAAAACAGCATTATTGTTTCCTAAACCGTTTTGCTTTTCACAAACTTCATCAATGTTATCTTTGAATAAGTCAATACCAAGTATTACTAGGGTACTGAAAACCGGACTGATGATTCTAACCAATGGTTGAATTGAAATCAGCCCAATCTTTAGTAAAATAATATTATGAGAATTGTAATATTTTGATAAAACCACATTAATTCACAAGTAAATGAAACATTCATGTATAAACCATACATAATTCAATAAAACAGCATTACTAAAACATAATTCTTCTGGTCCTTATTATAAGGCATCAACTGCAATTTCTCTTATACCAAGGAAGGGCAGTTAAGTCATTAAATTAGTGTTCAATAGATAAATATTTCCACCTTTACCCCTTCTTTATTTTTTATTTTTTTTGGGGGGGGGGGGGGGGACATACTGATTGGATTGGAAATATAAACTAAATGTGGGGGAGAGAGAAAAACATATTGATTGGATTGGAAATATATAAACTTAATGGAGGGAAAGAGAGAAAAATGCTGAATGAATTAGGAATGCAATAGTCAATGAAAAATTATTGGCCCAATAAATGAGGGCGTAATGGAAAAACTTAATAAATCGGTCAGTTAGAGGTAGTTGTTGCTTTATAATAAGGATTAAAAATTGTTGACAATTGGTGTCTTGTAATAAATACCAAAAGGAGTATATCTCATGAGCTGCTATTTATTTATTTATTTTTTTAAAAAAAAAAACCTTTAAACAACATCGTTTCATGTTTAGAAAGAACAGGAAAATTTATAAAATCCAACTCAATTATATTGATCCATCTAAAACTTTTGACCGGACTAGCTAGTCAGAATACTAATTACTGATTCATGATTCACTGGTCTACCTGGCTGATTTAGGTTGAATTTCAATACTATGAATGAGACATGCATGCGGGTGCACACAACAAATTGAAATAGATCACTAAGGTGGAATTTGTACATACTCTTAATTAAAAGAGCAATGGTACTAACAAAATTTGTTAAAAACATACTCCATCCGGTCCTAATTATAGGAGCACTTTTGTAGTGCAAATTGAACTACAAAAGTGCTCCTATAATTAGGACCAGAGGTAGTAACAGATTAGCCTCAAGGGTGCATGCTAGGTTAGCTTCAATTGTGATTTTTTATATGATTCATTTTTAATTTAGAAAGTTACGTCTTTGAGAGCTTTTGCTATCATACTGAATTATAAAATTGATCAGAGTTGTGTATATAGTTCCTTTAGCCATTTAGGCCAGCGAGGTTTTCAATAAACACACATGACAGAATGAGTTGTATTATTAAAAGATATAAGATATATTAGGTATATGTTCTTATATTTGCACTTCCTAATACAAATAGCATTGTAGTAATTAGTTTATTAACTATATGTTGTAATTAATGTTCTTGAACTTTCTTGAAACATCCATGAGAGAGGATAAACAAAATTGGCTTAGAGCTTCAAGGCCTACAAATTAACAGAAAAAGCAATTCCTTTAGAAGTTCAAGAATTAGTTTATCCAATTGGATTTTCTTTTTGCCAACTTATCCAATTGGTTTTTGACTGTTGCTTCTTTTTTTTTTCCTTCAGATTTTTGTCACAAGTAATCACTAAACATTAATAGGAGCATTCTATAAAGTACTAATTTTAATAACAATGTTCATTATATTCTTTTCACCTACCCAACACTACATCGAACAAAGAAACCTTTCCCACGCATGATCTGATAGTTTCCAACAAGCAAATTAAGAAGAAAACTGTTTAATAGGAATTCAAACATTTCTAACCTACACAGCCCAACACAAGGCATTCATTCATTAGAGAACCAATCTTTTAGAGAAAATAAAAATAAGGGGAAAAAATCACAAAATCTGGCCAAATAATATTATAAGTACAGAATATGAGAGGCCAAGGCAATAAGGTTAACTACAAGACAAACGTCGAAGAAATTGTTGCGCAAGTTCGAGGATTAGGCTATCAAATTGGTTTACAACTTAGTAATTCATTAAACAAATATATATAATGTTATAGTTATCCAAGAACAAATAATTTAAAACATTTTATTTGTTCCATCCAGCCGACAGCACATCATCGAACAACGAATTGTATCTATTCCACTCAAAGTACTCTAATTATTAAGCTTAATCTGATATAGATCTGAGATAGCAGTCTTCAACAAGGATAAATTAATGTTCGACAATTCAAACATATAGCTAATTATTAACCAAACACAACACAACAGAGAGAATCAATCTTTCACAAAATTAAAGAGAAATTTACAGAATCAACGCAAGTAGTCATAGTTAGAGATATAGAAACTAGATTAATTCATTGACTCTCACCTTTTTGTGCCCTGGAAAGCTTCAATACGGCTGAGATCTTCCACCAGAATTTTCAACCCAATTACCGTTAAGTGGTAACTGAGACATGTTTACAGGCAAATTCAAGAAGGGAAGACCAGAAGATGAGTTCGGAAATCCATTCATGTTTCGGCCGCCATCCTCGCCGCTGCCGTTGTCACCGCCGTTCTGGACTGATAAGGGTTCCTCCTCATTATCTAATGGCAATCTCTCATATGCTACGTTGGTGAATGAAGAAGCAATCACAATAATTGGCCCAGCCGCCACCAACGCGCCTACCACGTTTCCTCCGACCACTTGACCTTGTCCTCCGGCGAGAAATATGCTCAGGCTCGTCGCACCCGGCGGAGCCGGAGGTGGCAAGAAAGATCCGGACAGTGACAGTATCTCGAACCGCCCCTGCAGCGTCGCGACAGCCCCAGCCGCTGATGGCTGCCGGATTGTCACGTTGGTGACGGTGCCGCTCCCGCTTAACACACAGATCCCTCGCTGTCTCCTCCTTGCATAAGTCGCCACACACTCAAACACATCGGAGCCGCTGCTTACCTCAAGAATATGAGCTCGGAGCGCGTTGGCACTCTCACGCGTGATGATCAACGGAGGCTTGGGCTTATTCTTTGAACCCGGCGGCCGACCCCTAGGCCGGCGAACAACAACATCGCCTGGACCGGCCGGGTTAACCCCGTTAGGGTTAGTACTATCTTCTTGGTTATCATCATCATCGGGGCCGGATTGAAGATTACGGCGTTGAAGCTGATGGTGATGAAGAAAGTGATGAGATTGTGAAGAACCCAAGTCCAGGCCGGCCATAAACACACACAAATGCTAAAGCCAAGTAAAACATGAAATTAAACAGGGAAAAAACATTTATATTATTATATAGCTAAAAGAAGAGAAGTACTATAAGATTAAGAACAATGAAGAGATTAAGATTAAGATTAAGATTAAATATAAATGTAAAAGTGAGAGCAGTGATCAATGATTCAGACCTAAGAACGAATAGAAAAAGAAAGGGAATAATAATGGAGGATGAGTACTGCTGAGAGAAAGTGAATAAGATATGAGGAGGGAGAGAGATTAAATGAATGTGGCAGAATAATAAAATAATCAACCCTATGGAAATATTTTATTTAATCATTTGGGTTAAGTTATTCTTTTTTGTCGTCATATAGTTTATTCAATTTTTTTAGTTCCTAACGTTCAAAAATTTAGTTAATTTTTATTTATTAATTATCATTAAGCTTATGTGCCGTTAGATTTTACTAACGTGAATTTACTTAATATATCATTTGAACACTAAATTATCTGTTTGATTAATTATGTCAGCAAAAGGACAAAAATATATGATATTGTGAAATAAAATTAATTTACAAGTATAAATGCGGTGATGTAACATACAGTAATTACTTTGGATACAATTAAATAATGAATATTTAAATTGTTAATTATGAGAACATATATAATGGTATGTATTGATAAAATTGTAATCATACGTTGACCAAATTTTAACTATAAGCTAAATTAAGAAAATAAAAATTATAAGGCAATTCATAAAAATTTAATCATGCATTGAATATAAGAAGTCACTAAAATTTTAAAGGGAGAAATATATATAAAAAAAAATACCACTTAAATTTTAAAAATCTTAAATCAGTAATTTTTTACTAAAATGGGTGGTCAATTGCTATAGTCTTATAGTTGATAGCTATAGACAATAAATTTAATTTGGGATTTTAAAGTTCAAGTGATATTTATTTGTCTTTTTTCCAATTTTAAATATATATTAATAATATTTTTGGTGATCTTGACTTCAATCAAATTAAGTAATGCGGCAGCTAGAGTCAACTTGCGATGTTTCATATATATATATAAAAGCATTTGTACGTTCTCTATACAATAAAAAATTTAAAAAATAGTAATGAAAAATTATTTTGTATCTATTTTTTAAAATAATAATTAAAAAATAAAACACATAAGATAACGATTAATAAGTGCAAAAAATATTAAAAAGGTTAAGACAAGATTCTTTTCTACTTTTCTTAAACCCAGTGGAAGGGAACATATGTATGGATGGATGCATGCATGCGTATGGGAGAGAGTATGAAGGAAACCTAGTTAATTTAACTTTATAAAAAGAAAGGTTAAAGGTAATAAAGCCAGGCTACGCGCATATAATATATATATATATTTAGTTCCCTATTTATGCTTTGATGATGATTAACTTTGGAAATGATATATGATCAAAGATCTATGCAAAATAATTTTAACCAAGTCAAAAATGTGCTTTTATCAGAGAAAACATTTTACTGTTAGATTGGCTCGAGCCAATGTTGCAGACTCGAGTCAATCTCTTATGCTTCTATTGCCAAAATAATATATTGACTCGAGCCTGACAAAAGACTGCCTCGAGTTTGGGTCTAGACTCGAACTAGGATTTTTAGAGATTCGAGCCAATGATCTTTGATTTTAAAATGCTTTTCAAATGGTGAATCTATTGCCTCGAGCCTATAAAAAGTCTACCTCGAGTTTGTGGTTAGACTCGAGCCAGGACATTCCGAGACTCGAGCCAATGATGTTTATTTTCAAAATAATTTCAAAATCGTGGCTCTTATGCCTCGAGCCAGGAAGGGTTGACTCTAGCCAGTATCTTGACCGTTACATTCAAAAGTCAAGATTGACTTGAGCCTACTTGCCTACCTCAAGTTTAGAGGTTGACTCGAGCCTCATATTTCGCCTCGAGTTAAAAGGCTTCACAATTTTCTGAATGATCTTCTGAGCTTGACTCGAGCCTTGCTTATTGGTGACTCGAGCCAATGATTTGTCTGCCTCAAGTTAGATAACTTTTTCAAATGTTCTCTGTGTCTTGAATGTTGGTTTGACTCGAGCCTGTGAGAATAGTGACTTGAGCCAAGTTCATCTCTGTTTTTGAAAATGCTTATCTAGAATCCTAAATTCTCTAAGTATGCTTTTGGATTCTTCATATCATCTATCATTAATGTTCTTAACTTTATTTAACCAGTTTGTTAGTGAGTTACAGATGATTAGAATACGGATTAATTCTGGATTTTGAATAAAGCAATCGACGTGTCAGAGAGCATTTAATGCACTTACCTGTTCGAGACTCTCAGCTAACAGACATGCCTCTGGGTATCCGAAAGACATTTTGGGCAAGAGTATTTCATTCTCTTTACTGGGCTCCCAATGGTCATAATTGCAGGAATAAAGGAATTAAAGAATATTGTGACGACGATTATACAGACCTTCGCGCTTCATCTCTAACAAACATATTAAAGAGTCTTAACGGATATTTCTTCAAGCTTCTCAATGGTCATAAATGAGATCAACTATAAATACCTGAAGCTTTGAATTCACCACCTACCGAAACTCTGCACATTCAATTCTGTATTATTGCGATCAACTGTTTCATTAACTTCACTTAATATCTTCGGATATTGTTTGTACTTCAGTGTTTATCATTTATCTACTCAGTGAGGAGTTAAACACTATTTGATTATCTTAGTTGTTAAAATCTTAAGGTTGTGGAATCTTAAGTGTGGATGTACGATTACAACTTGTAAGCGAGAGTGAATCCGAGTGTGAAAGGATCATCCTAAGTTACAGAGTGTGTAATTGTTTGAACAGTTGGTGGAAATCCTAAGGTGTGCTTGGGGACTGGACGTAGGTCAAAGTATTAGACCGAACCAGTATAAATTGCTCTGTGTCTATTTCCTTTCACTACCTCTGTTTTATTTGTGTTCGTGTGTGACTTGCAAAAAGTTTTTGAGATCACCTATTCACCCCCCCTCTAGGTGATATTCCATCTTCATTTGGTATCAGAGCGTAGGTTACTCTGTTGGGCTTAACATCCCGAGTTAGATCATGGACGAAATATTACCAAATGGCGCCTTGATCAATCGACCACCAGGATTTAATGGTCAACATTATTCGTTCTGGAAAAACAAGTTCAAAGTCTTTGTTATGGCAACTGAGTTTGGTCTATGGAGGGTATTCAAAAGAGGAGACTACGCTCTGTTAGTTCTTGAAAATGGTCTTAGAATTCCAAAACTAGAAGAAGACTATGATGAAAATGACTGGAGAAATGTCACACTCAACAGTAAAGCTATTCTCATGCTCCAAAGCACTCTCAGTCAGCAAAAATACTTTTGCATTTGTAATTTATCAACTGCAAGGGAAATTTGGAATGCCTTGGAGGTTGCCTATGAAGGAACAATCGGTATTAAGGAAAATCGAGTCAACACATACGTTGACTACCGAGTATGATCTCCTTCGTATGAAGATCGAAGAATCCATCAGAGAATTACAACTTTGTTTTACTCATCTGATCAACCAATTGTCGGCTCTGGGTAAAACGTATGAACAAAATTCCCAAGTCATGAAAATTCTTAATGTCCTGACAAAATACTGGGAAGCCAAAGTCACAGCAATCAAAGAAGCCCGTGGAGAATCAATGACTTCAGTAGCCGCTATATTCGGAAGCTTATCCGAATATGAAAGCAAACTGAAATTCAAGAAGGGCTTGGATGAAGTCAACTCAAATAAAAGTAAAGGTGTAGCTCTCAATGCTATGTGAAAGAAAAGGAAGCTAAAGATGAAGATGAAGAAGAGCTAGGCATGATGGTCCGAGATTCAAGAAATTTTATAAGAAGGATCAAGGCTTCAGAAATAGGTTCCAGAAAAGAAGCTCAAGTAACAGACGCGAATTCAAGGATAAGGATCAAGTTATTTGTTACGAATGTGAAAAGCCTGGTCATTACAAATCAAAATGCCCTCAGCTGAAAGGCAATGAAAAGGAGAAGAAGAAGAAATTCAATCATTTCAAGAAGAAGGCCTACGTGTCTGCCATATGGGGAGATGGTTCCTCAGATGAAGAAAGTGAGGAAGAAGAAGATACTGTAAACATTCGTCTAGTTGCAGAAGAAGAACAACGTGACAACAATAATGAGGTATATGACTCGCAACCTATGTATGATGAATTATTTGCTGAATACAATGTTTTACAATCTGAATTTGAAAAGGTTGCTGAGAAATATATAGCTTTGAAAAAGAAGAACATAGTTCTTGAACAGCAAGTTAAAAAATTATCTTGTGAAACCATTGTTTGTGAAGACTGTCTTGATCTAGAGAAAAAGAATTTGTATCTTACAAAAACGCTTGAGAAATTCACTAAAGGTAGTGAAATTCTCAACGTACTTTTGAAAGCTTAGAGGTTTACAAATGATCGGTCAGGCATAGGATACAATCATGTTTTTGACAAAAGGAAAGGCAAGAAGAAAACTGGTGGAGAATCCTATTTGAACTATTTTCATAAAACAGTTCACACTTCAAATCCTTTTACTCACTGTAACTACTGTAACCGAAAGGGACACAGTACCACATCTTGTTTTCATAACAAAGATAGAAGAGATAAACCTGTTGGCAACTATCAGTGGGTACCAAAGGGAACCTATGTTCCTAAGGCCCGAACTAACCCCAAAGGACCCTAGAAAAGATGGGCACCTAAAACTTAATCTCTTTTGATTTGCAGGTTTGTCTGAGAGCATCAAGAACCAACAAGTGGTACATTGACAGTGGGTGCTCTAGACACATGACAGGGGATCAAACTAAATTCGTTGCAATGAGATCAAAAGATGGTGGCAAAGTCACCTTCGGAGGAAACCAATCTGGAAAGATCGCTGGAATTGGAGAGGTTGGTGCAAAGGATGGACCTCAGATCAAATATGTCTACCTTGTAGAAGGTCTCTGTCACAACCTCCTGACCGTGAGCCAAAGTGCTGACAAGAACAATTGGATCATCTTCGATTCAGAAGAATGTCTCATTGTCAACAAAAATGATCTCCCAATCAATAAAGGTAAACTGAAGGTATTATTCAAAGCTCCTCGTGAAGGAAATTGTTATACTTTGGATTTACCTAAAGTTAATTCTGAAAAATGTTTTGTTAGCAACTTAGACGAGAGTTGGCTGTGGCATAAGCGACTGGCTCATGTCAACATGTTCCAATTGGACAAGTTGTTAAGAAAAGATTTAGTTATTGGTTTACCTAAACTTCGTTTTAAAAATGACATGATTTGTGATTCATGTCAAAGGGGTAAACAAACTAAATCATCTTTCAAAAATAAGCTTGAAATCTCGACAACCCGACCTCTTCAACTACTTCATATGGACTTAGTTGGACCTACAAGAGTAAAGAGCCTTGGTGGCAATTTATATACTCTGGTCATTGTCAATGATTTCTCTCGGTTCACCTATACTATCTTTTCATCTTCTTAGGATGAAACATTTGATCTGTTTGTTGTGTTTGCCAAAAAGGTGCAAAACTATAAAGGTATTTGCATTTCAGCTATTCGAACAGATCATGGAGGTGAATTTGAGAATCACACCTTCAGAGAGTTTTGTGATACTCATGGCATTGATCACAATTTCTCGGCTCCAAGAACACCACAACAGAATGGTGTGGTTGAAAGGAAGAACCGAGTGCTCACCGAAATGGCTCGTGCAATGTTAAACGAGAATAAGACTTCACAAGTCTTTTGGGCAGATGTAATGAGCACGGCTAGCTATATTTCAAACTGAGCCTATCTGCGAAAGAAGCTGAACAAGACTCCTTATGAGCTTTACAAAGGAAGGAAACCAAATTTGGCCCACTTGCATATCTTTGGCTGCAAATGTTTCGTTCACAATAATGGTAAGGATAATTTGGGTAAGTTTGATCCCAAATCGACGAAGGTATATTTCTTGGCTATTCTAATAGAAGTAAAGCATATAGAATTTTCAATAAGAGTACTCGTTTAGTTGAAGAGTCAATTCATGTTGTGTTCTGTGAATCTAAATCTAATAAATCTCTGGATGATGATGAGGAAACTTCTTACAAAAACCAATTCTTTTTAAAAACTACTCCCGCCTCTCTTGAAAATCCAGAAAACATTTTTGAAAACAATTCTCAAAACTCTTGTGAAAATCTTGATGAATCTCAACCTAGAGCTTGGAAGTTCATTAGGAATCATCCTTTGGACCAAGTAATAGGTGATGTGAATCAAGGTGTAAGGACCAGAAAAAGTACCTTGAACGAGGTTACATTTTCTGCCTTCATATCTGAGATTGAACCTTCTAAGATTGATGAAGCCCTTTCATATAATGATTGGGTGATAGCAATGCAAGAGGAATTACATCAATTTGATAGAAATCAAGTTTGGGACTTGGTACCTAGGCCTAACGACCATCCGGTCATTGGCACTAAATGGGTATTCAAAAACAAACGTGATGAATCCGCAATCATATTTCGTAACAAGGCTAGATTGGTTGCCAAAGGCTATAATCAGGAAGAAGGCATCGATTATGAGGAAACGTATGCTCTAGTGGCTAGATTGGAAGCTATACGAGTACTCTTAGCCTTTGCGTGTATCAAAGGATTTAAACTCTATCAAATGGATGTTAAGAGTGCTTTTCTAAATGGTTTTATTCAGGAGGAAGTTTATGTTGAACAACTTCCTGGTTTTGAGGACGATCATCATCCTGATCATGTCTTCCAACTTAAGAAAGTCTTGTATGGTCTGAAGCAAGCTCCAAGAGCTTGGTACGAAAGACTTAGCAAATTTCTCCTTGATCAGGGATTTGTAAGAGGAAAAGCGGACACAACTCTTCTTATAAAAACTAATAAATTGAATTATGTACTATTAGTTCAAATTTATGTGGATGACATTATTTTTGGGTCAACTAATGAATCCCTCTGCGAGGACTTCTCTAAGACTATGCAAGGTGAGTTCAAAATGTTAATGATGGGAGAACTCAATTACTTCCTCGGCTTACAAATCAAACAATGGAAGGATGGGATATTCATTTCACAAACGAAGTGTCTCCATGATTTGCTCAAGAAATTTGGAATGGAACATTGCAATGGAGCCGATACTCCAATGAGCTCAACTGCTTATTTGGATGCCGATGAAGAAAAAGGCAAAAACTTCAACAAAACCAAGTATAGAGGAATGATTGGATCTCTGTTGTATTTGACTGCAAGTAGACCAGACATTCAATTCAGCGTAGGAATGTGCACAAGATTTCAAGTTGCTCCAAAGGAATCACATGCCGAGCATGTGAAAAGAATCTTTCGTTACCTTTCCGACACAAAGGAGCTTGGACTTTGGTTCCCAAAAGGTCAACAAGAATTTCTGGTTGCATATTCAGACTCAGATCACGCTGGATACAAAATTGATAGAAAAAGCACTAGTGGACAATGTGAATTTCTCGGAGGTTCACTCATATCGTGGTTCAGCAAGAAGCAAACCACTGTGGCTGTATCCTCCACTGAAGTTGAATATGTTGCTGCCTCAAGTTGTTGCGCTCAAGTCCTATGGCTCAAACAACAACTCTCTGACTTAGGAATTCATCTGAAAGAAGTTCCAATTCTTTGTGACAACACTAGCACAATAAGCTTGGCAAAAAATCCAGTTCAACATACAAGAACCAAGCATATTGATGTGAGACATCATTTCATCAGAGATCATGTACAAAAGAAAGATGTCAAGGTGATATTTATTCCAACCCATTTTCAACTAGCTGACATCTTCACAAAGCGTCTGGCTAAAGAGCAGTTCAATTTCATCCAAAGAGAATTAGGAATGGTAAATCCCAATGAACTGTAAGTAATGTTAGCTTAATAAGATTAATTATGTTTTGATGATTAACAAAGACTAACTTTAGCATCGAAGTTTCTAGCTAATGTTTTTTGCAGGACTTTGTTACATGAAGAAAGAACATAGGTGATCAGAGTAAACCTACCTCGAGCCAACCAGAGTGCCACCTCGAGTCTCGCTCAAGTCAACAACCAAAGAATTCAAAAAGGGAGCAAATTGACTCGAACCAGCTGATGCACCTCGAGTTTAAGTGAAGGCAGAAAGATAGACATTTTGAGAGAATTTTTACCTCGAGCTAGAACAACAACCTCGAGTCAAAGGCAACCAGAGAGTTTGAAGAATGGAGAGCAATTTTTGCCTCGAGTCAGTAAGTGTCACCTCGAGCCAACAACATGTCTTCGCTATCCAGGTTAGTTCAAATTCTTCAATACCTCGAGTCAGTTAGTATCACCTCGAGTTGGTACCTTGAGTCAATAAAACTAACCTCAAGTTAAACCATAATTTGCCTACATGTTTTCTTGCGTAGCTTCACTCTTCACTTCTCATTCTCTTGTGTCTCCTCGTTTGTCTCTCTCTCACTCAATTTCTCTCTTTTCTCAAACCGAAACCCTAACCCTATTTCTCTTCTCCTTCGACAATGCCTCCTAAATCTCCAGCCAAATCCAAGAACACAGACTCTGATTTTGAAGCTTTTGAATCATCGTCGCCTCCTCCGTTGGAACGTCCTAAGCGAACGAAGATAGCCCCAAAAAGATATCGGCCAAAGGTATCGTTTGAAAAAGGGGAAGCGAAAAAGCCAAAGTAGTTGAAGGTTGAAGAACCTCCAGAAGTTCCTAAGAAGAAGCCAATTGACAAATAGGCTCTAACCCAGAAGCAAAAAGAAGCCGTGGTTGCTGTTGGTTCAACACAACCGAAGAAAAAGCTGGCTATTGCTTCTTCTGAGTTTCGCGGCACTTCACGAAGCCAAGTATCTGTCTCAGCATCAAAAGCTTCTACTTCTGCATCCAAGGCATCGGCCTCTGCGTCCAAGGCCTCTGTACAACAATCTAGTTCTAAGGTATCCGAAATACCTTCTCTTGTCTCCATATACCATGCTCCCATTGATCACCCCTTCTGGATTTTGCCTGTGGTCCTATTCTATTCTCATCTGAGGATGGAAGAAAATTTAGTAAAGATTATGCACTTAGGAATTTTTGTCCTATCATGTCTTTGGGCCTAGCCAAGCTCAAATCTGATTGCAATCTTGGTCTTTTCCCTTGGTATAAAGATTATAATCATTCTTGTCTATTCATGCTTCCTATAGCCCCACTCTTGTTAGAGTCTTTTACTTTAACATGACTGTGAACACTCATTTGGACAAACATAATCATATTGCTGAGGAGAATTGTGAGAGGGAAGAGGATTGCCATTATGACTGATTACTTAAATGATTTATTACAAATTCCAAATCCACCTCCTATCCCTAAAATCCATTATGACAATGAGCAAATTTTCAAAATTCTACGTCCAAATGAACAATTAACTGAACCAGTAGGGTCACTTAACTTTCTTCCCATTACAATGCCACCTC
Source organism: Acacia melanoxylon (assembly GCA_019022615.1). Classification (NCBI taxonomy): domain Eukaryota; kingdom Viridiplantae; phylum Streptophyta; class Magnoliopsida; order Fabales; family Fabaceae; genus Acacia; species Acacia melanoxylon. The sequence continues at coordinate 1,159,280 of JAFJYJ010000071.1, read as the reverse complement.
TACATCGAGCCTTGTGGTACATCTACTCAAGGAACTTTGTACAGAAAGGCAAAAATTTCACTCATTTCACTCACCGTGATTATACTATGTTTGCTTCCTTTGTGGCCAAAGTTCCTCATAACCTTGGTCACTGGATTTTTGGGTAGATGAAAAAATATATTCAAAGAAAAACTCCACAATTCCATTTCCTAATCTAGTGTCTGTCATCCTATTTCATGAGAAAATCTGGTATTTGGAGAAAGATGAAGTAGCCAGGAAGCCTGAGGTTTTTGGTCAAGACATTCTAAATTTAATGAAGATAAGCTTCCAAGAAGGGTCTGGGCAATCTAGAGCGCCAGGACCTTCTAGATCCAGAGCTTCCAAGCCACGAGTTCCTGTTTCTAGTCCACCTGAACATCTTGAACCTAGTCCAGAGTTGACTTCACATCCTTCTCCTTTCTCTCTTGGAGCAAATATCAAGGCAATTGTTGAAAAGGCTATTTCAGATAGCTTGGATCCTCTGCACATCTCCTTGGCTGCTCAGAATTCCTTATTTGTGAAATTGGAGTTTGAAATTGGAAAATTGGTGAAAGAAGTAACCCAGATTCAGGAGAACCAAGAAGAATTAAAGGAAAAGGTTGGAAACTTGAGTGGTCATGTAGACGACCATGGAGCATCCATTACTAACATGCACAACACCCTCTGCACACTTTCCAACAAGGTTGATAAGCTATTGTCTCAATCTGTCGTCTCTGGTTTTGGCATTCCCTCTCCCATCATCAAAACCTCCCCACCTCCGTCTCCTTTACCATCCTTTGCTTTCACCACCACTCCTACTCTCACCACTCCTGTCATTTCATCTCCACCTGTCTCTGCCCCAGCCACTGTTCCTGTTCCTCCATCAAACACTTCTCCTATGAATATTACATACTCTAGATCTTCCACAGCTGAGTTGTTTGGTGAGGATGATCTAGATACCTCCATCTCTCTTCCTAACCCACTTTCTATCATTCCATACTCCCCTATGCCTTTTCCCAACTCCTCTCATACATTCTCTTCTCAGTTCCAGAAGCCTCCTCTATGATTCCCCTCTTTTTGAAAGATGCCAAAGGGGGAGAGGTTCTGTGAATAGGACGTGAAGAAAGAAGCAAAGAAGCCAAGAGTCTTACCTATGTGTTGATATTTTTTTTTGCAAGCTTTTGTATTTATTTTGATCAATCTTTGCTTGCTGTTATCTTGGACTTCTATTTTAATATCCAACTTGTATGACATTTGCCTTAACTTTCTGACTAAGCGTTCTGTGGTTAACGCTTTTTAGGTTTAATCAATTTAAACATTTCAATGTCTCTTGCTATGTCTATTGCTGCTTCATTTTTGGCTCCTAGAATTTGTTATCTTTTGACTATATTTCCTGTGAAACTTTTAGATTGGTTAAAATCATTTTGGTTTCTCATTCACAAAAGTTGTCATCATCAAAAAGGGGGAGAATGTTAGTTCCCTATTTATCTTTTGATTATGATGATTAACTTTGGAAATGATATATGATTAAAGATCTAAGCAAAATAATTTTAACCAAGTCAAAAATGTGCTTTTATCAGAGAAAACATTTTGCTGTCAGATTGGCTCGAGCCAATGTTGCAGACTTGAGTCAATATCTTATGCTTCTATTGCCAAAATAATATATTGACTTGAGCCTGACAAAAGATTGCCTCGGGTTTGGGTCTAGACTCGAGCCAGGATTTTTAAAGACTCGAGCCAATGATCTTTGATTTTAAAATGCTTTTCAAATGGTGAATCTATTGCCTCGAGCCTATAAAAAGTTTACCTTGAGTTTGTGGCTAGACTCGAGCCAGGACATTCTGAGACTCGAGCCAATGATGTTTATTTTCAAAATCATGGCTCTTGTGCCTCGAGCCAGGACATTCTGAGACTCGAGCCAATGATGTTTATTTTCAAAATCATGGCTCTTGTGCCTCGAGCCAGTAAGGGTTGACTCTAGCCAAAATCTTGACCGTTACATTCAAAAGTCAAGATTGACTCGAGCCTACTTGCCTACCTCAAGTTTAGAGGTTGACTCGAGCCTCATATTTTGCCTCGAGTTAAAAGGCTTCACTATTTTCTGAATGATCTTCTAAGCTTGACTCGAGCCTTGCTTATTGGTGACTCGAGCCTAAGCCTAGACTCGAGCCAATGATTTGTCTGCCTCGAGTCAGCTAATTTTTTCAAATGCTTTGTGTCTTGAACGTTGGTTTGACTTGAGCCAAGTTCATCTCTGTTTTTGAAAATGTTTATCTGGAATCCTAAATTCTCTAAGTATGCTTTTGGATTCTTCATATCATCTATCATTAATGTTCTTAACTTTATTTAACCAGTTTGTTAGTGAGATATAGATTATTAGAATACGGATTAATTCTGGATTTTCAATAAAGCAATCGACGTGTTAGAGAGCATTTAATGCACTTACCTGTCCGAGACTCTCAGCCAATAGACATACCTTTGGGCATCTGAAAGACGTTTTGGGAAAGAGTATTTCATTCTCTTTGCTAGGCTCCCAACGATCATAATCGCAGGAATAAAGGAATTAAAGAATATTGTGACGGCGATTATATAGACCTTCGCGCTTCATCTCTAATAGACATATTAAAGAGTCTTAACGGATATTTCTTTAAGCTTCTCAACGGTCATAAATGAGATCAACTATAAATACTTGAAGCTTTGAATTCACCACCAACCAAAACTCTGCGCATTCAATTCTGTATTATTGCGATCAACTGTTTCATTAACTTCACTTAATATCTTCAGATATTGTTTGTACTTCAGTGTTTATCATTTATCTACTCAGTGAGGAGTTAAACACTATTTGATTATCTGTTTAGTTGTTAAATCTTAAGGTTGTGGAACCTTAAGTGTGGGTGTACGATTACAACTTGTAAAGGGGAGTGAGTCCGAGTGTGAAAGGATCATCCAAAGTTACATAATGTGTAATTGTTTGAACATAGTGGAAATCCCAAAGTGTGCTTGGGGACTGGACGTAAGTCGAAGTATTAGACCGAATCAGTATAAATTGTTCTGTGTCTATTTCCTTTCACTACCTTTGTTTTATTTGTGTTCGGGTGTGACTTGCAAAAAGTTTTTGAGATCACCTATTCACCCCGCTCTAGGTGATATTCCATCTTCATATATATATATATGTTAGCTCCTGTGTTTTGATGATTACAATTTCTAAGTTATTAAATTAAGAAAAATATGTTTGCTCGAGCAAAGATGAGTACATGCCCGAGCATAACTGAACTAATTAAAGCATATCAGATGAGCATGCTCGAGCAGAGTATAGAGTCATGCTCGAGCAACATCGAGCAAAGGCAAATCTCTGTTGTTTGAAACATCTTGCTCGAGCAGGCGTCAAGGAGTTGCTCGAGCAAAATACGAGAATGGACCTTGCCCAAGCAAAGCCAGGAAGCATGCTTTCTCACAATGCTCGAGCAGGCATGAAAGTGTTGCTCGAGAAAAGTCGAGCAACATGTCTTATCGTCATAGAATGAACCCTGCCTGAGCAAAGCTTGGAAGCATGCTCGAGCAAGGACAACAGGGTTGCTCGAGTAACGACGTCCAACCTATTCTCTGCTCTCTGTATGTCGCTTACCCGAGCATGATAAAATTCATGCTCGAGCACCATGCTCAAGCAAGAGAAAAATCATGCTCGAGCAACATCATTGTTCTTTCAAATTCTTGCCTCTGTCCATACCTTGCCCGAGCAAGAATTATGACTTGCTCGAGCATCAGCGAATGGAAGCCTTTTACACTATCTAAGGAAAGGCTTGCCTGAGCATGAAAATTATCATGATGCTCGAGCAGGCAAAATATATATGCTCGAGCATCAGTGATCAAGAGCATTTTAACTATCTCAGTAAGTAGCCTGCCCGAGCAAACAAGGATTACTGCTCGAGCAAGATACCTCTGTTTTGAAAATCCATATGCGCAATTTTCGAAATCAATCTATTAATCTTATTACTTCCATATGAAACTCATTACTTATCTTAAATGCTTTTAACTAGTTTGTTAATGAGTTTTCAGATGACTTAAGCACGAGCGAAACTTCAAATTAGCAGAAAGCACATTGTGTCAAACGAGCATTAAATGCGGTTACCAAACCAAGTGATAATCTCGGTTATCAATACATGTTCAATGTAAAGCAACCTCTGTCATTCCAATCGAGCATTTAATGCAATCTCACAACGGGAAGAATCAAAAGGAATGAAGGGAATGTCGGAACTGAAAATTCATCTGGAATATTAAAGTGGCGAAAATCGTAACGGAAGGCTCATCTGTCTAACGGACACATTCAAGATAATCAATATTATTCAAGCTTCTTCAACGGTCATTTATTGCAAACACTATAAATACCAGAAGCATTCAATTTCGCTAACTACCGAAACGTTGTGCAATCAATTCGAGTTTAACATTATTCGTTGTTTCAACTGTTCTATTAATTTATACTTCAGTGTTTAATACTTTATCTACTCGTGAGGAGTGTATAAACATTTACTTCATTATCAGTTGATTCTTAAGGTTGAGGAACCTTAAGAGAGGGTGTATCAATTAAAACTTGTAAGGGGGAGTGGAGTCTGAAAGTGAGAAGATCATCCTTTGTTTACAGAGTGTGTAATTGTCCTTAAAAGATAGTGGAATCCCAGGTGTTCTGGGGACTGGATGTAGGTCAGTGATTTTGGACCAAACCAGTATAATCTGTCGTGTGTCTATCTTACATATCTGTCTCATTTCCTCTGTTTCTGTTTTTCCTGTCTTCGTGTGAGTTTGCAAAAAGAATTTTTGTAATCACCTGTACACCCCCCTCTAGGTGATATTCCATCTTCTATATATATATATATATATATATATATATATATATATTACTATAATAAATAGTTAAGAATCAAGGTCCAATTTTGCCTTAAAAAATTTCACCAGCCTGTGGGCATTCGAAGTTTTTTAGGAGCAATGTTGATGTAAAACATGAAGGGAGAAGAATTGGGATAGAAAGAATTAGGGGGAGAGAAAGAAGTAGAGAAGAGAGCGAGAAGAGAGAACAATAACTTCCGTCTAATAATCAATAATTCAATAAGTCTACGTAAACTAAAACCCTAAGCAATTATTTATTCCTAACTAATAATTTTGAAAATAATAAAATAAAATAAATAAAATCTAAGATAGTGGGGATAGTGGCTAAGTAAGTGGTTGACTCGATACATGACAAATAAATAAATTACAACTAAACAAATATTTCATCATATCCCCCTGGGGTTTAGAGCCAAGAAATCGAGCCAAGTCCGTCGGGCCGGCCTTTTATGCTTTGGCCTTTCAAGGGCCAGGCTTAAAAATTAGATGAGATAAATGAAATTGGCCCTGCAGGGCCTCGGGCTTAAAAGGGCCAACCCATTAGGCCCTTTGAATTTATTTTTAAAAAAAAAAAATTACCTAGCTGCCTAGACTTGAGAATTGATAAGTGAGAACCTAAAAATTTTAATCTCGGTCCCTCTTGTTAGTTCTCTAAGTTTTTTTGATGATTACTAACACTTGCAAACAAAGTATGAGGTTTTCTCTTTGATAAGTTTGAAAACATGTTATCAAAGGAAAACTCGAGTTTTGGTTACAAAACTCGAGTTTTGATCTTACAGAGAAGAACCCAATTTACTGAACTAAGCAAAACCGCCAGTTTTCTTTGAAAACTCGAGTTGTGATCTTACAGAGAAGAGTCCAATTTACTGAACTAAGCAAAACCGCCAGTTTTCATTGAAAACTTGAGTTTTGGACTTACAGAGAGCTCCTTAAGCTTTTGAACTTGGAAAACCTCCAGTTTTGGCTAAAACCTCCAGTTTTCAGTTTAACTTGAAATTTCCAAGGTTTTCACTTAATTTGTGAAAACTCGAGTTTTGAATCAAAACTCGAGTTTTGAGTTGGCAGAGAGTATTCAATTTTTAGCTACTTTTCAAAACCTCCAATTTTTGTGAAAACCTCCAGTTTTGAGTTTGCAAAGTTTTTCTCAAAGTTTTCACAGTAAAGTGAAAACTCGAGTTTTGATTCAAAACTCGAGTTTTGATTCAAAACTCGAGTTTTGCTCGGGCGAAAGTCTTTAGATTTTCTCGCTTTTGAAAACGCGGTTTACGCCAAAACCTTCGCTTTGACTTGGCACGCTTTCCTCAAGTTTTCATATTTAAATGAAAACTCGAGTTTTGATTTCAAAACTCGAGTTTTGGCCAAGCGAAAGGTTGATGTTTTTCAATGTTTTGAAAACCTCCAGTTTTGGAAGAAAACCTTCAGTTTTGATGTTTTGGACTTAAAACGTTTCTACACGCTAAAGTCCAAAACTTGAGTTTTGCATTAGCGAGTTTGAAATTCAAAACTGATGAATTCGCGAAACCCTCTTGTTTGATCTTAATACTTCCAATTAACATTTCTAAATATTCCCAGCTATGTTTAACCACTTTGTTAGTGAGTTTCAGCTTGCTTAAACTAGATTAAATGAGGACTGAAAGCAAAAAGCAAAAAGCATGTCAGAACATTAATTGCTACACCCAGAAAGTTGCATACTTTTGGGTAATTCGTCTGCACACGCTTACAAAGCATTAAAGAATGTTTTCCTCATCAAGCAACTACTCTACCAACGGATTAATTCGTAGAGAAGTCAACTCTGAACTTCTGCACAGCTGGATTAAGAGGTGATTAGAGAGAGAAGAAGACCAAAACTGAAACAGAACCTTGTCTAATGAAGGCAACGGTTATATTGAAGATTACAACGGTCATCTAATGCACTCTTAGCATAAATAGAGCTGCATTCAATTCCGCTCAACAACCAACATACAGCAGAAAACGAATATCATTCAAAGTGTCCAACTACTCTTGAGTTTTTCTGTGTAAAGTATCTATTGATACAAAAAGCTTCAATGTTTATCTATATCCTCTTAGAGAGAGTTTCTTTTCTCGTATATCATTTATTGTAAAGGATCACAAGTCGGGGACTTGGTGATTCGGTTCATTGATTGCAACTTGTAAGGGGGAGTAGGTTCTAGTGAGAGAACTACTCTTGAGTACGAGTGTGTAATCAATTGAGATAGTAAAAATCCCGCAGAGTCTGGGGACTGGACGTAGGTCAAGAGATTGGACCGAACCAGTATAAATCCTTGTGTCTTGCTCTTCTACTCTCATCCTTGTTCATCTCTGTTTTTAGTATTCAAAAACAGAGGTTTTCCTAAAAGATTTTTAAAATCCCCAATTCACCCCCCTCTTGGTGATTTAGCTCCACTTTCACCTCTTTCCATTTTTCTTCAAAAATCTCACTCATACTCACAGACTTACTCACAGACTTGAAGCACAATTAAATATCTTTGAAATTGATGATAGTGGCGAAGAAAATGACAATAATAGTCATTGTACTAATGTAGCTTAATAGTATGCTTCTTATGTTTTATGTGAGTTATTTGTGGACAATAGTTTGCTTTTAATTACAAATTAGTGAATGTGTTTATTTGTTGGGTGATTCGTGTGGTTTGGATATTAATATTGACAATATTTATTTGATAAATTAGAATTTTAATTGTTGTAATTTACTAATTTTCTTTCTTTGAAAAAACGGAGAAAAAATAGTTAAAATTTGGAATAGTAACTTCCATGCTTTGTGTAGAAATTTTGGTCCCGGCCTGGTGCTCTCGGGCTGGGCTTTGAAAAATAGATATTTTTTTACCCCTGGCCCTTCAAGGGTCGGCCCTAATTGCTAGCTCTACCTAGGTTAGAAGAACTCAACACCAGAGAGTTTGACATCTCGTAATCTCTGAGGAAGGTGTGGTCTATACATCAGAACTCATCCTCTATGATCCATGAAGCATCAGAATTAGAGCAGTCTTTCCAATGAACAAGGTAGCTATGTCAGAACCTACTGGAGTCAAGATTGTCTGCTCATCATGTTGTTGAAAATACTTTAGAAGTAGAAATTTTCACAATTTGTGTAATTAAGATGACATAATTTGTAAACGTACAACATTCTGTACAATATAAAAAAGAAGAACAAACTCAGAGGACTACCAAAAATAATAATAATCAAAATTGATGGAATCAAAGCCCAACAAATATTGTCTCCTTAAGACAATTTGTTCCCTCTATACGGATGCCTAATGATAAAAAACAATTATCTCCTAGGATAGAACATATTGCGTCTCCAGAAAAATGGTACTATCGATCAAGAACCCCCACGAACACAACCAAATGCAGAGTAATCGCACAGTATATGAAATATGCAAAATACTATATATATGGTAGCGGAGTATTAGAAAATCAAGTGGATTTTCTATCTATTTATAGACGACAAAAAATAGTCAGATGGACTCTTGCTGACGAACTGACGCGACTGCCAGTGGCAAAAGTACTAGTTCAGTTGAACCGATGCAGCTAGCGGTGGCGAACATACTAGTTCGATCGCACTTCTTATTCATAACCCAAGGGATTTAGACAAAAATCCAAAAATCCTCCACATGGATAAGAAGTCAGTCTATCGTGACTAAATGCAAAGGAACATGCATGCAAAGTGAGATTCCTCTACGAGAAGCAACTGCATCGAGATAGGTAAGGGTCACCTTTAAACATTCTCTAGTAAAAACCTATCAGGTGTACTCGGTCAATCGATGGATGTGATGTCTTATACCGTCAACCTTTAATGTACACCAAGAAAATAGGAGTCACACAATTGTTCCTCTAGCATTGTTGGTCCTCATTGTTGGGTCCATTTTGGCCTTAGACACCTGCCTGGTTCTACAAATGTTTTAGAGAATCGGGCTTTATAAGTCTCATATAAGCAGCCCCCACTTTACACTCACATAGGTGATTCCTTGTGATGTAATTCAACATACATCACTAAACACATAAAATTAAGAAATCATTAAAAGTTCAAATGCTTATCCTCATATATGCACTGTCTTGTCATAGGAATGAGTATGAGTTTAAAACTCCATAGTGCTCAAAGTCGATCATCACTTAGTTGTCTCTTTGAACCTAGTTTGTGGGATCTCCACTCATCTAGGTAGAGTCACTCTCACTTAGATGAGTCATACGCATGTGTGCTAAACAAGACCATTACTAGAAAATAGACAAATAGCGACGGAATTTTTTTCGTCGCAAATTTTCAGATATTTATGACAGATTTGAAAATCCATCGTCGAAAAAAAGGCATTTTGAGAAGGATTTTTAAATCCATCGCAAAACAACGCCATTTTGCGATGGCTATGTTGTTCCGTCGCACAGCGGCGCAAAAAGGGCGCCGGTTTGCGACGGCAAAACCGGTCCGTTGCAAACTAGTGCCTTGTGACAACCAACATGTCCGTTGCAAACTAGGGCGCTGGTTTACAACAGGAAAACCGGTTCCATCGCAAAAAGGCGCCTAAAGGACGCCAATTTGCGATGGGCAAATTGGTTTCGTCACAAACCGGCGACCCAAGGGCACTTGTTTTGCGACAGTCCACCCTGTATGTCGCATATCAATGGCCCTAAGTGCGCTGGTTTGCAACGACTGAGCCTGTCCGTCGCAAACCTGAGGCGCCAGTTTGCGACGGAAAACCATTTCGTTGCAAAACTTGTTTTATATCTTTCAGATCCAACTTCCTTTCAGTTGTACATCTGCTCGTCCCTCGTCCTCTGGTTCGACTCTGCCAAGATCTTCTCCATCCGGCCTCTTCTCACCGTTCGACATGCTCTCCTCTCACCGTACGGCCTCCTCTCCTCTCGCGTCCGCTCATCGCTCCTTGCATCCTCTCCCTCCTCTCTGTTAGTGGGCCTCCTCTCGCCATCCGACCCGTCCTCATCTCCTCTCATCGTCTGGCGTCCTCTCCTCTCACGGTACGTTCATCTTTTTTTTTTGCTTTTTTACATTCAATGCAGTTTATTGTGCCTATAAGAACTCCAATAAGCTTGAGGCATGTTGTTATTAATATCTCCAATAACAACTCACTGAACAATTTTAGTTAGTACTCATTTTATAACCTAGGTGATTAGTTTGTTGGGATCTTATAATAATTGTTATGATATTGTATTAGTTGGTAATGATACAAAAATCTATAAATTGGGGTCTTAATTAATAAATGTATGTGCGTTTTGTATTAAATTTAAATTTTCTGTCTCATGTAAACATTTTCTTTTATTCTCAGATAATATTGTACTAGTTGGATTCGTTGGAGAGAATGAGTATATGACAATATGTAGTATTAGCTTTAAAGGGTGGTTTTAAAGTTTTATAATAGGTTTATAATAATTTTAGAGCAATTATAAACATAGTTCGACCATCCCATATAAAATCTCAATATGGGGTTTATTTTATTAATGATATGAGCATGTTGTTTCCATTGATCAATCAACCTAAGAATTTTCTATCATTGATTTTTTTAAATCAAACTATAATTGTTGGTTAAAGTAATATGATTTATTTATTCCACTAATTAAAACTTATATATTTCCTTCTGTATTGAATGAAATATAAAAAATATGTTATGCTATTCTTAACTTGTGAATCATCTCATTCTTTGTTTGCCCCCTCAACATGCATGTCCCCATCTTTTGGTATACTATCCTCATTCCTGGTTGCTTGCTGGGATCTGTTCTTAGTTCAATACATGTGTTTGTTTTTCACTTTCTTGATTAAGTGGAAATTGGTTGGCATAAGTGGTTAGATGTATTAGCCACTTATATTTGTGACATGTTGTTTTGTAGACTGGGGTATGCCCCCATTGCAAATATTTGTGTAGGGTTGGGTTGGGGAAGTATGGAAGGCGATTATGATAGGAGTTTGATGTACAACCGTTTAACGCAGAGAAAACAACTAACTCGAGTATTCTTGGAGGGTTTGGAAGAGTTCATCCAATTTGCTTCGGCGAGGGCAACTAATTCAAGTACTGTGATCAGTTGTTTGTGTGTGAAATGTAGGTGTTTAAAATTTCAAAATCCGAGCATGGTTAGAATCGATTTGTGTAGAAAGGGATTCATGAAGGATTATGAATGTTGGGAATGTCATGAGGAAGTCCAACAACACCGAGTGGTTATTATGGGGACAGTAGTCATCAAGACAACCTAAATCAATATGAACAGTTGGTTATGGATGCCACGAGACCGTCAATTGACCAATATTTTGATTCTGTTACTCATGCTGAACCATCTTACATGGGAGAGGATACCGGTACACATACTCAACCATCATACATGGGAGGGGATCCTAATCTAGAAGCCGATAGGTTCTATAAAATGCTTCAAGATGCGCAACATCCATTATGGGAAGGTTGCGAACACATTGAAAATAGTGAACATTCATCACTATCGACGACCCTAGCAACACTAAGCTTGAAGAGTGATCACCATATGAGTGAGAAGAATTAGAACGCAATGATGCAGATCATGGGTAAGGTTGTTCCGAATGACAACAATCTGACGAAGGATTTTTACCAAGAAAAGAAAAAGGTGAAAGAGCTTGGGCTTAAATATGAAAAAAATCATTGTTGTCCCAAAGGATGTATGCTCTATTACAAAGATGATGCTGAGTAGACCAATTGTAAATTCTGTGAACATGACAGGTACAAAGTTGTGAGGAATGGAAGGAAAACGACCCTTCAAACATTAAACAAGATGTGGTACTTTCTTCTCGTGCCTAAACTTCAAAGATTGTATTCATCAGAACAAACAGCTGTTCACATGAGATGCCACTGGGAGCATCGTAGGGATGAAAAATTTATGATGCATCCATCTGATGCCAAATCTTAACTTAAATTTGATGAGGCGAATCCTTTGTTTGCAGCGGATCCCCGTAATATCCGTCTTGGTTTATGTTCGGATGGGTTCACTCCTTTCAATAAGACAGGCAGGAATTATTCTTGTTGGCATGTGAATGTGACTCTGTATAACCTCCCACCTTCCATGTGCATGGGAAGAGAGTTTTTGTTCCTTAATGCGTGAATTCCTAGGCCATCCAATCCAAAAAAGAAGATATATGTATACTTCAGCCCTTTGATAGACGAGTTGAAGATGTTGTGGGGTGAAGGGGTTCTTATGTACGATGTATCATTGAGCCAAAATTTTGCCATGTAGGTTGCCTTAATGTGTGCAATAAATGATTTCCCTGCATATGGGATGTTGAGTGGCTGGCAAATGTCGGGGAAGCTTGCATGTCCAATATGTCTTGAACAGAACGTGGGTTTTAGCTCGCAATACAGTCGCAAGGTCTGTTGGTTTGACAGGCACCGGCGATTCCTACTCGTCAATCATCTGCTTAGGAAAAATAAAAAAGACTTCAGGCAAAATGTGGTTGAACGGTCAAATAAACCTCGTCGTTTAAGTGGCCGAGAAATATGGGACAGGGTGAAGTACATTCAAAGTGTTGAAGAGGGGGCTGCTTCCAACGAACCTGAGGGATATGGCGTTGATCATCATTGGAACAAACACAACATCTTTTGGGAACCACCATATTGGAAATTGTTGGGATTCGTACACGCAGTGGAAGGAATTTCATCCAATAAAATTACGAATCCCATCGGAAAGGATCTATCAACGACGTTTAAATTGGGTTAGTAAGAACCATACCTTTCAAACTTGTGTACGTCTTGCTCGATCAGTAGAAGCCGACTCAACGAACCAGCTCCCTCTACCGGTATCCACACCGAACAGACTCCAACACAGACGGCAGCGTGCTAGCGTCTTCAACGTCTTAGCGTCTCTTCTCTAGAATTTTTCTTTTTCACGGCTTTCTAATACGTCTTACCAATTGTCTCTTAGAGTTTTCAAAACCTAATAAGCGTAGTATATATTCAAAATTAATCTTTATTAATTTTGAAATTTGAATTTGGATTAAAATAATATTAATTAAATATGTCCAACAAATCTAATCTAATCTAATTATTTAATCTGAATTAAAAGCCTCGATTAAATTTATCTTTATAAATTAAATCGAGATATGATATCCATCTATTTTAATTTGTCTCTTAGAGTTTTCAAACCTTAATAAGCGTATTATATATTCAAAATTAATCTTTATTAATTTTGAAATTTGGATTTGGATTAAAATAATATTAATTAAATATGTCCAACAAATCTAATCTAATCTAATTATTTAATCCGAATTAAAAGCCCGATGATTAAATTTATCTTTATAAATTAAATCGAGATATGATATCCATCTATTTAATTAAATCGATATACAATATTTCAATTTAAATTAAAACTGAAATACGATATCTCAATTTGTTTTAGTTATTTAATTTATCAAATAAATTAAATATAAAACAAATAATACATAATAATATTATTATTTTTTTATTATTTTTTTGAATTTATATTATATATATATATATATATCTACCCTAGATTAAACTTTGTATTCATTAAATCTTAGACATATCTAAGATTCAATGAATCTGGACATTATTGCTCGTGTTGGGCTATTCTTGTGTGCAACCCTGTAGGCCCACATGAGATTGGCAGCAGGCCAATACTGTACCAGCCCAAAGTCGCAAGCGGCCTCTAGCAAGACATTGCGACTATCCAACTCATATGAGGATCAATAATACAATACTACCTATTATACAACCATGCCACGTCCCTTTTGTCATGCGATAATTTGGTCAAGGATGAAGCATGGATTGTGTCATCCTCCTGTTCTTGACCATTACTTTCTTGATTCTTGAGTAGTCTAACAATTGAAACAGAAACTCCTTTCCATCGTAGTATGGTCATACATTTCTCAGACTCACTCATCGAGAGGCCCAATATTATCTCTCTACAAATGTGAGGGAGAAATTCCATCTTGACCATTCACATTCCTCTGCATGAAAACCACTAATCCCGATTGAAGCCTTTATCATCACCCGGTCAAAGGTGACTTTTGACTAGGTCAAAGATCAGCGACTCTCATGTAGGAATCCATGATCATTTCAGGTCAAAGGGCATTGTGACGTGGTTATACATGAGATAAGCTTATGACTTAATCCATGCAGCTTTCTCATAGTGGGTCGGTCCAGCACCTTGTACTCTTACAAGTGCATATGACTTTGATTCGTATCTCTATACCTTATCAAAGTCGTACTGGTTTTATTTCATCTTTGCTCCGTATAGATGACCAACCAGAGACATTTAGAACAATTTTTATGATATGTCCAAGGATACAGTTATCATAATAAACATGCAAATGATATAATAACTAAATGGAGAAATACTTTAAATAGGAATAACGTTTAAAGTACAGTGATCTACCCCTAGGGCATAATTTCCAACAAAAATATCAATTGTTAAGACACAACCTCGATGTCATGCATATTGAGAGGAATGTGTTTTGCAATATTCTGTACACCGTGATGGACACCAAGAGCAAGATGAAGGATACAGTCAATGTAAGACAAGACATAGAAGCGATTTGCATAAGGCCTGATTTTCATTTGATGGAGTATGCAATGGGTCGGACTTCCAAACCTAAAGCGCCGTACACATTGAACAAAGAGCAGAATTTAGAATTGTTGTGATGGGTTAAAGATCTAAAACTCCTGGATGGTTATGCATCAAACTTGTCAAGATATGTCGACATGAATGAGGCGAAGTTATTCGGGATGAAGAGTCATGATTGTCATGTTTTTTTTTATAGATTGTTGTCGTGGGCCTTCAAAGCACTGGCAAAGCATATATGGACTATTCTAACAGAATTTTCCATGTCCTTTAGAGAAATTTGTGCTTCTGAGCTTAATGTTGAGAAGTCACGACAACTGGAGGCGAGCATGCCAATAATGCTATGCAAGTTAGAGATGGTGTTTCTTCCTAGCTTATTTGACTCAATGGAACATTTGCCTGTTCACTTGGTCTGCAAAGTAAGGGTAGGAGGTCCGTAACAATATAGGTGGATGTATTCGTTTGAGAGGTAATATATATTTCTTTCGTACAGTTATGAATTGACCCACATGGTGCTATAGTTTATAAATACCCTCTGATTGTCCATTATATGTTTTTACTCACACTTAAGTACAAGATAAAAAATCAAAGGTGTAAATGGAGCAAATCACCAAGAGGGGGTGAATTGGGGATTTTAAAAATTCTTTTCTAATTACTCTGTTTTTGAACACTAAAACAGAGTAGTGCAGAGTATGAGAAGAAGAAGCAAGACACAAGGAATTTATACTGGTTCGGTCTAACCTCTTGACCTACGTCCAGTCCCCAGACACTCTGGGATTTCACTAATACAAATGATTACACACTCTGTAACTCTTAGAGTAATTCTCTCACTAGAACTTACTCACCCTTACAAGTTGTAATCAAATATCCCAATCTTCAAGTCCCACGACCTGAGATTCTTACAATGAATGATTTTCAATAAATAAACTATCTCTAAGAGTAGATAAGAATAATCACTGAAGTACAGATGTATCAAAAGATACTTTTCACAAGCAAACTCAAAGAGTAGTTGGAAACTTGAATGATTTTTGTTTTCTGCAGATTGGTTGTTGAGAAGAATTGAATGTAGCTTTATATATACCAAGAGAGCATTAAATGACCATTGTAATCTTCAATGTGACCGTTGCCAGCATTAAGGAAGGATTAGGTGAAGCTTTGGTCTTCTTCTCTCTCTATTCTTTGCTTAATCCAGTTGCACAGAAGTTTATGGTTGACTTCTTGAATATTAATCCATTAGAAGAGCAGCTACTGGATGAGGAAAGGAAACATTAATCCCTTTGTAACGTGTGTAGAATGATTGTCCAAAAGGATGCAAATTTTTTGGACTTTGCATTTAATGTGCTGACGTCACTTTTTGCTTTTGTTCAAATCTTCATTTAACATCCTCTAAATCATCTGAAACTCACTAACAAACTTATTAAACATAGTTAGGAATAGTAATGAGTGATGATAAGAAGTATTAAGATCAAACATGAAGATTTCATAAATTCGTGCAATTTGATTTTCAAACATGGCGACACAAACTCGAGTTTGTTCTTACAAACTGGAGTTTACAGAAGACCAAACTCGAGTTTCCAAATCCTAACTCGAGTTTCCTTCTTCCAGAGAAGAATGTCGCAAATTGAGTTTTGAAGCACATTTTGAAACATTGAGTAAACTCAAGTTTGTTAATGACTAACTCGAGTTTTGGACTTTTATAGTGAAAACATGTTTAAGTCCAAAAGCTCAAAACTGGAGTTTCCAAATCTTAACTGGAGTTTTCAAAATCACTAAAAAGATCAAAAGCTCTCTCTAAGGCACAAAATCGAGTTAACTAAACCAAACTCGAGTTTCCATTTAAAATTGAAAAACTTTGCCAAGTGAAAACTGGAGTTTTCTCAAAGTGGGTTGAACATGATAACTTTTTGTCAAGCACAAACTCGAGTTTCCAAACCCATTGAGTTTTCTCAAAACTTTGGAAAACTTAGAAAATGCTTGGCCAAGTGCAAACTGGAGTTTGTCATAGCAAACTGGAGTTTTCTTAGGATGAAAAACATTGAGACTTTCTGCCAAGCCCAAACTCGAGTTTTGAAAACACAAACTCGAGTTTGGTCAAGTTCACAAACTGGACAAAACTCTTTATTTGGTGCAAACTGGAGTTTCTATATGAAAACTGGAGTTTGCTTAAGTTCAAAACTTTTGGACCTCTCTATATGACCAAAACTTGAGTTTACAAAACCCAAACTCGAGTTTCCTCATAAGAGAAAACTTTAACAAACTTTCTGGCAGATAAAAACTGGAGTTTTGAATTCTTTAGCAAATATTGAAGTGTCTCTGTATGGTACAAACTCGAGTTTGTAAACCCAAACTCGAGTTTGACTTTGTCTTGCAAACTTGAGTTTGCCTCAGCAAACTGGAGTTTTCTTTAGTTCATAAAATTGAGCTACTCTCTGTCAAGTCCAAACTCGAGTTTTGCTTCCAAAACTCGAGTTTGCCTTTGATAGTAAGCTTTTCAACTTACCAAAGACAAACTTCAACTTGTGCTTACAATTGTTAGTTATCATCAAAACACATAGAGAACTAACAAAAGGTACGTTGAAGGATCTATCGCTGAAGCATATCTAGTCAAAGAGACCACTAAATTTGCATCATACTATTATCCCCCTGACATTATTGAAGATGGAGAAAGGTACCTCGCAACGGTGATGGCGGTGATAGAGTGGTCATATATCAATACTTAATTTTACAGGCCGAGTCGTAGGAAAACAATGTAGGTCAACTCTGGAAGGAATAGATAAGCAAGTAGTGGAGTGGTATATTGTAAACAACTGTGAAGAGGCTGCCCCATACTTAGAGTAAGATTTCCTCTATTTTTACTGTTACGGTAAGTATTAAAGTATTAATTTCATTTTTTTTCACAGTTACTTCTCCAAATGGATCCGATCGACAAATTCTTTTATGTCGGATTCCGAAGTTGATCAATTCATGAACTCTGAGTTTCCTCAATGGTTCCCATCCTACTTCATGGAAAACCAATTAGCTCCTATGATGTTGCGTGGAGTTTATCTTACGGAGCTGCAAGAGTTGTTATTCGGATAAGAAAATATGTAATCAATGGGTATCGGTTTGCAACTTTTGAAGCACGAAAATATGTCAAGTTGCAATTACGATGTATGTTGTTGAGGTGGCCAAGTTGACAGGGTCGAGGGCGACTACTACTGGGAGTTAATTAGCATAATTCAGCTAGATTACTAGTGAGACAAGTTGGTGACTTTGTTTAAATGTGAGTGGTTTAATAATAATCCTCGTGGGACAAAAGTGGACAAATATGGAAATGTTGAGATCCACTGGTCATGGAGATATATAGTTGGTTATGACTCATTCATACTTGCTCAGCAAGTGAAACAAGTTTATTATACATCATACCCCACATCTCGCCAAGGGTGGAGGGGAGTTATCAAAACCAAAGCACAAAATATTATATTCAAGTCGAAAGAGTCAGAAGCCGAGGATGATGTACCAAGCAATCTCTTTGATTCCATTGCGGAGTTAGAGTTCATTCCTATCCAGATTGACAATGAGGAATTAGACGATGGGGCACAAGAGATTTATCTGATAGTGAATCTGAATTCGACAACTATGAGACTCCAGAGGAAGGTGTGCAAGTAGAGGTCAAAGAACAGGAATTGCCTGGTTGATTTGTATTAGTTCTTTGTTTATGACGATTTGTTATACTAGATACTTCGTTATTTCGATATTGACATATTAAGTATATTTCTTATATATATATATATATTGACATAATGTTTATTAGTGTTCAAAGATGGAGCCTTCAACAGGGCATTCGTGTTGGGATCCGTATACACAGCGGAATAAAAAAACTTTACGAATCCCATAGAGAGGATCTATCAACGGCGTTTAAATCGAGTTCATTAGAAAAACCGTACCTTTTGGAGCTGGTGTGCATCTCTTTGCAAACACGTGGGCTAACACCTTCTTGCTCGATCAATCACTAGGAGCCGACTCTACGAATCCACTCCCTCTACCGGTATCCACACCGAACATCTCTCCAACACGTACGGCAGCATGCTAGCGCCTTCTTCCTTTGTGTCTCACATTTTTTTCTCTAGGATTTCTTTCGCGGCTTGTCTCTCTCATTTTAATACGACTAAAGCTCCATTATATAGAGTTTCTCAAACCCTAATTGGGTCGTATTAAAATATTCAAGATTAATCTAAATCAATCTTGGAAAACAAGTTTGGATTAATATATTAATTAAATCTGTCCAATAGATCTAATCTAATATATTTATTTAATCCAAATTAAAAGCCGGCTAATTTAATTTATCTTTATAAATTAAATCTGAGATATGATATCTATCTATTTAATTAAATCGGGATACTATATCTCAATTCAAATTAAATCGATATATGATATCTTTATTCGAAAATTAAATCGAGATATAATATCGCTATTTGTTTTAAATATTTAATTTATCAAATAAATTAAATACAAAACAAATATTATATAATAATATCTTTATTAAATAATAATATTATTATTTAATTTCAAAATTATATATATATATTCATCCTAGAATAAATACAGTATTCATTAAATCATAGACATATCTAAGATTCAATGAATCTAGACATTATTGCTCGTGTTGGGCTATTCTTGTGTGCGACCCTGAAGGCCCACATGAGATTGGCAGTGGGACAATATTGTACCAGCCCACAAGTCGTAAGCGGCCTCTAGCAAGACATTGCAACTACCCAATCCATATGGGGATCGATGATATGATACAACCTATCATACAACCATGTCACGTCCTTTTTGTCACGCGATAATTTGGTCAAGGATGAGGCATGGATAATGTCAACTTCCTGTTCTTGACCATTACCTTCTTGATTCTTGAGTAGTCTAATAACTGGAATGGAAACTCCTTTCCATCGTAGTATGACCATACATTTCTCAAACTCACTCATCGAGCGGCCCAGTATTATCTCTCTACAAATGTGAGTGACAAATTCCATCTTGACCATTCACATTCCTCTGCATGAAAAAGCACTGATCCTGATCAAAGCCTTTATCATCACCCGGTCAAAGGTGACTTTTGACTAGGTCAAAGATCAACGACTCTCATGTAGGAATCCATGATGATCTCAGGTCAAAGGGCGTTGTGACGTGGTTATACATGAGATAAGCTTATGACTAAATCCATGCAGCTTTCTTATAGTGGGTCAGTCCAGAACCTTGTACTCTTACAAGTTCCTATGACTTTGATTGTATCTCCATACTCATCAAAGTCATACTGGTCTTATTTCATCTTCGCTCCCGCATAGATGAACGACCAGGGACATTTAGGATAATCTATAAGATATATCCAAGGATACAATTATCACTATAAACATGCAAATGAAATGATAACTAAACGGAGAAATACTTTAATTAATAATAACGTTAAAGTACAATGATCTGCCCCTAGGGCATAATTTCCAACAATTCGGTAGTGGTCGTAGTGGTGGTAAAGCCTGGCCCCATCTTATCAGAGGGGGTAGGACGACATCGTCTGCCTCCTCTGTAAGCAGAAGGTTTAGCTCTTCCTCAAATCTGCCTCCACTTAATTTGTCATCTTCACCGTCTACTACAGACTCTGTTATGGGCGGTACAGGTGTGCCTTCCATTCCCACTTATCCACAGCAAAGGGCAGAGTAGGTTTACTTTACGATTTCTGATTGATTTACATATATTTTGTTTTCTTTAAGCATCTGTGTACTAAGTTTTTCAATACTCCACATTTCTTCCTTCAACACACTATGTTGCCTGGGAGCCAGGTTGGGGAAGATAGTTCCTCCGATATACCAGTGTGGGGATCGGTTGATCCTGTGACAAGGCTGGTATGGATCCATCCTATCGGCACCCAAGAGTAAGTCATGTAAAGTTACTAGGAATGTTAGGATTTTTTACCTTTAGTTTGTATGCTAATATTTGCAATATTTCCTCTGTTTTCAGGTTTGAGCCTTATCATTAGGCGACAGATTTCATAAAGGAGCAAGTATTCCGTAATTATGATCAACCTTGGGGCAATTGGTCAAAGTTTTCTCAAAATGTTTGAGATTCTTGGTTCAATGACTTCTTGGTAAGTTATGTGCTTTACGGTTATTACTTTCTTCTCATGAAAATGCAAACACATTAAGTACTTTTAATTATAATTTGGAGCACTAATTATTCATTATTGATTTTCAGGGAAAGTTTAAGTGGTTGCCTTACTATCGAGGAGATTTGAAAAAAGCTTATAACTTCAAGGCAAGCCGGTGGTATCTGATCGGTTTTATAAATTGAGAAATAATGGGCCTGTTTGGAGTGGCTTATTTTTCAACGTTGGTGCGTAAAAATTTCAGTGGCTTTTAAGCTAACGATCCAGTGAGAAAAAAGCCAAATTTTTTCTGTTTGGATTGCCCATTGCGCTGGCTGAACTTTAAGTCAAAAAAGCTCAAAAAGTCAGTTAAGGAAAAAGTTCCAGAATCCAGCTTTTTCCATAATACTCTCAGCTTTTTGATGTGGGCCCCGCCACTTCTACCACCATCAATCCAAATACAAATCATTATCTATAACCTAACTTTTCTCCTACCGAGCTTTTTTTAAAGTCAGATAGCTTTTAAGCCACCGTTCCTACCGCTAGCCCAAACAGACCCAATAAAGGCAAGACAACTTGGATTCAACCTGAGACCGTGACACAGTTATTTGAAAAATGGGCCGCCGATCAGAAATTTCAGTAGAAATGTGAGCAAAATAAGTTAAATGGGTCTCGAATGGATGGACCGTCATATACTGGCGGCTCCATTCCAATAAGCGAGCATCGAAGAAAAATTGTAAGTATATGTTATTTTCTATTTCGGTATTCAATATTTTGTACTTTGAAGTAATTAATTAACGTTTGTCATTTGTGTTTGCTGGCAAAGTCTGGGGAAGTACCTGCATAATTGGTTGATTGGGATACCTTTGAGCGGACCCATTCCTAGGAGTCTGAAGGTAGTGGGAAACGCTGGATTAACTCCAAGTCTTAGCAGTTAGCGGTGAGATATTTATTACATTTATTATTTGTTTTAGACATCAACATATTTTTTTCATTTTACATGCCTTATTTGTGATGTATTTTTGTGCTTGTAGGAAACCTAGGAGAAGCTGTCACAGGATAGAGCCTCATAGATTGAGAACGACCTCACATCCTCTCAATTTGGTAACGAGAGTCTCTTCATTCAGGCTGCAGGCGGATTTGACAAGAAAGAGAGACTCTTCGGGATGGGTGCCTCTGCCAACTGAGTGAAGTCTATGAAGCGCTCATCCAGCCATGTTGGAGGTGTTTCTGCAAGTAAACATAATACTTTTGATATTGATTGTTACAATTTCATTCTCTCATCCATTTAAATGAAGTACAAAAAATAAACTTACTTCCTAATGTTGTTTTTGCATATGAGCTTAAGAGGGTGAAGGCATTAAAACAGTTGGTGAATCAGCAAGCAAATCAGCTAAGTCAACAAGCGGAGATGATAAATCAGCAAGAAGAGAAGCTGAGCTGGGCAAAGCAGCAGATGAATCAGCAAGAAGATCAACCGCATCAGCAACAGGAGATGATGAAGCAGATGCAGGATTTACTCTAGTCCCTAATGAAAGATAAGGGTACGGGGTCGGTTCCTGGTGATGTATTTTAGACTTTTTTTTAGTTCATTTTGTTGGCAACATTATTATTTATATTTTGTTATCTCTCTGTAAACTCTTATGATTGCTACTATATATTTTCATTTGAGACGGAAAGGTTTTCCATCACAAAATGCCAATTTTGCGACGGAAATGTTTTCCATCGCAACAATAGGTATTTTGCGATGGAAATTAAATTTTCTGTCGTGCAAAACGCTTTGCGACGGACATAAATCTATCACAAAGCGTTTTTACGATGGAATTCCCCTTTTTTGCGACAGACAAATCCTAACTTTTTTTTGTAGTGGACCACACGGCCAACACCTTTTAATTAGGGTTCAACCCTAATTCAAGTGTATATAAGAAAGGCCTAGTCCAACTAGAAAAGCCCAATCTTTATTAGATATTTATCCAATATCTATTGGATCTTTATCCAATATTTATTGGATCTTGGTTTGCATAATTCAAAATTATCCTTTATCACTCAACCTCTTGAATTTAAACGAATTTAAATTCAAAATCCAAATTGGCCCAAGACACTACTGGGTCTTCTAACACATTTGGGTCTATTAGTGGAGAAACTAATTTATCACTAAACAACCAAATTTGGAGCCATATATAATAGAGCTTGGAGTCTTACTCCAGCCCAATTATACCTGTAGTCTTGACAAAGCCCAATCATAATTATTAGCTCAAAGTTGCTAAATAAAGAAATCAAGAACAACCTTTGTGTATGACCCATTAGGCTCAATTAGCCTCTGACATAGATAAACTTGGACCAATTAAACTCCTTTGACAGGCCAAATTTATCTATTGACCACATAAGACACTAGCAATGCTTTGCAGCCCCAGAAGTAATCTAGTTGATCAAGTGATCTACCTTTCTAATTTAGATACCATGTCGACATCATCCCTCACATTGTCGTTCACATCAGCTCCAGAACTAATCAAGTTGATCTAGTGATCTAATTTCGAAAATATGTGCTTGACCTTTTGGCTGAGATAGGTATGAGTAGATGCAAGACACTCTCTATTCCTATGGCATAGAATTTGAAACTAATGCCTTATCAAAAGGGAAAGGATAAGAAAGAGAAGCTGCTGCATGATCCAAATAAATATCGCTGATTGGTGGGTAAATTACTCTATTTGACTATGATGTGTCCTGCTATTTCATTTTGTGTGTAGAATCTTAGTCAATGTATGCAAGTACCAATGAAAGCACATATGGCAGCAATAATGGAAGTTGTGAGGTATTAAAGGGTAGTCTCGATTTGGGGATTCTCTTAACCTCAGAAGGAAAACTGCAGCTAGAGTGCTATTGTGATTGAAATTGGGCATCTTGTCCAATTTCCAGACGTTTGGTTGCTAGATACATACTAAAGTTTGGAGGCTCACTTATCGTATGGAAAACAAAGAAGCATAATATTGTTTCGAAGTCGTCTGCCAAAGTCAAATATCATGCATTGAGCATGGCCACTTCAAAGATAGTTTAGGCACAAGGATTGCTGCAAGATCTCGGCATTCAACACTAGAATCCTGTCATAGTACATTGTGATAGTAGGGTAGCTATTCATATAGCAGCAAACCCAGTGTACTGTAAATGGAGGAAATCACCAAGAGGGGGGTGAATTGGGGATTTTAACAATTCTTTTTCAAACACCCAAAGACAGCAAAACAGAGTATAACAGAGGAGAGAAGAAAAGCTTGACACAGCAAGATTTATACTGGTTCAGTCTTAACTCTTGACCTACGTCCAGTCTCCAGACACTCTGGGATTTTCCCTATCACTCAAATTAGTTACACACTATGCACTCGAAAGTTATCCCCTCACTAAGATACACTCCTCCTTACAAGTTGTAAACTGATAAACCCAACCTCAAAGTCCCACAACTTTGAGATTCTTACAATGATTGACAATCAATGATAAACTCTCTAAAAGAGCAGATGAAATAATCACTGAAGTACAATGTATCGAAAGATACTTTACAAGTAGGTAGAAAACACTAATTGCAAATGAAGCTTGATAGCTTTTTGTTTTCTGTATTCTGGTTGTAGTTGAGAAAATGCTTCAGCTTATATATGTTGGAAGCATTAAATGACTGTTGGAATCATTAATGTAACCGTTGGAGACATTAATGTAGCTGTTAGGTTGCAACTTGGTCCATTCTCTCTCTAGCCTTGAGTTAATCCAGGTGCTCAATTATTCTTGTTGAATTTCCTTGAAATAAATCCGTCGGATGATGTGGCTTCCATAGAAGAGAAAAAAACATTTAAACCTTTGCAAAGTCCAGGGAATGATTTTCCAAAAGGATGCTAAGTTTTCTAGACCAGCAATCAATGTTCTGACATCACCTTTTGCTTTAACCTTAATCTTCATTCTAATACTCATTTGATCATCTGAAACTCACTAACAAACTGATTAAACATAGTTAAGAATAGTAATGAGTGATGATAAGAAGTCTCTAGATCATATATGAAGATTTCGCAAATTCGAGAAAGCTTATTTTCAAACAGAGCGCTTTAAACTGGAGTTTGTTCAAGCAAACAGGAGTTTGCAATATTTTCTCAAAAGCAAAACTCGAGTTTAGTTCTTTCTTAGGTAAACATCGCGATTGAGTTTTGAAGAATACTTTGAAACAGGACCAAACTCGAGTCATTAAGTGACAAACTCGAGTTTGAGACTTTTTGAAATAAAAATAAAGTTAAGTCCACAAAGCTCAAACTGGAGTTTTCAAATGCAAACTTGAATTTTCTTAAGTTCAAAAATGATGAGTAGCTCTCGGCTTGTCACAAACTGGAGTTTAATAAAACAAACTCGAGTTTTCATAAAAGAGTAAAATCTTTGAAAATTCTCGACCTAGCGCAAACTAGAGTTTGACGTATCAAACTCGAGTTTGCTTAAATGATGAAAACTTTAAAAGCTCTCGGCCAAACACTAACTCGAGTTTGACAAATTGAACTCAAGTTTAGTTAAGTTCAAAAACATTGAAAGCTCTCTGGCTAACACAAACTCGAGTTTGCCATAACTGACTCGAGTTTGCTTTAACTTGAAAAACTTAGAGTGCTCTCTATTTGACACAAACTTGAGTTTAAGGATACAAACTCGAGTTTGGCTAAGTTTAGAAAACTTGAGCTACTCTCTGTCAAGACCAAACTCGAGTTTGACAACTTCAAACTCGAGTTTGTCTTTGACAGTAAGTTTTCAACTTAAAAAAGACAAACTTCAATCTAATTTACAATTGTCAGTTAGCATCAAAACACAGAGAACTAACATGTACCATGAGCAAACAAAGCACACTGAAGTGGATTGTCACTTTGTACGAGAAAAGTGGCAGAAACGAGTATAGACTTGAAGCTCATGCGGTCTGCCAATCAATAAGAGGACCTGTTAACAAAAACAATTAATGGTGATGTGCAAATGAACCTATTATACAAGTTGGGAGCAATTAACATTTTTGGCCCCCAACTTGAGGGGAGTGTAGAAAATAAGACTTTAATAATAGGATTTAGGCTAAAGTATACATTTGGTCCTTTATGTTTGCCTCTGGTATCATTTTAGTCCCTTAAGTTTGTAAAGTGCACGTTTGGTCCCTTAATGCTAACACCGTTAGTCTGACTTAACGGAAGCGATGATTAATAGCATTTAATTACACAAATTTTATATATTTTTCAATTTACCATATTTTTAATTTAAGTTTAATAATATTTAATTACACAATCATCATTTAAAATTACATTATTATCACTTGAGTTTGAATTTTCCGTTAGCAAAATTAACGGTGTTAGAATTATAGGACTAAAAGTTTACTTTATAAAGTTAAGGGACCAAAAGTATACCTCATGTAAACTTAAAGGACTAAAAGTATACTTTAGCCTTATTTTTAGGACTTGTCAGATTGCCTTGATCGGCACCTATGAGTTAGTGAAATGGTGTAATACATGTATGTAAACATTTTATTTTTAATTAATGAGAAAGTCTTTTTATCTATGGGCCAAGTGTATTTGTGGCTGGACTTTCTATACCCATAAGCTTTCTATAGATATAAAATAATAGATAATAGATTAGCTAATTTTCAGGCCATATGATTATCTCTAACTATTTCTCTTGAATTTCGTAAAAAAATTATACCCTTAATTTTTTTTAAATATTTATAAACAAATTTCCAATAAACTAGGAGTAATTTATTTTACATTATAACAAGTAATTTCTTTCTCTATTTCTTAGAAATTCTGGCCTGAAATAAGTTTTAAACCAAATAAATTATTTTTACTTCTAAATTTTATTATAACATCTCTAGGCCTAAAATATAGCTTATAAATCTCTTTTTAAATTTGTGAGATGTTAGAATTCTCCCCAACTAAAAATAAATATTGTTTTCAAAATTTAGAATGCAACTCAAAACATGAATCTCTAGTAGCTCCTTCATGTTTTCCTCTAATTCCCAGGGTTGCTAAGGAATGGTAATTTTTTCCCCTTTTATATTATAGTCTTAAACCAAAGGTAATTATTTCTTTGGCTGTTAATATTAAGTAATAACTAAAGGAGAAATATATTTGCATTTATGATTATTTTAGATAATAAAATTCAATTTATTAAGTTATGTTATAAGATTTTTTTTAAGAAATAATCACAATATAATGGAAAATCAGAAAATATCCATTTTGACCCTTTTCTCTAATTCTTATTTATTAATTGATTTATTAGATGATGATATCCATGGTGCTGCAATAAAATAATCATAGAAATTTTCCTATTTTTTGAATTAATAAACAATTAAATCTACATATATCTATTTTGATATTATTTTTTTATTTGTTGAAAGAAGGTACAATATACAATGAAATTGGAGAATATCTATTATAATATCGTTCTTATGAATTAATATAGACTGCAATAGAAAAATATATATATTTTGCTCCTTTTTCTTTATTTTTATTTATTTATTAAATTATTGGATAATGATATCTACAATATCCATGGTTCTGTAATACAAAAACTGTGAAAAAATGTCCAACTAAAGGAAAGTTATTATAACTTAATGAAATGTGGGGAATACCTTAATAAAAGTTGTGAATGAATGTAGATATTCGTTATTACTTAGTAAACAAAAGTTATTAAAACCTAATGAAATGTCGGAAATGCTATAATAAAAGTTGTGAATGACCTTATAGTGTGGTATTTTTACTTGGTAAATAAAAGTTTTTAAAACATAATGAAATGTGCTGAAAGGCTTAACAGAAGTTGTGAATGACCTGATAGTATGAATTTTTCACTTGGTAAATTAAAGTTGCTAAAATTAATAAAATGTGCTAAATTTTTTAACAAATCTTGTGAACTCCAGTGGTTGGCTAGAGCTCCGACAACGGCAAGGGTATTTTGTTGGCGGCCAGCTATTGGCAGAGGTAGGGGTTACTTTTCTTAAGATATGTGTGTATGTGTATAAGGGCATTTATGTCACTTCCTTTTAATTTTAAAAAGGACAAATCAGGTATTCACATTTATATGGTACTATGAATATTCAAAACACCATTTCATCATTTTGTATTTTTAAAGTTCTTTTTCTAATATTTTTTCTTATTTTAATTTATTCTCTATTATTATATTGTTTAACTTGATATTGGGAAAAAATTAAAGGTAACATTGTTATACTTCTTATATTAAGATTGTGCTATCTATTATTATTTTTTAAGTAAATAAACACTTAAATTTCGAATGTCTTGATAAACTGTGATAACTCAGTTGATCCATGGAGCGCACACACTATCACACTGTCAACGCTATGGCAGTATTGCTCGAATACAAGCAAAACCCTCACACTCTCAAGGAGAGAAAACATAGCAGAACCTCATGCCTTCGCAGAGACAACACAAAGGCCATCCCAATCCAACGGTTCAAACCATATGTGGCTTTAGTAATTCTATTGAGATTCATAAATTAAATGCACTTAGTAGCCATTTTGTGATATTTGCAAATAAATTAGGGAGAGGATACTTTCATAAATTTTTTTCTCATTTACTTCTCAGAATCTCTTCTCCGCTTACCGATCAAAAAATGAATTGTTTAGATTAAATTTTTTCTAAAAGTATTATTATAGTATTTTATAATTTAATTTTTTTAAAAAATAAAATTGTTTGCATTGCAGTTATGAATCGTGTAGATTATATTTTAACAGCTTAAATTTATTTATTTATGTTTAAAATAATAATTTTATAAAATATGAAATATGAACTATATATATTTTTAATTTAAGGGTGGAGATGAGATTTTTTTTTAAAAAAAAAAAAACAGAGACAAAGGATTATGAAAGAACACAAACCTACAAATTATTTTTTTAAACTTCAAGTTCAATTACTAATATTCTTTGAAGTTTAAGTAATAAAAAAAATTTGTTGACTCTACTTTTTTATATTTTTCTTCTATTAATTTTGGCGTCATATTTTTTGTGAATTTCTTTTTGGTAATACCAGTTAGTGTTTAAAATTTATTAATTATTTTAAATTAAATGTAATATACATTTAATAATACAGGATTTACAATTTGTAAAATAAGGTACAAACCAAATGCATGTTATTAATTAAATATTAAATAACTTACATTTACTTGTTGGAAGAAAAATAAAAATAAAATATTTACTAAACAAATTCGAATTTATCGGTGAAATGAGAAAATAA
Organism: Acacia melanoxylon; assembly: GCA_019022615.1. NCBI lineage: Eukaryota > Viridiplantae > Streptophyta > Magnoliopsida > Fabales > Fabaceae > Acacia > Acacia melanoxylon. The sequence continues at coordinate 1,130,495 of JAFJYJ010000071.1, read as the reverse complement.
TTAGAGTGGCGATATGACATTAGAAATTAGGGAAAATGAAGGAAAAATACTATTTAAATTACGAAAAACCCCAATGTCTATTAAATTAACCAAATGACAAATAAGTAATTTAGCACGAATATGAGATTTTGAAAAAGTGCTGACAACTTTTATATATGGGCAAATGATTTGTCCAGAAGTTTCTCCGTGAACCCAAACTACATCGTTTCGTTTAGTGATTCCCAAAGATTTTTTTAAAAAAAACCATTTGCTTATATATCAAACTATATATATATATAATTTTAAGTAGTTCTTCCGAGGAATATCATAATGGGGATTGTAATCACCGGATTTCCCATGAGTTGCAATCCATGTGGTCCAAATAATCATCGCCTCCCCGCTCGCTTTGATTGTTGTTATTGGAACAGACGGATTGCCCACCAACAAAGCCCTCACAAGAGCAAAGCAGGAAGGAGGCCCGTAGAATTAGAACCTCCTCTGCTCGGCGTCCGCAGCGGAGCGAGGGAGGCTTTCATGACACGGTTGATGCGCGTGTTGCGGCCGTGCGAGGTAAGCCACGCACGTCAGCGCGGCAGTAAACACTGCAGGGAGCATTTTCAGTTGGGTTTGGAGTTTGATTTGTCAAAATTACAGGCACATGTTTTTTTTTTTTTTTAAATCTTTGGTGTCCTCACTCATTAGTTTGGGTTCACGGGAGAAACTCTTAAGTCCGACAACTTGAATATATGAATTTGTTTTGGACTCATATAAAAAGCCTATTCACCATGAGGCAACAAGGACAAAGCATACCAGAATGAGCAATGATGGCGTGCGCGGAATGACGTGGACATTAAATGCGCACGGATACCAAAGGCGGCAGGAAGTGATCATATCACTCTAATAATGACAGTTATGCGCTATGACGATGGCAGATATACAGCTGCTAAATTGTCAACGGTATAGGCAAATGGAATCTGTTCGTGTGCTAATATCTTTCCTTTTTCATGATATCCCAGATCGGGGGCAACTCATGGCGGATATGTGCAAACTCGGCAATCCGGATATAGACCACAAAAGGGGATCCCGGCCATCATGAAAAGCAACAACTGAGTTTTTAGAGTGAACCAACCCGAAATGTTACATCTAGGGGCAATTCACGCAGAACTCTAATAAGTCCAAAGTCCTTTCAGAACTCGGATTGAAGTCAAGTGATGCAGCTACGATAGAAAAATCCATTTTCCATGTTTGAATCAGGATACAAATAAACTCATGGCCTAACAGACATGAAAAGGAGCAGTTTCCCGACAAATCGATCCGAATCATAGACCTTGGAACTGTCACAAGAAATAAATGAATTTGGAGTCTATCAAGACTCAGACAAAAGCCAAATAACTTGGACATAAAGTTGGGTTAGGCAATCAACACATCTCGGCAGCCTAGAGACCTAAACTATCAGGCTGTGGGGGCAACTATTACGGACTTATATAAGAGGCCCATTCACCATGAGGCCCAATAAGGGTAAAGCATACCAAAATCCGCCAATACATGAAGGAGGATCCTAATCAGCCTATAATCAAGGAATAACCCTAATCAGGGATGTCAATTGCAGGTGTGGCAGCTAGACATGTGGGCTGTAAGGCACACAGGGCCCAAGGATCCAAACCCTAAGGTAATCTCTATAAATAGGAGGTTAACCTAAAAAATATACATTCTCTATTAATCCTATTTACTATTTAGTCTCACCGTGTACACACCCCACCCCCTTTTGGCTAAACGCCATATTCATGCACAATGATCCATTATTTCTCCTTGGTATCTACCTTATAGATAACCTGGAGTAATCATATTCCCTTTGGTATCTGCCTTATAGATATCTTGGAGTATTCATCTGATCCAATATCAATATACTAACCCATCAGCTAGACATCTGTGTTCTTATACAGAATATAATTAATAATTTGGGTATAAAGGTTGACAATTTGAGCTCTTCAAGTTGTCAGTGTATATATTCAAATATCTAGTTGTTATTCTTAAGTTATCATTACTTATGCTTAGCGTTGGGAAATCGGCCGAGCCCGTCGGGCTGGCCCGTTTAAGCCCTGACCTTTCAAGGTTCGGGCTTGTAAATTGGAGCTTCTAAATGAAGTAGACTCTATAAGACTGGCTCTGTAGGGCTGAGGGCCTAAATGGGTCGGCCCATTAGGCCCCCTAAATAATTTTTTTTTGGTTTCTTTAACTTGACTTGACCATTGATAAAAAAAAAAAAAAAAAACTTGACTTAACCATTTAATTTACTAGTTTATATATATTTTGTATTTGTTATAGCATTTATTTATTTATCCATGTAATTACAAATACATAATAACTATACTTTAATTTTATGATTAGATTTAATATTTGTTGTAGATAAAGATTATGGATTTATTCATGATATGAGAGAAGATAATCTTGATATTTTTACCCATAAAGTAGAGCCTGCTACTCGAAGTGAAGCATAACCAAATGTCTTTGAAATTGATGATAGTGGTGAAAAGATGAAAATGATAGTCATCATACTCATGTTGCTTAGTAGTAAACTTGTTATGCTTTGTGTGGGTTACTTGTAGACAATAATTTACTTTTGATTATGAATTAGTAACTGCGTTTCTTTATTGCATTAAGCGTGTTGTGTGGGCATTAATGTTGACAACATTTATTTGATAATTTAGAACTTTAATTGTTGTATTTTACTAATTATATTTGTTTGGTAAAAAAAAACGTAGAAAAAGTAATTTTAATTCATAAAAACATCTTCCGACCTTGTAGGGCTGGCCCTAGCCCGCATACTAAGGACCAGACATTGAAAAACAAATATTTTTCTTACTGAATGCCTAAAAGGGCCAACCTTTTTAGGCTCTGGCCCTTCAAGGGCGGCTTTGATTCCCAGCTGTCAAACTTTAAAATCTCAAATTCTTATCGGATTAGCTATTTGTCATCTTCCTAATCTATTAGACATTTCCCGATAAATTATAAATTAATTATTAAGTATTATTAATTAATTAATTAATTAAAGATTAAAAAAATCAAAATTTTTAGCGAACGAATAAAAGTCGCTTGCCATGGACGGCGGCCTAGGATCGTTGAAGCTCTTGCAGAGAAATCCAAATCGGAGCTCCTCCTCACAGCATTAGTTCTCAAGCTGCCTCTGCATACTCATCGTACAATTTTCCCTTCTCTTTCTAATCCATACCTTCGTCTCTCTATCATTTCATAGGGTAATAATTTATCGATTTCAAAATTTCAACATTTGGCATTAGTTTATTTTACCGCGCTTTGTGGTGGTCTTGGGTTGATTTCTTAGTTTGCTTGTATAAGCGATTCCGATAATTGATTAAGCTGAAAACTGATATCGGGTTTATCGAATCTGGAAATTGATTTCAATAAATTTGGGAAAATGTTTGTATCCAAAACTATTCAGGGACGGGACTAGGTTCAAGCCAATAGGGCAGCCGCCCCCTCTAGCTAATTCTGTTTGATGTATTTTGTTAGTAATTAGGGAAAGAGCCAGTTTCGACGGCTTTTTTACTAATTTGTCCCTTATTAAATAACTATTTAACAAAATGCCCCTGTTTGTAAACTATTTAACGATTTGCCCCTGTTTACCCCTTTTAGTCGACTACACGCCTCATTTAGTCGACTAAAACGCGGGGTCAAATTTTTTTTTTTTCAACATCCTCGCTATTTAGTCGACTAAACCCGGTAGTTTAGTCGACTAAATCACCACAGGGGAATTTTTTTTTTTAATTTTCCCGTGATTTAGTCGACTAAACTATAGGGTTTAGTCGACTAAATCGCGACAGAGGGGTTTTTTAAAAACCCCACTTGCGCATTTAGGAACCCTAATCGACTAAGCTCCCTCCCAAAACCTCTCCCCCTATGTTTTTTTCACCAATTCCTTGATGAATCCGTTGGTGGGTAGTGAAGGAAACTTCATTCTAGTGTCATTTGCATCGATTTCAGTATGTTCTCATCTCCATTGTGTAATCTTTGTAGTTTAACTTTGTTAAGCTTTTGTTTTTGTTTGTAACATGAAACCCTTCTTTTTAGAATTCCCAAATTCTGGTGTGAAGGATGAGTTCAAGTCCAAACACGCATGTTACTGTAATCTACCATAGTGGGAGGTATTTTGTAGGTCCCGATGGTGTTCAATTTGAAGGAAAAACGAAAATGATGAAAATCAAATGGGGCACTACGTACAACGAGCTCAAACAAAGAATTGATCAAAAATTGGGGCTACATGGAAGCCAATGCATTCATCGGTTAATTGCCAGAGTGGAGACTATAGTGGGTAAGTGGAGATGAGAACATACCGAAATCGACGCAAATGACACTAGAATGAAGTTTCCTTCGCTACCCACCAATGAATTCGGCAAGGAATTGGTGAAAAAAAGAGGGGAGAGGTTTGGGGAGAGAGCTTAGTCGATTAGGGTTCCTAAATGCGCGAGTGGGGTTTTTAAAAAACCCCTCTGTCGCGATTTAGTCGACTAAACTACATGGTTTAGTCGACTAAAGAGCAGGGATGTTGAAAAAAAAAATTGACCCCGCGTTTTAGTCGACTAAATGAGGTGTGTAGTCGACTAAAAGGGGTAAACAGGGGCAAATTGTTAAATAGTTTGCAAACAGAGGCATTTTGTTAAATAGTTATTTAATAAGTGGCAAATTGGTAAAAAAAAACCCAGTTTGGACAATCAAGCTTTATAGCAATCTATTCCAGTAATATTAGTCAAACTAATCTATTCTCATATTGATGAGGGAAGTTATGGTGCGAATTAACTCAGGGACGATCACCAATTGCCCTTTGAACCCATTTTTCCAGTCTTCCCTCTCAATGTTTAGTTTATTCAGCAAACAATATCATATCAAAGGAAAAAATGGTCATTTTCATATACAATGAAAGAGGTGGTGGATTGTTGGATAAAAAAAATGTCTTCATTATTATAAGCTTCTCCGGTCTGTTTGGTTTGAAGGGATTGAGGGGAGGATGAAAGGATTTTAGCCCCCTCCCCTCGTTTGGCGGATGATATTTTTTAGGAGGTCCCTTCCCTCAAAAAGTCCCCCCCAAATCGGACGTCGGGGATTTATAAAAATTGGTGTATGATAGGACAAAAATGTCCCTAGTCTTTTGCACAAATACCAAAAATACCCTGAAGCCCTTATTAGTGTAACTCGATGCAGGTCCTCTCCTCACACTGTCACACGAACCCTATTCGGCCTAGCTCATTCCTTGAGACGAGAGAGAAGATCGACGACGATTGAAGGCGGAGACGATATCGACGGAGAGCACGATCGAAGTTGTTAATACCTTCCGGTGAGTATCTCTCGTCCCTGACCCATATTAAAATTGTTCGTAATATAAATCCCCATTGAAACAATCCAGTGATGCACCCAATCTGTTTCTGCAAATCTGTTTTCTCATGAGGTTTTCTTGATAGTAGCATTAGGGTTCTTGGTTATCTTTGATTGATAAAATGTTGATGATAGTCTGATTGATAGAATGTTGATGATAGTCTGATTGATAGAATGTTAATAGAATTTTGCTTCACGGAACAATTATCTTTTAATTAGCTTAGGAGCCATAAGATTCCCCTTTTATCAGGTTTTCATGTCTCTTTGACGCAGCTACCGGGAATATTTGACACCCCATCCACATCCGAAGGAAAGCTGTTACGATTTGTATAATATAAGTTTAGTTATGATTAATTTGGCATTTTCTGTTGATGTAGCTTCTTATTTTTGTTGAAACTGATTTTGCACAATTTGATATGATTATAATGATTATATAAATTGAATTACGCTCATCATGAAGACATACGTATGACTTAAAGTGTTAGTGTAATTAGTGAACTAAACTGAACAGGTGTAAGGCAATATCTATATAAAGGAAGCCTGTGTCTATTCTTATATTCAGATTATGAATGAATGAATAGCAGAGCAATAGTTCTGTGTACCTCCTCTCTCTCGTTCTCTTCTAAAGCCTCTCAATTCTGTTCTGTCCCATATTATCCTGAATCTCTACAACACTTCTATCAACCCAAATAACCTGCTCACATATTTGTTGTATCAGTAGCATGAAGTTAGAGTAGTTAGTTATGCAAAATTGTATTAGTTATGAGTTTGTTATGTTTATGTGGACTTCATTAAGCTGTACTCTAATATATAAATACAAGGTGTGTCCTCAGAAATGCATCAATTTCTGAGAGCCTCATTTTTCATCTCACTCTCTAATTCATTTCTCTAACTTAAAGTAATGTGATTTTCCGATTTTAATGGTTGTTTCTACCATCTTGCCGGCTTGAAATAGAGAATTCTTCCTGGCTGACAAAGTTGGTTTTTTCTCCCATCTTCCACATTCATTTTGATATGAAGAACATTTTTTACCCATTTAAAAAAACCTGTGTATAATTTATCTCTACACTTGATTTGTATAGCTTGATAAATATTGTCTTGATTTTCAATATATACATATATATATATATATATATATATGTTTTAAATGTTAATTTTTATTTTAGGGTATAAAAATGTTATTTATAATTAAACGTTACTATATATTTAATAAAATTTGAAAAAAATCACTTATAATATAAGTAAAGTTGTACGTGTGAAGATAATTTTCCTCCCCTCCCCTCCTGAAAAGAATAAGGTAACATGAAAAACCCCTCTTCCAATATAAGGGTAAAGTTGTCAATGTTAAAAAAAATTCCCTCCCCTCCCCTCTTAAACCAAACAAGGTAACATTAAAATCCCTCTTCTCCCCTTCCTTCTGATTAATCCAAACAAGGTAATATTAAAATCCCTCATATCCCATCCTATCCCATCCCCTCCCCTCCATTAATTTATAATAATCATAAATATAATTCCCCCTTTCAATAATTTTTTCTCGTTCCGTCCCCGGAGCTATTAGTTTGGTTAATATTAGCTAGTTGGTGTTGGTCGAGTCACGTTGATGTGTGCGATATCTATTATATTTTGGATGTCTTTCTTTGCTAAGTTGAAGGTATATTCAACATGCTCCATGATTAGGCATTCTAGGCATTTCGTAGCTTCTCATATGTTGGATGAAGCCATGAACACCTAGATATAAAACAGCAAAGAGCATTAGAGTGGGGCCGGCGAAAAGTTTTTTCCCAAGCAAGGGATTTAGAAGTACAATGAAACGTAGAGAAGAAATAAGCGCTCTATCTCCGTCGAGGGACAATTCCCAGAACAAGCACCTTCTTGGGTCTGGGATGGTTCCTGGGTTTTCTGAAAGTTTTTGAATAGAAGGATCGATGTCGGAACCTAAAAGAAGATTTTTTGGCAAAGAGCTTCCGATTTCACGAACGAACGGAAAGGCTCGGGCCATTGGGAACACCTAGAAAGGGGCAACGAAACTAAGAACCCACCCAAAGAAACCCGAAATGCGGAAAGTCGAAAGCAATAGAAACCCGGAAAGCGCAACGAGCATACTCGGAAAAAACCACATGCAATATTATAAGCCTAAGAGCGAAGTCAAAAGCAAGAAATCATTGGGCAAGCGATAATACCTGGTGAAAAAGAGGAAATGCGCAAGGTTGACAAAAAAGGCAACAGCTTGGATGCAAGTTAAACTCCCGAAGCCAGAGAGTATTCGATAATGTCAAGAAAGATTGACAATTTTCGAAAAGAGAAATATATATAGACGTTTGGAATTTGAATAGACGTTTGGAATTTGAAAGGCCAAGAGTCGCGACGCCGTTAGCTTCCTCTAACGGAATTGAAAACCCTACGTCTCCCTGCGCCAAGCGTCTGACCAACGGAGCGTTTCAGGGGAAACGGCGTGAGCATTAAATGCGCACAAAAACCAAAGGCTGCAATAAGCAGCCAATCCGCAAAAATGACGGTTAAGTACGCAAAGGCACAAGAAAAGAGAGCACATGGATTTGACCCTGTCAGACTTAGCCCGGATTGGAGGGCGGTTTGCTAGAAGATTAATCCGTTCTTGAGGGCGGTTAGTTTTAAATTAGCCCGGATTGTAGGGCGGTTTGCTAGAAGATTAATCCGTTCTTGAGGGCGGTTAGTTTTAACTTAGCCCGGATTGTAGGGCGGTTTGCTAGAAGATTAATCCGTTCTTGAGGGCGGTTAGTTTTAACTTAGCCCGGATTGTAGGGCGGTTTGCTAGAAGATTAATCCGTTCTTGAGCATGGTTAGTTTTCACTCAATCCGTTCTGGAGGCCGGTTAGTTTCAGCTTATTCCAGCTCATCTGAAAGGGCGGTTAGCTTTTAAGAACGAATGGTCGGAATGAACAAGCGCGAAAAAGAAGCTAGCTTAAAACAAGACTTTCCATTAATAAGTGGATGGTTTTACATAACGTTCATACAGGAAAATAGACCAAATTGGCATTCATAAGCAGGATTACAGCAATCTTGAAGTAAAAGCTCGCCGTCATATACAGAAAGGATGAAGAGCCCTCTCCGGCCAAAGGAGCTCTCTGAAATGTATCCGCAGGCATCCTTTTGGAATGTTTGGATACGGTGGACCTATCGACCAGTAGGCAGCTTGTACAACCCCAACCGTGGCACTCCCAGGGGACGATGTTCCCGGGTACCGGCCAATCCACGGAAAGGGCAATGCCTGTACCCAACGGACCTTAGCTGGGACCCAAATGGAAATATTTTGCCAGGCATGTGAAGACTGGCAAATACAGTTGGACTCCCGAAGCCTGTCGGGGGAGGTGGATGAAGACCGGCAAATACGGTTGAAAGTCACCAATGGAAAGGACCATCGGCGGCACCTCAATGAACCTATGTTCCTTCTTCTTGGGCTTCCGCTTCCTCGCCGGGAAAATCTTTAAAGAGAAAAACATAGGTCTATGGCTTGCTTCAAAGGAAATCCCCATTTGTGTAGAATGGATTGCCATCTGCGAGATTCGCATGCCCTTACATGGGCACTGTGGACATTTATTGCCTGAACAGTTTGCATTCTCGTGACATGGAGAATCGTGAGAGCGGCTGACTTTCTCTCTTGCGAGGGGCACAACCGTCGAGAGCAATAAATTCCTGCTGTATGGGGCAGCGCAAGCGCCGGCGGTAATAAATGCTCCCTAATAGGAAGGCGTACGATCAACAGCTAATGTGAGCTTTAACTGTGCGCAAATTTCGAAGGGGATTATGATCATAAAAAGCGAAAATCGTATCCCTATGAAGATAAAGTCAAAATAAATTATGACTACCAGCATCTTTTATGACAACCCATATGGGGGGCGATATGTGGGAGACGCCTAATACAGCCGTTATGGAACCAGGCAGGCATACTGGCCAAGAACGTCAATCTCGGTTGCCGTAAGGTGGTAGTCATAGAATTGACGAAATAAACGGCCGTGGTATTAGAACGAAGGGGAAGTCGGAGAAAGTCGGCAAAGTGGCCAAGGCGAACGGCCGGTTATGACCGAGATCATGATAACGGTGCTGACCCAAAGATCACTTGTCGACACGAACCCCTGGTCGCTATCAAGGTCAAGAAAGTTTTCTAAAGAAGAAAGCCCATCATCCGTGGTAGAAAGCAGAAAGGCACAAGGAGCAGAAGGAGGCTCCTAGAAAAAGGAGGAAAGACCGATCTATAACTCGGAGGAATGATGGCCGGACTAGTCAACACGCTAATCTCGGCACGTCGGAAACCCGCCATACCGAGCTTGGGGGCAACTGTTATGGACCAATATATCGGGCTAGGCAGATTCCAGGTCCAGTGGGGAGTCCATAGTAAAACCCCTTATTTACCCAGATAAATAGGGAACCAGGTAAATGGTCCCCCACTACTCCATCGTGCCTAATATGTGCAGGACCGTACCGTTAGTGGAGCGAGCCCGGAGAACGTGGGACGTGCATAACGGCCCGAAGGATGGGAGCATTTGCATGGGAGTGAAACCCTAGGTAATCCCTATAAATAGGAGATTACCCACCAGGTGCACGCGGGACACTCTATTTCCATTACTTACTATTCAGTCACACTGCACACACACCACCCTCTAGGCGAAACGCCTCCCCTGTGTTGCATTGTGATCCGAGCTTCCTCGAGGATATCTTCCCCATAGATATCATCGAGCTAGTGCCCTCCACTGATACTCAAGCAGTGGAAGACCCTTTGATCCAAGATAAACCATTCCCAGCTCACTAGAGTTGGACATCTGTGTTCTATTACAGAACATTACTGTTATGGACCAATATATCGGGCCAGGCAGATTCCAGGTCCAGTGGGGAGTCCACAGTAAAACCCCTTATTTACCCAGATAAATAGGGAACCAGGTAAATGGTTCCCCACTACTCCATCGTGCCTAATATGTGCAGGACCGTACCGTTAGTGGAGCGGAGCCCGGAGAACGTGGGACGTGCATAACGGCCGAAGGATGGGAGCATTTGCATGGGAGTGAAACCCTAGGTAATCCCTATAAATAGGAGATTACCCACCAGTGCACGCCGGACACTCTATTTCCATTACTTACTATTCGGTCACATTGCACACACACCACCCCCTCTAGGCGAAACGCCTCCCCGTGTTGCATTGTGATCCGAGCTTCCTCGAGGATATCTTCCCCATAGATATCATCGAGCTAGTGCCCTCCACTGATACTCAAGCAGTGGAAGACCCTTTGATCCAAGATAAACCATTCTCAGCTCACTAGAGTTGGACATCTGTGTTCTATTACAGAACATTATGGAATAAAATATTAGGCCCACTCAAGGTGTGGCCCAACAAGAGGCAACCAATATTGCACAGATGTGATGGCAGAACATTTGGGCTTGGAGGCACAAGAGGCCCATCAGTCCAAACCCTAACCCTAAGGTATCCACTATAAATAGATGGTAAACCCTAAAGGTACCACGACTCTAAGCTCTCTCTTTACTATTCGGCCACACTGTGCACACACACCACCCCCTTTTGCTGTGTACAGTGATCGTCTATTCTCAAGGGTATCCCATCTATGGATATCTGAGAGGGAGCTATTTGATCCTATATCAACATACTAGTCCACCTAGGGCTAGACATATGTGTTCTTAGAACAGAACATTGGCGCCGTCCGTGGGGAATCGGTAAATTTCTGATTCCAGCGACCTAAGAAGGTCAATAATTTCAATTCCCAATTGCCATCGAACAATCGTGTGAAAAACAACTATTTATTCAAAGAAGCCTAGTGAAGTTGAAGATTGCTGTAACGATGTTTGCTGCCGGCGAAGTTGAAGAATCCCCGCGGTGGTTCTGCAGAAATTTTTCTAGGGTTTTTCCAGATGGCTTAGGTTGCTCAAGTTTTACCCACAGGGGAAGAGAATGGCATTAAAATGCTTCTGTTCTCCATGAATCGCCTAGAAACCCCTAAGTCAAGCCACTTGATTGCTGCATCTGCAGATTTCAGGTGAGGATAGTTTCCACCGTTGGACGTGGCAAATTTGGCGTTGCAAAGGAGTTTCGGCCTTATGCAGGAGGATCGCGATGGGGATTGTGTTGCTATTAACTTCATCCCGGTTGCAAGTTTTTGGACGTGATGACGGGGTACCCCATGGGTGTGCATGTCCGAGATCTTATTCCGGGATACCCCATGTGTGTATGACCGAGATACCATACCGGGAAGAGCTTGAAAGTGTGAAGCTGAGATTGATAAATTATCACATAGGTATGCACCTATGTGATAAGCCGAGATAGAGAAATGAAAAAAGAGCATTGCACAGTGCTGCCAGCCGGCTTTCCATCTCGGTCAAGACGCATCAAAGCAGATAAAAGCTTTGAATTATTTACATTTTGAGCCACCTCGTCATCAACAAAGTCTGAGATCCAAACCTGTCAGTGGAAACTGAAACCGGTACAAAGATGGAGTCGAGGTCAAGTAACCCGGCAAGGCAATGGAGCCGACTTCCTGTGAATATATCCTATGAATATAACAAAGCCGAGATAATTGAAGCTGGCCAGGTGACGAGGGCGAGATGACTGAATGTTATCCATGGTTATGTCTCTTTGCGCAGACCATGGTTACTGTTATATCTATTCGAGTTGCCGAGATGCCAGACACTTCATTATTATTAAAACTGGGATGCTTCAAATACATTTGCCGGGATTGATTTAAGGTCGGATATTTGAATTAAAATGCTGAGGTGGATTCCTTCATGAAGCCGGCATTAAAGCCTGACCCTGAGATAGATGCAAACGTTAAAAACTCCAGCCGAGATGGAGACTTTACACCGTCTTACAAGGCCGAGATGTAGAAGGAGGGTGAATGCCGAGATACCCATTATTTGAGGTCGTTCTGGTGATAGCCGAGATTACTGTGTTGAATAGCTGAGATAGCTGAGTCGAGATAGTTGAACTATTCCTGTATAATGAAACCGATATTACAGAACGGAGATCATCAATGTCGGCATGCAAACAGAGGCGAGGCAGCTGAAGTCGGTATACAAATAGAGCCGAGATCACTTCTGTGCCTGATCACACTTTTAGCAGATTCGTTTGGAAATTAAGAAGAGTCTAATTCATACTATGAAAGGAGAGGGTGAAAGATCCATATGCTGATGAAGGATAAAATGAATCAAGCATATCGAATACTGTAATTGACTTGGCGAGAACAAGCATCGTCAACCCTCATCAGCAAAATCGTTACAGAGAGGTCTGGATCGCTCAACGAAGAACTCGCCTGAATCTTTCAGTTTTATCGTTCGACGATTCCATGTGAGATGAAGAAGGCAAGATCGAGCACACGATGAGGAGTGTGTTTGGCGAATCCTGGCACGTTGTTATGAGAACCAGATTCTTGGTGTCCACCATGGGCTTATCTCAGCTTATGCTTTAGAGAGCTTGCTTCTCTGTATATTTCATGTATATATTTTAGAGGAATCTTTGAAAAACAGTTCCTATTAGTTCATTCCCTGATGCGACACCGGAATCTCCTCGTAAATATAGGCCTAGACCCGCGGTGGTCTGTTTTCGAAGATGAGGAAGATGCTAAAAAAGAAGTGGAGGTGTTCAACACTCGTGTCTCTGCATGACGTGAGGTTGCACCCAAATTTGCATTATCACATGGCTTAGAACATGAATCTAAAACATCTGTTGAGGGTTCACATGTGGTCAAGGGAAGTAGTGATAGAGAAAGACAAATAACTGTAAATTGGGGTTGCAGAAGGGTGTGTATTTCTGTGAAATCAGCAGTTGTGCTACCCGAACATTCCTTAGTTATGTTTAAGAATAAGCATTCATCAGCTTCATTGCAAGAGCAGAAAGAAATAAAGCCGGGATATCTATGTGGCAACGCAATCTCATTTGTTGGAGAAAGTAAAAACAAAGAAGAAAATTTCTATGTGGCAACGCAAAGGAATATACAAAGACCCCTCACTATATTCAAATCCAGCAGATGTTGGACCGAGATGCTGGGATGCTTCACTATCATCAATGCCGGGATATCTCCTGCTTAATCTACAGTGCCGAGATAGTTGAAGTCGGCATGCAGAGCTTCGGAATGGAGATGGTCGAAGTCGGTTTGCTAATAAAAAAAAAAGCAAAGTTGGAACTGCAATGTCGCTGGGTCCCACGCTTAGTAATTATGGGATTTACGTCGAGGCACAGGAATTCCTAAAGAAGCCCGACCACTCATCTTCATTCTATTCATGCAGAATCATGAACGAAGAAGAGGAGAATTTCTTATATCTGGTGAAAGTAAAGGATGACTGTAGCCTGAAACAATTTACTTCTATTCTTCTAAGGCAGCTTTTTGGTTTCACGGCTCAAGATGTCGCATTTATGTTTAGAAGTAAGAAGCTCGGTGCACGTCGACACACTGATGTCAACTTCTCAATCTAAGCATCTCAGGGCAGGAGTACAGGAAAATCAAAAGTTGACCGGGATGTGGGGCCGAGAAACATGGTTTTTTGTTTTGTTTTTGTTGAGAATGGGCTGAATCTGTCTATCTCGGTTCAGATATAATGAAGAACCCCGGCAGTCCGACATTAATGAAGAAAATCATTATCCATTCCAAACTCTGCAGAGAAACTTGATGACTTCAATGAAGCCACGTGTAGAGTTGAATAAAGACATTGCTGCAAGTGAATTTCTCTCAGGATGTTTTGCAAAAATGAGTAATACAGGCTCGGGGGAGAGCATGAAAGATGTAGAAAAATACTCCAGCTGTAAACTGTTGGTTCAAGCACTATTCAATCTCCAAAATTGCAGCAGATATTGAAGAAAGAGAATTTTTCCTTTGTGGATCCAATTTAAGGCGCTCTGGTGAAATAACGAAGCCCGAGATGCATGTGCAGTGCTGATAAAGCCCAAGATGATTGAGTTTCTAAGAAAGCTTGATCTTGCCTGTCATAAGCATGATTTTCCATTTCCCCGACTGTATGGAAAATGTTAACAAAGCTTGGCAGTTTTTTGAGTTCAATTTCTCTCAAATGTTATAGACAGAATATCTTCAAAGGAGGAAGCATGATTTGGATCTGGTTTTGACAAGAGACATTTTCCTCTTAGTCATATTGACCAAACACGTACCTCAGCTCAGAAGCAGATGCCATTTCAATCCATTGCAGCTGCAAAGCCAATGCAGTTGGAGGAGCATCAATCATCGACTATCTAATTCTTAGATGATATTTAATCAAGAAGCATCGATGCCTGTAGTCCTACATCAAAATTCTTTGAGTGAACTAATTTGAAGAGTACTGGTGTTTGAACATCAATAGCATCAGCTTCATCACTAAGGGGAATGATTTATTTACTCCAGTCAAGAGAGCTCATAGAAGTCATGAACCCATTTCAGTATGTGATTTTACCCATCTCCTTTATGAGTGAGAGGGATTTGGCTCAATAAGTTAACCACATGGTACTGAGCCCGTAGTCCCAGATGAGGACGAAAGAGAAAAGAATCCACCTTATCAATAGTCACACCCTTCATATTTGGAGGGTCAGACATGAAATTTTACAAATGAAAGTCGGATTGGAGGGGTTATTCTAAGTGAAAGAGAAAAGGGCAAGACCTATCTGCATGTTCTCTTTTATGCCATGGGGATGAAACTCCGCATATGGCATGTTTTGACTTAGTGGGCATCATTATCATGGTGGCAAATATGCTTGTGGTTCTCACACCAATTCTCAAGAGTGAGGCACTCTAAGGAAGATCCATCAACTCACGATGCACAAAAAAGATCATTGAGCGAGATTGATGTAGAAAAGCTTGCAGGATCTACAAGTAAGTTGTCTGGCTCTGAATTAGTTGCAGGAAATGCATTGGATTTTTATGCAATCTACCATTTGGTTGGGATATCTTGGCTGAATTATTTAGTTCCCTTGATTTTTGCACCTCTTGCATGGATCTTTTGCATTATTTCCACCTATATTTGCATCTCAAAATTCGGAGCTTCTTTCTTGAGGCCCAAATTATGTTTTTTCCCTTGATATTTCCATGTATTTTGTGGATTTCATCAAGTGGTAAGTCTTTTTAAAATGGAAGAAATTTCTTCTAAAAATCTGGGCAACCACATGCCTTGAGGGATATTATCATATCTGCCAAGTTTTGCGTGTGTTATGTATCAATTGAAAGAAACTCTCAACTTCCTTTTCAAGTCTATATATATGCACAATTATTAAGAGCAAGGCAAAAATTGGTCAAGATTTGGTTCATGGATCGATCTCGATTTGTGCCTAATGATGAAAAAACATCTTTGTTCTTGGCCTTTTATAATTATGTGTTAAGGCAAATGAAAGTCTGCTTCATGTCCTCTCTTCATTCTCTCAATATAATATTCCTACGTGGGTTAATCCTTCCAAAGATTTCTGCCATGATTGGAGGGTCAGTTAGGAGGTTTTTAGTGCTTGTAATGCCGTACAAGTGCGGAGTTTGAGACACAATAGCCTGGGCTCTACATTGCTAACTATGCCAAAAGGGTTAATAAGGCTTTTTCAGAGCAAACACTCTAGCACTAGTGAAATTCCCAAGCAGTATGGAAGTTAAATAGGCTTCAACAGCTAGCCATTTCATTCAATGTACTCACCAGATCGCCTTTTTCCTGAAAAAATTATTCTTTGGATACCAGTCATCAAATAAAAAAAGGCGGACCCGATTAAACTGAATCTAGTTTAAATCAGGGATCCACGTTAATTTTTGCAGCAAAGGAGGAAAGGCGGACCCGATTAAACTGAATCTAGTTTAAATCAGGGATCTGCGTTAATTTTTGCGGCAAAGGAGGAAAGGCGGACCCAATTAAAACTGAATATAGTTTAAATTTGGGATCCGTGTAAACATGTAGGAAATTGAGGTATTTAAACCCTTTTCCAAAAATCATGTCCAAATTACACATGTAGGAAATTGAGGTATTTAAACCCTTTTCCAAAAATCATGTCCAAATTACAAATGTAGGAAATTGAGGTATTTAAACCCTTTTCCAAAAATCATGTACAAATTACACATGTAGGAAATTGAGGTATTTAAACCCTTTTCCAAAAATCATGTCCAAATTACACATGTAGGAAATTGAGGTATTTAAACCCTTTTCCAAAAATCATGTACAAATTACACATGTAGGAAATTGAGGTATTTAAACCCTTTTCCGAAAATCATGTCGAAATTAAACATGTAGGAAATTGAGGTATTTAAACTCTTTTCCAAAAATCATGTTCAAATTAAACATGTAGGAAATTGAGGTATTTAAAAACCCGTTTTCCGAAAATCATGTCGAAATTAAACATGCATGAATCAAAGGTACATAAACCCGTTTCAAATCATGTCAAGTTTAAACTTTAGCCCGAATCGAGGCCCGTTTTGCCAAAAATCATGTTCGAGGGCGGTAAACATGTAGGAATCGAGGATTGGAAAAACCCGTTTCTCAAAATCAATCCGTTCGAAATTATAATTTGCATGAATCCGAGGGCGTTTCATAAAAAATCAATCCGTACATGAATCATGTCAAGTTTAAACTTTAGCCCGGATTGGAGGGCGTTTTGCTCAAAAATCAATCCGTTCTTGAGGGCGGTTAATTTTAACTTAGCCCGGATTGGAGAGCGGTTTGCTCAAAAAATCAATCCGTTCTTGAGGGCGGTTAATTTTAACTTAGCCCGGATTGGAGGGCGTTTTGCTCAAAAAATCAATCCGTTTTTGCGGGCGGTTAATTTTAACTTAGCCCGGATTGGAAGGCGTTTTGCTCAAAAAATCAATCCGTTTTTGCGGGCGGTTAATTTTAACTTAGCCCGGATTGGAGGGCGTTTTGCTCAAAAAAATCAATCCGTTTTTGAGGGCGGTTAATTTTAACTTAGCCCGGATTGGAAGGCGTTTTGCTCAAAAAATCAATCCGTTTTTGCGGGCGGTTAATTTTAACTTAGCCCGGATTGGAGGGCGTTTTGCTCAAAAAAATCATCCGTTCTTGAGGGCGGTTAATTTTAACTTAGCCCGGATTGGAGGGCGTTTCGCTCAAAAATCAATCCGTTCTTGAGGGCGGTTAATTTTAACTTAGCCCGGATTGGAGGGCGTTTTGCTCAAAAAAATAATAATAATAAATAAATCCATTCTTGAGGGCGGTTAATTTTAACTTAGCTCGGATTGGAGGGCGATTCATTTTAATGCAACCCGGATTGGGAGGCATGTTCAGAAATGCATATGCATGCATGAATCCGAGGTACACAAACCCGTTTTCATGAATCATGTTACAACGGCAATGCCGCCAAGTTTATCTCAAACTCCTGTAAAGGAAAAGAAGGCGAACCCGATTTAAACTAAATCTAGTTAAAATCTGGGATTCGTGTGGATTCCATCCCTACGAAAGGGATGAAGGCGGGGACCCGGTTTAAACTGAATATAGTTTAAATTAGGGATCCGTGCAAAGTTTTGAAGCCGGACCCGGTTTAAACTGAATCTAGTTTAAATTAGGGATCCATGCAAATTTTTGAAGCCGGACTACAGTTAAAATCCGAGCTTCTGTGTAAAGTTAAAACCCGAGTTCCGTGTGGAGAGCCAGGTTAAACTATCAATACATCTCGGCAGCCCAGAGACCTGAACCACCGGGCTGGGGGGCAACATGGGTTGTTAGTGGAAAAGCATGATTTTGGGTAGCCAGAATTAAGGCAAACCAGAGCACAACAGTAAGTATTTTCTATTGAATGTGATTTGCTTACATTTTATTAAATGCAGATATATAAACCAGAGAATTATCTCGGGAAAAATTGCTACGAAAGCAAGCAAGGGATCTTATTTCTTCTAGCACAACCCTGATAAGCTAGATACATCTCGGCCAAGTCCGCATTCCATATCAAGCAAATAATACATCCCGGCAGCTCAGAGACCTGAACTACCGGGCTGGGGGGCAACTGTTATGGAATAAAATATTAGGCCCACTCAAGGTGTGGCCCAACAAGAGGCAACCAATATTGCACGGATGTGATGGCGTAACATTTGGGCTTGGAGGCACAAGAGGCCCATCACCCAAACCCTAACCCTAAGGTATCCACTATAAATAGATGGTAAACCCTAAAGGTACACAGACTCTAAGCTCTCTCTCTTTACTATTCGGCCACACTGTGCACACACACCACCCCCCTTTTGCTGTGTACAGTGATCGTCTATTCTCAAGGGTATCTCATCTATGGATATCTGAGAGGGAGCTATTTGATCCTATATCAACATACTAGTCCACGTAGGGCTAGACATATGTGTTCTTAGAACAGAATACCTCTCCTCCCCTTCCTTCTGATTAATCCAAACAAGGTAATATTAAAATCCCTCATATCCCATCCTATCCCATCCCCTCCCCTCCATTAATTTATAATAATCATAAATATAATTCCCCCTTTCAATAATTTTTTCTGGTTCCGTCCCTGGAGCTATTAGTTTGGTTAATATTAGCTAGTGGGTGTTGGTCGAGTCACAGTGATGTGTGCGATATCTATTATATTTTGGATGTCTTTCTTTGCTAAGTTGAAGGTATATTCAACATGCTCCATGATTAGGCATTCTAGGCATTTCGTAGCTTCTCATATGTTGGATTTTAAGGTTCTTTATGTGGCATGCATATCCAACAAATTTCAAAATTATATAGTTTCACGTTTTGTTTCAATTGTTCTGCCAGAGATGGAAGATTCTTCCTCACAATCCTTTTTCAAGAAGCACTGGGAAGGCTTTACAGGATTCTGGTCAGAAAGGTTCTCATTTCTTGACAACTATACCAGGTTCAAGAACCTCCCCTCATGGTCCAGCTCTGATGTCGAGGACTTCATTGCTTCTGACCCTGTTCATGGACCTGTAGTAAGAATTCTATCACCTAATTTCATCTATTTATGTGGTTCTCTATCTACGACTGATGTAATTTTGTTTTGGGTGTTTGATTGGCTTTTTGGCATCCCTGTTTATTAATATGTTCTCTCCATCATCTCCTGCTATTGTTACATTGCCCTTCTGCTTGTTCCTGGGATATTCATCTGTCCTTTTCCTACTATTGGAATTTCATATATCCTTTTTCATTATCCAGTTAGGGAACAAAATTTCTATGCTTTACTGAGGAAGGAGATTGTTACAAAGGATGATAATAAGAGATCTCTGAAATGAATGTAAAAAACAAAGAGAAACAAGAAAAAGGGAAGAAAAGTCTTTTTTGAAAAAATAAAGTGTGGGAATATTATCATTTATTATGGATTATTTAGATGAATCATTATCTTATTATTAAGTTTGATATTTATTACTCCCTCCGATCCTAATTATAAGACATAGTTGACTTTTTCGAAAAGATTAAGGAAGCTAATTAAATTAGCTTAGAGTTTTTTTATTTTTATTTTTTTCTTCAAACTAAATAGTTTGACCAATAAACTAATATATTATCTAAGAAAACATAACATATGAAATATTAAGTAACTTATTTATCTTTCTTAATCTCTCCAAAAAAAGTCAACTAGGTCTTATAATTAGGATCGGAGGTAGTATATCTTAATTATTTTGATTTGATTAGATTAAATTAGATTCTAAGGTTAGTTCTAGGTTTGTCTATATAAAAGCCCATATGTACCCTCTTTTATTAAGAGATTAAGAGATTCAGAAAATATTTCTCTTTCAAATTGTCCACATAAAGAAATAAAATAAAATGCAGCAAAGCAGTCCATGCTCTTTCCATATTTGAGGTGGCAACCTCTTAAAATTACCATGACCAGCACTGCAGCACACCACACTGCGGACTTGAATGCTTTTCTTTACTACTGAGGCCACAACTCCAAAGACGAAGGAAGATCTTTAAAAGTTCAAGCCTTTCTCTCCAACCTAGTAGATCCTAACACTACCAACACTGAAGAGTGGTACTGTGATTTAGCTTATTTTTTCATTCCAAACACTTTTGACCATATAAACACTAAACCTTCCCAGGATTGAGGACACACCCAAAGTTTTCAGAATCTCCCAACAATTCACTACACTGAAAAGGTGCTGGCCATAGAGAAAAGGTTTTCTCTTTGAAATATCAAATCATTTTGGTTAAGAAAAATTCTCCTAACATATATGATTTACTTACTTTTGTTTCCAGTTCCCATGAAGCTAGATAACATTATAATAAGGTAGGTAATAGTGTAATATTGGTATTTGTTATAGTATTGTGAATTTGTAGAAATCATTTGTATCTCCTTGTATCTAGAGACTTTTCAGAATATAAAGCCTGCTAATTTTTTTTTTGGTTAAGTTCAGATTTTTTACTTGGACTTCCAACTTTTGGGAACACTGGTTCACATTATGCATCTTAATTTGTGTTAGCTCTTCCATTCACTTGTGGGTGAAGATAAATTATCAAAGATAAGCTTTTCCTTCTAGAAGCTTTTATTTATATTGGTTATAAACCAACAATTTAATCAGTTGATAAATTAATTATTTTAAGATAGACGTTGAGTAATGACCATAAGCCAAATGCAATAGTTAGAAATTTCAAAACTTTCTCTTAATTCAAGTTACTTACAACTAAGGCTAAAGGTTCATCGCCAATGAGGAGTGACACAGTTGGCTAAGGCGTTGGCCTTCACCCCATAAGGGAGGAGGTTCGATACCCACTGGTCGATGTGAGGGCTTTGTTGGTGGACGATCTGTAAGTACCACTGTAAGTGCTCTTTGACCCTGGAGGCATGCCCTAGCCCTAGTAGGGTACCGGTGTCTACCCCCACCTAAACTTTTTTGTAGCCAAAAAAAAAGGCTAAAGGTTCATCTTATTGTGATGTGTAGCATTTTGTTTGTAAGGAACCTCATCATTTTCAATGTTCAGTATATATTAGTCTGAGAAATTTAGTTCCTGACTTGTTAAGTATTTAAAGTCACTAATGCATAGCCGATGTGTGGAATGATTTGCTAGTAAAGATATTATTGTTTTAACAGTGTTTGATTGACAGATTACTTAGTTATTCTTAGAATGGACTTAGTTGTTCCTAGAATGGTTGTTTTCATGTCAACACTCTTTGGACATGGTTGGGTAAAGCTTTCAACTAACGCTTAAAAATGGATGAAACAAATGCAATTAGTCACCTTTTGGTTTTTAAATAGTATCATTTTAATATGCAGCTATAGAAGATAATTGTTAATGATATTGTTGTATGCGATACTTGTTGCATATTTCTCTGAATAAAGACAATTGCCTGCTGGAAAATTTGTTTATTATCTATTTGAGCAGAAAATTGAGTTCAAAGTTGTTTTTTCTTTGCTATTATTTTAGCTGAAAACTACAAGAGAAGCAGTGAACTATGGTCTCACAGGAAGTATCATTGGAGCAGTATCTACTGCAGGACTTGCTTACAAGTATTCCAAGAGTTTGCATGGTAATGTACCACTTTTCTACTGCTGACACTTTTGGCAACGTTTAACATTTTAGATGATGGCAAATTTTTTTTTTTGGGGGGAAAATTACATTTGAGGACCCATGCCTTTTTTGGTATAATTTTGGACAGCTGATAGGTAAGTGTAGGAGAATGTAGGGAAAGAAGAGGAAGAGAACAGACAAAGAGATGAGAGACAGAAGAAAGAACAGAGAAAGACTTCAGTACTTCTTATTCATCAAATGATTAACAAAACCATACAGTAGCCTTGGACTTCCTTTATATAGGATCAGATCAGACCTCAGGCAACACTAACGGTAACTAACTCTTCTCTAAGTGCGGCCTCATGGACTTAATCATGTGCTGTATTTTATCCCTAATTATTAACCCTAATTACCTAATAACTAACATTTATAGTTTACATCCCCTCTTAAGAACCCTTGACCTCAAGGGTCAACAACCACAAAAATAGGAAACTGTTGTTGAAAATGATAGAGCAGAATTCACGAAGCTTCCTCCTCCAGCAATTGCTTCCACTTCACAAGAACTTCAATAACAATATGACCCTTCCTTCTACCAGCTTGCTTCTGCAATATTTGTTCTGGTTCTTTAAAAGTGGGAGGGTCCGGCCAATTAATGGGTGGGTGCCGAGGCCTCACAAATGGGTTAGGACATAACTTTTGCAAAGAGATATGGAAAGTATTGTGGATCCGAGTTTCAGCAGGCAAGTCCATTTTGTAGGCAACAGGCCCTACACATTGCTTAACTCTATAAGGACCAAAAAACCAAATACACATTGGGTTTGACCAACAAAGTTGATTTGTTGTCGGCATTCTAAGATCTGCTTGAAAAGGATGGGTTCTTGGAATTCTTCCATCAAAACAGACAACCAAGCACTTCGCCATTGATACGTCGTGGCAACGCCTTAAACTTAGTTTCTTCTTGGATGTTATATTCGTAAATCTTTGCGACGCTTCTAGCCTACAACAATGATTGAGGTTTTTGGAGACGAACTATGAAACCCTTCAATATATGCTTGAATGGCGTGAACCTCTCGTAAGCGTAATTTGTAGCAGAGTGTTGAACTCGTCATTGTAGTCGTCTAGCAAGCTTGTTTGGTAAAGGCGCTTGAAATAGCCCATCAGTGATTCATACGGAGAGCCAAAACAAACCCAAAGTGCATGCTTGTATTCCATCCAAGAAATCACTTGACTCTGCTCTTCTTCCATAAAAGCTTGATGCCAAACATAGCCTTTTTAATCAAGATTGACACTGGTGAGTCATACCTTCCAATTTTCCAATATCCCAACGAGTTCAAAGTACCGCTCGCAATTGTAAATCCATCCCCTAATATTAGTACATTGGAATCTAGGGAATTCCATTTTGGTTAATTGTGTTGGAGGAGTATAGCCCCCTTCCCTTGTCTTGGGTCGATGGTACCCCATGTGAGTGTTGTTACGAGGGATGGCATTTTCTTGCGTTTTAGCCCCCTGTAGTGTGAGTCTTGATTGGTCGCTAAGGACGCCAAGCGATCGGAGAGAGCCTGGACAGCCGCCGGCAACCTGGAAAGATGTTGCAGTGTCTCTTTGATAGTCTGGAAACGAGCTTAGGCAGGATCGGAAATGGTGGTGACAGAATTCTGGGATTGTGATACAACCATTCAAGAACAATGAAAAACAGAGAAGAGGCCGATGACCACAATGCTCTAATACCACTGATAGGTAAGTGCAGAAGAATTTAGGGAAAGAAGAGGAAGAAAGAGGGAGAGAAGAGACAGAGAGACGAGAGGCAGAAGAAAGAACAGAGAAAGACTTCAATATGTCTTATTCATCAAATGATTAACAACAACCATACAATAGCCTAGGATCAGACCTTATGCAACTCTAATGGCTAGTAACTAACTCTTCTCTAAGTGTGGCCTCATGGACTTAATCGTTTCCCGTATCTTATCCCTAATTACTTAATTACCAACATTTACAGTTTGCATATCAAGAGCCATAAAAAATAAAATTCTTCTTAAGGACTGTAGAATTAAGTTATTATTTATGCTTGTTGAAGTTACTATTTTATACTTCCGATGCTCAATGACCATGGAAATCATGTTGTCAAAAGTTACACTTTGTTGTTCTATATGTTATAAGAATGTTACTAATTTGCTGCTACCTTTGCATGAAAACACACCTGTAACACATGGAAGATCAGAAATTTTAGGAAACATGAGTCATAACTTTAGTAAGCAACAATAGTAACTTATTTCATTGATCCTTGAGGAGAATTGATTTTTTAAGTCTAACTGTCATTACAAGTTTAGGATTTTTAAATGTCATATGCCCTGTTTCATATCCTCTTCTGATAGTGAATAGCGATTTTGTATAGCTGTGCGGAACCTTTAATTTTATATTGATGGTAGTTAAAGTCATGAAAATTAAAATTTCTCTCAAAGTCCGTGGAGATAAGGTACCCTTGGTACTCCCTCTGGTCCTTATTATAAGGCACCAACTAACTTTTCTCACAAACCAATAAAAGTAGTTGAAGTCAATAAAGTTGTCATAGAATCTAAGTAATTTTCAATACTACATTACTACCACTACTAATTGCACTAAACTCTAATATCATATTAATTATTACTCTCACCCACTATCTTTATTAATTAGGGGCAGACATGGAAAAAATAATCAATGCTCATTGAGAACAAGCAAGTGTTTTATAAAAAGGACCAAATAAACTTGCTAGTTGGTGCCTTATAAAAAGAATCAAATAAACTTGCTAGTTGGTGCCTTATAATAAGGACCAGAGGGAGTAGTTTTTTAAATTACCATTCGAGTTCCTAAATTTATAATTTGATCTTCAAGATGTTATCAATGGTATTTTTATCCAAAAGTTGTGAATACATCCATCTCCTATTGTTAAAATCACATTGTGACTCTTTTTTGGTGAACTCACATTGTGACCTTAGGGAGTATAAGTGGTTTCTTATTTTTGTGGTCCTTGACAGATCCTTGTTATGTTAAGAAAATTAAGTTGTAATTTAAGGGAGCATGGGTGATAACTTTAAGAAGAACTAGTTATAATACTGCATTCCGGTCCTTAATATAAGACATACTTATTAGATTAAGGAAGTTAGTTGAGTTAGTTAATACAATATGTATTTTCTAAAATGCCTTAGTCATCTTCCTCAATTCCCTCATTCCCTCTCCTTGATTATTGTTGATGGAGCATCAATAGAATTAAATTAGGAACAGATTGCCAAATATGAAAACTTTTCCTTATATTAGGATCAAGATTAACTATCCAAATATGTTTTATATTAAAGACCGTATTTTTATGGTCCTTGATTATAATTTATAAATTTCCCCCTTTCTTTAAACTACTCATTTTGGGAGTTGAAGATTTGAAATCTAAATTAATCACTATCTGTGTGGGTGGGGCTGCTTCTCTGCAGACAGTTTTTCGCCTCCCCAAAACACACTATGATTTGCGATGAAAGAAGAAGAAACTTTGTGAACAGGTTTCAATCATTTGGATGTAATACTTGCTGTTGCTGACACTTTCACCGTTCTTTCTTCTATCGTTCCCAACACAGGTGCAGGTCTGTCTTTTGTTGCTGGGGGTGTGTTTGGATGGACATTTGGCCATGAAATTGCAAATCACGCCCTTCAACTTTACAGATTGGATACAGCCTCCGCACAAATTAAGTTTATGGAATGGTGGGAAAGGAAATCTCAAGGACGATCTTTTTAAGTCCTCTCCTATTGTGCGCGTTTACAACTTTCTCCAGTATTTGCTTGTTTGACGGTTCAGTGAATAAATAGTCCCTTGTCTTGAATCTTGATGTATGATGTTCTACTTTTAGGTTAATTCCAGGCATTATGGCCCTGTGAATGCGCAATATTCTGGGTTATTCACTGCAATTTTTTTCTTCACTTTATAAATCTTGCTTTCATTTAATTGTTTACGTGTGTTTTATTTTTTGGCTTGCTTGCTTGCTTTTTGATTTTCTTAATTGGTTTCTTAACAGGGCTGCAGATTACAAGGGCAATGTGAAATTGCTCTAGTGCATAGACGCCATATGGGTCCTCTGTGATCCATGTGGGGTAAACACATTTAGATGGTTTTTTTAAAAAAATCACTACCAAAAAAAAAAAATCTCAGATTACCCACGGAATTATCGACAGAAAAAATTCCGTTGGAAATTACCCACGGAATTTTTTTGGTAATTTCCGTGGGTACTAATTACCTATAGAATTCCGTTAGTCTTACCGACGGGCAAAGGTTTTTTTTTTTTTTTTTTTTTTTTTTTTTGCGACGAACAGAAATTACCGATGGAAATTATCCACTGAATTCTGTAGGTAATTTCTAACGGAATTTTTTCCATTGCTAATTTTGTGGGTAATCCGAGTTTTTTTTTTTTTTTTAAAAAAAAAGTGAATAATGATTTTTTTAAGAAAAATATGAATTGTTTACATTTGATTATGTAAATCAAACTTACAGAGAGCTTTATTATGTACGGGCTATAAATAATGAGACGCATTTTGAGTGGGTGTTCCTTAGTCCAGATATCTTATTCCGAGTTAGCGTACTTTTATTTGTATATGTATATATATTTTAGAAAGATGAATACCATATTTGAATGTGTATGTGCACTTATAATCGAAATCCAAATGTTTTCGAGTTATATAAATAAAGGTGAATTTTATCCTCAAACAAAAAAGGTGAACATCTTATCTAACTATTAGCATAAGGAAGAGGGATTTGGGTTCTCAAAATGTTGCTTGATTTGGATTTGATTATGTTGTTAGTGAGACTAATTTAAGGGATAATTAATCTCAAGTATTTATAATTTCAACTGATTTTTTAATGGGAAAATTACATTTAAATACCATTTGAATTTTCAAAACCCCCAAATGTGTGTTAAATTTGTTTAAGGACTTAAAAGTACTAAGAACCATGTTGAATTTTCAAATTCGGATGAATTTACCCTTTTGCCCTTAGTTTTTAAATAAATTAAAAAAGAAAAATGACCCTCACCGGGAGGGTCATCAAGTCCGTCACCGGCCAGGCTCCGGCCACCAGTGGCCTGAGATCCGGTATTTTTTTGGGGGGGGTTGAATCTTTTTTTTTTAAAAAAAAGATTCAATGAAAGTGGGGGTTCGAACTAGAGCCGGAAATCGGAACTGCCGGGCCCATTTTAAACTCCTTGTAGGACTCAAGCTTGAAAATTAGGTCGAAATTTGAAATTGGCCTGTAGGCCGGCGCTTAGGCCCCATTCGTAGCATTTTATTATTTTTATGCTAGACTTGTGTTTTAATTTAGATTATGCATTTTCAGGCCAAAAGTAAAAACTAAATTAAACATTTACCATGCTTTTCTTTTTTTCTTTTTTTTTTCCCCAACTCCATTACTCTTTCTTCTTTCTAACCTAAAGCTGGTATCGCCGACCTCAGACTTCACCCTCACCGCCTCACGTCGCCGACTTCGTTGCTCTCTCGCCTCTCTCGACGGAAATCTAAAGCTCGCCGTTGCTTTCTCACTCACTCGCTCAATTCCGATTTCCCCAAATCTCTCGCTTGGGCCATTCTCATCGACCACAATTTGCTGCCTCCGTTGCGTTCAACCCTTAGGGAAATTTCGACATCTCTGCGTTTGAAGAAGGTGGTAACCGCTTAACTTTTTTCTCTATCACTTTTTGTCTCTTCAACTATTTCTACCCTAATTGTTGTTGCATTGTGTATCTTTCAATTGGGATTTTCTTGAATACTTATTTATCGCTCGGAGCCGTGCTCGCAATTTGTCTATCTATGCACCGATATGAAAATAGAATTATTTTGGTTTTGATTGAAGTTTTTCCATTAGAACTTGGTTTCTGAAATAGACTTAGGGAGTAGAATCAGAGAGTGCAGGAAACTTGATGATACCATTTAGGGCCTGAAATGAAATTTCTGGTCTTAGAGCTATGTATGAAATGTTGAATTGAGAATCATAATGTGCACCACATGATACGATTTGTTGAAGTTCCATAAGTTTGAGAGGTTTCAATACTAAACCGAAGTGTAGTGAGAAGAATCCTGCTGGGCACTACAAGTTTAGATGAGGCATATGAAGAGCGCATGCACACACATGCAAATCATTATCTATAAGTTTATCTGATATTTGTGGTTTAATTTAATTTCAATCTTTGAATTGATTCCTCGTGATCAATCAAATTTGAACCCCATCTGAGTTACCGATGATAAGTATATAGCAATTGTTTATGTTCGACTTGCATATTTAGAAAGCTATTTAATTAGTATTTATTACCTTGTTCTTTCTGCATATATCTTTTCCCGTCTTATCCTTACTGAATCTTCTCTATTCTCTTCGCCATGGAAATTTGACCTCAACTTTGATATATATGTATATATATATATATATATAAACAGTATGATATGTTACAAACAAATATAAGTCGTTCAAAGATTCATACATAAATTTGTTTGCAACTTTTGCTTTTCTTTTTCTTTCTGGGTCGCAAGCATTCAATAATGGAAAATCACATCAGATTCTGTTTGTGGTTTCTTTTTGCTGTATCGCTGATTCTGCATTTCAGATTCTGGTTTTTGTCCCTAATGTCAGTAAACCGAGTATGATTTTTGATGCAGCCTAATGTCTTCGTCACAAAAATTACAAGAAAAAACTCAAGAGACTAATGAATAATTAGCTATGCCGGCTAAACATACATCATCTTCTCTTCAAGAGACCGATGAATCAAAGCCTAAGAAGGCAAGAAATTTGACTTATGATGTCTGGAGGTATTTTACTAGAGTTGAAATTGAAGGGGTACCTAGGGCACAATGTAATGGTTGTCAAAAGACATTTGCAAGGGGTGGGGATAAAGGTACCTCACATCTAAGTCGTCATATGAATAATTGTGGGCCGGTAGGTAAATTGCAGGATATTGGGGTGATGATGTTGGATAGAGAAGGCAAAATGAGGTCTAGGAAAATTGACCATGAGTGTATTAGGGACCTTTTCACTTTATGCATAATTGAACATGATCTTCCATATTCCTTTGTTGAATATAAATGGGTCAAAGAACTACTAAGGACACTGAATCCTGATGTGAGGCTCGTCACTAGAAAAACAATGCCGGCTTATGTGCAGAAATTCTACCGCCAACAAAGGGATATTTTGAAACACAAATTGAAGAACAGTATTGGTAGAATATGTTTGATGTACTGATTGTTGGACTTCGTGACTTCCGAAGGATATATATGTTTGACGGCTCATTTTGTTGACGAAAAGTGGACACTAAATAGTAAAATACTTGCCTTTTGTAGGATGGAGCCTCCTCATTCTCGGATCTCAAATGTCTAAGAAAGTGTATGATTGCTTGAAAGAATGGGAGATTGATCATAAAATATTCTCTATTACTTTAGACAATGCATCTGCAAATGATAATTTGCAAGGCTTATTGAAAGATAGGCTACTCTTGCAAAACAACTTTAGCTTGGTTTGTAATGGGGAATTTTTTCATGTGAGGTATTGTGCACACATCCTCAATTTGATAGTTCAAGAGGGCTTAAGAGTAACAAGTTCTGCTTTGAATAAGATGAGAGAGAGTATTAGATATGTGAAGGCCTTTGAGGCAAGGATGAATCTTCTCAAGCAATGTGTTCAACAAGTTGGTGGCATTGACACTTCAATGGGCTTGCGATTAGACGTCGTCTCAAGCAATTTGGAATAGTAATTTTAACCCCAAACCCTGTAGGGCCGGCCCTATCAGGCCCTGGCCCTGTAGGGCCAAGCCCTGGGCCCGTAGGGGCCAAGCCCCCGTAGGGTCAAGCCCTGTCGGGTCAAGCCCTGTCGGGCCGGGCCGGCCTTGATTCCCAGCTCTAGTTCGAACCCACCCCACCTTCATCAGGGCCAAGTGGCCCAACCTCTGGGCCACTTGGTTTCTTTAATATATATATATATATGCATTATCAAATATATATATTTTTAAACATTTTTTCCATCAACAAACACTCTTGTAAATCACATTACTGAACTTGTAAATGCCATTAACGAATTGGTAATTCTCATTATAAGATTTGTTATAATTGACCCTTATTTGTTGTTTCATGAGAGATACTTGTGAAAAACCTGACGAAAGCATTGGTAATTACCATTACTAAACTTGTAAATACCATTAACGAATTGGTAATTCTTATTACAAGATTTGTTATAATTAACCCATGTTTGTTGTTTTATGAGAGACACTTGTGAAAAACCTGACGAAAGCACTGGTAATTACCATTACAGAACTTGTAAATACCATTAACGAATTGGTAATTCTTATTACAAGATTTGTCATAATTGACCCTTGTTTGTTGTTTCATGAAAGACATTTGTGAAAAACCTGACGAAAGCACTGGTAATTACCATTACGGAACTTGTAAATACCATTAACGAATAAGTAATTCCTATTACAAGATTTGTTATAAATCATTTACATTTTATTAATATCATATACTTCATTGACAATAACATTCCTAATTTACAAACACACATTGTTCAGTCTTGTGAATCTTATATATATGTGTGTATAAATATATATTATAATATATATTTAGATATTATATAATACACACACATAGTCTTCCGTGGCGAAATTGGTCTTTATCCTTTAATAAAAAGTAAATGATTTATAACAAATCTTGTAATGAGAATTACGAATTCATTAATGATATTTACAAGTTTAGTAATGGTAATTATCATTGCTTTCGTCAGGTTTTTCACAAGTGTCTCTCATGAAACAACAAATAAGGGTCAATTATAACAAATCTTGTAATGAGAATTACCAATTCGTTAATGGTATTTACAAATTTAGTAATGAGATTTACAAGAATGTTTGTTGATGGAAAAAAATATTAAGAAGAATATATATATATATATTTGTTGATGCATATATATATATATAAGGAACCAAGTGGCCCAGTGGTTGGGCCACTTGGTTCGGACCCCACCTTCCTCACTTTCATTGAATCTTTTTTTTTTAAAAAAAAAAATATTCAACCCCCTCCTCCAAAAAGGAAAAAAAAAAACCATCGCCGAATATCAGGCTGCTGGTAGTTGGAGCCCAGGCGCTGATGGTTGCAGGCTGTCCAGAGGTAGGTCCTCCGGCGGCCAGCCGTGGTGGCCCTCCGGTGAGGGTCATTTTTTTTTTTTACTTTTTTTAATTTACTTAAAAACTAAGGGTAAAAGGATAAATTCACCCGAATTTGAAAATCCTAATTTGGTCATTGGTACCTTTATGTCCTTTAACAAATTTAACAGACATTTGGGGTTTTGCAAATTCAAATGGTATTTAAATGTAATTTTTCCTTTTTTAATTAGGTCCTTATATTTTTTTTATTAAATCTTTATTGTTTTATCTATTTTTAACGTGGTCTCTTAGGTGCAAGCAATTAATAACAGACGAAATGAAAAAAAAAATATTGGGAGAACACAAGTTCGAACCCCGGAAACACACTATGAGCCCGTTTGGATGAGCTTTTTCGATAAAAAAACACTTTTTTAATGCAAAAAAACAATGTTTTTTAAATTAATTTATGTGTTTAGATGATACTTTTTAAAAAAAAGCAAAAGTCACAACAACAAAAAGCCAGAATGCTGCTTTTTTTAAAAGCTTCAACTTGAAGCTTTAAAAAAAAAACACTACAAAAAAACACTTTTTTAAAAGCCCATCCAAATGGGCCCTATGTTTTAAATCTTGAAAGGAGTTATACTGTGACTAAATGGAAAAAAACCATCTTTTACAGCTTTTTCAATAATAAATTTCTTACTGTTTTAATTAAATTTGAAAGTGACTCCGGATTGACTCACCAGTTGTGCCATTGTGGGATTATAAACAAGACAAATATCACATGTGTTGCATGTGAAGACAGAATATCACCTAGAGGGGGGGTGAATAGGTGATTCCAAAAATTCTTTTTCTTAATTTTCACGGAGACACAAGAATAAAGGATAGAGATAAGGAAGAGAATTGAACAAGAGAGGATTTATACTGGTTCGGTCTCAATCCACTGACCTACGTCCAGTCCCCAGAACTCCTGGGTTTTCACTATCTTTCAAATGTAATTACAGACTCTGTAAACGAAGGATGATCCCCTTACTTTCGGACTCCACTCCCCCTTACAAGTTGTAATTAATACACCCTCTCTTAAGGTTCCTTAACCTTAAGTGCAACTCACTGAAAGAAATAAATAAGTGTTTGGAAACTCATCACGAGTAGATAAAATGAACACTGAAGAACACTCAGAAATTAATGAAGTAGTTGAAATAGCGAATGAATCTAAAATCAAATTAATTGCACAACGTTTCGGTAGGTCGTCTGAATTTAATGCTTCGGCTATTTATAGACAGCCAATTAATGACCGTTGGTGGAGTTCTTCAAGTAGCCGTTGAGACATATGAATGTGGCCGTTTAGACAGAATAAATTCTCGTCGTAGGTTGTTCGTCTGTCTTTCAATTTGATTCATCAGAGTTGACATTCTCTTTCATTCTTTTTGCATAGCCGTTGTGAGATAGCATTTAATGTGCAATGAGAATGTCGAAGACGCTTTTCTTCGGTCAGAACAATTTAGCTCTGGTTTAGGTAGCTTCATTTAATGCTTCTGTCATAGCACAATGCTTTTTCCTAATCAGCTGGTAATTTGTGTCTAATAAATATGAAACTCATCAACACTGGTTAAAAGCATTTGGTAACTCAATAAGTAATAATCAGATGTGATAATCTAAGAGTAAGGATTTTAAGAGTTACACAGACGGAGTTTCAAGAACAGAGTCGTCTTTGCTTGAGCAACATTTCAGGCTTGCTCGGGCAAGCTTCTTTTGATGTGGAGAAAGAGGTCTTCTTCACACTGATGCTCGAGCAAGGATTTTTCCTTGCTTGGGCATAGTCCTCGGGCAAGATGATTATTGTGCTTGGGCAAGCTCTTTGATGTTCAGCAAAAATACTTCCTTTCGATGTTGCTCGAGCAGTCTTAAAATGTTTCTCGGGCAATCTCCAGGCAGAAGCGACATAAGGAAGAAGACACATACTTGCTCGGGCAAGTCAGGAAGCGTGCTCGGGCAATCTTCACACAAAGGCAATTTTAAGAAGCGAATATAAGTCTGCTCGGGCAGACATTTTTCTTTGCCTGGGCATAATGCTCGCAAGCGCTTTTTCATGTTCGGGCAAGGTACTTTGAGTGGGAGCAGGCTTCTTGCTTGGGCAAGTTTTTCAGTTTGCTCGGGCAAGCATTCTTCTCTGCTTGGGCAAGACTTCCTTGTTGGAGGATTTTTGCTTTCGTCTCGATCTTGCTCGGGCAAGATTGTGACTTTGCTCGGGCAAGGTTATGCTTTCCAATGCTTTCAGGTATTGCTTGAGCAAGCTTTATTTTGCCAGACACGACGTTGCTCGGGCAAGACTCTGACCTTGCTCGGGCAAGGTCATGCTTTCTGATGCTTTCAGGTGTTGCTTGGGCAAGCTCACGTGAGTCTTTATTTTTCCTTCAGAGGGCCTGACGTTGCTCGGGCAAGACTATGATCTTGCTCGGGCAAGGTCATACTTTCAGATGCTTTTGAAGGTTGCTTCGGGCATGATTATTTCACTTTGCTTCTTCCTTCTCTGAAGTCCGATGTTGCTCGGGCAATGTTCTATCTGTGCTCGGGCATGATTACTAAAAATCTAATTATGCTTAATTCAATCCACTTGGAATTGTGATCATCAAAATATAGGAATTAACAGCATGGAGAGGTAAAACTTATATAATTGTTGTTAGAAGAAGTTTAGTTAAACAACTCAAATTACACATAGTATACGTCATAATCTTTCAAAAAGTTAGAACCACCCATAACTAAAAAACTATATCATTTAAGTTATAAGACGAAAAAAACATAAATAAATTAATCTTGAACTTTTATAATCTTTTCAATACATATAATGTCATAAGTGGAATATATGGAAAAAATTAAAATTGAATTTCAAATTCAAAAAACGTTATTAAGCAGGTATAAAAATATATGTTAAAAGCAAAGGGCACAGTATAAATAAAAACTTATTTGAATTAATTTAATATTTCAATAGTAACAACGTACTACCTCCGATCGTAATTATAGGAACGCTTTTGTGTTAGTTCTCTATATGTGTTTTAATGATGATTAACCTTTGGAAACAATGTACGTACAAAGATCTAGGCAAAAATGATTTCAACTCAGTCAAAAATTGGTTTATTAGTAAAATGCATTTGCTGTCAGATTGGCTCGAGCCAATGGTTTTCGCCTCAAGTCAATCCCTTTCAATCTATCGCCATTTTGCCATGTTGACTCGAGCCTCTGAGAAGTCTCCCTCGAGTTTGTGTCTAGACTCGAGCCAGGATATTTTGAGACTCGAGCCAATAGGCTTTGAATTTAAAAAGTTTTCAAAATCTTGGTTCAGTTGCCTCGAGCCAGTTGGTTTGACTCTAGTCTAAAGTTTTGACCGTTATATTTAAAAATCAATATTGACTCGAGTCAGGTTTGCTACCTCGAGTCTAGAGTTTAACTCGAGCCTCAATATTTAGCCCCGAGTCAAGGGTCTTCAGTATCTTTTAATGATCATATGTTTTTGACCCGAGCCTCGTTTTTTGTTGCCTCGAGTCATATAGTATTTTCAAAACTACTCTGTACCTTGAACGATGAGTTGACTCGAGCCAGTGATAGATTTGACTCGAGCCAATAAGACTCTACTTTTGAAAATAGTTAACGTCATCTTGAGAATCTCTAAGAATGTTTTTGGATTGTTCATATCATCTATCAGCATTGTTCTTAACTACATTTAATTAGTTTGCTGATGAGTTACAGATGATTAGAATGCGGATTAACTCTGGATTTTGAATAAAGCAATCTGACATGTCAGAGCATTACCTATTCGAGACACTCAACCAACAGACTTGCCTTCTGAGCTACCGAAAGACGCTTTGGGCAAGATTGTTTCATTCTTTTTGTTGGGTTCTCCAACGATCATAAATCATAGGAACAAAAGAATTAAAGAATAATATGACGATGATTGTACAGACCTTTCACGCTTCAAGTCTAATGGACATTTAGAAGAGTCTCAACAGATAATTCTTCAAGCTTCTCAATAGTCATAAATGTCAACAACTATAAATATTTGAAGCTCTGAATTCTCCACCTACCGAAACGTTGTGTAATCAATTTGATTCAACTACTTCTTACTGTTTCATTAACTGAGCTAATATCTTCGGATATTCTCTTGTACTTCAGTGTTTATTATTTATCTACTCAGTGAGGAGTTAAACACTATTTGATTATCTTAGTTGTTTAAATCTTAAGGTTGTGGAACCTTAAGTATAGAAGTACAATTACAACTTGTAAGGGAGAGTGAGTCCTAGTGAGAGGATCATCCGAGTACAGTGTGTAATTGTATTGGTGTTTGAAAGATAGTGGAAATCTCATAGTGTTTCTAGGGACTGAACGTAGGTCAAGAGTTGGACCGAACCAATATAATCTCTTGTGTCCAATATAATCCCTAGGTGATATTCCACCTTCATTTGGTATTAGAGCGTAGGTTTCTCAGTTGGGCTTAACATCTGAAGAAAGATCATGGAAGGAATATTACCTGACGGTGCTTCAATCAACCGACCACCTGCCTTTAGTGGCGAACACTATTCATTCTGGAAAACAAAGTTCAAAGTTTTTGTGTTAGCCACGGAGTATGGTCTCTGACAAGTAATAGAGAATGGAGATTACGTTCAAACAAGGATTGAAGGGGGAATAGCTGTTCCAAAGTCAGAAGAAGAATTTGATGAGAATGACAGGAGAAAGATAACACTAAATAGTAAAGCTTTTTTGATGTTACAAAGTGCTCTTAGTCAGCAAGAGTACTTTCGGATATGTAATCTGTCAAGTGCTAAAGAGATGTGGAAAGCTTTGGAGATAGCCTATGAAGGAACCTCCGGCATAAAGGAGAATCGTATCAACACTCTAACAACCGAATATGATCTTCTTCGAATGAAGACTGGAGAGTCCATTTCTGAATTTCAACTTCGTTATACTCATCTGATCAACCAACTAGCAGTCTTGGGAAAAATATATGAACAAGGTCCTCAAGTTAGAAAGATTCTCAATATCTTGACTAAAGATTAGGAAGCCAAGGTCACAGCTATTGAAGAAGCCCGTGGGGAATCAACGACTTCAATTGCTGCTCTATTCGGAATCCTATCTGAATATGAAAGCAAACTCAAATTCAAGAAGGGCTTGGATGAAATCAACACCAATAAAAGCAAAGGTGTAGCTCTCAATGTTGTGAAAGAGAAGGAACCCACTGACGATGATGATGATGAGGACGAAATGGGCATGTTCGTGCGAAGATTCAAGAAGTTCTATAAGAAAGATCAAGGGCTTATAAATAAATTCCAAAAAGGAAGCTCAAGTAACAGACACGAATTCAAGGATCAAGTCATCTGTTATGAATGTGAAAAGCTGGGGCATTATAAATCAGAATGTCCTCAGCTGAAAGACAAAGAAAAGGACAAGAAGAAGAAATTCAATCATTTCAAAAAGAAAGCCTATGTGTCTGCCATATGGGGAGATGGTTCCTTAGACGAAGAAGAGAATAAGGAAGAAGAAGAAGTCGCCAATGTTTGCCTAGTTGCAGAAGAAGAGCAACCTGAAAACGACGAAGAGGTATATGAATATGAACCTTCCTATGATGAATTACTTTTTGAGTACAATGAGCTACATTCTGAATTTGAAAAACTTGCAAAAGAGTTTATTGCTTCAAAAAAGAAAATTAAATTGCTTGAACAAGCTAAAGATTTATCTCCAGTTTCAGTTTGTGAAAACTCAGTTTGCGAAAAATGTCTTGATCTTATAAAGAAAAACTCTCATTTTATGAAAACACTTGAGAAATTCACTAAGGGAAGTGAAATGCTCAATGTGATTCTGAAAGCTCAAAGGTTTATAAATGATCGATCAGGCATAGGATACAATTCTATTTTTGACACAAAGAAAGGGAAAAAGAAAACTGGCGGAAAAACTTATTTGAACTATTTTCAGAAATCTGTTCATACTTCAAATCCATTCGCTCATTGTAATTATTGTAACAGAAAGGGACACAGTACCTCATCTTGTTTTTCTAAGAAGGATAGAAGAGATAAACATGTTGGCAACTATCAGTGGGTACCTAAAGGAACCTATGTTCCTAAGGCCCGAACTAACCCCAAAGGACCCAAGAAAAGATAGGTACCTAAAACTTAATTTGTTCTGATTTGTAAATATGTCTGAGAGCATCAAGAACCAACAAATGATACATTGATAGTGGTTGCTCATGATACATGACAGGGGATTAAGCTAAATTTGTTGCAATGAAGTCAAAAGATGGTGGTAAAGTCACCTTTGGAGGTAACCAATCTGGGAAAATCACTGGAATTGGTGAGATTGGAGCAAAGGAAAGACCTTAGATCACAGACGTTTATCTTGTGGAAGGTCTCTATCACAACCTTCTAAGTGTCAGTCAAACTACTTATAAGAACAACTGGATCATCTTCGATTCAGAAGAATGTCTTATTGTCAACAAAAATGATCTCCCAATCAATAAAGGTAAAATTAAGGCATTATTTAAGGCACCTCGAGAAGGTAACTGTTATACTTTAGATTTACCAAAAATCAATTCTGAAAAATACTTTGTTAGAAACTTAGATGAAAGTTGGTTGTGGCATAAGCGTTTGGCTCATGTGAACATGTTCCAACTGAATAAGTTGTTAAGAAAAGATTTAGTTCTTGGTTTACCTAAACTTTGTTTTAAAAATGACATGATCTGTGATTCTTTTCAAAGAGGTAAACAAACTAAATCGTCTTTCAAAAATAAAATTGAAATTTTGACAAATCGACCTCTCCAACTACTTCATATGAACTTAGTTGGACCAGCAAGAGTTAAAAGTCTTGGTGGCAATTTATATACTCTGGTCATGTCGATGATTTCTCTCGTTTTACGTGGACTATTTTCTTATCCTCAAAAGATGAAATTTTGGATGTTTGCTGTGTTTGACAAGAAGGTGCAAAACGAGAAAGGTATTTGCATTTCAACTATTCAAACCGATCATGGAGGTGGGTTTGAGAATCAAGCATTCAGAGAGTTTTTTGATGCCCATGGCATTGATCACAACTTCTCGGCTCCAAGAACACCACAACAGAATGGTGTGGTTGAAAGGAAGAACCGAGTGCTCACCAAAATGGCTCGTTCAATGCTGAACGAGAATAAGACTTCACAAGTCTTCTGGGCAGATGCAATGAGCACGATCGGCTATTGAACAAAAGGAAGTTGAGTTTCCAAGAAGGGTCAGGCCAATCTAGGGCTCCAGGACCATCCAAGTCAAGAGCCTCCAAGCAAAGAATTCAAGATCAACCTGAGCCTGGTCCTGAACTATCTTCATAGCCTGTTGCTTTCTCTCTTGGGGAAAATATCAAGGCCATTGTTGAGAAGGCTGTCTCAGATAGCTTGGATCCTCTACATATTTCCTTGGCTACTCAGAACTCCTTATCAGTAAAGTTGGAGGCTGCTATTGAAAAATTGGCGAAAGAAGTAACCAAGATTCAAGATGATCAAGAGGAACTGAAAGAAGAGGTTGGGAATCTAAGTAGGCATCTTGAAGACCATGGAGCTAGCATCACCAACATGCACAACACTCTGTGGACTCTCTCCAACAAAGTGGACAAGCTTCTCCAATCACAGTCTCAGTCTAATCTTGGTTTTGGCATTCCCTCTCCTACCCATAAAATTTCACCTCCCTCATCTCCCTCACCATCTTTTGGTTTCACCACTACCCCTACTCTCACTACCCCTATCATTTCTTCTCCACTAGCTTCTGCCCCTGCCACTGTCCCTGTTCCTCCATCAAACACTTTTACTGTGAAGATTACATACTCTGGATCTTCTACAGCTGAGCTGTTTGGTGAAGAAGATCTAGATTCCTCATCTCTCCACCTAACCCTCTCTCTATCCCTTCATCTTCTCCCCTACCTTTCCCTTCCTCCTCCCATCCATTTTCCTCTCAGTTCCAACATCCCCCTCTGTGATTCCCCTCTTTTTGATGGATGCCAAAGAGGGAGAGGACTTGAAGTTATGCAGAAAGAAGAAAAGCAAGCTTTTTGAAGCTTTTCAAAATTTATGTTTCTTTCTAGCAAGCTTTTGTGTTTTTAAGTTATAAACTGTTCTTACTTGTTGTTATTTTGAACTTTTGGTTAACTCTCTGACTTTTGGCTTAACTATTGATCTAACTAAGTTTTATGTGGTTAATACTGATGGTAGTTATTTGTGGTTTAATTGTTATAAGTTTGAATGCATTATGGCCAGTATCTCTTTTCTGCTTCATTTTTTGTTTCTGGTAGCTATTGCATTGTGACTGTTTTTCTATGGCCAACATCTCATTTTTTTTTTACAAACTCTTTTGGCTTCTCGTTTACAAATGTTGTCATCATCAAAAGGGGGAGAATGTTAGTTCTTTATATGTGTTTTGATGATGATTAACCTTTGGAAACAATTGTACGTACAAAGATCTAGGTAAAAATGATTTCAACTCAGTCAAAAATTAGTTTATTAGTAAAATGCATTTGCTGTCAAATTGACTCGAGCCAATGGTTTTCGCCTCGAGTCAATCCCTTTCAATCTATCACCATTTTGCCATGTTGACTCGAGCCTCTGAGAAGTCTCCCTCGAGTTTGTGTCTAGACTCGAGCCAGGATATTTTGAGACTCGAGCCAATAGGCTTTGAATTTAAAAAGTTTTCAAAATCTTGGTTCGGATGCCTCGAGCCGCTTGGTTTGACTCTAGTCTAAAGTTTTGACCGTTATATTTAAAAATCAATATTGACTCGAGTCAGGTTTGCTACCTCGAGTCTAGAGGTTAACTCGAGCCTCAATATTTTGCCTCGAGTCAAGGGTCTTCAGTATCTTTTAATGATCATATGTTTTTGACCTGAGCCTCATCCTTTGTTGCCTTGAGTCAGATAGTATTTTCAAAACTACTCTGTACCTTGAACGATGAGTTGACTTGAGCCAAAGATAGATTTGACTCGAGCCAATAAGACTCGCGCTTTGAAAATAGTTAACGTCATCTTGAGAATCTCTAAGAATGTTTTTGGATTGTTTATATCATCTATCAGTATTGTTCTTAACTACATTTAATCAGTATGCTAATGAGTTACAGATGATTAGAATGCGGATTAACTCTGGATTTTGAATAAAGCAATCCGACATGTCAGAGCATTACCTATTCAAGACACTCAACCAACAGACTTGCCTCTGAGCTACCGAAAGACGCTTTGGGCAAGATTGTTTCATTTCTTTTGCTGGGTTCTCGAACGGTCATAAATCACAGGAACAAAAGAATTAAAGAATAATATGACGGTGATTGTACAGACCTTTCGCGCTTCAAGTCTAACAGACATTTAGAAGAGTCTCAACGGATAATTCTTCAAGCTTTTTAACAGTCATAAATGTCAACACCTATAAATATTCGAAGCTCGAATTATCCACCTACCGAATGTTGTGCAATCAATTCGACTCAACTACTTCTTACTGTTTCATTAACCGAGCTAATATCTTAGGATATTCTCTTGTACTTCAGTGTTTATTATTTATCTACTCAGTGAGGAGTCAAACACTATTTGATTATCTTAGTTGTTTAAATCTTAAGGTTGTGGAACCTTAAGTGTAGGTGTACAATTACAGCTTGTAAGGGGCAGTAAGTCCTAGTGAGAGGATCATCCGAATACAGTGTGTAATTGTATTGGTGTTTGAAAGATAGTGGAAATCTCAGAGTGTTTCTGGGGACTGAACGTTGGTCAAGAGTTGGACCGAACCAGTATAATCTCGTGTCCATTATTCTTTTTTCTTCTGTCTCTGTTGTTTATTGTTGAGCCTTAGCGAAAGATTTTTTGAATCACCTATTCACCCCTAGGTGATATTCCACCTTCATTTTGTACTACAAAAGTGTTCCTATAATTAGGACCGGAGGGAGTATTAAACAATCTCCCCACCTTCCCAAAAAAAATCTAATAAACCTTTCTAAGCCCCTAATGCTCGGTAAGTAAATAATCTAAATGTCTTCATCTATTCATGTACAGAAGTTCATATATATACAAGAGATGAGAGCCTCAATCATATGGCTCTTAATAGCTGTTAATGAAGATTATTAGCTAATCCTTGATTTAAAGAGATTCTAATATATTTCCTGATTTCCTAACATAGACAAAGGAAAATAGTGGTGGGTTCTGGATTTAATCGAGAGTGAAGAAGCAATAGCGACTAACGATGGGTTAGGGTGAGGCCGTGTTAGTCAGGGTTAAGGGTGATATTTTGTGATTTTAAGAGGTAAAGGATTTTGTTATGTTTAAAAAATATTGAAAGGATTTGAATTTAAAATATAAAGAATGAGTATAGGAAAGGCATGAGAAATGAGAGAATCTTGGAAATCAAAGACTCATTATTGTGCTTTGAAAAGTGAAATAAATTAATTAATAAATTAATAAACATATTTGCTTCAACCCACTCTGCTTCAAATTAGAATCTTTATTTCCTCCTCCTTTTCGGCGTGTGGAAGACTTATGTGGCATTTGTTTAGATACGCATACATGGGAAAATGGATTGAAGTGTATTTCTTCACTCCATAATTAATGGCAAGTCAAAAGTATGATCGTTTTGACCAATGAAGTTTATTCTTTGGGAGGCTAGTTGTCTGCTCACTAGGCCCCTTTGTATTTAATCTAATGACATGGATCTACATTTGCGTGGTAGGAACATGTGACAATTGATGTTACATTAATTCGTCACAATGGAATGATTATTAGGGCCAATCACTATAGACTTGCACGTTTTATTAGTGATCCTAGCCAATATGGTTGAAATTGCTACTGACATAATTGAAAACATAAATTTTTCAGCAGTTGTGAGGGAATGTAGCTTGGTTGGAAATACCAAGGAGTGGTAGGTGGACACTAGTGCCACCATGTATGTGTGTTCAAATAGATAAATGTTCTCTTCTTACACCCTTGCGAAGCAAGATGAACAACTTTATAAGGGAAATTCTTTTACTTTAAAGGTGGAAGGTGTTGGGAAGGTGGCCTTAAAGATGACTTCTAGAAAAGTCATGACACTTAATGATATGCTTCATGTGCCTGACATTCGCGAGAACTTAGTGTTTGGATCCATCTTAATCAAGAATGGTTTTAAGCTTGTATTTGTTTCTGATAAGTTTGTACTTTCTAAGAATGATATGTATGTAGGAAAAGGTTACCTTAGTGAGGGCCTTTTCAAACTTAATGTAATGACTGTCACCAATAATGGTATTATTAATAATAATATTGCTTCTATTTACATGCTTGAGTCCTCTAATTTATGGCATCAAAGATTAGGACATGTTAATTTTAAATCAATTAAAAGTTTAATTCATTTAGATATATTGCCTAAAGTTGATTGTTCAAATAATGATAAATGTCAAGTATGCATTGAATCAAAATTTTCTAAAAAGTTATCGTTTCCTCCTATTAAAAGATCAACTTAGTTATTAGATTTAATACATACTGATATATGTGATATGAAATCTGTATCATCTAGGGGTAATAAAAAAAATTTATTACATTTTTTGATGATTGCAGTAGATATTATTATGTGTATTTGCTTAATAGTAAAAATGAGGCTATTATTGCTTTTAGACAATATAAAAATGAAGTTGAAAATCAACTTAACAAGAAAATTAAAATAGTGAGGAGCGATCGTGGGGGAGAATATGATGGCCCCTTCGAGCAATTCTCTATAGAATATGGTATTATATACCAGATGACTGCTCTTTATGCTCCGCAATCAAATAGGATTGCAGAGAGGAAAAATCGGACATTGAAAGAAATGATGAATGCAATGTTAATTGCGTCCATTTTACCACAAAATTTGTAGCGGGAAGCCTTCTAACGGCTAACTTTCTAATTAACAGAGTACCTCACAAAATGATACAGAGCATACCATACGAAATATGGAAAGGAAAGAAACACTCATTGAAATATTTGAAAGTGTGGAAGTGCTTGGCAAAGGATGAGATTCCTAAACCTAAAAGGTTGAGAATCAGACCTAAAGCAGTAGATTGTGTGTTTATTGGCTATGCACTTAATAGTATTACATATCGTTTTCTGGTTTATAAGTCCGATATATCAGATATCCATGAGAATATGGTTAGAGTCAAGGAACGCTACGCTCTTTTGAGAATGTATTTCCATACAATAAGGATAATGATGACAATGACACCGTGATATCTCATGATACTATGACTAATGATGATCTTATAGAGGAGGAACCTAGACGTAGTATAAGGCAAAGGACCGCAACATCCTTTGGGCCTGACTTTCTAACTTATTTATTGGAAAGTGAGCCTCAAACATATGGAGAGGTTATGAGTTCTCTTGAAGCACCATTATGGGAAGGGGCTATCAGTAGTTAAGTTGAATCCATTATGTCAAACCACACCTGGGAACTGCTTGATCTTCCTCCTGACAATAAGTCTCTAGGAACTAAGTGAGTCTTCAAAAAGAAGATGAAAGCATATGGCACTATTGATAAGTACAAAGCTAGGCTGGTAGTAAAAGGCTACAGACAACGTGAAGGCCTAGACTACTTTGATACTTATTCACCTTTTACAAGGATTACATCCATTCAAATGTTAATCGGGTAAGCAACATTGAATGGGTTGGAGTTACATCAAATGGATGTAAAGACAGCTTCCTGAATGGTGAATTAGAGGAAGAGATTTATCTAGAACAACTTGAGGGATTTGTTGTCTTAGGACAAGAATAGAAAGTTTGTCACTTGATAAAGTCCCTTTATGGACTTAAGCAAGCCTCGAAACAATGGCATGCAAAATTTGATGAAGTTATGTTATCAAATGGCTTTAGTATTAATGAATGTGACAAGTGTGTCTATATTCGAAATATTGAAAATAGGTTTGCCATAGTCTGTCTTTATGTAGATGACATGTTGATAACAGGTAATAATAATCAAATGATTAAAGCTGCAAAGTGGTTTCTTACCAGTAAGTTCGACATGAAAGATATGGGTCTAACAGATGTTATTTTGGGAATTAAAATCCATAGAACTTTTGATGGATTGGCTTTATTGCAAGCACACTATATTGCTAAAATTCTTGAGAAATTCAAGAGTTTGAACATAGCTCCTGTGGTGAACCCTATAGATTATAGTCTTCAACTGTTGA
Organism: Acacia melanoxylon; assembly: GCA_019022615.1. NCBI lineage: Eukaryota > Viridiplantae > Streptophyta > Magnoliopsida > Fabales > Fabaceae > Acacia > Acacia melanoxylon. Next base: position 1,086,473 of record JAFJYJ010000071.1, on the reverse strand, counting down.
GAAATATTGGCGAAGTTGAAAAACAAAAGGAGTATGCTCGAGTGATAGGCAGTCTTATGTATATTTTGAACTGTACTAGACCTGATATTGCCTATGCAATAAGCATGTTGAATTGCTTTACAAGTAATCCAAACGAGCTTCCTTGGAGAGCTATGATAAGAGTTTTGGGTTACTTGAAACACACTCAAAACTTTGCTTTGCATTATGAAAAGTACCCTACAGTGCTAGAAGGGTATTGTGATGCAAATTGGATCACCAGCTTTAACAACACAAGATCCACAAGTGGATATGTGTTCACCCTTGGTGGGGGTGCTGTTCTTGGAAGTCATCCAAGCAGACTTACATTGCAAGATCAACTATGGAAGCAAAATTTATTGCTTTAGATAAAATTGGTGAGGAAGCCGAGTGGCTTCGTAATTTTCTTGAAGACATTCCTAATTGGCCAAAGCCGGTACCAACAATGTATATACACTATGATAGTCAAGCAGCTATTGGTAGGGCCAAAATGTCATGTACAACGGAAATTTTAGACATATACGTTGTAGACATGATACTGTTAGGAAACTACTCTCGAATAGAATCATCTTAATTGATTATGTGAAATCAAAAGAGAATATAGCGGATCCATTGAGTAAAGGGATTTCTAGAGAGTTGGTTAAAAATTTGTCGAAAGGAATGGGTTTAAGGCCGACCATTGTTGATTATTACGATAACTCTACCTAGAAGAGTGGAGATCCCACAAACGAGGTTCAAAGAGACAACTAAGTGATGATTGACTGTAAACACTGTGGATTTTTAAACTCATACTCATTCCTATGACAAGACAGTGCATATATATAAGGGCAAGCATTTGGGCTTTTAATGGTTTCTTAATCTGATGTGTTTAGATGATGTATGTTTACTTACATCACAAGGAATCACCTATGTGAGTGTGAAGCACTAGTGCAAAAAAGGGCTATAAGACCGCCTCATTTAGACCGGACATTCGTCGCAACGGTCTTAAATCTATGACCGGTGGCAGTTTTGTAAATATAAAGAACTTCTTATGTATGACCGGTGGCAGTTTTGTAAATATCAAGAACTTCTTGGACCGGATCTTTTATTAATAGGTCTTAAATATATTATTCAGACCGCTTAAAAAACCCACCGGTCTTAAAAATGTAATTAATATTTATATTATTTTATAGAGAAATCTCGTACAAGCCCGAACTTATATTTTCGCGACCAAAATAATCGGAAAAATTTAAATATAAACGTTAAAACTTTTAAGATCGGACATATATAAACACGGTCTTAAATTTTATACTTTTAAGACTGGACTTAAAGTATGGCCGGTACAAACTATTGAAAAAAATTATTCAAAAATTTTATTACCTTTAAGACCGGCTTTTAATAATGGATGGTCCTAAATTGTGACCTTTAAGACCGGCCTTTTAATTCGTCCGGTATGGAAACTAAAGCGCCAAATATTCGCACGACGTTGCCGTAAGAGTTACGACCGATACGTTGCTCTCGAACTCTCAAACCCCCGTTCTTGTTGTGAAACCCCTCTTCCCGTTGCATTACTTCTCTTCCTCGCCCACCACTACCATCCTCTCGTTACTCTCTCACTTTCTCAAGCGTTCCTCTTTCGCACCACCACTCTCGCCTGCTCCATTCTCGAAAATGAACGGAGAAAACGGTTCTTCCGCTATTCCTTCAACGACGCATTCGGTGCGACAAAGTGTGAGTTAGAACGAACCCTCTTTATCTCACAATGAGCCTCGTAACCGCCCTGCACGCCGTGGTAGAAGTGGCAAACGAATGAAAGACATATCAGTAAGTCGGTCCTCTGGGTCAAAGTTCGAGATTCAGTTTGATGAAAAGTTGGCTCCTTTCGGTCCTAATAAACAAAAATATAATAGTTTTGTCGCCTATCTAGCACGCAAAAAGGCTAGCATCTTGGCAGATGAGTGGAAAAATGTCGACCGTCTCGCAAAAAGGGTCCTATTTGGGACACTATCCGGCTCACATACACTGTCCCTGACTCCCAGAAGTTGAAAGACAAGACATTGTCTTATTGTGCTGATCGGTGGAGGAAGTTTAAAACCTTTCTAGCTAACACATATATTTTTTCCGATGTTAGGCCTGACCATAATCCTTGGGACAAGTACACATTTATTGATGAACAAACTTGGCAACAATTTGTTCACCATGGACCACTCCCGAAGCTTTGGTGAGTTGTTATTTAGTTTTGTTTGCCCTCTTTTGTTTGCTTATTAACTTGTGCGGATATGTGAATGTTATTGTACGTGTTCATCTAATCCCGTTAGTTAGATTGTTTGGTTTGTGAATAGAAGTATATATTTCCATCCTTTGTCCCGCATAAGAGGAGCATGTCTTAGTTGTATGCAAGTCTGATATGTAAACCATGCAAAGGTAAAATACTAAGTAGGTAATTAGGGAAATAATAATGGCATAAGAGTCAAACCATTATTATAGTCTTAGCTAGTTCTTTTGTAGTAGGTAGTGGTTAGACATTGCTATTAGTTAGTTAGTATGTTAATCGTGTAAAGGTTTCGGTGCGTTCGCAACTCACTTTACTCGGTTCTCCCAATTTCTTCTACAATTCTACATCCTCCTTAAATGAAATGTTGAAACTTGATGAAGTGAATTTGACTAGTGTTTGCGGTTCATATCAAGCAGAATTTCTCTAATTTCTGTTAGTGAGATGGCTGGAATTCATAATTAATAGTTGTTTTCATTTCTGATTCACAGAAAAGAAGGGAACAAGCACATGAGATAGGGAGAAAGAATGATTGCCCGCATAGGGCTTCTCGCGGTGGATACGAAAAGGCTGAACAAGAATTGATGGCGGCCAAGCGGAAGAGATTGCAAGATGAAGCAGAAGCAGAATCCAATCCTTCTGTGATACATGATCCGCCATCTCCAATACGTCGTGATGAGTTATGGTTGTATATTCGGCAAAAGCCAAGCGGCGCCTACACGAGTGAATAGACTCATCTAGTTGCTGAAAGAATTGTAAGTATCGTTATTGTTAATTTATAGTTACTAAACATGTTTCATTACTAAGCTTCTCATTATCTGTATCCTACAAGAAGATCTAAAGAAGAAAGAAGCGGAGGGATCTTTTGTGTCGGACGGGAGGAATGATGTTCTGACCGTTGCAACCGGAAAACTGGATCACACAGGGCGTGTAAGGGGGATTGGAGGAAGGGTAGGCCTGAAGGAATACTTTGGTAGTGCCAAACGCCAGAAACAAAGTATGGTTACCCGGGAGGAGGTGGAATAGACGGTGGCACAGGAGGTGGCCAACTTGAGAGAGCAAGCAGCGGCTAAAGAAGCTTCATTGACTACTTATTTTCAATCCCAGCTGAGGAAGATGAAGGAGGAAATGAATCAAATGAAGGTGCTTGTGAGCTCTCGTGCAGAGACCAGTGTTCCCTTGCCACCCTCACCTACAGCTATGCAAAGCGAGCACTAGAGGAGCTGCATTGTTGGACGATCAAAGAACCTTGTGACCTTTATGTGGAGGATCCCGAACATCATGATAGACGATTGGTTGCAAAAGGACCGTCCATAACTTGGGATCAACCGTACACCACCAATAAATGGCTTATGATGAAGTCGAGTGTCGCTTGAAGAGGTGATCGTTGATGCACCTCTCCCTCTCCCAACTGATGAGCTGAAGCTTGTGAGTGATGTCATTGGAACCTTGATCTCATGGCCGGTGAAGCTTGTGCATGTTTCTACTCCTCCCGAGGCTCCGCCCCTCCCCGAATTGGTTGGCACGGCTGAGTTGAGTGCCAAGGACAAGCTTGTCCTTATGGTATCCAATAAACAAGTTGCACTTAATCAGTGGCCTGTCAATACAAAAGTAGGTCTTAAAAACAAGCACCCGGTTTTGGTTGACCAAGATGATATAATTTCCCTGCTGTTTGATAAACAGGAGCTTACTGATTCAATGATTCTCATGTTTATAAAGTAAGTATCTTCTTCTATGAGTACATAACATAAATGTGAGACACTCACATACGTATAATTTCCTTGACGTCATTATTGTAGGTTATTGCATCGTGAATTGGAACAGCAGGGCATAAGCAAAGATATTGGATTCTTGTGCCCGCGAAGACGTGAGTCAACCACCCTTAGCGGAGAGACAATCATACATAACAACAAGGTTGACCAAGAAGAATAGGAAAATTGGTACTTGGCACCATACTACAATAGGTACATATCATAATTCTTTTCTGTAATTCCCTTAATTATATTCTGCTACATATTAGTGAGTACTTGTTTGTTGTCAATTTTCAGTCACCATTAGCAGTTGGTCCTGATTTGCCCGAATGAGAATAAAGTGGTCTTTTTATGCTCCCTTCACTATGAACCAACGGCTACATTGCAGCAGATGGTGAACAAGTAAGCATATGTCATTTTGATTGTCTAGTCTCGAAATCTCGCTATAAATTTTCGTAACCATTATTGAGTAAATTTGTGATTTTGACAATATATAGGCCCTTAAAATCATTCCAAGAAAAGGTCAAGAACAAGTCTGGGACTGAAGTCAAAGATCCTACATGGATCAAACCAAAGGTTAGTACATATTTGGACATTGGCACACTGGCTAGCTTGTGAACTTGGTCAGAAAAAATATATGCTCTTATATATATTTCTTGTTTGTTTTTAGATCCGTCGGCAAATCGAAGGAGTCCAACTTATGTGGACATTATGTCATGACACACATGTATAATATTGTCATGCAACCGGTGACTAACATCCAAGCAAAGGTAAATGTATTACATAACTTTGCTCGTGCGTGCGACGACTCCTTTGATATGCAAGGAAGGATGACTAATATATTTCTGTCTTTGATGCTACAGACGTTTGACTGTGCTGACCCCTTTCTTGATGGTGATATTGAGCGCACACGCAATGTGTTATCTGAATATCTGTATGATTTGATCATCTCAGAAAATCGGAAAAATAGTTTATTTGTGAATTCATTGTAAATATATGCTAGCTGTATCAACAATCATCTTCAGTCTGTAATGAACAATTGTCCAATTTGTGATAGTATACAATAATAATTTGTTAATTCATTTAAAACAAGTTTCCTTGTGTCCATTAGTGGTTGCTGAATGTATTGGATGGTGGAAAAAAATATTCATTGCTTAATTTACAAATGTGAGAAGTTTAGGACCGCATGTTCACTAAGTAGCCGGTCCTAAAAGTCTTCGTTTATTTATTTTTTCACAATTACAGTATTTTAGGACCGTATGTTTACTATATAGCCGGTCCTAAAGGTCTTCGTTTATTATTGGAAAACATGCCAGTATTTTAGGACCGCATGTTTACTAAGTAGCCGGTCCTAAAAGTCTTCGTTTATTTATTTGTGAAAATTTGCCAGTATTTTACTACCGTATGTTTACCAAAGAGCCGGTTCTAAAAGTCTTTGTGATTCACCGTAAAATACACCAGTATTTTAGGACCGCATGTTTACTTAGTCACTGGTCCTAAAAGTCTTCGTTTATTATTCAAAAATGCCAGTATTTTAGGACCGCATGTTTACTAAAGAGTCGGTTCTAAAAGTCTTCGTGATTCACGGTAAAATACGCCGCTTTTTAGGACCGTATGTTCACTAAGTAGCAGTCCTAAAAGTCTTCGTTTATTAATTCAAAATTGCCGCATATTTTAGGACCGTATGTTTACTAAAGAGCCGGTTCTAAAAGTCTTCGTGATTCACAAGAAAATACGCTAGCTTTTAGGACCGCATGTTCACTAAGTAGCCGGTCCTAAAAGTCTTTGTTTATTTATTTGTGAAAAAATGACAGTATTTTAGGACCGTATATTTACTAAATAGCCGGTCCTAAAAGTCTTTCATTGGCGACAAATATACGATATATTTATTAATAATATATATTTTTATATATAAAATCTCTTAAAAATTAAATGAATAATCTTTTTGCTTAAATTAAATATTTATTCAATATGCGAACTATAGTCTACATTATTAATTATTCTATTTGTAACTACTTTATTAAATGAATAATCATATTATTAAATTAAAGTCTTTCCCTATTATTCATATTTCATAACCGATTTACTTTATTTATTTATTGAGTGTGATAGCATCAAAACATTAAATTAAATATTTGTCCATATTATAACGTAATAAACTCCATATTTCATAATTGCCTAATTTTTGTCTTTTTTTAATTTTAGTGTTTTGAGTCTGCCATTTTCCATATTTCATAATTGACTTTCTTATTGCTTTCCAGGTTCAGATAATGCATATAATTAAACTGGCAGATTAATTAAAACTCCCATAAGAACAAAATGCAGAAATATTTTATTTAATAATTTTTACAGGGCAGCGATTACAAAAAAAAAAAGCAGCCAAAAAAAGCCAAAAAAATATATAAAACAACTAATCCTCCCGTGGTCGGAGAGGTGGGAGGCGTCGGAGGCGATTTTGGAGGCGTCCTCTTGTGAAGGATCGTACTCCACGTCATTGGCGTCGAGTACCATGGTCAGCTTCTGGTTGACGGTATGAACCAGTTGAAACAATTGGCCCAAGCGTCGGTCGATGTGATCGACGCGGCCACAATGCCCGCACCAACCGCTGACAGTTGGATTTGGAGGAGGTGGAGGAGGGGGCCGAGGTTGAAAAGGAGGAGGAGGAAAAGGAGGACCTGGTGGAGCAGCCATTACAGTGGGTTTTAGTCGGTGGAGGAGGCCGTGTAAAAGTGATAGAGAAGAATGTGAAGAAACTAAAGTAAGAACGGGTTTAAATAGAGAACCTATCCTGAAGAATATGAAACGTTGTGAACTTTTTACGAGGAGACGCATTGTTCTTCAGAATATGAGGAGACGCTTAGTTGGTCGGGCTTTTACGACCTTGAAGCGAAGAGACTTTGGACCATGTGTACGGGGTGCAAGGATCGACTCGCTATCTCGAGTTTGAAGTGATCGAACATTTAATACCGGATTTTGTAAAAGATCCGTTCTTAAAAGTAATATTTTTTAAGGAAAAATTCTTACTTTACAAAAATAAATAATTGATAAAAATAATAATTGACTTTTAGGACCGGATTTAATATAAATGGACGGTATTAAAAGTAATTGAATTGTATGGAAAAATAAATAGTAGACATTTAGGACCGGATGTTTCTAAACATCCGGTCTTAAAAGTTATTTATTTGAAAAAATAAATAATATATACTTTTAAATCTGGTTACATAATAAAAAGATCGTATCCATCTCTCTCGTCCTCATTAACTCCGCACACTAACCTCCATGTTCTTATTAATAAAAAGAGTGTATTTGGAGCTCTCTCGCCCAAACCGCTCAAAGCCTCAAACCATGGTTAGATACAAGAGAACTCCTCGTAGGGGTACTCTTACACCCGAAGCTCTTGCCGACTTAGATCGTTATACGGTGCGCCTCCTCCAAAGAGAGTGCGTTCGTTGTGACCGAAGAATCTCGGGTCGTCGGACCCATTGTTATTTCGGATGATGAAGAGGTTGCCGCACCCCCTCCAGCCTTTCGGACCATGCAGAGGTTCCCGCTCCCCATCTCAAATCGGTTGGCCCCAGCCGCGCCTACCGCCGACCCCTCTCCTCTTTCCTCTAATGATGCACTCTGCGGGATGCGAATAAGACAGGAACTTGCTGATCTCCGGCGGGAAGTTAATGCTTTTAACGCCGATATTGCCAAGGCATTGGATGATAATAAGCTTTAGGATGTTTTGTTAGATTCTTGTCATTGATAATGATCAGTTATTTTTTTTCTTTTTTTTCTTATGTACGTGCATATTCTCCAGTTATGTATGGAAGCAGTAAGAACTAATTAAGCTTGTGCCTTTTTTATATTCATATTCTCCAGTTTTCCTTTATTTATTTTATTAATTCAGTTTCTGTTGCGCTTGCCAAAGACAAATCTCATTTTTTTAGTTTGGTTCATTAATAAACGAAGAGGTTTACGACTCTATAAGTATTTGACTTTTAGGTCCAGATGTTTATAAAACTTCGGTCTTAAAATTAAATCAATAGTAAATATTAGGACCGAAGTATTCTTAATTGCCAGTCTTAAAAAGGTATTAATAAAATTATTATTTAGGACCGCACACTTTATAACTAACCGGTCTTATCAATAAAATTATATATTTAGGACCGGACACTTTATAATTAACCGGTCTTAATAAAATCCAAAATACTAAAACTTGTCTCTTTCGCGGGGAAAATTAAATTTCCCTCTCAGAACTTCTCTTGTCGCGCCGAGAGTGATTACTCAGGTTCTGTCTCCACATTTTGCTTGTTGAGTCGTCGCTGCTTCGTGTTGTTCTCTCGACAATCACTTTCTGGTTCCTTAGCTAAACGTCTATAGACCAAGCTGTACGAGGTGTTTTGGTTATATAACTTTATTATTTTCCTGGTTATGGTTCTGGGTTTTTCATGGGTTGAACGAAATCGATGAAATGTTCTTGTGGGTTTCTCTATTGTTAATGAATATTGTATATTGAAGATTATATTTGCACTTTAGACCTACCGAACTGACGAACTAGTGTTTTTAGGTTACTCTTGCTGTCTGCAACATCAACGTTTGTGGCCGGAGAAGAAAGACTCAGCAAACCCATTTGAATTTATATGCTACAGGTGAGTCCACAAGACCTTCATGCGATGCATTTAATTTCCTCATCATGCATTTATTTTGCTTCTTGGATTCACCGTGATACATTTATGACCAAAAGTGATTCTTCGTTATGCATTCAATGGGCAAGTTTCTCCGTAAAGAAAAAAAGACATAACCAACATTTGAGCATATATATGCATTTGGATTATGTATGTCTTATTTTATATGCAAGTTTCAATTTTTTCGGATTATGTATGTTAAATCTTTCCGTCTATATATAGGAATTCTTCTATGGATCATAGTTGGATAAATAATGCTTACGGACGAGTGTTGAATATCAGAATAGGGTGAGGCAATTTATAGAATTTGCTAAACAAAATGCCCATGATGATAGTGGGAAGTTTTATTGGCCTTGTGTAAAATGTTTGAATGAGAGGCGATTAAGTCCTGAAGTTATCCACACACATTTAATTTGTGAAGGATTTTGTAATACTTATATGGTATGGTCATGGCATGGTGAAAAAATGCCAAGTGGATCTCAACATGAGGAAGTGGCCTTTGATGATAATGACACGGATATGGATGATCACATAGAGGACATTATTCGTGATGTAGGAGAAGAGGCTTTTGAGCAATCACATGCATATGGTAATATGTGCAAAGGATACGAGACCCCGCTATACCCTGGGTGTAAAAAATACCAATTGTTGAACGCTGTATTGAAATTGGTAAGCTTGAAGGCACGTCATGGATGGAGCGACAAGAGTTTCTCTGAAATGCTTGAGGCTTTTAAAGACATTCTTCCAGATGATCATGTGTTGCCGCATCGATACTATGATGCTAAGAAAATACTTTTTCCACTAGGGATGGAGTACAAAAAGATTCATGCATGCCCAAATGATTGCGTATTGTATAGAAAAGAGTTTGAAGGGAAGCAAAATTGTCCGATATGTGAAACCCCAAGGTACAAGTCAAATAAGGGGCCTGCAAAAGTGTTGTGGTATCTTCCAATCATACCAAGGTTCAAACGGTTTTTGCTAATGAAAGTGATGCAAAAAATTTGAGGTGGCATGTTGATGAGAGGATTTCTGATGGAAAGCTTCGACATCCGGCCGATTCTTCTCAATGGAAGAAAATCGATCATTTATTTCCGAACTTCGGCGAAGAACCTAGGAACCTTAGGCTCGCCCTTAGCACGGATGGCATGAATCCATATGAAAGCCTTAGCAGCATACATAGTTCATGGCCTGTGCTCCTTATTATTTACAACTTATCTCCAATGTTATGCATGAAACGAAAGTACATCATGCTGTCTATGTTGATTTCGGGACCAAAACAACCCGGAAATGACATTGATGTTTACCTTCAGCCCTTGATCGAAGACTTGAGGGAGTTGTGGGAAGAATGTGTCGATGTTTTTGACTCTTTCAAGAAGGAGTTGTTTAAAATGCGAGCCATGATATTTTGTACTATAAACGACTTCCCGGCATATGGGAACTTGTCAGGGTATAGTGTAAAAGACCACAAAGCATGTCCGGTTTGTGAAGAAGGCACACGCTACCATCAACTTCAACATGGAAGAAAGACGGTTTATCTTGGACATAGGAGATTTCTTCGACGGGACCACCCATATCGTAGATTAAAGAAAGCCTTTTTGGTGGCCAGGAGTATGAAGATGCTCCGGTGGCATTGACTGGGGAGCAAGTTTATGAAAAGGTGAAAAATATCAGTGTCATCTTCGGTAAGACTGCAAAGAATAGAAAAGAAACAAATATATGGAAAAAGAGATTTGTATTCTTCGATCTTCCATATTGGCGCAATCTTGATGTGAGACACTATATTGATGTCATGCACGTGGAGAAAAACGTATGTGATAGTATTGTTGGCACGCTTCTCAACATACAAGGTAGTTCAAAGGATGGTGTGAAGGCAAGATTGGATTTGCAAGCAATGGGAATACGCGAAAACATACATCCAAGGCCATATGGGAAGAGAACTTATTGTCCCCCTAGCTTCTCATACTCTTTCTAAGGATGAGAAACGAAGTTTTTGTGAGTGTTTACATGGCACAAAAGTTCCCTCGGGGTATTCTTCAAACTTTAAGAGGCTTGTTTCGATGAAGGACTTGAAATTAGTAGGCCAAAATTCTCATGATTGTCATGTCTTGATGCAACAGCTACTCCCAGTAGCTATTCGAGGCATCGCCGAATATGATCTTTGGGTCGTCTTGACTAGACTTTGTTTCTTCTTCAATGCGGTTTGTAGTAAAGTTTTTGAGATTGAAAAGTTGGATGAATTGGAGAATGAAGGATATCTTATCTTGTGCCACCTTGAGAAGCTTTTTGTTCCTACATTTTTTGACATCATGGTTCATCTAATTGTTCATCTAGTGAGGGAGATAAAGTTGTGCGGCCCTATCCATTTACGGTGGATGTACCCAATTGAAAGATCTATGAAATTCCTAAAAGGGTACGTGAAGAACGCATACCGGCCAGAAGCATCAATTGTTCAGAAATATGTTTCTGAAGAAGCCATGGAATTTTGTCAAAATTATTTGGCCAAAGTAAGACATATTGGGCTTCCAAAACATCAGCATGCTAAAGGGGGTAGACGAGGTGCTTCGGTAAAGAGTGTGGATCCTGATGAATTGTCACAAGTCCACTTATACATCTTGAATAATGTTGATGAAGTTCAAGCCAACATAGCTGCACATAAAGAAGCTGTAAGGAAAGAAAATCATCGAATGACAGAACAAAGGTTGATTAGGGAGCATAACAAAACATTTGCAAACTGGTTCAAACAAAAGGTCGAGGGAGAGGAATGTGTTTCTGATACAATCAAATGGTTAGCCCGTGGTCCTGAGGTTGATGTCATAAGTTGGAATTCGTATGTGATCAATGGTTATACATTTTACATGAAGTCCCTAGATGATAGGAGCACCATCCAGAATAGTGGTGTTATGTTAGAGGCCGAATCTATGCACTTCTCCAGTTCGAAAGACAAGAGGCCTTTATTGGCAGTCATGCCATATTATGGGGTTATTGAAGAGATTTGGGAGGTGGACTATGTTAAAATTAGATTTCCCATTTTCAAATGCAAGTGGGTTAATGTCAAAAATGGTGTTTGGATCGATCGGCTAGGACTTACATTAGTCGATATCAATGGTAGATGTTTTGGAGATGAACCTTTTATTATGGCAGACCAGGCAAAACAAGTGTTCTATATCACCGATTAGGAAAATAAAATGTGTTCTGTAGCTCTCCAAGGAAAAAGGGTCATTGATATTGATGATGAAATTCATTCAAATTACGGTCTTCCTGAGAGTACTCGTTTTTCAAGGGGTATACCGGACATGAACGAAGAAGATGAAGCGGATAATGAACCCGGAATAAGAAATGATCATCAAGAAGGGATATGGGAGGATATCCCTTTATAAAAGAGTCAATTCATATGGTAATATTCATATGCAGACTTCTTTGAAAACTTTAAGGTTTTAACTATATTCCTTCCATGTTCTTAAACAATGAAGGCTTTGTTCTTGTTTTATTTTGTGGCAGGATCCGATATATATGTTATAAAAGGGGATATAATGTTACGTACGTTGTTGGGTGGGATCAGATGAAGGCTTGGTGCGGTATTTGAAACTTATCATTGTATTTGTAAGTTATCTTATTACATGTATATATTCATCATTACAGTGTTGTACTGTTCTTAATTAAACGACACTGACTGTGAAACTTTTGTTCTTGTTTTATTTTGTGGCACGATCCGATATATATGTTATAAAAGGGGATATCATGTTACGTTGTTGGGTGGGATCAGATGAAGGCATGGTGCGGTATTTATTTGTAACTCATCATTGTATTTGTAAGATAATTCATTACGGTGTTGTACTAAATTAAGAGGCCACATAACTCATGGTGATATTTGTATTCTTTTCCCAATTCAATTTATTCATAATGGATTGTTCATAGCTTGTAGCTTAAAGTATCTAATTTTTTGTCTTTAGATTGTGTGGTGGATGTGTGTAATATATATATGATCAGGAAGAACAGAACAGGGAAAAATTCTGGAAAATTTGGACTGGGAAATAATATCGCCGGTCTTAAAAGTTCAAATTTTAAGACCGGATGCATGTATAAGTCCGGTCTTAAAAGTCTAGCCCGGTCTTAAAAAGTTCAACTTTTAAGACCGTCTTTACCAACTACCCGGTCTTAAATTTAATTAAATTTAGAACCGGATTAGTTAGTCGTCTAGTCTTAGAAGTTCGTATATTTAAGACCGGCGATTATTTATCCGGTCTTAAAAATGTCGATATGTTAAGACCGGTCTATGTTTATGTTTGGTCTTAAAAGTTGATTTTTTAGGACCGAACAAAATACATATCAGGTCTATTTAGTACGACTTTTAAGACCTAACTTTTAAAATGTCCGGTCTAAAAAAGTTTCTTTTAGACCGGTTCGAATCCGGTGTTGAAAGTGACGGACTTTTAATACCGGCTGGAACAAGACCGGCAGCTAGTCCGTGAAAGTGGAGCTTAATCACCAAGAGGGGGTGAATTGGGGATTTTTAAAAATTCTTCCAGAAAAGCTCTGTTTTTCGAAGACTAAAACAGAGTAGACTATGGAGTAGAGAAGAATAGCAAGACACAAGGAATTATACTGGTTCTGTCCAATCTCTTGACCTACGTCTAGTCCCCAGACTCTCTGGGATTTTCACTATCACAATTGATTACACACTCTGCACTCAAGAGTAATTCTCTCACTAGAACTTACTCCCCCTTACAAGTTGTAATCAATGAACCCAATCACCAAGTCCCCTTGACTTGTGATTCTTTACAATGAATGTTTTTCAAGTAGTAAACTCACTCTAAGAGTGGATAATGATAAACACTGAAGATTGAATGTATCAACAGATACTTAGTACAGAAAGACTCAAGAGTAGATGGAAACTTTAATGATTTTCGCTTTCTGGGGTCTTAGTTGTTGAGAGGAATTGAATGCTCTTCTATTTATACTAAGAAGGCATTAAATGACCGTTGTTATTCTTCATATAACCGTTGGTGACATTAACCAAGGTTCTGGTTCGCTTTGGTCTTCTTCTCTCTAATCTTCACTTAATCCAGCTGGGCAGAAGTTCAGAGTTGACTTCTAGTAAATAAATCCGTTGGACTAGCAGTTGTTGGATGTGGTAGGTAGGCATAAATCCTTTGTAAGCGTGTACAGAAGGATTTCCCAAAAGTATGCAACTTTTTGGGTTTAGCATTTAATGTTCTGACAGCTTTTTGCTTTTGGTATTAAACCTTTGTTAAACATTTTTTAATCCATCTGAAACTCACTAACAAAGTGGTTAAATATAGCTGGGAATATATAAGAATGATAATAGAAAGCATTAAGATCAAACACGAAGAAATCACAAATTCGTATGATTTGAATTTTGAATACTTACGCCCAATACTTGAGTGAGTTCTTCAATACTTGAGTATTGCATCAGTGCACTAATGTGAATACTTGAGTATTCGATGAATACTTGAGTATTCGTCTTCCAGAGAAGGCACTACATGTTTTGAGCGTTTGGACAATTTCTTTGAGTAGGACCAATACTCGAGTATTGAAACCAATACTTGAGTATTGAACTTTTTATGTGAAAATAAGTTTAAGTCCAAAACTTCAAAACTTGAGTATTCAAATCAATACTTGAGTTTTCAAAACATTTGAAAAAGAGCCAAGCTCTCTGTATGCCCAATACTCGAGTATTCAACTCAATACTTGAGTATTGAACTGTTTGAAAACTTTGTGAAACCTTTTCCAAGTCAATACTTGAGTATTCATCTCAATACTTGAGTATTCAAAACACTTGGAAACAGCAAAACTTTCTGTCTGGTCAATACTCGAGTAATCATATCAATACTCGAGTATTGAACTATTTTCAATACTTGTGAAGTCTCTGCCATTCCAATACTTGAGTATTCATATCAATACTTGAGTATTGATAAACATGTGAAAAACTTTGAAAACTTTCTGTTTGCCCAATACTCGAGTATTCAAACCAATACTCGAGTATTCACATGTTGAATACTTTAACGATTTTCTGTATGACCAATACTTGAGTATCCATATGGATACTTGAGTATTGGTAATTTTGTATTTCAAATAAAGAGTTTCGTAAGATCAATACTTGAGTATTGAAACCAATACTTGAGTATTGACTTATAGTGAAAAACTTGAAATGAAGCTCAATACTTGAGTATTGAAACCAATACTTGAGTATTGACTTATAGTGAAAAACTTGAAATGAAGCTCAATACTTGAGTATTGAAACCAATACTTGAGTATTGACTTATAGTGAAAAACTTAGAAGGCTCTCACTCCAATACTTGAGTATTGTGTGACTTTGTGGAAACAAGCCATTCTCTGTCGACTCAATACTTGAGTATTGAAACCAATACTTGAGTATTGAGCATTTTGCGAAAAATGCATCATTCACTGTCAACTCAATACTTGAGTATTGAAACCAATACTCGAGTATTCACTTGACAGTAAGTTTTTCAACTTATCAAAAACTCATTTTAATTTGTGTTTACAATTGTCAGTTATCATCAAAACACATAGAGAACTAACAGTCCGGTCTTACAGTGCCTCTTTCGTCCGGTCTTAAAATCCTTTTTTCCACCCGTGAAGTATGGGCTACTTCTATAAGAATATAAAATGGCCGATTCTCTAGAACACTTATAGAACCAAACAGGTGTCCAGGGCTAAAATGGACACAACATGAGAACCAACGATGCTAGAGGAGTAACTGAGTGACTCCTATTATCTTCGTATACACTAAAAGGTCAATGGTTCAAGACAACGTGTCCACTGATTAACCAAGTATATCTGATAGGTTTTTACTAAAGAAGGTTCAAAGGTAATCCCTACTTATCTTGATGCAGTTGTTGCTTATACAGGAATCACACTTTGCATACATGATCATTTGCATTTGGTCATGATGGACTAACTTCTTATCCATGTGGGGGATTGTTGGAATTTTGGATCTAATCCCATGGGTTATGAATAAGAAGTAGGTTGGAGAAGAAGAGGAAAAAGGAAGAAGGAATGAGTGTGTGGATGGAAGTCCAACATTGGACAAATAAAGTGGAGAAAGACGGTATATAAACCTTAACTTTGCTCCTCTAAATTGGGCCCTTGGGCTAACCCACTTTTGTGGAGGGGTGAGGACTTAGGTGACCTTTGGTTCACCAGACACGCGCGCGCCGCCACTGTCTGTCCGGTTTGGCTCAGTTTCGTCGGTCGCACATGCCACCCGCCCATTCCGATTCACGCATGTGTGAAATTTAAAATAATTTTTAAATTTCCAAATAGTCCATAAAATTTTATTAATTCCTTTTTTGCTCCTCCGTGCTTCTCCTAACGAGAGGCTGTAAGTGGACCGTAATATCGGATCGCTTTAATCGAATCGTTCTGATTGTTCACTTTGTTCTAGTGTGTCTGTTCATACGATGCACCGGTTCGCTAACAAGGGTCATCGTTCGCCTCTGTTTGCTTCGTTTTGGTGCGTCTATTCACACAACGCACCAGTTTGATTGCAAGAGTCGAGTCCATCTAATCAATTTTCGTCGTCTATAAATAGGGCATGCTAGTGACAGAAAAAATCATTTGAAAAACACTCTTCTCTCATATACTGCATTTGCGATCATACTCTGTGTGATTATGAAAGCCGACTCGTTATGTTCATTTGGGCTTTTGATTAAGAGTGTCATCATTCTGAAGACGAAAAATCTATTCTATCTTAGGAGACAATTGTTCATTAACCTTGGGCATCTGTATAGAGGGAGCAAATTGTCTTAACATCAGATTCTTGTTATTGTTCAATTTCTACCTATTTAGTATATTTTCCACAACAACATCAAGGTCTAGTAACATCAATGAACTTACTTTATCTTGGAGACTTTTTTTTAAGGAGCAAAAATGCTCATAAACTTTTACTAAAAGTGCATCCAGCACTATATACATTTCAAAAATACCTATGGATATTAAAAATGAGAGTAAAAATGCCAGCACTGTTCAATTTAACTTAACACTATTATATATGCATGTGCAAAAAGAGTGTAGGTTCCACTATAAAAAGTAACAATGTTAAGTAAAATTCAACTATTTTGGCATTTTGCTCCTATTTTGAATGTTCGTGGGTATTTTTGCACCTTCACCTTTTTTATATATGTTAGAGATTTATCATTGCATACCCCCGTTAAGGGCAATCATAGCAATAGAATAAACAATTGGTTCATAGACTTTACTCTCCTTACATTTCTGGCTCGATCATTCGCTAGTGATCGATTATATTGGGCAAGGAATGCTTCTTCTTATATAGCTTAAGGTGGATTTAAATTGTACCTTCATGCCATAGCCTGAGTGAGCCCCTAAAACCCAACTCACCTAAACCTTTTTTTTTTAAAAAAACATTGTACCTGTGTGCCCTCCTCGTAGATCCTGTTTGGAAATTCTTATGGTCTATTTCACCGCCTTGTCCCTTTTTAATATGAGAATTGCTACATCATTCTCCTCCTTCATGTGATATACTCTAAAAAATCATCATGTAAAAAGTTAGTGAACTTTGTTTATTTGGTTGTGCTCATGAGATAAACTGGGAACATATTTTCATCCTATGTTCATCCTGGTTTGGATGCTTCTCCATAAGATTTCCTCCTGTACATAATATTGCTCAATTTGAGTTGTGACTTAATTAAGCATACTTTATTACAGTTTCAAAATGATGGATTTGATGCATCATAATTTTGATCAATAAAAGAAATATGTATTGTAGTATTATATGAAGGAAAAGTTGGGCATCCATAGAACTTGTTTGGCTCAAAGAAAGGGTTTGAAAGGAAAGAAATAAAATGGAAAGAAATGAAAAATAATTTGCTATTGGGGGTGTTTGGTTTGTAGTAGAAAAGAAAATTGGTTGATAGGAAAAATTTTGTGTGGTTTGAAGAAAATGAGATAGGAAAATGAGCCAAAAGACCATTTTCCCCCCGTAGTAAAATAATTATTTAAATAGCTATGAGAACCACGGGTTGAATTGTTACTCACACATAATAAAACAAAGGAAACAGGGGGTGACGATGTCCGACATGCATCAAAAAGTAAACGCCGGCGAATAGATGAAGGAAGAAGGAGACGTGGATGGTGGGCTGGGAGAAGGTGGTTCGAGCTTGCTAGTGCAAGGTTTGGAGGACACAGACATTTTTGAAAATAGCTTGTTCAAAAAAGTTGAATGCTAATTTAGTATGGGGGAGAGTGAATTTTGAAGATGGAGCTAAATTTTTGGGCTAAATGGGAACTGGGCATTTGGCAAACTGTTCATCAACCACCATGTGGCCATCACCTGATTGTAGTCAAACCTAGTCACAAGTAACCAATTTAAAACCATGTGTACACGATGAGCAACCGATAGTTATGAATCACCTCAAATAATTCCCTCATAACCATGGCATAACCACACCATCTATAATAATGTGAGGATAGGAATGAAATAACTCTTAACCATGATATGCTCATAGATTGCTTGTAGTAAAAAATTAGAAGAAATAACTATGTTTTCCCTTGTTTCTTACTAATGTAAAAGAGCAATATTTGTAACAACAATTTACTCATACCTATGACATACCCGCCGGTTGCTTGTGGTCATACATGAATGTATAAACAACTTTAATCACATGGGTGCGATGGGTGGCTGATGGTTATGCACGACCAAAACTGAAAGACGTGGCTATCACCCAAGAGGGGGGGTGAATTGGGTGTATGATAAAACTTTTGGAAGTTTGAAAATCTTTTCGAAATTTACTGAAAGTAGTTTGTATGACAGTAATAATTTATAAAGGGATAATCAGTCATTCAAACTTATATGCTGGAAATGTAAGAGTTAAGGGAAGAGAATATGAAAAATGTGATTTATACTGGTTCGGCCCAATCCTTGACCTACGTCCAGTCCCCAAGCTCCGCTTGAGATTTTCAATCCACTATCTTCTTGTAACTTGATTACACGTTCTGTACTTGAAGTAATCCTCTCACTAGGATTCACTCCCCCTTACAAACTGTAATCAATACACCGGCTTGATCACACACTCTGTACTCGAAGTAATCCTCTTCCTAGGATTTACTCCCCTTACAAACTGTAATCAACACAATGTGTTTCCCACTCAAGATCACCCAATCTTGAGTAACTCTCAGATAGTATGGTAGGATGTGTACAATAACTCTTCTCTCTCAGAAGTAGATGAATAAACACTGGAGTACAACACAAATCATTTCACTCTCTATGATAAGCTATGTAAACATTAAGAACAGAGAGTAAAAGATATGAAAATCAGAGTATTAGCATGTTGAAGATGTATTCTTGTGTCTCTTCTTTTCTTTCTTGAATCTGTCTTCTATTTATAGACAACTGAGATGAATTCGTTTGAAGCATTTGTCTGTTGAAGAATATTACCGTTATGAACAGTAACCGTTGCATAATTTGAATTCAGTCCGTTGAGAAATCTGAACGTTATGAACAGTAACCTTGAATATTGTCTTCCATGTGGTCTTGGTCTGAAGATAACTTAAGAAAATCATATTCAGATTTGAATCCATTCGAAAATCTAGCTGTTGTGACCATAGCTGTTGAATATAGTTGTTGGGAACATTCTAGATTTGAATATTTGAATGTTGTTTCTTCAAGAATGTCTCCCATGTGGTCATGTCTGAAAGATGATGATGTTCAGGTGCTTTAGTTGGTAGGAGCCTTGCTGTCTGCTTTGAAGAATGGTTGTGCTGCTTTACAGGTTGTATTCCATTTGCTTTGGAGAAGAAGATATATTAAAATATTGCAAGTTGCCCAAGTTGTTGCTTTAATGTCTCTTAAAGCAAACCTAGTTCTTCTGAAATCTCATAAGCAAACTGGTTAAATCTGGTTAGGAATATTGATATGAAATATATAAATCAT
This sequence comes from Acacia melanoxylon, assembly GCA_019022615.1. Lineage (NCBI taxonomy): Eukaryota > Viridiplantae > Streptophyta > Magnoliopsida > Fabales > Fabaceae > Acacia > Acacia melanoxylon. Next base: position 1,066,853 of record JAFJYJ010000071.1, on the reverse strand, counting down.
AAGCAACCATTACGCAGAATCAAGCTAATACATAAATCAAACTGAACAAAATAGACTCAGATGCGTTCATCTGTTCTGGTGTTCCAAACTCGAGTTTACATAGGTAAGCTCGAGTTTGCTCTTCATTTAAACTTGGAGTTTTGCCTCTGTAAGTCTCAAGCTCGAGTTTGCAACTTATAGACTCGAGTTTGGGTGTTCTTCGGGACCTGCTTGCTCTCTATCTGAGCTAAACTCGAGTTTGGTCACTTATAAGCTCGAGTTTGGCTTTTTCCAAATGTTCATTTCTTCTCTGGCTCTCACGAGCTCGAGTTTGTAACTTCAAGCTCGAGTTTGGACTTCTTCAAAATTAGCATTTCCTCTCTGTAACCCGTAAACTCGAGTTTGCTACTAGTAAGCTCGAGTTTGCTACTTGTAAACTTGGCCTGGCTGAGTTTGGACTTTTTTCAGCGAGCTTGCAACTTTGTCAACTTGGAAAGACCATATCTCCCTGATCAGAACTCCGTTTTGGTTCGTTCAACACTTGATGGAAAGCTTTGTGAGTCTACTTTCATATGCCACCAATTTTAGCTCCATCAGAGTTGTAGTTTGTGATATACACTCAAAACATTGAGGCTTGCTTGATTTCTCTGTCAACTTCCACAATTCATAACTCCTTGATAGGAACTCCTTTGGGATTTAATTTTATAATGACGCATGGGGAGTCTAGTTTCATATGCCACTGATTTCATCTTAATCGGATCTCTAGTTTGGAAGATATCATCAAATTACCAGACGTTGCCCGTGCTGAACGTGAAACAGAGTTGATCATCGTTGTAAACTCGAGTTTGTACTGATGAACTTGAGTTTGCCTTGTCCAGAAACGCCAAGGCTGCTAAAGACACTTATAGACTCGAGTTTGGAGTGCTAAGCTCAAGTTTGCTCATATCAGATAGGCAAATTACTTCAGCAAGGTAGTAAACTTGAGTTTAATACTTGGAGGCTCGAGTTTGCTCATCCAGAACCTCATATTTGATGACTTTAACTCTGAATTGAGCCATGCCAATTTCCGCTTGATCGTGGAGACTTCTAGGATCAATCTTAGAACTTGAATAATGATATCTTCATTCCATTCAGCAAGTTCTTCCTTCTTCAATCTCCCAACTTGATCATTCTTCATCATTTAACTTAGCATCTACATTAAATATAAGAATTAGTCAAAGTAGAAGATAAATGTAGTATGCAACCTTTTTGCTCTTAAGAATGACATCTATATAAGACATCATCAAAACTAATCATAACCAACAAAAACAACTTCACTCTAACCATTACATATGTCATACCCCTTGTAATTACCACATTTATTAGAGTAATACAACAACTTTTAGTGAGCAACACAAGTAAGAAATAGTACACTAATAATTAAAACATTCTTGGTAATGTGCAGGAATATATACAGAGTTCTCAAATACAGTGATCCATTACATCAGTGCCAAAAGTATAGTCTAAAATAAGCTTAAACAAAATTAAACTATAAGTTCTACAACTCTATCTATCATCCAAGCAACAGTCGTCAATAATCTATGCTTGCTGCCTTCCCCTTTGAACCTTATCCGCTATCCTGAACTCTTGGGAACATCTGGGATTCAATTTGAATCTCTGAGTAACAATTAATCTCACAGCCAACGTATAATGGTATATGAAAGTTAGCCAATAAAGATAGTCCACGCAACATAAAACATTCAGAACATATAATGCAAAACATATACATCTAAATCAGCATATAAAAAACATATAACCAAAGTGCTAGACAAAACGAGTTGACCTGTACCGAGCGTCCTCTGGTATATTGGAGTTTTCAATCGGGACATCCAACTAAGAATATTCGATTGGGAACTACCAAGAGTCCTATTCGGAACCCACCAACGTTCTCAATTAGAAGTGCTTGAGTCGCCTGAATGCAACTAGGTTAGCCACCTAAGGGCTACTAGTCCAATAGGTGCAACACCTAGTTCTAACCACTAGGAAGGTACTCCTTGGTCAGCCTTTCCGCTCAATTGAGCCACGAGTGGTGCTTGTCCCACACAAGACGGGACAATTTCATATATGATTCAAATAGACATACATAGCTATATAGAGTATGTGAAATTAGAGTTACTACCTTATTGCTTTATCCAAGTAGACTTTGTGAACCACGTGTGTTTCGGGAATTACGGGTTCCTATATTATGGACAATGGTCAATACTAATCCCAACTCTTGACATTTCAAATGTCATCTAATATATTATAACTAAACATGGAATTTCTAGACTTAGGTTATGTTCAAGATTCCATTGTTTCCCCCATTTTCGCTCATTTGACCCTATTTTCCAGAATTTGTGCTGTAACTTTGAAAAATCATATCTCATAGCATAAATGTTCGAATGAGGTGATTCCAAAGCCTATGGACTCCTTATTAAGTATAGTTTCAAGGAAAAATGATTCCAACATATTTTCAAATGCACATCCTTTACAGTTTGATGAAATAGTAGCTGTTGTCCAGATTCATTCCAGAATTGTAGGCCATTTTCAAAAATTAATAACTCGGTGTGCACAAATCCAAATTCGACCAATTACCTATCAAATTAAAGCTTATTATATCTAATTTAATCTTGTAAAACTTCATGGGAATTTGAAAATTATTTACTGTTAGTTCTCTAAGGGTTTTGATGATCTCCAATAATTGTAAACAAAGCATGAACTTTTGCTCTCAAATGTTGAAAAAGTCACTGTCAGAGCAAAACTCGAGGTTTGCACAGAAACCTCGAGGTTTGGCCTTAGAGAGAAGAACTCAAGGTTTCTGGACTGAGAAAACCTCAAGGTTTTCAGAGAAAACTCGAGGTTTCATAACACAGAGACTTCTCGCATTTTCTGGAAAAAGCAAAACTCGAGGTTTCTGGTAAAACCTCAAGGTTTTGACTTACAGAGAGTCTCCTAAGTTTTGAACACTTGAAAACCTCCATTTTTTGTCTAAAACCTCAAGGTTCTGTTTTAACATGAAAATTCCAGGTTTCACAAGTTTTGTGAAACCTCGAGTTTTGGTGAGAAACCTCGAGGTTTTGGCATCCAGAGAGCACACACCTTTCCTCTGTTTTAGAAAACCTCCAGTTTCCTAGAAAACCTCTAGGTTTGCCTTGGCGTGATTTTTCAAAGGTTTCATATTCAAATGAAACCTCGAGGTTTCTGATGAAACCTCGAGTTTTTGTCAAATAGAGAGGCTGACGCTTTTTGCAAATTTGAAAACCTCCAGTTTTGGGTTGAAACCTCCAGTTTTGATGTTTTGGACTTAAATCAACTATACATACTACAGTTCAAAACTTGAGGTTTGAAGAACAAACCTCGAGGTTTCAACGCGTCTTCAGAATTTCAAATTCTACGATTTGATAAAACCTTATTGTTTGATCTTAATACTTTCTATGATTATTCTATAATGTTCCTAGATATGTTTAACCACTTTTTTAGTAAGTTTCAGATGAATTAGAGAATGTTTATTGAAGGTTTAAAGCAAAAGCAAAAAGTGATGTCAGCACATTAAATGCACAAGTCAGAAAGTTGCATACTTTTGGGTAATCCATCTGCACACGCTTACAAGTCTGGGGACTTGGTGATTGGGTTCATTGATTGCAACTTGTAAGGGGGAGTAAGTTCTAGTGAGAGAATTACTCTTGAGTACAGAGTGTGTAATCAATTGAGATAGTGAAAATCCCGAGAGTCCGGGACCGGACGTAGGTCAAGAGATTGGACCGAACCGCATAAATCTTTGTGTCTTGTTCTTCTACTCTCATCTTAGTTCATCTCTGTTTTTAGTGTTCAAAAACAGAGGTATTCAAAAAAGATTTTTAAAATCCCCAATTCACCCCCCCTCTTGGTGATTTAGCTCCACTTTCATTTGGTATCAGAGCCAGGTTTTCTCTGAAGAGATTAACACCTCGAGAAGGATCACTATGGAAGGTATTCTACTTGATGGAGCTTCGATCAACCGACCACCGGGATTCACTGGAGAGCACTACTCATTCTGGAAAAGCAAATTCAAAGTCTTTGTAATGGCTTCTGAGTATGGTCTCTGGAGAGTATTTGAAAGAGGAGATTATGTTCCATCAACTACTGAAGATGGAGTAAGAACTCCAAAGCTCAAAGAAGAATACGATGAGAATGACAAGAAGCTGGTCGTTCTTAACAGCAAGGCTATTCTCATGCTCTAGAGTGCCTTAAGTCAGAGTGAATACTTTCGAGTATGCTCTAAAACTTCTGCTAAAGCAATGTGGGACGTATTGTAGTTGGCTCACGAAGGAACCACTGGAGTCAAGGAGAATAGAGTTAACACCCTTATGACTGAGTACGATCTTCTTCGTATGAAGTCAGGGGAATCGATTGGTGAGTTCCGCTTCGATTCACTCATCGATCAACCAACTTGCTGCATTGGGAAAAGTCTATGATGAACCGCTCAAGTCGAAAAAATCTTGAACATTCTCAGCAAGGAATGGGAAGCCAAGGTCACTACCATCGAAGAAGCACATGGCGCATCAATGGCATCTGTAGCAGCATTATTTGGTAGCTTATCTGAATATGAAGGCAAGGTCAAGTTTAGAAAGGGACTTGATGAAATTAATAGCAAGAGCAAGGGCATTGCTCTTAAGGCTATCAAAGAAGCTAAAGAGACAGATGATGAAGAAGAAGAAGATGAAGAAAAAGAGCTTGGCATGATCGTTCGAAGATTCAAAAGATTCTATCGAAAGGATTAAGGATACAAGCAATTTCACAAAGGCAGCTCCAGTACTGAGACAAAGAAACCAATTATCTGCTATGAGTGCGAGAAGCCTGGTCACATCAAGTCTGAGTGTCCCCAGCTGAACAACAAGGACAAAGAAAAGAAGAAGTTCAACCGATTCAAAAAGAAAGCCTATGTCTCAGCTATTTGGGGAGATAGCTCATCTGATGAAGATGAAGCTGATGAGGAAGACAAAGCGAATATTTGTTTAGTTGCTGAAGAAGAAGAGCAACATGACAACAATGATGAGGTATACGATTCAAAACCATCCTATGATGAATTGTTTGCTGAGTACATTGTTGTTCAAAAAGAATTTGAAAAACTTGCAGAAAAATATATTGTCTTGAAAAAGAAAAATGTCACTCTTGAACTGCAAGTTGAAAAGTTTTCCCACCTTGAAAATGCTGTTTGTGAAGATTGCCCTGATCTTAAGAAAAAGAATTTACATCTTACAAAGGCACTTGAGAAATTCACTAGAGGAAGTGAAATGCTCAATGTCATTTTGAAAGAACAAAGATTCATACATGATAGATCAGGAATCGGTTACAAACCAAATTTTGATAAAAGAAAAGGGAAAAAGAAATTTGGAGAAAAGAACTATATGAACTACTTTAGAAAATCTGTTCATTCTTCAAATCCTTTTGCTCATTGCAATTATTGCAATCGCAAGGGTCATACTACTTCTTCCTGTTTTCATAAAAAGGAAAGAAAGATTAAACCATCGAAATTATCAATGGGTGCCAAAGGGATCTTACAAGATTCCTAAGACACAAACTAACCCCAAAGGACCCAAGAAAAGATGGGTACCTAAGACTTGATTGGTTATGTTTTGTAGGTTTGCCTAAGAGCATCAAATCCCAACAAGTGGTACATTGATAGTGGATGCTCAAGACATATGACGGAGACGAATCTAAATTTGTCTCAATCAAGCCCAAGGATGGTGGCAAGGTGACCTTTGGTGGAAATCAATCGGAAAGATTCTTGGCATTGGTGAAATTGGAAACAATGAAGGACCACAAATCAAAGATGTCTACCTTGTGGAAGGACTTTGCCACAATCTCCTCGTGTAAGCCAAAGCACGATAAATGTAATCTAGTTATCTTTGATTCTCGAGGAGTGCTTGATTGTAAGTAAAGATAATCTCTTTTGGAAAATATTAAATCAAAAGCTTTATTCGAGCTCCTAGAGATGGAAATTGTTATACTCTTAATCTCTCTAGAAATGGCTCGCTTCGAAAAATGTTTTGTTAGTAATTTGGATGATAGTTGGTTATGGAACAAGCGGTTAGCTCATGTCAATATGATCCAACTTGACAGCTTACTTAAAAAGGATTTGGTTATTGGCATTCCAAAACTTCGATTTTAAAAACGACATGATTTGTGATGCTTGTCAAAAAGGAAAACAAATCAAATCTTCTTTCAAATCGAAAAATGAAGTTTCAACTAATAGACCACTCCAACTACTTCATATGGATCTAGTTGGATCAGCTAGAGTAAAAAGCCTTGGTGGCAATCTTTATACCTTGATCATAGTTGATGATTTTTCTCGATTTGCTTGGACTATTTTCTTATCCTCGAAAGATGAAACATTTGATCAATTTATATGTTTTGCCAAGAAGGTCCAAAACGAGAAAGGTTTCTCAATTTCAGGTATTCGAACTGATCATGGAGGAGAATTCAAAAACCATGCATTTGTCGAGTTCTACGACAACAATGGTATAGACCACAACTTCTAAGCGCTAAGGACTCCTCAACAAAATGGTGTTGTGGAAAGAAAGAATAGAGTCCTCACCGAGATGGCAAGAGCTATGCTGAATGAAAACAACACTTCTCAAGTGTTCTGGGCTGATGCAATGAGTACGGCTTGCTACATCTCAAATTGGGCATACCTCTGGAAGAAGTTGAACAAGACTCCCTATGAACTATACAAAGGAAGAAAGCCAAATCTGGGTCATCTGCATGTGTTTGGATGTAAGTGTTTCATCCACAACAATGGTAAGGATAACTTGGGAAAATTCGATCCCAAGGCAGATGAAGGTATATTTTTAGGCTATTCAAATAGGAGTAAAGCTTATAGAGTTTTTAATACTCGTACTCGAATTGTTGAAGAGTCTATGCATGTTGTTTTCTGTGAATCCAAAACTGATAAATCCTTGGATGATGAAAAAGGAAATGCTTTCAAAAATCAATTCTTTTCAAAAACCACTCCTGCATCTATTGAAAATCCTGAAAATGTTTTTGAGGCTGATCCCCAAAACAATCTTGAAAATCTTGATCAGTCTCAGCCTAGAGCTTGGAAGTTCATAAAGGATCATCCTTTGGACCAAGTAATAGGTGATGCAAGTCAAGGGTAAGAACCGTAAACAACACTTTAAATGAAGTAACTTTCTCTCGCATTCATATCTCATATTGAACCCTCTAAAATAGATGAAGCCCTTTCAGACAATGATAGGGTAATAGCTATACAAGAGGAGTTACATCAATTTGATAGGAATCAAGTTTGGGATTTGATACCTAGGCCTAAAGACCATCCGGTCATTAGCACCAAATGGGTATTCAAGAACAAACGAGATGAATCGGCAATCATTGTCCGTAACAAGGCAAGATTGGTTGCTAAAGGTTATAATCAAGAAGAAGGAATTGATTATGAGGAAACATATGCTCCAAAGGTGGCAAGATTGGAAGCCATAAGAGTTCTTCTAGCCTTTGCTTGTGTCAAAGGATTCAAGCTCTATCAAATGGATGTAAAAAGTGATTTTCTAAATGGTTTTATACAAGAGGAAGTTTACGTTGAACAACCTCCTGGCTTTCAAGATGATCATCATCCAGATCATGTCTATCGTCTCAAAAAGGCATTATATGGTCTTAAGCAAGCTCCTAGAGCTTGGTATGAGCGATTAAGCAAGTTCCTTCTTGATCAAGGATTTGTTAGAGGAAAAGCAGATACAACTCTCTTCATAAAGAGTAATAACTTGGTGAAGTTTTAATTGTTCAAACATATGTTGATGATATTATATTTGGTGCTTCTAATGATGCTTTGTGTGAAGATTTTGCTAAGAATATGTAGGGAGAATTTGAGATGTCCATGATGGGAGAGCTCAACTATTTCCTTGGTCTACAAATCAAGCAAAAGAAGAATGAGATCTTCATATCTCAGACCAAGTATCTCAATGATCTGCTGAAGAAGTTTGGGATAAATCAATGCAATGGAGCTGACACACCAATGAGTTCCACTGCCTCTTTGGATGCTGATGAAGAGGGCAAGGACTTCAACATAACAAGATATAGAGGAATGATTGGATCATTGCTCTACCTTACTGCAAGTCACCCTGACATCCAATTCAATGTGGGGATGTGTGCAAGGTTCCAATCTGCCCCCAAGGAGTCTCATGCTGAAAATGTGAAGAGGATATTCAGATATCTTGCTGACACAAAGACCCTTGGATTGTGGTTTCCCAAAGGTCAACCTGAACATTTGGTGGCATATTCAGATTCAGACCATACCGGGTATAAGACTGATCAAAAGAGCACAAGTGGCCAATGTGAGATTCTTGGTGGTTCACTTGTGTCATAGTTCAGCAAGAAGCAAACCAGTGTGGCTGTGTCTTCTACTGAAGCTGAATATGTAGCTGCTTCAAGTTGCTGTGCTCAAGTTTTATGGCTCAAGCAAAGAACTATCGATTTGGGAATCAACTTCAAGGAGATCCCAATATTGTGTGACAACACAAGCACAATAAGCTTGGCAAAGAATCCAGTTCAACATACCCGGACCAAGCATATTGATGTGAGGCATCATTTCATAAGGGATCATGTTCAGAAGAAAGATGTCAATGTCATGTTCATCCCAACTCATCTTCAACTAGCTGACATCTTCACCAAACCATTGGCTAAGGAGCAATTTAATTTCATAAGAAGAGAATTGGGAATGGTAAATCCCAATGAGTTGTAAGTATCCTTTACTCAATGTTAGTTATGGTTTTTGATGATTGAAAATTACCAACTTAAGCATCGGAGTGTCTAGACATGTTTTATGCAGGATATTGAAAAATCTAAGTTTTGCTTTCAAGGAGCAAAACCTCGAGGTTTTGGAGCAAACCTCGAGGTTTGGTCGTGGATTGTCGGGGTCAGAGAACAGCTGAGATTTTTTGGAAAAAATGAAAGCTCGAGTTTTCATTAGAAACCTCGAGTTTTCATAAGACAAAAAGATGTCAAGTTTTGAAGAGTCTCAAAACCTCAAGGTTTTGGAGAAAACCTCGAGTTTTTGAATGCTGACGTTTCAAAGGTTCACAAAACACCTTTGAAGTCCAGGTTGGTAACCATTTATCAAACCCCGAGGTTTGGCATGAAACCTCGAGTTTTGTCGTAACTATATATATATGGTACTGTTTATGTTCTTCAAAACTTGACCTAAAACTCTAGGTTTAGCCTCGTCTTTCTCTCTTCTCTCTGATTCTTCCATCTCTCAACCTAATCTCACCCTCTAAACCCTCCAATGGCTTCGAAATCCAAACCCCAAGTCATTTCCGACACTGATTCCAGTCAAGAAGGGATGAAATCATGGTCTCCTCCTCCTCCTCCTTCTCAACGACTAGTGAGAATGAAGTCCATTCCAAATCGCTTCCATCTTGGTGCAGACCGTGCGATTCGAGGAATAAGTGGCAGAATCCCTGAAGCTCAGTCGCCAAAACGTAAATCAAAAGGGGTTTCGTTCAAAGGACTCGCTAAGTCACCAGACAAGAAGAGGAAGGAACTTGAGACCAAGGGAAAAGGGAAGACAAAGTTTCTGAGACCTCCAAAACTTCTAAACCAGCAAGAAAGAAGAGGGCTTTTGTGTCCCAGTCTCAGCAAACCTCAAGAGGGCAAGCTTCATCTCAAGCAAATGCTTCTATTCAGGATCAAGAGGAAGAAGAAGTGCCTTCAGTAATTGAAAATGCCATTTCAGACATCTACCGAAATTCCTCTCCACCCAAAGGTTTTATAATTGCTCCCTCTACTATGACTAAGGAAGAGAATGAAAAATTTAGAGAATTGTACTTACATCGTGACTTATGTCCTGTGATTGCTGTTAAATTGAAAGACTTCCTTGATGAGTGTCATTTTGATATGTCTCCCTGGCTAAAACAGTATGAGTCTTTTTTTTCCATATCTGCTCCTTATACTCCAAATCTTGTTCGTTTGTTTTATTACCATATGGAGTATGATAATGAACTAAGCCCAGATGGTGAGCTGATTGAGGAAAGAGTGACTACTGTTGTTAAGGGTGTCAAGTTCACTCTGTCTGCCTCAATTTTAAACAAAATTCTGAAAATTGACAACCCTCAACCTATTCCTGAATTCAATTACAAAGAATCAGAAATTTTTGAAACTCTAAGAACAAATGAGCCCTTTCCCCGCATCAACAACTTAGGCTTACCTTTAATTCTCGGTTCTATGTCTCGCGAAAAAATAGAGTCTTATGGTATGTCTACTCTAGGAACTTTGAAAGGGGAAATTTTATTTTAAAATTCTTTTCGCATCACCCACACAACAAGATGCTTAACCAAGGTAAATGGAGTTAGAGAGGAAGAGCTTGACACGAGAAGATTTATACTTGGTTCGGTCTTAACTCTTGACCTACGTCCATCCCCGGACTCTCTCGGGTTTTTCTACTATCACTCAAATCGATACACACTCGTACTCGAAAGTTATCCTCTCTCTAGGATACACTCCCTTACAAGTTGTAATCGATAACCCAACCTCAAAGTCCCACAACTTTGAGATTCTTACAAAGAATGATTTACGAAATGAACTCTCTCAAAGAGTGAATAAAAATAAGCACTCGAAGCACAATGTATCAAAGATACAAATGAGAAATATAAGCAAAGAAAGACCGATGTTCTTGTGTGCGTTTTAGGTATGTCTTCTACTTTCGTACTTCAAATCTTCATGTATTTATACGGGTTTGAAGCTTGTGAACGTTGTAGATCCGTTGAGACTTGATCTCGATTCGAAAATATAGCACGTTGTGAGTGTGTCTCCATGAATCTAGTCAAGTTGTAGACAAATCTGTTTGAATATGGTTGTTGCAGATTTGAATATTTGAAATTTGGCTCCTCATGAATGTGTTCCCATGTCATTATGTTTAGTGGAGGCGGTTGTATAATGTTGTCCAAATTTGTTTGGAGGCTAGCTTTCTTCCTTGGAGAATGGTTGTGTTGCTATCCGTGTTGTAACCCATTGCATTTGGAGAAGAAGATATAATATAATATTGCAAGTTGTCAAGTTGTTTGTCTTAAAGTCTTCTTTAAAACAAACCTAGATCTTCTGTAATCTCATAAGCAAACCGGTTAAATCTGGTTAGGAAATATTGATATGAATCATATAAATCATATACAACCAATTCGCGGAATCAAGTTAAAGTATAAATCAAACTCGAACAAAATACACCCGGATGCGTTCATCTCTGTTTCTCGAAGTTCCAAGCTCGAGTTTACCTATGTAAGCTCGAGTTTGCTCTTCATTTAAAACTTGAGTTTTGCCTCCGGAAGTCTCAAGCTCGAGCTTGTAAATGAGTAAGCTCGAGTTTAGCATTTGTCGGGGAAACATGTTTGAATTCATTTTGAGAGCCAAAGTGGAAAAACGCAAGCTTGAGCTTATTAGTGAGTAAGCTCGAGTTTGGCACTATTCATGTCAAAAATAATTTTAGTTCACAAAATGCAAGCTTGAGCTTAGAGGTGTAAACTTGAGTTTGCTAAGCTCAAAATATGACATTGCTCTCTCGTTTGACCCAAGCTTGAGCTTGCAAGGGCAAGCTCGAGTTTGGCAATGGTTTTAAAAACTTTGAAAGATTTTTGTCGACGCAAGCTTGAGTTTACAACCTTAAACTTGAGTTTACTCTTTGAAGGAAAAACTTGAAAACTTTCTATGCGGGTGCAAGCTCGAGCTTGGTATCCCAAGCTCGAGTTTACAACTTTTGTAAACTCACAAACTCTACAAAAAATGATAAGCTCAAGTTTAAAGGATTCTCGCCAGAGGTAAGCTCGAGCTTGTAACGCAAGCTCGAGTTTACATATTTGTAAACTTAGTGAGAAAAGACTCGGAAGAGGCAAGCTTGAGCTTATAACTAATAAGCTTGAGTTTGCAATTTGAGTAACTTGATAAAATCCTCAAACCTTCGTAAGCTCAAGCTTACAGTGCAAGCTCGAGCTTACTCGTATATGAGTAAACTTTGAAAACCTTCAAGCTCAAGTTTATGGACCAAGCTCAAGTTTAGAAAATGCAAAAAGCTTGGTTTGCTTTCGTAAGAGGCAAGCTCGAGTTTGGAGACCCAAGCTCGAGTTTGGAACCGACAGAATGTTTTTCAATTGGAATCATCAAGCTTTACCAAGACTATAACAACAAAAACATTCTCTCATGTTTACAATTGTTATTAATCATCAAAACATATTGAGAACTAACACTTCATTCCAAAGGGTGGTAATTACCCACATTTCACTCAAAGATGACTACGACACTGTTCGCCTTCGTGAAGAAAGTGCCTTTTAACCTTGGTCATTGGCTTTTCCAGGCTATGATCAAGTTCAAATTCTCTCGTAGAAAGCTGTCACATATACCATTTCCATCCTTAATCTCTGTCATTCTTTACTACCACAGAATTTGGTATGTGGGTTCTATTGACACTCTCGAGTATCGTCCATTCTTTGGGAAGACAATGATAAATTTAATGAAGATCAAGTTTGGGGAAGAAGGGTCTGGACAGTCACGAGCTCCTTCAAGATCTCATCCAAGAACATCTTAGGCTTGGGCTCAATCCCAAGCTCAAGAGGCTCAATCAGCACCTCCACCTCTTCAGACATCACTGCCATATGATCTTACTTACAGATCAAGGAAATTATGGATGCTGCTCTTGCTGCAATGACTATTCACATGGAGTTTGAGATAGGAAAGATAAGGGCTGAGATGACTCGTGGGCACAATGGACTCATTGAGATTCAGGATGCCATGAAGGAACACCTTGAGATGGTTTCTGGACAGTTGGCTGAGCTTAGAGAAAAGGCTGAAGAGATTGAGGCCAAGTTGTCTACTCAGATCGTCTCTCACATGGATCTCAGTGACAAGGTGGACAAGATTTTGAAGCACTTGCACATTGGACCTTCCTCACCTTTTTGCACTGCTGCTGGTCCCAGAACTTCTGGTCCTGCTTCTAGTTCATCCTCACCTTCCTTCACCTTTACCAGTCCTCAGATTCCTACTACCTCTCCAGAGCCATCCACTCCTCTCTTTCCTTCTCCAGTTGGAACTACAACACCAGACACTGTCATCCTTCCATCACCATCTACCCCAGCCACTGAAGTTCTTCCTTCTCCATCTATGGCCACTCCTTCAACTGAAGATCTTCATCTTTCCCCTCCTTCTACACCTTTGGTCAACCTTAACTTTGAAGATGACAAAGGGGGAGAGAATAGCCAGGATTAGAGTTTGAGTTTTGGAGAACTTAGGACTTATGTTTCTAATAAGTCCTAATGTTATATCTTGTATTTTGCTTTCTAATGTTATATCTTGTATTTTGCTTTCTGATGTTATATCTTGTATATTGTGTTAGTTATGATTAGTTTTGATGATGTCTTATATAGATGCCATTCTTAAGAGCAAAAAGCTTGCATACTACATTTATATGTTACTTTGACTAATTCTTATATCTAATGTAGATGTGAAGTTTACTAATGAAGAACAATAAATAAAGGAGATCAAGAAGGAAGAACTTGTGAATATAATGGGAATATCAACATTCAAGTTCTTGTGATACTTGGAAGTCTCTTTGATCAAGTGGAAGTTGGAATAGCTTAATCCGGAGTTAAATTAAGCTATTTGAAGCATCAGCATGAATAGTATCATATACGTGAATAGTACACCGTATACATGAATAGTACCATACAGTATGAACAGTGCCATACGAATCATTATCTGTTTGCTACAGTGATTTTGCTCTTCGAATGAGTTGCCTCGAGGTACTCCACTAATTGCCTCAAGTCATTCCCGTCCATTTCTCCAAATTCACTTAGAATGGCAAAATCATAATTATGTTGAAGTTTAGTTTTAATGGCAAAATCGTAATTTCGATGAACTTCTTATTCTGCCTCCAGTCAATCTCCACGCATTACTCTCGACATTACTCGAGTAAGAAAATATATGCAACGCGAGTAAGCTATTGTTCATCTGCTCTGTTTGCCTCTGTTCTACGTTTTTCATGGGCGGCGTTCAGTGTTTTGATGATATCTTTCAAATCAGAGATTGGATTGAGGTGAAACCAGTGGCATATGAAACTAGACTCCCAATGCGTCATTGTGACATAAAATTAAATTCCAAAGGAGTTCATATGAGGGAGCTATGAATTTTGGAAGATGACAGTGAAATCAACGTCACACAGAAGACCAAGCTTCGGTAATTTGAGTGTATCTCACAAACGAAAAATCCAACTATGCTGAAACAAGTGCCATTTGAAACTAGACTCAAATACCTTTTCAAGCACATCAAGATCATGAAAAAAAAAAAATCAATGGAAGGAGATATGATGTTTTGAAGTTGATAGTCTGTTAAGGATGTTGCAAAAACGCTGATTAAGAAGAACCTCCATTCATTTGATGATAACGGACAAAATACATTGAGTTTGGAGCTGATTCTTCTTGCATTGGAAAGAAGACTTAAAAATATTTCTAAGGATGGGTAATTTGGAATTAATCATTCTCTTTCAAGAAACCATCCGAAAATTACTTTCATCCTTTACTCAAGTAATATTTTCTGGCTCCGCAAGTAATTTTGGGAAAAGCCTCTGAAGGTTCTATTTCTTAAAGAAATAAGATATTACTCAACCGAAAAGCAAGATTTGTGTCAGAAGCATTTAATGCAGTTGCAGAAAACAAACAGAAGCCTCAACGACTACTTCCAACAGAGCGAAGCACTTGATGGAATGAGATAAACGACAAAGCATTCAAATTCATCAACGAGATACGCAATGACGAGAAAGCTTCAACGGTTCAAAATTCAAAGGTTACTATTATTTTGATTCATCTTCTGCACAAGTAGGCGAACGCATTTAATGAAGGCGCGGATGTTTAAATTCTCTCAACGGACCGAAATTCAAAATTGTTACTATTCACAAAGGCCGAAACGCAACGTACGAATGCTTCCAACAATTGTCTATAAATAGAGAAAGAGCGAAGGAAGAAGTGCAGAATACAGAGACACGAGCCTACATCTTCAATATGCCAATACTCTGATATTCACTTACTCTCTGTTCTTAATGCTTACATAGTTTATCGTAGAGAGTGAAATGATTTGAATTGTACTTCAATGTTTATTCATTCACTTCTGAGAGAAGAATTTTTCTGTAAACATTCTATCTGAGAGTTACTCAAGATTGGGTGATCTTGAGCGGGAAACACACTGTGTTGATTACAGCTTGTAAGGGGAGTGAATCTTGGTGAGAAGATTACTTCGAGTACAGAGTGTGTAATCAAGCGGGTGTATTGATTACGGTTTGTAAGGGGGAGTGAATCCTAGTGAGAGGATTACTTGAGTACGAACGTGTAATCAAGTTGAAAGCGATAGTGGATTGAAATCTCGGGAGGAGCCGGGACTGGACGTAGGTCATCGTGGATTGGACCGAACCAAGATAAATCACTGTTTGCATATTCTTTTCCCTAAACTCTTATATTTCCAGCATATATATTTGAATGACTGATTATCGCTTTATAAATTATTATTTTCATTCGAATTGCTTTCAGTAAGTTACGAAAAGATGTATCAAAGTTCCTAAAGTTTTATCAGACACCCTATTCACCCCCCTCTTGGGTGATAGCCAGGTCTAACATTTTGCTCATGTATATGAAATATGAATTGTGATCTTTGTGTTTCATCTTGCTTTTGTTGCTCATTTCTGATATCCTTTTGTTTACTCAACTTATAACATTTGCAAAATAATATTTTCAAGTGTCCAAGCTTCTCAAAATGAACTTCCTAAAACATTGTCAGTTGCAAAATCTGTTTCAAGATGAAAACTCTCTCAAAATCTCAAGGATGTTTGTTTACAAGTGTTGTCATCATCAAAAAGGGGGAGAATGTTAGTTCTCTAAGGGTTTTGATGATCTCCAATAATTGTAAACAAAGCATGAACTTTTGCTCTCAAATGTTTAAAAAGTCACTGTCAGAGCAAAACTTGAGGTTTGCACAGAAACCTCGAGGTTTGGCCTTAGATGGAAGAACTCAAGGTTTCTCGACTGAGAAAACCTCAAGGTTTTCAGAGAAAACTCGAGGTTTCATAACACAGAGACTTCTCAGCATTTTCTGGAAAAAGCAAAACTTGAGGTTTCTGGTAAAACCTCGAGGTTTTGACTTACATAGAGTCTCCTAAGTTTTGAACACTTGAAAACCTCCAGTTTTTGTCTAAAACCTCAAGGTTTTGTTTTAACATGAAAATTCCACGTTTCACAAGTTTTGTGAAACCTCGAGTTTTGGTGAGAAACCTCGAGGTTTTGGCATCCAGAGAGCACACACCTTTCCTCTGATTTAGAAAACCTCCAGTTTCCCAGAAAACCTCCAGGTTTGCCTTGGTGCGATTTTTCAAAGGTTTCATATTCAAATGAAACCTCGAGGTTTCTGATGAAACCTCGAATTTTTGTCAAACAAAGAGGCTGACGCTTTTTGCAAATTTGAAAACCTCTAGTTTTGGGTTGAAACCTCCAGTTTTGATGTTTTGGACTTAAATCAACTTTACATACTACAGTCCAAAACTCGAGGTTTGAAGAACAAACCTCGAGGTTTCAACGCGTCTTCAGAATTTCAAATTCTACGATTTGATAAAACCTTCTTGTTTGATCTTAATACTTTCTATGATTATTCTATAATGTTCCTAGATATATTTAACCACTTTTTTAGTAAGTTTCAGATGAATTAGAGAATGTTTATTGAAGGTTTAAAGTAAAAGCAAAAAGTGATGTCAGCACATTAAATGCACAAGTCAGAAAGTTGTATACTTTTGGGTAATCCATCTGCACACGCTTACAAAGAATTAAAGAATGATTTCCACATCCAGCAGCTGCTACTCCAACGGATTAATTTGCAGAAAGTCAACTCTGAACTTCTGCAAAGCTGGATTAAGTGGAGATTAGAGAAAGAAGAAGACCAAAACTGAACCAGAACCTTGTCTAATGAAGGCAACGGTTATATTGAAGATTACAACGGTCACTTAATGCTCTCTTGGTATAAATAGAGTTGCATTCAAGTCTTCTCAACTAACACACCTGCTGAAAACGCATAGCATTCAAAGTTCTTCAACTACCTTTCTGTTTTCACTTGTATTGTGTCTTTTGACACTTAAAGCTTCAGTGTTTATCAATATCCACTCTTAGAGAGAGTTTCTTTTCTACGTAAATCATTTATTGTAAAGGATCACAAGTCTAGGGACTTGGTGATTGGGTTCATTGATTGCAACTTGTAAGGGGAGTAAGTTCTAGTGAGAGAATTACTCTTGAGTACGAGTGTGTAATCAATTGAGATAGTGAAAATCCCGTAGAGTCCGGGACTGGACGTACGTCAAGAGATTGGACCGAACCAGTATAAATCTTTGTGTCTTGCTCTTCTACTCTCATCTTAGTTCATCTCTGTTTTTAGTGTTCAAAAACAGAGGTATTCGAAAAAGATTTTTAAAATCACCAATTCACCCCCCTCTTGGTGATTTAGCTCCACTTTCATTTACTTCCCCAAATATTCTTCACAAGATTATTGCCCAGACAAAAAAAAAAATTCAAGGCAAATTTTCGGCTACGGCAAAATTCGATCTCGAAGCTTCCAAAATTCCAACCGAACCTCTACCCCCATACAATTTTGCATTTTTTTAAAAATGGAATAATTAAATTGGATAAAATCCAACTCCTAAGATCTTCCCTTGTACCCAACTGAAATCAGGGTTCAATATGGTCACAATCGTTTTGCCAATTTCACTTCATAAACACCTTAATCTTGGTTCTTAACCACATTTATCTTGTTATTTATACCATATACTCATGTTAAACCCCTTTTAGAATTTTGGAAAGAACCTCCCCTATGTTATTGAACCATCCAAAATTCATAAAAACCAAAGAAATCACCAATATCCCCTGGTACACAGTCAAGAGGCTTAGAATCGGTTACCGTGATCGTTGTTCCTCACAAAAATTTCTTTCTTCCCTTAGCTGTTCAGATTTCTAGTCAAACCCTAGACACCAAACAAGTAGGTTTTTGTGAGATTAAGGAGTAGGAGAAGGAAAGGATTATGGATTACAAGTCTGTAACACGAGAAATTACCTTGGTTTCGCGAGATTTCAGTTTCTTCTTCTTCTTGTGAGATTTTCGGCAGTTTGGGTCTTCAGGGGTTGAGTGCCAAATTAGAATGGACAATTGGAATGAATAATATCAGGTTATAATGTGTCTAAGTTGGTTTAGAAGGGAAAATTCCAAATTTACCCTTCACTTTCCCCGTAATTACCATTTGTGCGATTTTTCCAATTTTCAACCAATTTTTTTTTTTTTTTTTCCTTGGCTGAAATTTTGGGCTATTCTTAAGAATATTTTGACCAATTTTATTTACTCATGTGCCCAAAATTTTTACATAATTATATGACATACGACACAAATTCATAAAACGTACACTTTTAACATTCCTTCAATTTTCTCAAAATTTCCAATGGAATTCAAGCAACCTCTTCTCATTCCTTTTTATTATAATTTAATGCTCCAAAATGGTTCAAATATGTATTATTTCCATATGTTGATTGGTGCCAACATATGTCTAAAAACTTTCGATTTGGGCGAAATCGGGTATTTCGGGTAAAATTGACCTTTTAGTCAAGATTCATCATTTCTTTTTTCCAAATTCAAATGCAGCATACATGAAATTTGTCAGAGCAATTTTTAGGATATTACAACATACCCATCACTCACATCTAGGCACAATCACTTTCATATGGTCTCATTTTACTCGTAGGTACTTCAAGGTTACATGATATTTATGTAACTTTACTCTTAACAGTTGTGCACTCATGAACCGCACATAGTCAACACCACTTCCCTTATCTGTAATATCACAGATGTAACCACATTCACCATATGAGTACTTCATGATCAATCAATTTTCAACAAACTTGTCTCCCAGCCATGTAGTTCCTACAACCTATGTTTGCTCAAATTCAGTTCTGGCGGTGAAGAGGCGCATACTTTTTCCTCCACAGATATCACATGAGTGGTAATGTCCAATAGGTAAAAGAATGGGTTGTCCGGGGATTATGAAGAAATACACTCCTTGAAAGGATAGACCCAAGTCACCACAGACACGCACATCCAGAAGCAAGTTGGAAAGCATACAACATATATTTCTCTCATTTTTTAGTACATTTTTGTTTTTAATGGGTGTTTCGTAAATTATCACAGACTTAGTGAAAATATTGAAACTAATGCACATTTTTCCATGACCAACTTGTGCCTTTGACTATTTATTATTTATCTTTTGTTATGGTTTCAAAAGTTACAAATTGAATTATTTAAAATTTTATATTTCTTAAAAAATAAAATCAAAATTATCATTGTACCAAAATGAAAAAAATGCTATAATATTTTTAGTATATCTTTTTCTAATTTTGACTTTAAAAATTTCTTATATGGTGGCTAAATAGACATATTTAACTTTTATTATGTATGTATATATTTTTATGTATATGTGTGTGTGTGTGAATATATATTGATTTTTTTTAATAATTACATCATTGACCCGACCGATCTGATCGTTTGAACCGTGACTTGCTAACATTTTTGGCTCGACATCCGGTTCGACTTTTAAAACATTGCTTCAATACCACTTTCTCTGTCTTTGGTGGTAGAAAATAGTACAAATATTGTTAGAAGAAGCTTCCATGATAGAGGTTGGCAAAAACCCGGTGGTCCGGTCCAGTCTGGTCTTACCTGAGCTGGTCCAATATGGTTTGGTCTAGTCTAAATAAGCAACATAATGAAATCGGATAAGACTAGATCAGATTGACTGGTCAGGTTGGACTGGGTTCCAGACCGGGGACCAGACTACTTGGACTAGTCCAGTCTAGTCCAGGTCAATTTTTTTAAAATTGTTTTGTAATTTATTTTTTATTTAATGTTGTTGGAGTTTTTTTAAGAATTTATAATTAAATTTTATTTTTTATGATGATTTTTATATAATTATAGGTATTTTTATTAATTGTATTTATTTGGTTTAAATATTTTTTTCAACATATTTTTTTTGGATATTCTTATAGATTTATGATGCTTTAATTTTATATGATGTGTTTAATATTATTATAGGTATTTTTATGGTCTTAATAGTGTTTAATAGGTACAATTTTTTCCTTCCAAAGTGGAAAAGAAATAAATTTAGGTCGCTGACTACCTAGACTAACTAGTCCAGGTCGTCTACCAGACCCTTCTGGTCCAACCCGACCTCGAGTTGGTGTTGGACCATACTAGATCACGGGCTGCCTTATGCAGCCCAAAGTCCTCTTCAAATCAGATCTCATGTTGATGTCAAACTCGATCTAGTCCAGTCTATGCTCATCCCTATGCCATGACATGCAAAAAAGGTTATAATGTAACATCTCAAATTTTGGACCACAAGGTTAGAAATAAAACTAAGAGAAGAAGGCTTTTAGTGAGTAAAGTCCAAAAGTTTTAACCTTATCATGAGGAAATGCTTAAGATTATTTTAAAAATTATTTTGGACCTTGAAAATTTAGGAGAATTATGAAATAATATTTCGAGGATATATAAATATTATGGATGAAATTATTTATTGAAAATTTAGCTTGAATAAACTGTGAACTAAATATTGCTAATTTAAGGCATATTTTCCCATAAATTATAGTTGGGGATAATTTTTGGCCTAAATATTTTAGAAATAATATTTTAAGGCCTAAATAAATTAATTGAGGAAGGAAAACAAATCCTTAAATGGAATTAAGGATTAATTTCTATCACCTAACAAATGTTTACAAATAAATTAGGATATGATTAAATTGCAAACAAGAGCCTTCTAGGAAGTCAAAAGGAGTGTTTTTAAAAAAATGTGAGACACCTCTTGCATGTACGCCATGTGTCCTTTCTCTTCCAATTGACAACACTCTCTCTCTCAAAGAACCTCTGTAAACACACACTCATCATATACACAGTACATACACTCCTCCCTCTTTATTTCAGCAAACCCACACACACACACACACACACACAATCACTCTCAATTTTTCTCCCATCCAGTAATGCACCCACATTTAAAACACACACACACACATAAACTCCTCTCCTCCCTTCTTGTAAACACATGCACATACACCTCCTCTCCTTCTGCTTCCGTCTCACACACACAAAACAACCCATACTCTCTCTTCCTCCATCCCTTATTCATTCATCTTCCATTCATTCTCCAATCTAAGAAAGAGACGGAGAACTGAGAGAGAAATTGAGCAAGGAAAACAAAGAGAGAGCGTCCAAGAGAGAAAAGCACTAGAGGAAGAAGAAGAAGGCTGTAAACTCATATGCAATCCAAGAATTCAACTTAGGTGAGTCTCTAAATTGTTTTTCCCATCTAGTTTCTTGTATTGCTGAAGTTTGAGAGTTTTTGGTGACTGAAACTCATGGGTTAGTGAGAGAGAGCTCATGACAGTGGTTTTTGC
The DNA here is from genome assembly GCA_019022615.1 of Acacia melanoxylon. Lineage (NCBI taxonomy): Eukaryota > Viridiplantae > Streptophyta > Magnoliopsida > Fabales > Fabaceae > Acacia > Acacia melanoxylon. The sequence goes on along the minus strand of JAFJYJ010000071.1, from coordinate 1,045,368 downwards.
TGCATGCATGTCGAATTTAGGATTATTTTTGAGTTTCTTTGGCTCAGTAAACAAGCTTTTAAACCGTGCTTGTCTTATATAAGTGCATGAAGTCTGATTGCTGAAAGATTGGAACTATAGAATGAAGTTGCAAGTGTTGTCTTTCCCTTTTGCATCGTAGTCCGAAAACAGAGCATCTTTTACATGTTGTTTTTGTGGGTTAGAGGTTTGGTTTCTATCTAAAAGTTTTTATATGATAGTTCACTCCTCAAGCTTTAAAACGAGTCCAAGATCACCTTCAACGAAGGTCTAGAACTTGAGATTTAAATTTTGGAATTCAGGTCAAGAATCTGGAGAGTCTGAAATTTATAGCTGAAGTGATAATTTTTGAGTGAGATGAAAACTAAGCAAACGACCTCCTCTGACCCTAAAAATTTGTGAAAATATAGTAAAATCCATAAATGTTAATATGATTCAAAGTGTAAATGGAGCGAATCACCAAGAGGGGGTGAATTGGGGATTTTAAAAATTCTTTTTAAAATACTCTCTAAATAGATAGGAAAATAGAGCAGAATAGAGGAGAAGAAGAAAGGCTTGACACAAGAGGATTTATATTGTTTCAATCTAAATCCTTGACCTACGCCCAATCCCTAGACACTCTGGGATTTTCACTATCACTCAGAATCAGTTACACACTCTGTACTCGAAGTTATCCTCTCACTAGGATACACTCCCCCTAACAAGTTGTACACTGATATTCCCAATCTCCAAGTCCCCTAACTCGAGATTCTTACAATAAATGATTTCAACAAATGAAACTCTCTCTAAAAGCAGATAATAATGAACAATGAAGTACAAGAGTATCAATAGATACTTTACAAGAGTAGAAAACACAAAGAGTAGTTGAAACTTTGAATGCTTTTCATTTTCTATAGATTGGTTGTTGAGAAGACTTGAATGCAACTCCTTATATATGAAGATCGCATTAAATGACCGTTGGATTCATTAATGTGACCGTTGCCAACATTAATGAGTTGATTAGGTTGAAGCTTGGTCCAGTCTCTCTCTTGATTAGTGTTAATCCTGGTGCACAGAAGTTTATGGTTGACTTCCCTTAAAATAAATCTGTTGGAGGAGCAACTACTTGATAGGGAAAGAAAACATTAATCCCTTAGCAACGTGTAGAGAATGATTATCCAAAAGAGTGAAAGCTTTTCTAGACTTTGCAATAAATGTGCTGAGGTCACTTTTTGCTTTAAGCTAAATCTTCATTTAATACTCTTTAAATCATCTGAAACTCACTAACAAACTGATTAAACATAGTTAAGAATAGTAATGAGTGATGATGAGAAGTATCTAGATCAAAGATGAAGATTTCACAAATTCGAGCAATTTGATTTCCAAAACTTAGCGATGCAAACTCGAGTTTGTTCAAGCAAACTGGAGTTTGCAACTATTCTTCAGGAACCAAACTTGAGTTAATAAACACAAACTTGAGTTTGTTTCATCCAGAGAAGAATGTCATGAAATGAGCTTTGAAGAGCATTTTGAAAATAAGAGCAAACTCGAGTCAATAAGTGACAAACTCGAGTTTGTGACTTTTGAGGTGAAAATGAGTTTAAGTCCACAAAGCTCAAAACTGGAGTTTCCAAATGGAAACTAGAGTTTTCAAAACTTCAAAAAATTGAGGATCTCTCTGTATGATCTAAACTCGAGTTTTCAAAACCAAACTCGAGTTTCCTCAAAAGAGAGAATGAAAACTCTCTGCCAAACACAAACTGGAGTTTACATGACTAAACTGGAGTTTTCTCAAGCTTAAAAATAGAGCAAAGCTCTCTGCTTGTTACAAACTTGAGTTAGTTAAACCAAACTCGAGTTTCCTGGAAAGTTAGGAAAACATGATAACTCTCTATCAAGCACAAACTGGAGTTTGGCTAAGTTCACAAAATATTGAAAGCTCTCTGTCTTGTACAAACTCGAGTTTACAAATACAAACTCGAGTTTGTCTTAACTTGAAGAACTTTGAGTGCTCTCTGTATTACACAAACTCAAGTTTGCTAAAAGAAAGTGGAGTTTGGCCAAGTTCATAAAGCTTGAGCTACTTTCTGTCAAGTCCAAACTCGAGTTTGACATCCCAAACTCGAGTTTGCCTTTGACAGTAAATTTTTCAACTTACCAAAGACAACTTCAAATTGAGTTTACAATTTCCAGTTATCATCAAAACACATAGAGAACTAACATTCCCCCCTTTTTGATGATGACAACACTTGCAAACTAAAAGTTCAAAGAGTTTGTTAGATTTTGGCATTTTGAAATGAATTTGCAAAACATGATGAAATGCACAATATGACAGAAACACAAATATCATAGATAAAGCACAATAGCTAAAGAAATAGCAGAATTTTACTTTCATTTCATTTCAAAAGAGACACAATGTCAATACAAATTGAAAGCATATAATGTAGCAAAACAGAAACTACACAAAAACAACTATAAAACTAGAACACAATCACAAACTCTTCACTTCTTCTCCACTACTTCTCCCCCTTTGTCTTCACCAAAAAAGGGGTGGAGCTGAGATCGAATCCTCAAGAATAGGGTCCCCCAAGGGTGTAGAGGGAGGATAATCAAGTCGAATAGCGGAAGAGGGAGATGGAGGAATGATATATGTGGTTGGAGTAGGTGGTAGGACTTTAGTGGTTGAGTAGAAGGTCAGAGTGAGAGGCATAGATGTGAGGAGTGGTGAAGGTGAATGAGGGTGAGGTTGAGGGTTCAGGCTCAGGCTTAGGACTAGCAGAGGGACCAAAATTAGAACCAGAAGCACTTGGACCAGCAGGTCATAAAATCTTCAATATCTTGTCTAACTTGTCACTGAGAAATACATTGGACACCATCAATGTTGAAATCTTGGCATCATGATCTTCACAGTGACTAGTAAAGTTCTCTCTACCTTCTCCTTCAACTCATCTTGGGCATCTACCATATCATGGTTGCCCTTTGTTACCTCAACAACCAACTTGCCCACTTCCACTTCTATTTTCTCAGTCAATCTCAGCTATGGCTTGATCAACAATGGCCTTGACTCTAACATCAAAGTCAGAGGGCATAGAAGAATGAGGAGGAGGAGCAAATTGTGCCTCTTGGGCTCTAACATGTGAGGCTCTAGATCTAGATGGGGCCCTTGATTGGCCAGATCCTTCCTCAAAATTGATCCTCATCATATTCAGTTGTTGCTTGCCAAAACTAGGAGGAATCTTCTGTTGGAAATTATGCCCTAGGGGCAAGTCATTGTACTTTAACATTTATGTTATTTAAAGTATTCTCTTTTAGTTATCATTTCATTTGCATGTTTATGTTGATAATTGTATCCCTGGATATATCTTATGGATTATCCTAAATGTCTCTGGTCGGTCATCTATGCGGGAGCGGAGATGAGATAAGATCAGTGTGACTTTGATGAGGTATGTGAAAGACATAATATCACCAAAGGGGGGTGAATTGGGGATATAAAATTTTCTCGCAAAAATGCTCTGTTTGTAAAGTATGAAACATGGATGAACAGAGTAAGGGTAAGAAAGATTGAACACAATGGATTTATATTGGTTCGGTCCAAATCCTTGACTTACGTTCAGTCCCCAGACTCTCCAGGTTTTTCACTAACTCAAATGATTACACACTCTGTAACTCACTGAGTAATTCTCTCACTAGAACTTACTCCCCCTTACAAGTTGTAATCAAATAACCCAATCCCAAAGTCCCAATACTTTGAGATTCTTACAAAGAGGATAATCAATAAAGAACTCTCTAAAAGAGCAGATTAATAATCACTGAAGTGTTTGATATATCCGAAGATATTGCTCTTAGAGTGGAAATAGTAAATGCTCTTAATCACTAATTGAATGTGTAGAGTTTCCGGTAGTTGCAGATTTGAATGCTTCTGGCATTTATAGTTGGTGGCATTTATGATCGTTGAAGAAGCTTCAAGTTTATCCGTTGAGACTCTTCGAATTAGCCGTTGAGAGTGATGAATAATTCCGTTGAAGAATTTTTACTCGGACTACTCGTATTCTCTGAAGATTCAACGTTGACATTCTTTATTCAAATTGTCCGTTGAGACTAGGTGAGAATGTATGAAGGAAATAGTAGTGAAGCTTTATTGTTGTCAGAAGGTCATCTGCCAGAATGGTGAATATCTCTGTTTTGCATTAAATGCTTCTGACACATTGTGCTTTATTGCAATTTAGCGTTAATCCCCATAATACACTTCTGAAACTCATTAACAAACTTGTTAAACGCAATTAGAAATAGTAATGAAAGAAGGTACAAAGTATACAAACCATAACAAGAGATTTGACAGGGTTTGGAACACTAGTTTGTCAAACTGATACATTTTGGCTAGAGTCAGGTTCTCTTGGCTAGGGTCAAATTACTTTGGTGGAACACGCTAGGCTAGAGTCATAAGATTCTGGCTCAAGTTTAGGTCAAGACTCAAGGTATATTGTGTAGGCTAGAGTCAAATTGTTCAGATGAAACATGCTAGGCTTGAGTCAAAATATTCAGGCTAGAGTCTGGGTCAAAACACAAGGTACATTGTGTAGGCTAGAGTCAAATTAATTTATGGAAGTACTCTAGGCTCGAGTCATAATTCTTTGGCTCCAATTTGGGTCAAAACTCTAGTTACACAGAGTAGGCTAGAGTTCAGAAGTTCATTTGAAAGTAACAGTCAAAAACTTGGCTAGAGCCAATGCTCTTAGGCTAGAGTCAAATTAAAATAATATTTTATCTACCCAGGGCTTGGTTTGAGTCAGTAGAAATTGGCTAGAGTCAAAACTTGCATTCTGACAAATATAGACAGGTTATTGGCTCGAGTCAAATGGAGTTGGCTGGAGCCAATCTGACAGATAAAAATACAGACTCAATTTTCACAAGGTAAATGAACTTTGTTGACCGAGTTCCTTTTACAAGGGTTAGTTATCATCAAAACAAACATGTGGAGCTAATAGTATGGAGATACGAATCAAAGTCATGGGCACTTGTAAGAGTATAAGGTGCTGGACCGACCCACTATGAGAAAGTTGCATGAATTTAGTCATAAGCTCATCTCATATATAACCGCGTCATGACGCCCTATGACCTGAGATCATCATGGATTCCTACATGATGAGTCACTGATCTTTGACTTAGTCAAAAGTCACCTTTGACTGGGTGATGATAAAGGCTTGGATCAGGATCAGTGGTTTTCATGCAGAGAAATGTGAGTGGTCAAGATGGAATTTGTCCCTCATATTTGTAGAGAGATAATACTGGGCCCCTCGATGAGTGAGTCTGAGAAATGTATGGCCATACTACGATGGAAAGGAGTTTCCATTTCAATTATTAGACTACTCGAGAATCGAGAAAGTAATGGTCAAGAACAGGAAGTTGACATTATCCATGCCTCATCCTTGACCAAATTATCGTGTGACAAAAGGGACGTGACATGGTTGTACGATAGGTTGTATCGTATCATCGATCCCCATATGAATTAAGTAGTCATAATGTCTTGCAAGAGGCCGCTTATGACTTGTGGGCTGGCACAGTATTGGCCCACTACCAATCTCATGTGGGCCTGCAGGGTCGCACACAAGAATAGCCCAACACGAGAAAAAGTGTACAGATTCATTGAATCTTAGATATGTCTAAGATTTAATGAACACTGAATTTAATCTAGGATGAATATATATATATATATTAAATTCGAAAATAATATAATAATATTATTTATTGGAGATTATAATATTATTAAATAATATTTGTTTTGTATTTAATTTATTTGATAAATTAAATATCTAAAACAAATAGAGATATTGTATCTCACATTTAATTTTCGATTAAAGATATCATATATCTATTTGATTTAAATTGAGATATAGTATCTCGATTTAATTAAATAGATAGATATCATTTCTCGGATTTTATTTATAGAGATAAATTAAATCAGAAGGCTTTTAATTCGAATTAAATAAATAGATTAGATTAGATCTATTAGATACATTTAATTAATGTATTTTTTTTAATCCAGATTCAAAATTCGAATTTCAAAATTAATGCGGATTAGTTTTGAATATAATACGCCTATAGGGTTTAGAAAAACCTACGGGACTTTTGTTGAGCGTATTAGAAAGCCGCGAGAAACCCTAGAACTAAAAAGGAGAGAGACGCAAGTTCGAAGGCGCTAGCACGCTGCCGCAGTCGTTTTCGGAGATTATTCGTGTGGATACTAGTAGAGGAAGGCGATTCGTAGAGTCGACTTCTACTGATCGAGAAGGTAGCCTACCAGTTCAAATAGTACGAGACGCGGACAGGTTCGCCGTAGGTATGATTTGGATTCTTTTAACCTTGATTTAAACGTGGTTGAGCGATCCTCAGAAGGGATTCGTAAAGTTTTTAATTCCACTGCGTGTACGGATCCCAACATCTTCACTGTCTCAGAGTGTCCAATATACTAAATTTTGCAGTAAAAGAGAATGATTAACATTAGTGAAGGAAAAGGAATGTAGGAAGGATTTCTAGAAGCAAAGCGAAAACAAGCCATCTCCTAGAAGATGATCCAGTGACCAACATTAATAGGAACCTTATTGATGATGGTAGCAAAGAGAGGGTAATCCTTCTTTGCGAAATGGGTATAATTGCAACTCTTTTGCAACAAATTCCTAGAGTAAATACACCACACAGCTCTATGAATAGGGGGCATAGTAACAGGATTAAAAGAAAGAGTAGCCAATTGGTCCTTAAAAACAAGTTCATTTGGCCTCAGAATTTGAAAAATTTCCTGGTTACTAAAATTGATAGAGGGAACAGGAGGGGGATTCTCAATTTTCAAAATGGTATTAATGATAGAAGTAGAAAGAGTGATTTTGACTCTCCTCACATGGGTGAAAATTCTCTCCTCAACCAAATTTCCCTTAGAATCCTCTAAGCTATCCCAAAACATATTGAAGTAGAAAAGTTTAACAATGTTGGGAGTAAAAGGGACAAAAATAGAAATGAGAGATTCAAATTGTTTAAGCCAAGGGGAGAGGTCAAGATTGCACTCATCCTTAAGCTTAAACAGATTGACTGACACGACAGGACAAAAATATTTCTTAAGGAAAGATTCCTTGAATCTAGCAGCAGTCTCATTCTCTAATACAACAATCACATTATAGAAATCCTCAGTTGCTTTAGAATGATTATAAATTTCATTTATAGCATCTGATACCTTAGAGCTTGATTGCTTTTGCTGCTCTGAGGCTTAAGAAGTAGAGGTCCTTGAGATATAGTTGAAGGTCCTCCTTTTGATTTCTTCTGCTGCTTAGACTTAGCAGCCTGGGAAGGACCTTGACCCTTGTTAGAAGCAGTTCTCTTCCTTTTAGATGGCTTAGCGGCTTCAGCTTTCTTCTGCTTCCCCTTTCCCAAATTATCTTCTGACTTGACATTGCATTTGGGAGTCTCTGATGGTTCTTCAATGACCATTCTCTTGGGTCTGGGAGATTCTTCACTTGTAACAGGCTCATTCTTGGGAGTTCCAGGGATGCTCTTGTCGATTCCATATTTGAAACGCCTGGGAGTATGCTTCACTTGCTTGGGTCGCTGGAGAGGAGGAGGCAAAGGTGAGCGTGAAGCTTCATGGTCTGATTCTGAGCCCTGGGAGGTAGTGAGAGGACAATTAGAGGCCATTTTTGGGTTTTTGGAAGGTCAAATAGAGAGATGAAGATGAGAGGTCCAGAAAGAAGCTAGGACAAAACTTGAGTTTTGAAGAAAGTGAAGAGGAACAGACAACTCACATATATATAGGGCGCGACAAACTCGAGTTTTCACTAACAAACTCGAGTTTGCATAAATGCAAACTTACCTGGACTTCAAGAGTGTATATGTGAACCCTTGAACTTCTGCAACAAAACTAGAGTTTATACTTACCAACTTGAGTTTGCACTTTACTTCAAGAAGATAGTTGCTCTCTGTGTGATGGAAACTTGAGTTTCCCACTTAATGACTCAAGTTTGGGCTTTCTCCAAAAACCTAGTTTGCTCTCTGTCCCCGATAAACTCGAGTTTGGCTTCTCAAACTCGAGTTTGCTTCTCTTGACAGCAAACTTTACCAACTCAAGCATCCTGCATAAACCATAACTAAACACTCTGATGCTTAAGTTAGTATCTGATAATCATCAAAACCATATCTAACATTAAGTAAGGAATACTTACAACTCATTGGGATTTACCATTCCCAATTCTCTTCTTATGAAATTGAATTGTTCCTTAGCCAATGGTTTGGTGAAGATGTTAGCAAGTTGAAGATGAGTTGGGATAAACATGACCTTGACATCTTTCTTTTGAACATGATCTCTAATAAAGTGATGTCTCACATCAATATGCTTGGTTCTTGTATGTTGAACTGAATTCTTCGCCAAGCTTATTGTGCTGGTGTTGTCACACAGAATTGAGATCTCCTTCAGGTTGATTCCCAAGTCAGAAAGTTGTTCCTTGAGCCATAGGACTTGAGCACAACAACTTGATGTAGCAATGTACTTAGCTTCAGTCGATGACACAGAGACTGTTGTTTGCTTCTTGCTGAACCAAGAGACAAGTGAGCCACCAAGGAATTGACATTGGCCACTTGTGCTCTTTTTATCCGTCTTGTATCAGGCATAATCTGAATCTAAATACGCCACCAGATTTTCAGGTTGACCTTTGGGAAACCACAACCCAAGGGATGTTGTGTCAGCAAGATATCTAAAGATCCTCTTCATATTTTCAGCATGAGACTCCTTGGGAGTAGACTGAAATCTTGCACACATCCCCACACTGAATTGGATGCCAGGGCGACTTGCAGTTAGGTAGAGCAATGATCCAATCATTCCTCTATATCTTGTAATGTTGAAGTCCTTGCCCTCTTCATTAGCATCCAAAGAAGTGGTTGAGCTCATTGAACTATCAGCTTCATTGCATTGGTCCATTTCAAACTTCTTCAGCAGATCATTGAGATACTTAGTCTGAGATATGAAGATTCCATTATTCTTTTGCTTGATTTGTAGACCAAGGAAATAGTTGAGTTCTCCCATCATGGATATCTCAAACTCTCCCTGCATATTCCTAGCAAACTCTTCACACAAAGCATCATTAGAGGCAGCAAAAATAATATCATCAACATAAATTTGAACAATTAATATTTCATTAAGTTTATTACTCTTTATGAAGAGAGTGTTAGTTCTCAATATGTTTTGATGATTAATAACAATTGTAAACATGAGAGAATGTTTTTGTTGTTATAGTCTTGGTAAAGCTTGATGATTCCAATTGAAAAACATTCTCAGTTCCAAACTCGAGCTTGGGTCTCCAAACTCGAGCTTGCCTCTTACAGAAAGCAAACCAAGCTTTTTGCATTTTCTAAACTTGAGCTTGGTCCATAAACTTGAGCTTGAAGGTTTTCAAAGTTTACTCATATACTGAGTAAGCTCGAGCTTGCACCTGTAAGCTTGAGCTTACGAAGGTTTGAGGATTTTATCAAGTTACTCAAATTGCAAACTCAAGCTTATTAGTTATAAGCTCAAGCTTGCCTCTTCCGAGTCTTTTCTCAATGAGTTTACAAATATGTAAACTCGAGCTTGCGTTACAAGCTCGAGCTTACCTCCGGCAAAATCCTTTAAACTTGAGCTTATCATTTCTTGTAGAGTTTGTGAGTTTACAAAAAGTTGTAAACTCGAGCTTGGGATACCAAGCTCGAGCTTGCACTGCATGAAAAGTTTTCAAGTTTTTCCTTCAAAGAGTAAACTCAAGTTTAAGGTTGTAAACTCAAGCTTGCGTCGACAAAAATCTTTCAAAGTTTTTAAAACCATTGCCAAACTCGAGCTTGCCCTTGCAAGCTCAAGCTTGGGTCAAACAGAGAGCAATGTCATATTTTGAGCTTAGCAAACTCAAGTTTACACCTCTAAGCTCAAGCTTGCATTTTGTGAACTAAAATTATTTTTGACATGAATAGTGCCAAACTCGAGCTTACTCACTAATAAGCTCAAGCTTGCGTTTTTCCACTTTGGCTCTCAAAATGAATTCAAACATGTTTCCCGACAAATGCTAAACTCGAGCTTACTCATTTACAAGCTCGAGCTTGAGACTTCCGAGAGGCAAAACTCAAGTTTTAAATGAAGAGCAAACTCGAGCTTACATAGGTAAACTCGAGCTTGGAACTTCGAACGTATGAACGCATCTCGTGTATTTTGTTCAGTTGATTTATACTTTAACTTGATTCTCGCGAATTGGTTGTATATGATTTATATGATTCATATCAATATTTCCTAACCGATTTAACCGGTTTGCTTATGAGATTACGGAAGATCTAGGTTTGTTTTAAAGAAGACTTTAAGACAAACAACTTGACAACTTGCAATATTATATTATATCTTCTTCTCCAAATGCAATGGGTTACAACCTGGATAGCAACACAACCATTCTCCAAGGAAGAAAGCTAGCCTCCAAACAATGGACAACATTATACAACCGCCTCCACTAAACATAACAAAGACATGGGAACACATTCATGAGGAGCCAAATTTCAAATATTCAAATCTGCAACAACCATATTCAAACAGATTTGTCTACAACAGCTAGATTCATGGAGACACACTCACAACAACTATATTTTCGAATCGATCAAGTCTCAACGGATCTACAACGTTCACAAGCTTCAAACCCGTATAAATACATGAAGATTTGAAGTCGAAAGTAGACAAGACATACACGAAAACGCATACAAAGATCTCGGTCTTTTATCGCTTATATTTCTCATTTGTATCTTTGATACATTGTGCTTCATGCTTATCTTTATTCACTCTTTGAGAGAGTTCATTTCGTAAATCATTCTTTGTAAGAATCTCAAAGTTGTGGGACTTTGAGGTTGGGTTATCGATTACAACTTGTAAGGGGAGTGTATCCTAGAGAGAGGATAACTTTCGAGTACAGTGTGTATCGATTTGAGTGATAGTAGAAAAACCCGAGAGTCCGGGGACCGGACGTAGGTCAAGAGTTAAGACCGAACCAAGATAAATCTTCTTGTCAAGCTCTTCCTCTTTAACTCCATTTACCTTGGTTAAGCATCTTGTGTGGGTGATCTCGAAAGAATTTTTAAAATCCCCAATTCACCCCCCTCTTGGTGATTTCCTTCACTTTCATTTGGTATCGAGCCTGGTTATCTACATTAAGGATTAACATCCTAGATCAAAGATCCAATGGAAGGAATTCTACCCGATGGAGCTTCAATCAACAGGACCTCCGGTTTCAATGGAGAACATTACTCCTTCCGGAAGGCCAAGTTCGTAGTCTATGTAATGGCAACCGAGTATGGCCTATGGAGGTATTCGAGAGAGGAAATTATGAACCAAAGCAACAACGAGAAGATGGTGTCGTCGAACTCCTAAGCTAGAAGAAGAGTATGATGAAAATGACGAGAAAGCAAGTCACTCTCAACATGAAAGCAATTCACGCCGCAAAGTGCTCTAAGCCAAAAAGAATATTTTCGAATTTGCACTTTGTCATCTCGCTAAAGCTATGTGGGATGCTCTTGAGATAGCCCATGAAGGACAAATGGAATCAAGGAAAATCGAGTAAACACTCTCATGACCGAATATGATTTATTTCGTATGAAGTCCGGAGAATCCATTAGTGAATTCCATTTCGATTCACTCATCCGATCAATCAACTTGCTGCATTGGGAAAAGTCTATGACCAACCCGTCCAAGTGAGGAAAATACTAAATATCCTCGGCAAGGAATGGGAAGCTAAGGTCACGCAATCGAAGAAGCTCGCGGTGAATCAATGGCTTCGATGACTTGACTATTTGCGCTCTTTCGAATATGAAGGAAAAATCAAATTCGAAAAGGACTTGATGAGATTGATGGCAAGAATAAAGGAATTGCTCTCAAGACTGTCAAAGAGGTAAAATCGGATGATGAAGATAAAGATGAAGATCTTGAGCTAGGCATGATGGTCCGAAAGTTCAAGAAATTCTACAAAAAGGACCAAGCCTACGTAAAGTTTCACAAGAGTAGCTCTAGCACGAAACAAAGAAACCCATCATATGCTATGAATGTGAGAAGCCTGGTCACATCAAGTCTCGAATGTCCACAAATTGAAGAACAAAGATAGGAAATTCAATAAGTTCAAAAGAAGAGCTTATGTTTCAGCTATATGGGGCGATAGCTCATCCGATGAAGATGAAGAAGAAGAAGACAGAGCCAATATTTGTCTTGTAGCTCAAGAAGAGGATTCGGATAGTGAAGAGGTAAACAATTCGACTCACCCTATGATGAACTTTCAAATTTGAATATAATTCTCTTTTCATTGAATTTCGAAAAATTGCAAAAGAGCTTTTGTCTTCAAAGAAGAAAATTAAATTGTTGGAAGAACAAGCTCAAACTGTTTCTTCTCATTTCTCCTTGTGAAAACATTTCGAAAAGAATTGCGAAAAGATTTCGAAAAAGTTTGTGACAATTGCTTTGTATTTTAGAGAAAAGAAATTTGCATCTTACAAAAACTCTTGAGAAATTCACTAGAGGTAGTGAAATGCTCAATGTTATTTTAAAACAAAGAAAGGTTCACAAATGATAAGTCGAATTGGTTATAGACCGATTCGATAAACGAAAAGGGAAGAAGAAGGTTGGACAAAGATCTTATCTCGAACTATTTTCGAAAAACAGTCCACTCCTCTAATCCTTTTGCTCATTGCAACTATTGCAATCGTAAAGGTCATGCAACTTCTTCTTGTTTTCATAAAAAGGAAAGAAGAAACAAGCCTATAGGTAATTATCAATGGGTGCCTAAGGGATCCTATAAGATTCCTAAGACACAAACTAACCCAAAAGGACCCAAGAAAAAATGGGTACCTAAGACTTGATATTCTATATCATGCGGGTTTGTCTTAGAGCATCAAAATCCAACAAGTGGTTCATTGACAAAGTGGATGCTCAAGACATATGACGGAGACGAATCTAAATTTGCTACAATTAAACCTAAGGATGGTGGCAAGGTAACATTTGGTGGAAATCAATCCGGAAGGATTCTTTGGAATTGGAGAAGTTGGAAACAACGAAGGACCACAAATCAAGGATGTTTACCTTGTAGAAGGCTTATGTCACAACCTCCTTAGTGTGAGTCAAAGTACGAGATAAAGGTAACTTAGTTATCTTTGATTCTCAAGAATGTTTAATTGTGAACAAAGATGTTCTCTCTTTAGACAACATTAGAGCTAAAGCTTTATTTAGAGCTCCTAGAGAAGGTAAGCTGTTATACTCTCAATCTCTCTAGTAACTCTATTTCGAAAACCGCTTTGTTGGTAACTTGGATGAAAGTTGGCTTTGGCATAAACGATTAGCTCATGTTAATATGTTTCAACTTGACAAGTTACGGAAAAGGATCTGGTTATTGGTTTACCAAAATTACGCTTTAAAAACGACATGATCTGTGATGCATGTCAAAAGGGTAAACAAACCAAGACATCCTTCAAATCTAAAAATGAAATTTCAACTAATAGACCTCTTCAACTACTTCATATGGATTTAGTTGGACCAACTAGAGTAAAGAGCCTTGGTGGCAATCTTTATACTTTGGTCATAGTTGATGATTTCTCTAGATTTGCATGGACCATATTTTTATCTTCAAAAGATGAAACATTTGATCAATTTGCTTGTATTTGCCAAGAAGGTCCAAAACGAGAAAGGATTCTCTATTGCGGAAATTGTACGATCATGGTGGGAGAATTTGAAAATCATGCTTTTGGAGAATTCGTGATAATATGGGCTGATGCTATGAGCACCGCATGCTATATTTCAAATCGAGCATATCTCCTAAGAAGCAACAAAACTCCATATGAGCTGTACAAAGGAAGAAAACCCAATATAGCTCATTTGCACATCTTTGGATGCAAATGTTTCATCCACAACAATGGTAAGGACAACTTGGGTAAGTTTGATTCCAAGTCGGATGAAGGTATATTTTTGGGTTATTCAAACAAGTAAAGCTTATAGAGTCTTTAACACTAGAACACGTATTGTTGAAGAATCTATGCATGTTGTATTCTGGAAACCAATCTAGACAAATCCTTGGATGATGATGATGATGTTTCTCCTATTTCAAATCAATGCTCGGTTCTCAAACACTTCGTACTTTAACAAATTCTGAAAAATCTTTGGAAAAGGAACCCGAATTTGAAAATCATTGTGAAAATGTTTGTGAAAACACTGATCAACACCAACCTAAATCATGGAGATACGAGGAGTCATCCTCTCGGATCAAGTGATAGGTGATGTTAATCAAGGAGTTAGAACCAGAAAAAGCACCTTGAATGAAGTCACATTTTCTCGCATTCATTTCAAAATTGAACCCTCTAAGATTGATGAAGCCCTTTCGACAATGATTGGGTTATAGCAATGCAAGAGGAGTTACATCGAGTTTGAAAGAAATCAAGTTTGGGATTTGGTACCTAGGCCTAAAGACCATCCAAATCATTGGCACTAAATGGGTATTCAAGAACAAACGTGATGAATCTGCAATAATTGTTCGAAAACAAAGCAAGGCTAGTTGCAAAAGGATATAATCAAGAAGAAGGAATTGATTATGAAGAAACTTATGCTCCAAAGATGCAGCAAGATTGGAAGCTATAAGAGTTCTTCTAGTTTTTGCTTGTATTAAAGGATTCAAACTTTATCAAATGGATGTAAAATCTGCATTTTTAAATGGTTTTATTCAAGAGGAAGTTTATGTTGAACAACCTCCTGGTTTTCAAAATGATCATCATCCAGATCATGTTTATCGCCTCAAGAAAGCATTATATGGTCTTAAGCAAGCTCCTAGAGCTTGGTATGAGCGATTAAGCAAATTCCTTCTTGATCAAGGATTTGTCGAGGTAAAGCGATATACAACTCTCTTCATAAAGAACAATAAACTTAATGAAATTTTAATTGTTCAAATATATGTTGATGATATAATATTTGGTGCTTCTAACAATGCTTTGTGTGAAGAGTTTGCTAAGAACATGCGGGGAGAATTTGAGATGTCCATGATGGGAGAACTCAACTATTTCCTTGGTCTCGCAAATTAAACAAAGGAAAGATGGAATTTTCATTTCCCGGACCAAGTATCTCAATGATCTCTTAAAGAAGTTTGGGATGAATGAATGCAATGGAGCCGATACTCCAATGAGTTCAACCATCGCCTTGGATGCTTGATGAAGAAGGCAAGGACTTCAACATCACAAAGTATAGAGGAATGATTGGATCATTACTCTATCTCACAAAGCCGTCCCGACATCCAATTCGGTGTGGGGATGTGTGCAAGATTTCAATCTGCTCCCAAGGAGTCACATGCGAGAATGTGAAAAGAATATTCGGATATCTTGCGACACAAAGACTCTTGGTCTATGGTTTCCCAAAGGTCAACTCGAACAATTGGTGGCTTATTCGATTCGATCATGCTGGATATAAGACCGATAGAAAAAGCACAAGTGGCCAATGTGAATTTCTTGGTGGTTCACTTGTTTCATGGTTCGCAAGAAGCAAACAAGTGTTCTTTGTATCCTCTACGAAGCTGAATATGTGGCTGCATCTAGTTCTTTGTGCTCAAGTCCTTTGGCTTAAGCAACAAGTTTCTGACTTGGGAATCAAGTTAAAGGAGATCCCAATTCTATGTGACAACACAAGCACAATAAGCTTGGCCAAGAATCCAGTTCAACATACTCGAACCAAGCATATTGATGTGAGACATCATTTCATAAGGGATCATGTTCAAAAGAAAGATGTCAAGGTCATATTCATCCCAACACATCTCCAACTTGCCGACATCTTCACAAAGCCATTAGCAAAGGAACAATTTGTGTTCATAAGAAGAGAATTGGGAATGGTAAATCCCAATGAGTTGTAAGTAGCTCCTACTTAAATGTTAGTTATGTGTTTTATGATTACAATTTACTAACTTAAGCATCGGAGTATTTAGATGTGTTTTATGCGGGACATTTATAATGTTAAACAACTCTCACATGTTGCTTTGAAGTTTGCTTTGTCAAGAGAGGCAAACTCGAGCTTAGCGGTGTAAGCTCGAGCTCGAGGAGTCGAGAAAAATAAAATTTTGGAGAAACCCAAACTCGAGCTTATAAGTGAGTAAACTCGAGCTTGCGAGAGGAGTTTCAAGAGCTTTCACATACACTCTTGAAGTCCAGGTTAGTACAAGTTTATGCAAACTCGAGCTTAGCTTCCTAAACTCGAGCTTGCCGCGCATTTTATATATGTAAAACCCGACTTGTTCCTCTTCACTTCACTCAACTCTCGAGCTTGCTCCTATTCCCTCTCAAAATTCTCTCATCTTCTTCGTCAAAACCCGCGAAAATGGCCCCGTAACACTCGCTTCCGTCAATGTCTCGATTCTCAATCCACTCAAAACCCCGAACGCCCTAGTAGATCAAAAATGCTGCCTAAAAGATTTAATGTTGGGATAGATACCCACATTCCCGGAGTAACAGAACCCATTCGACTCCTCCATCAAGACCAAAAGGAATCGAAATTAGAGACAAACCGAGGCTCCCAAGAAACGACCAAATCCGGAAGAAGCAACCAAAGAAAGGGAAAGGCAAAATTCAGAGGCGATCGCAACCTACAAGTCCAAACGAAGCAAGAGGACCGCCTCTGGACTCGATCAAGGAAGTTCTCAAGTTCCTTCGAGTCTCAAGAACAAGAGGATCCTACTCCTCGTGTATTCAAGGAAACTCCCGCACTATATGATATTTACAATCACTCTACTATACCCGAAGGATTCTCTAGTGATCCTATTCGTTTGGAAGGAGACAATGCTATTAGCTTTAAAGAAAAATTTGGTTCCAAAGTTTTCCGTCCCATCGTCTCTGTAGACCTTGCTGCACTTAGGAGAGAATGCAATTTGGATCTCTTTCCATGGTCAAAACAATTTGAAAATCTGATTTCTATAAGTGTTTCTTACAGCCCCACTCTTGTCAAGGTATTCTACCATGGCATGTCCTACGATAACTTGCTAGACAAAATGATGGAAAATTAGTTGAGGAAAGGGTTACCACAACCATTAGAAACAAACAAATAACCATTACCCCTTCCTATCTAAATTCAATTACGCAAATCTCCAATCCTCCACCCGTAGCTTCATTGAACTATACCGATAGGCAAATCTATGAACTGCTAAGACCCAATGAGCCTATTCCAGAGGGGTTAGAGATTCTCAATTTTGAACCTGGATCAATGAACCCCACCTTCAGGGCTATCTGGTACATCTATACCAGGAATCTCATACAGAAAGGAGGTAGCTTCACCCATTTCGCAAAGAAGGATTATCCTATCTTTGCTTCCATTATTGCCAAGGTACCTCATAATGTTGGGTACTGGATTTTTCAAGAAATGGTAAAATTTCGTTTTGCTTCCGTAAAGACTTCTCGAATTCCTTTTGCAAGTCTTATCTCTATCATCCTTTTTCATGAGAAAATTTGGTATATCCCTACCAAAGAAAAACTAGAAAAACCACAAGTGTTTGGAAGGCACATTTTGAACCTCATGAGAATCAATATGGATGAAGGTTCTGGTCAATCAAGGGCCCCACCTCTATCAAGGCCAACCGGATTAAGAGCCACTCACTCCAAAGTGCAAGAAGCACAGTGCTCCTCCTCCTCCTCCTCGGCCTACTATGCCTTCTCGATTTGGATGTAAAGATCAAAGAGATAGTTGACAAAGCTATTTCTTCGATTTATCGGAATCGAAGCGAAATGGGAAAATTGGTCTCTAAATAAATCAGGGTCATAACAATCTGCGGTGGATACTCGGGAAGGTTTCAATATAGGCCGGAAGAGGCGAAGAAGGTCGAGCGAATCGAAAAGGAAGTTAAAGACCTTAGTGGTCAGCTTGGAGATCACTCAAGTATTTCCACTCTTCCGGTGACCATGATGAGTCTCGGTGACAAAATGGACAAAATACGAAGAATCGGTCCCATGTCTCAGTTCGGTTTTTGGTGCATCTTCCTCGGCGAACCTAGTTCTACTATGCCCAACACAGACTACGAACACGCTTGATCCACGTTTCTCCATTGAACCCGAGGCAACCCCGGTAGCTCCACCCTTGTTTGCCGATGACAAGGGGAGAAGAAAAGAAGTGAAGAGAAGAAAGAGAGCACTTTCATGTTTCTTTTTGTTTTGCTCATGTTTCTTTTTGTTTTTGATCATTTCATTGTAGTTTTAACTTTGATTTTATATATTTGCTTTTGAAACTCTACTTTAATGGATTGATCATTTCGATCCATATCATTATCTCGTTATTTGCTCTTGAAATTTTAATATTTTGCTTTGAGACTGATATGATGTTTATATGTTTAAGAATTAAATTGTAATTTCAAATGCTAAACTCGATGTCTACTTAATCGTATTGTTTAATTTTGTTAAATCTGAGTTTATCAAATTGAAATCTCAAAACCTCAAGTTTGCAAATATTTTTCTTTCTCAATGCTCAAAATATCAAATCTGCTTTTTGAAAAGAAACAAATGTTTACAAGTGTTGTCATCATCAAAAAAAGGGGAGAATGTTAGTTCTCAATATGTTTTGATGATTAATAACAATTGTAAACATGAGAGAATGTTTTTGTTGTTATAGTCTTGGTAAAGCTTGATGATTCCAATTGAAAAACATTCTGTCAGTTCCAAACTCGAGCTTGGGTCTCCAAACTCGAGCTTGCCTCTTACGTAAAGCAAACCAAGCTTTTTTGCATTTTCTAAACTTGAGCTTGGTCCATAAACTTGAGCTTGAAGGTTTTCAAAGTTTACTCATATACCGAGTAAGCTCGAGCTTGCACACCGTAAGCTTGAGCTTACGAAGGTTTGAGGATTTTATCAAGTTACTCAAATTGCAAACTCAAGCTTATTAGTTATAAGCTCAAGCTTGCCTCTTCCGAGTCTTTTCTCAATGAGTTTACAAATATGTAAACTCGAGCTTGCGTTACAAGCTCGAGCTTACCTCTGGCAAAATCCTTTAAACTTGAGCTTATCATTTTACTTTGTAGAGTTTGTGAGTTTACAAAAGTTGTAAACTCGAGCTTGGGATACCAAGCTCGAGCTTGCACTGAACGAGAAAGTTTTCAAGTTTTTCCTTCAAAGAGTAAACTCAAGTTTAAGGTTGTAAACTCAAGCTTGCGTCGACAAAAATCTTTCAAAGTTTTTAAAACCATTGCCAAACTCGAGCTTGCCCTTGCAAGCTCAAGCTTGGGTCAAACAGAGAGCAATGTCATATTTTGAGCTTAGCAAACTCAAGTTTACACCTCTAAGCTCAAGCTTGCATTTTGTGAACTAAAATTATTTTTGACATGAATAGTGCCAAACTCGAGCTTACTCACTAATAAGCTCAAGCTTGCGTTTTTCCACTTTGGCTCTCAAAATGAATTCAAACATGTTTCCCCGACAAATGCTAAACTCGAGCTTACTCATTTACAAGCTCGAGCTTGAGACTTCCAGAGGCAAAACTCAAGTTTTAAATGAAGAGCAAACTCGAGCTTACATAGGTAAACTCGAGCTTGGAACTTCAGAACAGATGAACGCATCTGGGTGTATTTTGTTCAGTTTGATTTATACTTTAACTTGATTCTGCGAATTGGTTGTATATGATTTATATGATTCATATCAATATTTCCTAACCAGATTTAACCAGTTTGCTTATGAGATTACAGAAGATCTAGGTTTGTTTTAAAGAAGACTTTAAGACAAACAACTTGACAACTTGCAATATTATATTATATCTTCTTCTCCAAATGCAATGGGTTACAACCTGGATAGCAACACAACCATTCTCCAAGGAAGAAAGCTAGCCTCCAAACAGCTGGACAACATTATACAACTGCCTCCACTAAACATAACAAAGATGGGAACACATTCATGAGGAGCCAAATTTCAAATATTCAAATCTGCAACAACCATATTCAAACAGATTTGTCTACAACAAATGGATTCATGGAGACACACTCACAACAGCTATATTTTCGAATCAGATCAAGTCTCAACGGATCTACAACGTTCACAAGCTTCAAACCCGTATAAATACATGAAGATTTGAAGTCGAAAGTAGACAAGACATACACGAAAACGCATACAAAGATCTCGGTCTTTTTCGCTTATATTTCTCATTTGTATCTTTGATACATTGTGCTTCATGCTTATCTTTATTCACTCTTTGAGAGAGTTCATTTACGTAAATCATTCTTTGTAAGAATCTCAAAGTTGTGGGACTTTGAGGTTGGGTTATCGATTACAACTTGTAAGGGGGAGTGTATCCTAGAGAGAGGATAACTTTCGAGTACGAGTGTGTATCGATTTGAGTGATAGTAGAAAAACCCGGAGAGTCCGGGAACGGACGTAGGTCAAGAGTTAAGACCGAACCAAGATAAATCTTCTTGTCAAGCTCTTCCTCTTTAACTCCATTTACCTTGGTTAAGCATCTCATTGTGTGGGTGATCGAAAAGAATTTTTAAAATCCCCAATTCACCCCCCCTCTTGGTGATTTCCTTCACTTTCAGAGAGTTGTATCTGCTTTTCCTCAAACAAAACCTTGATCAAGAAGGAATTTGCTTAATCGCTCATACCAAGCTCTAGGAGCTTGCTTAAGGCCATAAAGGGCTTTATTAAGACGATAAATATGATCTGGATGATGATCACTTTCAAAACCAGAAGGTTGTTCAACATAAACTTCCTCCTGAATAAAACCATTTAGAAAAGCATTTCTTACATCCATTTGATAAAGCTTGAATCCTTTGACACAAGCAAAGGCTAGAAGAACTCTTATAGATTCCAATCTTGCCACTAGAGCATAAGTTTCTTCATAATCAATTCCTTCTTCTTGATTATAGCATTTTGCAACCAATCTTGCCTTGTTACGGACAATGATTGCAGATTCATCTCATTTGTTCTTGAATACCCATTTAGTACCAATGACCAGATGGTCTTTAGGCCTAGGTACCAAATCCCAAACTTGATTTCTATCAAAGTGATGTAATTCCTCTTGCATTGCTATCACCCAATCATTGCCTGAAAGGGCTTCATCAATTTTAGAGGGTTCAATCTCTGATATAAAGGCAGAAAATGTAACTTCATTCAAAGTACCTTTTCTGGTCCTTACACCTTGATTTACATCACCTATTACTTGGTCCAAAGGATGATTCCTAATGAACTTCCAAGCTCTAGGCTGAGATTGATCTAAATTTTCGTAAGAGTTTTGAGGATCAGCCTCAAAAACATTTTCAGGATTTTCAATAGAGGCATGAGTAGTTTTCGAAAAGAATTGATTTTTGAAAACAATTTCCTCATCATCATCCAAAGGCATATCAAATTTGGATTCACATAATACAACATGCATAGACTCTTCAACAATACAAGTACGAGTATTAAAGACTCTATAAGCTTTACTCCTATTCTAGTAACCCAGAAATATACCTTCATCCGTCTTGGAATCGAACTTTCCCAAGTTATCCTTATCATTGTTGTGGATGAAACACTTACAGCCGAAAACATGCAGATGAACCAGATTGGGTTTTCTTCCTTTGTACACCTCATATGGAGTTTTGCTCAACTTCTTCCGGAGATATGCCCGATTTAAGATGTAGCAAGCTGTACTCATAGCATCAGCCCAAAACACTTGTGAGGTTGAATTCTCATTTAGCATTACTCTTGCCATCTCAGTGAGGACTCTATTCTTTCTCTCTACAACACCATTTTGCTGAGGAGTCCTCGGGGCTGAGAAGTTGTGCTCGATGCCCATATTATCGCAAAACTCACCAAAGGCATGATTTTTGAATTCTCCACCATGATCAGTACAAATTCCTGCAATAGAGAAACCTTTATCGTTTTGGACCTTCTTGGCAAAAACAACAAAATGATTAAATGTTTCATCCTTAGAAGATAAAAATATAGTCCATACAAATCTAGAGAAATCATCAACTATGACCAAAGTATAAAGATTGCCACCAAGGCTTTTTACTTTAGCCGGTCCAACTAGATCCATATAGAGTAGTTGAAGAGGTCTATTAGTTGAAATTTTAGTTTTAGATTTGAAAGATGATTTGGTTTGTTTACCTTTTTGACAAGCATCACAAATCATGTCATTTTTAAAACGAAGTTTTGTAAACCAATAACCAAATCCTTTTTCAGCAACTTTTCAAGTTGGATTATATTGACATGAGCTAATTGTTTGTGCCATAGCCAACTTTCATCCAAGTTACCAATAAAACATTTTTCAGAAACAGGACCATTTCTAGAGAGATTGAGAGTATAACAATTACCTTCTCTAGGAGCCCTGAATAAGGCTTTAGACTTAAAGTTGTCTAATGAGATATTATCCTTGCTTATAATCAAGCACTCCTCGGAATCAAAGATAACTAAGTTATCTTTATCAGTGCTTTGGCTCACACTGAGGAGATTGTGACAAAGGCCTTCCATGAGGTAGACATCTTTGATTTGTGGTCCTTTGTTGTTTCCAACTTCTCCAATACCAGCAATCCTTCCGGATTAGTTTCCACCGAAGGTCACCTTGCCACCATCCTTAGGCTTGATTGAAGCAAATTTGGATTGGTCTCCCGTTATATGTCTAGAGCATCCGCTATCATTGTACCATTTATTGGACTTTGATGCTTCTTAGACAAACCTCTTCATTTTCTAATTCCTCTTCTTGAGCAACAAGACAGATGTTGGCTCTATTGTCTTCTTCAGTTTCATCTTTATCGGATGAGCTATCTCCCTATATAGTTGAGACATAAGCTTTCTTCTTGAACTTATTGAACTTCTTTTCTTTATCTTTGTACTTTAGCTAGGGGCATTCTTACTTAACGTGGCCAGGTTTTTCACATCCATAGCAAATGATTGGCTTCTTCGGCTCAGTGCTGGAGCTACCCTTGTGAAATTTTCTGAATCCTTGGTCCTTCTTGTAGAATTTCTTGAATCTTCGGACCATCATGCCTAGCTCTTCATCTTCGTCTTCTTCTTCTTCTTTAGCCTCTTTGACAGTCTTGAGAACAATTCCCTTGCTCTTGCCACCAATCTTATCAAGTCCCTTTCTGAACTTGATCTTTCCTTCATATTCAGAAAGACTGTTGAATAGAGCTGCTACCGAAGCCAATGATTCTCAACGAGCTTCTTCAATTGCAGTGACCTTGGCTTCCCATTCCTTGTTGAGGACATTTAGAATTTTTCTCACTTGGACAGGTTGATCATAATGTTTTCCTAAAGCAGCAAGTTGGTTGATCATATGAGTGAATCTGAGTTGGAACTCAGCAATGGATTCACCTGACTTCATACGAAGTAAATCATACTTAGTCATAAGGGTATTTACATGATTCTCCTTGATTCCGGTTGTTCCTTCATGAGCAATCTCCAAGGCATCCCATATAGCTTTTACAGATGTCAAAGTGCATATACGGAAATATTCACTTTGACTCAATGCACTTTGAAGCATGAGAATAGCTTTGCTATTGAGAGTGACGTGCCTTCTATCATTCTCATCATAGTCTTCTTCGAGTTTTGGAATTCTAAGTCCATCTTCAACTACTGATGGAATGTAGTCTCCTCTCTCGAACACTCTCCATAGGCCATATTCAGTGGCCAATACGAATACTCTGAACTTAGCCTTCCAGAATGAGTAATGTTCACCGCTGAAGCCCAGTGGTCTGTTGATCGAAGCTTCATCAGGTAGAATACCGTCCATAATGATCCTTCTTGAGAAGTTAAGCTCTTTAGAGAAGACCTTGCTCTGATACCAAATGTAAATGGAGCAAATCACTAAGAAGGGTGACTTGGGGATTTTAAAAATTCTTTTTAAACTACAATGTAAATAGATAGGAAAATATAGCAGAACAGAGGAAAAGAAGAAAGGCTTGACACAAGAGGATTTATACTGGTTCGGTCTAAATCCTTGACCTACATCCAATCCCCAGACACTCTGGGATTTTCACTATCACTTAGAATCAGTTATACACTCTGTACTTGAAGTTATCCTCTCACTAGGATACACTCCACCTAACAAGTTGTACACTGATATTCCCAATCTCCAAGTCCCCTTGACTCGAGATTCTTACAATAAATGATTTCAACAAATGAAACTCTCTCTAAAAGTAGATAATAATGAACATTGAAGTACAAAAGTATCAACAGATACTTTGCAAGAGTAGAAAACACAAAGAGTAGTTGAAACTTTGAATGCTTTTCATTTTCTATAGATTGGTTGTTGAGAAGACTTGAATGCAACTCCTTATATATGAAGATCACATTAAATGACCGTTGTATTCATTAATGTGACTGTTGCCAACATTAATGAGTTGATTAGGTTGAAGCTTGGTCCAGTCTCTCTATTGATTAGTGTTAATCCTGGTGCACAGAAGTTTATGGTTGACTTCCCTTAAAATAAATCCGTTGAAGGAGCAGCTACTTGATAGGGAAATAAAACATTAATCCCTTAGCAACATGCAGAGAATGATTATCCAAAAGTGTGAAAGCTTTTCTAGACTTTGTAATAAATGTGCTGACGTCACTTTTTGCTTTAAACTAAATCTTCATTTAATACTCTTTAAATCATCTGAAACTCACTAACAAACTGATCAAACATAGTTAAGAATAGTAATGAGTGATGATGAGAAGTATCTAGATCAAAGATGAAGATTTCACAAATTCGAGCAATTTGATTTCCAAAACTTAGCGATGCAAACTCGAGTTTGTTCAAGCAAATTGGAGTTTGCAACTATTCTTCAGGAACCAAACTTGAGTTAATAAACACAAACTTGAGTTTGTTTCATCCAGAGAAGAATGTCATGAAATGAGCTTTGAAGAGCATTTTGAAAATAAGAGCAAACTCGAGTCAATAAGTGAAAAACTCGAGTTTGTGACTTTTGAGGTGAAAATGAGTTTAAGTCCACAAAGCTCAAAACTGGAGTTTCCAAATGGAAACTAGAGTTTTCAAAACTTCAAAAAATTGAGGATCTCTCAGATGATCTAAACTCGAGTTTTCAAAACCAAACTCGAGTTTCCTCAAAAGAGAGAATGAAAACTCTCCGCAAACACAAACTGGAGTTTACATGACTAAACTGGAGTTTTCTCAAGTTTAAAAATAGAGCAAAGCTCTCTTTGTTACAAACTTGAGTTAGTTAAACCAAACTCGAGTTTCCTGGAAAGTTAGGAAAACATGATAACTCTCTATCAAGCACAAACTGGAGTTTGGCTAAGTTCACAAAATATTGAAAGCGGTCTTGTACAAACTCGAGTTTACAAATACAAACTCAAGTTTGTCTTAACTTGAAGAACTTTGAGTGCTCTCTGTATTACAAAAACTAAAGTTTTCTAAAAGAAAGTGGAGTTGGCCAAGTTCATAAAGCTTGAGCTACTTTCTGTCAAGTCCAAACTCGAGTTTGACATCCCAAACTCGAATTTGCCTTTGACAGTAAGTTTTTCAACTTACCAAAGACAAACTTCAAAATGAGTTTACAATTGCCAGTTATCATCAAAACACATAGAGAACTAACACAAAGAACACGTTATTTGGATAAGTATAGAAGGAGTTATGAATTTATAAAAATGAGTTACAGTTCTGGAGTGACATTTGGATAGAGGTAACATTTTTGTGAACTGAGAATGGTATGCATCTGATTAAATGGTGAAACTATTTTTCCTAGAAACTAGACTTAATAAGAAGTTCATAGGATTTGGAATCACCTAATTTTGACACCTAGAACTCCAGATATGGATTTTTGAATTTGAACATTGAAATCTGGAAGTTATATGTTCAAAACTGAAACTGTTATTTTCAAGAAAGGTTTTGGTTTGATAAATTACATTGCTTTTCTGTGAAATTTTGACAGAGTGTTGTTGACATCTCAAGCTTTAAAAAAAAATAAAAAGTGTGTTAATCGGAGGTGTAAAACTAAAATTATGATTTTTCAAAATGTGGTCAGAGAATCTGGAAAGTTTTGATTTCAGAAACAAACCATGTCTAATTTTTGAAAATCTGTGAATGTCTCAGCCGTAAATTATCTCAGTGATTATTTTTATTTGAAATATGCTTATCATGCTTTCTATAGGAATTGGAATGACTCAATTTGGTGTTGTGTGGCCCGAGATATGATTTTTCCAAGTTTCCAAAGAAATTAAAGACTTAACTTCTGATAAATCTGAATAATCACATAAGTATATAATTGTGTTTAATATTTAAAGTGATAATTTCTTTGGATAAGTTGACATGTTAAATGGCTTGAATAGTATTTATTCCATAGGGATTAGTATTCAATTAAATAAGTCCTAATAGGTATACATTCAAAGTCATAAGAATATAAAGGGACAAGTATTTTGGGGTGGGTCTAGAGGAACTATAATCTTAATTATGTTATTAAGATTAGATTGAGAAATAACCACACTACAAGAAAATAGCAAAATAGCAACGAAAATTTTTCCGTCGTAATTTTTAAGGAATTTGCGACAGACTTTTAATTCCATCAGAAAAATGCTAATTTTGTGACATAATTCAAAACTCCGTCGAAAATAGCATCCATTTGTAATGGATTCCTAAGTCCGTTGCAAACCGGCGGACAAAGACCGCCGGTTTACAATAGATAAACTTATTTGTCTCAAAACCCCAAGGGTATTGCAACGGATAAGGCAATCAACCCATCACAAACCCAACAAGGGTTTTGCAACGGATAAGCATATCCGTCGCAAACCGGTAGTGTAAAAACCAGGGGTTTTACAACAGACATAACCATTTGTCACAAACTGGTAGTGTAAAAACCGCCGGTTTGCGATGGAAGGAGATCTGTCGCAAACTGCACCGACGGTTTATGACGTATCTCTCCAATCCGTTGCAAACTTTATGACAGAATGAATATTCCATCGTAAAACTTAAAGATTTACGACGGAATTTTCTTCTGTCACGAATCTTTTCATATGTTTCATTTCCTCTTGGTCCGATTTGTTATGTGCTGCGTTGCCTCTCCCTTCTCTCTCGTTCTCCCATCTCTCACGTCGGCGTCCTCTACCTCTGCTCTGTACGGCTGGTTTCCGGCATTCTGCAGCGCGATCTCCTCTCCCTTCTCTACATTCAGCGTGTTTTCGGCGTTCTCTGGCACGGTTTCCTTCAGTATCTGCCGTTCTCTACTCGTCTCCACCTCCTCTTCCCTTATCGGTCACAACCTGCACTTCCATTTTTGGTAACCTACCTCTCTTCTCTCTTTTTGTTGCACCACTATGTGGAAAGATCTGATTTTTTTTTTCTCGAGTATTATTTTGATTTTTGATAAAATGATGGCAAGAGTATTATTTTGTAGCTTAGCACCGCATTATTGGTTCTTCTGAGTGAAATTTTTACATAACATATCTTTAGTTGATATCAAAGTTGATATGTGACCATATTATGTGTTATTTCTTTAATCTTTATTAAATTATGCATTTTTGTGCATATATTAACAACTATATTTGTATCACGTTTTGATTAGATCGTCTATATATGACTATATACCTAACAAATGTGGAAGAAGATAATATTATAAGATTTATTGTCTACGTTATGATTCTTTGTTTGCCCCCTCCACATGCATATCCCCATCTTCTAATGTACTATCCTCATTCTCCGGTTGCTTGCTGGGATCTATTCTTTGTTGAATGCATGTGTTTGTTTACCACTTTGTTGATTAAGTGGCAATTGGTTGGTATAAGCGGCCAATTGTATTTGCCACTTATATTTGTGACATGTTTGTATGTAAAGCATATAAAATATATTAGTGGCCTAATTAGCAAGGAAGTTAGGGTTAGTTACTTAGGTTAGTAACTAATTAGTTAGTATTACTGTGTTATAATGAAACAAACTCCTAAACAACATCCCAACCAATGCTTGGGATGCAAACATTGATCATAATTGAACAAACTCCTTATGTAGGGTTGGGTTAGGCAAGTATGGAAGGCAATTGTGATAGGAGTTGGATGTATAATCATCTAACTCAGAGAAAACAACTAACTCGAGCATTCTTGAAGGGTTTGGAAGAGTTCATCCAATTTGCTCAAGTGCAAACAACTAATTCAAGTACCACGATCAATTGTCCGTGTGTGAAATGTAGGTCTTTAAAATTTCAAGATCCAGGCACGGTTAGAATCTATTTGTGTAGAAAGAGATTCATGAAGGATTATGAATGTTGGGAATGAAATGGCGAAGTCCGACAGACACTGAGTGATTATTATGGGAACAGTGGTCATCGAGACAACTTTAATCAATATGAACAGTTGATTATGGATGCCGCGGGACCATTAATTGGCCAATATTTTGATCTAGTTACTCATGCTAAACCATCATACATGAGAGAGGATCCTAATCCGGAAGCTGGTAGATTCTATAAAATGCTTCAAGGTGCGCAACTTCCATTATGGGAATTGATCACAACTTCCATCAAAGGCAAGGTATTGACTATGATGAAACTTTTTCGCCTGTTACTCATGCAAATGCATGCTTTTCGAATTCTCCTCCATGATCAGTTCAAATTCCTGAAATAGAAAAACCTTTCTCGTTTTGGACCTTCTTGGCAAAAACAACAAACTGATCAAATGTTTCATCTTTAGAGGATAAGAATATAGTCCAAGCAAATCTAGAGAAGTCATCAACTATGACCAAAGTATAAAGATTACCACCGAGGCTTTTTACTCTGTACTCAGGATGATCCTTTCTCCCTAGGACTCACTCCCCCTTACAAGTTGTAATTGTACACCCACACTCAAGATACCTCTATCTTGAGATTTTGAACGAATTGTGAAACAAATGATAAGACTCTCTCACAGAGTAGATAAATGATAAACACTGAAGCTCATTTTGATATGTGGAATGTTTTTATAAATGTCTTTGATTTCAAACCAAGAAAGGATGGGACTGAAAAGGAAAAGAAAATGTTTTCGTTGAACATTTGAGCAATGAAATTTTTATATAGTGCTTTAACCGAAAATGATTATGAGAAAATCAAGTTTTGCTCTAGTGCTAAAGAAATCTGGGATACTCTTGATTTTATATATACCTCTAACAACTCTGTTGAAGTTGAAGGTGTTGACAGTTCATCTGAGACTTTGAGTTTTACATCTACGTTTGGTGAACAACAGGAGAATGAAGAAGGAGAAATCATAGAATACCTTCACGATCCAATCAACACAAAAGAACAAGAGGAAGAGGATTCCTAGGAAGAGCTCATGGACGATTATGGTAAATCATTATCTAGAGCTCAAGATGCACATGTGGTAAATAGTCTCAACTCTTCTTGTGCAGATAAGAAAAATGATTTTGAGAGTTTACATAAAATTGTTTTACAACCACTTACTGATTCTATTTTGAAAAGCAAAAATGTTTTCAATCATGCTGAAAAATCTTGTGGGAAGAAAGAATTTACAAACATGAGTTATTTGATGTCGCTTCCCCTCGACCAGCACAGTATTTGCAAAATTGTTCATAATAAGCATCATTATGTCATTTGCAATTAATGTGGAAAGTCTGGTCATATTTCTCATTCATGCTATATTAGGAGAAATTCTAATGTGAGAAATAAATTTGTTTAGGTTCCTAAAGGACAAGCAAGGTCCAATACTAACCGTCAAGGACCCGAGTATAAGTGGGTACCAAAATGTCAATCTAGTGCTCCATGTGTTCAAGATAATTCGAAAAGAAATGGACATAAAGGTACAGAGGAGAAGAAGAGTCCAGGAGTTTCTCATGAACCTAAAAGAAGATTCACATAAGTTAGGAGAACTTGTGGAAAAGCCATTGCTACAACCTTATCCTTAAATCAAAAGATTAAGCAATGGTTACAAGCAAGAGGAGTATGTTCTGCCTCAAGAATGGACTATCATAGAGTACCATTCAATTATCTTGAGGAGAACAAGAAAAGGAGCTTCTCTCAATTATCAAATAGAAGACTCTTGAAGTCTATATCTTCTGAGAGAGCTTTGCCGACACCCGTAAGAAAATATATGAAGAATCAGTGGGTAAGCAAAGCCAATCCTCTAAGTACCTAAGGTAAAGGTATACAATGGTAAAACCTCTTACGCTATTATCAGTTAAAGTTATTGAGGTTTTATATTTTGGAGCCTTAGGAATGAGCATTGCAAACTATTTTGAAATTGATTTTTCACATCCCTTAAAAATCCACTTAATAAATTTATAAAGGGATTGCAATGTTCAATAGTTTAGTTCGTTATGCATACTGATGATTTGAAAAGAAAGTATCACTTTTATGCTTTTATGCATAAAGTTATGTTTAATTCATTATGCTCAATTGTTCTGATTTGATTATTCTCGCAAGAGCATACGAATTCTGTTATGATTCCTACAAGCTTAACAATTAATGGATCCAAGCACGGTTGGATACCATGGGAGAAAAATGTTTATATGTCTCTGTAGGATCAAAGAAAGCTTCTCAAGAATGCAACATAGAGAAATAATTCAAGTCTTGAGAAAGCTAAACTAGCTATGCTTGATGTTGAACGTCGAAAAAGAAGTCATCTACATCAATCCATCTTAAGCCAGCAAGCTTCTACAAGGATAAGAAGAACTACGGTGATATCTAATTCTTACCCCATATTATGATTATGTGAAATTCATTTTTGGGTAATGAATACTTGTCCATCATTGCATTCCTTTAGCAATCAATCATTTATGGCTTATAAAATATTTTCAGATTGCTAAATGGACCATAAGTGAATTTGTGTAAAAGTTTTTGAGTTTATTTTTTTTAAATGCATAACTCTAAAATTTGTTTCAAATTTCAATTCACTCTGTTTTGTGAAAATGCATACAAATGTTTTTGAAAAACATTTTGATTGCATTCAAATGATGTCTCAAAATTAGAAGTTAATATTGTATATTGAATGTCAGTTATGCTTCAAATTTGTCCAGTTGAGTTTTTCCCTACATTTTGTTAGTATGTAGGTGTCCTAAAGACAATCTGTTGAACACCTTGTACTGTTTGATATTTCATTATTAATATATTTGAGCATAATTTATCTTTATCATATTTATGTCTCGCCTATATTTTATGGTTAGTACGAGTTTAAAGATAAAGGCCCAAGGAATAGAATAGGTGTTTACTCGATGATCTATGATAGGGATCATGATCATGAGGAATCTAGGACACTACATGTCTATTGCCTGAAACTTGTTCCTTGTCTTGAATCACCAACAAAAGGCATTGGTGATCTCAATAAGACTAGTACGACATCATCTACTTATATAGTGATACAAGGTAGGGACCTCATGGAATGCAGGCATGTTGATGCCTTAGCTGATGTCGTGGGTGGATCTGTTAGAGAACAGATAGCACTAAACTGACCCGCTGAGAGACTCCACAAGGATTCATTGTAGAGAGTATCATTGGATTTGTAATGTCTCTCATATTTGGTAGTGCTAATCATCTTAGACTTGAGGATGTCATCGAACACTATGTCCTAGAGTTATACTTTGACTGTACAACTCTATCCTCCTGAAATATGGGGAGAACAGTGTACTCTTGGGTGTAACTTGAATACATGAGTATAGATGGACATGCCGAAAGGACTTACAATCCCCTACAAGGGATTAGTTGTTCACAAGACCGGTAGGACTTGGATGACTTCTAGTTGACTCGGGAATCTATGCATAGTAAGTGATTATGAAGAGTCATAATCTATCTTAGAGTCAATAGAAGAATATTTCTAGTTCTTTGTAAAAGCTACATTTAGTCAATCTAGAGAGGTGATACTCTATCCTTGCTCTCGACTAAATATGAACAACGTTGTAAGGGATGATACATGCACAGTATCCAAATTAGAAAAGGTAGATCACTTGATCAACTTAATTAGTTCTGGGACTGCAGAGCATTGCTAGTGTCTTATGTAGTCATTAGATAAATTGATCTATTAAAGGAGTTTAATTGGTTCAAGTTTATCTATGTCAGTAACTAATTGGGCCTAATGGGTCACACACTAAGATTATTCTTGATTGCATAATTTAGCAAGTTTGGTCCAAGTGTTAATCAACTTCAAGGGAAAGAAGCATGGTGATGTTTCTGCCTCTGGTATGTTCACTATAGAAATTAATTTTTCAAGTGTTGATTCAACTTCTTTGGTATTAGATACCGGTTGTGGTTTTTATATCTGCAAGTTGTTGCTGATACTAAAGAACCCTAGAAAGTTGAACAAGAATGAGGTGAATCTCTGCATTAATAATGGAGCAAGAGTTGCTACATTAATTGTAGGAGATATATATCTTATGTTGCCTACAAGCTTTTCTTTGCACTTGAATAATTGTTTTTATGTTCCTTCTATTTCCCGAAACATAATTTCTATTTCCAGTTTGGAACAATCTGGTTTTCACTTTATAATAAAGGATTACAAGTTTCCTATCATTAAGAATGATCTTGTTTATGCTTGCGCATCAAGAGTGAATGGATTATATGTTTTGGATTTAGAATCGAATAGTGAAATTCTTAACGTACAAGTTATTAAGAACCAAGATTAAATAATCAATCTTATCTTTGGCACTGTAGGTTGGGACACATTAATGAGACAAGATTGTCTAGACTCCATCATGATGGATATCTAGATTCCATGGATTTAGAATCCTATGGGCCTTGTGAATCTTGTTTGGCTAGGAAGATGACAAAGACCAAGCTTGAAAAGCTTGTGAGTCATAGAGCCAATGAGCTGTTGGAACTCATTCATTCTGATGTTTGTGGGCCCATGTCTACACAGGCTAGAGGAGGATATTCCTACTTTATCACCTTTACTGATGATAAGTCCAGATTCGGATATATGTATCTTATGAAACTCAAATCCGAGGCCTTTGAAAAGTTCAAAGAGTTTAGGAATGAAGTAGAGAAACAACTTGGCAAGATGATTAAAACACTTCGATCTGATTGAGGTGGCGAATATCTGAGTCATGAGTTTCAAGATTATTTAAGAGAGAATGAGATTCTTTCACAGTTGACGGCTCCATATACACCACTTCAAAATGGTGTGTCTGAAAGGAGAAACCGAACCTTACTAGATATGGTACGGTCTATGATGAGTAGTACGAAGCTCCCAAAAACGTTTTGGGGATTCGCCTTTGATACGGCAATATACCTTCTTAATAGGGTTCCATCAAAATCTGTTCAGACTACTCCGTATGAGATATGGAAGGGCCGGAAACCCAACTTGAGTTATCTCAAGGTGTGGGGTTGTCCAGCTTATGTCAAGACCCTCACATCAGATAAATTAGGGGCTAAGAGCACTTTGTGCTATTTTGCAGGATATCCCAAGGGAACTAAGGGATACTTCTTTTACTTTCCTGAGGATTACAAAGTGTTTGTATCCAAGAATGCTATATTTCTTGAGGAGGATTTACTTTCTCAAGTAGATAGTGGGAGTAAAGTAGATCTTGAAGAAATTCAAGACCTACAAGAAACGGATAACGGGACCCGAGTCATTAATCGGGATGCCTCAACTAGAGGTAGTAGACACCCAACCCCGTAGGACATCTAGGATAAGTCATCAACTTGAGAGGTATGGTTTTGTGGTTGAGAATCAACAAACCGTTGAGGATGACGAACCTACTTCCTACACTGAGGCGATCAAAGATGTTGACTCCTCAGAATGGCGTAAAGCCATGGATTCTGAAATAGATTCGATGCATCAAAACAAGGTATGGACCTTGGTTTCACCTCCTGAGGGAATAGTTCCTATTGGGTGTAAGTGGGTCTTCAAGAAGAAGACTGATGCTGATGGTAACATTCAAACCTATAAAGCTAGGTTAGTTGCGAAAGGTTATCGTCAAAGGCAAGGTATTGACTATGATGAAACTTTTTCGCATGTTGCCATGATCAAATCTATTAGCTATCAGCTTTTTTGTGACAACATGGGAATTGATCACAACTTCTCAGCCTCGAGGACACCTCAACAAAATGGTGTTATGGAGAGAAAGAATCAAGTCCTCACCGAGATGGCAAGAGCTATGTTGAATAAGTACAATACCTCCCAAGTATTATGGGCTGATGCAATGAGTACGACTTGCTACATCTCGAATCGGGCATATCTCCGGATGAAGTTGAGCAAAACTCCCTATGAGCTGTACAAGGGAAGAAAGCCAAATTTATCTCATCTGCATGTTTTCGGTTGTAAGTGCTTCATCCCCAATAATGGTAAGGACAATTTGGGAAAGTTTGATCCCAAAGCGGATGAAAGTTTATTTTTGGGTTATTCAAATAGAAGTAAAGCTTATAGAGTCTTTAATACTCGTACTCGTATTGTTGAGGAGTCTATGCATGTTGTATTCTGTGAATCCAAAGCTGATAAATCCTTGGATGATGATGAGGAAAATGTTTTCAAAAATCAATTCTTTTCGAAAACTACTCCTGCCTCTATTGAAAATCCTAGAAATGTTTTCGAGGCTGATCCTCAAAATACTTTTGAAAACCCCAATCAATCTCAGCCTAGAGCTTGGAGGTTCATTAGAAATCATCCTTTGGACCAAGTGATAGGTGATGTAAATCAAGGTGTAAGGACCAGAAATAGTACTTTGAATGAAGTAACTTTTTCTGCCTTTATATCAGAGATTGAACCCTCTAAAATTGATGAAGCCCTTTCAAACAATGATTGGGTGATAGCAATGCAAGAGGATTTACATCAATTTGATAGAAATCAAGTTTGGGATTTGGTACCGAGGCCTAACAACCATCCGGTCATTGGCACCAAATGGGTATTCAAGAATAAACGAGATGAATCAGCAATCATTGTTCGTAACAAGGCAAGATTGGTTGCTAAAGGCTATAATCAAGAAGAAAGAATTGATTATGAAGAAACTTATGCTCCAGTGGCAAGATTGGAAGCTATAAGAGTTCTTCTAGCCTTTGCTTGTGTCAAAGGATTCAGGCTCTATCAAATGTATGTAAAGAGTGCATTTTTAAATGGTTTTATTCAGGAGGAAGTTTATGTTGAACAACCTCCTGGTTTTCAATGTGATTATCATCCAGATCATGTTTATCGCCTCAAGAAAGCCCTTTATGGCCTTAAGCAAGCTCCTAGAGCTTGGTATGAGCAATTAAGGAAATTCCTTCTTGATCAAGGATTTGTTAGAGGAAAAGCATATACAACTCTCTTCATAAAGAGTAATAAGCTTGGTGAAATTTTAATTGTTCAGATATATGTTGATGACATTATATTTGGTGCTTCTAACGATGTTTGTGTGAAGAGTTTGCTAAGAATATGCAGGGAGAGTTTGAGATGTCCATGATGGAGAACTCAACTACTTCCTTGGTCTGCAAATCAAGCAAAAGAAGGATGGAAACTTCATATCTCAGACCAAGTATCTCAATGATCTGCTAAAGAAGTTTGGGATGGATCAATGCAATGGAGTTGATACTCCAATGAGCTCTACCACTGCATTGGATGCTGATGAAAAGGGCAAGGACTTCAATATCACAAGATACAGAGGAATGATTGGATCATTGCTCTACCTCACAGCAAGTCGCCTTGACATCCAATTCAGTGTGTGGATGTGTGCAAGATTTCAATTTTCTCCCAAGGAGTCGCATGCTGAGAATGTGAGGAAAAAAATTGCAACTCCTATGTCGGAGGGTGCATATACATGTTATTGGTAATTATTATGAGCTATTTTGTGTTAACATTTTTTTGTCATAAGTTTTAAATGTTTAACCTTGTCGTTGCAGTTATATGTCGGTGATGACTTCTCATTTTTAATAGATTGGAAATATATTTTGATATATTTGAGAAGTCATTATTACTAATTTAAAGAGATTTTATTGAGATTTTAAGAGATATCAATTTGGATACATTATTTGAGGGATTTCAATTTAAAATAAAGGTTTTTGAGTTTAGGAAATAAATAATAGTAATAGGAAGTTTTCTTAAAAAAAGAAAAGAAATAAAAATTTAGTTATTATTATTATTATTATTATTATATTATTATTATTATTATTTTATTTTGTTACAATGACCCGAGATACAATTGAAACGGAATTGAAGAATTGAAGACATGTGGGCCTCGCGATTGAATGGAATCAATTGATTAAAAGCTAAAAGCAACAGGGGCGGAATTTTTGAAGATTGGAGAATTAAAAAAAGAGGAGACGCACAAGAGAAGACACGACAACGTTTTTGTGAAAAAAATCAATGGAAAACCTAATTGAATTAAAGGAGGAGAGGCGGCTTTTAAATGGGGAGCTGGAGACGCACGGGGGGATTTGATTTATTAATCGCAAAAGAACAGAGGCGGCATTGACACACAATGAGCATCATTCTCTCGTGGACATGACGATTTGAACGAGAAGAGCACGAGCAAAGACGCGCGGTCCTCCACATCCACCTTCTTCTTCCTCTCGCCGGCGGCATCATCCACCACCAAGGCCGCCGGTGAGTCTCGTCTTCACAAATGAGGAGAGAGAACCTACGAAATAGAGCACCGAATCGAAGGAAGAAGTGATCTTTGAGTCTATGTTCTTTTTGTTGGTTTTGATATTTCAACTCGTTTCCGAGTTTCTTATTCTTTTCAAGTGTGTTTGAAATCTGATTTTGTGTGGTCTTGAACTCGATTTTTGTTAAAGCCATGTTTGGCTAGTTGATTTTGCAACCTAGAGGAACTTTGAACTTATAAGAGGAATAGACTTTTGTTTTTATTATTTAGTTATAATTAATATTAATTTTGGTTACCTAATCTTGTTTAGCTTTTTTTATTTAGTGTCTGATCATCACTGAATATGAATTTGAGAATTAGGATTTACCTTGACAAAGGGAATTGTAATTAGGCTCTGAGATTAAGTAATATGGGATTAAATTACGATTTAATTTGTGATTAGGATAGACATATACCTAATGGCCCCATATAATTGTTGAAGAGTGTGTTCGATTTTTGTTGCCTCATGAGTAACTATGTTAGACATAACAAATTATACTCAAGAGAGGGTTGTAAGTGGACCGACATGCACTTATAACTATTTATACTCGAGATTAACAAAATTGATATTAAGGCTAATTAAATTAGTGAAAACAAGTTTATGAAACTAATAAGGGATTAGTGACTCTGGGTTGCTCATTTTAATATTTGTGGTAGTTTGTTTATTTTGATTTCATTTTAGTTTTCTCTTAATGAAATTTAATTTGGTTTGCTCAACTTAAACGAAATTGTAAAATTAATGCTTAACTGAAGTTTGTGATATCAAGTCCTCGTGGGAACGATACTTTTCTTATCACTTTATTACTTGATACGGCCCGTATACTTGCGGAGTTATAGGCTTAAAGTTTTCCCCTATCAGTCGGCAAGCGGTTCCCATTGGGAAAGGCAGTTGAACATGTAGGAAAAAGTCCAATTCAGTTCTGGACCAAAGAGAAGGTGAAGGAGATGATTGAGAAAGAGAAGAAGAGCTGAAAGAAGGAATATCACCAAGAGGGGGATGAATTGGGGATATAAAATTTTTCGCAAGAATCCTCTGTTTAACCAAATGTAAAACAGAGATAAACAGAGTAGGGATAAGTGAGATTGAACACAATGGATTTATCCTGGTTCGGTCTAAATCCTTGACCTACGTCCAGTCCCGAGACTCTCGGGATTTTCACTAACTTCAACTCGATTACACACTCGTAACTCTCGAAGCAATTCTCTCTAGAACTTGCTCCCCTTACAAGTTGTAATCAATTATCCCAATCTCAAAGTCCCAATACTTTGAGATTCTTACAAGAAAAGATAATCAATGAAAGACTCTCTAAAAGAGTAGAAAAATAATCACTGAAGTTTAATATATCCGAAGATATTTTCTCTGTAAGTCGAAACAGTAAGTGTTCTTAATGACTAATTGAATGCACAGCGTTTTTGGTAGGTGGAGACTTGAATGCTTCTTCTATTTATAGGTTGGTAGCATTGATGACCGTTGAGAAGAATAAATGAGCCGTTGTGAGTAATGAATATATCCGTTGTAAATCACTTGCTCGTCTCCTCGTATTTCTTCCGTCATTCGATCCGTTATTCTTTATTAACATTCTTTGTTCGATATGTCCGTTGGGAGACAGTGAGAATGTTTTCTGAGAAGCGACCGTAATGCTTTTTGTATGTCCAGAGGTTTATTTCTTCTTTGAGCATTGAAGTCTGGAGGTGCATTAAATGCTTCTGACACACTTTTGCTTTTCGTGATTTCAAGTTTAAAAACATGTTAGAAGTATCTGAAATACACTAGCAAACTGATTAAACTTGGTTAGGAATAATATGAATCAAATACGTGAGACACCCAAGACTTAATCAGAAGGTAGGTGGAGTGGGAAGAATAGGAGTGGCTTTAGGAGAGGGTGGAGATGTATGAGGAGTAGGCAGAATGGGAGTTGCTTCAGGATGAGGTGGAGAGGAGTGGGGGGTAAGTAAGATGGGAGTGGCAGAAGGTGGAATAGATGAAGTATGATGTGGTGAGTGATTGATAGGAGAGGTGATGGGAGAGTATCTGGGAGAAATAGGAGGGGAGTGTTTGAAAGAGGGAATTTCCCTTGAAGGACCTGCCTGGTCTTGCTGCAGAAGCCTAGCTAGCTTGGAGTCCAGGAGTTGATAGAGTACATGCATATTGTCAAATTTCTGGCCCATATCTTCAAAGTGGCCTTCAATGATTTCCAGTCTATCATCAATAGAATCTACCTTTTCTTCAGTAAATGAGACCTTCTCAACCAATTTACCCACTTCTGATTCTAGTTTCTCAGACAACTCATAGTATTGAGCAGTGAGAGTTGTCGGAGAGAGCCAAATGTCTCTTGCATAGCCTTCTCCACAATCTTCTTGATGGAGTCACTCGTTAGCGCCTTGAGGTGGAGGCTGGGACTCGGTGATGCGAGCATTGATTGAGCCTCCGTATGTCAAGAAAATGAAGTTCGAGGCTCGGATCTAGAAGGTGCTCGGATTGATCGATCCTCATGAAAGGACAAATTCATATAGTTGAGATGAATTTGCCCAAACATCTTTGGCTTGACATTTCTCATTTAGTTCAAGGTACCAAATTTTGTTGGTGTATAGGATCGAGACACCAAGTTAGGAAAAAGGTATAGTGGATTTGGGAGTTGAAGACGAAACCCGAACCTCTTCATTTCTTGATAAACCCAATGCCCAATGTTAAAAGGGACTTTAGCCAGTAAGGAAGCAAACAGAGCATAGTTTGTGGAATTGAAGTGGGTGTAATTCTTCCCTTTTTGGACAAGGTTTCTGGAATATACATACCATAGAGCCCTATGGACAGGAGGCATATCAACTGGGGAAAGTTTAACGGCCCTCATACACTTGATCGGCCTAAGAAGTTTGAAAAATCTCTTCTTATCATAGCTAATTTTGGGTACAGGGAGGAGGATTTTCAATGAATAGCAGTTGTTAATTATGTCGAGGAAATAGTTATGGACTTCCCTCTATGTAAGTGATACACTTATCCTCAACTAAAACACCTTTCCTACCAACCACATTTGCCATGGTCATATTGTAATAGAATTGTCGACTAAAGAAGGTGAGTAGGGCCGTGTTTTATAGCTAGGAGATTTTTGAATTGACTCGGCCCGGGGAGATAAATCAAGATTACACTCCTTCTTAAGTTTATCCAGGTCCACATACACCGTGGGACGAAACCACGATTGGCATATTTCTCTTGGTAATCTAAGAATTGAGCATTGGTCATGGGAGTGGGATTACGAGACAAATTCATGGGAAGGTGGTTTGACTAGATTCGGAGGATTGAAAACATAGGGTTGGGATTGCGATACCTTGGGAGCCGAATCACCCATACTAGGACCAACGATCCTTTGAACCGTAAGCTGAATTGGAGACGAGATGGTATCTTGGATCCTTGAGCTTCAGGAGCTATGGATACGCGCTTCTTCTGTTTGTGAGGTGCCACGACAACCTCTTTGTCTCTTCGATTCGCGATCAAGGGTTCTGCTTCTTTTCGAGTGGGCAATACATGAGTTTCTTGCTCCTTTGATTTCTTTGATTTCTTTGCCGATGATTCCTCTATTGACGGACTTTGGATTTTCGAAGAAGGTTTCGGCTTTCTGGATGGTCTCGTGAGAGGAGGTGGAGTGGAGGAATCAGTGGGAGCATACTCGATGATTATTTTTTTTACGGGTTTTGGAGATCTTCGAAGATTTCAAGCCATTTCGAATGATTGGGAAGGAGGAAGTGACGAGAAATCGAGAGAGTTCCCGAGTTAGGGTTTTGAAAGTTGCGAAAATGAAAGTGCGGTTCGATGGCATATATATATGACAAGTAGAGCAACTCGAGTTATTAAGTGTAACTCGAGTTGTATGTGAAGAAAATGAACAGGGGAATTTCGAAAGTCATACCGAACTCGAGTTGTGTAAATAACTCGAGTTGGGTAACTCGAGTGACTCTTAAGAACTCGAGTTTTTTTATTTCCTTCTTCGTTATAGCTTAAATTCGACAACTCGAGTTGAGTGAGTAACTCGAGTTCTATCGGTATCCACATATTTGACAAGAACGACGGTGAAGGAAAAGCTTGTTAAATATTCACACACTCCCGCAAAAACATTCTATAGACACTCCGGCTTAAGTTAGTGACTTTTAACTCATCAAAACATATAACTAATATTATTGGAAGAGATTTAACTTACAATTCATTGGGATTTACCATTCCCAATTCTCTTCTTATGAACATGAATTGTTCTTTGGCCAGGGGTTTGGTGAAGATATCAGCAAGTTGCAGGTGTGTTGGGATGAACATCACTTTGATATCCTTTTTCTGAACATGATCTCTTATGAAGTGATGTCTTACATCAATGTGTTTGGTTCGAGTATGTTGAACTGGATTCTTGGCCAAGCTTATAGTACTTGTATTATCACATAAAATTGGGATCTCCTTCAAGTTGATCCCAAAATCTGACAATTGTTGCTTGAGCCAAAGCACTTGAGCACAACAACTTGATGCGGCCTACATACTCGGCTTGGTTGAAGATACCGCCACACTTGTCCGCTTTTGCTGAACCATGAAACTAGTGAACCCCCAAAGAACTCACATTGACCGCTTGTACTCTTCCTATCGGTTTGTAGCCCGCATGGTCCGAGTCCGAATATGCAACCAAAAATTCTTGTTGACCTTTTGAAACCAAAGACCCAATTCTTTTGTGTCGATAGGTAACGAAAGATCCTCTTGACATGTTCGCATGTGATTCTTTTGGAGCTGATTGAAATCTTGCGCACATTCCTACACCGAATTGGATGTCGGTCTCCACGGCGGTTAAGTATAGCAAGGAACCAATTGTTAGTTCTCTAAGGGTTTTGATGATCTCCAATAATTGTAAACAAAGCATGAAGTTTTGCTCTCAACATTTGTAAAAATCCTGTAAGAGCAAAACTCGAGGTTTGGGTACGAAACCTCGAGGTTTGGCCTTACAAAGAAATACTCAAGTTGCTTTTCCGGAAAAGGCAAAACTCCGTGTGTCTAGAGAAACCTCCAGGTTTCCATAGAAAACTCCAGGTTTTTGTGGAAACCTCTAGGTTTTGTTTTTAACATGAAAAATCCAGGTTTCACAAGTTTTGTGAAACCTCGAGGTTTTGTAAGAAACCTCGAGGTTTTGATCTGCCAGAGAAAGTTCAGATTGTCGACGGTTTTCAAAACCTCAAGTATTGTGAAAAACCTCCGTGTTTGAGTCTTGAACAGTTTTTCTTAAACTTATGAAAACTCGAGGTTTGGGAACAAACCTCGAGGTTTGTCCAGCGAGAGAGTATCTCCGTTTTCCAAATTTATAAAACCTCCGCTTTTACTCTCAAACCTCCGGTTTGTTTTGGCGCAAAAACTCGCATCTCCATTTTAAATGAAACCTCGAGTTTTGATATGAAACCTCGAGGTTTTGGCATCCAGAGAGCAAACGACTTTCACGACTCTTAGAAACCTCCAGGTTTCCCAGGAAAACTCCAGGTTTACATTGGCGCTATTTTCCCAAGAGTTTCATATTCAAATGAAACCTCGAGGTTTCGGTAAAACCTCGAGTATTTTTCAAAATGTAAAGGGTGACATTTTTCGCCGTCCCGAAAACCTCCGTTTGGGTAGAAACCTCCAGGTTTTGATGTTTTGGACTAAAATCATCTTTACTTACAATAGTCTAAAACTCGAGGTTTATGATGAAACCTCGAGGTTTCAACAAACGAGTCAAATATCGCATCGAATACATTCTCGCTCCGTTTGCTTTATGGTTTAGCTTGATTTTGCGAAATGATTGCTTATGATTTATATATATAACATATCATTATTCCTAACCCGATTTAACCAGTTTGTTCATGGGATTTCGGAAGATCAAAGTCTGTTTTGATAAACAATAAAACAACCACTTTGACACTTACAATATTTTATTATATCTTATTCTCCCAAGACAATGGTCTCATCCGAAAAGTAGCTCTACCATTCACCAAGGCGAAAGCAAGGTTCCACTACCTAAAGCATCCGAACAACATTATTCTAAAGGGCTCCACTAAGCACAACAGCATGGGAGACATTCTTGAAGAATCAAATTTCCGTTCCCAAATCGCAAAACTCCCAACACTATATACGCAAAGACCCAAGGACCCAACAGCTAGAATTTCGAAATGATCCAAGTCCGAACGGATCTTTAAACGGTCACAAGCTTCAAATCAGTTTAAATACTTGAAGATTTGAAGACCGAAAAAGATACACAAGACATACACGAAAACGCATAAAAAGCTCGAGTCTTTTCTTGCTTATAATTTTCGATTGTATCTTTGATACATTGTGCTTCAAGACTTATCTTTATTCACTCTTAGAGAGAGTTCATTTACGTAAATCATTCATTGTAAGAATCTCAAAGTTGTGGGACTTTGAGGTTGGGTTATCGATTACAACTTGTAAGGGGAGTGTATCCTATAGAGAGGATAACTTTCGAGTACGAGTGTGTATCGATTTGAGTGATAGTAGAAACACCCGGAGAGTCCGGGGACCGGACGTAGGTCAAGAGTTAAGACCGAACCAAGTATAAATCTTCGTGTCAAGCTTTTCTTCTCTATCTCCATTTACCTTGGTTGAACATCTGTTGTGTGGGTGATTTAAAAAGAATTTTTAAAATCCCCAATTCACCCCCTCTTGGTGATTTCCTTCACTTTCATTTGGTATCGAGCCTGGTTATCTCGTTTAAAGGATTAATATCCTAGATCAAAGATCCAATGGAAGGAATTCTACCCGATGGAGCTTCAATCAACGGACCTCCAG
The DNA here is from genome assembly GCA_019022615.1 of Acacia melanoxylon. Lineage (NCBI taxonomy): Eukaryota > Viridiplantae > Streptophyta > Magnoliopsida > Fabales > Fabaceae > Acacia > Acacia melanoxylon. Next base: position 1,002,124 of record JAFJYJ010000071.1, on the reverse strand, counting down.
GTTTCAATGGAGAACATTACTCCTTCTGGAAGGCTAAGTTCAGAGTCTATGTAATGGCAACTGAATATGGCCTATGGAGGGTGTTCGAGAGAGGAAATTATGAACCAGCATCAATTGAAGATGGTGTCAGAACTCCCAAGCTAGAAGAAGAGTATGATGAGAATGACAGAAAGCAAGTCACTCTCAACATGAAAGCAATTCACATCTTTGCAAGTGCTCTAAGCCAAAAAGAGTATTTTCGAATCTGCACTTTGTCATCTCGCTAAAGCTATGTGGGATGCTCTTGAGATAGCCCATGAAGGGACAGTGGAATCAAGGAAAATCGAGTAAACACTCTCATGATCGAATATGATTTATTTCGTATGAAGTCTGGAGAATCCATTAGTGAATTCCGGCTTCGATTCACTCATCCGATCAACCAACTTGCGCATTAGGAAAAGTCTACGATCAATCTGTTCAAGTGAGGAAAATACTAAATATACTCAGCAAGGAGTGGGAAGCTAAGGTCACTGCAATCGAAGAAGCTCGTGGTGAATCTATGGCTTCAGTAGCAGCACTATTTGGCAGCCTTTCTGAATATGAAGGAAAAATCAAATTCAGAAAAGGACTTGATGAGATTGATGGCAAGAATAAGGGAATCGCTCTCAAGACTCATCAAAGAGATAAAATCGATGATGAAGATGAAGATCTTTGAGCTAGGCATGATGGTCGAGAAGTTTAAAAAATTTTACAAGAAGGATCAAGCCTTCAGAAAATTTCATAAGGGTAGCTCTAGCACAGAAACAAAGAAACCCATCACATGCTGAGAATGTGAAAAGAATCTTCAGATATCTTGCTGACACAAAGACTCTTGGTCTATGGTTTCCCAAAGGTCAACCTGAACATTTGGTGGCATATTCAGATTCAGATCATGCTGGATATAAGATGGATAGAAAGAGCACAAGTGGCCAATGTGAATTTCTTGGTGGTTCACTTGTTTCATGGTTTAGCAAGAAGCAAACAAGTGTTGATGTATCCTCTACTGAAGCTGAATATGTGGCTGCATCTAGTTGCTGTGCTCAAGTTCTTTGGCTCAAGCAACAAATATCTGACTTAGGAATCAACTTGAAGGAGATCCCAATATTGTGTGACAACACAAGCACAATAAGCTTGGCTAAGAATCCAATTCAACATACTCGAACCAAGCATATTGATGTGAGACATCATTTCATAAGGGATCATGTTCAGAAGAAAGATGTCAAAGTCATATTCATCCCAACTCATCTTCAACTTGCTGACATCTTCACAAAGCCATTAGCAAAGGAACAATTTGTGTTCATAAGAAGAGAATTGGGAATGGTAAATCCCAATGAGTTGTAAGTAGCTCTTACTCAATATTAGTTATGGTTTTGATGATTGAAAATTACTAACTTAAGCATCGGAGTGTCTAGACTTATTTTATGCGGGATATTAAAAATTGTGTTTTTCTCAATCAAGGAGCAAAACCTCGAGGTTTTGGAGAAAAACTCGAGGTTTGATTGTGGAATGTCGGGGTTTGAGAACAACTGAGCTTTTTGAAGAAAATGAAACCTCGAGTCTTCATTAGAAACCTCGAGTTTTCATAAGACAGAGAGTTATTTGAATTTGAAGAACTTCAAAACCTCGAGATTTTGAAGAAACCTCGAGTTTGTGAACATTGATGTTTCAAAGGTTCACAGAACACCTTTGAAGTCCAGGTTGGTAATCTTTCATCAAACCTCGAGGTTTTGCATAAAAACTCGAGTTTTGTCATGTCTATATATATATGGTAATATTCATGTTCTTCAAAAACTCGACCTAAAACTCTAGGCTTAACCTCGCCTCTTCTCTCTTCTCTCTGACTCATCCAATCTCGACCTAATTTCACCTTCTAAACCCTCAAATGGCCCCGAAATCCAATCCCCAAGATGTTTCAGACACAAATTCCAGTCAGGAAGGAACGATTCCAGTCGCTCCTCCTCCTTTTCCTACTCAACGACCAGTGAGAAGGAAGTCCATACCAAATCGCTTTCATCCGGGTGCGAGGCCGGTGCAATTCGTGGCATTAAGGGTAGAATTCCTGAGGCTTCATCGCCACACCGTAAATCAAAAGGGGTTTCGTTCAAAGAACCCGCTAAATCACCAGACAGAAAGAGGAAGGAACCTGAGCCCGAAGGAAAAGGAAAGGAAAAGGTTTCTGAGACTTCCAAACCTTCTAAAGTAAGAAAGAAGAAGGTTTCGTGTCCCGATCTCAAAGAAACTTCATCTCAAGGAAATGCTTCTACTCGGAATCAAGAGGAAGAAGATGTGCCCTCGGTTATGGAGAATGCTCTTTCGACATCTATCATAACCCTTCTCCACCCAAAGGTTTCACGATTATTAACTCTACTATGACTAAAGACGAGAATGATAAGTTTAGGGAATCTTATTTACATCGTGAATTACGCCCGTAGTTCTTTGTCAATTTGACCAATTTCTTTGATGAGTGTCATTTTGACTTGTCTCCCGGTTGAGAATGTATGAGTCCTTTGTCTCCATAGCTTTGCGCACCATATACTCCTAATCTTGTCCGCCCTGTTTTATTACAATATGGTGTACAATAATATTCGACTCCGAAGGAGAAGTGATTGAGGAACAAGTGTCTACTACCGTTAGGGGAGTTAAATTTACTCATCGGCTTCAATCCCGAACAAAATCTTAAAAATAGACAATCCTCAACCTATTCCGAGTTTAACTTCAGCAATGAGGAGATTTTTGGAACACTTAGACCAAATGAGCCATTTCCCCCGCATCAACAATTATGGCTTTCTTTTAAACCTATTTCTATGCTGCTGAAAATCGAGTCTTGTGGTATGTCTTTTCTAGGAACTTTCTTCCAAAGGGTGGTAATTACACTCATTTCACTCAACTAGACTACCAACACTTTACGCTTTTGTGAGAAAAGTACCTTTCAATCTTGGTCATTGGCTTCTTCAAGCAATGATCAAATTTAAATTCTCTCGTAGAAAGTCAGTCTCATATACCATTTCCTTCTCGATTTACGTTATTATCTTCTATCACAAAATTTGGCATCCGGGTTCTGTTGGACACCCTTGTATATCCTCCATCTTTTGGGAAGACAATGCTAAATCTAATGAAGATCAAGTTTGTGGAAGAAGGATCCGGACAATCACATGCTCCTTCAAGATCTCATCCAAGAAGATCTCAAGCTCAAGAGGCTCAATCAAAGACCTCCACCTCCTCAGACATCATTTCCATCTGATCTTACTTCACAGATCAAGGAGATTGTGGATACTGCTCTTGCTGCATTGACTATTCGCATGGATTTTGAAATGGGAAAGATAAGGGCTGAAATGACTCGTGGACACAATGGACTCATTGAGATTCAGGATACCATGAAGGAACATCTTGAGATGATTTACGGACATCGGGCGAGCTTAAAGAAAAGGCTTGAAGAGATTGAGGCCAAGTTGTCTACTCGATCATCTCTCATGGATCTCGGTGACAAAGTGGACAAAATTGTGAAGCACTTGCACATTGGACCTTCCTCACCTCTTGGCACCGCGGTCCTAGCACTTCGGTCCCGCTTCCGGTTCATCATCTCCTTCATTCACCTTCACTTCACCTCGATCCCTACAACCTCTCCCGATCCTCCCTCCATGGCCACTCCTCAATCGATGTTTTTCATCATTCCCCTCCATCAACACCCTTGGTCAACCTCAATTTTGAAGATGACAAAGGGGGAGAGAATGGCAAGGATTAGAGTTAGAGTTTTGGAGAGATTAGAGTTAGAGTTTTGGAGATCATTGAAGAACTTCTGATATATTTCTCTAAGTGCTGATTAAACTTATATTTCGATATCTTGTAATATTTTCAATTCTCGCTAATGTATGAGAAATATGTTTTGTGATCGTTTTGGTTCTTTTTGCGTCATTTGCTCATCTCGATACTTCGTCACTTAATTTATAACAGGTTGCAAATAAATCCTTCAAATGTCCAAGCTTTTCAAAATGAATTTCTAAAAACTTTGACAAATCTACTTCAAAATGAAAACTCTCTCAAAATCTCAAGACGGTTTGTTTACAAGTGTTGTCATCATCAAAAAGGGGAGAATGTTAGTTCTCTAAGGGTTTTGATGATCTCCAATAATTGTAAACAAAGCATGAAGTTTTGCTCTCAACATTTGTAAAAATCCCGTAAGAGCAAAACTCGAGGTTTGCACGAAACCTCGAGGTTTGGCCTTACAAAGAAATACTCAAGTTGCTTTTCCGGAAAAGGCAAAACTCCAGTGTCTAGAGAAACCTCCGTGGTTTCCATAGAAAACTCCAGTTTTTGTGGAAACCTCTAGGTTTTGTTTTTAACATGAAAAATCCAGGTTTCACAAGTTTTGTGAAACCTCGAGGTTTTGTAAGAAACCTCGAGGTTTTGATCTCGCGAGAAAGTTCGGATTGTCGACGCTTTTCAAAACCTCAAGTATTGTGAAAAACCTCCGGGTTTGAGTCTTGAACAGTTTTCTTAAACTTATGAAAACTCGAGGTTTGGGAACAAACCTCGAGGTTTGTCCAAAGAGCAGAGTATCTCTGTTTTCCAAATTTATAAAACCTCCGCTTTACTCTCAAACCTCCAGGTTTCTGTTTTGGCGCAAAAACTCAGTATCTCCATTTTAAATGAAACCTCGAGTTTTGATATGAAACCTCGAGGTTTTGGCATCCAGAGAGCAAACGACTTTCACGACTCTTAGAAACCTCCAGGTTTCCCCGGAAAACTCCCGGTTTACATTGGCGCTATTTTCCCAAGAGTTTCATATTCAAATGAAACCTCGAGGTTTCGGTAAAACCTCGAGTATTTTTCAAACGAAAGGGTGACATTTTTCGTCGTCCCGAAAACCTCCAGGTTTGGGTAGAAACCTCCGTGGTTTGATGTTTTGGACTAAAATCATCTTTACTTACAATAGTCTAAAACTCGAGGTTTATGATGAAACCTCGAGGTTTCAACAAACAGAGTCAAATATCGCATCTGAATACATTCTGCTCTGTTTGCTTTATGGTTTAGCTTGATTTTGCGAAATGATTGCTTATGATTTATATATATAACATATCATTATTCCTAACCCGATTTAACTAGTTTGTTCATGGGATTTCGAAGATCAAAGTCCTGTTTTGATAAACAATAAAACAACCACTTTGACAAATTACAATATTTTATTATATCTTATTCTCCCAAGACAATGGTCTCATCTGAAAAGTAGCTCTACCATTCACCAAGGCGTAAAGCAAGGTTCCACTACCTAAAGCATCTGAACAACATTATTCTAAAGGGCTCCACTAAGCACAACAAAGACATGGGAGACATTCTTGAAGAATCAAATTTCCAGATTCCCAAATCCGCAAAACTCCCAACAAAACTATATACGCAAAGACCCAAGGACCCAACAACTAGAATTTCGAAATGATCCAAGTCTGAACGGATCTTTAAACGGTCACAAGCTTCAAATCAGTTTAAATACTTGAAGATTTGAAGACTGAAAAAGATACACAAGACATACACAGAAAACGCATAAAAAGCTCTGAGTCTTTTACTGCTTATAATTTTCTGATTGTATCTTTGATACATTGTGCTTCGATTTATCTTTATTCACTCTTAGAGAGAGTTCATTTCGTAAATCATTCATTGTAAGAATCTCAAAGTTGTGGGACTTTGAGGTTGGGTTATCGATTACAACTTGTAAGGGGGAGTGTATCCTAGAGAGAGGATAACTTTCGAGTACGAGCGTGTATCGATTTGAGTGATAGTAGAAACACCTGCAGAGTCCGGGACCGGACGTAGGTCAAGAGTTAAGACCGAACCAAGATAAATCTTCTCGTGTCAAGCTTTTCTTCTCTATCTCCATTTACCTTGGTTGAACATCTGTTGTGTGGGTGATTTAAAAAGAATTTTTAAAATCCCCAATTCACCCCCCCTCTTGGTGATTTCCTTCACTTTCACCAATCATTCCTCTATACTTGGTCATGTTGAAATCTTTGCCCTTTTCTTCATCAACATCCAGAGAGGCTGTTGAACTCATTGGTGTGTCTGCACCATTACAACTTTCCAGACCAAACTTCTTGAGCAAATCACGGAGATATTTTGTTTGAGAGATGAATATTCCATCCTTCCGTTGTTTGATTTGCAAGCCAAGAAAGTAGTTTAATTCCCCCATCATAGACATTTCAAATTCTCCCCGCATTTTCTTGGAAAATTCTTCACAAAGAGAGTCATTAGTAGCACCAAATATAATATCATCAACATATATTTGGACAATCAAAATTTCGTTAGATTTATTACTCTTTATGAAAAGAGTTGTGTCGCTTTGCCTCTAATAAAACCTTGATCAAGAAGGAATTTGCTTAATCGCTCATACCAAGCTCTTGGAGCTTGTTTAAGGCCATATAGGGCCTTCTTGAGACGATAAACATGATCGGGATAATGAATATTTTCAAAACCGGGAGGTTGTTCTACATAAACTTCTTCTTGGATAAAACCATTTAAAAATGCACTTTTTACATCCATTTGATATAGTTTAAAACCTTTTACACATGCAAAGGCAAGAAGGACTCTTATGGCTTCAAATCAAGCTCTTGGAGCATAAGTTTCCTCATAATCAATTCCTTCTTCTTGATTATAGCCTTTAGCAACCAATCTTGCCTTATTTCGGACAATGATTGCTGTTTCATCTCGTTTGTTCTTGAATACCCATTTAGTGCCAATGACCGGATGGTCCTTAGGCCTAGGTACCAAATCCCAAACTTGATTTCTATCAAATTGATGTAATTCCTCTTGCATTGCTATTACCCAATCATTGTCTCGAAGGGCTTCGTCAATCTTAGAGGTTCAATGTGTGAGATGAATGCGAAAAATGTTACTTCATTCAAAGTGCTATTTCTAGTTCTAACCCTTCATTCACATCACCTATAACCTGATCCAAGGGATGATTCCTAATGAATTTCCAAGCTCTAGGTTGTGAATGAGAATTATTTTCAAAGAATTTTCAAAGACATCTTCGAATTTTCAAGAGAAGCGGGGGTGGTTTTTGAAAAGAATTGATTTCTATAACCATTTTCTTCCTCATCATCCAAAGACTTTTCGATTTGGCTTCACTAAACACAACATGAATAGATTCTTCAACAAAGACGAGTGCAAGTATTGAAAATCCTATAGGCTTTACTTCTATTCAAATAGCCGAAATATACCTTCATCGATTTTGAGTCAAACTTACCTAAGTTATCCTTACCATTATTGTGCACAAAGCATTTACACCCAAAAATGTGTAGATGACTAAGGTTTGGTTTTCTTCCCTTATATAGCTCATAAGGTGTCTTCAAGTTTCTTCCGGATGTATGCGCGGTTTGAAATGTAGCATGTTTGTGCTCATTGCTCTCCGCCTGAAGACTTGAGAAGTTTGATTTTCATTTAGCATTGCTCTAGCCATCTCGGTGAGAACTCGATTCTTCCTCTCCACAACACCATTTTGTTGAGGAGTTGAGGAGCAGAGAAGTTGTGGTCTATACCATGAGCTCCGCAAAATTCCTCAAACGCGTGATTATCGAATTCTCCACCATGATCAGTCCTTAAGCCTGAAATAGAAATACCTTTCTCGTTTTGGACCTTTTTGGCAAACACAACGAACGATCAAAAGTTTCATCCTTTGATGATAAAAATATGGTCCAACAAATCTTGAGAAATCATCAACGATAACTAAGGTGTAAAGATTTCTACCAAGACTTCTTACTCTAGCAGCCCAACTAAATCCATATGAAGTAGTTGAACAGGGCTGTTAGATGAAATTTCATTTTTGGATTTAAAAGATGATTTAGTCTCTGTTTTCCTTTCTGACATGCATCACATATCATATCATTTTTGAACTTAAGTTTTGGCAAGCCAATGACTAAATCCTTTTTCTGTAACTTATCAAGATATTGACATGAGCTAAACGCTTGTGCCAAAGCCAACTTTCTTCCAAGTTACTGATAAAGCAATTTTCAGAAGAAAATTCATTGAAATTGTTAGAGAGATTTAGAGTATAACAGCTTACCATCTCTCGGGGCCCTAAATAAAGCTTTTGATTTGAGGTTGACCAAGGGTAGATCATCTTTGCTAACAATCAAGCACTCCTCCGAGTCGAAGATGACAAGGTTGCCTTTGTCCGTACTCGGCTCACACCGAGTAGGTTATGACACAAGCCTTCTACAAGATAGACATCCTTGACTTGTGGTCCATCATTGTTGCCAATTTCACCAATTCCAGCAATCCTTCAAGATTGATTTCCACCAAAGGTCACAGTGCCACCATTTTTGGTCTTGAGAGTAGCAAATTTTGTATGATCACCCGTCATGTGTCTAGAGCATCCACTATCAATATACCACTTATTGGATTTCAATGCTCTCAGACAAACCTGCAAATCACAAGATATCATGTTTTAGGTACCCATCTTTTCTTGGGTCCTTTTGGGTTAGTTTGTGACTCGGGAACCTTATAAGATCCCTTAGGTACCCATTGGTAATTACCTATAGGTTTACTCTTTCTTTCCTTTCTATGAAAACAAGAAGAAGTAGTATGACCTTTTCGGTTACAATAATTACAATGAGCAAAAGGGTTTGATGTATGAACAGATTTTCTGAAATAATTCATATACAACTTTTCACCAAATTTCTTTTTGCCTTTCTCTTATCAAAATCGGGCTTATAACCAATTCCCGATTTGTCATTTGTGAATCTTTCTTTGGTTCAAAATCACATTGAGCATTTCACTTCCTCAAGTGAATTTCTCAAGTGCTTTTGTAAGATGTTCATTCTTTTTCTCAGAAATCTGCACAATCTTCACAAATGACATTTCCAGAGAGATTGTTGACTTGCATTTCAAGAGTAATATTTTTCTTTTTCAAAGCTATATATTTTTCTGCAAGTTTTTCAAATTCGGATTGCACAAGATTATATTCAGAAAACAGTTCATCATATGATGGTTGAAGATCATATACCTCGGTGTTGTTTTCGATGCGCTCTCTTCTTGAGCAACTAGGCATATGTTGGCTTTTTCTTCATCCTCGCCTTCATCTTCGTCGGATGAGCTATCGCCCCATATTGCCGACACATAGGCTTTCTTCTTGAAGTTGTTGAACTTCTTCTTCTTTTGTTCTTCAAAGGGGGCATTCGGACTTGATGTGGCCGGTCTTTCACATTCGTAGCATATGATTGGCTTCTTGGTTTCAATGCTTTGGAGCTTCCTCAGGAACTTCTTGTATTCTTGGTCCTTCTTATCGAATTTTTTGAACCTTCGAACTATCATGCCCAAATTCTTCATCTTCATCTCGCTTCTTCATCATCATTTGTCTCTTTTGTTTCTTTGACAACCTTGAGAGCTATGCCTTTGCCTTTACTATGAATTTCATCAAGTCCTTTCCCGAACTTGATCTTGCCTTCATACTCGATAGACTACCAAACAAGGTCGCTACCGATTGCATTGACGCGCCATGAGCCTCTTCAATGGCAAAAACCTTAGCCTCCCATTCCTTGCCGAGAATATTCAAGACCTTTCGACTTGAACTCGGTTCATCGTAGAATTTTCCCAAAGGCCGCAAGTTGATTAATTAAGTGAGTGAATCTAAGTTGGAACTCACCAATTGATTCTTCCGCCTTCATACGAAGAAGATCGTATTCGATCATGAGGGTGTTAACTCTATTTTCTTTGACTCGTGGTTCCTTCGTGAGCCACCTCCAATGCATCCCACATTTCTTTTGCGGTGGACTTTGAGCATACTCTAAAGTATTCATTCGACTTAGATCACTCGAGCATGAGGATTGCTTTGCTGTTCAAAACAACAAGCTTCTTGTCATTCTCGTCGTATTCCTCTTCGAGCTTTGGAGTTCTTACTCCATCTTCAAGTGGTTGTCGGAACGTAGTTTCCTCTTTCAAATACTCTCCCAGGCCGAACTCGAGGCCATCACAAATACTTTAAATTTTCCTTTCCGAAGGAATAATGCTCTCCAAGAAATCCGGGTGGTCGGTTGATCGAGGCTCCATCGTGTAAAATTCCTTCCATACCGATCCTTCTCGAGATGTTAGTCTCTTTAGAGAAGACTGGCTCGATACCAAATGAAAGAAGGAATATCACCAAGAGGGGGATGAATTGGGGATATAAAATTTTTCGCAAGAATCCTCTGTTTAACCAAATGTAAAACGAGATAAACGAGTAGGGATAAGTGAGATTGAACACAATGGATTTATCCTGGTTCGGTCTAAATCCTTGACTGCGTCCGGTCCCCCGGACTCTTCGGGATTTTCACTAATTTCAACCGATTACACACTCTGTAACTCTCGAAGCAATTCTCTCTCTAGAACTTGCTCCCCTTACAAGTTGTAATCAATTATCCCAATCTCAAAGTCCCAATACTTTGAGATTCTTACAAGAAAAGATAATCAATGAAAGACTCTCTAAAAGAGTAGAAAAATAATCACCGAAGCTTAATATATTCGAAGATATTTTCTCTGTAAGTCGAAACAGTAAGTGTTCTTAATGACTAATTGAATGCACAGTGTTTTTGGTAGGTAGAGACTTGAATGCTTCTTCTATTTATAGGTTGGTAGCATTGATGACCGTTGAGAAGAATAAATGAGCCGTTGTGAGTAATGAATATATCCGTTGTAAATCACTTGCTCGTCTCCTCGTATTTCTTCCGTCATTCGACCGTTATTCTTTATTAACATTCTTTGTTCGATATGTCCGTTGGGAGACAGTGAGAATGTTTTTACGAGAAGCGGCCGTAATGCTTTTTGTATGTCCGGAGGTTTATTTCTTCTTTGAGCATTGAAGTCGGAGGTGCATTAAATGCTTCGACACACTTTTGCTTTTCGTGATTTCAAGTTTAAAAACATGTTAGAAGTATCTCGAAATACACTAGCAAACCGATTAAACTTGGTTAGGAATAATATGAATCAAATACGTGAGACACCCAAGACTTAATCGAAGGAAATCGAATGCGCGAAAGACTTGTTCGAAAATGATATGCATAACTCGAGTTGCTTCATATAACTCGAGTTACTTTTAGTTCGAAGATATTTGAATGAAGAACGAGAACTTGAGTTATCGTTACTAACTCGAGTTCCACAACTCGAGTAGCTGTATACAACTCGAGTTCCTTTAGAAATTAATTATTCATGAAAATCTTTGAAACTGGGATAACTTAAGTTATGGTCATAACTTGAGTTGTATAACTTGAGTTATAAAGCCCAACTCGAGTTTAATTTAAAATTAAATTATTCGAAAAAAACTTTCGCAAAAAAATGCAACTTGAGTTATAAACATAACTTGAGTTGTGTAACTCGAGTTAGTATCTACAACTCGAGTTTTACCAGTGTTGAAATCAGACAGAGAGTTTTAGGCGATTTGATAACTCGAGTTCAAGCATGTAACTCGAGTTATATCAGATAGCAAAAATTCTGATATCGCGAGAAGCTTTTTGAAAACGAAGTACAAGATATAACTTGAGTTGTTAAGTGACAACTCGAGTTATGCAATGTTTTAGGCTTATGGAAAACTTGAGTTGTTCTCAACAACTTGAGTTACATATTTTTTTCAAAAACATTTAACCAAGTTTAAATTGCAATCTGTCTACAACCAAGATTTTGTCAATTTAATCAAACACTTTCTACAATTGTTAGACATCATCAAAACACATAGAGAACTAACAAGAGCGACATTGGGATGTTGTATACCATGAAGGCCGATCAAGACATGGCTAAGAAGGACACTTCAGAAAGGAATTTTGTGGCTTCTTTAGACCCAATAAGTGCTTCTAGTAATGACACTGAATTCATGGTTTAAAATTATGTTAATGACCTGTGGTAAATTGTGTCATATTTAGGTTTTAAAGGACTTGCATGGAAAGTTGATGGGTATAATCAACGATAGCCACAAAACGCTTGTTGCTGCTGTGGAAGATGAGTTGCAAAAGGCACAAGATCACATTGAAAGGCAGCGGAAGTAGCAAGTCGGTGAAGCAGAGGATGATGCTGATGATGCTGATGATAATTGCCAAGATGCTGATAGTGATGGTGAGGGCCAAGAAGGTGATGATGATGGTCATGATGATGACACAACTGTCAGAACGCCAATCAACATTTCTGAATTTCATGGGGAAAGTCCTTTTGCAGAGGGAGGGACCAACGAAGAAGAACAACAAATTGTTCCATACCCCGTTAAACAACATGATTTACCACGGAGGTCACAGAGGCCGAAGATGCCAAAAAACATGTCCCCTTGGACGTTGACAAAGCCATTGAAGCACACAAGGAAGCCAAAAGAAGACAAGGAAATATTCTTCGACCTTATCTACGGAACCTGCACCAAGGATGAGAGTCAACAGTAAGTCATCAAAAAAGTTAATTTCAAGGAATATTCAGTATTAAACGATGTTTTATCTGGATTAGTTAATGTATGATGACATTGTTTCTCTTTTACAGGATTCTTATAGAAATAGATGATGAGGACATCACTCGGGAGCAACTACACACACTAGGCTGTAGAAATAGATTAAGCAACCGGGTAGGTACTAAAAAAGCTAAAATTTCTATACAGCGTTTTGAACCCCGCTTATCAAAGTGTATACATATGCAGGTAATGTCCGTTGTATGTAAAACGTTGATGGTAGATATGCAGATCCAGGGCCAAGTGAGCAGACACATTTTCAGTGCTGATCATATGGTTAGTTTGCATTTATGGACCTTGATAATTTATTTCCCATTGACATACTTATACATGACTTCAATATTTGTTGATTATGTAGACTTTATTGGCCAGAAAACCGTCGGGACGGAAAGTATCTGAGTGGAAAAAACAACTATTGCCTGAACATATAGGTTACAATATCGGTGATTGGGATTTGATAATGGGACCGATGTTGGTTGATGAGCATTGGTTCTGCATGGCCCTTGATCCAAGCACGATGAATTTTCATCTCCTGGATTCAATGAAGACACAAGTCTACATGAGCAAGAATCAGTCCAGTAATAAGAAGAAAACCGCATTTTCCAATCTCCTGGCAACGGCGATAAAAAAATTGTAAGTTAAAGGCCTTCAAGTTTTAGTTACAATTGAGTTAAGTAAACACTTATTTAATGCATGTGTGTTGTTTACAGAGGGATCGTTTTGAAGAGATCATCGAATTTGTGAAACCAAATCACAAAGGCAAGATGCCAAGAACAGAAATTATTTGGCCACCTGTTCCACAACAACCAAATTTGTGAGTGTCATTCTGTGGCAACATCAATAATGCTTGGTTGTTGTAAATTTGTTAATTTGTGTGTTTCTACATTCTGTAGGCAAGACTGTGGCGTTTATGTGTTGATTTGGTTGCACAATTGAGTCCTAGTGAAAGTATGCAGTATGGTGATGATGAGGTGAACGAGTATAGGTGCAACCTCATGTGGTGGCTTGTCAACCATGAATTGAATAACGCCGCAGATGCTGCATTGGGATTCCTTCCTCCTCCAGCGACCCATATGAAAAGAAGAAAGAGATTAGCATTATTGTTAAAGGCTAATTTTTTTAAATTATTTTGGTACTTAGTACTCAGGATTGAACTCAATCTGTGTACATATCTGGTGCTTTCCATAAATGTATGGATTGTCTTCAATTTTGTTGGGCATGATGTTTGTAAATTAGGGATGTACAGTTGAATGAAGGATATGAGATTAACAAAAACTAGATTATTTCTAACAAAATTTATAATGGCATTTACGAATGCTTCAATTGCATTTATGAGTTTGTTTTGAGGTGCCTCTTTTTTGCCTCTGAGGGAAAAACAAAAAATAATGCATTATCACAAATATTGTAATGAAATTTAAAAATCCTTCAACACCATTTACAAATGTTTCAACAGTATTTACAACGTTTTTTGAGGTTTACATTTTTTGCCTCAAAGGGTAAAACAAAAAATAATGCATTATCACAAATATTGCAACGGAATTTACAAATCCTTCAATGTCATTTACAAATGTTTCAACGGTATTTACAATGTTTTTTGAGGTTTACATTTTTTGCCTCTGAGGGAAAGATAAAAAATAATGCTTTATCACAAATCTTGCAACGGAATTTACAAATTCTTCAACGTCATTTACAAATGTTTTAACGATATTTACAACATTTTTTGAGGTTTACATTTTTTGCCTCTGAGGGAAAAACCAAAAATAATGCATATCACAAATATTGCAATGGAATTTACAAATCCTTCAACGCCATTTACAAATGTTTCAACGGTATTTACAACGTTTTTTGAGGTTTACATTTTTTCATGAAGATGGAATATCACCCAGAGGGGGGGTGAATGGGTGATTACAAAAATTCTTTCGTGAAGAAATAAAAAATACCAAAGACAGAGACAAGAGAAGAATCGAAAGACACGAGATTATCCTGGTTCGGTCTAACTCTTCGACCTACTTCCAGTCCCCATAACACCTGGGATTTCCACTAACTTTCAAAGATAATTACAATTACACACTGTACTTGGATGATCCTCTCACTCCCCCTTACAGATTTTAATCTTACACTCATACTTAAGGTCCACAACCTTAAGATTTAACAACTAAACAAATAATCAAATAGTGTTTAAACTCCTCACGAGTAGATAAATGATAAACACTGAAGTACAAGATTTCCGAAGATATTAATGAAGTAGATGAAACAGTAGATTGCAATAAGTTCGAATTGAATGCACAGCGTTTCGGTAGGTGGAGAATTCAAAGCTTCCGGTATTTATAGTTGTTGACATTTATGACCGTTTAGAAGTTTGAAGAAGTATCCGTTAAGACTCTTTAAAATGTCTGTTAGAGATGAATGGCGAGAAGCCTGTATAATCGCGTCACAACATTCTTTAATTCTTTTGTTCCTGCGATTATGATCGTTGGAAGCCCAACAAAGAGAATGAATTAATCTTGCCCAAAGTGTCTTTCGGATGCTCAGAGGCATGTTTGTTGGTTGAGAGTCTTGAATAGGTAAGCGCATTAAATGCTCTGACATGTCGTATTGCTTTATTCAAAATCCAGAGTTAATCCGCATTCTAATCATCTGGAACTCATTAACAAACTGATTAAATGCAGTTAAGAACATTAATGAAAGATGCTATGAAGAATCCAAACATACTTAGTGATTTTTAGATCGTAGAAAACCATTTTCAAAAAACAGAGACATACTTGGCTCGAGTCTATCCATCGTTAAATGTAAAGAGAATATTTGAAAATAATGTCTGACTCGAGGCACATAAAACATAAGCACGAGTCTAGGCTTAGGCTCGAGTCAACAATAAACAAGGCTTGAGTCAAGCTTAGAAGTTTATTCAAAGATAATGAAGACTTTTAACTCGAGGCGAAATATAAGGCTCAAGTCAACCTCTAAACTCGAGGTAGGAGATTAGGCTCGAGTCATAGTGAAGAGAAAACATTTGAAGCTCGATAAACAAGTCTCTGGCTCGAGGCATCAAGTGTAGGCTTGAGTCAATCTTGACTTTTAAGTGTAACGATCAAGATTCTGGCTAGAGTCAACTCTTGCTGGCTCAAGGCAAGAGAGCCACGATTTTGAAACCATTTTAAAATAAAAGATCATTGGCTCGAGTCTCAGAATATCCTAGCCCGAGTCTAGGCATAAACTCAAGGCACACTTTTCACAGGCTCGAGGCATAGTATCAATTTGACAATAGATGCACAGAGGATTGACTCGAGGTTGCAACATTGGCTCAAGCCAATCTGACAACAAAAAGTTTTTCCGATAAAACACTTTTTTGACTGAGTTAAAATTATTTTGCTTAGATCTTTTGAACATACATTGTTTCCAAAGTTAATCATTATCAAAACATAAATAGGGAACTAATGTTTCCCTCTTTTTTGCCTTTGAGGGAAAAACAAAAAATAATGCATTATCACAAATATTGCAACGGAATTTACAAATCCTTCAACGCCATTCACAAATGTTTCAACGGTATTTACAACGTTTTTTGAGGTTTACATTTTTTGCCTCTGAGGGAAAAACAAAAAGTAATGCATTATCACAAATATTACAACGGAATTTACAAATCCTTCAACGCCATTTACAAATGTTTCAACAGTATTTACAACATTTTTTTAGGTTTACATTTTTTGCCTTTGAGGGAAAAACAAAAAATAATGCATTATCACAAATCTTGTAATGGAATTTACAAATCCTTCAACGCCATTTACAAATATTTCAATGGTATTTACAACGTTTTTTGAGGTTTACATTTTTTGCCTCCGAGGGAAAAACAAAAAATAATGCATTATCACAAATATTGCAACGACATTTACAAATCTGTCAACGCCATTTACAAATGTTTCAACGGTATTTACAACGTATGCATGTCTCTCAGACCCGAAAACTCCTCGAACAACATCGATTATTGCATTATGTCGGTCGGACACAATTGTAATATGTAATTGAAAGTGGAGCAAATCACCAAGAGGGGGGGTGAATTGGGGATTTTAAAATTCTTTTCAAAGTGCTCTGAAACTTGAACACAAAACAGAGTGAGGGAAGAAGAAGCAAGATACAACAAGATTTATACTGGTTCGGTCTAATCTCTTGACCTATGTCCAGTCCTCAGACACTCTAGGATTTTCACTATCACTTGTAATCAATTACATACTCTGTACTCAAAGTTATCCTCTCACTAGGATACACTCCCCCTTACAAGTTGTAATATGATATTCCCAATCTCCAAGTCCCATGACTTGAGATTCTTACAATAAATGATTTCAATAAATGAAACTCTCTGTAAGAGCAGATAATATAATCACTGAAGTACAAATGTATCAAAAGATACTTTACAATAGAAAACTAAAAGAGTAGTTGGAAAACTTGAATGCAATTCGTTTTCTGCAGATTGGTTGTTGAGAAGACTTGAATGCAACTCTATATATATGAAGAGAGCATTAAATGACCGTTGGATTCTTCAATGTAACCGTTGGAGACATTGGAGCAGCTGTTAGGAAGACTTTGGTCTTATTTTCTCTCTACTCTTTAGTTAATCCAAGTGCTCAGAAGATTAGGGTTGACTTCCCTTGAAATTAATCCGTTGGAAGAGCAGCTACTAGATAGGGAAAGGAAACATTAATCCCTTTGCAACGTGTGTGGAATGATTGTCCAAAAGGGTGCAAGCTTTCTGGACATTGCAATAAATGTGCTGACGTCACTTTTTGCTTTTGTCTAAATCTTTATTTAATATCCTCTAAACCATCTGAAACTCACTAACAAACTGATTAAACAAAGTTAGGAATAGTAATGAGTGATGATAAGAAGTATTAAGATCAAACATGAAGATTTCACAAATTCAAGCAATTTGATTTTCAAACTTAGCAACATAAACTCGAGTTTGTTCATCCAAACTGGAGTTTGTAACTTTGCTTCAGAAGCCAAACTCGAGTTTCCTTCTTCCAGAGAAAAATGTTGTGATTTGAGCTTTGAACATATTTTTGAATAGGAGTCAAACTTGAGTCATTAAGTGACTAACTCGAGTTTTGGACTCTTGAGATGAAAAATAAGTTTAGGTCCAAAAGCTCAAAACTAGAGTTTTCAAATCTTAATTGGAGTTTTCAAAATCACTGAAAAAGAGCAAAACTCTCTGTTTGGCGCAAACTCGAGTTAACAAAACTAAATTTGATTTTCCATAAACATTTGAGAAAATGAAAACTCTTTGAATGGTGAAAACTGAAGTTTGCAAAAGTCAATTGGAGTTTCCAAAACTTTAGAAATATGTTATGCTCTCTGTATGATCTAAACTCGAGTTTGCAGAAACCAAACTCGAGTTTCCTCATAAGAGAACTTTGAAAAACTTTTTGGCAAATGCAAACTGGAGTTTATAAAACAAAACTGGAGTTTTCTTAAGTTCAGAGTTGAGCATAGCTTTTTGTTTGTTACAAACTCGAGTTAACAATAACAAACTCGAGTTTCCAACAAAGCTTGGAAAATATGAAAGCTCTCTGTCAAGCACAAACTGGAGTTTCCAAATGGAAACTGGAGTTTGGCATAGTTCAAAAATATTGATAGCTCTCTATCTTGACCAAACTCGAGTTTCCAATTACAAACTCGAGTTTGTCTTTAACTTGAAAATCTTAGAGTGCTTTCTGTATGCCACAAACTAGAGTTTGTCTACACAAACTGGAGTTTTGGCTTGGTTCATAAAAATGAGCTACTCTCTGTCAAATCCAAACTCGAGTTTGTCTTTGACAATAAGTTTTTCAACTTACTAAGACAAACTTCAATCTTGAGTTTACAATTGTCAGTTATCATCAAAACACATAGAGAACTAGCAGTAATCCTCCTAGTATCTTCTTTACCATTTCAAGGAACCATGTCCAGTCCTGAATTGTCTCTCCATAGACAATAGCAATGGCAAATGGCAACAACTCATTGTCTGCATCGAAGGCAGAAGTTGACAGCAGAGTCCCCTTATATGGTCCACTTAAGTGACTTCCATCCATGTATAAAATAGGCCTGAGACCAGCAATGAACCCCTTTATACAACAGCCATATGCTACAAATACACGCTCAAATGTGTTGCTCCCACTAGCGACCCATTCAGCCACAGTCTTGTCATCAGTTTCCTTCAACCTATCACATATCCATGGAATTAACATGTATGTCTGTTCTGGTCTACCGTGAATTTCCTCCATGGCCTTGTCCTTTGCCCGATATGCTTGCTTATATGTCAAGTGCACATCGTACTCTCTTGCCAAACTCTTTCGTATATCAGTCGGATGCTTGTCCATGTGATTTCTAACCTCTTCAATAATAATTGTACTTGTTAAGGTAGCACTTCGAGCATGTGTCACCTCAAGATTGTCTTGTGTTGTATGATTATGGTCATCGGTGTATCTTGTCACACGTAAGAAATT
Organism: Acacia melanoxylon; assembly: GCA_019022615.1. Classification (NCBI taxonomy): domain Eukaryota; kingdom Viridiplantae; phylum Streptophyta; class Magnoliopsida; order Fabales; family Fabaceae; genus Acacia; species Acacia melanoxylon. The sequence continues at coordinate 983,194 of JAFJYJ010000071.1, read as the reverse complement.
ATTGCTCTTCCCAATTGCCCTTACATTTATCCTCCATGGACAATCTTCGACCTTGCATTGAACACACAGTCCCTTGAATTCTTCATATATGTGTACTCAAATTTGTGGGCAATACTGAACTTGTGCGGCACTTTCTTGAACTCATTCGCATTTGCAAATGTTTGATTCACTCCTACGAACAAGTCCTTCCACTTCTTAGAGTTCATCTTTGGCATCGGTGTTTGTACGCTCTGACTTGCACACGAAAGGCTCAGAAGAGGTCTTCCACTACAATCATTTGTTACATCATCATCACTCAGTCTCTAACACATCAGCTCCTCAATGTCAGTTATTTGCTCTATGAGACCCACGAATTGATGAACCCTGCATAGATAATGACAACTTTTATCAACATATTACCAACAACCCTATATGGCATTATTACTTCTCTAACTAAACTAACTATGACATACATTTCTTAATCATCCATTTCCCTTGCTGCAAAATCAATACCTTTACATCCTACATACACATGTGCACTTCTTTCATTATAATTAAACAGATTTTCCATTTCATAATCATCAATAATGTCTACTAAAATGTTTTCATCAAAGTTTAAAGTGTATTTAATGTCACACCCATGACCATCTATACCAAACCATTGTCCTATCATTACCCTCAATTCTTCAAGTTTCATCCACTCCTTTATCGATTTTACCCTCACACTCTCACCATTATATTTAACTTCACCTTCACCATTGGCTAAGAACTCCCCCCCCCAAACATGGAAAAAACAAATTAGTAACTTTGAAGAAGGTGTTGCCGCTATATTTGATGTCATCTTGCATTCTAACCTGCAACAAAAAATGAATATTTCATCACAATGTTAGACTATATATATATATATATATATATTTAATATTTCATAATTGATAAATATAGTAATTGTAATTACAAGTTCAATAATTACTACTTCCTCTAATATTAATGGTTTTCACAAAGTATGTAACGATTTTCACAAATTTTACAATGGTAATTACAAATTCTTCAAAGGTAATTACAACTTCAAGAATGACATTTACCAAACACCATAACAGTTAATGACAACTATAATAAATATGTTGTAAAGAAGAAAGGAGAATTGTATTTGTAGATTTCAGACATGTGTAGAATTCATATACAATGTTGTGACCTAGAAAGAGATTATACTCCTACGGTATAATCTTAAATGACAATATTGCAAGTCTAAATGAGAGTTGATTGTTAAAGTAAAGCTAATGGTCATCTTTACGTAGGGTAATGATCAATGCTAGTTAATTGTTAAAGTAAAGCTAATGGTTATGGCAACATGTATCATTCTAGATATTAGGAATCATTAGGAACTATTGTTATTATCATTGGATAATGATTACTATCAAAAGCCATATCAAAAGTTATGCAGTAATTATGCATCTGGAGACAGAAGTAATAAATAAGGTTCCAACAATGAATGCATAAACCCAAATGCAGAGAAATGCAAGAAAATGTGTTCCAGAAGGAGCGAATAATTACAATGAATGCAGAAACCTTTGTCAGGAATATAATCGAAAAAGGTTCCAATAATGAATGTAGAACCCCAAAAATTAATGCAAAAACCAACAATGAATGCAGAAAATAAATTTGGCTGATCGTTTCAACAATTAATGCAGAAACCCAAAAGCTTGGGAATATAATCGAAAAAGGTTCCAACAATGAATGCAGAAACCCAAAAGCTCGCCGTTTCAACCTTTCTCTGGAATACAATCGAAAATTAGGCTGAGCAAACAAAAGGAGTTTATATGGCCAGAAAAATGAAAGGGAAGTTAATAATTTGATGAAGATCCTCTGTTAAAACGTAGGTCATTTATCCTCTGTTAATAATTTGAAAAAGGTACATCTTCTTTGTGCTTGATCTCCACAAAGCTGATGGCGGCGGTGGCAGTGGGTCAAGACGACGAACAAGCGCTCTGGCAGGCAGACAGGGCGAATGAATCTTTGTATGAGAATGAATTTGCATAATCTGTCTTCATAACCCTTAAGGGCATTATGGTCATTCTTTTTGAATTTGCATATCCGTCTCATAGTTTCGTATCGATTCTCGGTTTTTTACAAATTCGGTGGACTTCTCGGGTTTTGTAAATTTATTTATATGGGATTTTCCCAATTTTTTACGGTCATAATTTGTTACCTGGTTTTGGCCTGCATGATCGCTTCTGCTTGAGGGGAGTGAGAGATCAGCAAGCTACATTTTCTCTCTTCTTCGATTATTGTCCCTGTCCCAGTTGAGTTAACTGAAACCTCGTCATCGATTCCTCCTTCCCCCGCACAGGGAAGAGCCCTCTTGAATCCCATGGCGGAATTCCTCGATTTAGAAGCACAGGACGGCGTTCGAATGCCATGGAATGTGATCCCAGGCACTAAGCAAGAAGCCATCAACTGTGTCGTCCCTGTCTCCGCCATCTACACTCCGATCAAGCACTTCCCTAATATGCCTGTACTCCCTTACTCCCCCTTGCGTTGCCGAACCTGTCGCGCCATCCTCAACCCCTTCTGCATCGTCGATTTCGCTGCCAAGATCTGGATATGCCCTTTCTGCTTTCAGCGCAATCACTTCCCTCCTCACTATGCTTCCATCTCCGATGAAAACCTTCCCGCTGAACTCTTCCCTCAGTATACTACGATCGAGTATGAGACTCCCGGGGAAGTGGCTTCTATTCCCCCCGTTTTCATGTTTGTTGTTGATACCTGCATAATTGAGGAGGAAATGGCATTCTTGAAGTCTGCTTTGTCACAGGCCATTGAGCTGTTACCTGATAATTCTCTTGTCGGGTTGATCACTTTTGGGACTTTTGTTCTTGTTCATGAGTTGGGTTTCGGTCAAATTGCCAAGACGTATGTTTTTAAAGGGTCTAAGGACGTGACTAAGGACCAGCTTCTTGAGCAGATGAGTTTCTTTGCTAGGAAGCCGAAACCAAGCGCTGGGGTTATTGCTGGTGCTAGGGATGGACTATCTTCTGAAAGCATTGCACGATTCTTGTTGCCTGCATCTGAATGTGAATTCACTTTCAATTCGGTACTTTCCATTTCTGGATATCTCTGTGTTTGAGACATTTAGAGGAATTAGTTGTGATGGGATTACTTGCCTGCAAAAGTGAAACGGGAATTTTATGTTGTCTCTGTTGTGTTTGGTTCTTTACTTTGATTTTTGTTTCTTTAATTAACAGGTTTTGGAGGAGTTGCAGAAAGATCCTTGGGCTGTACCTGCTGATCAGCGTCCAACCAGATGCACGAGTACAGCACTCAGTATCGCAGCCAGTTTGTTGGGGGCATGTGTTCCCGGTTCAGGGGCCAGAATAATGGCTTTTGTTGGTGGGCCAGCAACTGAAGGACCTGCTCCTGTAAGGATAACTGATCATGGTCATTAATGTGTTCCGTATTCTTCATCTAAGATTGTGTGGAAAATTACTCCCAGTAGTCAAGGCCAATATGTTATCTATAGGTTTCATGAAAATCTTTTAGTATCTGGATAAAGATATATATTACATTTGGTATTTGGTGGGTAAACTGGCACTTTCACTTTGGTATGCATGGTATGGTGGAATTTAGGATGTGTTTGGCATGCTTGCATTAGAGAATGTGGAGCATCTGGCATTCAGCTGCTGCTGTTATTATTGTTATTATTGTTATTATTTGGTATGCATGGTATGGTGGAATTTAGGATGTGTTTTGCATGCTTGCATTAGAGAATGTGGAGCATCTGGCATTCAGCTGCTGCTGTTATTATTGTTATTATTTGTAAGTTGTTTGCAAACATGAAGGTCGTGAACGTCAAGTGTCTGACGCCACATATTAGTATGAGAATATTGGCCCACAAAATAGTTCCTGTACAAATGACTGAGCAATTAAAGAAGGGTCAGGTGATTACCCTACCCCAAGGTTTTGGATTTAGTCAAGGCTCAGTGAATGTGAAGATAATATATGGTTCCACCCAGTTTACAATTTTCTGGTTGAACTTCACAAATGTTTGAACCTTATGAAGCCCCGTTGAAGTTGAAGTTGAAGCAATAAAAAGTCCTTAAAACCTGTTAGTTTCATATTTGGTGCATTGAAATATAAAACTACGATGAGACAGAAAATTTGGATAACTGTTTGTGATATTAGGTACTTATGAAGACTCTAAAATTATATATCTACTTTGGACTTTTGTATTCTAGTACCATTTGTAAGTATGATTTTTCATTACATTTGACCAATTACTGAAGCTTATCTTATTCTTTTATATTTACAGATTGTGACAAAAAGTTTGTCTGAATCAATTCGCTCTCACAAGGACCTGGATAAAGATTCTGTGCCACATTATCATAAATGTGTAAAATTCTACGAGGGTCTTTCAAAACAGCTTGTGCATCAAGGTCATGTGCTAGATCTATTTGCTTGTGCTCTTGATCAGGTAATGATTTTGTTTTGTGGCAGATTTTTCCTTCTTGTACTTTGCATTATCTGGGATTTTAAGTCCACAGACGATAGATGATTGCCTTTGCCTTCGGCTTTTAAAACTCTTCTTTGCTATTGTATAGTCGGGTATAGAATATTCACAATTTAAGTGATTCTTCAACTACATCTGGTTTTGTTCGTTGTTGACTTCTTCATGTTATATGTACTTTTCAGTGCAATGTGTTAAAAAGTTGAAATTTATTGTTTGTAGCTATTCTAGCATAAGATGCATTTAGTACATATTTATGATATGATGCGGTGGTAACTGCAACTTTGGCTTTGTTTGGTGAGCCACATATGATAAGGACTGATACAACATTTGAAGGTAATCGGATGAGAGAATAATCATTGTTTTTTCAGATGATAGGTGTAACACACCTACCGGCCTCGCCCTTTCGGGTGGCGGGTAGTGTGATCCTTTACTTTACTTCAAATTTTAAATTATTTTCCCAGGTTATTTTACGTCATTTATTAGAGTATTACCAGCAGAGCATACACTGATTTGGACAACTAAATACTGGTAAGATAAAATACGGGAACATTAATTTCCCCGGAGGGATTAAATATACAGTCATCCCACATCATAGCTCCCAAAATAAAGACATGAAAATATAGTCATACGGGAAGCCAAAATAAATATCCAAAAGAAATCACCAACATCCTCCATGACACTAGTCCAGCTCCGGAGCCTTACCTCTGTCTCCTTGCTCAGATCTAGATGAGCTGCCAGAGGGCTTAAAAGGGGCTAGGATTCATAATTGAATCCCAAAGTAACCATTAATCTCATGTAAAATGTATAACAATGCATGTAAGAAAAACCATAAATAAACAAATACCACATAACATTCAGTATCAAGGCGCATAACCAAATCCAGAACTAGCAGTCCTAATAGCACACAGTACAGACTGCAGTGGTCCTAATAACACATAGCACAGACCACTGGGCACAGCACACAGCAAAGCCCTTAGTGCACACAGCATATTCCGGTTCCATAGCACTTGTAAATGAATGATAACTAAATGTATGCAATTTCAAGGTAAAACATACATACACAAGTCACATAGAGTATATGAGGATTAAGGTTATTACCTGATAGTCGACCACGAATAATAATGAATTTTCCTGGTGCACAATATCACAAACAGTCCTAAAATAACAAAATATAAATATAATTAATTCCTCCACAGTAAATATTCTCTTTTGATAATTTAAAATAAGCCCAATTCATGTGTCTATATTTACTAAATTCCTTTTCTTATTAAGGAATTTAATATGAGCTTATATTCCCTCTATTTTTGTCATTTTTTAGGAATTTTCAGCAAACAGTGACTAATCTTCAAAAATTCATAATTAAATCTAGAAAAATCCTTTTAGGTTGTTTCCAAAGCCAAAATGACCCTTAATATGTCTACTTTTGACTAAAAATACTTTTCATGACCATCCACACGCAGGTTTTTCCCAGATTCCAAAAATACCCTTGCTGGTCGCAGATAAAGTACAAATTCAGGGCTCAACTTCAAATATTCATAATTAATTGTACATAATTCAGAAAAATATGTGTTACCTATCAAATTAAAGCTTGTTATGTCTACTTTAAGCATGTAAAAGTTCATGGCAATTGGATACCATTTACTACCCCAAATACTCATCACAAAATTACTGCCCAAACGGAGATTTTCAAGGCAGATTTTCGACTTCGGCAAAATTCAATCCCGGAGCTTCCAAAATTTCTACCGAACCTCTATCCGACACAATTTTTCATTTTAAACACAATGGGACCATCAAAATGACCAAAATCCTACTCCTTAACCATGCCCTGTTCAGACCGAAATTTAAGCTTAAATGTGACAAATTACCAATTCACTACTTATCCACCAACCTAGGTTCATATGCTCTTGAATCATCATATAATCACATATTCATGAACAAATCATTATGAGGCTCCAAGAATCCTAATTGGCTGAAAATATAGGTTTTTTACAAAGTATTCAAAAACTCATCCAAACCTCAAACTAATCGGTTTAAAATGAAGCTTAAGCTTACCTTATCGCGATTCTACAGTTGGTTTGGAATTTCGGTAGCAACTCGACTAACCCAATAACTTGAAACTCCTATAAGAAAACTGAAACCGTAGAATTGAAGCTGTCGATGTATAGAACAATGTTTATGAAGGAAGTTTTTGGATTGGAGGTGGTTCGGTAAGAGATTTTGACTAGGATTTGTTTCTCTCTCTCTGGAATATTTCTTAACGCCATTTTTATATATATCAAGCTTTTCTCTCTATTTTGGACCTCACGGCTGATTTAGGCAGAAATGAATCAGATGGATATGGCTTTAATGGACATTAAAGAAGTAAAGTCGGTGGATTGCATAAAGTAACTCATATGACATTAATTTTCCTTATAATTACAATTCTACCAATGCATTTAATCTTTTTTTTTTTTTTTTTCGTTCTTTCTCTCTGAACGAAATGGAAGATGAAAAATCATTGGATACAATAGATTTTAAAAGGTCAAGTCGGCTAGTGCATAGAAAGAATCTTAAGACATTAATTTCTCACTAATTACCAATCATACCATTGAGCTTTATTCTCAATTGCGTTGCTGAACGAAAATTTGAGAAGAAAAGGGTAATAATAAGTTTGACTATTTGGAATGTTTAAATTTGACACTCCAAATTAATGGCCCAGGAAGCTTAAGTCAGTTTAGGCAAGAAGAATAAATGAGTTCAATTTGACATTACCTCCTCACAAAATTACCATTCCAATTTATCATTAAAATTTCCCATTTGGTCCTTTTCCCTTTTTGGTCGAATTCAATGCACTAAAATGGAACAAATAAGTATTTACTCCATGTGTCCCATTGGTGCCACATATGTCCCAAAATTTTCGGTTTCGACAAAATCGGGTATTTCGGGTAAATTTTGACTTTTGTCAAAATTTCGCTATTTCATTTCTCCAATTACACATATCTCATACATGAAATTTATAAGAGGAAATTTTAGGATATTACAATAGGGTGATTACATTTATACATAGGAAATAATCAAATTTGTTAATGAGATCTAGATTTGAAATTTGAAAATAATATGCTAACAATTATCTCCTATAATCCTTAGATTTAGTTAATCCCTATAATCATGGGATTCCTATTATTATATTATAATAAAATATGGGATTCTTCACTCCCCCTCAAGTTGGTATGCTAGGAATCAGTACAGAACTATGGATTTAATGATAAAACAGGTTGATAATCTGATATCCAAAAGGTTACAATAATCTAAAAGAGTAGAAGATACCCTCGCAGCCAAGAAAAGTCACAGGTTTACAAACAGACCTGATTCCCTCCTCCTCTCAATATTCTCATACAGAAATACTCAATGCCTAACAAATATTCCTAACGGCTAATATAGGAAAGACAAACCCCTTTCCCTGTGCCCAAAAAGCCATCCTTTATGACAACTAGTAGTCTATGGTTATACTAAGATAGAAAGTCAAACCTGCAACCTTAAAAAGTAAGTTGCTCCCTGTTTGTGCTAACTTGTCTCTTTAGGTCTTAGGTCTTCTTGCATAGGTTTTACCCTTGAATAGGGTCTTTTCATTTCCTTCCCCTAAAAGTTGCACCTTGTCCTCAAGGTGAAAATCTGGAAATTGGGTGGCAATGACCTCAGCATCCTCCCAAGAATTGTCGTGGGATGGTAAGTCCTTCCACTGTATGAGGACTTCTAATTTCCCAGTCATCAACTTGCGTACTTTACACACGTCAGCTGGCTGAACTTGAAGCATTAGTTGGTCTGACAGAGCTGGAGGTATGGTCGTAGGCACCGTGGCTGTCTGCACGGATTTTTTAAGGACTAAAATGTGGAATACGGGGTGAACACGAGCTGTAGGGGGGAGGTCAAGTCGGTAAGCAACAGCTCCCACCCTTTCAATGATCTTAAATGGTCCATAAAAACGGGGGCTGAGTTTCTCATTAATCCGTCGAGCCAAGGTGCGCAAACGATAGGGGCGAATTTTGACATACACCAGCTCCCCTACCTGAAACTGAACATCTCTTCGGTGCTTATTTGCTTGTTGACGCATTTCCTCTTGAGCTGCGAGTAAATTGTATTTCAGGGCTGCAATGATTGCATTCCTTGAATTGATGTGCTCATTAACTGCTTCTATGGTTGACGGCTCATGAGTGAGTTTGAGGAAAGTGGTAGGATCTCTTCCGTACACGGCTCGAAAAGGTGTCATGTTGGCTGAACCTTGGTGTGTGGTGTTGTACCAATATTCAGCCCATGGTAGCCACTGTACCCACTGGTTTGGTTGCTCACCAGTGAAACACCGTAGGTAGGTCTCTAATCCTTTATTCAAAACTTCCGTCTGCCCATCGGTCTCCGGGTGGTAAGCTGAACTCAAACATAGCTGTGTTCCAGCTTGTTTAAACAACTCTCGCCAAAAATGACTAATGAATACGCGATCTCGATCAGAAACAATCGTCTTCGGAAAGCCATGCAGCCGGATGATTTCGCGAGAAAAGATTGCTGCAACATCCCTTGCACTAAAAGGATGGCGTAGTGGGATGGAATGGGCATACTTCGTGAGGCGATCCACCACGACTAGGATAGTATCATAGCGGCTGGATTTTGGTAGCCCCGTGATAAAGTCCATACTAATGTCCTCCCATATCGCATGGGGAATAGGAAGTGGCTGCAACAAGCTCGCTGGAGAAAGAGCTTGATGCTTGTTTCTTTGGCAAGTCTCACATTCAGCTACATACCTCTGAATTTCCCGCTTCATTCCCTCCCAATAGACCACGTTAGCCAACCTCTTGTATGTCCTCAAGTATCCTGAATGCCCTCCTACTGGTGAGTCGTGATATTCCCTTATCAACAAAGGAATTCTGGTTGAGTTTCTAGGCAGCACCAACCTGTTCTTAAAATGTAAACACCCCTGGATTAGTGTATATCCTTCAGTCCCCTTCGGGTTGGAGTGAGTAAGTAGCTGCTGCATTATTTTCTTGAGCTTAGGATCAGCTTGTACTTCCCTCTCCCCAATCCTCTATATCCTCATACTGCCACATAGAGAAAGCCATGAGCTTCAAAGGCTCTTCTTGTCGCGATAGGGCATCAGCAGCTCGGTTTTCTTTTCCGGGCTTGTAGACAATTTCAAACTTGTAACCCATTAGTTTTGACACCCATTTTTGCTGATCTTCATCCAGGATTCTTTGCTCCAGCAGATATTTCAATGCCTTCTGATCAGTCCGGATGATGAAACTCTGCCCCCACAAGTAGTGCCGCCACTTTTTAACGGCGAGTACAATGGCCATCAGTTCTCTTTCGTATACTGAACCTTGCTGGGCCCTTTTGGATAATTTCTGACTGTAGTAAGCGATTGGGTGCCCTTGTTGCATTAGGACAGCGCCTAACCCAGTCCCTGAAGCATCGGTCTCCAGCTCAAAAGGAAGGGAAAAATCCGGCATAGCCAATACTGGTAATGTGGTCATGGCTGTCTTGAGAGTGTCGAAAGCCTTGGTAGCTTCTGGTGACCAATTGAAGGCCTCCTTCTTGAGCAAGTCAGTCAAGGGACTTGCAATCTTGCCGTAGTTCTTGACAAATCTTCGGTAATAGCCGGTCAAGCCCAAGAATCCCCTCAATGATCTCACATTCTTAGGTTGGGGCCAGGCTAACATACTTTCCACCTTTGTTGGATCTGCCTGGACGCCTTGATCAGAAATGATATGACCAAGGTATTCGATCCTCGGTTGAATGAAGCTGCACTTTTTCAAGTTAATTACCAATTGGTTCTTCTGCAAGACAGCTAGCACCTTGTCTAGGTGTTCCAAATGAGTACTAATATCACAGCTATAAATTAATATATCATCAAAAAATACAAGCACAAATTGCCTTAGATAACCTCTAAATATTTCATTCATCAATGCTTGGAAAGTAGAAGGGGCGTTAGTAAGTCCGAACTGCATCACCTTGAACTCATAGTGCCCTTCATGTGTTCGGAAGGCTGTCTTGTGTTCGTCTCCGGCCTTGATCCGAATCTGGTGATATCAGGATTTTAAATCCAATTTTGAGAATACAGCAGCTCCCTTCAGCTCATCTAGCAGCTCATCGATGGCAGGGATGGGAATTTATCCGGTACAGTTATCTTATTCAGTGCACGATAGTCCACACAGAAACGCCAACTTCCGTCTTTCTTCTTTACTAGCAAGACTGGACTTGAATAAGGGCTGGTGCTTGGCTGAATGATCCCTGCCTGTAGCATGTCCCGGATTAATTCTTCGATCTCCTCCTTTTGTGAGTGAGGATACCTATACGGTCGTATGTTAGGCGGCTGTTCCCCGGGTTTTATCACCACTGCATGATCTCCTGGCGTGGAGAAGGTAGCATGGTCGTGGATTGGCAACCACAGCATACTTGCTTAACAATTTCTGAACCTCTGGAGTTAATAGTTGCTTTCCCTCACATTCCTTCTCGAGACTGTGACACTCCACTAAATATCCTTGTCCCTTCTTCTTGATTGTTCTCATGATGGATTGCAAGGATGCTTGAGTTTTGGATAGTGTAGGATCCCCCGTCAAACAAATTCGGTTGCTTTTCCTTCCAATTTGCATAGTCATCTGTCTCCAATTAACTTTGACGTCTCCCAGCTTACTCAGCCATTCGATGCCCAATACTATGTCAACTTGCCAATAAGATAGTCGAACTTGTCTGTGGGTAGTCCTTTACTAAGGATATCAACGGTATGCTCTTTAGATGGTATGTATTGTAGGTCTACAATACCTTCATCAACTTTTTCTTTTATGAAGTGTCTGTTTATCTCGACATGCTTGGTTATGTCATGCTAAATTGGATTTTGAGGAATATTGATTGCAGCCATGGTATCACAATAGACCTTGATTGGCAGATTTATACATTTTCTCAAGTTTTCAAGTACACGTTTTACCCATATGCCTTCACAAAGGCCCATTGCTATAGCTCTGTATCCTACCTCAACGTTGCTTCTAGCGACTACACTTTGGTTTTTGCTTCTCCATTTGACCAAGTTACCACACACTTATGTATAGTATCCAGAAGTGGATTTTCGGTCATCTTGATCGCCTGCCCAATCAGCATCTATAAACAATTCTACATTCCATTTATCGGTCTTCTTGAACAATAACCCACGTCTAGGAGATCCCTTCAAATAACATAGGATCTGGTAGACTTCATTTAGATGTTTTTGTTTAGGATCATAAGAGTGCTGGCTGACCACACTAATTGCAAATGCAATGTTCGGTCTGGTATGTGACATGTATATCAGTTTGGGTACCATTCATTGGTAATTTCCTATGTCCACAGCTTTGCCAAGGTTTGCTTCTTCATCTATTTTATCAACCCGTATTGGTGTGTCACTATGTTTGCAGCCCATCATTCTTGTTTCCTTTAGAAGGTCCAGTATATACTATCTTTGGGAGATATAAATTCCTCCCTTTGACCGAGCAACTTCCATCCCAAGAAGGTACTTCATTTCCCCAAGGTCTTTTATATGGAATTCTCATGCAAGGGCTTTCTTGATTTGACTGATCTCTATCTCATCGTCTCAAGTAAGGACTATGTCATCAACAATTTAGCATATCCAACTAGAACAACCATCTTACCCTTATGATGTTTAAAAACAGGGTATGATTCCTCTTCCCTTGAGTGTATCCATGTCTTTTGAGGACTTGAGTGAATCTGTCAAACTAGGCACGTGGAGATTGCTTCAATCCATACAATGACCTCTTCAACTTGCAGACTTGATTAGCCTTTTTCCTTGGGAACCGTGGAAGTAACTTCATATACATCTCTTCCTTGAATTCTCCGTTGAGGAAGACATTCTTCATATCAAGTTGGTGCAGACCCCAATCTAGATTGACTGCAATGGACAAAAGAATTTTGATTGTATTACTGGTGCGAAGTTTCAGTGTAATCTTTCCCATATACCTGCGTGAAGCCTTTTGCAACTAGTCTTGCTATGTATTTCTCAAGAGTTTAGTAATTACTTGGACACAGACCCTTTATTGCAGCCAAGGCTTGCAAGAAATTACATCTTCTTACTATTATGGCAATAGGCTATTTTGTAGTTTGAAGTGCTGCAATCATTTCCATGATCTTACTCAGCTGGTCACTTTGGGAGGTCTCACCACTTTTTGAAGCTTCAACCACATTGCCTCTTCCTTTCCCTTTCTTAGGCTTCCAATCAGCAGGTTTACCATAGAGGTTCCAACAAGTGTCTTTTGTGTGCCCCTGTTTCTTGTAATGATCACAAAATGGTCAACTTTTAGAACCTTTAGATTCCATGGATCAAACAGCAAGAGCTGAGGCCTTAAGAGGTGTTGGAGTCACAACGGAAGTATTTTGAAGCATTGATTTGTGCCTATCCTCTTCATTGCACAGAATGGTGTAGACTTCATGAAGAAAGGCAAGGGTTCCTAGTTGAGAATTCAAGCTCGAACATAATCATAAATCACATCAAGACTAGCTAGCAGCTCATATACTCGCTTCTCTTCTTTTTCTTTTCAATATTCTGAAGCATCATCTTGGCAATGATGAACTTTATCTTTCAGAGCATCAAACTCTTGCCAGAGAACAAACTTTGCAAGGCAGTATTCATCGATTTTGTTTCAAATCCCATACCTTTTTCTTAACATCAAATATACGGGACCTATTCTCCACAGGGCTGTATGTTTCTCGAAGAGCTTCCCAAATTTCCCTTGCTAAAGGAAGATACATAAAACTCTTCTTAATTGGGGACGACATCGTATTGATTAGCCAAGAAGACACTAATGCATTCTCAGATTTCCTTGTTCAAAACGCCTTCATTTCCGATCTTGGGGGCATTTTTGCTTCACCAGTTATATATTTGAGTTTATCCCTTTCATTAAGAGCAATAATCATGGATTGAGACCATTCTCGATAATTGTCGATGGTAAGTTTCTCATAAACAAGAAGAGTAGTGCAGATGCCATTAGCACCAATTTGTTGCACAAGAGAAGAGACTTCATAATCAGAGGAAGTAGTAGAAGTCATATTGACCTTTTAATAGTTTTTACAGACAAAGTAATTTTTTTAAACTGTTGTGAGTAAAAAAAAAAAAACTAAAGTTACCGGATATGAGAGACTTGATAGTTAATGAACTTTGTCGAATTGAACAACCAAGAATAAAGCAGGAACAATAGTACTGCGAGGTGACGGCGAACGAACTTTGTCAGATTGAACAACCAAGAATAAAGGTGGGTCGACAGTGTTATGAGACGATGGTGTTGTGAGAGAAGGGCTGATGATGGCACTGTGAGAAGAGGGTCGACGAGGGGTCTAGGTCCAAAGCAGACATCACAAGGAGTAGCTTACGATGAGACTAGGTTGACGCTTGATAGAGTGGTGATGACAGATTGGGACAAATTGGGGTGACGGACAACCACCAACCTGAAGTTCGACAAAGATGGCCTGAAGAATTCTTTGATGAAGACAGATTGTGGAGGCAATTGGAGCTTGACACGACGTTGAGTGGAATCGATGAGATTTTTCGGGAAGCTTGACAGAGCTAGAAAAGACTAAGTTTCGTGACAGCGCTGGAAAAAATTAAGTCAACTCTAATTATTTTCAAAGATCCTCTCGTACCATGAAAGATAAGAATAATAATTGTTTTTTCAGATTAGAGGGTGATTACATTTAAACAAAAGAGAGAACCAGACCTGTTAATGAGATATAGATGTGAAATTTGAAAATAATTTACTAACAATTATCTCTTATAATCTTTAGATTGAATTAATCCCTATAATCATGGGATTCCTAATTATATATTCTAATAATATATTTTGTACAATATTGGATGAATTGAATAAGCTATTCATTGTATAAATATTTGTTCTTTCATGGGGTTGTTCCATCAACATATAATGTATTTAATGTTATAATATTGTGTGAGTGCTGATAAGTTGAAATAATATCTTACCCGATTTGATTAAAAATTGAGGGAAACTACTATTTATCCCTTTGAACTAAGGTCTGATTACAAAATTGGTATATAAGCTTTAGAACCCAACAAAACCTCCATCCATTTATTTTTGGTACAAGCAACAGCCATTGAATTTCAGAATTTGTAAGATGTGATAAAATACTGAAGCAGTGTTTGGTGTCTGGGGGGCAAGCAGTTTCCTCTAAAATAATATTAAATTCCTTAAATAACATGGTGTAGTGAGAGTTGTCGGTGACAATGATGGTATTAATAGTGATGAGAGTGGTGGTGGAATTGTGAAGGTTGTAATTGTCATCATTGTGGTGGCAGCGGGTTGGTGATAGTGGCATTGGCAATGATTGAGTGGTTAGTTTGTTGGAAGCCACAAGCAACAGTAGAAGTGGTGGTGCTCATGGTGGTGGGGTGACGCCAATGGCAATAATATATTTTATTGGAATTATTTGAAGTTCCGTGGCTATGCTTATCTCTCCCTTATTGGGTCTATAGACTGTAGTTATATGGTAATTATAGTTTGAAAGGTCCTAAGCATATAGGGGGTGTTTGGTTTCCTGAATCTTACATCACTAGGAATGATAAGAAATGTGACATTCCTAGAATGTTAGAATGCTGCAACATATATTTGTCAAATACTAAGTAAGCAGAAGAATTGGTTTTATTATGCGTACAGAACATGATGGAAATTGGAGAGGAAAGACGGAGATCGAGTATTAGTTCATCCAAATAGAGGTTTGGTCTCGTCTAGAATTGAATTGGTTTTGTGTGGACATTGATGGTTCCGCTAATTTACAAGGAGAAGCTTATTGTGGTGGCTAAATTCATGTTTCTTTAGGAAACATCATTGAAGGGTTTATGATAAAACTGATACATTTATTGAAGTGGTTGTGGCTAGTGATTTGGCTGAAGTTATCAATCTAATCACCAAAGACAAGATTCTGATTTATTTGTTGAAGTACCTAAATAGTAAGTGACTAGAATGTTGTTTTTTATCATGTCTATAGGAAGCCAATGAATATGCTAATTGCCTTGCTAGATTGGCGCAGGATCTTAATGTTAATTTTTGGTCTTTCTTTGATCCCCCTTTAGGTTGTAGGACGTTAGTGCAATTAGACAACAAAAGGATTTAAGCGTCTCTTCCTATATGGTTTTTCGATAGCCTTTTATTCGGTGAAAAAAATCAAAATAACTTGACTTTCCCATGTTTTGTTCATCATAAATGTTCTGGGAAACTTTTTGTTACAGTCTAAGACTTTCGGGTTCACATGCTTTGTTTGTACTATGTAACCTTAAGTGAGAAAATAGACCCCAAAAGATGTATAATGGGTTTTCTTAGGGTATTGGATTTTCTTATTGAAACATGGTGGTATATATATATATAGCTATCCATTCAGGCCCAGTTGTCTGGGTTTGGCCCTACTTGATTTCAAATATGTTTAAAATAGAATTGTGCTAAGTTTTGGTTTTTGCTTTTTTGGTAGGAATCTTTTTTTTTTTTTTTTTTCAAATCCATTTATTTTGAAGTAATGTTCTTTTTGCCCTTTACTTGCTTACCCAGGTGGGCATTGCTGAACTTAAAACAGCAGTTGAAAGGACTGGCGGTCTTGTTGTACTAGCTGAAAGTTTTGGCCACTTGGTGTTCAAGGACTCACTTAAACGTGTTTTTCAATCTGGTGACTTTGATTTAGGGCTATCTTCAAAGTATGTCCTTATGTTTCTCATTTTATATAAACATACTTTCAGTTTCTTGTGCTTTTGATGAATTAGAAAAGTCAGCCTAGTTGGTTCATGCGTAAAAGCTAATGAATTTTTTTAATACAACTTTCATGATTTTTTACATGCTTTCTGACATTGAAGGTTGGAATCTGTTTTTTTTTAATACTATAACAAGCTCAAAGTCTAAATTAAGTTAAACTTCAAACCCAATTCAGAGATCCACTGATATAGATTCTCAGTACTCCCTTCAAGTTCGTTATAAATAAAACCCAATTTCAAATTAAAAATAGATCTTAACTGATTTAAAAAATGAAAATGTATATATACTAGGACATCTAGATATGACAATTTAAAAATAAGATGTGTCCAGACTAGGAGGCTTATTTAATGTCACCGCTAAAGGCATTTCTTATTACTTAACATTAATTGTCTCTTCTTATTTGTTTTGTTTTTGTTTATCTTAAATTAATTCACGGATGTAAAAGAATTCTTTCATTTACAAAATTACTTTTTTATTGTACTTCCGTGATGTAAAACTGTGGGAATATTATGCATTTATTATGGATTATTTAGATTAATTATTATCTTATTATTAAGTTTGATATTTATTATATCTTATAATTAGATATGGATATATTATCTTAAGATATTATATCTTAATTATTTTGATTTGATTAGATTAATTCAGATTCTAGGGTTAGATCTAGGTTTGCCTATGTAAAGGCTCATTTGTACTCTCTTTATTCAGAGATTAATGGATTCAGAATAACATTTTTCTCTCAAATTGTTTACAGAAACACTCACTAACAAACTGATTCAAAACAGATTGGAATTTGGTTGAATTATGAAGAAACAGAGGTGGGAGAGAGGGAAAAACAGATCTGGAACAGAGAAGGGAGGGGGAAAACTGAGAGGCAGACAGATCAGATATTGAGGGGGAGAGATGCAGGGAGGGAGAGAGATAAAGAGCTCATATAGCTAACAAATTTCATTCATCAAGTCTGCCTTACATATGATGTCTAAATTCCTATTTATAGGACAAGGTTGCTGCAACTTCCTAATATTATAAAGCAAAAAGCAGCTTTGGTTTCCTTAACCTAGAAGGAAACTTACTAGGGAGGGTTTCCTTAACCTAGACGGAAACTTGCTAGGGAGGGTTTCCTTTATGAGAAGGAAACATTCCCACTTGCAGCCCTTGTAATGCATATAATGTTGAAACACAACTTGCTAAATAAAGTAAAACATAAAGTGATAAAGTATATAAAGCAAGATATGTTTTTTTTCTGTAGGATTCTTCAAGATATCATAATTGTATTCCATCATTTCTCCCCTGCTTGATGAACTTTGCTCCTGATGAGTTAAAATGGAAGCACAAATTTGGAGAGGTAATGGTTGAATTCGGTATGGCACTTCAATTCATAAATCCTTTCCAACAAACAAGATAGTGAAAAATGAGACATTGATGATTTGGAAAACCTTTCCAATGAACAAGGTAGTTATAGAGGTTATCATTGAATAGGAAAATAATATGCTCTTTCATAGCCTCAACAACTTCAAGATGATATGAAGCATAAATTTGGTGAGTTTGAAGATTAGGAATGCAAGGTGGGGTAGAAATCTGATGAATTTGAGCACCTTCACATATCACAAAGATTTCTTTTGATTCAGCTTCCTTCTCTTGCTTCTTAATAACTCCTTTGTCAACTTCATTGATATTGAATTTAGAGGGATAAAATACACTCTATTAATCTCTGAACAAAAAGAGAGTACATATGGGCTTTTATATAGGCAAACCTAGAATCTAATCTAATTAATCAAAATAAATTAAATCAAAATAATTAAGATATAATATATAAAACTTAAGATATCTAATCTTAAGATTTAATAAATATAAAACTTAATAATAAGACAATGATTAATCTAAATAATTCATAATATTCTAACAATGTTAGTCAGTGATGGAGGTAAGGGCGAAGATGCTCTTGGCTATTATGGTTCTTTGCAGCGCTCTCTATTTTCTAATTTCTGACAGAGTCCGCGGCGCTTTAATGGTGGTAGATGGTGGCTTGTTCGAATCAAGCTCATGGTGGTCTTTTTCACCTCTGGTTTGTTCAAATCAAGCTTTCTCACTCTTCTCCAAGCTTCCCATTGTGGCGCTGGCGATGGTGGTTGACGGTGAGAGAGTGAAGAAGTAAGATGAAGGTCCAATAGTTGCCCTTGAATCTTGTGTCTCTCGGCGCAGTGTGTCTTGCTGCCTCTCTGTGTCTCTCGCCTCTCTCGCCTCCACCCAACGCTCGTCTTACCTCTTGGAGGTTCTCTATGTCTTTTAAGATGTGGAGGTTGTTGATGGCGTCGAAGGTCTGGGTGAGAGGGGAGGGCGTCGAAGTTATAGAGTTTACTTTAGGTCTGGAATCAAACCTAGGTATGATACTATAATGAATTTAGAGGGATAAAACACACTCTATTAATCTCTAAATAAAAAGAGAGTACATATGGGCATTTATATAGGCAAACCTAAAGTTAGCCCTAGAATTTAATCTAATGTAATTAATCAAAATAATTAAGATATAATATCCTAAGATGTAATATATCCATATCCAATTTTAAGGTATAATAAATATCAAACTTAATAATAAGATAATGATTAATCTAAATAATCCATAATATTCTAACAATTGATAATATCTAGAAAGCCTTTCCAACAAACAAGATACTCATGGAGAGGCCCGTTAGATAATGGAATGGCCCTAGGTGATAGAGCTTGCATCAGAGTGAAAACATGATGAAGTTGATCCTCGATGGTCACAATGTGAGATGGTGGCACTTTCACTGGTGTATTTAGAACTACTTGATCATTGCTTGGAGAATCTTTCTTGTGATTGAAAAGATGACAATCCTTTTTCGTCTTAACTACTAGAGTATCTATGGGAACCTTTGTTGTCTCACTTGACGCCTTTTTGTCTATTTGATCAAATCCTTGCTCTTTTGTCATTGTAGTGCCAATAGTCTTTATTGGCTGTTGAAGAGCATTCATTGAAGCATCCTATCGACGTTTCCTTTCATTATCTTCTTGCTTCCATCCTTGTTGCATTCGATCTAGCTTTGTTGTGAATTGTTCTTCCCATGAATCGTCTTTGAGTTGGTCATGATCTTCTTCTTCGTGTTGACAAGATTCAGCATATTTATACTGATGATGGCTAACATATCCATTTTGATCAACATACTCATAGTCATGGCGATTTGTATGCTCAAAATGTTGATGCTCGGTGTACTCAAATCGGTTAGAATATTCATATGTTCCACAATAATCAGAGACATTTGAAACTTGCTTTGAATTAACGAGCTTGTCAAACAACTGAGTCATATAATGAGTTGGGACATACTTCTCCTTTAACTTTTCCTTCTTCTCATCCCATCTCACGATTGGAGGTCAATCTAGCCATTTAAGGTTTCTTTCTACATTATGCCAGTACTTTCTTGCAAATCCCACAAGCATCCACTTTGAGAATCAGACTCTTTCAACAGCATTCATGTCATGTCATTCAAAGTAGTCTTCCATGTTAGCCAACCAGTCTAGGAAAGCACTAGGATCTAGTCCGTCCATATCAAGTGCTCTTGCTATAAGTAACTATGATTCATGTCTTGCTACTTCTTCCTCCAAGTCAATCATCGATTCCGGTGCTACTGATCATATGATAGGTAATCATCATTTGTTTTCTTCGTACTCGTCGTATGCCAATCCCTCTGTATAACAATTGCCAACGGTTCTTACTCTTGTGCTCTTGGCTTTGGCACTGTTAAACCTGCTCTGTTCGTTTCCTTATCCTATGTCCTTAATGTCCTTGACCTTGCATTTAACCTTTTGTCTCATACCAAGCTTACTCGACAATTAAACTGTTTTATCACACTCTTTCTTGATCATTGCTTAATTCAAGATATCACGACGAAGCAAGTTATTGGTAGGGGCTATGAATCTGGTGGTCATTATTTCCTTGATAATCAGGTACTACGTTTGGTTGCTTGCTTTGGTGGTTCATCCTCTTTTGATGATCGGGTGCCTTGTTTGGTTGCTTGCTCTAGTGGTTTGTCCCTTTTTGATATTCATTGTCGTCTGGGTCATTTGTCTTTGTCTTCCTTGAAGAGGATGTATCCTCAATTCCATCACTTGTCATCTTTAGAATGTGAGTCATGTCAATTTGCTAAACATCATCGTGTTCATTTAGTACCTTGAGTTAATAAATGGGTTGCGTCTCCTTTTGATTTAGTCTGTTCAGATGTTTGGGGTCCATATCATGTTGAGTCCAAGCCTGGTTTTGGCTACTATGTTACTTTTGTTGATGATTTCTCTCGTACCACCTGACTCTATTTAATTAAAACTCGTTCAGAGTTGTTTTCTCACTTTTGCAATTTCTGTGCTGAAATCAAAACTCAGTTTGGTGTATCTGTCAAAACCTTACGGAATGACAATGCAATTTCAAAACTATATGTTCCAACATGGCATGATTTATCAGTCCTTATGTGCGGATACACCTGCTCATAATGGTGTTGCAGAAAGAAAGAACCGGTACTTATTAGAAGTTGCCTGGGCTTTTATGTTTCAAATGCAAGTTCCTAAACCTTTCTAGGCTGATGCTGTGTCCACTTCGTGTTTCCTTATTGAATGTATGCCCTCTTCTGTTCTCAGTGGAGACACTCCTACACAACCTTGTTTCCTTCTAACCCCTTGTTTCCTGTAAACCCCAAAATCTTTGGTTGTATCTGTTTTGTTCATGATGCACGCCTTACTATTACCAAACTTGATTCCAAGTCTATTAAGTGTGTCTTCCTTGAGTATTCTAGGGTTTAGAAGGTTTATTGGTGTTATTCTCTCACTCTTTAGCATTATCTTGTTTTTATAGATGTCACCTTCCATGAGTCGACCTCATTCTTTCCTATCTCTACTCCATCTCCATCCCTTGACACCACCAAAGGCCTTGATGATATATTGTTCTATGAGGTTTCGTTACCACAAGTGCAAGCATCTGACCCGGCACTTGTTAAACCACTTAACTATCATGTTTACTGGAAACGTTCCAAGGCAAGTAATAGAGTCGATCAGGTTCATGACTCATTAGTGTCAGCTACAGTGTCCGATCCGGAATCAGTCCCACCCACTCTTGTGTCTGAACCAGAAATAGTGCTTGATACTCTTGATACTTCCGCTCCTTTCTCTGAACTAGAAATAGTGCCTGATACTCCTAATACTTTGATAGAGTCAGCGCGGGTGATGAATAAAACAATCTCTAATCTCAGTGAGGGCGCACGTGCGTTCAATCAGATTAGCCAATCTTTAATAATTAGGAAATTCCACTAATTAATTAAAGTCCAGGAGAACACTCCGATGAATTTACTCTCTGAAATATTCGACACTTTATTAATGAGGCAATAGGCCTATTTATAAAGATTTACAAAGAGTAGACTCTATTCAAAATTCAAATACGAAATCTAAAAATATATCTAAATCTTAGATTTAGATAACTAATAATCCTACAATCTATATCTTATCTAATAAGATATTCCTAAAGGTAATAATAAAATATAATTAAAGACTAACTAAAAATCCTAACAACTATATCTTATCTAATAAGATATTCCTAAAAATAATATAATTAAAACAGACTCGATTAAATAAAAGATAAAAGATAATCAAAACAATAAATTAAAGCATAGCGAGTTGGATCACTATCAATTCTCCCTCCTTGGAAAAAGCGACTTGTCCTCAAGTCGAAAATCATCTGGATAAGTTTTTTTTTTTATTATTATAATAATAATACTAATTATTATTCTTTTTGTCTTCTCCTCTTCAATCGGGATCCAACTCCTCAATTTCGCATTCGACGATGCCATTGAAGCCTTTGGGTGGGGTCCAAGCTTCGTCGACCTCCAGGAGCGAGAAGGACGCTGCAGAGCACCGATGACCTGGTCGGAATGGAGCAGCGCACCGGAAACAGAAACCCTGTTCACGCCGCCGTTGTCGTTCGGAGTCCGTGGAGGATACTCGACTAGTGGGCAATTGAGCCGAGGTTGCCAAAGTTGACATTGCAGGGTATTGAGCGGTACTCGATGAGGATGTTACTTGTCTGGAATTGGAGTACGAGTCACTTATTTCCGTTGAAGGAGAATATAAGGACGGCGGTTTTGGTGGTGTAACGGAATTAACAGGCTTGGGCTCACATCCGATCGACAGTTGTTGTTCAAACTCGAGGGCCAAGCTTGCTGCCCTATACGCTGTTCTGGGCTTTTGAAGGCGGACGTCCGAGCGTATTTGTCGTTCAAACCAGTCAAGAAGACCCCAAGAAGGCAGTGCTCCGGCCATTGTGAGACGCGAGACACACGCTTTGCCCATTCCTGTCGATATTCTTGAACTGTTCCCGTCTGACGAATCTGACACAGGTGTTCATCAGGGTTAAGGAATTCAGGCGGTCCAAAATGCTCTTCCAAGGCTTTTACGAGGTCTTCCCAGTATCGCACGGTTCGCTGGGAATTTAGTCAAGAGAAGAGGTCCAATGCATCCCCTTCAAAATATAAGGCCGCCACATCGACCTTGTCTTCATCGGGAGTGTGGTAATAACGAAAGAATTTGTCAGTTTTGAGGATCCAACCTCTTGGGTCGCCACCATCGAATTTTGGAAAATCAATCCTCGCATATGGAGAACGAGCTGGCCGCCGCGATGAATAAGTATCTTCATCGCTGTCATCCTCGTAGTAGTACGTCTTCCCTCTTCGATGAGTTTGGCGAGCAGACCGTGCTTCCAAGGCGTTAACTTTGTCTCTGAGTTCGTCAATGGCGTCGAGACGTGCAACGATTGTGGCGAGTGGGTCTAATGCTATCGCTGTAATAGGTTTGTCAGCTTTCTCCGGATGTGGAGAGGTCTGTTGCCCAGATCGTGTTTCAACCATGATTGGGTGAAAAAGGCTCTGATGCCAAATGATAGAGTCAACACGGGTGATGAATAAAACAATCTCTAATCTTAGTGAAGGCACACGTGCGTTCAATCAAATTAGCCAATCTTTAATAATTAGGAAATTTCACTAATTAATTAAAGTCCAGGAGAACACTCCGATGAATTTACTCTCTGAAATATTCGACACTTTATTAATAAGGCACTAGGCATATTTATAAAGATTTACAAAGAGTAGACTCTATTCAAAATTCAAATACGAAATCTAAAAATATATCTAAATCTAAGATTTAGATAACTAATAATCCTACAAACTATATCTTATCTAATAAGATATTCCTAAAGGTAATAATAAAATATAATTAAAGACTAACTAAAAATCCTAACAACTATATCTTATCTAATAAGATATTCCTAAAAATAATATAATTAGAACAGACTCGATTAAATAAAAGATAAAAGATAATCAAAAAAATAAATTAAAGCATAGCGAGTTGGATCGCTATCATACTTCCTCTTCTGCCTCTGTACCATAACTAATGCCTGATACTCTAATGACTCGCCCATTGCCTTATGCAAAGGTAAGCGTTCTTGCACCTATCCTATCTCTTCCTTTGTTTCCTATAACCATTTGTCTCCTCCATCCTGTTCCTTCATAGCATCATTAGAATCGGTCACCGTTCCTATTATCTCCACCAAGGCCTGGCCCATCCCAGTTGGCGTGCTGCGATGGAAGAAGAAATGGTGGCCCTTGATAAGGCCAATACCTGGAATCTCGTTGTTTTGCCTATTGGCAAGAAGGCTATCGGGTGTAAGTGGGTGTTCACGGTAAAAACAAAAGTTGATGGCACCTTAGAACGTTTGAAAGCTTGACTGGTTGCCAAGGGCTATGCTTAGACCTATGGTGTTGACTATTCGGAAACCTTCTCCCCTGTGGCAAAACTGTCATTTGTTCGCCTCTTCATCTCTATGGTAGCTAATTATTGTTCGGATCTTCATCAATTGGGTGTTAAGAATGCGTTCTTGAATAATGATCTTCTTGAGGAAGTTTACATGGAGTAACCACTTGGTTTTGTTGCTTTGGGGGAGTGTGGGAAGGTATATCACCTTCAGAAGTCTTTATATGGTTTTAAGCAGAGCCCTCATGCTTAGTTTGATAGGTTTAGCTCTGTGGTTAAGAAGTTTGGTCTAAATCAAAGTAAGCGTGACCACTCTGTGTTTTATTAGTGGATATATGCTGACATGATTCTCTTAGTGGTATATGTTGATGGCATTGTTATGACAGGTAGCGATACTTTAGGCATCTCATCAATCAAGGCCTTTCTTAATTCTCATTTTCAAACAAAGGATTTGGGTCCGTTAAAGTATTTTCTTGGGATAAAGGTTATGAGGAGCAAGAAGGGCATCCTCTTGACTCAGAGAAAATATGTTCTTGATCTACTAAGAGAAATCGGGAAACTTGGAGTAGCACCAAGTAGTTTTCTCATGATTCGTTCTTTGGACATCGATATCAACATACCATTTGATGAGCTACCTGAGGATGTGAGAAAGAGTCAATCCTGAGAAGATCAAACCATTTGCATATCTGAGAGATACCGTAGATTGATTGGGAAATTGAACCATCTCATGGTGACTCGCCTGGATGTGACTTTCCAGTTAGTGTGCTTAGCCAATTCATGATAGCACCAACCGTTGCTCAGTGGCAAGCTTTGGAGCATGTTTTAATGTGGAATTTATGAGAGAAAAATTGTATTCTCAATTCATTTAATTTATGTTGTGATACAATACCTACTTATATAAAAAGTAGAGAAATAAGACTAACAAATTAAAGAGTAATTGATGGAGGAAATTTAGGAGAGGAATAGGGAGAGAATAAAGGAGAGGTTACAACAACCTAAGGAGAATAATATAATATAATAATAATATATAATATTCCCACACTCCCCCTCAAGTTGGATCATAGATTTAATCATGTCCAACTTGCTTATGCAACTTATTGGGGTCTTGACGATGTTGGGAGTTATTGTTGTGACAAGACGAATGGGCAGCAGATACTCAACAACTTTGGGAGTAACCGGTTGCGACAAGATCGAAGATGAAGGTCCTATAACTGTTTGAGTTTTCAAAATCTTTAGGTTTGTACTTCTTGAGTCTCAGAGGTTCATTTATTTTGTTTGGACTTGTACTCCTTTTTGAGTCTCAGAGGCCCTGAAATTTCTGAAATGACAATTTGATAAATGAGGGATTGGGTCTTTTTTTTTTTTTTTTTTTTTTCTTTTCAGATATCTCTCCTTCTTGGGCTCCACACACTTTTTTTTTTAATAATAATAATGATTTAGGTCAGATCCAGACTTCTTCGTTTCACTCATTCATGCGTCTCACTACCTTCGATCTGCGACTTTGGCGAGGAAGGACGGACGACAAGGTGCTGGTTTGCCGGTGGTTTTCAGGTGCTGCTCTGCCTTTGGTTCTCGCCGGCGGTAAGGAGAAGGTCTCGCGGCTGTGTTCTCTGTCTCCCGTCTTCTTCTCTTCACGGCGACGGTGATGATGTGAACCATCGTCTCTAGCTCGATCCAAGAAGGACGATGGTGTGACAATGCTAGTCTGACGTCGGCGATTTTAGTTTTCCGAACTCGACTGCTGTTGATTCTGGTTCGAACTTGCTGGTGATCTAGAGATGATTTTGGTTTTCCGGCAGTGAGGTCGAGGTCGTCCGGTGGTGAAGCTGGCAATCTGTGTTGCTCTGAGTTCTCCTACCACGGTGCTCTCTTCTCTTTTCCTCTTTTCGGAACACTCACGGGGATCTGGGAATTTCGCCAAAATTCACAATTATGTCTGCTTCTGGTTCGACTTGGTTTTGAGCTCTGCTTCCCCAATCTCTTCTTTGCTGATGAAGATGATGGTGGATGTTAAATGACTACCACCGAAACTGCTGGTTGAAAAAACTCGATGGGAGGCACAGACAGAAAATGCTGACGCTGGGTCTGACAAACGGAGAACCCAGGGAGCACTGAGACAATGATGAGAGATGACCGAGATCACGACTGATGGTGAATGGAGGGTTGCTGGTGATGGGGAAGGAAAGGAAGATCGAATCTGATCTGTTCCTTCTTTCCGACAGTGGCGATCACTTGCTGAATCAACAAACGACGATGGTGAAAGTGGTGCTGGTGACTTGCAGCTTCTCCGACTCTGTCTTTCGATTCAATGCTCAAAGCAACGACGGTGGAGCACGAAGGAGAGACACTTTTATAGAGAGAGTTTGTCACCAGCGCCGGACGAGCAAAACTGAACTCTGTCTTCAAGATCAATCTAGCTCTGATAACATGTGGAATTTATGAGAGAGAAATTGTATTCTCAATTCATTTAATTTATGTTGTGATACACTACCTACTTATATAAAATATAGAGATAAGACTAATAAATTAAGGAGAAAATTAAGGAGTCATTGATGGAGGAAATTTAGGAGAGGAATAAGGAAAGAATAGAGGAGAGGTTACAACAACCCAAGGAGAATAATATAATATTATATAATATTCCCACACTTACATTACTTGAAGGGCTCACCGGGTCATGGTATACTCTATACGAATCATGGCTATATTAAGATTGAATGCTTTTGTAATGCGGATCATGCAGGGTCAAAGGTTATCAGAAGATCCACCATAGGATATTGCATGTTTGTGGGTGGAAATTTAGTGTCCTGGAGGAGCAATAAGTAAGATGTGGTTTCTCGGTTTAGTGTAGAAGTTGAATATAGAGCCATGGCTCAGTCGGTATAGAAAACTGTGTGGATTCACTAGTTAATGAAGGAGGTTGGTCTTGCCACGTCATTGCCTGCAAAATTGTGGTGTGATAATAAAGTTGCTTACACATAGCCTCCAACTCTTTGTTTCATGAACATACGAAACACATTGAGATTGATTGCTACTTTATATGCGATAAGATCATTGAGGTCTTTATTTCTATAGGGCATGTGCAATCTAGTGACCAATTGGGCGATCTGCTGACTAAGGCCTTAAATGAGATTCGGGTTAACTATCTTTGTAACAAGTTGGACTTGATTAACATCTGCGTTCTAACATGAGGGGGAGTGTTAGGAAATACATTAATGTAAATATATTATAATCAATTAGTATTGCATATTATAAGGGATTGATTGATTAAGGAATTAATCAATTATAATGAGTCATTAACTCTCTTGTGTATAAATACCCCTATTGTGTATTTGAATAGACATACATTTTGAGAATATATTTCTTCCTCTATCCCTTTCTCTAACTCTACAATAGTAACTTGGTTCTGTTGCATTCCTAGGACTTTCAAAACTCCTTGTGCCACATTTTCACTTTCTTGACTCTTCAAGCATCGTAGCAAAGCTTAAAAAGCAAAAAGTTTTAACTTTGACCTCAAAAGAGGCCATTAAATAATGATTATGTCATCTAAGGTTGACTGGAACAAAGACAAAGCCATGAAAAAGCTTAGAAAAGGCAGGAAAACAGGTTCGGGATGATTCTGGATGACGACGCGTGGAACAGAGCACCAGCGTGTAGGGTGCGTGAAGGCAACGCGCAGAGGGCTTCACCGGTGCATGTGGCATCAAATGGGTGCGGTCTTTGGTGGTCTACTGGATTATCTACTCCGAACATGATGGTGGTCAATTTTTGGTGTTCTGACATCGGGAAGTGGTTATTTTGGTTTGGACAGTAGCAAAAACAGAGGATTAGGGTTTTTTTTCTCGTGAGTGTTAGTGTTCCGCAACTTTCCAGCGATAGATGCACCCTAGGAGTGTAGGAACCGAAGATCTGATACCAAATTGTAGTTAAACACTCACACACAAACTCTTTTAATGCAATACAAAGGTGATCTAGGTAGAAAAATAGACAAAGAAAGTGAGGAATGTGGAGAACAGAAAATGAACAAGGTTGTCTTAATGATTAGAACTGAGGGTGGAGAGAACAGAACCAGGGGAGGGAGAGATTCACATGAGGGGGAGAGATAGAGAGCTCACATTGCAATAGCAATTTCATTCATCAAGTCTTCCTTACATATGCTGTCTAAATTCCTATTTATAGAGCAACGTTGCTGCAACTTGCTAATATTATAAAGCAAAAAGCAGCTTTGGTTTCCTCAACCTAGAAGGAAACTTACTGGGGAGGGTTTCCTTAACCTAGAAGGAAACTTACTAGGGAGGGTTTCCTTTATGAGAAGGCCCATTTAATACATGTAATGATGGAACACAACTTGCTAAACAAAGTAAACCATAAAGTAATAAAATATATAAAGCAAGATATATTTTCTTCTATATCATTCTTCAAGATATCATTCTTGTATTACATCATTCGTTTTTACTTAATTCCATTTTTGTGAACCAAACGTGCTGTCAGAAGTTATACCAACACAGGACAGTTGTCAGAAGTTAGAAGCATAATATTAGGATATTTACAAGTAACTACTAAGGGTTAAATGATTTGTGTATTTGTGACCATGATTAAGGGTCCTATTTATTAGAAAGGGAGATGCAACAAACATTTATTTTTGATTGTTTTGTTATCGTATCTTCTTTGTTCAACGTGTATAGAAAAATGATGGGATATTTTTTGGCTAGTTGAATTCCTGATGTCATGAAGTGAAACTTCTATTTCATATATGTTTCTCCTATAAAATCATGATTTTTGTTACATGGAAATGTCTTTTTAATGGCAGCATATCTTTCCCTGCGGCTGAATCTAATGATGTTAATATCTGATTTTAACTTAATTATTATTGTCTTGAAATAGCCTCTTCGCTTCTGGCCCCCCGCGGCGCCCCTGGTTTTTTTTTTTTTTTGGGGGGGGGTGGTGTAAGGCTGCGTACATCTATCGCCCCCCAAATCCCCATTTGGTGGGAGAGCCTTGCATACTAGGCCACCCTTAATGTTTGTGGGGCTCATAATCTTCTGCATTTAAAGCTGCCCCCTTATTTTATCTTTGTTTTGCAGTGGAATATTTGAGGTAAACTGCTCTAAGGATATTAAAGTTGAAGGTATTATTGGTCCTTGTGCATCTCTTGAAAAGGTATATCCTGAACCTTTCTTCATTCGTTTTTACTAATTGTTTATCGTTAAGGGGAAATTCTTCCCTAAAAGTGTAAAAAATGGAGCATTTTTTCCTTGCTTAGTTAATTTGACCCTTAGTTGACTAAATATGCTGAGATGACAGTCGACATGTCATCTACGTCATTTTTGTTGAGGTGTTTGCCTCGGAATTCTATGTGTCATCTACTTCATTTTACTTCAAAGTTAGATTCAAAATTTCCAGTGCAAATTTGCACCTTAACAAAAATGACATGTGGACTGTCAACTCAGCATATTTGGTCAACTAACGGTCAAAATTAATTGAAATAACGGCCAGGGCAAAATTGCTCCATTTTTTACAACCCTTGTTTATATGCTCAATCAGTTAATTATGTGTTTGTATATGCAGAAAGGTCCATTGTGTTCAGATGTTCTCGTTGGTCAGGGGGGTACAAGTGCATGGAAGATGTGTGGCCTTGACAAATCAACGTCATTGTGTCTGTTTTTTGACATTGTGAGGAAGGAAAGTCCTGATGCTACAGTTCAGTCTACAAGCAATCAATTTTACTTTCAATTTATGACCTAGTATGAATTCTCCATCCTAGAGAACCCTTCTGTGTAATCTATTTTCAGTTATGATTGCATAGATGAAATATTCCTCACTCGATACAGATATTTTGATTCAGTTATCAGAATAACAGTGGGCAATTGAGATTTCGAGTTACAACCCTTTCCAGGAGATGGGTTGCTGGACCAGGAAGCATACAGGCAAGATTTACTACTGCCATCCCATGATTTATATGTCTATTTGCTCTTAATTGAGTGAATTCTATTGATGATAGAAATTCTGTTGTATGTGCGTAGTTGCAACAGTTTTTGATTTAGTCCTAGGAATGAGGTGGGGTAATTTTTCTCACCTACTTTCCTCCTCACCCCTCCCCCTATTTGCTGAATTGTGATTCTATGCTTTGGATACTGATAATTTCTGGCTTTTCAGAGCACTGATAAACTGTCTCTTAATAACAGGAAACAAGTGAAAAAATATAATTTTAGTTACTGTGCTTTCTTCTGATACGTGATGCAGAATGAGAGTTGTTATTTATTTATTTTTAAAGATTTAATCACCATTTGGGATTTATGATCTTGTAATAGAGGTTTGAGTCTAGTATGATGTTAGCCTGTTGTGGTATTGTTGCATTATTAGGATTTTACTTTCAGTTTCTTAGTAAAAGGGCTTTAGTTGAAAATAAGTTATCATTATCATTGTTAATTCTAATCGTGTTGTTCTGTCATTTCTCTTCCAAGCATAATTGATCTGGCAGGATTCAGTTGGTGAAGGTGCAGAGTTTGTATGTATATTTCTTGATCATTTTCATGCAATGGGCGCATATTTACTTGAATGACCAAACCCTTCTTTTGTTTTGGTTTTTTTTTTTCTTTTTTTGGAGAGGGGGGGGGTGTTTGGATCTGTGTCCTTTGATGTATGAGGATTCCTGGTTCTTCTGTGTTTTCCTTTTTTTTTTGGTTCTGTAGGTGTAGATTTTAACATTGTGTCATGTTCATTTGTTGCCCATTCACTTTATGGAATTCTGAAAGCTGCAATAACATTTTAGGAATTGATTGCTGGGTTTGACCAAGAAGCAGCTGTAATTGTTATGGCACGCCAAGTCTCTTTTAAAATGGAAACAGAGGTGAGCACTGAATTTTGTAGCTCTAATATTGGATGTTTTTGTAACACGTTTCTCTTAGATTATCTGTCTCTGGTGAGTATAGCTCATGATTTCCATCTGAGTGAACCCATTACCATTGAGTATGCCCTCCCTTTTTCATTGGTGAGGTTGAGAGTCCAAATAATAATGACCAACTCTGTGATTGGACTAAAAAGCACAAATGTGAATGAAACATTAGGTAAAGTGTTCTGAGCCTCACCGGACCAATTGTGACAATCTCTATTTTTGCTTTTAACATTCATTATTCAGAATTGAGTTTTTGTTCTTCAGACGTTGGTTCTAAATTTCAACAATTATTTAACTTGTGAACTGAACGTGCATAGATTACAATCGTAGCATGTACATTTATGGGACCAATTAACAAATGGGATGCAACTGATGCAAAAATGAGAGGAATACAGCAATGTCAATTGCTTTAGCTCAATTGATTCTTAATATAATTCCGTACCTCATTCTCATTTGTTTTTGCTCATTCATTTAGAGAGAGAGAGAGAGAGTGCGCATATTACGGAGAAATGCTAGGCCACTGTGTTTTCCATTGATCACAGAAAAGATATATAAAGTAGAGATGGCACACCACAATCAGATGGCTCAATCCCTTGAATCAAGGCCGTTTGTTAAATGAAAATAAACAGAATCATAACATATCAAATCATTAAACATAGGATGAGAAATTAATCATAGAATCAAATCAGATGATGATAGCATTTAATGCGTCGAGATTCTCTGACAATTACTGTATCATCACTATTTGTAATTACAAAATACAATCCACCACCTGCACAACTTCTTGAGTACCATTTTCATTTCAGGAGCTAGTTCTGATTCTAAGCTGATAAGTTCAACTTAAATGTCTACTCTATTTTTTTCGCTTACAATATGATGGAACTTGGTTATATTAATGGCTACAGGAATATACACATCTTCTCTCTGTAATGGGAGGAGGAAAAACAAGACACAAGATAATTTTCCCTTCGAACAACAGATTCTCACAGCTGGAGATGAAGAAAAATCAATTGAACAAAAAATAAAACAGCAACGGAAGCCCCCAGGGACATTTGAGAGATCAGGTTCTCTCCTACCCAAAACTGCAAACAGCCTTCCTGCTCCACCCATTCTCTCTCCCTCTCTTACCCAGAAAACGTACAGTTAATTACTACCCCCATAATTCCCAATGTGCCTCTTCAGGTTGCTTTTTTGCCTCTAACATACACCTGATCCCACTTGGCCCTTCTTTAGAGAGGGCTCTTTAGGGCTTCTGAGGTATTAACTTGTCCCATTTGTGTGTTTGGTACACAACCATACAATTAAGTATATCTTCTATGAAGGACCACTTCCAACTCAAAACTTAATCTTTTAAGTGAAGGCCCATAGTTTTTATTGTCATCTTCGATATGCTCCTTTCCTTTAAAGCTCTTGGGTCTGAAGTTTTGACATCTGTAATCAGAGGGTGCGCTGAGTGTTCTTGCTTTTCCACAGTTTTGCAAATTTTCTGCAGGCTCTTTCACTGCCCATTGAAATGGTCTTTTGATATGAATTCTATAAATTTTGCGTTTGTACCAACATTTGACATTATGGTAATTTGAATTCAGGCTGAATTTGATCCTATCAGATGGTTGGATAAAGCATTGATAAATTTATGTTCCCGGTTTGGTGATTACCAGAAAGACTCTTTATCATCTTTCAGTTTGTCTCCCAGGTTGGCAATATTCCCCCAGTTTTTGTTTCATTTACGACGCTCTCAGTTTGTTCAGGTATTCATTTTTCTTTTTTCTGATGTTGGCTTCAATTATTTCCTTCATTTTAATTGTGTGTAAGATTTTCATTTTCTTTTTTCATCCATGTTACAGGTCTTCAACAACAGCCCTGATGAAACTGCATATTTCCGAATGATACTGAATCGTGAAAATGTTGCCAACTCTGTTGTGATGGTTCAGCCTTCTTTGATTTCTTATTCATTCCATTCAGGTCCAGAACCTGCTCTTCTTGATGTGGCTGCCATTGCAGCTGACAGGATCCTGCTTTTGGATTCTTTCTTTATTGTTGTTATTTTCCATGGTTCAACCATTGCTCAGTGGCGAAAAGGTGGATACCACCATCAACCTGAACATCAGGTATTTTTGGACATGTTTAATTCGATCACGTGTATTTTCATTTTGTTATCACCTGGGTTTACTGTGTTGGAATAAGATGGTCCTGCTAACCCAGATAATACACATCGTGATGCTCATCAAAATGATGAGGATGCAGTGCTCATCACTATCTGAACCTTTCAGATTAAATATGGAGGGTCCAAATCTCATCACAATGATAAGCACCCAAAGTAGAACCTACACATCGAGAAAGCATAAGCTGAAAGATCAATCCTTTCAATATTTTTGTGTAGTTTTTATTGATATTCAGGCTTTATTTTTTTTTTCTTTGAACTTATGTTATTGAATAGAAGTTAATATACACTAATAGATGGTAGGACTCTCAAGTAACTCATTGATAAATTTGAGGGAGAATGACACAAAGGGACCATGGAAGGAGATTAATCATTATGAAGGACCATGAATTTTAAGAATTACAAAGAGCACCATTGTCTTAAAAGGGAAGTAAATAGGCAAAAATGCCCTTATGCAAATGACTCATAACGCAGTTGCAAATTGTAGAAGTTCAATTGCAAACTTGAAAGATCAATTGTAAATGAGTTATAAATTTTTGAAGCTCCCACTAGGTGGGGTCTAGAGAGGGTTAAATGTACACTGCGTCACTGCCTTACCCCACTAGTAGAGAGATTGTTTCCAGGCTTTGAACTCGTGACGACTTGGTCACATAGTAGCAATCTTCGTCGTTGCTTCAAGGCTCACCCTCTATGATTGAGAAATAAAGATATTGACATTTAAGATGTAGAAAATATTAGAGTGAGTTAATTAGTTAGGAAGTTAGAGTTAGATAATTAGTTAGTTGTTGGTTTGTTGTTAATGAGTCTTGAGGTGTTGCTTATAGTGTTGCCTATATAAGGCATATAACACTTCATTGTATCTCTATGCTTTTATGATGAATGAATAAAGAGCATCACCAGATTTTCTCTTCCCTTCCCCTCTATTTCTCTCTTCTCTTCTCCCTCTCTGTTCTGTTCTAGTCCTCTGAATTCTGTCTCTTCCTCTCTTCTCTTTCTCTTCCCAAATCCTCTAAATTTTCTACAACATCTATAACGGTGGTATTAGAGCGTGTCTTCCTCAGTCGCTTCTGTTCGATCTCTGACAGTCTTGGAAAAAAACTTCGGCCACTTTTCTTCTTTCTTGGTCCGACTTGCCTTCAAGAACAGTTAAGAACGCATTCCAGCCATTGAAAAAAAAAAAAGGAAAATAGTTGTTGTCTGTTGCTGATTTGCCAAAATTAAATCAGAAGCTTCATCAAGAAAACCAGGAAAAGCTCTTGGCAAACTAGAATTCCTTTTCGAAGGTGAGATTCACTGCCAAGATCCATCAATAGCGTTTTCATTGAGAGACGGCCGATTGGGGAAGGGCTAACTGCGAAGGGTTTTGACCGGAGGGGCTGACTAGCAAGTGGCTAAGTGAAGCACCGAGTAAAGTATCATAGAGTGGAGTTGTCGAGACGTCGGCTCTCGAGGGGGTACATTGTCACGGTTCAGACTCACAATCAAGAACAGTCAAGAAACCCAAGAAAGGCTCTTGGTGCAGAGTACTTAACCCACTGTTTTGGAGCAAGAAGCTGAGAGTGATGTTGCAGCCCGAACCATGCAACAATTCTTTTTGGGTCATGGCAACACGAGTCGAGTGCAACCCATAGCTCTAGATAGCCGATATTGAGCACAATGGCATGAGACAGAGAAGCGATGGTCATCGCTGTAGAATATAGAGACAAATAATCTGAATTCCATACGTATTCATGTACACAAGAGGGATATATATACACAAGAGAGGGGCCTTAGAGTTAATAGGCCCATTATGACTGAATATTTCCTAACACTGTCACTCCCCCTCAAGTTGGAGCATAGATGTTAATCAAGCCCAACTTGTTACAAAGATAGTCAACCTGAGTCCCATTTAAGGCCTTAGTCAGAAGATCAACCAATTGGTCACTAGACCGCACATGCCCCGTAGAAATAAAGTTCTCCTTGGTCTTATCGCATACAAAGTGATAGTCAATCTCAATGTGTTTCGTACGTTCATGAATCACAGAGTTGGAAGCTATGTGTAGAGCAGCTTTATTATCACACCACAACTTCGCTGGTAATGACTTGGCCAGACCAACCACCTTCATTAACTGGTGAATCCACACAATTTCCTGTACTGATTGAGCCATGGCTCTATACTCAGCTTCTACACTCGATTTAGAAACCACATCTTGCTTCTCCAAGATACTAAATTTCCACCCACAAACACATAATATCCTGTAGTGGATCTTCTGGTAGCCTTTGACCCCGCATGATCTGCATCACAAAAACATTCAATCTTGTTGTGGCCATGATTCGTATAGAGTACACCACGACCAGGTGAGCCCTTTAAGTAATGTAAGACATGCTCCAAAGCTTCCCACTGAGCAACGGTTGGTGCAGTCATGAATTGACTAAGTACACTAATTGGAAAGGTCACATCGGGGCGAGTTACCGTGAGATAGTTCAATTTCCCAATTAATATACGATATCTTTCAGGATAGGCAAACAGCTTGATTTTCTCAGGATCAACTTTCTTTCTTATATCCTTAGGTAGCTCATCAAACGGTATGTTGTCATCAATATCCAAGAAGGGATTAGGAATCTTGGGAAAGCTACTTGGTGCTGCTCCAAGTTTCCCGGTTTCTTTTAACAGATCTAGAACATATTTCCTCTATGTCAAAAGGATGCTTTTCTTACTTCTCATAACCTCTATCCCAAGAAAGTATTTTAGTGGACCCAAATCTTTTGCTTGAAAATGAGAATTAAGAAAGACCTTAAGTGATGAGATTCCCGAAGCATTGCTACCCGTAATAACAATATCATCAACATATACCACTAACAGAATCATACCAGCATCTGTCTACTGATAAAACACAGAATGGTCACACTTACTTTGACTCAGGCCAAACTTCTTAACCACCAAGCACGAGGGCTCTGCTTCAAGCCATATAAAGACTTCTGAAGATGGCATACCTTCCCACGCTCCCCTTGAGCAACAAAACCAGGTGATTGCTCTATGTACACTTCCTCAAGAAGATCACCATTCAAGAATGCATTCTTAACATCCAACTGATGAAGATTCCAACCATAATTGGCTGCCATAGAAATGAAGAGGCAAACAGAGGACAGTTTTGCCACAGGAGAGAAGGTTTCTAAATAGTCAACACCGTAGGTCTGAGCATAACCCTTGGCAACCAATCGAGCTTTCAAACGTTTCAAGGTGCCATCAGCTTTTGTTTTGACCGTGAACACCCACTTACACCCGATAGCCTTCTTGCCAAGAGGCAAATCAACGAGATTCCAGTTATTGGCCTTATCAAGGGCCACCATTTCTTCTTCCATCGCAGCACGCCAACTGGGATGAGTCAAGGCTTGGTGGAGAGTAGTGAGAATAGTGAGAGTCTAAGGATGCTATGAAGGAACAGGATGGAGGAAACAAATGGTTATAGGAAACAAATGAAGAAATAGGATAGGTGCAAGTATGCTTACCTTTGCGTAAGGCAATAGGCAAGTCATCAGGAGGATCAGACACTGTGTCTGGTTCAGAGGTAGAAGTGGAAGGATCAGGAGTATCAAGGATATCAGGCACTGGTGCTGGTTCAGAAGTAGGAGCGGAAGGAACTGATAGCGGATCAAACTTTGAAGCGGTTATTGGTGGGTCATGAACTTGGTCGACGACATTACTCGCCCTAGGGCGTTTCCGATAAACATGATAGATAGGTGGTTTAGCAGGTGCTGAGTCAGATGCTTGCACTGGTGGTAACTGAACCGTATAGACCAAGAGGTCATCAAGACTGTCGGAAGTGTCATCGGAAGAGATAGGAGATGGGGGTGGAGTAGAGACAGGAAAAAACGAAGTTGACTCATGGAATGTGACATCTGTGAACACAAGATAATGTCGAAGAGTGGGAGAGTAGCACCGATAACCCTTCTGAACCCTAGAATACCCAAGGAAGACACACTTAAGAGACTTGGGATCAAGTTTGGTAATAGTGGGACGAACATCGTGAACAAAACATACACAACCAAAGATTCTAGGGTCAACAAGAAACATGAGTTTTGAAGGAAACAAGGTGGTGTATGGAGTGGCACCATTGAGGACAGGAGAGGACATACGATTGATAAGGAAGCACACAATAGAGATGGCGTCTGCCCAAAAAGGCTTAGAAACATTCATGTGAAACATGAGAGCCCGAGCAACTTCTAATAAGTGTCGGTTCTTACGTTCTGCAACACCATTTTGAGCCGGTGTCTCTGGACAGGAGGACTGATGAAGCATACCATACTGGAGCATATAGGTTTGAAATTGAGCAGAAAAATATTCTTTAGCATTGTCACTTCGTAAGGTTTTTACAGAGACACCAAACTGAGTTTTGATTTCAGCACAGAAATTGCAAAAGTCAGAAAACAACTCGGAACGAGTTTTCATTAAATAGAAACAGCTGGTACGAGAGAAATCATCAACAAAAGTAACAAAGTATCGAAAACCAGGCTTGGACTCGACATGACATGGACCCCAAACATCAGAATGGAGTAAATCGAAAGGAGTAAATCGAAAGGAGACGCAACTCGTTTATTAACGCGAGGTGCCAAATGAACACGATGATGTTGAGCAAACTGACATGACTCACATTCTAAAGACGACAAATGATGGAATTGAGAATACATCCTCTTCAAAGAAGACAAAGATACATGACCTAAACGACAATGAATGTCAAAAGGGGACGAATCACTAGAGCAAGCAACTGAATGTGGTACCGGATCCTCAAGGAAGTAATGGCCGCCAGATTTATAGCCCCTACCAATAACTCGCTTCGTCGTGAGATCCTGAATCACACAATGGTAAGGAAAGAGAGTGATGAAACAGTTTGATTGTCGAGTGAGTTTGCTAGGAGACAAAAGATTAAATGCAAGGTCAGGGACATTAAGGACATGGGATAAGGAAACATATGGGGTAGGTTGGGCAATGCCAGAGCCAAGAACACGAGAATAAGAACCGTTGGCAATTGTTATACTAGAAGGAGTGGCATAAGGCGCATACGAGGAAAATAAATGGTGGTTACCTGTCATAAGGTCAGTAGCACCAGAATCGATGATCCACTTCGAGGAAGAAGTAGCAAAACTAGAGGCAATATTACTTGTACCCAAAGCAATTGAGAAACTAGACGTAGATGCAGCCATTGAGCCTCACTAGGAGCAAGTAGAGCACCACAATAACAATGGAGGAAGTACCAAACAACAAATAATCGAGATGGCAACCAACACACACTATCCGAGCAAGAGCACCAACAATGAGCAAAAAGCCTCACCAAAGAAGATAGTTCTGAGAACCCAAAGAGGACAACAACCAAACAATGCTCCGAACGTCTCACAAGAGATTAACAACAAATGGTACAATTTTCCAAACGTCTCACAAGAGACCAAACGCCAACTGAAACACCTCACCGGAGGTAAAAAACGAACAAGTGACCACCAAACAAGAAGTAATTGTCAAACACCTCACACTAGAGGCAAAAAGAAGAGAACTCAACCAGAAGCTGAAAACGCACAAACCCAGACTTGAAACAACGGACCAGCGACGAGAAAAAAGGAACCCAGATCTGCAAACCTCGTCAAATGAACACAAAACCACCCAAAAGGAACCGGGTTCAGTGAGTCGACACGAACGGTGGAGGTCGCTGTCAAAAACGGCGTTACACGTGCTCCCACGCGCCAGTGTGTGGAACTTCGGCGAATCTGGTAGTGGCGCTTGAGGATCACGCGCTAGTCGGATGACGGCGAATCTCCGGGAACGGGCCGAACTGACGACGGAGAATCCAACTGAACGGTGTGTGTGGACAAAATCGAGCCACTACCGAAGCCTTTAACACAATAGAAATTGACAGGAACAGACGTAGATCTGACTGACAGACGAACGATGGACAAGGAAAAAATAATTTCAGAGAGCCCTAGGCTCTGATACCATGTAGAATATAGAGACAAATAATCTGAATTCCATATGTATTCATGTACACAAGAGGGATATATATACACAAGAGAGGGGCCGTAGAATTAATAGGCCCATTATGACTGAATATTTACTAACAATCGCAAAACAGGACATGGAGGAAATGACAGAAAAAGAGTTGGATGTTGGTGGGATATTAAGTTTTGACTCTCTTGAGATATTTCTGGGTGAGCCACAAAAGATGTCTTCATGCTTGGTGTTGTCGCTATCTCCTCCTCTCGTCGTTGATGCTATCTGGAAGAAGGACTTTGCAAAGCATGAAAAACAAGTTGGCGCATGTTTCAACAAGCAGGGAACCAAGTCTGTGGGATGTCTAGGATATCACATGGTTGAGTCCAGGGCGGGTTGAAAAGCAAATGGCTAGCTGGTTTCCATTTCTTCTTAGTGTCGGAGATATTTTAAAGGTTCATTGGGTTTAATAATTTCTAATAAGTCTTTGGGCTTTGAAGTTGACAATAAGGAGGAAAGGCCAAGACCTTTCCAATTGGGTCTTGCACAGTCTAAGTATATCCTTAATGACGGGCTGCAATGGGTTATTTCTATTGAGCCTTCCAATACGTTTCTGTGTTGGGTTTCTCACATTGAACTCTCTCCTACAAGAACTCTGCAGCAAATATGGTTCAAGCAGAGTAGTCGATAGCGTGCTATAGCGGCGCTATCGCGCTGGTGCGGTGCGGAACAGTACACTGCCGCCATAGAAGCTCCTTCACGGAGCGTTTGAGTGTTGCGTCTGTCGCGTGAGTTGCGGCACGGCTGTTCGCGTGGTGTCGCGCCTGCGTCGCATGATTTAGGGTTTTTTTTTTTTTTAAATAATACAAACGGATTTACACTTTAAAGGCTGAGACCCAAGAAACCAAAACAAAGCCCGACCCGAAGACGATGACAGACTTAGGTCGAGACTCGATATTCCGAAGACGAAATCCCAGAGGCGAGACGTAGTCCATTCCGTGATTGAGTTCTCAGCAGTTGATTTGCTTGATTTTTGAGTTCTTAGCGAAAGCGAGACCCTACCTGCGTCGTGCTATTGAGTTCTGCGTTCTGTTTCTTCGTCTCTCAAATTCTGAGTTCTAAAGGAAAACAATTTGTTGGGGAAAAAAAAAAACCCTTCTACAGTAAAAATCCCCCAAAAAAAACTTCTACGTTAAAACAATTTGTTGACAAAAAAAAAAAAAAAAACTTCTACAATAAATTCCGAGTTCTGCTTTCTTTTTGCTTATATTAAATTATTTATGGCTTTTAAAGATTAATTTAATCATGAATTTTTTGTTATATGTTAATGTTTTGTTGATAGCTTTTACAGACTTGAATGATTTATTATTTAATGATGAATGTCTTAAAATTTTGAGTACATGTTTATTTTTAAGTATTTATGTGTGTATCTTCAATATAGCGGTCATCCTGCAATGCGCTATACCGCTATAGCGTTTTTTGGGCTAGCCGCTACGCGCCGCTATATGGGATTGACTACTATGGGTTCAAGGGACAATTGATTGTAATTCTCTTTGGAAAGCTCTGTTCTCTGAACAATAAAGGAAACAAGAAAACAAAGGCCAAGTGGGCAGCAGATTAAGTTCCAGATTACTTCAATGATTACCAAAACTTCTTCCCAAATATAGGAGCTTATGAAGCACCTTTTTGTTGTTTCAGTTTGTATGTTTAGTTGTCAATTATCCTTGAGGGCAAGGATGTCTTTGGGAAGGGGTATTGATATGTAAGGTGTATAAAATGTGCGACAACGGTGATCAAATCAGATCCCGAGTTGATTCTCTCTTTATTCACTGGTCATCAGGATTTATACAGCGAGAATAATAATAATCGGTTACTAGCAGATCCTATTATCTAGGAAGTATAAAAACAGAAAAGGAAATTACAAAATTTAGAATTCCATAATCTAATGAGATCCTAAAATATCTCTAATTGCTAATATTGTGATAAGGGCAAATCTGCTCCTTATTTTATTTTTCGGGCTTCCAACACTCCCGCTCAAATTGGATCATAGATGTTGATCATGTCCAACTTGCTAACAAGATGCTCGAACTTGTCTTTGGTCAATCCTTTTGTTAGCATATCTGCAGTCTGCTCTCTGGATGGGACATACTTGAGACTGATAATCCCACTATCGATCTTCTCTCTTATGAAGTGTCGATCTATTTCAACATGTTTAGTTCGATCATGTTGTACTGGATTGTGAGAGATATTAATGGCTGCCATGTTGTCAGAATAGAGTCTAACTGGGAGACTTGCATCCATCTGTAGTTCTTTAAGTACCCGTTTCACCCATATTCCTTCACAAATTCCTAGTGCTATTGCTCGGAATTTTTCCTCTGCACTACTTCTTGCCACTACACTTTGTTTCTTGCTTCTCCATGTAACAAGATTACCCCATACAAATGTACAATATCCTGAGGTTGATTTTTTGTCTTCCTGGTCACCTGCCCAATCTACATCGGTGAACATCTCAACAATCCTTTGACTAGATTTTTTAAAGAGTAGTCCACGCCCTGGAGAACCCTTCAAATATCTAAGAATTCGGTAGACTTCATCTAGATGTTTCTGTTTGGGGTCGTGAGAGTGTTGGCTTACCATACTGACTACAAATGCTATATCAGGTCTGGTATGTGAGAGATATATTAATTTTCCCACCATACGCTGGTATCTCCCTTTGTCAACAGATTTTTCCACCACCACATCATCTCCGATTTTGTCAGCTCGTATAGAGACATCACTTGGTCTGCAACCCAACATGCCTGTTTCCTTTAAGAGATCCAGAATATACTTTCTTTGAGAGATGTAGATACCGGTTTTTGATCTGGCTACCTCCATTCCAAGAAAGTATTTCATTTCTCCAAGGTCTTTAACTGAAATTCCTGATTTA
This sequence comes from Acacia melanoxylon, assembly GCA_019022615.1. Classification (NCBI taxonomy): domain Eukaryota; kingdom Viridiplantae; phylum Streptophyta; class Magnoliopsida; order Fabales; family Fabaceae; genus Acacia; species Acacia melanoxylon. Next base: position 941,223 of record JAFJYJ010000071.1, on the reverse strand, counting down.
GAGCCTTTTTAATCTGGTCAATTTCCCTTTCATCATCTCCAGTTAAGACGATATCATCTACATATACCGCTAAGACAAACTATCTTTCCATTGGTATGCTTGAAGAACATAGTATGATCACTTTGCCCTTGAGTGTATCCTTGAGTTTTCAAGACTTGGGTAAATCTTTCAAACCAAGCGCGGGGAGATTGTTTCAGGCCATAAAGTGACTTTTTGAGTTTGCATACCTGGTTTGCTTTCTTTCCAGGGAACCCTGGAGGAGGTTTCATGTATACTTCCTCCCGTAGTTCTCCATTAAGGAATGCATTCTTCACATCCAGTTGGTGTAGACGCCAGTCCAAGTTTGTAGCCAAGGATAACAGGATTCAAAGTGGTGTTTAACTTTGCAACAGGGGCAAAGGTTTCAGTATAATCCATTCCATATGTTTGAAAGAAACCTTTTGCTACAAGTCGTGCTTTATATTTATCAAGGCTTCCATCGGCTCTGTATTTTGGGGTGAAGACCCACTTGCAGCGAACTGGTTTCTTTCCTTTTGGTAGATTCCCACGTTTCATTCTGTATCAATGCTTCCATCTCAGCTAGGACAGCTTGTTTCCATTCAGGACTGTTTAGTGCTTCATCTATGTTTTTTGGTATTGTGACACCATCAAGTTGAGAGACAAAGGCATGGTATTTAGATGATAGAGCCTGATATGAGACAAATTTCTCTATAGGATGTCGTGTGAATGCTCTGTGTTGCTTTCTTGTAGCAATTGGTAAATCCAGATTATCAACAATATCAGAGTTGTCATCAGCTGCTATTTGTAAATCATGCTCTTCACCATGTTCATCTTCTGGACCTATCACTGGTTCTGACTCAGGGCGTGTGCTATGAACTTGAGGTACTTTATTACCACCTATTTTTGATAGCCTTCGTGTATAGATGTTCTTCCATTTATTAGGGTTGTCGGTTTTGTCTCCCCTAGAGGTAGTTGTTTGGGTAAAAGTTTCCTCATATGGCTCTAGGTTGGGAATATAGAGAGTGGTGTCATGGAATGCAGGTTCAGGCAAGGGTTCTGGTGAGGGTTCAGATGCGGTTAAGGACTAAAATTCACTCCAATTCTCCCCCTGAATTGAGGACGGTGAATAGAAAGGGACATTCTCATGGAAGGTAACATCACAGGAGACAAGTAAACGTTTGGAGATGGGATCATAGCATTTATAGCCTTTATGAGAAGCAGGGCAGCCCAAGAAGAGACAACGAACAGCCTGAGGATCAAGTTTGGATGTGTGGTGAAGGTGAACATATGTAGTGCAGCCAAAGACTCTAAGCGGAAGGGTATTTTCAAGGTAGGGATTATGAAAGTGTTCATGGAGGACTTGTAGTGGTGTTTTAAAAGAGAGAGGTTTGCTGGGCATGTGATTGATAAGAAACGCAGCAGTAAGGATGGCATCCCCCCAATGGTACTGTGGAACAGAGGAGTTTAGCATGAGTGCTCTTGCGGTGTCTAGGATATGACGGTTTTTTCTCTCGGCAATACCATTTTGTTGGGGTGTATTTGGGCAGGTACTTTTATGAAGGATGCCATGTTCTTGGAGAAAGGTGGTAAGGGTGGTGTTAAAATACTCAGTTCCATTATTAGAATGTAAAATTCGAATTTTTGTTTGAAATTGGGTTTGGATCATGTTATAGAAGGTAATGAAGGTTTGGGGAACCTCAGATTTGCTTGTTAAAAGGTAAACCCAACTTACTCGGGTGTGATCATCAATAAATGTGACAAACCATTTGGAATTTGTTCTATTAGGGACGCGGGATGGTCCCCACACATCACTGTGGATGGTAGTAAATGGTTGTGAAGCACGATATGGGATGCTGGAAAAGGATGTTCGGTGATGTTTCGCACGTTCACATGTATCACAATAAAACTGAGAAAGATCTTTATTGGAGTAAATTGAAGGAAACAATTTTAACAAATAATCAAGATTAGGATGACCTAACCGCTTGTGCCACAACTCCAAACTACTAGTCCTAGGGAGAGACACTTTATTGCAAGACCTACTACTACGAAGATTACTATCATCCAAGTAATAAAGTCCATTACGTTCATTAGCAACGCCAATCGTCGTCCCCGTGAATAGATCCTGAAAAATACAGTGAGTGATAAAGAAGTCAACATGGCATCGTGCATCAGTGGCTAGTTGACGAACAGATAATAAATTGCATTTCAAATTCGGAACATGCAACACATTTTGTAGAGTCAGAGTAGGAGAGACTTTTACATCCCCAAAACCAGCAACAAAAGAATCAGATGCATCAGCAATGGTAACGGTCATTTTAGTGTGGGTTGGAGTATAGTTCAGAAATAATGAAGCATCATCTGTCATATGGTCAGAAGCGCCTGAATCTACTATCCAACAATTTCCAATACTCGTACCTTTGATGGCAGATAGGCCTTTTAAAAATTTACCTCGTTTGACTATCGTGGCTGTGGGTTGCCTTTGAGGAAGTTGTAATGTGGACAACAATTCAATAATTTTGTCAAATTTATCACCTTGTGGCATTGAAGAAGTAGTGATAGATTCATCTTCTTTGGAAGCCTCAGCAACATAGCCCCGGCCATGTTGTTTTTTGGACTTCCAATCTGGTGGTTTGCCATGAATTTCCCAACATGTATCTTTGGTGTGACCCACCTTCTTGCAATGATCACAGGTTGGCCGATTCTTGTTTGAACGAGAGTCAAAGGAGCGGGTAGCCAAGGCAGACAGTTCTGGACCAGCTGGACCAGCGGCTGGTGGCATGTGTTGAGTCCTCAAAGCTTCTTTAAGCATAACTCTTTTTCTGGATTCTTCATTCCGGAGTGTGGCAAAGGCTTCCCGGACAGTTGGGAGGGGAACTTGACTCAAAATTCGACCACGGATGTCATCATAAAACTTGTCCAGACATGCAAGTAGTTCAAACAGCCGAGCCTTCTCTATGTTTTTGGCGTGAGTGGCAGCATGAGATGTACAACAGGGGGTATCATCGCTGATGAGATCAAGTTCTTGCCAAAGAGTGCTTTTCGCAAGGTAGTAGTCTCCCAAAGGAAGAGTACCTTGTTTAAGATCCCACACCTTTGCTTGGAGATCAAAGATGTAGGAGGAATTTCCACCGTCGCTATAAGCTTCGCGTATGGCGTCCCACATCGCATGGGCTGATGACATGAACATGAAATATCTTTTAACAGATGGCCCCATTGAGTTTACAAGCCAGGAGCAGACCAATGCATCTTCAGCCTGCCAGAGCTCTATTGCCTTGTCGTCAGACTCTGCAGGTGGTGGTGATCGGCCAGTGACGTGCCCAAGTTTCTTACGGCCTTTAAGAGCGAAGCTGATGGACTGGGACCACTCTCTATAGTTCTCGCCGTTGAGTCGCTCAGGAATAATAGTAACTGCTAAACCTTCTAAGGTGGCAGTTGAATGGCGGACGACACCATTAGTGGAAGAACTTTCGGACGCCATCGCTGCTGATGCGTGTGTCGAAGACTGAGAGTTTGATTCTAGATCAGTGAGGGAGTTGTTGGACATCATTGCGTCGTCGTGACTGGACGCTCTGATACCATGTGCGACAATGGTGATCAAATCAGATCCCGAGTTGATTCTCTCTTTATTCACTGGTCATCAGGATTTATACAGCGAGAATAATAATAATCGGTTACTAGCAGATCCTATTATCTAGGAAGTATAAAAACAGAAAAGGAAATTACAAAATTTAAAATTCCATAATCTAATGAGATCCTATAATATCTCTAATTGCTAATATTGTGATAAGGGCAAATCTGCTCCTTATTTTATTTATTTGGGCTTCCAACATAAAATATTAGGGTTAGTTAATTAGTTAGGAAGTTGGAGTTAGATAATTAGTTAGTTAGTTGTTGGTTAGTTGTTAATGAGTCTTGAGATTGGGTGTTGAGGTGTTGCTTATAGTGTTGCCTATACTCTTCATTGTATCTCTATGCTTTTATGATGAGTGAGTAAAAAGAGCATCACCAGATTTTCTCTTCCCTTCCCCTTTGTTTCTCTCTTCTCTTCTCGTTATGCTCTGCTCCTCTGAATTCTGTTCTCTTCCTCTCTTCTCTTTCTCTTCCCAAATTCTCTAAATTTTCTACATCTACAACAGATATCATTTTTATTCAATTGGAGATTCTCCCTTTCGTTGGTTATTGATATTAGTAGAGTGAGATTCTTGCTTTGCTCTATAGTAATTGAGATTTATCCTTGGCTATTAGGGTGTGAGACTTAGAGACTGGAGTCAACCCATATTAGATTTATCCTTCTGCCTTATATTTCCCGTCTTTCAGAGTTTGGGTTCTCCAAGATTCACAAGGCTTCTATAATTTAGAACTCATTTGCAATTGATCTTCCAAGATTTGCAACTAAGTTCCTGTGATTCAAAACTAATCTTCTACGATTTGCAACTGAGCTATGTGTTGACTACATAAGGGCATTTTTGCCCCGTTAGTCCGTTACTTTCTTAAAACCCTTGATCCTTTTAGACAACAACAACAAAGCCTTATCTCACTAGATGGGGTCGGCTATATAGATTGCAAGATGCCATTGTGCTCTATTATCAACAACCGAACCTTGATCCTTCTATCCAATTTTAAAAATTCTTGATCTTGTTTTTTCTGTTTTGTAAGTTACAAGCGAAGGCACTAACGGCATGAGTTATAAGGGCAGGATCAAACCTATGACCTCCCACTTATACGGGAGCATCCATATCACTAGGCTATAAGGCTTTTGGTAAATTATTGATCCTTTAAAATGATTAATTTCCTTCCATTGTCCTTATGTGTCATTCTTCCTAAATCCTATCCGAATAAAAGAAAACGAATGGCTTAAGACATGAATCTAAGCCAGTCCTCTTTGAACTGACTAAACAATAATAAATATATCACATGTTTTGAAGAATGAGTTGTACTGGTATCGCTTTTCTTAAAATTTGAATTTTATATTGATATTGATTATTAATAGTATAGTAATAAATTCGATGGCATTTTTGTGTGCTTTTCTCAACCATATATAGAAGCATTTTCGTAGCACAATATTCCACTGGAGGACTGTGCTTTCATTTTGATAATCTTAAGATGGTCTTCTACTTGGTGTTTGGAAGCGCATCTTTCTGCCTCAAGGACTCTACTTTCTTCAACTCTCTGCCAGCTTGCTCAACAAATCCATTCCTACCTGATTCAACCACATCTGTTTTGACTTTGTTCAATGCTACTTTCTGGCTTCCCACTAGTTACTATCCAACGCCCTATCCAACGCCTATGTCTGCCATTTCCTAAAACATAACTCGTAATATAATGCTATCCTATCATCATTGAAAAATAAGAAAAGTGGATAAGATCAAGCCATCACGAAAGAAATAATAATTTCTATGTGCGGCTCCCTTGCCTTACACAGACTTTGATGAATGAGCTGTACTGTTCATAGTTTCTGAATATTCCAGCATATAGTAGATTTTATATTTTATGTTGAAATTGATTTGTGTGACATGTTATATCCATGTTATCATGATTCAACTATTGTTACTACTCCTGCTACTTGTTTTATTCAAGATACCCAGGTCCATATTTCATTTACAAAACTATTTTTCATTTCATTCTTCATATGAAACAACCCCTTAGAGCGAGACATTTCTGCTGATCTGTGCAACAATTTCAGTTTTGCTTGTACAGGAAATGATAATAGTTTCGCTTCTCTTGTGCAAGGCTTTTGCTTTGTTGGTCTGTACTACTGTTTCTTGAGGCATCTATACAATTCCCTATAGGATTTAGGATTCAGTCCCATGGCTGAGCATTAAGATTATAATATAATACATCTAAAGCCCTGCCTGATCCTGACATGAAGTTAAGTTCATGTATGACCCGACACATGAACGGTGAGCCCTAATGCAACACCTGATCAGAGAATCATCATTTTCCAATATATATATATATATATATATATACTGTAAATTTGAATATACACAGGTTCTCAAGATCTTGAGCCCGATTAGGGTCTCAAAAAGGAACTCCATCAGATGTCATGTACCCACTAATGCTTGATAATTGAAACCGACTTTTGGATGCTTTCTCTAGGTCTATGCAGGGGCTGAAAATGCATTACCATGTATTATATTTTGACTCCATTTAATTAAGCATAGTCCCTCTATTTTGTAGGCATTTGCGCAGTTACTTCAAGCACCTCATGACGATGCAGATTTAATAATAAAGGAAAGATTTCCTGTACCTCGCCTGGTTGTTTGCGATCAGTATGGCTCTCAGGTTATTTCCTATTCCTTCCGCTTAAGTTGATGTTAAATATGTGAAACTCCCTACATGGCAGGGTTTTGCATTGTTTCTACTTCTTGCTGTGGAGATCCTTTGTGATGACTTTAGTATATTTCACTTTTTGCTGTCTGCAATTCTGTCTAGAACATGTTTATGTTGTCCGCTTCTATATTTTTCCACTGCTGAGAAATCTTGATGTATGGAAAACTTGATTAGTTGCTAAAATTCTAGTGATTATAAGATAGATGATCCCTCATCAGATGTTAGTGACTGCTTTTTTGCTATTGTTCTTGAAGAATTGCTGAGACTCCTAGGCTCCATCTTGTGCAAAGTATAGAAAGGGAAAGCTTGATTTTATAAAATAGGGAGAAGCCTTCATTGCAAATTAGTGTACAATCTTACCGATTTTGGTTCTTTCCAAAGTGGAAAGGGTTGTCCAAGCATCAACCTCTACACAACATAACCTATTACTCCGTTCCATTTTATAAGAGACAATTTTTTGGTATAACTTGTTCCTATTTATAAGACACTTAGATGTTGTCTCCAATTTTTTTGTTATTTTCCCATTTTGACCTTATTTAATTACTCATACCATTACAATTATTGCCTTCACGCACACTCTCTCCACCGCACATTCTTCTCCATCACACACCTCTTCTAGTAATTTACTTATTCTCTATCTTACATTCTATCTCCCCATAAATATGAGTATTTCCGGAAAAAAGAGCTATATTTTTTAATGTATATTGCTTCGGACTAATTTTAACCTTCTTTTTTTGTTATCAATGGGTTTGGTAAAGTGTCTCTTAGAAAAAAGAACGGATGGAATATATTTAGGTAGCATCTTGGACTTCCCCCAATCCTTAACGGTGCTGGATGGTTTTTAAATTCCCCAATCATAAACCCTGCCATGGGGCAGAATTATACACCGGAATAAGTAAGTAGTACAGGAGGAGTAATGTTGTAGAGAACATCTGCCTTCTTGATTTGAAAAACAACATTGTTATTCAATAATAAAAAATAGCAATTAATTGCAACTGAGTTAGGTAGAAGGGATATAAATACCTCCATGTAAGACTTTTATGAGCCTGACGATGTTTAAATTTGGATTAGCATATAATATTTGATACCAACAGGTTGTTTTGAAAATAATTAGAAATAATATTTATTTTGTGTGATATGAAAGGTTTTCATTTACCAGAAGGACACCATCTGTTTGCCTATGTGTTTCTTCTTTTTGAGATACCATCTATTTTTACAAGTAGTGTGTAAAATATTGATGTTTGCATTTTCTTATTTAGGCTCGATTTCTCCTGGCAAAGTTAAATCCTTCTGCTACTTATAATTCTGACGCTGCTGTTCCTGGAGGGGATATTATCTTCACAGATGATGTTAGCTTTGAGGTGTTCTTGGATCATCTCAAGAGATTGGTAGTTCAATAATTATCCATAGATATAGTGGGATTTTTCTCAATTTTGTAAAATTTGTTTTGGATTTATTGTACATTGACTTGCCCTTCCTTTTTTCCCCCTTGGTGCTGACTTTTTTAATTAGTTGGTGAATTATCATACGAGGCAATACATGAAGATTTAGAATTGTACATTGTTTTAGAAAAATAAATCTTTTGACATGGTATTTAATTTCTTTTGTTAAATTATGACAATGTCTACAAAGAAATTTTTAGTATGGAGATGGAAGGAGTGTGAGAACATGATTAGAAAAGGTTTTCAAGTAATGAAAAAAAGAAGACATAATTGAATATTAAATATTGTATAAATTATTTATAGTTTTCTTAATTAAAAAAACTAGGAGTTCCTCCTCGTGCTTGCACGGGTTGTTGTTTAAATGTTAATTTTGAAATATGTTTATGAATATTGTATATGTTAATTATTATTAGATGTGTGACCCTTTTAGTTTCACTGTTATTTTTATATCAATGCTTTTAACTCGTAATTTAAAAATGATGTACCCAGGTCGGCAAGTATTGTAGGATGTAAATTCAAAATCAATGATTATTTTGTTATTGGTTCTTTTTCATATAGGTTATTGTATATTATTATCTTTTATTTTTAATATAAGATCTCGTTTTAAGGAGCGCTCAAAGACCACGAGATTTCAACCTGGGGCAAAAATACACATAATTATGTTTTGGGAGCGTCAAAACTACTACTGGCTTAACAACTAACTAGCGATTGACGGTTAAGTTGGATGGAAATGAACAGAATGCTTTAGGTGAAATTATACTTTTGGCCCTAGTTTTAGGTGAAATTACATTTTTGCCCCATAGTTTTAAATATATTTTTAAAAAAACTAAAATACCCCTGGTGGGCCCCACCGCCACCGGCAACCACCGTCGGTCGCGGCGGGCGGCGTGGGACCCACGGGGTGTATTTTATTTTTTAAAAAAATATTTAAAACTAGGGGCAAAAGTGTAATTTCACCTAAAATTAGGGGCAAAAGTGTAATTTCACCGAAAACTAGGGCCAAAAGTGTAATTTCACCCAAGTTACTATTCATTTCCATCCAAGTTAACCGTTGACAGTTAGTTGACTAATGATCGTAGTCTTTAGACGCCCCAAAACATAATTACGTGTATTTTTTCTCCAAATTGAAATCTCGTGGTCTTTAGGCCCGCAGTAAATCACATGCGTAAATCGCTTCCTTATCCCTATTATCTTTTATTTCTTAATATAAGATCTCGTTTCTAACAAACTCATTACTAATGCAAATTTGTACTTGTTGTGAACTCACTCATAATAACTTACTCATATTGTATAAGAGTGAGGAATATGGCATTCTGATTCCAAATTCATTTACAAAACTAATTAAAATTTTAAAATATTATTTCGAACTTTTCAACTTCTTCCTTATAACGTTAAAATCATCTAACAAAAATAAATGGGTAACATTCAAATGGTCTTTTAAATTCTTATTTGACTATAACATTTACTCAAATTTGAAGTTAAAAAGCCATTTGAATTTTGATTTCTCACACATCATATTTTGTCCAGGCCCAACCTTAAAAAAATAAAATAAATAGTAATAAAAGATCTCCTTGATACTTATACGGTTAACTTGGAAAATTCTCCTTTCAAAGCCAAATGAATGTCATTTATGGTGATTGGTTTGTGATTGAGATTGGTGACTGAGTTAGAAAAGTCTTTTCTTCTTCGCACTAAAGGCGTGCGCGAATTATTCTGTTCTTTCTAAGACCGCTTTTAGAAAACGATTTTTCCGATTCTCGTGCTTTGGAAGAGTTAAAAATTATAATTACGTTTGTTAACCCATTTTATTTTTACTCCGAGAATCAGAATTACGTTTGGTAACACTTTTTTTTTTTCATTCCGAGAATCAGAATTACGTTTAACACATTTTATTTTTATTTCGAGAATTAGAATTACCTAATACAATACAAATCTATTTCTTTATTATTATTTTTTTGTTTACAAATTTCATCAATGATAATTTTTTTTAAAAAACCAAAATGCCAACATTTCATATTTAACAAAAAATAGCTAAAAAATATAATTCATATTTTAACCAAAATGTCATTTTCTTTAATAATTAATATAATTATTATACTTTACAAATAAATTTAAATTTCCTAAAAAAATTATTTATGTAATTTTTATATGCAAAAAATTATTTATGTGGCGGCGACGGTGGTGGGGGCGGTGGTGGGGTGGCGGCGGCGGCGGTGGTGGCGGTGGTTGTGGTGGTGTTAGTTGTGGCGGTGGTGTTGGTTGTGGTGGTGGTGGTGGGGTGGTGGTGGTGGTGGCGGCGGCGGTGGTGGTGGCGGTGGTGTTGGTGGTGGTGGTGGTGGGGTGGTGGCGGTGGCGGCGGCGGTGGTGGTGGTGGTGGTGGTGGTGGCGGTGGTGGTGGTTGTGGTTGTGGCGGTGGTGGTGGTGGGGTGGTGGTGGTGGCGGCGGCGATGGTGGTGACGGCGCGGTGGTGATGGTGGTCGCGGTGGTGGTGGTGGTGGGGTGGTGGTGGTGGGGTGGTTGTGGTGAATAAGGGTAAATTTTTGCTTCGAAGAGGAATGAGTCTTTTTTTTTTTGGAGAAAAATGATTCGATTACGTGCCCTGAACGGAAGTTCGAAAATTTTAGCTTCTTTTTTTACTCCTCGGCATAAAAAAAAATAAACCGGTTCATCCCGAGAGTAAAAAAAAACCGGATTTACCAAACACAATTCCCATCTATTTTTGTTCCTGGGCACGAAATTAAGAAAAAATGCATTCTCGGGAGTGTTACCACGCACACCCTAAATGACCAAGAAAATTTTCAAATCATAAACCTCATTGCAGTTGATTGACATTTGGATTTGGAAAATGTGTATGGAGTCATTATGGGAAAAAAATAGAAATTAAAAATTACAAAAAAATCTCATTTTTGTTAATTGGTTTAAATTAGGAAATGTTATTAGAAATATATATATATATATATATATATATATATATATATTTAATAAAAAGATAACCGGAAATTGAAAAAATATCTCTCCTTGATGGTGATTAGTTTTCAAGTTCGGAAATGATATTAAGAAATAATTTTAAACATTTTAAAAACAAAAATTACAAAAGTATCTATCATTGATGGTATGGTGGTTAGGTTTCAAGTTAGGAAGATTCATTAAATAAAAATATAAGAAAACTAAAAAACGAAAAAAAAAAGATTTAATGATGCAAAACCCTAGGTGAGACTTATTTAAATGGGAGTACTATAAAATCTTTTCCTCAAAACTCAATTATCGATTCACTTAATCCAAATCTCAGGATAATAAACAATGGTATAAAAGAGAAGAAAAATTTAAACCCAAGCGGGTTTAGCAATCCACTACACTAATTGCTACAGATGTTCCGTTATAATACAAAGAGTCTTGCAAATTTGTAGCGGTTCATATTAGTAACCGCTATAGTACGCAAATAACAGGTAGACTTGTGGCGATTATCTAGAATAACCACTACACATATGAAGCCTATAACTAGCCAATTCACGATAAGTTTCTTCTGTGAAGAATTAGTAGCAAGAAACCAAATATTGGTTTTAAAACAGCCGCCCTCTTGAAAATGATATAAACAATGTTAAGAAGTAGTATAAGTTCTTTTGGAATTCATCCGGATGTTCTTGATGAGAATCTAAGATTTCGGACACGGTGATTTTCTGATGCAGGGATGATGACTCAAGTTATTCCATGTGACTCAAGTTGTTTTAAGTGCCAGATGCTTTCTGTTTGTATTCTGACTCGAGTTGTCGTATGTGACTCGAGTTGCGCAAATGTCATTTCCTCTCTGTCTACGAGTAACTCGAGTTATCCTTCATGACTTGAGTTGCCAAGATGCTCTGATTGTTCTTTGTGTTCTTGAGTGACTCGAGTTGGTGGACTTGAGTTGCCTTAGTATGATTCGAGTTGACTTTGTCTCCAAACTTCTGGTTGCTTTCTGTCTGAATGGTGACTCGAGTTATCATGCCTTGACTTGAGTTAAAAGCTCATCAAAATTGGTTGCTTCCAAATTCTATGAAACACTTGTTGAGTCTAGATTCATATGGAATTGGTTTCATTTCATTTGGTTGTGCATAGTGTGAGCTATATCCAGAAAATCAAGCCTATGCTGAACTGAATCCAGAATTTCGAGTATCCACTTTCAAAAGCCATATCTCCCTGGTCTAAACTCCGTTTTGGCTGTTTCAAATCTTGATGGAAATAATTTTGAGTCTACTTTCATATGCCATTGATTTCAGCTCAATTGGATGTGTAGATTGTGAGATACACACAAAATACCAAAGCTATGTATGCACTATGGCGTGAATTGTAGTGTCAACTTCCACAATTCATATATCCTTGATCTGAACTCCTTTGGGCTTTAAGTTTATATCAAAATGACGCATTGGGAGTCTAGTTTCATATGCCACCGGTTTCACCTAAATCTGATTTCTGGTTTGGGAGATATCATCGAAATACCAGACCTCGCCAGCTAAAACGTGAAACAGAGTATAACAGAGGGGCTGAAAAAGCACTGTTGACTCGAGCTATTAGTGATAACTCGAGTTACATGACTTGAGTTACTTAGTGATGACTCGAGTCATATCAGTCCAGAAACCCATAAACACTGTAGCAAAGTAGTTAACTCGAGTTGCAACCACATGACTCGAGTTGGATCATCCTGAAGCTCCCTTTTGCTCATTTTAACTCCGAATTAAGCCATTCCAACTTCTATTTGTTCGTGGAGACTTCTAGAATAAATCTTGGAACTTGTATAATGGTATTCTCATTACATTCATCAAGTTCTTCCTTCTTCCATCTCCCATCTTGATCATTCTTCATAATTTTGCTTGGACTCATCATTCTCTCCAACTTCAATATCTCCTTCTTGATTAATCTCTATAATTCAACTTGGATTAATCTACATTAAATATAGCAGTTAGTCAATGTAGGAGATAGCTATGTTACTCAATCTTTTTACTTTTAATAATGGCATCTATATAAGACATAATCAAAACTAATCATATCTATCACTTTTCTCTCTCTCCCTTGGTTGGACACGCATACACTGTCCCACAGGGTCAGAGTTCACGTCCCACTAATGACCTTTGTCACTTGTACATTATACCAACTTATACTCCCTCGAGCTTACTTCATGCACAAATTACTACATAATTGGTCATGGTTTCCTCTTATTTTGACTTAGTAAATTTTCCATTCAATTATAACCAATGGTTATTCTTCTTAGGGTCCTTACTATAATTTTCAGAAGATCAATTCTTCAAATACGAATCAAAATTCCTCATTACTATATTAGTACATGTCTATACACATATTACAGAAGTTGGGGTGTTACACTGAGGAACTGTCTCCCCATATGGCAGATATGTAGGCCTTTTTCTTGTAGTGATTGAACTTCTTCTTCTTCTCCTTTTCTTTGCCTTTCAACTGAGGACATTCGAATTTGATGTGGCCCGACTTCTCGCATTCATAACATGATTTGATCTTTATCTTTGAATTCTCGTCTGTTGTTGCTTGAGCTTCCTTTCTAGAATCGATTTCTGAAGCCTTGATCCTTCTTGTAAAATTTCTTGAATCTTTGCACGAACATTCCCATTTCATCATCATCGTCATCATCATCATCATCTTCGTCTTTAACTTCCTTTTCTTTTACAGCATTGAGAGTAACACCTTTGCTTCTATTGGTATTGATTTCGTCCAAGCCCTTCTTGAATTTCAGTTTACCTTCGTATTCAGAAAGGCTTCCGAACAGAGCAGCAACTGAAGTAATTGATTCGCCACAAGCTTCTTCGATCGCTGTCACCTTCACTTCCCAATCTTTTGTCAGAACATTCAAGATTTTCCTGACTTGGGAATTTTACTCGTGTGTTTTACCCAGAGCAGATAGTTGATTGATCAAGTGGGTAAAGCGAAGTTGGAACTCTCCGATGGATTCGCCGGTCTTCATTCGAAGAAGATCGTATTCGGTTGTCAACGTGTTGATTCGATTCTCCTTAATGCCAAACGTTCCTTCATAGGCAATTTCTAAAGCCTTCCACATATCTTTCGCGCTTGATAGTTACAGATGCGAAAGTACTCCTTTTGGCTAAGTGCACTTTGTAGCATCAAGATAGCTTTGCTGTTGAGAGTTATCTTTCTTCTGTCGTTCTCATCAAACTCCTCTTCTGTCTTTGGAGTGTGGATTCTACCTACTGAGTGTGACGGAACATAGTCTCCATTCTCGAATACCTGCCAGAGACAATATTCGCTAGCTAATACAAACACTTTGAATTTTGCTTTCCAAAATGAATAGTGTTCACCACTGAAACCAAGTGGTCGATTAATGGAGGCACCGTCATACAATATTCCTTCCATGATTTTTCTCAGGATGTTAAGCCCAACAGATAAACCTTGCTCTAATACTAAATGAGGGTGGAATATCACCTAGAGGGGTGAATAGGTGATTATAAAATCCTTTTGTTGAATGCTCAAGAACACTAAAACAGAGACAAAGAGAGGTAATGAACACAGAGAGATTATACTGGCTCAGTCTAACTCCTCGACCTACGTCTAGTTGTTATACCCCTACTGGCCTCGCCCTTTCGGGTGGCGGGTTAGAGGGATCCTTTTTACTTATTGTCTTTCCTTGTTAATTTTTCACGTTTAACAAACATCAGAGTGTGCACAGTAGAGCATATGATCGGTTTGGACAACTACAATATACTGGTAAAGTTACATACAATTACATAAAGTAATTCCCATAGGGTTAAGGGTACAATCGTCCAAAATAAATTCTGAACAGTAAGTATAAATCTTACAGTGATTCCAAAAATTCATATACAACACATGATAGAGCATATCCTATTTCTTCAGTCTTCCGCACCATGCCCTGCCTTCTCCAACCTCCGTCTACTACTGCCTGACCTCTGTGCCTCCACAATGGTCTGGAGTTCAAAGCTGAACCCCAGAGTAACTGTTAGACTCAAATACAATATGTGTACGATGCATGCAATGCAAATCACAATCAGGAAGTAAACATAAACCTACCTCACTGGCACACATAACTGGCATGTAGCAACTCCGCAGGACCACCTGGTCAAGACAAGCCTCTTGGAACAGCGCGCTCAGGGGCCTCAGTAGTTAGGGTGGCCAAACCTACCTCATACATCTCGGTACTGTAGCAAAACCATAAGGACACACAGTCCAATAGGTACTACAGCCCGATCCTACATGCCCTCGGTACTGTAGCAGGTACCCTAAGGACACGCAGTCCAATAGGTACTACAGCCCGATCTCGGTGCATCGCAACGAAACCTAAGGACACACAGTCCAATAGGCACCACAGCCCGATCTCCTACATCATGATATAACATATATGCAAAAGCAACATAGAGTATGTAAGTCAACAGTTACTACCTGGCACGCCTTGCAAAATAATGAACTCTTCCCTTGACGTTGGAGATACGTCCCACACGTGCTATCACCCTAAACATAGCCAAACATCATGCTTTCAATCAACCATTCAAACTTTACTTCAAGTTTCCTAAAATTCGCATAGCACCAGAATTTCCAGAACTTTTCACCCTACTTCGCCGATTTTTAATAAATTCTAGAAAAATCGTATCGACATAAAATCAGTGGAAATGGAACCCTTAGTATGTCTAGTTTATAGGAAACATAATTACTAAAGTCATCTGGGTTCGAAACGTGTCCTTATTCCCAAACATTAGCCGCTGGTCCGAAACAGAATCCATGTCTTTATGTCATTTTCAATCTTAAATACCTCTCAGTTTGAAGATCCATATGACACGAAATATTAGTCTACAATCATCCTTAGGATGTATACTTTTACCATACAAAATTTCAAGGCAATCAGACACCATTTACTACTTCAAAACTACCGATTAAGATTCGCTGCCCAGAAACCAAAAGAACCGACATATTTTCGTATAAGAAAGACTTAGGTTTTAAAATTTAGAAAGAGGTGATCCAACTTAAACCTACACAAAAATGCCCTCTGAACTCTTTGAAGACCTTAAAAATATGGAAAACCCACTGCAGAACCACGAAACACCACAGGGCAGAAGTGAAGAGAACTTAGTTGTCGGTTTAGGGACTTACCTGTTGGAAATTATGCCCTAGGGGCAAGTCATTGTACAATGAACGTTTAGGATATTTATAGTATTCTATTTTTGTTATCATTTTCGTTTGCATGTTTGTATTGATAACTGCATCCCTGGATATATCTTATAGATTATCCTAAATGTCCCTGGTCGGTCATCTACGCGGAGCGAAGATGAGTTAAGACCAGTATGACTTTGATGAGATATGGAGATACAATCAGAGTCATGGGCACTTGTAAGAGTACAAGGTGCTGGACCGACCCACTATGAGAAAGCTGCATGGATCTAGTCATTAGCTTGTCTCATGTATAACCGCGTCACAACGCCCTATGACCTGAGATCATCATGGATTCCTACATGATGAATCATTAATCTTTGACCTAGTCAAAGTCACCTTTGACCGGGTGATGATAAAGGCTGGGATCGGGATCAGTGGTTTTCATGCGGAGGAATGTGAATGGTCAAGATGGAATTTGTCCCTCACATTTGTAGAGAGATAATACTGGGCCCCTCGATGAGTGAGTCTAAGAAATGTATGGCCATACTATGTTGGAAAGGAGTTTCCATTTCACTTATTAGACTACTCGAGAATCGAGAAAGTAATGGACAAGAATAGGAAGTTGACATTGTCCATGCCTCATCCTTGACCAAATTATCACGTGACAAAAGGGACGTGACATGGTTGTATGATAAGGTTGTATCGTGACATCGATCCCCATGTGAATTGGGTAGTCGCAATGTCTTGCTAGAGGCCGTTTGCGACTTGTGGGCTGATACAGTTTTGGCCCACTGCCAATCTCATATGGGCCTGCAGGGTCGCACACAAGAATAACCCAACACGAGCATTTGTGTCCAGGTTCATTGAATCTCAGATTAATCTGGAATTAATGAATACTAAATTTAATCTAGGATAAATATATATTTATATTTATTTATTAAAATTCGAAATTAATATATATATATTAATATTATTAATGGAGATTATAATATTATTGTATATAATATTTGTTTTGTATTTAATTTATTTGATAAATTAAATATCTAAAACAAATAGAGATATTGTATCTCGTTTAATATTCGAATAAGAATATCGATATATCGTTTAAATTAAATTGAGATATGGTTTCTCGTAATTAATTAAATAGATGGATATTGTTTCTTGGATTTGATTTATAGAGATAAATTAAATTAGAAGGCTTTTAATTTGCATTAAATAAATACATTAGATTAGATCTATCGATAGATTTAATTAATATATTTTTTAAAATTCAAGAATTCGAAATTCAGATTTCAAAGATCGATTTTGAAATTCGAAATTCAAGCTTAATGAGTATTGATTGTACATTAATGCAGATTGATTGTACATTAATACGCATTGATTCACATAATGGGCTGATTGGTTTTGTAACGTACAGAACTTATGAGGCAGTTTTTTTTTATGTGGATGAATAGGCCAAAAACGAGAAACCAAAGACCTAGGTGTGTAGAATCAAAGAGAGACACACAAGAAGCGCTAGCACGCTGCCGTAGCTGTGTTCGAGAAATTGTTCGTGTGGATACCGGTAGATGAAGCCGATTCAACGAGTCGTCTTCTCGCGATCGAGGAGGTAGCCCACCGGTTCAAAGGGAACGAGACGCGAACGGGTTCACTAAAGGTAATTTCGGATTCCCTTAGTCTTGATTTAAATGCACCTGAGTGATCCTCGGGACGGGATTCTAAAAATTTTAATCCGCTGCATTGTAAGAATTCCTACATTACCTCCGGATGTCGGTTGCGTATGAGCTTCTTCCTCTTCTGGACTAGAAACCTCAGCTGAGCACTCTCCTACACTCCTTGAGCTCGTGGCTTGTGTGGAAAAATGGAGGGGAAAGTGTCCTATTTATAGACCTCAAGGATGCAACCTTTTGTCCAACTTGGGTTAATGTCCATTGGGTAAAAGGATGTTTTGGGATTAAATTATCATTTCTCTTGCTTGCCGATCGATCTTCTAGAAGCCTTCTAGGGTCTTCTATGGGCAGAAAGTGGCGCATTCCTAGGCCAAAAATGGAGTTCCAAAATTACCCCTAGGTGGTCTTAGTTGTAGGTATTAGGGTTAGGGGCAAAATGGTCATTTTGCGCTATTTTTCTACCAAAGCAGTGGGGTCCACGAAATCTGCTCCTAAATATGCCATAAATGCTCTTTCCAAGTCATAATTACATGTCACTTTGATGTCATATCAGGTTTGAATCGTGTGGTCCAGATTTAACCGGGTTATTTTATTATTTATCTCTCTTCATTATGACTTTGATGTGACAATCTCTCTCCTCATAATTACATGGCAAGATATTTTCTCTCTCCTCTGGGCCCACTGGAATTTTCCCCTTATCAGTGCCCTGGGCCCGACTCCGGCAATCCTAACCGGTCCCGCTCAGCTCCCTGTTGCCGGTTACACATTTCCCGTAATGCGTGCCCTTCCACTGAACTTGTGAGAGCTCTGATCATCAGTCTCTTCTCCCTGACCACAGGGGGACGGAATATAATACCTTGAAGATCCGAAAATCCATATTTCGCATCCCATAACCACCTCGTACTACGTGCTTTGATAATCCGACTTCGACCTCGAAACGCCACGTGTCCGACGTAGCACTACTACTACTGACTCTTCCTTCTATACTTGGTCCTTGAGCTCTTGGTCAAAATACTCATGCAAACAGGAGTGTAAAATGTCTGAAAATATGCCAAGAGGGTACTTAAAAATTCCCCGAACCAAATGACCAAAGTGCCCTTGCAAAATATCCTCTTAACTTGGCTTATTTTGCAATTTTGTTGACTTTTCTCTCTCCTCCTTGTTTTGCACGAATTTAAAGAAATTTCTCTCTCTTCATGATGACTTGATTTGACCTCTTGCTCCTGTAATTATGAAGGGACACGTGTCATGCTTTTACTGGTCCAACACAAAAGTAGCTTTTCCCTTGTCATGATGACGGGACACGTGTCATGATTTTATTGGGCCAACATAAAAGTATGTCATTATTAGTTA
Organism: Acacia melanoxylon; assembly: GCA_019022615.1. NCBI lineage: Eukaryota > Viridiplantae > Streptophyta > Magnoliopsida > Fabales > Fabaceae > Acacia > Acacia melanoxylon. The sequence continues at coordinate 922,307 of JAFJYJ010000071.1, read as the reverse complement.
TCATGATAGTACTTTATTAAAGTTACTTTATCAGTACTTGCCCGAGATCCTGCCCGGGTTTACTCGGGTTTTCTTCACGAATACTGGCGCCTTCTCAAAAACGCAGGACATACCCAACTGCCCTGAAAATGCCGTGTACTTACTTATACCAGCATATTTTTACTCAACTAATTGTCCTATGCCTTAAGACATAGTTGGGTGGCATCTTTTCCACCGGATTTACACCGTATAGACCTTCTGTGTCCCATTTTCACTGGCACCTTAATTCCACGGCTTGTGCATGCAAGGTCCACTGACCCGTATGGTCGAGTTACTTAATCCTAGAGGGGCGTCCTAACTCTCGACATTCTTGGAACTCTTCCCGAACTGGGCTTAGTCGTCCGTCTACTTTAGGCTTATTCTCCATTCTCAGGGTCCGAAATTCGGGGTGTTACATTTTAGTCCCCAAGCACCTTGGGATTTTCACTAACTCTTAATCACAGTTACAATTACACACTTCGCACTCGAGATGATCCTTTCACAAAAGGACTCACTCCTCCTTACAAACTGTAATTGTACACCCACACTTAAGTTTCCACAACCTTAAGATTTAACAACTAAACAAGTAATCAAATAAGTGTTTACAAAACTCTCTCACAGAGTAGATGAATAATAATCATTGAAGTACAAATATATCCGAAGATATTAAATGAAACTTAATGAAATAGTAGATTGCAATAAGCTTGAATTGAATGCGCAGAGTTTCGGTAATTGAAGAATTCAATGCTTCTAGAATTTATATTGGTTGCATTAATAACTATTGTAGAAGCTTGAAGACTATTCATTGTGACTCTTCAAAGTAGCCGTTAGACAGTTGAAGCTTGATAGTCACTTTTGCCATTAATGTTCCGGGATTAATCACCATCTTCAACATTCCTTCATTCCTTTTGTTTTTGACCATTGAGACACATATATTAGAATGAAGTTTAGCTTGCCAGAAATGTGTTTCAATTGCTTTGAGGTATGGTTGTTGCAGTTGTGTCTCGAATAGGTAAGAGCATTTAATGCTCTGACACAAAACATTGCTTTATCCCAAATTGGCGTTAATCTATATTAAGATCATCTGAAACTCATTAACAAATTGGTTAATCATAGTTAGAAATAGTAAAGAGAGATTATATGAAGTATTAAAATGAGTAAATACCCTTTTGGGTCCCTGGAAAAAAACACGGACCCCATTTTGGTCCCTCACACAAAGAAATGCCCTTTTTAGTCCCTGAAAAAGGACGAATAAGGGTCGATTGGTGAACATTTTGGTCCCTTGCAAATTTCTAAAAAGCCCTTTTTAGTCCATAAAAAAGTCCCATTTTAGTCCCTAGGGACTAAAATGGGGTCCGTGTTTTTTGTCGGGGGCCCAAAAGGGTATTTACTCTATTAAAATCAATCTTAGTGAAATAAAAGATTCGTACACGGAGATTTTCAAACAGAGAAGAATTGCCTCGAGTTAAACGTTTCTAGCTCGAGTTAATATTACTTTGAAAATACAAAGAAGAAGCTCGTGAAAAAGTTTAACTCGAGGCATGGAACCTTGGCTCGAGTTTGAGGGTAAACTCGAGTCACTAATGAGTTGCTCGAGTCAAGCTTCAATTGAATATATGACCGAGATGATTCAGATAGACTTTAACTCGAGTCCACAAAGCATGACTCGAGTTTATTGTTAGTTTCCCATGTTTTTGATGTTTTGATGATAACAATTATAATGTAATTGATCCTTAGACTTTATGAAAATTTGAGGTTTCTAATTTGCGTCCAGTTAAATTTTAAGTGCCTCGAGTTGAATGGTATTTAACTTGGAGTTAATATGTTTTGAAGTTACTTACCTCTAGTCAAAATCATTTTGCCTCGAGTTAACTTATTAAAATATTTTAAATCCATTTTCGCGCCTCAAGGATACCTCGAGTTACTTATTTAAATACCTTGAGGTAATTGATCCTCTTGATAAAATGATTTTGAACTCACGATGGTTTGCCTCGAGTCAGTTAATAATTGCATCAAGGCACCATGATCCAAGGCATTCACTTTGTGCCTCCAGTCATGTCGCTCCTTCAATTTTTGAATTCTGGAAACATTGATGCCTCAAGTCATGGTAACTCAAGGCATCAAATGTATGACTCAAGGAAAATCTTCTTACATTTTTCAACTAACGTCTTTTATATGATTTTTGCCACGAGTCATTCAAGCTTGCCTTTAGTCATGATGCCTCAAGGCAACCTTTTTTTTTAACTAGAGTCATATTTCTCTGTTTTTCAAATCACCGTCTCCGAAAATCTAAATAAACTGATTATGATTTCATTTCTTTAAATCATCACTCATTACTATTCTTAAATGTTTTTAATTATTTTGCTAAATGAGTTTCAGATGATTAAATCTCGGATTAACAACAAATTGTTGTAAAGTAATTTGTGTGTCAGAATGCATTAAATGCAGTTGCCATATCAAGATGCAATCACAACAACCATTCTTCTAATCATTCGAAAGACATTCCTGCTATTCCTATCTCGCAATAATTGCTATTTCACAACGAGCAAAATAGAAGGAATGAAAGAATGTCGTAACGGCACAAATCCACCTGGATCATTAACAGCGAAAGTGTTAACCAAGCTTCATCTATCTAACGGCTATATTCAAGAGTCACAATGGTTAATCTTCAAGCTTCACCAACGGTCATTAATTGCAACATCTATAAATACCAGAAGCATTGAATTCACCACCTACCGAAACACTATGCATTTAATTCAAAATTATTGCAATCTACTGTTTCATTAACTTTGCTTAATATCTTTGGATATTTCTGTGTACTTCAGTGCTTATCGTTTTTTTACTCAGTGAGGTGTTAAACACTATTTGATTATCTGAGTTGTTAAATCTTAAGGTTGTGGAACCTTAAGTGTGGGTGTACGATTACAACTTGTAAGGGGGAGTGAATCCTAGAGTGAGAGGATTACCTCGAGTACAGAGTGTGTAATTGTATTTGTGTTTGAAAGATAGTGGAAATCTCAGAGAGTTTTTGGGGACTGGACGTAGGTCAAGAGTTGGACTGAACCAGTACAATCTTCTTGTGTTCATTATTCTTCTCTCCTTCTCTGTGTAAGTATTCTTGAGCAATTAGCGAAAGAGTTTTTTAATCACCTATTCACCCCCTCTAGGTGATATTCCACCTTCATTTGGTATCAAAGCCAGGTTTCTCTGTTGGGCTTAACATCATGAGATAGATCATGGAAGGAATATTGCCTGACGGTGCCTCAATCAATCGACCACCTGGATTCAATGGCAAGCACGATTCATTTTGGAAAGCAAAATTCAAAGTGTTTGTGCTAGCAACTAAGTATGGTCTCTTGCAAGTAATAGAGAATGGAGATTACGTTCCTACAAGGGTTGAAGGCGGAATCACTTTTCCCAAGTCAGAAGAAGAATTTGATGAGAATGATAGAAGAAAGATAACACTTAATAGTAAAGTTGTTTTGATGTTACAAAGTGCTCTTAGTCAGTAAGAGTACTTTTGAATATGCAATTTGTCAACTGCGAAAGAAATATAGAAAGCATTGGAGATAGCTTATGAAGGAACCTCCAGCATAAAGGAGAATTGCATCAACACTCTAACAACTAAGTATGATCTTCTTCAAATGAAAACTAGAGAGTCCATTTCTAAATTTCAACTTTGTTATACTCATCTGATCAACCAACCAGCTGCTTTGGGTAAAATATATGAGCAAGGTCCTCAAGTTAGAAAAATTCTCAATATCTTGACTAAAGATTGGGAAGCCAAGGTCACAGCAATCGAAGAAACTCGTGGCGAATCAATGACTTTAGTTGTTGCTCTATTCGGAAGCTTATCTGAATATGAAAGCAAACTCAAATTCAAGAAGGGATTGGATGAAATCAACACCAATAAAAGCAAAGGTGTAGCTCTCAACGCTGTGAAAGAGAAGGAACCCAAAGACGAGGAAGATGATGACAAAATGGGCTTGTTCGTACGAAGATTCAAGAAGTTTTATAAGAAGGACCAAGGCTTCAGAAATAGATTCCACAAAGGAAGCTCAAGTAACAGAAGAGAATTCAAGAATAAAGATCAAGTCATCTGTTACGAGTGTGAAAAACTGGGACATTACAAAACAGAATGTCCTCAACTGAATGACAAAGAAAAGGAGAAGAAGAAGAAGAAATTCAATCATTTCAAAAAGAAAACCTATGTGCCTGCCATATGGGGAGACAGCTCCTCAGATGAAGAAGAGAATGAGGAAGAAGAAGAAGTTGCTAATGTTTGACTAGTTGCGGAAGAAGAGCAACAAGAAAACGACAAAGAGGTATATGATTCTGAACCCTTTTATGATGAATTACTTTCTGAGTATAATGAGCTACATTCTGCATTTGAAAAGCTTGCAAAAGAATTTATTGCTTCTAAGAGGAAAATCAAATTACTTGAAAAGAAAGATTATCCTCCATCTTGCAAAAATTCAATCTGCAAAAACTGCCCTGATCTTGAAAAGAAAAACTCCTACCTTACAAAAACACTTGAGAAGTTCACTAAAGGTAGTGAAATGTTCAATGTTATTTTGAAAGCTCAAAGGTTTGCAAATGATCGATCAGGGATAGGATACAATCCTATTTTTGACAAAAAGAAAGGCAAAAAGAAGACTGGTGGAAAATCTTATTTAAACTATTTTCAGAAATCAGTTCACACTTCAAATCCATTTGCTCATTGTAATTACTGTAACTGAAAGGGACACAGTACCACATCTTGTTTTCATAAGAAAGATAGAAGAGATAAACCTGTTGGTAACTATCAGTGGGTACCTAAGGGAACTCATGTTCCTAAGGCCCGAACTAACCCCAAAGGACCCAAGAAAAGATGGGTACCTAAAACTTAATCTCTTCTGATTTGCAAGTCTGTCTGAGAGCATCAATAACCAACAAGTGGTACATTGATAGTGGGTGCTCCAGACACATGACGGGAGATCAAACCAAATTTGTTGCAATGAGATCTAAAGATGGTGGCAAAGTCATTTTTGGAGGAAACCAATCAGGAAAGATTGCTGGAATTGGCAAGATTGGTGCAAAGGATGGACCTCAGATCAAAGATGTATATCTTGTGTAAGGTCTCTATCACAACCTCCTTAGTGTAAGTCAAAGTGCTGACAAGAACAACTGGATCATCTTCGATGCAGAACAATGCCTCATGGTCAACAAAAATGATCTTCCAATCGATAAAGGTAAACTTAAGGTATTATTTAAAGCTCCTCGAGAAGGTAACTGCTATACCTTAGATTTACCTAAAGTTAGTTCTGAAAAATGTTTTGTTAGCAACTTGGATGAGAGTTGGTTGTGGCATAAGCGTCTGGCTCATGTGAACATGTTCCAATTGGACAAGTTGTTAAGAAAAGATTTAGTTCTTGGTTTACCTAAACTTCGATTTAAAAATGAAATGATTTGTGATTCTTGTCAAAGAGGTAAACAAACTAAATCATCTTTCAAAAACAAGCTTGAAATCTCGACCAATCGACCTCTTCAACTACTTCATATAGATCTAGTTGGACTGGCAAGAGTCAAAAGTCTCGGTGGAAATTTGTGTACTCTTTGTTGGTTATGATTAGTTTTGATGATGTCTTATATAGATGCCATTCTTAAGAGCAAAAAGGTTGCATACTACATTTATCTTTTACTTTGACTAATTCTCATATTTAATGTAGATGCTAAGCAAGTTGGGAGATGGGAAAATGAAGAACTTGCTGAATGGAATGAAGACATCATTATCCAAGTTCTAAGATTGGACCTAGAAGTCTCCACAATCAGATAGAAGTTGGAATGGATCAATTCAGAGTTAAAACAAGCAAATATGAGGTTCTGGATGAGCAAACTCGAGCCTCCAAGTATTAAACTCAAGTTTACTACCTTGCTGAAGTAATTTGCCTTTCTGATATGAGAAAACTCGAGCTTAGCACTCCAAAGTCGAGTCTATAAGTGTCTTCAGCAGCTTTGGTGTTTCTGGACTAGGCAAACTCGAGCTCATCAGTACAAACTCAAGTTTACAGCGGTGATCAACTCTATTTCAAGTTCAACACAGGCAACGTATGGTAATTTGATGATATATTCCAAACCAAAGATCCGATTGAGGTAAAACCAGTGGCATATGAAACTAGACTCCCAATGCGTCATTTTGATATAAAATAAAAGCCCACAGGAGTTCATATGAGAGAGATATGAATTGTGGAAGTTGACAGATAAAACCACGCCATACAGCAAACCAAGCTTCAATGTTTTGAGTGTAACTCACTATCTACAAATCCAATTGAGCTGAAATCAGTGGCATTTGAAAGTAGACTCAAAGATCTTTCCATCAAGAGTTTAATCAACCAAAAGGAAGTTCAGACCAGGGAGATATGGCCCTCGAAAGTGGACAAAGTTGCAAGCTCGCTGAACAAAGTCCAAAATCAGCCAGCCAAGTTTACTGAGCAAGCTCGAGCTTACAAGTAGCAAACTCGAGCTTACGGGTTACGAGAGGAAATGCTGATTTTGAAGAAGTCCAAACTCGAGCTTGAAGTTACAAGCTCGAGCTCGAGAGTTCCAGAGAAGAAATGAACTTTTGGAAAAAGCCAAACTCGAGCCTATAAGTGACCAAACTCGAGTTTAGCTTAGACAGAGTGCAAACAGGTCTCGAAGAACACCCAAAATCATGTCTATAAGTCCCAAGCTCGAGCTTGAGACTTCCAGAGGCAAAAATTCCAAGTTCAAAAGAAGACCAAACTCGAGCTTACCTATGTAAACTCGAGCTTGGAACTCCAGAACAGATTTACACATCTGATTCAGAAAAAAATCACCATGACTGAAATAATGTTTCTCATCAACAACATCCAGATGATTACTCAAATGATTTATACAACTTCTTAACATCATTTATATCATTTGTGTATAAGTTTCAGGTGATTAAAGTTTGAAATTACATCAAACTTGACAGAAACCAAAATTTGTCATAAGCTTGAAGATGAACTTTGCTTTGCAGAATTTCGAAACAAAGAAAGAAAGACGAATTCAATGAGGAAACGAAATTGAATACCCAAAGATAATGTTTTCTAGTGGATTCGAATGTCCAATGTCTTTGATATGCTTTAACTTCGGACTTGAGAAGATTTGAATTTGCTTTAAAGTCAAATAAAGCAACTCCATGAGCCACTTGTATTATTTTATTATATCTTCTCAAACAAAGCAAATGGAAGACAGCCTGTAAAGAAGACTAACCATTCTTCAAGGCAAACAGCAAGGCTCCCACCAACCAAAGATGTACATCATTATTTCTCAAACAAGACCACATGGGACACATTCTTGAAGAGCCAAAATTCAAATATTCAAATAAGCAAATGTTCCCAACAGCTATATTCAATAGTTATGGTCATAACAGTTAGATTTTCGAACTGATTCAAGTCTCAACGGATCTGTAACGTTCACAAGCTTCAACTAGCATAAATACCTGAAGATTTGAAGACTCCATACAGAACTCAAAGTACACAGAGCAGAAAAACGCAGAGACACAAGCCGACATCTTCAAGATGCTAATACTCGATTTTCATATCATTTACTCTCTTCTTAATGTTTACATAGCTTATCATAGAGAGTGAGATGACTTGTAATTGTGCTTCGGTGCTTATCCATCTACTTCGAGAGAGAAGAGTTATTGTACACATCCTATCATTCTATCGTGAGATACTCAAGATTGGGTGATCTTGAGTGGGAAACACATTGTGTTGATTACGACTTGTAAGGGGAGTGAATCCTAGGGAGAGGATTACTTCGAGTACGAGTGTGTGATCAAGCAAGTGTATTGATTACGGTTGTAAGGGGGATTGAATCCTAGTGAGAGGATTACTTCAAGTACGAACGTGTAATCAAGTTACAAGAAGATAGTGGATTGAAAATCTCAAGCGGAGCTTGGGACCGGACGTAGGTCAAGGATTGGGCCGAACCAAGATAAATCATAGTTTGCATATTCTCTTCCCTTAACTCTTACATTTCCAGCATATAAGTTTGAATGACTGATTATCACTTTATAAATTATTACTGTCATATAAACTGCTTTCAATAAGTTACGAAAAGATTTTTAAAGTTCCAAAAGTTTTATCAAACACCCAATTCACCCCCCCTCTTGGGTGATAGCCAGGTTTTTCACTCTTGTCATTGTCGACGATTTCTCTCGATTTACATGGACTATCTTTTTATCCTCAAAAGATGAAACATTTGATCTGTTTGTTGTGTTTGCCAAGAAATTGCAAAACGAGAAAGGTGTTTGCATTTCAGGTATTCGGACTGATCATGAAGATGGTTTTGAGAATCAAGCTTTTGGAGAGTTCTGTGATGCTCACGATATTGATCACAACTTCTTGGCTCTGAGAACACCACAACAAAATGGTGAGGTTGAAAGAAAGAATCGAGTGCTCACTGAAATGGCTCGTGCAATGCTAAACGAGAATAGGACCTCACAAATCTTCTGGGCAGATGCAATGAGCACGACAAGTTATATCTCAAATTGAGTCTATCTCCGAAAGAAGCTCAACAAAACTCCATATGAGCTTTACAAAGGAAACCAAACCTAGCACACCTGCACATCTTTGGTTGCAAATGTTTTGTCCATAACAATGGTAAGGACAGCTTAGGTAAGTTTGATCCCAAATCCGACGAAGGTATATTTCTTAGTTACTCTAATAGGAGTAAGGCATATAGGATTTTCAATAAGCGTACTCGTTTAGTGGAAGAGTCTATTCATGTTGTGTTCTGTGAATCTAAATCTGATGATTCTTTGGATGATGATGAGGAACCTATTTACAAAAATCAATTCTTTTCAAAAACTACTCCTAGCTCTATTGAAAATTCTGAAATTTTTTTTGAAAATGATTCTCAAAATTCTTGCGAAAATCCCGATCAATCTCAACCTAAAGCTTGGAAGTTCATTAGGAATCATCCTTTGGACCAAGTGATAGGTGATGTAAATCAAGGTGTAAGGACTAGAAAAAGTACCTTGAATGAGGTTACATTTTCTGCCTTCATATCTGAGATTGAACCCTCTAAGATTGACGTCGCCCTATCAGACAATGATTAGGTGATAGTAATGCAAGAAGAATTACATCAATTTGATAGAAATCAAGTTTGGGACTTAGTACCTAGGCCTAATGACCATCCGGTCATTGGCACCAAATGGGTATTCAAGAACAAATGAGATGAATCCGCAATCATATTCAGAAATAAGGCTAAACTGGTTTCCAAAGGCTATAATCAAGAAGAAGACATTGATTATAAGGAAACGTATGCTCCAGTGGCTAGATTGGAAGCTATACAAGTACTCTTAGCCTTTGCGTGTATCAAGGGATTCAAACTCTATCAAATGGATGTTGAGAGTGCTTTTCTAAATGGTTTCATTCAGGAGGAGGTTTATGTTGAACAACCTCCTGGTTTTGAAAATGATCATCATCTAGATTACGTGTACCATCTCAAGAAAGCTTTATATGGTCTTAAACAAGCTCCTAGAGCTTGGTATGAGCGGTTTAGTAAATTTATTTTGGATCAAGGTTTTATCAGAGGAAAAGCAGACACAACACTCTACATTAAGAGTAACAAGCTTAATGAAATCTTAATTGTGCAAATATATGTGGATGACATAATATTTGGTGCTACTAATGATTCTCTCTATGAGCAATTTTCCAAGAAATGCAAGGTGATATTGAAATGTCAATGATGGGTGAGCTCAATTACTTCCTCGAACTTCAAATCAAACAACGAAAAAAAATGAGATTTTCATCTCTTAAACGAAGTATCTCCGTGATTCGCTCAAGAAGTTTGGGATGGAACATTGAAATGGTGTCGATACTCCAATGAGCTCAACTACCTCTCTGGATGGGGAAGAAGAAAATGGCAAGGACTTCAACATAAAAAGTATAGAGGGATGATAGGATCATTGCTATACTTGACCGCAAGTAGACCCGACATCCAATTTAGTGTGGGTATGTGCGCAAGATTTCAAGCTGCTATAAAGGAATCACATGCTGAGCATGTAAAAAGAATCTTTTGACATCTTGCGGACACAAAGGAGCTTGGACTTTGGTTCTCGAAAGGTCAACAAGAATTCTTGGTAGCAAATTCAGACTTGGATCATGCTGGCTACAAGACTGATAGAAAAAGTACAAGTGGTCAATGCGAGTTTCTGGGTGGATCACTAGTATCCTAGTTCAGCAAGAAGCATACTATTGTTTCTATCTCAACCACCGAAGCTGAATATATTGCAGCCTTAAGTTGTTGCGCTCAAGTTCTTTGGCTCAACAAATTTCAAATTCACCTTGCATTTTCTTGGAAAATTCCTCACAAAGAGAATAATTAGTAGCACCAAAAATAATGTCATCAACATAAATTTGAACAGTTAGAATTTCATTCAGCTTATTACTCTTAATGAAGAGAGTTGTGTCAGCTTTGCCTCTAATAAAACCTTAATCAAGAAGGAACTTGCTTAATCGCTCATACCAACCTCTAGGAGCTTGCTTAAGGCCATATAAAGCTTTCTTGAGACGATAAACATGATTTGGATGATGATCACTTTCAAAACCAGGAGGTTTTTCAACATAAACTTCCTCCTGTATAAAACCATTTAAAAATTCACTTTTGACATCCATTTGATAGAGCTTGAATCCCTTGATACAAACAAAGGCTAGAAGAATTCTTATAGCTTCCAATCTTGCCACTGGAGCATAAGTTTCTTCATAATCAATTCCTTCTTCTTGATTATAGCCTTTAGCAACCAATCTTGCCTTGTTACGGACAATGATTGTTGTTTCATCATGCTTGTTCTTAAATACCCATTTAGTCCGAATAACCGGATGATCTTTAGGTCTAGGTACTAAGTCCCAAACTTGATTTCTATCAAATTGGTGCAATCCCTCTTGCATTGTGATAACCCAATCATTGTCTGAAAGGGCTTCATCAATCTTAGAGGGTTCAATCTGAGAGATAAACGCAGAGAAAGTGACTTCATTCAAAGTACCTTTCATGGTTCTTACTCCTTGATTTACATCACCTATCACTTGGTCTAAAGGATGATTCCTTATAAACCTTCAAGGTTTAGGTTGAGAATGAATATTGTTTTCACAAGTATTTTCAGAGGTTTCAAAAACATTTCCAGAATTTTCAAAAGAGGCAGGAGTAGGTTTTGAAAAGAATTGATGTCTATAAGCATTTTCCTCATCATCATCCAAAGTTTTATCAGATTTGCTTTCACTGAACACAACATGAATAGACTCTTCAACAATACGAGTACAAGTATTAAAAACTCTATAAGCCTTACTTCTATTAGAGTAACCAAGAAATATACCTTCATTAGATTTTGAATCAAATTTACCCAGATTATCCTTGCCATTATTGTGCACAAAGCACTTACACCCAAAGATGTGCAGATGGGCAAGGTTGGGCTTTCTTCCTTTGTAAAGCTCATAAGATGTCTTCTTAAGATTATTTCAGATATATGCACGGTTTAATATGTAGCATGCAGTGCTCACTGCATCAGCCCAGAAGACTTGAGATGTTTGATTCTCTTTCAGCATAGCTCTTGCCATTTCAGTGAGGACACTGAAAGAAGGAATATCACCAAGAGGGGGGGTGAATTGGGGATATAAAATTTTTCACTCGAATCCTCTGTTTAACCGAATGTAAAGCAGAGATGAACAGAGTAGGGATAAGTGAGATTCAACACAATGGATTTATCCTGGTTCGGTCTAAATCCTTGACCTACGTCCGTCCCGGACTCTCCGGGATTTTCACTAACTTCAACGATTACACACTCTGTAACTCTCGAAGCAATTCTCTCTCTAGAACTTGCTCCCCCTTACAAGTTGTAATCAAATATCCCAATCCCAAAGTCCCAATACTTTGAGATTCTTACAAGAAGTATAATCAATGATGAACTCTCTAAAAGAGTAGATTAATAAACACTGAAGTATGATATATCGGAAGATATTCTCTCTGTAAGTCGAAACACAAAGTATTCTTAATTGCTAGTTGAATGCACAACGTTTTTTGTTGGTTGGAGACTTGAATGCTTCATCTATTTATAGGCTGGTAGCATTGATGACCGTTGGGAGGAATTAATGAGCCGTTGTGTGTAATCAATATGTCCGTTGTAAAACACTTGCTCTGTTTCCTCGTACGCTTCGACATTCGTCCGTGCTTTGATATTCGACCGTTTATTCTTCGTTGACATTCCTTATTCAAATTGTCCGTTAAGACACATTCTGAATTTTGCACGAAGTGTGTAGCCGGAATGCTTTTTGCTTGCTCGAAGGTTTCTTGCCGAATGGTGAATGTATTTACTTTGCATTTAATGCTTCGACAAACCAAAGTGCTTTATCTTAATCACCGGTAATTTGTACTTTGATGATCTCGAAACTTATTCAAACACCGGTTAAAAGCATTTGGTAAACTTAATAAACAGTAAATATAAGTAATAAGGTAAATGATATCATCGGAAGTTACGCGAGACGAGACTCGAGAACAGGGATGATATTACTCGGGCAAAGTATTAGCTTGCTCGGGCAAGCTCTTTGAATCATCTAAAAATACTTCCTTTTCGCTAATGCTCGGGCAGGCTTTTTCGTTGTTTGCAGATGGTGCTCGAGCATGGTGATATCTATGCTCGCGCAAGCTCTTCAAAGGGATGGGAATAATGTCTTCCAAGCGATGTTGCTCGAGCAAGACTTACTTCTTGCTCGGGCAAGGTCCAGAGTAGACTTATCTTTTAGAGAGCATTTAACGTTGCTCGGGCAACCTTTTGTTCTTGCTCGGGCATATGCTCGGGCAAGCTGGTTTTCGTGCTTGGGCAAGCTTCGAGTAGAGGAAAGAAAGCTTCAAGTTGATTGTTGCTTGGGCAAGCTATTTTCTTGCTCGGGCAAAGTGAAGGCGAGTTGAATCCAAGTATAGCGTCGAAGTTGCTCGGGCACTCTTTTTCTTATGCTCGGGCGGGTGCTCGGGCAAGCCAATTTCCGGTGCTCGGGCAAGAGGCTATGCAATTGGCTCTTTGTTTCTGTTTCGATCTTGCTCGGGCACACCAAGTACCTTGCTCGGGCAAGGTGCTTTGCTTTCAGCGTTTTACGGAGATTGCTCGGGCGGGTGGCCAATGCTTCCGCTTCTCTCAACATCCGATGTTGCTCGGGCAAGGTCATAACCTTGCTCGGGCAAGCTACACTTTCGGGCCTTTTCGGAGGGTGCTCGGGCAAGTGTTTGTTCTTTCTTTAGTTCTTCAGTGAACCCGATGTTGCTCGAGCAACCTTCTTACCTTGCTCGGGCAAGGTCATGCTTTCGACTATTTTCAGGGAGTGCTCGGGCATGATCCTTTATGCTTTCTTTCTTCTTTTCACTGAATCCCGACATTGCTCGGGCGGGCTTACTATCTTACTCGGGCAAAGTTATTTTCAAATCAAAAATACTTAATTCAATACTTTGAAATTGTGATCATCGAAATCCGGGAATCTACATTCTCCCCTTTTTGATGATGACAATGCTTTGGAAAAATGTTTGTTTTGAATTAAGTATTGTGTGGTTTGAGTTAGTAAAAATTATAACAGGATGACAACTCGAAAATACTCTATATTGATTGAATTTAAAATAACCATAAACAAAGTAATAACCACAACCAGAGTTTGTACCAACAAGTACAAATAGCCACAATAGTAAAAAAAAACTTTCTAACACTTAACACTTTAAACAAAAGCCTAATAGCTACTACTCTCCCCCTTTGTCATCGACAAAAAGGGGGCCACTATGCCCAGACTCATCAGAAGAAGACGGGAGAGGTACAGTGGATGGATCAATAGTAGGTGGAGGAACAGTGAAATGGAGGAAGAGGAGTTGCGATGGTATTTCAGGTGCGAGAACGGGGAGGCTCCTCGAACGGAGGGTATGGAAGTGGTGGGAAATGGTGGAGGAACAAAAGCTGTACCAAAATGAGTACTGAGACTGGTTATGAAGGCACCTAGAACATCTTCAAAGTACTGTTGTCGAGCAACCACAGACTAAATTGATTGCTTGATCTCTTGTTGCTGATCATAGATAATTGAAAAACCTTTGTTAGTTGACTCTTCGAGTTCGGTCTTGAAGTCTAGCAAATCAGTATCCATCGTATTCGATCGAGATCTCAACCCTATCATGTCGTCATGGAAACCTTTGAGCATTGATTTTGAGAGATCCTGATAAGTCATCAGTGCTTGGTAGACTGGAGCGACAGCTTTTTGAACTGTAGCTTCCACAACAGTCTGAATGGCTGCCTGAGAGAAGGATGGATGAGAAGAAGGCCCAGCCTTAGAGGACTCTTCTTCATCGGGAGGCTGAGGCTCAGAAGGCTTAGAAGAAGCAGGCTGTGAAAGAGGAGATTTGCCTTTGTCTTTGGATTGTGCTTTGGAGAAGGAGATGCGCATGCTCTTCATATGATCTTTCCCGAAGAGAGGAGGATACACCTCTTTGTCATCCGAAAGATACCAAATATTGTTGATCTCCAGAATGTGAGAGACCAAGGATGGATATAGGATAGTGGCTCGAAGACGAACCTTAGCCTCTGAAACGAAGGACATCATTTCTTCAAAAATCCACTTACCTAGATCTCGTGGCTCCATAGCAATCAGCGAAGCAAAACGCTCGAAGTCCTTTCTCACAAAATGTGTATAACTCTGTCCCTTCTGAATAAGACATCGATTATAGATGTACCAGAGTACCCTGTACTCATCCTTCATCATTGCCGGAGTTACATTTATCTTCTTGCCTTCGAGTGGAGCGTCTGGGAATAAGATCTGATGGCATTCTTCAGGGGTTAGTCGGGGAGGATCTTCAGGAATATTTACCACACCCAGAAGAATATTAAGATCATACGCCGTAATCTTAATTTCTTTGTTTCGAACCGTAGTAACTAAAACATCTTCTTCAGATTTGTCGACCTTTTTCTTCATGTGCATATTATGATAGAAAATGCGAACCACTTCTGGGGAGTATGCTTTCTTAATGCTTAGGAGAGGCATGAATTGGAGAAGCCAATTAGTCAAATCAAGATTGAACTTGGCTTTAAAGTGTTCCAGGTTGACGAAAACAATTGGACAAAACGGTCGAGACCCAAAATAGTGATCATACATCTTGTAATCATCAACACCTAAGTCTGTGATAATCATATTTGGTAAAGGTTCTGGAAGTTTACCATCCGGAGGTCGGCTAGTTGGAGAATCTTCCTTGTTCTCTGATCCTTCGGACTGGATGGAAAATGACACCTTCAACTTCTTGCTCCCGGAGCCTTGTGATTTTTGACTCAAGGAAGGTTTAAGACGTTGAGCTTGATCCTCCTTGCTTTTTCCGGCAATTTCATCCATTGCCTTTGAGGTGCCGATAGTCTTCGAAGTGGGGGTGAAGGCGATCGGCTTGGCGCTTAGACTTTCCGGCGGGAAGCTTAATTCGAGGACTTGACGAAGAAGGAACAGGACTTTGATTTACGAGAAGATTGGGTTTGTGATGATTTGGCCGATGATTTTGAAGTAGTCTCATTTCGGAGGTTTGGTCGATGGTTTTGAGGTGCTCGTTTTCGGAGGGCTGTCGGAGGAGTGCGACTTTGGGCTGTAGAATCTCGATCGTCTTGTCGAGGATCGGGATTTTTCGTCCGAATCGCCATTGATCGAGGATGAGAGCGAAAAACGAGAAATGGGATTTCGACGAAGGGTGGTGTTGTCGTTGACGATAAATAGGTAGAGATTGAGAAATCCGATCGGTTAGAAACGTTTCCGCGAAGAATCGAACGGTGGTAACGGTTGAATTTGGATAACGATTCGCGAGCAAACGAAACGGATGAGGGTTTTGAGAGAGGCGAGACTTAGGGTTTTGACGAAAGTTTGGGGAAAAATGAATCTGCCGTTGAAAATGAAACGTCGCGCCTTATTAGAGGTGCAAACCCCCGACTTTGCTCGAGCAACATTTCATGTTTGCTTGGGCAAAGTCCTTGCTCGAGCGGACTTTTGGTTTGCACGAGCAAGAATCCCAAATTCTAAAATTCCTGTAGAAGCCCGATCTTGCCCGAGCAACCTTTCCAAGTGTGCTCGAGCAAACTTCTTTTCCTAGGAATTCTTAGAGAGATTTTGACTTAGTTGCTCGAGCAAGAATTGCTGATATGCTCGAGCAATATGATATCTGTCTTTTTCAATTAGAGTATCCTGCAAAACATCACTTAAGAAACTCCGATGCCAAAGTCAGTATTTGTTAAAGAGAAAAAAAAAATTAGTCAATTACAAATAGTATACTCACAATTCGTTGGGATTAACCATTCCCAATTCTCTCCTTATGAACATGAATTGCTCTTTGGCGAGGGGTTTTGTGAAGATATCGGCAAGTTGCGGGTGTGTTGGGATGAACATCACCTTTATATCATTTTTCGAACATGATCTCTTATGAAGTGATGTCTCACATCAATGTGCTTGGTTCGAGTGTGTTGGATCGGATTCTTAGCCAAGCTTATGGTACTTGTATTATCACGGAGGATTGGAATCTCCTTGATTGATCCCCAAGTCGATATTTGTTGCTTGAGCCAAAGAACTTGAGCACAACAACTTGATGCAGCTACATACTCGGCTTCAGTTGAAGATACTGTCACACTTGTCTGCTTCTTGCTGAACCATGAAACTAGTGAACCCCCGAAGAACTCACATTGCCCACTTGTACTCTTTCTATCAGTCTTATAGCCCGCATGGTCTCGAGTCCGAATATGCAACTAGAAATTCTTGTTGACCTTTTGGAAACCAAAGACCCAATTCTTTTGTGTCTGATAGGTAGCGAAAAATCCTTTTAACATGCTCTGCATGTGACTCTTTTGGAGCTGATTGAAATCTTGCGCATATTCCCACACTAAATTGAATATCTAGTCTGCTGGCAGTTAAGTATAACAGGGAACCAATCATTCCTCTATACTTGGTTATGTTGAAATCTTTCCCTTTTTCTTCATCGGCATCCGGAGAAGCCGTTGAGCTCATTGGGGTGTCGCACCATTACAATTTTCCAAGCCAAACTTCTTGAGCAAATCACGAAGGTATTTTGTTTGAGAGATGAAAATTCCATCCTTCCGTTGTTTGATTTGCAATCCAAGGAAGTAGTTTAATTCCCCCATCATAGACATTTCAAATTCTCCCCGCATTTTCTTGGAAAATTCTTCACAAAGAGAGTCATTAGTAGCACCAAATATAATATCATCAACATATATTTGGACAATTAAAATTTCATTAGATTTATTACTCTTTATGAAGAGAGTTGTGTCGACTTTGCCTCTAATAAAACCTTGATCAAGAAGGAATTTGCTTAATCGCTCATACCAAGCTCTTGGAGCTTGTTTAAGGCCATATAGGGCCTTCTTGAGACGATAAACATGATCGGGATAATGAGTATTTTCAAAACCGGAGGTTGTTCTACATAAACTTCTTCTTGGATAAAACCATTTAAAAATGCACTTTTTACATCCATTTGATATAGTTTAAAACCTTTTACACATGCAAAGGCAAGAAGGACTCTTATGGCTTCCAATCTAGCTACTTTGGAGCATAAGTTTCCTCATAATCAATTCCTTCTTCTTGATTATAGCCTTTAGCAACCAATCTTGCCTTATTTCGGACAATGATTGCTTTGTTTCATCTCGTTTGTTCTTGAATACCCATTTAGTGCCAATGACCGGATGATCCTTAGGCCTAGGTACCAAATCCCAAACTTGATTTCTATCGAATTGATGTAATTCCTCTTGCATTGCTATTACCCAATCATTGTCTGAAAGGGCTTCTTCAATCTTAGAGGGTTCAATGTGTGAGATGAATGCGAGAAAATGTTACTTCATTCAAAGTGCTATTTCTAGTTCTAACTCCTTCATTCACATCACCTATAACTTGATCCAAGGGATGATTTCTAATGAATCTCCAAGCTCTAGGTTGTGAGTGAGAATTATTTTCGAAGAGTTTTCAAAAACATCTTCAGAATTTTCAAGAGAAGCGGGGTGGTTTTTGAAAAGAATTGATTTCTATAATCATTTTCTTCCTCATCATTCAAAGATTTTTCAAATTTGGCTTCACTAAACACAACATGAATAGATTCTTCAACAAGATGCGAGTGCGAGTATTGAAAATCCTATATGCCTTACTTCTATTCGAATAACAGAAATATACCTTCATCGACTTTGAGTCAAACTTACCTAAGTTATCTTTACCATTATTGTGCACAAAACACTTACACCCAAAGATGTGTAGATGACTAAGGTTTGGTTTTCTTCCCTTATATAGCTCATAAGGTGTCTTCTCGAAGTTTCTTCCGGATGTATGCGCGGTTTGAAATGTAGCATCTTGCTCATTGCATCTGCCCGAAGATTTGAGAAGTTTGATTTTCATTTAGCATTGCTCGGCCATCTCGGTGAGAACTCGATTCTTCCTCTCCACAACACCATTTTGCTTTGAGGAGTTCGAGGAGCGGAGAAGTTGTGATCTATTCCATGAGCTTGACAAAATTCCTCAAACGCGTGATTATCGAACTCTCCACCATGATCGTCCTTAAGCCTGAAATAGAAGTACCTTTCTCGTTTTGGACCTTTTTGGCAAACACAACGAACTGATCAAAAGTTTCATCCTTTGATGATAAAAATATAGTCCAACAAAATCTTGAGAAATCATCAACAATAACTAAGGTGTAAAGATTTCCACCAAGGCTTCTTACTCTAGCAAGCCCAACTAAATCCATATGAAGTAGTTGAAGAGGCCTGTAGATGAAATTTCATTTTTGGATTTAAAAGATGATTTAGTCTGTTTTCCTTTCTGACACGCATCACATATCATATCATTTTTGAACTTAAGTTTTGGCAAACCAATGACTAAATCCTTTTTCTGTAACTTATCAAGTTGAAACATGTTGACATGAGCTAACCGCTTGTGCCAAAGCCAACTTTCTTCCAAGTTACTGATAAAGCAATTTTCGGAGGAAAATTCATTGAAATTGTTAGAAAGGTTTAGAGTATAACAGTTACCATCTCTGGGGGCCCTAAATAAAGCTTTTGATTTGAGGTTGACCAAGGGTAGATCATCTTTGCTAACGATCAAGCACTCCTCTGAGTCGAAGATGACAAGGTTGCCTTTGTCTGTACTCTGGCTCACACTGAGTAGGTTATGACACAAGCCTTCTACAAGATAGACATCCTTGACTTGTGGTCCATCACTGTTGCCAATTTCACCAATTCCAAAGAATCCTTCCAGATTGATTTCCACCAAATGTCACGGTGCCACCATTTTTAGTCTTGAGAGTGGCAAATTTTGTATGATCACCCGTCATGTGTCTAGAGCATCCACTATCAATATACCACTTATTGGATTTCGATGCTCTCAGACAAACCTACAAATCACAAGATATCATGTTTTAGGTACCCATCTTTTCTTGGGTCCTTTTGGGTTAGTTTGTGACTCGGGAACCTTATAAGATCCCTTAGGCACCCATTGGTAATTACCTATAGGTTTACTCTTTCTTTCCTTTCTATGAAAACAAGAAGAAGTAGTATGACCTTTTCGGTTACAATAACTACAATGAGCAAAAGGGTTTGATGTATGAACAGATTTTCTACGAAATAATTCATATATAACTTTTCACCAAATTTCTTTTTGCCTTTCTTCTTATCAAAATCGGGCTTATAACCAATTCCCGATTTGTCATTTGTGAATCTTTCTTTGGTTCAAAATTACATTGAGCATTTCACTTCCTTTAGTGAATTTCTCAAGTGCTTTTGTAAGATGTTCATTCTTTTTACGTAAATCTGCACAATCTTCACAAATGACATTTCCGAGAGATTGTTGACTTGCATTTCAAGAGTAATATTTTTCTTTTTCAAAGCTATGTATTTTTCGCAAGTTTTTCAAATTCGGATTGCACAAGATTATATTCGGAAAACAGAGTTCATCATATGATGGTTGAAGATCATATACCTCAGTGTTATTTTCTGTCTGCTCTTCTTCTTGAGCAACTAGGCATATGTTGGCTTTTTCTTCATCCTCAGCTTCATCTTCGTCGGATGAGCTATCACCCCATATTGCTGACACATAGGCTTTCTTCTTGAAGTTGTTGAACTTCTTCTTCTCTTTGTTTTTCAGCGGGGGCATTCGGACTTGATGTGGCCGGTCTTTCACATTCGTAGCATATGATTGGCTTCTTCTGGTTTCGATCTTTGGAGCTTCCCTTGTGGAACTTCTTGTATTCTTGGTCCTTCTTATAGAATTTTTTGAACCTTTTAACTATCATGCCCAGCTCTTCATCTTCATCTACTTCTTCATCATCATTTGCCTCTTTTGTTTCTTTGACAACCTTGAGAGCTATGCCTTTGCCCTTACTATGAATTTCATCAAGTCCTTTCCGAACTTGATCTTGCCTTCATACTCGATAGACTACCAAACAAGGCTGCTACCGATTGCATTGACGCGCCATGAGCTTCTTCGATGGCAGTGACCTTAGCTTCCCATTCCTTGCTGAGAATATTCAAGACCTTTCTGACTTGAACTGGTTCGTCGTAGAATTTTCCCAGTGCCGCAAGTTGATTAATTAAGTGAGTGAATCTAAGTTGGAACTCACCAATTGATTCTCCCGACTTCATACGAAGAAGATCGTATTCGATCATGAGGGTGTTAACTCTATTTTCTTTGACTCCCGTGGTTCCTTCGTGAGCTACCTCCAATGCATCCCACATTTCTTTTGCGGTGGTCTTTGAGCATACTCTAAAGTATTCATTCGACTTAGAGCACTCGGAGCATGAGGATTGCTTTGCTTGTTCGAAACAACCACTTCTTGTCATTTTCGTCGTATTCCTCTTCGAGCTTTGGTGTTCTTACTCCATCTTCGGTGGTTGTAGGAACGTAGTTTCCTCTTTCAAATACTCTCCGGAGGGCCGAACTCAGAGGCCATCTCAAAGACTTTAAATTTTCCTTTCCAAAAGGAATAATGTTCTCCAGTAAATCCAGGTGGTCGGTTGATCGAGGCTCCGTCAGGTAAGATTTCTTCCATACTGATCCTTCTCGAGATGTTAGTCTCTTTAGAGAAGACCTTGCTCTGATACCAAATGAAAGAAGGAATATCACCAAGAGGGGGGGTGAATTCGGGGATATAAAATTTTTCACTCGAATCCTCTGTTTAACCGAATGTAAAACGAGATGAACGGAAAGTAGGGATAAGTGAGATTCAACACAATGGATTTATCCTGGTTCGGTCTAAATCCTTGACCTACGTCCAGTCCCCGACTCTCCGGGATTTTCACTAACTTCAACGATTACACACTCGTAACTCTCGAAGCAATTCTCTCTCTAGAACTTGCTCCCCCTTACAAGTTGTAATCAAATATCCCAATCCCAAAGTCCCAATACTTTGAGATTCTTACAAGAAGTATAATCAATGATGAACTCTCTAAAAGAGTAGATTAATAAACACTGAAGTATGATATATCGGAAGATATTCTCTCTGTAAGTCGAAACACAAAGTATTCTTAATTGCTAGTTGAATGCACAACGTTTTTTGTTGGTTGGAGACTTGAATGCTTCATCTATTTATAGGCTGGTAGCATTGATGACCGTTGGGAGGAATTAATGAGCCGTTGTGTGTAATCAATATGTCCGTTGTAAAACACTTGCTCTGTTTCCTCGTACGCTTCGACATTCGTCCGTGCTTTGATATTCGACCGTTTATTCTTCGTTGACATTCCTTATTCAAATTGTCCGTTAAGACACATTCTGAATTTTGCACGAAGTGTAGCCGGAATGCTTTTTGCTTGCTCGAAGGTTTCTTGCCGAATGGTGAATGTATTTACTTTGCATTTAATGCTTCGACAAACCAAAGTGCTTTATCTTAATCAGCCGGTAATTTGTACTTTGATGATCGAAACTTATTCAAACACTGGTTAAAAGCATTTGGTAAACTTAATAAACAAGTAAATATAAGTAATAAGGTAAATGATATCATCGAGAAGTTACGCGACGAGACTCGAGAACAAGGATGATATTACTCGGGCGAGTATTAGCTTGCTCGGGCAAGCTCTTTGAATCATAGTGTAAAAACACTTCCTTTTCGCTAATGCTCGGGCGGGCTTTTTCGTTGCTTGCGAGATGATGCTCGAGCATGGTGATATCTATGCTCGGGCAAGCTCTTCAAAGGGATGGGAATAATGTCTTCCAAGCGATGTTGCTCGAGCAAGACTTACTTCTTGCTCGGGCAAGGTCCAGAGTAGACTTATCTTTTAGAGAGCATTTAACGTTGCTCGGGCAACCTTTTGTTCTTGCTCGGGCATATGCTCGGGCAAGCTGGTTTTCGTGCTTGGGCAAGCTTCGAGTAGAGGAAAGAAAGCTTCAAGTTGATTGTTGCTTGGGCAAGCTATTTTCTTGCTCGGGCAAAGTGAAGGCAGAGTTGAATCCAAGTATAGCGTCAGAAGTTGCTCGGGCACTCTTTTTCTTATGCTCGGGCAGGTGCTCGGGCAAGCCAATTTCCAATGTGCTCGGGCAAGAGGCTATGCAATTGGCTCTTTGCTTCGTTTCGATCTTGCTCGGGCACACCAAGTACCTTGCTCGGGCAAGGTGCTACTTTCAGCGTTTTTACGGAGATTGCTCGGGCGGGTGGCCAATGCTTCCGCTTCTCTCAACATCCGATGTTGCTCGGGCAAGGTCATAACCTTGCTCGGGCAAGCTACACTTTCGGCCTTTTCGGAGGGTGCTCGGGCAAGTGTTTGTTCTTTCTTTAGTTCTTCAGTGAACCCGATGTTGCTCGAGCAACCTTCTTACCTTGCTCGGGCAAGGTCATGCTTTCGACTATTTTCAGGGAGTGCTCGGGCATGATCCTTTATGCTTTCTTTCTTCTTTTCACCGAATCCCGACATTGCTCGGGCGGGCTTACTATCTTACTCGGGCAAAGTTATTTTCAAATCAAAAATACTTAATTCAATACTTTGAAATTGTGATCATCGAAATCCGGGAATCTACATTCTCCCCTTTTTGATGATGACAATGCTTTGGAAAAATGTTTGTTTTGAATTAAGTATTGTGTGGTTTGAGTTAGTAAAAATTATAACGGGATGACAACTCGAAAATACTCTATATTGATTGAATTTAAAATAACCATAAACAAAGTAATAACCACAACCGAGTTTGTACCAACAAGTACAAATAGCCACAATAGTAAAAAAAACTTTCTAACACTTAACACTTTAAACAAAAGCCTAATAGCTACTACTCTCCCCTTTGTCATCGACAAAAGGGGGCCACTATGCCCGGACTCATCGGAAGAAGACGGGAGAGGTACGGTGGATGGATCAATAGTAGGTGGAGGAACAAAGCACTGGAGGAAGAGGAGTTGCGATGGTATTTCGGTGCGAACGGGAGGCTCCTCCGAGCGGAGGGTATGGAAGTGGTGGGAAATGGTGGAGGAACAAAAGCCGTACCAAAATGAGTACCGAGACCGGTTATGAAGGCACCTAGAACATCTTCAAAGTAATCTTGTTGTCGAGCAACCACAGACTAAATTGATTGCTTGATCTCTTGTTGCTGATCATAGATAATTGAAAAACCTTTGTTAGTTGACTCTTCGAGTTCGGTCTTGAAGTCTAGCAAATCAGTATCCATCTGTATTCTGATCTGAGATCTCAACCCTATCATGTCGTCATGGAAACCTTTGAGCATTGATTTTGAGAGATCCCGATAAGTCATCGGTGCTTGGTAGACGGAGCGACGGCTTTTTGAACCGTAGCTTCCACAACAGTCGAATGGTCACCGAGAGAAGGATGGATGAGAAGAAGGCCCAGCCTTAGAGGACTCTTCTTCATCGGGAGGCTGAGGCTCAGAAGGCTTAGAAGAAGCAGGCTGTGAAAGAGGAGATTTGCCTTTGTCTTTGGATTGTGCTTTGGAGAAGGAGATGCGCATGCTCTTCATATGATCTTTCCCGAAGAGAGGAGGATACACCTCTTTGTCATCCGACGATACCAAATATTGTTGATCTCCGAATGTGAGAGACCAAGGATGGATATAGGATAGTGGCTCGAAGACGAACCTTAGCCTCGAAACGAAGGACATCATTTCTTCAAAAATCCACTTACCTAGATCTCGTGGCTCCATAGCAATCGTGAAGCAAAACGCTCGAAGTCCTTTCTCACAAAATGTGTATAACTCTGTCCCTTCTGAATAAGACATCGACTATAGATGTACCAGAGTACTCTGTACTCATCCTTCATCATTGCCGGAGTTACATTTATCTTTTTGCCTTCGAGTGGAGCGTCTAGGAATAATATCTGATAGCAGTCTTCAGGGGTTAGTCGGGGAGGATCTTCAGGAATATTTACCACACCCAGAAGAATATTAAGATCATACGCCGTAATCTTAATTTCTTTGTTTCGAACCGTAGTAACTAAAACATCTTCTTCGATTTGTCGACCTTTTTCTTCATGTGCATATTATGATAGAAAATGCGAACCACTTCGGGGAGTATGCTTTCTTAATGCTTAGGAGAGGCATGAATTGGAGAAGCCAATTAGTCAAATCAAGATTGAACTTGGCTTTAAAGTGTTCCGGTTGACGAAAACAATTGGACAAAACGGTCGAGACCCAAAATAGTGATCATACATCTTGTAATCATCAACACCTAAGTCTCGTGATAATCATATTTGGTAAAGGTTACGGAAGTTTACCATCCGGAGGTCGGCTAGTTGGAGAATCTTCCTTGTTCTCGATCCTTCGATTTGGATGGAAAATGACACCTTCAGCTTCTTGCTCCCGGAGCCTTGTGATTTTTGACTCAAGGAAGGTTTAAGACGTTGAGCTTGATCCTCCTTGCTTTTTCCGGCAATTTCATCCATTGCCTTTGAGGTGCCGATAGTCTTCGAAGTGGGGGTGAAGGCGATCGTTGGGCGCTTAGACTTTCCGGCGGGAAGCTTAATTCGAGGACTTGACGAAGAAGGAACAGACTTTGATTTCTGAGAAGATTGGGTTTGTGATGATTTGGCCGATGATTTTGAAGTAGTCTGTTTCGGAGGTTTGGTCGATGGTTTTGAGGTGCTCTGTTTCGGAGGGCTGTCGGAGGGTGCGACTTTGGGCCTGTAGAATCTCGATCGTCTTGTCGAGGATCAGGATTTTTCGTCTGAATCAGCCATTGATCGAGGATGAGAGCGAACCGAGAAATGGGATTTCGACGAAGGGTGGTGTTGTCGTTGACGATAAATAGGTAGAGATTGAGAAATCCGATCGGTTAGAAACGTTTCCCGCGAAGAATCGAACAGTGGTAACGGTTGAATTTGGATAACGATTCGCGAGCAAACGAAACGGATGAGGGTTTTGAGAGAGGCGAGACTTAGGGTTTTGACGAAAGTTTGGGGAAAAATGAATCGCGTTGAAAATGAAACGTCGCGCCTTATTAGAGGTGCAAACCCCCGACTTTGCTCGAGCAACATTTCATGTTTGCTTGGGCAAAGTCCTTGCTCGGGCAGACTTTTGGTTTGCCTGAGCAAGAATCCCAAATTCTAAAATTCCTGTAGAAGCCCGATCTTGCCCGAGCAACCTTTCCAAGTGTGCTCGAGCAAACTTCTTTCCTAGGAATTCTTAGAGAGATTTTGACTTAGTTGCTCGAGCAAGAATTGCTGATATGCTCGAGCAATATGATATCTCGTCTTTTTCAATTAGAGTATCCCGCAAAACATCACTTAAGAAACTCCGATGCCAAAGTCAGTATTTGTTAAAGAGAAAAAAAAATTAGTCAATTACAAATAGTATACTCACAATTCGTTGGGATTAACCATTCCCAATTCTCTCCTTATGAACATGAATTGCTCTTTGGCGAGGGGTTTTGTGAAGATATCGAAGTTGCGGTGTGTTGGGATGAACATCACCTTTATATCATTTTTCTGAACATGATCTCTTATGAAGTGATGTCTCACATCAATGTGCTTGGTTCGAGTGTGTTGGATGGATTCTTAGCCAAGCTTATGGTACTTGTATTATCACGGAGGATTGGAATCTCCTTCGATTGATCCCCAAGTCGATATTTGTTGCTTGAGCCAAAGAACTTGAGCACAACAACTTGATGCAGCTACATACTCGGCTTCAATTGAAGATACTGCCACACTTGTCTGCTTCTTGCTGAACCATGAAACTAGTGAACCCCCGAAGAACTCACATTGCCCACTTGTACTCTTTCTATCGCCTTATAGCCGCATGGTCTCGAGTCCGAATATGCAACTAGAAATTCTTGTTGACCTTTTGGAAACCAAAGACCCAATTCTTTTGTGTCTGATAGGTAGCGAAAAATCCTTTTAACATGCTCTGCATGTGACTCTTTTGGAGCTGATTGAAATCTTGCGCACATTCCCACACTAAATTGAATATCTAGTCTCTTTGGTTAAGTATAACAGGAACCAATCATTCCTCTATACTTGGTTATGTTGAAATCTTTCCCTTTTTCTTCATCAAGCATCCGAGAGAAGCCGTTGAGCTCATTGGGGTGTCGACCATTACAATTTTCCAAGCCAAACTTCTTGAGCAAATCACGAAGGTATTTTGTTTGAGAGATGAAAATTCCATCCTTCCGTTGTTTGATTTGCAATCCAAGGAAGTAGTTTAATTCCCCCATCATAGACATTTCAAATTCTCCCTGCATTTTCTTGGAAAATTCTTCACAAAGAGAGTCATTAGTAGCACCAAATATAATATCATCAACATATATTTGGACAATTAAAATTTCATTAGATTTATTACTCTTTATGAAGAGAGTTGTGTCGCTTTGCCTCTAATAAAACCTTGATCAAGAAGGAATTTGCTTAATCGCTCATACCAAGCTCTTGGAGCTTGTTTAAGGCCATATAGGGCCTTCTTGAGACGATAAACATGATCGGGATAATGAGTATTTTCAAAACCGGAGGTTGTTCTACATAAACTTCTTCTTGGATAAAACCATTTAAAAATGCACTTTTTACATCCATTTGATATAGTTTAAAACCTTTTACACATGCAAAGGCAAGAAGGACTCTTATGGCTTCCAATCTAGCTACTGGAGCATAAGTTTCCTCATAATCAATTCCTTCTTCTTGATTATAGCCTTTAGCAACCAATCTTGCCTTATTTCGGACAATGATTGCTGTTTCATCTCGTTTGTTCTTGAATACCCATTTAGTGCCAATTACCGGATGATCCTTAGGCCTAGGTACCAAATCCCAAACTTGATTTCTATCGAATTGATGTAATTCCTCTTGCATTGCTATTACCCAATCATTGTCTGAAAGGGCTTCTTCAATCTTAGAGGGTTCAATGTGTGAGATGAATGCGAGAAAATGTTACTTCATTCAAAGTGCTATTTCTAGTTCTAACTCCTTCATTCACATCACCTATAACTTGATCCAAGGGATGATTTCTAATGAATCTCCAAGCTCTAGGTTGTGAGTGAGAATTATTTTCGAAGAGTTTTCAAAAACATCTTCAGAATTTTCAAGAGAAGCGGGGGTGGTTTTTGAAAAGAATTGATTTCTATAATCATTTTCTTCCTCATCATTCAAAGATTTTTCAAATTTGGCTTCACTAAACACAACATGAATAGATTCTTCAACGATGACGAGTGCGAGTATTGAAAATCCTATATGCCTTACTTCTATTCGAATAACAGAAATATACCTTCATCGACTTTGAGTCAAACTTACCTAAGTTATCTTTACCATTATTGTGCACAAAACACTTACACCCAAAGATGTGTAGATGACTAAGGTTTG
This sequence comes from Acacia melanoxylon, assembly GCA_019022615.1. NCBI lineage: Eukaryota > Viridiplantae > Streptophyta > Magnoliopsida > Fabales > Fabaceae > Acacia > Acacia melanoxylon. Next base: position 894,499 of record JAFJYJ010000071.1, on the reverse strand, counting down.
GTTTTCTTCCCTTATATAGCTCATAAGGTGTCTTCGAAGTTTCTTCCGATGTATGCGCGGTTTGAAATGTAGCATCTTTGTGCTCATTGCATCTCGCCCGAAGATTTGAGAAGTTTGATTTTCATTTAGCATTGCTCCGCCATCTCGGTGAGAACTCGATTCTTCCTCTCCACAACACCATTTTGCCGAGGAGTTCGAGGAGCGAGAGAAGTTGTGATCTATTCCATGAGCTTGACAAAATTCCTCAAACGCGTGATTATCGAACTCTCCACCATGATCGGTCCTTAAGCCCGAAATAGAAGTACCTTTCTCGTTTTGGACCTTTTTGGCAAACACAACGAACCGATCAAAAGTTTCATCCTTTGATGATAAAAATATAGTCCAACAAAATCTTGAGAAATCATCAACAATAACTAAGGTGTAAAGATTTCCACCAAGGCTTCTTACTCTAGCAAGCCCAACTAAATCCATATGAAGTAGTTGAAGAGGCACTGTAGATGAAATTTCATTTTTGGATTTAAAAGATGATTTAGTCTCATTTTCCTTTCGACACGCATCACATATCATATCATTTTTGAACTTAAGTTTTGGCAAACCAATGACTAAATCCTTTTTCTCGTAACTTATCAAGTTGAAACATGTTGACATGAGCTAACCGCTTGTGCCAAAGCCAACTTTCTTCCAAGTTATCGATAAAGCAATTTTCGGAGGAAAATTCATTGAAATTGTTAGAAAGGTTTAGAGTATAACAGTTACCATCTCTGGGGGCCCTAAATAAAGCTTTTGATTTGAGGTTGACCAAGGGTAGATCATCTTTGCTAACGATCAAGCACTCCTCCGAGTCGAAGATGACAAGGTTGCCTTTGTCGTACTTTCCGGCTCACACCGAGTAGGTTATGACACAAGCCTTCTACAAGATAGACATCCTTGACTTGTGGTCCATCACCGTTGCCAATTTCACCAATTCCAAAGAATCCTTCCGATTGATTTCCACCAAATGTCACAAGTGCCACCATTTTTAGTCTTGAGAGTGGCAAATTTTGTATGATCACCCGTCATGTGTCTAGAGCATCCACTATCAATATACCACTTATTGGATTTCGATGCTCTCGACAAACCTACAAATCACAAGATATCATGTTTTAGGTACCCATCTTTTCTTGGGTCCTTTTGGGTTAGTTTGTGACTCGGGAACCTTATAAGATCCCTTAGGCACCCATTGGTAATTACCTATAGGTTTACTCTTTCTTTCCTTTCTATGAAAACAAGAAGAAGTAGTATGACCTTTCGGTTACAATAACTACAATGAGCAAAAGGGTTTGATGTATGAACAGATTTTCCGAAATAATTCATATATAACTTTTCACCAAATTTCTTTTTGCCTTTCTTCTTATCAAAATCGGGCTTATAACCAATTCCCGATTTGTCATTTGTGAATCTTTGCTTTGGTTCAAAATTACATTGAGCATTTCACTTCCTTTAGTGAATTTCTCAAGTGCTTTTGTAAGATGTTCATTCTTTTTCTGTAAATCTGCACAATCTTCACAAATGACATTTCCAGAGAGATTGTTGACTTGCATTTCAAGAGTAATATTTTTCTTTTTCAAAGCTATGTATTTTTCTCGCAAGTTTTTCAAATTCGGATTGCACAAGATTATATTCGAAAACAGTTCATCATATGATGGTTGAAGATCATATACCTCGGTGTTATTTTCTCGCTGCGCTTCTTCTTCTTGAGCAACTAGGCATATGTTGGCTTTTTCTTCATCCTCGCTTCATCTTCGTCGGATGAGCTATCACCCCATATTGCGACACATAGGCTTTCTTCTTGAAGTTGTTGAACTTCTTCTTCTCTTTGTTTTTCAGCGGGGGCATTCGGACTTGATGTGGCCGGGTCTTTCACATTCGTAGCATATGATTGGCTTCTTGGTTTCGATCTTTGGAGCTTCCCTTGTGGAACTTCTTGTATTCTTGGTCCTTCTTATAGAATTTTTTGAACCTTTTAACTATCATGCCCAGCTCTTCATCTTCATCTACTTCTTCATCATCATTTGCCTCTTTTGTTTCTTTGACAGCCTTGAGAGCTATGCCTTTGCCCTTACTATGAATTTCATCAAGTCCTTTCCTGAACTTGATCTTGCCTTCATACTCTGATAGACTACCAAACAAGGCTGCTACCGATTGCATTGACGCGCCATGAGCTTCTTCGATGGCAGTGACCTTAGCTTCCCATTCCTTCTTTGAGAATATTCAAGACCTTTCGACTTGAACTGGTTCGTCGTAGAATTTTCCCAGTCCGCAAGTTGATTAATTAAGTGAGTGAATCTAAGTTGGAACTCACCAATTGATTCTCCCGACTTCATACGAAGAAGATCGTATTCGATCATGAGGGTGTTAACTCTATTTTCTTTGACTCCTGTGGTTCCTTCGTGAGCTACCTCCAATGCATCCCACATTTCTTTTGCGGTGGTCTTTGAGCATACTCTAAAGTATTCATTCTGACTTAGAGCACTCTGGAGCATGAGGATTGCTTTGCTGTTCAGAACAACCAGCTTCTTGTCATTTTCGTCGTATTCCTCTTCGAGCTTTGGTGTTCTTACTCCATCTTCAGTGGTTGTAGGAACGTAGTTTCCTCTTTCAAATACTCTCCAGAGGCCGAACTCAGAGGCCATCTCAAAGACTTTAAATTTTCCTTTCCAAAAGGAATAATGTTCTCCGAGTAAATCCGGTGGTCGGTTGATCGAGGCTCGTCGGGTAAGATTCCTTCCATACGATCCTTCTCGAGATGTTAGTCTCTTTAGAGAAAACCTTGCTCGATACCAAATGAAAGAAGGAATATCACCAAGAGGGGGTGAATTGGGGATATAAAATTTTTCACTCGAATCCTCTCGTTTAACCGAATGTAAAACGAGAGATGAGAAGTAGGGATAAGTGAGATTCAACACAATGGATTTATCCTGGTTCGGTCTAAATCCTTGACCTACGTCCGGTCCCGACTCTCCGGATTTTCACTAACTTCAACGATTACACACTCTTGTAACTCTCGAAGCAATTCTCTCTCTAGAACTTGCTCCCCTTACAAGTTGTAATCAAATATCCCAATCCCAAAGTCCCAATACTTTGAGATTCTTACAAGAAGTATAATCAATGATGAACTCTCTAAAAGAGTAGATTAATAAACACCGAAGTATGATATATCGGAAGATATTCTCTCGTAAGTCGAAACACAAAGTATTCTTAATTGCTAGTTGAATGCACGGCGTTTTTGTTGGTTGGAGACTTGAATGCTTCATCTATTTATAGGTGGTAGCATTGATGACCGTTGGGAGGAATTAATGAGCCGTTGTGTGTAATCAATATGTCCGTTGTAAAACACTTGCTCTGTTTCCTCGTACGCTTCGACATTCGTCCGTGCTTTGATATTCGACCGTTTATTCTTCGTTGACATTCCTTATTCAAATTGTCCGTTAAGACACATTCTGAATTTTGCACAGTGTGTAGCCGGAATGCTTTTTGCTTGCTCAGAAGGTTTCTTGCCAGAATGGTGAATGTATTTACTTTGCATTTAATGCTTCTGACAAACCAAAGTGCTTTATCTTAATCAAACTGGTAATTTGTACTTTGATGATCTGAAACTTATTCAAACACCGGTTAAAAGCATTTGGTAAACTTAATAAACGGTAAATATAAGTAATAAGGTAAATGATATCATCGAGAAGTTACGCGAGACGAGACTCGAGAACGGGGATGATATTACTCGGGCGAGTATTAGCTTGCTCGGGCAAGCTCTTTGAATCATAGTGTAAAAACACTTCCTTTTCGCTAATGCTCGGGCGGGCTTTTTCGTTGCTTGCGAGATGATGCTCGAGCATGGTGATATCTATGCTCGGGCAAGCTCTTCAAAGGGATGGGAATAATGTCTTCCAAGCGATGTTGCTCGAGCAAGACTTACTTCTTGCTCGGGCAAGGTCCAGAGTAGACTTATCTTTTAGAGAGCATTTAACGTTGCTCGGGCAACCTTTTGTTCTTGCTCGGGCATATGCTCGGGCAAGCTGGTTTTCGTGCTTGGGCAAGCTTCGAGTAGAGGAAAGAAAGCTTCAAGTTGATTGTTACTTGGGCAAGGTATTTTCTTGCTCGGGCAAAGTGAAGGCAGAGTTGAATCCAAGTATATCGTCAGAAGTTGCTCGGGCACTCTTTTTCTTATGCTCGGGCAGATGCTCGGGCAAGCCAATTTCCAATGCTCGGGCAAGAGGCTATGCAATTGGCTCTTTGCTTCATTTCGATCTTGCTCGGGCACACCAAGTACCTTGCTCGGGCAAGGTGCTGTTTTCAGCGTTTTACGGAGATTGCTCGGGCGGTGGCCAATGCTTCCGCTTCTCTCAACATCCGATGTTGCTCGGGCAAGGTCATAACCTTGCTCGGGCAAGCTACACTTTCGGGCCTTTTCGGAGGGTGCTCGGGCAAGTGTTTGTTCTTTCTTTAGTTCTTCGTGAACCCGATGTTGCTCGAGCAACCTTCTTACCTTGCTCGGGCAAGGTCATGCTTTTGACTATTTTCGGGGAGTGCTCGGGCATGATCCTTTATGCTTTCTTTCTTCTTTTCACTGAATCCCGACATTGCTCGGGCAGGCTTACTATCTTACTCGGGAAAAGTTATTTTCAAATAAAAAATACTTAATTCAATACTTTGAAATTGTGATCATCGAAATCCAGGAATCTACAGACACGATTCTTTCTGTCCACAACACTATTTTGTTGAGGAGTCCTTAGGGCATAGAAATTGTGATCTATCCCATGAGCATCACAAAATTCTTCAAAGGCATAATTCTCAAATTTTCCATCATGATGAGTTCTTATACCTGAAATAGAGATTCCTTTCTCGTTTTGGACCTTCTTGGCAAACACAACAAACTGATCAAAGGTTTCATCTTTTGATGATAGAAATATAGTCCAACAAAATCTTGAGAAGTCATCAACAATGACCAGAGTATAGAGATTGCCACCAAGGCTTCTTACTCTTTCTAGTCCAACTAAATCCATATGAAGTAGTTGGAGGGGTCTGTTAGATGAAATCTCATTTTTAGATTTAAAAGATGATTTAGTCTGTTTACCTTTCTGACAAGCATCACAAATAATGTCATTTTTGAAATTAAGTTTTGGTAAGCCAATGACTAAATCCTTTCTTAGCAACTTGTCAAGTTGAAACATATTAACATGAGCTAGACGCTTGTGCCATAGCTAACTTTCTTCCAAGTTACTAATAAAGCAATTTTCAAAAGTAATTCTATTGCAATTACTAGAAAGGTTTAGGGTGTAACAGTTACCTTCTCTAGGAGCCCTGAATAAATCTTTTGTTTTGATATTGACTAAGGGCAGATCATTTTTGCTCGCAATCAAGCATTCCTCAGAGTCGAAGATAACCAAGTTACCTTTGTCTGTGCTTTGGCTCACACTGAGTAGGTTGTGGAAAAGGCCTTCCACAAGGTAGATGTATTTTATTTGAGGTCCATCGTTGTTGCCAACTTCACCAATTCCAGCAATCCTTTCGGATTGATTTCCACCAAAAGTCACCTTGCCACCATCCTTGGTCTTGAGAGTAGCAAATTTAGTATGATCTCCCGTCATATGTTTATAGCATCCACTGTCAATATACCACTTGTTGGATTTTGATGCTCTTAGACAAACCTGCAAATCACAAGAGATCAAGTTTTAGGTACCCATTTTTTCTTGGGTCTTTTTGAGTTAGTTTGTGTCTTGGGAACCTTATAAAATCCCTTAGGCACCCATTGATAATTTCCTACAGGTTTACTCTTTCTTTCCTTTTAATGAAAACAGGAAGAAGTAGTATGACCTTTACGATTGCAATAATTGCAATGAGCAAAAGGATTTGAAGAGTGAACTGTTTTTCTAAAATAGTTCATATAAGATTTTTCTCCAAATTTCTTTTCGCCTTTCTTTTTTTATTTATCAAAATTAGGTTTATAGTCAATTCCTGATCTATCATTTGTAAATCTTTGCTGTTTTAAAATGATATTGAGCATTTCATTACCTCTAGTGAATTTCTCAAGTGCTTTTGTGAGATACAAAATCTTTTTCTTCAAATCAAGGCAATCTTCACAAATAATGTTTTCACAAGAGATTTTTTGAACTTGCTGTTCAAGAACCATATTTTTCTTTTTCAAAGTAATGAGCATGATTTATGCCATGTTTTCCCTGTATTTTATGACTGAATTGTATGGTGAATATGATCTTAATTGCATGTAATTTTAGCAAAAAAGCATTTATTCATTGTATAGGAAACTTAAGGATGAATTCTGTTTACACCCTAAACATGTGCTAAGAAAGAAACAACTTTTGAGGTTTTGTGACAAAGTCGCATAACATAGCCGATGATGTGCTATAGCATCAGGATAGCCTTATCGAAGTGCAAACCAATGCATCCCTGAAGCTATAGCATAGTAAGCGACGCAGTGCTATGCGGCATATATCCTGATCTTTTGTCAAGATTTTTTTAGGAAGTATAGTGCAGGTCGAGGATAATGGATAGATTGCGGATGTATTGAAATAGAAGATGCGGAGGATCAGAACTAAAAGATTTGAAGAATCCTGCAGGATCAGCAGAATCAAACTTTCACGAATTGGAAGATAGATACGATCGGACCTTGATAGATTAGGAAGGCCCGGCTCGCTGGAACTTACGCCGCAAGAAAGCCTGATTATATAAGGAAACAACAAGCCAACCCTAGAGAGAGGGTCACTGATAGCCTAATCCCATTCATATACGGCCAGACTCGGAAGAAGAAAGACAGAGTAGGCACGAAACCCTCAAGAGAACCCAGTACCCTTCCTTGCAGTAAGACGGAGAGAAGAAGACGTGGAGTGGTGACGTGACAGGGCTTCTTCCACGCTGTCAGAAACTTTGTCAAGCTTTCTGTTTTCTTTCATTTTAATCTTTTGATCATGGGTCATTTTGTTGTTATCTATTTTGTGTTTCCCTCGTCAGTCATGAACTAAATTTCCTATGGCTGAGGGAGGATGATTTCTTAAGTTGGAATGAACCCAATTGCTAGTACTTAATTAAATAAATTCAGTTTGCTTATCAGTGAATTAAATTCTTGTCGATTAGTGGAAGCTAAGGGCTAGGTTAGTGGCCTCAGCTTACTGGAAAGGAGTCGGGGTTAGACCTCTGAGAAACAGTGATTGCTAGGCAGGCTGGTGCAAGGCTTGACCTATTATTGTAGGCTTCAGGAATGGGTCTACCGCTCATAACCATAACACCTTGCTTGGAAATGTTAATCTAACTAGAAAATTGCCATAGGCATATGGGAGAAGTAAAGTTAGTATTACATGTATCGGACACGGAAGCTTCGATAAACTATAGTGGTGGGTTAGCTGAATAGCATTGTAAATAGTGTCTATGCTGTAGCATTGCGGAAGCTGTGCAGTATAAATGCTACAACAATTTGTTAAGCAACTGGGGGGTTGATATGCTTAAGAATGATTATGAGTTCAGCCTATTTTTCTACTGATTTCTTCTTACGACTACGACACTCTATTTACTTTCCTGTTAATTAGCGTAATCACAAAAACCTCCAAACCAATCAGATTTTACTTTCTGTTCACACAACTATTACGGTAGTTGAGCGTCACTTATCAATATCTTAGTCTCTGTGGGACAATACTCTATTTACACTTTATTACTTGTTCGACTGGTTCACTTGCCATCAAGGAAATCGACCAACACGTTTTTGGCACCGTTGCTTAGGACTGTAGATACCTCTAGTGATGACACCCTTTTTTCTTAATAGTTGTGGTTTATCTGACAAAAGCTTACCCTTTTCATTTTCTTGATTTTTAGGTGCATTCTGAAGTGCATGCGCAACTCGCCTTCAGCCAACCTAGAGCCTTACGATCCTGAGATCGAATGTACTTACAAGCAAAGGCGCAAGAAGCAGAAGCGAAGAAGTAAACTCTTTGACCCCGCAGACATGGCGGATATGCCTGTCAATCATGATTAGGATCGAAGGGAGCTACAAGTGATCAATATGGACAATTAGGTCCCACCCCTTTCAAATTCAGAGGGAACAAAAGCTTTCACAGAATTCAGGATTCCAGATTTAATCAAACTGAATTCGGCTATCACACCACCAACCCTTGATACAGGACACTTTGAAATTAAAGGAGTTATGATTTAGATGCTGAGTGCAGCCGGCCAATTTGGAGGACTCCCATCTGAAGACCCGCACTTACACCTTAAGGTTTTCACGGAGGTGTGTGACTCATTCGTCATTCTAGGAGTCACGACTGATGAAGTTCAAGTTAAACTATTTCCATTCTCTCTTCGAGATAAAGCTCGGACGTGGCTCAACAATTTACCAGCCAACTCAATCACTTCCTGGAATGATTTGGGGAGCAAATTCTTGCTTAAGTTCTTCCCACCTACAAAGAACGCCCAACTTAGAGGAGATATCACTAATTTCCATCAAAAGACTGGTGAATCCACATATGAAGCATGGGACAGATTCAAAGACCTCCTCTGAAGGTGCCCACAGCACGGACTGTGTGAATAGGTTCAGTTAGAAACATTCTACAGAGGTCTCGATGGACAAACACGATCAATCATAGATGCCTCATCCGGAGGATCCATCTTGATGAAGTCTTATGAAGAAGCCCAAGACTTGTTGGAGCGCGTGACTATGAATAGCCACCAGTGGCAAGCAGACAGGGACACACCATCCAGAACCGTTGCTGGAACCCATGAATTGGATGCTATGACTGCACTTACTGCTCAGGTATCATCTCTGACTAATATGGTGAAAGGACTGACGCTCCCTTCAAGCAACACATCACTACATCCATCTCAGGTAGCTTGTGTGTACTGTGGCGGACATCACTCTTATTCTCAATGCTCTGCCAACCCTGAGTCTGTCAACTTCGTCAATAACTTTAACAGGGGCAGTAACACCAACAATCTGTACTCTAACACATACAACACAGGATGGAGGCAACACCCAAATTTTTCATGGAGTTCTCAAGGTCAACAAGCAGCAAGACAATCATCAGGCCCACAATACCCAAACAGACCATCAAACCCACCAGGGTTTACCCAGTAAGCACGGCAGCAGGGCGGTGATTCAGAACCACAGCACTTTATGTTGACCCTCCTGAAGGAGTACATGGCAAAGAACAACACTATCATTTAGAATCAGCAGGTAACCCTGAGAAACCTGGAAAACCAAGTGGGACAACTAGCTAATGCCCTTAACAACAAACCCTCAGGATCTCTGCCCAGTGACACTGAAGTCCCTAGGATCCAAGGAAAGGAGGAAGTAAAGCTGATAGAGCTCTGAAGCGGCAAGAGTCTGGAGCCTATGAGAGTGACCAAGCAACCCACTGAAGTTGCTGATGCACAATTTGGGCAAACAAAGAAGGGGAAGGAGAATACCAAGCAACCCCTTTATGAAGAACGACATGACGTACGGCCATCACGGGCTGAGCAAGGTATTCATGCTGCAGCATTGCCTCCAGCCACTGTTCTAAATGATCATGTGCAATAATATCTAAACAGAAGTGCTAGAGCATCATCATCACAACAGAACCGCGATCTTGGAGTACCTAGTGTGCCTAAGAAAATGCTACCTTTTCCATAAAGACTACAAAAATAGGGTCAAGAGAAGCAATTCTGAAAATTCCTCGACATGCTACGGCAATTGCACATTAATATCCCTCTGGTGGAAGCACTGGAACAGATGCCCAGCTATGTGAAATTTATGAAGGAAATTCTGTCCAAGAAGAGATGGCTAGAAGAATTTGAGACAGTAGCGTTGACCCAGGACTGCAGTGTTGGAAATTATGCCCTAGGGGCAAGTCATTATACAATGAACGTTTAGGATATTTATAATATTCTCCTTTTGTTATCATTTTCGTTTGCATGTTTGTATTGATAACTGCATCCCTGGATATATCTTATAGATTATCCTAAATGTCCTTGGTCGGTCATCTACGCGGGAGCGAAGATGAGTTAAGACCGATATGACTTTGATGAGATATGGAGATACAATCAAAGTCATGGGCACTTGTAAGAGTACAAGGTCTTTGGACCAGACCCACTATGAGAAAGCTGCATGGATCTAGTCATTAGCTTGTCTCATGTATAACCGCGTCACAACGCCCATGACTGAGATCATCATGGATTCCTACATGATGAATCATTAATCTTTGACCTAGTCAAAAGTCACCTTTGACCGGGTGATGATAAAGGCCGGGATCGGGATCGGTGGTTTTCATGTGGAGGAATGTGAATGGTCAAGATGGAATTTGTCCCTCACATTTGTAGAGAGATATCTTTGGGCCCCTCGATGAGTGAGTCTAAGAAATGTATGGCCATACTATGTTGGAAAGGAGTTTCCATTTTACTTATTAGACTACTCGAGAATCGAGAAAGTAATGGACAAGAATAGGAAGTTGACATTGTCCATGCTTCATCCTTGACCAAATTATCGCGTGACAAAAGGGACGTGACATGGTTGTATGATAAGGTTGTATCGTGATATCGATCCCCATGTGAGTTGGGTAGTCGCAATGTCTTGCTAGAGGCCGCTTGTGACTTGTGGGCTGATCTGATTTTGGCCCACCGACAATCTCATATGGGCTGCAGGTCGCACACAAGAATAACCCAACACGAGCATCTCGTGTCCGTGTTCATTGAATCTCGATTAATCTGGAATTAATGAATACTAAATTTAATCTAGGATAAATATATATTTATATTTATTTATTAAAATTTGAAATTAATATATATATATATTAATATTATTAATGGAGATTATAATATTATAATATATAATATTTGTTTTGTATTTAATTTATTTGATAAATTAAATATCTAAAACAAATAGAGATATTGTATCTCGTTTAATATTCGAATAAGAATATCGATATCTTTTAGATTAAATTGAGATATGGTATCTCATAATTAATTAAATAGATGGATATTATTTCTCGGATTTGATTTATAGAGATAAATTAAATCGAAGGCTTTTAGTTTGCATTAAATAAATACATTAGATTAGATCTATAAATAGATTTAATTAATATTTTATTAATTCAAGAATTCGAAATTCAGATTTCAAAAATCAGTTTTTGAAATTTGAAATTCAAACTTAATGCGTATTGATTGTACATTAATGCAAATTAATTGTACATTAATACGTATTAATATCGATTAATTGTACATTAATACGTATTGATGCACAAAAAACGTACAGAAGCTTTTGAGGCTTTTGATGGTTGTGTGTGTGCATAAGCCAAAAACGAGAAACAAACTGATCTGGTGGTAAAGAACCTAGAGAGACACATAAGAAGCGCTAGCACACTGCCGTAGCCGTGTTCGGGAAATTGTTCATGTGGATACCAGTAGAGGAAGCCGATTCAACGAGTCGTCTTCTATTGATCGAGGAGGTAGCCCACCAGTTCAAAGGAAACAAGACGCGAACGGGTTCACCAAAGGTAATTTCGGATTCCCTTAGTCTTGATTTAAACGCACCTGAGTGATCCTCGGGACGGGATTCTTAAAATTTTAATCCGCTGCGTTGTAAGAATTCCTACATGCAGTGCCATGCTAACGAATAGGCTACCACCGAAACTAAAAGATCCTGGCAGTTTCACAATCCCCTGTGCCATTGGACCTCAATACTCAGGGAAGGCCTTATGTGACCTCGAAGCCAATATTAATTTGATGCCAATGTCTGTCTTCAAAAGATTAGCAGTTGGGGAGGCAAGACCCACAACAGTGACGTTGCAGCTAGCCGATCGCTCCATCTTCTTACCTGAAGGAAAAATTGAGGATGTCCTGGTGAAAGTTGATAAGTTTATATTTCCAATGGACTTTATCATACTTGACTTCGAAGCAGATCACGAGGTCCCAATCATCCTGAGAAGTACATTCGTGGCTACTGGGAGGACCTTGATTAATGTGGAGAAATGATAACTCACGATGAGAGTCAACGACGGCCATGTGACCTTCTCAATTTTGAAAACAGCACAATGTGTAGACCCAGTAGAAGGAGGCTAACCACCGCAAGGTAACAAGGATAGCAACATAGGGATAGCCTACGCCCCTGTGTCCGGCTTGAACTAATCACCTGGGCAAGTCTGGCTAAAGACTCTAAAGCAAGTGCTATTGGGAGGCAGCCCAAATTCCTATTTTTTGTTTTGTTCAACAGCCATAGGAGTCGAGTTGGGCCTGGTCAATGATATAGCTGGAAGCAAGGCATTTCAGCCCCAGCACAGCAGCTAGTAATTAGTCCGCAAATAAACGCCACTCAGGTACGCACCATCTTGTTTAAAAACAGAAGTTTTGTGCATGATTTTTTTTTACTAATGGGCCACCCTCACGGGGCCCACTACATGCCAAATCACGTTGACTCATCACTTAAGAAGCGTAACACTTCACATTCAAATTTTGCCTTTATCCCGTCTACTCTCCGCATCCTTTCGTCCTGTGTCTTTTCGCCTTCCTACGACCCTCGTTCTCCATTCCTCTCTAGCCAACCATGGTCAGAGTTAAGAAGACGGCACGACTCAGCCAGGCGCCTCCACCGGCCTACGCCTGCCGTCATCCCATTCCACCACCACCGGTACTAGCGTCACCCGCACCCTCTATTACCTCCTTCTCTTCCTCTAGTTCCAGCGACTCTGCCGGCTTACCAGGCCCCGTGACCACAGCCGACAAGGAGTACATCCTTGTTAACACACACATCTACTAGCACCCGGCCACTAACACGAACTCCATGGGCAAGTTCCTTCACCGTCTTCGCCGGCTGCGCAAGGAACTGAAGACCATCCATAGTAACCCAAACGCATTCCGCGAGGCTCATCACCGTGGTTCGCCCAAGGCCATCTCGCTCTCACAATCCCACTTAGGGATTCCGGTGGCCAATGGTGTGGATGACCCATCCGGCGAAGAAGACATGGCCACCAGTGCTTCTGCCCCTAGCTTTATTTTCTTTGGTTAATTTTATATTTTTGTTCTTACCTGACAATTTGCTAATGCCCTGTGCGCTTGCCCCAGGGCCATTTTGTTAAGGATGTTGTTGATCAAATCTGCTTTCTCGTTACTGCTTCCCCCTTCTGCCACCCTGTGTGCTCGTTTTATTTTGATTTTGTCATGCTGCAATGAGGGCATTGCATCGATTAAGTGTGGGGGGAGGGATAATTTAGTCTGCGCCTTAGTCTGTGCTCACAATTTGCTATTTCACTAACTCATGTTTGAATATGCTCTAATTAACCCAGATTTAGCTAATGCGCAAACAGGCAGATTTTTTTTTAAAAAATTCTTCTTCTGCTAAAGCAGGAACAGAAACCAATAGTTGTAGGATGAATGTCTGTATAACAAAGTATAGCATGATTGCCTAAGGAAACTAAACCTTTAGGCTTGGGAAATTGACAAATACCGTTAACGTGGTGTGTGGTGAAGTGAAGGTGAGAAAGAATAAGGAGAAAACCCATTATGGAAGGATTTATTTGAGCCTAATTTTTTCCATTCTAGTGTGCATGTCAGCTAACCTATGATTGATCTTTGCTTTGTCTTAATTCTTTGATAAACTATCTTATCTCTGAGCTATTAGTTCTTAGGATAAAGGCATTCATGTCATACCCATCATTCCCATACACAAACCATTTAACATCATCCCTATTTTGCTACCCCATTGAGCCTACATGACTGTGCTATAGCAGAACTATTTAGATAGTCGAATGTAAAGGAACGTTATGAAGCAATGTTAGGGCAGAGTGCCTTCACAAAAAAAATGCTGCAAAAGAGCTGTGTTGTCCAGCTTATCTAGTGTGAAAAAAAAATTAAAGAGGTTTCAAATAAAGAACAGCAAAATAATACAAAGTTCAACAGAGGCACTCGGCTAAGTCAAGACACCTGTCTAGTACCCTGCTATAGCATTGACTTTGTTTTTTCATCTCCGCATATAGCTATCCACATCGTTACAACCCAAAAACCCCTTTTGACGGATGAAAGCTCAGATGTTAGGAAGTGATCTTAGAATTTTGACAAGGCTATGGAACTTCTAAGTTAGCATGACAAGAGAGAAAGCTAAAATCCCCAGGGTGAGAGAGTGTAAATACGGAACCTGAGAGCCTATTGACGCTTCTTCATCTAAGCAATGCCACACATCACGAGCCGCTAGTGCTGGGCAGTGGGATTGCCTGTATGGGGACGGGAACTGAAAGCAATTGTGTAAGCATAGTTCTACAGATGGAGTACTATGACTATGAGTTTTTGTTAGTTTTATCTTATTTTGCCCAGGAGTGCAAAAAGCTTAGTATGGGGGTATTTGATGAGCATGATTTAGGCCATGTTTTCCTTGTATTTTTTGACTGAATTGTATGGTGAATATGATCTTAATTGCATGTAATCTTAGTAAAAAGACATTTATTCATTGTATAGAGAACTTAAGGGTGAATTATGTTTACACCTTAAACATGTGCTATGAAAGAAGCAACTTTGGAGGTTTTGTGAAAAAGTCGCATAACATGGCCGATGTTGTGCTATTGCATCAGGACAGCCTTATCGAAGTGCAATACAATGCATCCCTGAAGCTATAACATAGTAAGTGATGCAGTGCTATGCGGCATATATCTTGATCTTTTGTCAAGATTGTTTCAGGAAGTATAGTGCAAGTCGAGGATAACAGATAGATTGCTGATGTATTGAAATAGAAGATGCGGAGGATCGAAACTAAAAGATTTGAAGAATCCCGCAGGATCAGCAGAATCAATCTATCACAAATTGGAAGATAGATACGATTGGACCTCGACAGATTAGGAAGGCCCGGCTCGCTGGAACTTACGCCGCAAGAAAGCCTGATTATATAAGGAAACAGCAAGCCAACCCTAGAGAGAGCTAATCCCATTCATATATGGCCAGACTCGGGAGAAGAAAGAGAGAGTTCATAAGGCACGAAACCCTCAAGAGAACCCAGTACCCTTCCTTGCAGTAAGACGGAGAGAAGAAGACGTGGAGTGGTGACGTGACATGGCTTCTTCCACGCCGTCGAAAACTTCATCAAGCTTTCTATTTTCTTTCATTTTAATATTTTGATCATGGGTCATTTTGTTGTTATCTGTTTTGTGTTTCCCTCATCAGTCATGAACTAAATTTCCTATGGCTGAGGGAGGATGATTTCTTAAGTTGGAATGAACCCAGTTGCTAGTTCTTAATTAAATAAATTCAGTTTGCTTATCAGTGAATTAAATTCTTGTCGATTAGTGGAAGCTAAGGGCTAGGTTAGTGGCTTCGTCTTACTGGAAAGGAGTCGGGGTTAGACCTCTAAGAAACAGTGATTGCTAGGCAGGCTGGTGCAAGGCTTGACCTGTTATTGTAGGCTTCAGGAATGGGTCTACCACTCATAACCATAACACCTTGCTTTGAAATGTTAATCTAACTAGAAAAATTGCCATAGGCATATGGGAGAAGTAAATTTAGTATTACATGTATTAGACGCGGAAGCTTTGATAGATTATAGTGGTGGGTTAGCTGAATAACATTGTAAATAGTACCTTGTTAGTTCTCTATGTGTTTTGATGATAACTGACAATTGTAAACACAAGTTGAAGTTTGTCTTTGGAAAGTTGAAAAACTTACTGTCATAGACAAACTCGATTTTTGGTTTCAAAACTCGAGTTTTGACTTGACAGAGAGTAGCTTAATTTTGATGAACTAAGCAAAACCCTAGTTTTCATAGGAAAACTCGAGTTTTGGTCTTACAGAGAGTACTCCAAGTTTTTCACATTTAGACAAACTCCAGTTTGCACAATACGTAGACTCTTCAATATTTTACGAAGAAGACAAAACTCCGCCCATTTAGAAACTCGAGTTTTGGTCATACAGAGAGTCTCCAACATTTTGGGCTTATGAAAACTCCAGTTTTGATATGGAAACTCTAGTTTTTAGTTTGACATAAGTTTTCTAAGTTTTTCAACATTTTGAGAAAACTCAAGTTTTACTTTGGAAACTCGAGTTTGCGCTTGACAGAGAGTTTTCAAGTTTTACTCAGTTTTTGAAAACTCTAGTTTTCATTGAAAACTCCAGTTTTGATTTTGGCATAAATTTCTGAGTTTTCATACTTAAATGAAAACTCAAGTTTAGTTTGGGAAACTCGAGTTTTGGTTAAGCAGAAAGCGTTGTTCTTTTTCAAAGTTTTTGAAACCTCCAGTTGAGAATGAAAACTTCGGTTTTAAGGTTTTGGACTTAAACTCATTTTTCATATCAAGAGTCCAAAACTCGAGTTTGTAATTGGAAACTCGAGTTTTGCTCCCATTCAAAGATATGGTCCAAAGCTCCAATTGCAACATTCCTCTCGGAAGAAAGAAACTCAAGTTAGGAAATGGAAACTCGAGTTTTGCTATTAGTGCACAGTGAAAAACTCCAGTTTTGATAAACAAACTCGAGTTTGTGTCACTGAGTTTGAAATTCAAATCTGACGAATTTTTGAAATCTTCTTGTTTGATCTTAATACTTCTTAGCATCACTCATTACTATTCTTAACTATGTTTAATCAATTTGTTAGTGAGTTTCAGATGGTTTAGAATATATTAAATGAAGATTTGAACAAAAGCAAAAAGTGACGTCAGCATATTAAATGCAAAGTCCAGAAAACTTGCATCCTTTTGTACAATCATTCTACACACGTTGTAGAGGGATTAATGTTTGCTTTCCCTATGCAGTAGCTGCTCTTCCAACGGATCTATTACAAGGAAAGTCAACACTAATCCTCTGGACAAAAGGAATTAACTGAAGAGTAGAGAGAGAAGACACCAAAGTGCCTCCAACAACTAGATTAATGCACCAACGGTTATAATGGAGATTGCAACGGTCATTTAATGCTCTCTTTGTATAAATAGAGTTGCATTCAATTCTTCTCAACAACTAATCTGCTGAAAACGAATTGCATTCAAGTTTACCAACTACTCTTTCAGTTTTCACTTGTAAAGTATATTTTGATACATTGATCTTTAGTGATTATATTTATCCACTCTTAGTGAGAGTTCATTTATTGAAATTCATTTATTGTAAGTATCTCAAGTCAGGGGACTTGGAGATTGGGATATTGATTGCAACTTGTAAGGGGGAGTAAGTTCTAGTGAAAGAATTACTCTAGAGTTACAGAGTGTGTAATCAATTGAGATAGTGAAATCCCAGAGTGTCTGGGGACTGGACGTACGTCAAGAGATTGGACCGAACCAGTATAAATTCCTTGTGTCTTGCTTCTCCTTTCCCTTCTCTGTTATACCCTATTTTTAGTGTTCAAAAATAGAGCTTTAGAAAAGAATTTTTAAAATCCCCAATTTACCCCCTCTTGGTGATTAAGCTCCACTTTCATATCTATGTTGTAGAATTGTGGAAGCTGTGCCGTATAAATGTTACAGCAACGTGTGAAGCAACTGGGGGATTGTTATGCTTAAGAATGATTCCAAGTTCAGCATATTTTTCTTTTGATTTCTTCTTACGACTACGACACTTTGTTTACTTTCCTGTTAATTAGCGTATTCACAAAAACCTCCAAACCAATCAGATTTTACTTTCCGTTCACACAACTATTACGGCAGTTGAGCGTACTTATCAGTATTTTAGTCTCTGTGGGACGATACTCTACTGACACTTTATTACTTGTTCGACTGGTTCACTTTCCATCAAGGAAATCGACCAACACAAAGATATAAATTTCTCAGCAACCTTTTCAAATTCAGATTGTAAAATATTGTATTTAGCAAATAATTCATCATATGTAAGTTGCGAGTCATTTACCTCTTCATTCTTAGAATCTTTTTCTTGGGCCATGAGGCAGATGTTGGCTTTCTCTTCCTCATCAGCTTCATCTTCATCGGATGAGCTGTATCCCCATATAGCTGAGACATAAGCTTTCTTTTTGAACTTATTGAATTTCTTCTTCTCTTTATCTTTGTTCTTCAGCTGGGGGCATTCTAACTTGATGTGGCCAGGCTTTTCACATTCGTAACATATGATTGGCTTCTTTGCCTCAAAGCTGGAGCTACCCTTGTGAAATTTTTTGTATCCTTGGTCCTTCTTCTATAATTTCTTGAATCTTCGACCATCATGCCTAGCTCTTCATCTTTGTCTTCTTCATTATCATCATTTGATTCCTTTGCTTCCTTGACAGTTTTGAGAGCAATTCCTTTGTTCTTGCCATTGATCTCATCAAGTCCTTTTCTGAATTTGTTCTTCCCTTCATACTCAGACAATCTGCCAAACAAGTCTGTCACAGAAGCCATTGACTCTCCACAAGCCTCTTCGATTGCAGTGACCTTGGCTTCCCATTCCTTGCTGAGAATGTTCAAGATTTTTCTAACTTGAACAGTTGTTCATGATGTTTGCCCGAGGCAGCAAGTTGATTGATCAAATGAGTGAATCTCAGTTGGAATTCGCTAATGGATTCCCCAGACTTCATACAAAGAAGATCGTACTCTGTCATGAGGGTATTAACTCTATTTTCCTTGATTCCAACTGTTCCTTCATGTGCTATCTCCAATGCATCCGACATGGCTTTAGCAGAGGATAATGTGCAGACACGAAAGTACTCTTGTTGACTTAAAGCACTTTGGAGCTTGAGAACGGCTTTACTGTTGAGTGTGATATTTCTCTGGTCATTTTCATCATAGTCTTCTTCCAGCTTTGGAATTCTTATACCATTTTTGAGAATTGTCGGAGCATAGTCACCTCCCTCAAACACCCTCCATAGGCCATATTCAGTAGCCAACACAAAGACTTTGAATTTAGCCTTCCAGAAGGAGTAATGTTCACCATTAAAACTGGGTGATCTGTTGATCGAAGCTCCATCAGGTAGAATACCGTCCATCGTGATTCTTCTCGAGATGTTAAGCACTTATGAGATATCACAAAGAGAGGGGGTGAATTGGGGATATAAAATTTTCTTTGAAAATGCTAGAGGAATAGAGGAAAGGTGAACACAAGCGATTTATACTGGTTTGGTCTAAATCCTCAACCTATGTCCAGTCCCCAGACTTTCTGGGATTTCACTAACTTAAATGATTACACACTCTATAACTCTTGAAGTAATTCTCTCACTAGAACTTACTCCCCTTACAAGTTGTAATCAAATATCCCAATCCCAAAGTCCCAATACTTTGAGATTCTTACAAGGATTGATAAACGATAATGAACTTTCTAAAAGAGCAGAACAATAAACACTGAAGATTAAATATCCAAAGATATATGCTTTAAGAGTAGAAACAGTAAATGCTTATATCACTAATTGAATACGCAAAGTTTCAGTGGTTGGCGAATTCAATGCTTCTTGTATTTATAGTTGCTTCAATTAATGACCATTGGAGAAGCTCAAAGATTATCGTTGAGACTCTTGAATAAAGCCGTTAGTCAGATGAAGCTTCGTTGGTCACTTTCACCGTTAATGATTTTTGCTCTTCGCAAACATTCTTCATTCTTTTTGTTTTGCCTGTTGAGAGATAGCATTTAATGTGCGAGCGGAATATCTGTAAATGCTTTACATTGATCAGAGAAGTGGTTACCGAGGATATCACTGGTTTTAGCAACTGCATTTAATGCTTCTGTCAGAGCTTTTGCTTTTCACCTAAACAATGGTTAATAATCTAAAATACACTCAAATGATGATTAGTATTTAGTCTAAATAGCTTTGAGTGAGATAAGAGAAGAATTGAAGATAACCCAAAAGAATTTGATTTTAAAACTTCTCGTTTTTACTGAGCAGAGGATGAGAATGCTCGGGTATGAATGTCTTGGTTGCTCGAGCAGACAGGAGAAGATAGCCTTTACATAAGTGAAAGTCACTTATGCTCGAGCAACATTGAGCTCGTGCTCGGGCACTAAATCTCTCTTGCTCGAGTGGACTTGAAAACTTGTTTGAGCGTTAGCCAGACATAGAAGAAATAACATAGGTGTTAGTTCTCAATGTTTTGTTGATAACATACACCTAAGTTTTTGATACAGAAAATATTGTCTAAATGTGAAGTATGCCCTAGCAGGAGTCTATCGGTGCTCGAGAATACTCGATCTGATAAGGTTTTCAAGTGTTTCAGAAAGGTTGCCCGAGCAAAGATTTTAAATGCCCAAGCATCACTCAATAGAATTGACTAAGGATGCTCGAGCAGGGAAACTGGCGTGCCCGAGCATCATCGAGCTTATAAGCTTAGTTCAGAGATAGTTGCAAGCCATGCCCGAGCAGAGTGTAAGCAATGCTCGAGCAGAGGTAAGCAGTATGCTCGAGCAGTATCAAAAATACTTCAATCTCTGCCTCTAAATGACTTGTGCCCGAGCATGATTATGACATGCTCGAGCTGAAAGACCTGGCTATCACCCAAGAGGGGGGTGAATTGGGTGTCTGATTAAAAACTTGATACTTTGAAAATCTTTTGTGTTTTCTAAATCAACAGTTAGATATTCAAAAAAAAACATATACTAGAAATATAAGAGATAAGGGAAGAGAATATGCAAACTGTGATTTATACTGGTTCGGCCCAATCCTTGACCTATGTCCAGTCCCCAAGCTTCACTTAAGATTTTCAATCCACTAACTTCTTTCAACTTGATTACACGTTCTGTACTTGAAGTAATCCTCTTTCTAGGATTCACTCCCCCAAGCTTCACTTAAGATTTTCAATCCACTAACTTCTTTCAACTTGATTACACGTAAATCAGGATTCACACCCAAAATGTAATCAATACACCCACTTGATTACATACTTTGTACTCAAGTAATCCTCTCACTAGGATTCACTCCCTTACAAGTCGTAATCAATACAATGGGTTTCCCACTCAAGATCACCCAATCTTGAGTAACTCTCAAATAGAATGATATGATGATTACAATAAATCTTCTCTCTCAGAAGTGAATGAATAAACACTAAAGTACAATACAAATCATTTCACTCTCTATGATAAGCTATGTAAACATTGAAAACAGAGAGCAAATAATATGAAGATAAGAGTATAAGCATTTTGAAGATGTAAGCTTGTGTCTTCCTTTTTTTTTTCGCCTTGAGTCTATCTTGTTTTATAGGTAGTTGCAATTTATGACCGTTGAGAAGATTCAATGACTATTGGATAAAGAAATATTGTCGTTAGACTCAGATGGAACTAGCCGTTAGAACTTCATTTTCTAAACCAGCTACGACATCAGCATTTACTTTACCCTTGGTCTTTAGTTTAACAACCTTTGATCATCTGAAACATGTACACAAATGATATAAATAATGTTAAGAAGTATTATAAGTCATTTGGGTAATCATCTGGATGTTCATGATGAGAAACGAGATTTTCGACAAGGTGATTTTCTGAAGTAGAGATGTAAACTCGAGTTTTCATTTAATAAACTCGAGTTTCCTTTTGTTGTTGAAAGCTGGATTTCTCTCTGACTGAGCCAAACTCGAGTTTCCCACTAATAGACTCGAGTTTGGATGATCTTCTGGACCTGGTTGCTCTCTGTAACCCGTAAACTCGAGTTTGTCACTAATAAACTTGAGTTTGGTTTTGTCTTGAATAGCTCAGTTTCTCTCTGTCTTGTCTAAACTTGAGTTTCCCACTAATAGACTCGAGTTTGGATGTTGATCTACCCATGGTTGCTCTTTGACTTGGCCTGGCTCAAGTTTTGACTTTGTTGAGCCTTCTTGAACTGACTGTCCACTTTCAAACGCCATATCTCCCTGGTCTGAACTCCGTTTTAGTCTGTTCAAATCTTG
This sequence comes from Acacia melanoxylon, assembly GCA_019022615.1. Taxonomy (NCBI): domain Eukaryota; kingdom Viridiplantae; phylum Streptophyta; class Magnoliopsida; order Fabales; family Fabaceae; genus Acacia; species Acacia melanoxylon. The sequence goes on along the minus strand of JAFJYJ010000071.1, from coordinate 872,735 downwards.
ATGGAAATAAATTTGAGTCTACTTTCATATGCCACCAATTTTAGCTCAATCTGATTTGTAGTTTGTGCGTTACACTCAAAACATCAAAGCTTGGTCTGCTGTGTGGCGTGAATTTCACTGTCAACTTTTAAAATTCATAGCTCCTTGATCTGACCTCTTTTGGGCTTGAGTTATATATCAAAATGACGCATTCGAAGTCTAATTTCATATTCCACTAGTTCCACCTCAATCGGATCTCTGGTTTGGGAGATACCATCAAATTACCATACCTCGCCCAAGCTAAACGTGAAAATAGTAGAATAGTTGCTAATCAACGTTGTAAACTCGAGTTTGTACATGTAAACTCGAGTTTTCCTAGCCCAGAGACGCCAGAGATGTTGAAGACACTTATTGGCTCGAGTTTATGATCGCTGACTCGAGTTTTGAGTCCTTAACTCGAGTTTCCTCATATCAGAGAGGCAAATTACTGCAGCAAGGTAGTAAACACGAGTTTAATACTTGGAGTGTTACATCCCTACCAGCCTCGCCCTTTCAGGTGGCGGGTTAGAGGGATATTTTTTTTCTTATTACCTTTCCCTTGTTACTTAACCACCTAAAACATATATCAGAGTGTGCGCGGCAGAGCATATGATCGGTTTGGACAACTACAATGTACTGGTCAAGTTACATACAAAAACGTAAAGTGATCCCCGTAGGGTTAAGGGTACAATAATCCAAGGTAACTTAAAATAATCCAGAAATAAACATACAAAATGAGATAGGGCATTCCATACGTCTTCAATTAACAGCTTCCTTGCTCTTACCCTCATCTTCTTGATCAGCTTAGCATAAACTCCTTGTATCTTTAAAACCAGACTGGAGTTAATGTTTTTCTACATTCTTGGGAAGCGAGAAATGTATATTTTAATGTCTCATAATTACCTCGTATTTTGTGGTGCCAAAAAGTCAAACATCCAACCCCAGAATGCCACGTGTCCACTAACATCATTACTCTTCGTCTTTTGTAATCATGAAGGGACACGTGTCACCATCCCATTTGGCCAACACAAAAGTATGTCATCATTAGTCATCATGACATTATTTTATCGGCACTTGCTCGAGATCCTGCCCGGGTTTTACTCGGGTTTTCTTCACGAATATCGATGTCTTCTAAAAAACGCAAGGCATAACCAACTGCCCTAAAAATGTTGTGTACTTACTTATACTGGCATATTTCTGCTCAACTAATTGTCCTATACCTTAGGACATAGTTAGGTGGCATCTTTTCCACCGGATTTACACCGTATAGGTCTTCTGTGTCCCATTTTCACTGGCACCTTAATTCCATGGCTTATGCATGCAAGGTCCACTGACCCGTATGGTCGAGTTACTTAATCCCAGAGGGGCGTCCTAACCCTCGGCATTCTTGGAACTCTTCCCGAACTGGGCTTAGTCATCCGCCTACTTTAGGCTTATTCTCTATTCTCAAGGTTTGAAATTCGGGGTGTTACATGGAGACTCGAGTTTGCTCATCCAGAACCTAATATTTGCTTGTTTTAACTCTAAATTGAGCCATTCCAACTTCCATTTGATCGTGGAGACTTCTCCGATCAATTTTAGAACTTGAATAATGATATTCTCATTCCATTCAGCAAGTTCTTCCTTCTTCCATCTCCCATCTTGATCATTCTTCATTTATTTTGGACTCATCATTTTCTGCAGGTTCTACCTTCTTCAATATCCAGAAAGCCAAGCGTATGCTGAACTTGTTCCAGAATTTAATGTGTCGACTTTCCGTATCAGTACTATTCATGTATACTCCACTGTAGCTCAAATATGATGAATTTTCATTCCATCTTCTTTTTTATCATAGAGACTTCCAACATCACATATAAGAACATATAGTGCAAGTTCTTCTTTCTTTAGTCTCTTCTCTTCTTCTTGGTTATCACCAAAATCCATTGATAACATCTTGCTTCCTTGACAACCTCTGCAAGTTCTTCTTTCTACCATATCTCCTTCTTGATTATTCTCCATGATTCAACTTGGACTAATCTACATTAAACATAATAGTTAGTCAATGTAAGAGATAAATATATTATGTAAACCTTTTTCTCTTAATAATGGCATCTATATTAGACATCATCAAAACTAATCATATCTAACACAAGCAGCAAGCTCAAGCAAAGGAAAAAACCATGCTCGAGCAGTATCGCTGAGTTTCTGTATCATTGCCTCTGTAAGGTTCATGCCCGAGCATGACGACGTTGCTCGAGCATCAGCAATGTATGAGCCTTTTAAACATTTCTTCCAAGGCATGCCCGAGCAAGCATAGTAGGATGCTCGAGCAAGAGCTCGATGTTGCTCGAGCATGGGATGATCTACTGCACTTCCAATGAGTTTTCGCTACCAATTGCCCGAGCATACTAACAGCCATGCTCGAGCATGATCATCCTCTGTAAAGTAAAATGAGAGTTTTCAAATTCAAAACCTTTGGGTTATCTTCAATCCTTCTCTTATCTCACTCAAAGCTATTTAGACTAAATATTAATAATCTTTTTGAGTGGGTTTCAGGTCATAAACCATGTTTAAATGAAAAGCAGAAGTTCTGACAGAAGCATTAAATGCAGTAGCCAAAACCAGTGACATCCTCGGCAACCATTTCTCTGATCATTGTAAAGCATTTACTGATATTCCGCTCACGCATTAAGTGCTATCTCTCAATGGACAAAACAAAAAGAATGAAGAATGTTTACGAAAACCAAAATCATTAACGGCGAAAGGGATCAATGAGACAACAGCTGTCTAACGGCTATATTCAAGAAACTCAACGATCAATCTTCAAGCTACTCCAATGGTCATTAATTGCAACAACTATAAATACCAGAAGCATTGAATTCACCACCTACTGAAACTCTGCGCATTCAATTAGTGATATAAACATTTACTGTTTCTACTCTCAAAGCATATATCTTCGAATATTTAATCTTCAGTGTTTATTAATTTTCTCTTTTAGAGAGTCCATTATCACTTATCAATCCTTGTAAGAATCTCAAAGTATTGGGACTTTGGGATTGGGATATTTGATTACAACTTGTAAGGGGGAGTAAGTTCTAGTGAGAGAATTACTTCAAGTGTTACAGAGTGTGTAATCATTTGAGTTAGTGAAATCCCAGAGAGTCTGGGGACTGAACGTAGGTCGAGGATTTAGACCGAACCAGTATAAATCGCTTGTGTTCACCCTTTCCTTTATCTCTCTCTGTTGTGCTCTATTTTAGCTAATCAGTTTCAGAGCATTTTCGAAGAAAATTTTATATCCTCAATTCACCCCCCTCTTGGTGATATTCCATCTTTCAATAGGGATTTACCAATGCTCGAGCATCATATTTGTAATGCTCGAGAAGCATGCTCGGGCAACCCTTAGGGTCTGCTCGAGTATACCTCAGACAGAGAGCAGTTTAAGATGAAGATCGATACTACTCGAGCAAGCTGAAGGTTCTTTTCGAGCACCAAGCTTGGGCAATATATAAACCATGCTCGAGCATCATGCAAGAAGTGAGAAAGAGTAAGGCATCATCAATAGTGCTCGAGCACACATTTAGCTCTGCTTGGGCACCATGCTCGAGCGTTGCTTACCTACTGCTCGAGCAGTAGTTTGACAGAGAGCTTTCTTCAGTCTTGCTCGACCATGCTCGGGCACCAAGTATCCCTTGCTTGGGCGCCCTGCTCGAGCAATACTTTTCTAATGCTCAGGCAAGCTCGCAAGTTTCTGCACTCAACTTAATACACTGTTAGATGCAGAATGCTCGAGCACTGATAGGCTTTTGCTCGAGCACACCTCATACTTGGGTAATGCTTTCTGAATCATAAACCTACATTCTAATCATTTGAAACTCATTAATAAACTGATTAAATATAGTTAGAAACAATAATGATATATGATATGAAGTAACAAAGACAATCTCAATGAATTCAGATATTAGAACACGTTCTCTATCAAAACTGAGAGAATTTGGCTCGAGTCAATATTATCCTGGCTCGAGTCTGTTAGTTCTTGTATTTTGATCATCACAAACTTCTAAGATATTGAATCCATAATACGTGAGAAAAGATAAGATGATCTAATAAAACGAGTTAAGCATTTCAGGGAAGCATGCTCGAGTAGAGCTTACAGTCTTGCTCGAGCAACATCGGGCAATAGTTGTTCCTTAAGCATTTCAGGGAAACATGCTCGAGCAGAACATACATTCATGCTCGAGCAACATCGTGCAAGGGAAACATACTCGAGAAGAACATACATTCATGCTCGAGCAACATTGAGCAAGAAAGACAAGAAAATCTCCTTGCCATGCCCGAGCATATCGCGTAATCATACTCAAGCATCAAGACCTAAGGAGTCCTGCTCGAGCAATGGATCTCATCATGCTCGAGCACTATCAATCCAAGCAAAAACTAACAAGGTAAAATGGTCATGCCCGAGCAAGGAGAGAAAGCATGCTTTAGGATCATGCTCGAGCAGCCTTGAAAGGGTTGCTCGAGCAAAGTCGAGTAACGCTCTTGAATGAACCTTGCCCCAGCATTGATAGAAAGCATGCTGGCAGACCATGCTCAAGCAAACACAACTGGGCTACTCGAGCAGAGACGTCCAACTTGCTTTCTAGTCTCTGAGTGAGAGTTGCCCGAGCAAGTTCTAATAGTTTGCTCGAGCATCATCGATAAAATATCTTTTCAAAATCTTGCTAAAAAGATTTGCCCGAGCATGTATCTGGGTTTTGCCCGAGCATTGACCAAATGCATTTAATTCTCTCATCTCTTGCCCGAGCACATATCTTGCTCTTGCTCGAGAAATGTACCTCAGTTCTTATAATCTCCGTATGCGTAATTCATTGAATCATTGTGATAATTTTATTACTCCGATTTACTACTCATTGCAAACTCTAAATGCTTTTAACAAGTTTGCTCGTGAGTTTTAGATTATTTAAACATGGATTAACAGATTTGAATAAAGCATACTGTGTTAGACAAGCATTAAATGCGGTTACCAAACCGAGTAATAATCTCGGTTATCAATACTGATAAATGAAAAACATTCTGTTACATTCCTACTGTGCATTAAATGCTATTTCACAACGGGCAACAGGAATGGAATGAAGAAGAATGTCGTGACTGATAAGGATATTCAAACGGCGAAGCATTTATGAAGTAACGGTCAATTAACTTCAACGGAAGTTCTCTGTGCCTAACGGAAATACGAAGTGTCTCAATGGCTAGTGTGTTGAGCGTCTCAATGGCATTAATTGCAAACGCTATAAATACTGGAAGCATTCAATTTCACAACCTACCGAAACGCTGAGCAATTAATTCGAGTTAATACTATTCGCTGTTTCAACTGTTTCATCAATTAGTACTTCAGTGTTTAATACTTTATCTGCTCGTGAGGAGTTTATAAACATTTACTTCATTATTAGTTGAATCTTAAGGTTGAGGAACCTTAAGAAAGGGTGTATCAATTACAACTTGTAAGGGGGAGTGGAGTCTGAAAGTGAGAGGATCATCCTCCGTTTACAGAGTGTGTAATTGTTCTTGAACGATAGTGGAATCCCGTGTTACGGGACCGGACGTAGGTCAGTGATTTTGGACCGAACCAGTATAACCGCCCTGTGTCTATTTCACCTCTCTGCTTCATTTCTCTATTTCTGTTTTTACTTGTCTTCGTGTGGGTGTGCAAAAAGAATTTGAAATCACCTATTCACCCCTCTAGGTGATATTCTATCTTCATTTGGTATCAGAGCAAGGTTTCTTAGTTGGGCTTAACATCCCAAGATAGATCATGGAAGGAATATTACCTGACGGTGCTTCTATTAATCGCCCTCCAGGCTTCAATGGCGAACACTATTCATTCTGGAAAGCAAAATTCAAAGTGTTTATGTTAGCTACCGAATACAATCTCTGGCGAGTAATAGAAACTGGAGATTATGTTCCCATAAAGGTTGAAGGTGGCATCACTATTCCCAAGACAGAAGACAAATTTGATGAAAATGACAAGAGAAACATTACTCTTAATAGTAAAGCTATTCTGATGTTACAAAGTGCTCTCAGTCAGAAAGAGTACTTTCGAATATGCAATTTGTCTACTGCAAAAGAAATGTGGAAGGCTCTGGAGGTAGCATATGAAGGAACCACCGGCATTAAGGAAAATCATATTAGTACCCTGACTACTGAGTATGACCTTCTTCGAATGAAGACCGGAGAAACTATTGCTGAATTTTAACTTCGCTACACTCATCTTATCAATCAACTGGCGGCATTGGGAAAAACATATGATCAACGTCCTCAAGTCAGAAAAATTCTCAACGTTCTAACAAAAGATTGGGAAGCAAAAGTCACAGCAATAGAGGAGACTCATGAGAATCAATGGCTTCAGTTGCTACCTTATTCAAAAGCTTATCTTAATATGAAAGCAAGCTGAAATTCAAGAAGGACCTGGACGAAGTCAATCCTACTCGGAGCAAAGGTATTGCTCTTAATACTGTGAAAGAAAAGGAAGACAAATACGAGGACGATGATGAGATGGGCTTGTTCGTGAGAAGATTCAAGAAGTTCTACAGAAAGGATCAAGGCTTCAGAAATAGGTTCCAGAAAGGTGGTTCCAGTAACAGACGAGAATTCAAAGATAAAGATCAAGTCATTTGTTACGAATGCGAGAAGCCAGGACACTACAAATCGAAATGTCCCCAGCTAAAAGATAATGGTAAAGAGAAGAAGAAAATATTCAACCACTTCAAGAAGAAGGCCTATGTATCAGCCATATGGGGTGATAGTTCCTAGAAGAAGAAAGTGAAGAAGAAAAAGAAGTTGCAAATGTTTGCCTAGTAGCAGAGGAAGAACAACCAGAGAATGACAAAGAGATGTGCTTGAGAGCATCAAGAATCAACAAGTGGTATATTGATAGTGGATGCTCAAGGCACATGACGGGGGATGCAGACAAGTTTGTTGCAATGAGATCAAAGGATGGTGGCAAAGTCACTTTTGGAGGGGATCAATCTGGTAAAATCACTGGGATTGGCGAGATTGGTGACAAGAGTGGACCTCTAATCAAAGATGTGTATCTTGTTGAAGGTCTCTGGCATAACCTCCTAAGTGTGAATCAAAGTGCTGATAAAAACAACTGGATTATCTTTGACTCAGAAGAATGCCTCATTGTCAATAAGGATGATCTCCCAATTGATAAAGGTAAACTTAAGGTATTATTTAAAGCTCTTAGAGAGGGTAATTGCTATACTTTAGACTTACCTAAAGTTAGTTCTAAAAAATGCTTTGTTAGCAACTTGGACGAAAGGTGGTTGTGGCATAAGCGTTTGGCTCATGTGAACATGTTCCAACTAGACAAGTTGTTAAGAAAAGATTTAGTTGTTGGTTTACCTAAATTACGTTTTAAGAATGACATGATCTGTGATTCTTGTCAAAAGGGTAAACAAACTAAATCGTCTTTTAAAAACAAGCCCGAAATCTCAACAAATCGACCTCTTCAACTACTTCATATCGATTTAGTTGGACCGGCAAGAGTAAAGAGTCTTGGTGGCAATTTGTATACTCTAGTCATTGTCGATGATTTCTCGCGTTTCACTTGGACTATCTTTTTATCATCTAAGGATGACATATTTGATCTTTTTGTTGTTTTTGCCAATAAGGCGCAAAATGAGAAAGGTATTTGCATTATAGCCATTCGAATAGATCATGGAGGTGAGTTCGAGAATCAAGCGTTCGGAGAATTCTGTGATGCTCATGGGATCGATCACAATTTCTCGACTCCAAGGACACCACAGCATAATGGTGTGGTTGAAAGGAAGAACTGTGTACTAACTGAGATGGCTCGTGCTATGTTAAATGAAAATCAGACATCTCAAGTCTTCTAGGCAGATGCTATGAGCACGGCTAGCTATATATCAAATCGAGCCTACCTCCAGAAGAAACTTAACAAAACTCCATATGAGCTCTATAAAAGGAGGAAACCAAACTTGGCTCACCTTCACATCTTTGGTTGTAAGTGCTTTCTTCACAACAATGGTAAGGACAATTTAGGAAAATTTGATCCCAAATCCGATGAAGGTATATTTCTTGGTTACTCAAATAGAAGTAAAGCATATAGAGTTTTTAATAAGCGTACTCGTGTAGTTAAAGAATCAATACATATTGTATTATGTGAGTCTAAGATGAATGATCTTGATGATCAAGAAAATATTGTCAAAAACCAATTCTTTTCGAAAACCACTCCTGCTTCTATTGAAAATCCAGAGGATGTTTTTGAAGCTAATCCTCAAAACAATTTAGAAAATTCTGATCAATCTTAGCCTAAAGCTTGGAAGTTCATTAGGAATCATCCCTTGGACCAAGTAATAAGTGACATCAGTCAAGGACCAGAAATAGAACTTTAAATGAAGTAATTTTTTCTGCGTTTATTTCTCACATTGAACCCTCTAAAATTGACGAAGCCTTCTCAGACAATTATTGGGTGTTAGCAATGAAAGAGGAGTTACATCAATTTGATAGAAATCAAGTTTGGGATTTGGTACCTATGCCTAAAGACCATCCGGTTATTGGCACTAAATGGGTATTCAAAAACAAACGTGATGAATCTGCAATTATAGTCCGCAACAAGGCTAGATTGGTTGCCAAAGGCTATAATCAGGAAGAAGGCGTTGATTATGAGGAAACGTATGCTCCAGTGGTTAGATTGGAAGCTATACGCGTACTCTTAGCCTTTGCGTGTATCAAAGGATTCAAACTTTATCAAATGGATGTAAAAAGTGCTTTTTTAAATGGTTTTATTCAGGAGGAAGTATATAATGAACAAACTCCTGGTTTTGAAAATGAACATCATCCGGATCATGTCTATCGCCTTAAGAAAGCCTTGTATGGTCTTAAACAAGCTATTAGAGCTTGGTATGAACGTTTAAGTAAATTTCTTTTAGAACAAGGCTTTGTTAGAGGAAAATAAGATACAACATTGTTTATCAAAACCAATAAGCTTAATGAAATTCTGGTCAAACAAATATATGTAGATGACATAATATTTGGTGCTACTAATGATTCTCTCTGTGAAGAATTTTCCAAGAAAATGCAGGGAGAATTTGAGATGTCCATGATGGGAGAATTGAACTACTTTCTTGGCCTGCAAATCAAACAACGGAAGGATGAAATATTCATCTCACAAACAAAATACCTCCGTGATTTGCTCAAAAAGTTTGGACTGGAGCATTGCAATGGTGCAGATACTCCAATGAGTTCAATAGCCACTCTGGATGCGGATGAAGAAAAAGGGAAGGACTTTAATATAACTAAGTATAGAGGGATGATTGGGTCATTACTCAATTTAACTGTAAGTCGGCCTGATATTCAATTTAGCGTGGGAATGTGCGCAAGATTCCAATCAGCCCCTAAAGAATCACATGCCAAGCACGTTAAGAGGATCTTCCAATATCTCTCAGATACGAAGCAACTGGGTCTCTGGTTTCCAAAAGGACAACAAGAGTTCTTGGTTGCATACTCAGACGCTGATCATGCTGGATACAAGACCGACAGAAAGAGCACGAGTGGACAATGTGAATTTCTGGGAGGATCGCTTGTGTCATGGTTCAGCAAGAAACAGACAACTGTGGCCGTATCCTCCACTGAGGCTGAGTATGTGGCGTCTTCAAGTTGCTGCGCTCAAGTTTTGTGGCTCAAACAACAACTTCAAGACTTGGGGATTCATTTGAAGGAAATACCAATTCTCGAGCAACAGCAAAAAATCATGACTAAACCAAAGATGAAAGTACTTGCTCGAGCATGCCTGCCAAGTCTGCCCGAGCAATAACGAGAAGCTTGGAAAAATCATAAAGGAAAAGTAGCTTGCTCGAGCATGTCGACCAAGCATACTCGTGCAACAACATGAAGTGAGCAGTTAATGATCAATGCTCGAGCAACGCTCCACAATTTGCCCGAGCATGCCGCGATGAAGAATTTTTTTTTCAACAATCATCATTATTATCCCAGTGTTCTTAATTTGCTTCTAAATTAAGTGTTCACACTACACACTTAATCGGAGGTTAGATTTAATCATTTTCTTTAAATAAATAATTAAAAGTGTATTAAAATTTACATATCTTTGTTCATGCTTGAGCAAGATGGGCGATGCCGCAAGCAAGAACCCTGCTCGAGCATACAATCATGCTCGAGCAATGTCGGACGCCAGGTTTTCTAAAAGACGTGTGACGTTTCATTTCACGGCCAAATAGCCTTGGTCGTCTGCCGTCAAAACCCTAAACCTAGTTCATCTTCTTCCAATCTCTTCTACCGTTATAAACATTCGACAATCGTTACCTCAAATCTTTCCGTTACTTCTGTTCGAATCTTCAAAAGTAACTGTTTTCAACCGATTGTTCTCCTAAAAACTTCCATTTCCCTCCTATTTCTTCACTTTCACCGTAGGACTTCCTTATTCAACACTCCCAAATTTTCAAATCTCTTCTCCTACGGTCAATCGATGGCGGGTTCGGGAGAGAAACCTTCTTCTACTCAATCTCCGGCGAAGAAATCAAGATTTTACAAACCCAAAGTCGCAGACTTCGAGAAATCCTCCAAACCCAAATCGTCGTCGAAATCGTTCACTAAATCTAAGACGGTAGAGAAGCCGAAGACGAATGTGGTAATTCATCCACCAAAGCCAACGACTCGACTTAAGGCTGGGTCTCTTCCTACCGGGAAAGGGAAACGAACAAGGTCGCCGTCTCCACCTTCTTCAAACTCCGACAACGCCAAACGAACTGTTGATGAGATACGGTCTAAGGAAAAAGAGGATCTTTTTCCATTCCTCAAACCATCTCTCAGTCAAAAATCACAAGCCTCGGAAAGCAAAAAGAAAGTTTCTTTCTCGCTAAAATCTCAAGCTTCTGAAAGCAAAAAGGAGCCAGTCGTGACTAGTCGTCCTCTCGATGGACAGTTGGCTGAACCCTCACCAGGTATGATAACTGGTAATGTAGCCATTGATGATCATGCTCTGTTTGCTCACTACTTCGGGTCAAGGCCATTCTGTCCAATAGTATACGTTGATTTGGCTCACTTTAAGGAGAAGTGCAACTTAGATTTGACTTCTTGGTTGCTTCAATTCATGCCATTGCTTGGCATTCACAAGCCTTATTCCCCTGAAGTAGTACGAGTATTGTATCACAACATGCGTCTGAAGGTAAAGACTCAAGAAGATGATGAGGATGTTTTGGTCACAAAGATTAGGGATCAAAAAGTCAAGCTCACCGCTCATGATCTCAATGTGCTTCTTGGTATTGTTGACGTTCCTGAAGATCCTCCTAAGCTTTCACCAGTTGAGTGTCATCAGATTCTTCTTCCGGTTGTTCCAATTGAAGGCAAAAAGATCAATGTGACTCCGGCTATGATGAAGGACGAATACAGAGTCCTCTGGTATGTGTACAGTCGAAGTCTTGTTCAAAAGGGACAGAGTTTCACCCATTTTGTAAGAAGAGACTTTGAACATTTTGCCTCACTGGTTGCCATGGAACCAAGGAATCTAGGAAAGTGGATCCTGGAGGAGATGATGTCCTTTATTTCTTAAGCTCAAGTTAGGCTTCAAGCTACCATTCCCTATCCATCATTGGTTTCTTGGATATTGGAAGCCAATAATATATGGTACCTCTTAGAAGACAAGGAAGAGTATCCTCCACTATTCGGGAAAGAACACATGAAAAATATGAGGATCTCCTTCTCTACTGTATCATCCAAGAAGATCAAAGGTAGAGCACCTATCACTTCTTCTTAGCCTGTTGTATCCCAACCATCTGCTTTCAAGCCATCTGCTTCACAGGCTCCTGATGAAGCCGAATCTTCAAAGGCTAGGCCTTCTTCCTCTGCGCCATCCTTCTCCCAGGAAGCTATTCAAACTATTATTGAAGCCTCAATCCAAAAAGCTATGGCTCCTGTGTTGAAATCAATGATAGCTTATCAAGACCTCACAAAGATGATGATCAAAGGCTTCAATGAAGACATGCTAAGGTTGAAGTCCAGTCTTGGGATACAGATAGATACAGACCTGCAAGATTTCAAGATAGAATTAGAGGAGTCATTGGACAAACGATTTTCTATCATATATGATCAGCAGCAAGAGATCAAGAAAGAAATTCAGACTCTCTCTCAACAACAATATGGGATTCACAAAGCTGTCAATGCCTTTGATTTCACTTTAGACAACTTTCTGACAAGTTTTGCTCCTGATGGCCCTTTTGATCTCCCTACTCCTGTCACCTCGTCTCCTGTTCCATCAGCTTCAGCACCTTTTGGTTCTACAGGTCCTCCATTCACCCCTGCCACAGTTGCTCCTTTTATTGATCCTTCTACTGTGCCTCTCCCATCTGTTTCTGTTTCTTTCAATAGTGCACCATATTCTCCTTCTCATCCTGTTCAAGATCCCCTTTTTGCCGATGACAAAGGGGGAGAGTAGTTTATGTAGCTTAGATGAGATTACATTTCTGTTTTCTTTTTCATCTCTGTTTTATTTTTCAACCTCTGTATGCTATCACTTATTGAAATCAATGATGCTCTTGAATTTGACTCATTTAAAACTATTTGCATCTCATAATTCAATCTTAGAATTGTCATCATCAAAAAAGGGGAGAATGTTAGTTCTTGTATTTTGATGATCACAACTTCTAAGATATTGAATCCATAATACGTGAGCAAAGATAAGATGATATAATAAAACGAGTTAAGCATTTCAGGGAAACATGCTCGAGCAGAGCTTACAGTCTTGCTCGAGCAACATCGGGCAATAGCTGTTCCTTAAGCATTTCAGGGAAACATGCTTGAGCAGAACATACATTCATGCTCGAGCAACATCACGCAAGGGAAACATGCTCGAGCAGAACATACATTCATGCTCGAGCAACATCAAGCAAGAAAGACAAGAAAATCTCCTTGCCATACCCGAGCATATCGCATAATCATACTCAAGCATCAAGACCTAAGGAGTCCTGCGCGAGCAACGGATCTCATCATGCTTGAGCACTATCGATCCAAGCAAAAGCTAACAAGGTAAAATGGTCATGCCCGAGCAAGGAGAGAAAGCATGCTTTAGGATCATGCTCGAGCAGCCTTGAAAGGGTTGCTCGAGCAAAGTCGAGTAACGCTCTTGAATGAATTATGCCCGAGCATTGATAGAAAGCATGCTGGCAGACCATGCTCAAGCAAACACAACTGGGCTGCTCGAGCAGAGACGTCCAACTTGCTTTCTAGTCTCTGAGTGAGAGTTGCCCGAGAAAGTTCTAATAGTTTGCTCGAGCATCATCGATAAAATCTCGTTTCAAAATCTTTCTAAAAAGATTTGCGAGAGCATGTATCTGGGTTTTGCTCGAGAATTGACCAAATGCATTTAATTCTCTCATCTCTTGCCCGAGCACATATCTTGATCTTGCTCGAGCAAGGTACTTCTGTTCTTATAATCTCCGTATGCGTAATTTATTGAATCATTGTGATAATTTTATTACTCCTTTTTACTACTCATTGTAAACTCTAAATGCTTTTAACAAGTTTGCTCGTGAGTTTAGATTATTTAAACATGGATTAACAACATATTTGAATAAAGCATATTGTGTCAGACAAGCAATAAATGTGGTTACCAAACCGAGTAATAATCTCGGTTGTCAATACTGATCAATGAAAAACCTTCTCTTACATTCCTACTGTGCATTAAATGCTATTTCGCAACGGGCAACAGGAATGGAATGAAGAAGAATGTCGTGACTGATAAGGATATTCAAACGGTGAAGCATTTATGAAGCAACGGTCAATTAACTTCAACAGAAGTTCTCTGTGCCTAACGAAAATACGAAGTGTCTCAACGGCTAGTATGCTGAGTGTCTCAACGGCATTAATTGCAAACGCTATAAATACCTGAAGCATTCAATTTCACAACCTACCGAAACGCTGAACAATTAATTTAAGTTAATACTATTCGCTGTTTCAACTGTTTCATCAATTAGTACTTCAGTGTTTAATACTTTATCTGCTCGTGAGGAGTTTATAAACATTTACTTCATTTTTAGTTGAATCTTAAGGTTGAGGAACCTTAAGAGAGGGTATATCAATTACAACTTGTAAGGGGGAGTGAAGTCTGAAAGTGAGAGGATCATCCTCCGTTTACAGAGTGTGTAATTGTTCTTGAAAGATAGTGGAATCCCAGGTGTTCTGGGGACTGGACGTAGGTCAGTGATTTTAGACCGAACCAGTATAACCGCCCGTGTCTATTTCACCTCTCTGCTTCATTTCTCTATTTCGGTTTTTACTTGTCTTCGTATGGGTGTGAAAAAAGAATTTGAGATCACCTATTCACCCCCCTCTAGGTGATATTCTATCTTCAGAGTCAACGTGATTTTGATAATGCAGAAGAAGGAAATCAAGATGATTAACTCGAGTCAAATATTACTAGCTCGAGTCTAGACTCTAACTCGAGGCAGATAAATTGTGGCTCGAGTCAACCTTCAATTGATCACTTAGCTCTTGATGTTTCTTCAACTCGAGGCAGAATACCATGGCTTGAGTCTATGTCCAAACTTGAGGCACCAAATTCCAGGCTTGAGTCAAATGTAATAAACCACTCAGAGCAATTTTCGAAAGAGACCTTGCTGACTTTGAGGTGATAAGTGATGGCTCGAGTCAAACTCAATTTTTAAATATAACGATCAAGATTCTGGCTAGAGTCAACACACACTGGCTCGAGTCCACAGGAACATAATTTTCAAATCATTTTAAGTTTGAAGACAATTGGCTCGAGTCACAGAATATGTTGGCTCGAGTTTTGTCCTAAACTCGAGGCAAACTTTTTGTGGCTCGAGTCAATATAGCATTTTGGCAATAGATGCAAAGGGATTGACTCGAGTCTTTAAGCTTTGGCTCGAGTCAAGCTAATAGCAAAAGATTTAACTGATATAATCCAGGTTTTCAACTGAGTTTAAGCATTTTGCCTAGATCATAATACATGCATTGTTTTCAGAGGTTAATTATCATCAAAACACATATAGGGAACTAACATTCTCCCCTTTTTCTATTATGACAACTTTTGTAAATAAGAAGCCAAGGAGTTTGTAAACTTGTGAAGTTTGGCCACAGGGAAATAGGCAAAATGTAATAACTACCAGAAGCCAAAATGTAAGCAACAGAGACTTTGGCCAAAATGCACAAAACCGTGAAACCATAAATAACTACCAAGAGAGATAACCATAGATAAATAGTCAAATTTATAGTAAAAAGCAACAGAAATGCCAAATGTCAGAAGTCTATAAACTAAACCAGAAATCCATAGCAGCAAGCAAAAACATATTACATCATAACATATCAAAAACACCAAAGCTTGCTTGAAAAACACAAAATTCAAAATCCTGTCGGCTTCTTTCTTCTCTTCAAATCTTCTCAATTCCTCTCACCCTTTGGCATCCATCAAAAGGAGGGAATCACAGAGGAGGTCGATGGTAGTGAGAAGAGAAGGGATGGGAGGAATGAGGAACTAGGACAGTGGCTGGGGTAGCAGACAGGATAGGAGTGGTAAAGGTAGGGGTAGTAGTAAAGGCAAAAGATGGCGAGGGAGATGAGGAATGTGAGATTTTGGGAGCAGGAGAGGAAGTGCCAATTCCAAGACCAGACTGAGACTGAAGAAGTTTGTCAACCTTGTTGGATAGTGTCCAGAAAGTGTTGTGCATATTGGTGATGCTAGCTCTATGGTTTTCAATGTGCCTACTCAAGTTCCTAACTTCTTCCTTCAATTCCTCTTGATCATCTTGGACCTTGGTTACCTCTTCTATCAATTTTCCAATAGAAGCTTCCAATTTCTCATATAAGGAGTGTTGAGCAGCCATGGAGACTTGTAGAGGATCCAAACAGTCAGAGACAACTTTTTCCACAATAGCTTTTATATTGGCCCCAAGAAAGAAAGGAGCAGGCAGTGAAGACAACTCTGGACCAGGCTCTGGTTGCTCTTGAGCTCTTGACTTAGAGGCCCTTGATCTAGAAGGTCCTGGAGCCCTAGATTGACCAAACCCTTCTTGAAAGGTGAGCTTCATCAAATTCAGAATATGCTTACTAAATACCTCAGGCTTCTTGCTACCTCATCTTTCTCAAGATACCAAATCTTTTCATGGAATAGAATGATGGACACAAGACTGGGAAAAGGTATAGTGGAATTTTTCTTTGAATGCATGCAATACCGTTTCATTTCATTGAATATCTAGTGATCCAGATTATGAGGAACTTTGGCCACAAAGGATGCAAACAGAGAATAGTCACATTGAGTGAAATGTGTGAAATTTTTACCCTTCTGTGCAAGGTTCCTTGAGTAGATGTACCACAAGGCTCTGTGTACAGGTAGCATGGCAATGGGAGGGAAATGAAGTGACCCTACTGGTTCACTTAATTGTTCATCTAGTCGAAGAATTTTAAAAATCTCCTCATTGTCATAATGAATTTCAGGAACAGGAGGAGGATTAGCAATTTGCAGTAAATCATTGAGGTAATTAACAGTAATGGCAATCCTCTTTCCTCTCACATAAGTAAGGATTTTCTCCTCAGCAACATGATTGTTTTTGTCCAACAAAGTGTGCACAGACATGTTTAAGTAGAATACTCTAACTAATATAGGACTATAAGAGGCATGAATTGACAGAAAGTATTCATAATCTATAAACCAAGGTGAGAGGTCTAGGTTACATTCATCCTTGAGTTTGGCTATATCCAGAGACACAATTGACAGAAATTTCTAAGAGCATAATCTTTACTAAATTTTTTCCCATCTTCAGATGAAAACAAGATAGGACTACAAGTGAAATCAAGGGGGGGTTTGCAATAAGAGCATGATAGATAGAGACAAGAGATGGTATCTCGAGTACCTTGGAGCCCGAATGTTGCACAGACTGTTGAACAGAACCCTTAGAGGCAGAAACAAAGGCTTGGCTCTTCGATTGAGGTAAGCCACGAAAGTCAGATGAAGAAATAGTTTTCTTCTTGGATTTCTTAGAACTTTCCTCAACCATTGCATTGTCCTTATGCGTCAAAGCTCCTTTGTCTATCGATCTTATCTCAGAAACCTTAGAAGGCTCTTCAACCTTTAATTTCTTTGGCTTTTTGGGGTCGGTTTCTTCAAACGACACCATAGGTCGAAACCTCTTCGGTGGAATCTGAAGGTAAAAACTGTTCTTGCATGACATTCAAGCAATATGTTCACGAGGTTGAAAACAAAAATTTTCTGTATTTGCAGAACCCACATTGAAAATTTACTATTCATGTAAATAGTAATTACTATTTATGTGAATAGTAACAGTAAAAATATTTTCACCGTGATGGTAAATAATTTTACTGTACTAGTAAATAGTAAATAATTTTTACTGCGTGAATAGTAAATTAGTATTCATGTCAATAGTACCGGTAAAAATATTTTAACTGTGCCAGTAAATAATATTTACCGTGAAGGTAAATAATTTTTAATGCACCGGTAAATGTTTTTTACTGTGCAGGTAAATAATATTTACTGCCCAAGATTAATTCTTTTATGATATGACAGATCAAACTAAGCTGCGGAAATACAGTAAATAATATTTACTACGCTTTGTGGAAATACTATCCTCATGAACCATGAACCATGTACTGTAACTCTTTACAATACATATTTAGGATCTGCTCGTTAAAACACATATAGGGTTTCAGGAATACCTGTGATCACTTGAAGACGTCAAAGAGTATGATGTCCTCTAACGTTGATCCACACGATTATCTCCTGATTGCAAATGAGAACTCCTTCTCCTTGAATCCCCGTCTCCTTGGATGCTTGCTAGGCAGTAGCAAGGTGGAGGGCTCAAGTGTTTGGATCTTTTACCTCAAGACTATAAAGACTACTAGAGCCTTAGAAGAGAACTTCCTTAAGAGGAAGAGAAGAGAGAAGTTTAGGAATGAGTGATTTGAAATGAAGGAAATTTATTTATAGAATTTACGATGTGAATAGTGATTTACTATTTGAATATTATATATTAATATAATATTATAATATTAAAATATTCAAAACGTTTCAGATGGTTTTCACGAGGGCTGCGAGTTTCAATTTTTCATTTTGGGAAAATTACATCAAATGACCCAAAATGAAGAATTACACTTAAAGACCCATTTTTCACTATTCACTATTCACGTGAAAAAATAATTATTAATTAATTATTATCTTTATACAATCCTGATTGGATACAGCCTTCATATCCTTATTCTTAATCTCCTAACCTCTTCATAATTGGGTTTGAAGTTCTAACCCAATTACATCAATAGTCTTGACAAAACCCAATAACATTTATTGGACCAAACTTGCTAAATTATGCAATCAAGAATAATCTTAGTGTGTGACCCATTAGGCCCAATTAGTTACTGACATAGATAAACTTGAACAAATTAAACTCCTTTAATAGGTCAATTTATCTAATGACTACATTAGACACTAGCAATGCTCTGCAGTCTCAGAACTAATCAAGTTGATTAAGTGATCTACCTTTCTAATTTGGATACCATGCATGTATCATCCCTTACAACGTTGTTCATATTTAGTCGAGAGAAAGGATAGAGTATCACCTCTCTAGATTGACTAAATGTAGCTTTTACACAGAACTAGGAATATTCTTCTATTGACTCTAAGACGGATCATGACTCTTCATGATCACTTACTATGCATAGATTCTCGAGTCAACTAGAAGTCATCCAAGCCCTACCAGTTTTTTGAACAACTAATCCCTTGTAGGGGACTGTAAGTCCTTTCGGCATGTCCATCTATACTCATGTATTCAAGTTACACCCAAGAGTACACTGTTCTCCCCATATTTCAAGCGGATAGAGTTGTACAGTCAAAGTATAACTCTAGGACATAGTGTTCGATGACATCCTCAAGTCTAAGATGATCAGCACTACCAAACGATGAGAGACATTACAAATCTAATGATACTCTCTACAATGAATCCTTGTGGAGTCTCTCAGCGGGTCAGTTCAGTGCTATATGTTCTCTAACAGATACACCCACGACATCAGCTAAGGCATCAACATGCCTGCATTCCATGAGGTCCCTACCTTGTATCACTATACAAGTAGATGATGTCATACTAGTCTTATTAAGATCACCAATGCCCTTTCTTGGTGATTCAAGACTAGGAACAAGTTTCAGGCAATAGACATGTAGTGTCCTCGATTCCTCAAGATCATGATCTCTATCATAGATCATCGAGTAAACACTTATTCTATTCCTTGGGTCTTTATCTTTAAACTCATATTAACCATAAAATATAGGCGAGACATAAATATGATAAAGATAAATTATGCTCAAATAAATAAATCATGAAATACTAAATAGTAAAAGGTGTTCAACTGATAAAACAGATTGTCTCTAGGACACCTTTATACTAACAGAATCTTCGTTCGTTTGGGTCATTCCAATGGAGGAGGCGAAGAAGATTCAGTAGCTTCATAATCAGAGTCTGATTTCTTGAACTTGGCCAATGATTTCGTGGTCGATTTAGGAGGCATAATGAAGCTAAGGTGATTTAGGGTTAGGGTTTCAGGTTCAGAGAGAAGCAGAGAGCAGAAAGTCGAATGCAGAGAGACGTGAAGGAGAATGAAGAATGAAATGACGCAGGCATTTACATATATAAAACAAACATAAACTCGAGTCTATCATTATTGGCTCAAGTTACCGGCTCGAGTTGATAATGTTTGGCTCGAGTTAATGAAGAATTTGTACTAACCTGGTACATCGAAGGCATATTGGCTTATTTTTCACTTACTGACTCGAGTCAAAAAACTCCTCTCCATTCTTCACACTTACTGACTTGAGTCAACTTTGCTCTTTTGCAATTTCTTTGATCTTTGATTTGGATTGGCTCGAGTTGGCATTTATGTTGGCTCGAGTTAAGTCCACTCTGATCACCCCTGTTCTTTCTTCTTGCAACAGAGTCCTATAAAAATATATTCTAGAAACTCTGATGCTTAAGTTAGTCTTTATTAATCATCAAAACACAATTATTTACAGTAAAACTAACATTACTTACAGTTCATTGAGATTTACCATTCCCAATTCTCTTCGGATGAAATTGAACTGCTCCTTTGCCAGTGGCTTTGTGAAAATGTCTGCAAGTTGAAGGTGGGTACGAATGAACATCACCTTGACATCTTTCTTTTGCACATGATCTCTGATAAAATGATGTCTTACATCAATATGCTTGGTCCTTGTATGTTGAACTGGATTCTTCGCCAAGCTTATTGTGCTGGTGTTGTCACAAAGAATTGGAACTTCCTTCAGATTGATTCCCAAGTCAGATAGTTGTTGCTTAAGCCATAGAATTTGAGCACAACAACTTGAGGCAGCTATATACTCAGCTTCGGTAGATGATATGGAAACAGTAGTCTACTTCTTGCTTAACCACGATACAAGTGATCCACCCAGAAATTGGCATTGACCACTTGTACTCTTTCTATCGATCTAGTACCCAGCATGATCTGAGTCTGAATATGCAACCAAGAATTCTTGTTGACCTTTTGGAAACCAAAGTCCAAGCTCCTTTGTGACGGAAAGATATCAAAATATTCTCTTCATGTGATTCCTTTTGAGCAACTTGAAATCTTGTGCACATTCTCACGCTAAATTGAATGTCTGGTCTACTTGCAGTCAAATATAGCAGAGACCGATCATCCCTCTATATTTGGTTATATTGAATTCCTTCCCTTCCTGATGAGCACAATTTATGCTATGTTTTCCCTATATCTTATGACTGAATTGTATGGTAAATACAAGCTTAATTGCAATCAATCTAAGTAAAGAGGCAATAATTCATTAATATAGGGAACAGAAGGATAAAAACGATGCACATCCTAAACATGTGCTAAAAGAAGAACAAGTTACAAGGTTTGATGAGAAGAACGCATAGCAAAGCTAATACTAGGCTATAAAGCATTATGACAGCATATCAAAGTGCAATACAAAGCATCTATGAAGCTATAGCAAAGTAAAGGACGCGATGCTATGTGGCATCTTTTCTAATCTTTTGTCAAGATTGTTACAGGAAATATTGTGAAGGTCGAGAAAAGACAGGTAGATTGCTGACATAACAGAATAGAAGATGCAGAGGATCAAAATTAAAATATTTGAAGAATCCCGCAGGATCAGCAGAATCAATCTACTGCGATCAAAAGATACGATGGATCTCGACAGATTTGGAAAGCCCAGCTCGCTAGAACTTATGCCGCAAGAAAGCTTAACTATATAAGGAAACAGAAAGCCAACCCTAAAAAGAGAGTCGAAAAGAGCCAAAACGAATTTCACATTCGGTCAGACTCAAAAGAAGAAAGAGAGAATTCACGAGGCACGAGAACTGCAAGAGAACCTAGCATCCTTCCTTGTAGTAAGACGGAGAGAAGAAGACGTGGAGTGGTGATGTGACAGGGCTTCTTCCACGCCGTTGGATCTTCGTCAAGCTTTCTGTTCCCTTTTGTTTAATCTTTTGATCATGGGTCATTTTGTTGTTATCTGTCTTGTGTTTCCCTCGTCAGTCATGAACTAAATTCCATATGGCTGAACGAGGATGATTCTTTAAGTTTTGAATGAACCCAGTTGCTAGTTTTTAATTCAATAAATTCAGTTTGCTTATCAGTGATTTAATTACCTTGTTGATTAGTAGAAGCTAAGGGCGAGATTTGTGGCCTCGGCTTACTGGCAAGGAGTCAAGGTTAGACCTTTGAGAAACAGTGATTGCTAGGCAGGCTAGTGCAAGGCTTGACGTATTATTTTAGGCTTCAGGAATGGGTCTACCTCTCATAACCACTACACCCCGGTTTGTATTGTTGATCTAACTAGAAAATTGCCATAGGCAAATGGAAGGAGTAGAGTTAGCATTAGAAGTATCGGACGCGGAAGCTTTGATAGACTATAGTGGTGGGTTAACTGAATAGCGTTGTAGGTAGTAGCTATGTTGTAGCATTGCGGAAGCTATGCAGTATAGATGCTATAGCAATGGGTAAAGCAACTGGGGGATTGACCTAGCTATCCCCCAGAGGGGGGTGAATTGGGTGTTCGATAAAACTTTAGATAACTTTGAAAATCTTTT
Organism: Acacia melanoxylon; assembly: GCA_019022615.1. NCBI lineage: Eukaryota > Viridiplantae > Streptophyta > Magnoliopsida > Fabales > Fabaceae > Acacia > Acacia melanoxylon. The sequence goes on along the minus strand of JAFJYJ010000071.1, from coordinate 850,602 downwards.
CACAACTTACTGAAATCAATTCGTATGACAGAAAAACTTTATAAAGCAATAGTCAGTCATTCAAACATATATGCTGGAAATATAAGAGTTTAGGGAAGAGAATATGCAAACTATGATTTATCCTGATTCGGCCCAATCCTTAACCTACGTCCAGTTCCTTAGCTCCGCTTGAGATTTTCAAACCACTATCTCCTTGTTTAACCGGGCACAAGAGAAAGCCTTTACAACTTCACAAGTTTAGTCGGGCACTTGTGCAGCCTTCACAATCTCTTACCAAGATACTTCCCCTTACACACTGTAAGGATACAACTACACACTCTGTAAACGAAGGATGATCCTCTCTCACTCCCCCTTACAAGTTGTAATTGATACACTCACTCTCAAGGGTTCCACAACCTTGAGATTTGATCACTAAACATATAGTCAAGTGTTTAGACTCTCTCACAGAGCAGATGAATAATAATCACTGAGGTACATAATCGATTCACACTCTCTACTGAAAACTATATAGACATTGTGAAACAGAGAGTATATGAGATAGATATTGGATTCAGAATCTCAGCATTTCGATAGTGCAAGCTCGTATCATTCTTTTTCCATTTTGAATCCTTCTCCTTTTATAGTTGATTGTCCTTAATAACCGTTGAGAAGCTTTGTAAACTATCCGTTGTGAGTAATAAACATATCCGTTGAAATTACGTTGCTCTTGTTTCTTCGTTATCTTCTGACATTCGACCGTTGTTCCCGATTGACATTCTATATTCAAATTGTCCGTTGAGACTCTGTGAGAATGTTGTCTGGGAAATAGCCGAAATGCTTTTTGTTTGTCCAGAAGTTCATTTCTTCTTTCAGCTTCGATATCTGGAACAACATTTAATGCTTCTGACAAAAAAGTTGCTTTTCGTAATTCCATGTTTTAAAACATGTTAAACATATATGAAATACACTAGCAAACTGATTAAACTTGGTTAGAAGTAGTAATAATTAATAATATCGAGTACCCAAGCATTAGTCAATAAATCTCAGATGTCGAAGACGATGATTCAAAATCTGACATTAATAACTCGAGTTTTATATAGTAATTTGAGTCGTCCAACTCGAGTTGAAGTCCTTAACTCGAGTTCCTTTTGAACGAATTAATGAAGAGAAGGATTGAGCATTTAACTAACTCGAGTTATAACTGTTAACTCGAGTTACATGAGTATACAGAAAGATTTGTAAAGAAAGATAACTGGAGTTATGAAGAGAACTTGAGTTACCTAACTCGAGTTGCACTATTCAACTCGAGTTGTCTTAGAATGTTTTTAAACGAGAAGATTTTCGTTGAACACACAACTTGAGTTATGAAGGCTAACTTGAGTTGTCTAACTCGAGTTACTCAGTATAACTTGAGTTATATCAGAAGTCTGTATCAGCTGAAGTTTTCTGATACAATCACAACTCGAGTTATTTTGTGACTAACTCGAGTTATGCCAGATGATCAAAATCTGTTATCGCGATGAGGCTTTGATGGCTTGAAGTACAACTCATAACTTGAGTTGTTAAATGATAACTCGAGTTATAACTCTTGCAAAAATTATTTTTCTCAAACATATGACTTGAGTTATGTTTGGCAACTTGAGTTACTATTTTACTAAATCATCTTGCAATGAGTTCAAGTGTAATCTGTCTGAACTTAAGGCTTTCTTTCCAATGCAAGAAGAATCAGCTCCAAACTCTTTGTAGTTAGTCTGTTATCATCAGATGAATGGAGATTGTTCTTGACCAGCGTTTTTGCAACGTCCTGAACTGATTGTCAACTATCGAAGGCCATATCTCCTTGGTCGTAATTCCGTCTTGGTCTGTTCAAGTCTTGATGGAAAGCCCTTTGAGTCTACTTTCATATGCCACCAATTTCAACTCAATCAGGTTTGTATTTTGTGAGATACACTCAAAACATCGAAGCTTGGTTTGCTGAATGACGTTAATTGATGTGCCCACTTGTGAAATTCATAGCTCTCTCATATGAACTCCTTTGGATTTGAAGTTTATATCAAAATGACGTATTGGGAGTCTAGTTTCATTTTACCACTAGTTTCATCTCAACCTGATCTCTGGTTTGAGAGATATCATCGAAATACCAGACCTCGCTCAGCTGAAACGTGAAAGAGAGGTGAACGAGTTCTTTGAAATACACTTTGTAACTCGAGTTACTAGTGATAACTCGAGTTACACAACTCGAGTTATATCAGTCCAGAAACCCAGAAACGTTGTAACAAAGTGGTTAACTCGAGTTGTAACCTCATGACTCGAGTTAGATCATCCTGAAGCTCCCTTTTACTTATTTTAACTCCGACTTGACCCATTCAAACTCCCATTTGATCGTGGAGACTTCTAGAATCAATCTTAGAACTTGTATAATGATATTCTCATTCCATTTATCAAGTTCTTCCTTTTTCCATCTCTCTTCTTCTTCTTGAACTTGTCATTTTCTCCAATTTCTTCTTTCTGTAATCTCTTATCTCCTTCTTGATCTATAATTCAACTTGGACTAATCTACATTAAATACAGCAGTTAGTCAATGTAGGAGATAACTATGTTACTCAATCTTTTTGCTTTTAATAATGATATCTATATAAGACATCATCAAAACTAATCATATATAACAGCTATAGCAATGGGTAAAGCAACTGGGGGATTGAGATGCTTATGGATGATTCCAAGTTCAGCCCAATTTCCTACTGATATCTTCTTACGACTACGATACTCTGTTTACTTTTGTTTGTTACTTAGCATAACCACAACTAAGGAATGTCAACGGAGCAGATTCACCAACCTCCGAACACTACGAAGAAACAGAGCAACAGATATATTTATGACTCACAACGGCTATCTTAATGAGTCCCAACGGTTGATTCTCAAACCTTTTCCAACGGCATTAATGGCGAACTCTATAAATACCCGAAGGTTTGAATTCATCAATTGCAGACATAGACACACACAAACAAAGCATTCAAAGCGATCCATTTACAGTCTGTACATATCTTCAGATATTTTTGAGCTTCAGTGATTATCTTTATCTACTCGTGAGGAGTTTCAAAACACTTATTTGATTATTGAGTTGTAAAATCTTAAGGTTGTGGAACCTTAAGTGTGGGTGTACAATTACAACTTGTAAGGGGGAGTGAGTCCAAGAGTGAGAGGATCATCCTTCGTTTACAGAGTGTATAATTGTGTCTGTAGTCATTTGGTTACAACTTGTAAAGAGGGGTAAGTCCTAGTGAGAGGATTACTCGAGAGTTACAGAGTGTGTAATCAAGTTACGAGATAGTGAAATCCCAGAGTGTTTCTGGGGACTGGACGTAAGTCAAGAGTTGGACCGAACCAATATAACTTCTTGTGTTCATTGCTCTTCTCTCTATCTCTGTTTTAAGTGTTCTTGAGCAATTAGCAAAAGAATTTCATAATCACCTATTCACCCCCCCTCTAGGTGATATTCCACCTTCAACAACAACCTCTCAACCCAATTATATTTACTTTCTGTTTCTCAGAACTATCTTAGCAATTGAGCGTCACTTCTCGGTATCTCAGTCTCTGTGGGACGATACTCTACTTACACTTTATTACTTGTTCGACTGGTTCACTTGCCATTAAAGAAATCGACCAACATGTTTTTGGCGCCGTTGCTGGGGGACTGTAGATACCCTTAGTGATGATGCCATGTCTGCTTAATAGTTGTGATTTATCTAAGAAAGCTCACTCTTTCTCTGTTCGTAATTTTCAGGTACATTCTGTAGTACATGTGCAACTCGCCAACAGCCAACTTAGAGCCTTACGATCCAGAAATCGAACGCACTTATAAGCAAAGGCGCAGAAAGCATAAGCGAAAAAGTCAACCTTTTGACTCAGCAAGCATGGCAGATATGCCTGTCAACGATGAACAGGATCGACAAGAGCTGATAGTAATAAACAGGGACAATCAGATCCCTCCACCTCCAAATCCAGATGTTAACAAGGCCATCATGGAATTCGGGATCCTAGATCTAAACAAATTGAATTCGGCTATCACACCACCGACCTTGAATGCAGGACATTTTGAAATCAAGGGTGTCATGATCTAGATGCTGAATGCAGCCGAACAATTTGGAGGACTCCCATCTGAAGATCCTCACTTACATCTAAGGGCCTTCATGGAGGTGTGTGACTCATTCGTCATTCCAGGAGTCACGGCCGATGCCGTCCGGATTAAATTATTCTCATTCTCGCTTTGGGATAAGGCTCAAACGTGGCTCAACAACTTACCAGCCAATTCCATCACCTCCTGGAATGATTTGGGGAGTAAGTTCTTGCTCAAATTTTTCCCACTTACTAAGAACGCTCAACTCAGAGGGGACATCACCAACTTTCAACAAAAGTCTGGAGAGTCCTGGGACAGATTCAAAGACCTCCTCAGAAGATGCCCACAGCATGGACTTTGCGAATAGGTTCTGTTAGAAACATTTTACAGAGGTCTCGACGGACAAACACAATCAATTGTAGACACCTCATCTGGAGGATCCATCCTAATGAAGTCTTATGAAGAGGCCCACAACTTATTGGAACGCATTGTTGGTTATGATTAGTTTTGATTATGGCTTATATAGATGTCATTCTTAAGAGCAAAAAGTTTGTATAATATATTTATCTCCTACATTGACTAACTACTATAATTAATGTAGATTAGTCCAAGTTGAATTATAGAAGAAGAAGGAGATAAGAGATTTCGAAAAGAAGAAATTGGAGAAAATGTTAAGTTCAAGAAGAAGAGGAAATATTGAAGAAGGTAGAACTTGCAGAAAATGATGAGTCCATGTTAAATGATGAAGAATGATCAAGATGAGAGATGGAAGATGGAATAACTTGCTCAATAGAATGAGAAAATCACTATACAAGTTTTTAGATAAATTCTAGAAGTCTTCACGATTAAATAGAAGTTGGAACGGCTCAATTCAGAGTTAAAATAAGCAAGTTCAAGCTTCCGGATGAATACTAGTTTGTTAGAGGGCATTAATGTAATTTCAGCTTTTTTCTCACATGAACAGTGCCTTGCTCGATCATGAAAAAGTCCTTGCTCGAGCATGAAAAAATTCCTTGCTCGAGCAGAAGCAAATGGCATGCTCGAGCAACAACGATTTTCAGCATATTCTATTCAGCTCTGTTTCAGGCGACCTCCGGTAATTCGATGATATCTCCCAAAACAGGCATCTGATTGACGTGAAACTAGTGGCATATGAAAATAGACTCCCAATGCGTCATTTTTATATAAACTTCAAGTCAAAAGGAGTTCATACCAAGGAGATATGATTTTTTCAAGTTTCCACAAAAATCACCGTTACAATCAGGACCAAGCTTCGATATTTTCCGCATATCTCACAAAATACAAATCTGATTGAGATGAAATTGGTGGCATATGAAACTAGACTCACATACCTTTCCAAAAAAATTAAAGGCATGAAAAAAAATATCCATTGAAGGAAATATGATGTTTTGAACTTGACGGTCTGTTCAGAATGTTGCAAAAAACGTTGGTCAAGAACAACCTCTATTCATCTGATGATAATGGACGAAATAGAACGAGTTTGGAGCTGATTCTTCTTCCATTGGAAAGAAGACTTGAAGAGCTTTATGAGCATGGATGGTTTGCCAAAATTGAAGCTATATTGAAGACGTTACGTTCACGGGAAATTGAGTATTGTGCTGATGGCATTCTTGTTTTCTGAAAGTCTCTACATTCAGGAAGATCAGGTTTTGTATTGAAGAGTATAATGCTTGTTCACGCATGATCAGAAGCTTCAAGAATAGAAGTGTACCCAAACAGCATAGTTGAGTTGCCCAAGCATCATCGAGGCAGAAACAAGAAGATAAAGTTAAAGAGTCTTGCTCGAGCAGTAAAGAAAGCTTGCCCGAGCACCATGCTCGAACAGGAGATAAATCTTGCTCGAGAAGCAACTCTGAGCTCTCAAATTCTCGCCTCTGACTATGTCTTGCTCGAGCAAGAATGATAGCTTGCTCGAGCAACAGCGTGTAGAAGCATTTTTCACTGCATAAGGAAAAGCTTGCCCGAGCATGAAAATTATCATACTCGAGCACCATGCTCGAGCAAGAGAAAAGGCTTGCCCGAGTAGAGACGATAAAACAAGTCTTCCTTGCCTCAGTCTGACTCTTGCCTGAGCATACCCTTGCAACTTGCCCGAGCAACGACGATGATGATTAAGTTTCAAAAGAAGCTTGCCCAAGCAAGCTTGGTTTCATGCTCGAGCACTGGGTGATCTTGTTCCTTGAAAATAAACTTTCTCATAGCATGTCTAAGCACACTACTTATTCATGCTCGAGCATGAACATCATGTTTTCAAAATCACCGTCTTCATAAATCTTAAATCATCGTGTGTGATTTCATTTCTACATATCATTACTCATTACTATTCTTAATTGCTTTTAATCAGTTTGCTAATGAGTTTCAGATGATTTATCATGGATTAACAACAAATTGGTATAAAGCAATTTGTGTGTCAGAGAAGCATTAAATGTTGAGCTGAAACGAAACTTCATTTGTCTAACGGCTATATTAATGAGTCACAACAATTAATCTTCTAGCTTCTCCAACGGCCATAAATACAACATTCAAGACGGAGCATTAACAAAGTCAATGTTAAACATTTTATTATTAAAGTTGGATTAGAGCTCAACGGGCAAAAAAGCAACAAAAGCTTCAACAGCTACTTCCAACTGATCTCCAACGGTCGAATGCTTGCAACGGTCGAAACACAATAACCTATAAATTGCGAAGTCTTCAAACCAGAAGAAGTGACGATGATTGATGAATGAATCGAAAAAGCCAACGAAATGATTTTACTACTTCACCGTTGATAGTTCATACACTCTGTTTCTCAATGTTTATATAGTTTACAGTAGAGAGTGAGATGATCGATTATGTACTTTAGTGTTTATCAATATTTACTCAGTGAGGAGTTCTTAAACACCATTTAATTCTTTTAGTTGTCAAAATCTTAAGGTTGTGGAACCTTAAGTGTGGGTGTATCAATTACAACTTGTAAGGGGGAGTGAGTCCAAGAGTGAGAGGATCATCCTTCGTTTACAGAGTGTGTAATTGTATCCTTATAGTGTTTAAGGGGGAGTATCTCGGTAAGATATTATAAAGGTTGCACAAGTGCCCGACTAAACTTGTGAGGTTGTAAAGGCTTTCTCTTGTGCCCGGTTAAACAAGGAGATATTGGATTGAAAATCTCAAGTGGAGCTTGGGGACTGGACGTAGGTCAAGGATTGGGCCGAATCGCATAAATCTCGGTTGCATATTCTCTTCCCTAAACTCTTACATTTCCAGCATATATGTTTGAATGACTGATTATTGCTTTACAAACTAATTCTGTCAATCGAACTACTTTCAGTAAGTTGCGAAAATATTTTCAAAGTTTTTGAAAGTTTTATCAGACACCCAATTCAGCCCCCCTCTTGGATGATAGCCAGTTCTTCACGCATGGCTATGAATAGCCATCAATGGCAAGCAAACAGAGCTAATTCTTCCCGAACTGTCGCTGGAATACATGAATTGGATGCTATGACTGCTCTCACAACTCAAGTATCATCTCTAACCAATACGGTGAAAGGACTGACCATTCCATCAAGCAACACATCACTACAACCATCTCAGGTAGCTTGTGTGTACTGTGGAGGTGAGCACTCCTACTCTTAGTGCTCTACCAACCCTGAATCGGTTAACTTCGTCAACAACTTTAACAGGGGCAGTAACAGCAACAATCCATACTCTAATATGTACAATCCTGGATGGAGACAGCATCCCATTTTTCTTGGAATGATCAAGGTCAACAAGCAACGGGACAACCATCAGGCCCACAGTACCCAAACAGACAATCAAACCCACCAGGGTTTACCTAGCAATCAAGGCAGCAGGGCAGTGATTCAGAATCGTAGCACTCCATGTTGACCCTTCTGAAAGAATATATGACAAAGAATGACACAATCATTCAAAATAAGCAAGTAACCCTGAGAAACCTTGAAAACCATGTGGGACAACTAGCTACTGCCCTCAACAATAAACCCTCAGGATCTCTGCCAAGTGACACTGAAGTCCCCAAAATCGAAGGAAAAGAAAAAGTCAAGTTAATAGAGCTCCGAAGCGACAAGAGTCTAGAACCCATGAGAGTAACAAAGCAGACTACGGTTGTTGCTCACCCAAAATTTGGGAAAGAAAAGGAGGGACACGAAAGAGACAACTGGAAGAGTTCGAAACAGTGGCATTGACCCAGGACTGCAGTGCTATGCTTACAAATTGGCTACCGCCGAAATTAAAAGACCCTGGCGGCTTCACTATACCATGTGCAATTGGACCTCAATATTCAGGGAAAGCTCTGTGTGACCTCAGTGCTAGCATTAATCTCCTGCCTATGTCTATCTTCAAAAAGTTGGCAGTTGGTGAAGCCAGGCCCACAACAGTTACGTTGCAACTAGCTGATTGCTCCATCGTTCTACTTGAAGGAAAAATCGAAGATGTCCTGGTAAAAGTGGATAAATTCATCTTCCCTATGGACTTCATTATTCTTGAATTTGAAGTAGATCGTGATGTTCCAATCCTCCTGGGAAGACCCTTCATGGAAACTGGGCGGACGCTGATCGATGTGGAAAAAGGTAAACTTACTATGCATGTTAATGACGATCGGGTCACCTTCTCAATCCTCAAGATTGCTGGATTCGAAGACCCAGCTGAGAAGTACTTAACGTCTGAAGATGACGGCCAAGGCAGTAAAGAATCAGGTAGCCCTCCAACCATACCTCAGCATTAAATTGCTATGGCAAAGTCTGGCTGAAAACTTAAAAGCAAGCGCTATTGGGAGGCAGCCCAACTTTTTGTTTTTCTTTGTATTGGCATGGCAGCAGAAGGGACGAGTCAGGCATGGACAAATGCTATAGCATGATAAAAGGCGCCTTGGCCTCAGCACAGCAGCGCGGCAGAAGCCCACTAAAAGCCAGGTATGCACCCAAATCTCTAAACATTATGTGCATAAATTTTGAATAAGTGGGCTACCTCCGCTGGGCCCACTCCACGCCAAATCACTTTACTACATCACTTAAGAGACGTAACACTTCACATTCAAAATCTTGTCTATTCTCTACATCCATTCGCCCCGCGTGTTTTCACATTCCTACGATTATCCTTCCCTCACCCACATCCACACCATGCTTAGAGTCAAGAAGACGACGCGACTTCACCAGGCGCCCCCACCAGTCTACGCCCGCCGTCAGTCCAATCCACCACCCACACCAGTACCTCCTGTCCCTGTACCCACTTCTTCATCCTCCTCTTACTCTACCGACTCTTCAGCTTCCACGGGCCCCGCCTCCGAGTATGACAAGCCATACATGATTGCCAACGCACCCCTGTACTGGTGCCCGGACACCAACACAAACTCGACGAGCAGGTTCTTCAAACATCTTCACCGACTACGTACGGAGTTGAAGACCATTCACAGCGACCCACGCGCGTTCACCGTTGCCCATCGCCGTAGTTCGCCAAAATCCTTCTCCCTCTCGCAGTCACATTTAGGAATCCCAGTTTCCAACGGGGTGGACGACACTTCTGCTGAGGAGGACACGGCCAGCAGTGCCCCCGCCCCTCCTACTCCTCCTGCCCCCTATTTTTTAATTTTTTTTTATTCTGTATATTTTTTGTTTTTTCTGACAATCTGCCAATGCCCTAGGCGTTTGCCCCAGGACCATTTTACGAATGATGCTGTGATTAATCCTACATTCTTATGCTTCTCTTTACTCCCCGCCACCCCCTATGCGCGTACTGTTTATGATTACCCCACGTTCTATGCTTTTGCAATGAGGGCATTGCATCGTTCAGGTGTGGGGGAGGGATTAGTTTAGTGAATCTGGATATAATCTGTTGTTGTTCCAATGTGCTTAAATTACCCTAATTTTAGCTTTTGCACAAACTGGAAAATTTTCAAATTGCATGATGAAGTAGGAACAGAATTTTGTAGCAATAGTATGAATATCTGTATGACGAAGTATAGCATTATTGCCTAAGGAAACTGAACCTTTAGGTTTGGGAAATTGACAGTGCTAGCTAATCTGATGCGGGGTAAAGTGGCAGTGAGAAAGTTTATAGAGAAGAACCCACAATGGAAGGATTGATTTGAGCATAATTGTTTTATTCTAGTGTGCATGTCTGCTAGCCCATGCATGATCTTTGATTTGTCTTAGTTCTTTGATAAACTGTTTAGCATCTGAGTATGAAATTCGTAGGATAAAGGCATCCTTATCATAGCCAGCATTCCCATACACAAACCAATTATCATCATCCCCATTTTGCTACCCCATTGAGCCCACACGACAGTGCTATAGCAAAAATAGTTCGACAGACAAGCTTGAACGAATTATGAAGAATGCTAGAGCCGAGCGCGCCTACAGAAAATGCTGCCAGAAAATGTTGCCAAAAGAGCTGTAGTTGCTTATCAAAAAAAAAGAGAAGAAGAAGAAAGCAAGATAGAAGGAAAAAGAATAAAGAGCAGCAAGGAATACGAAGTCCAGAAAAAGGCACTCGGCTGAAGCCAAGAGACTTGTCTACATGCCCTGTTATAGCACTCCTCACCACTTCTCATCTCAATACCTATCTATCCATACCATAATAACCCAAGAAGTCCTTTGGAAGAATGGAGACTCAGATGCTAGGTAGTAATCTTACAACTTTGACAAGGCTATGGAACTCTAGGTTAGCATGACAAGAGAGAAAGTTAAAAATCCCCTGGGTGAGAGAGCGTAAACACTGAACTTGAGAGCCTCTCGACGCTTCTTCACCTAAGCAATACCACGCATCGCGAGCCGCTAGTACCGAGCAGTGGGATTGCCGAAAAGGGGACGAGAACTGAAAGCAGTTGTGTAAGCGGAGTATATAGATAGGAGTGCTACGACTATGAATTTTTGTTAGCTTCATCTTATGTTGCCCAGGAGTGCAAAAAGATAAGTGTGGGGGTATTTGATGAGCACAATTTATGCCATGTTTTCCCTATATCTTATGACTGAATTGTATGGTAAATACAAGCTTAACTGCAATCAATCTAAGTAAAGAGGCATTAATTCATGAATATAGGGAACTGAAGGATAAAAACCATACACATCCTAAACATGTGCTAAAAGAAGAACAAGTTACAAGGTTTTATGAAAAGAACGTATAGCAAAGCTAATACTAGGCTATAGCATTCTGACAGCATATCAAAGTGCAATACAAAGCATCTATGAAGCTATAGCAAAGTAAAGGACGCGATGCTATGCGGCATATGTTCTAATCTTTTGTCAAGATTGTTTCAAGAAATATTGCGAAGGTCGAGAAATGACAGGTAGATTACTGACATAACAGAATAGAAGATGCGGAGGATCCAAACTAAAAGATTTGAAGAATCCTGCAGGATCAGCAGAATCAATCTACTGCGATCAAAAGATACGATGGATCTTGACAGATTTGGAAAGCCCAGCTCACTGGAACTTATGCCGCAAGAAAGCCTGACTATATAAGGAAACAGCAAGCCAACCCTAGAAGGAGAGTCGTGAAGAGCCAAAGCGAATTTCACATTCGGCCAGACTCGAAAGAAGAGAGAGAGAGAATTCACGAGGCATGAGAACTCCAAGAGAACCCAGCATCCTCCCTTGCAGTAAGATGGAGAGAAGAAGACGTGGAGTGGTGACGTTACAGGGCTCCTTCTACGCTGTCGGAACTTCGTCAAGCTTTGTGTTCCCTTTTGTTTAATCTTTTGATCATGGGTCATTTTGTTGTTATCTGTTTTGTGTTTCCCTCATCAGTCATGAACTAAAATCCCTATGGCTGAACGAGGATGAATCTTTAAGTTTTGAATGAAGCCAGTTGTTAGTTCTTAATTCAATAAATTCAGTTTGCTTATCAGTGATTTCATTACCTTGTTGATTAGTGGAAGCTAAGGGCGAGATTTGTGGCCTCGGCTTACTGGAAAGGAGTCAAGGTTAGACCTCTGAGAAACAGTGATTGCTAGGTAGGCTGGTGCAAGGCTTGACCTATTATTGTAGGCTTCAGGAATGGGTCTACCGCTCATAACCACTACATCCTGTTTTGTAATGTTGATCTAACTAGAAAATTGCCATAAGCATATGGAAGGAGTAAAGTTAGCATTAGAAGTATCAGACACAGAAGCTTCGATAGACTATAGTGGTGGGTTAACTGAATAGAGTTGTAGGTAGTAGCTATGCTATAGCATTGCGGAAGCTGTGCAATATAGATGCTATAGCAATGGGTAAAGCAATTGGGGGATTGAGATGCTTAAGGATGATTCCGAGTTCAGGCTAATTTCCTACTGATATCTTCTTACGACTACGATACTCTATTTACTTTTGTTTGTTACTTAGCATAACCACAACAACCTCTCAAACCAATTATATTTACTTTCTGTTTCGCACAACTATCTTAGCAATTGAGCGTCACTTCCGGTATCTTAGTCTCTGTGGGACGATACTCTACTTACACTTTATTACTTGTTTGACTGGTTCACTTGACAATAAGGAAATCGACCAACACTCTGCTTGGCATAAACTCGAGTTAACAAAACCAAACTCAAGTTTCCATGACCATTTGAAAAAATGGAAAACTCTCTGTATGGAGAAAACTGGAGTTTCCAAAGGTAAACTGAAGTTTTCAAAACTTCAGAAATATGATATGCTCTCTGTATGATTCAAACTCGAGTTTGCAAACTCAAACTCAAGTTTCCTCAGAAGAGAAAACTTTTGAAAACTTTTTGCCAAATGCAAACTAAAGTTTATAAAACAAAAACTGGAGTTTTCTCAAGTTCAGAATGGAGCATAACTCTCTGTATGTTATAAACTCAAGTTTACAAACACAAACTCGAGTTTCCAACAAAGCTTGGAAAACTTGAGAGCTTTTTGTAAAGTACAAACTGGAGTTTCCTAATGGGAATTGGAGTTTGGCTTAGTTCAAAACTATTGATAGCTCTTTGTCTTGACTAAACTCGAGTTTCCAAATAGAAACTCGAGTTTGTCCTTAACTTGAAAAACCTAGAGTGCTCTCTGTATGCCACAAACTGGAGTTTTGGCTTGGTTCATAAAATGAGCTACTCTCTGTCAAGTCCAAACTCGAGTTTGGAATCTCAAACTCAAGTTTGTCTTTGACAGTAAGTTTTCAACTTACTAAGACAAACTTCAATCTTGAGTTTACAATTGTCAGTTATCATCAAAACACATAAAAAACTAACAGATTTTGTCCAAGCCCTTCTTGAATTTCAATTTGCTTTCATATTCAGATAGGCTTTCGAATAGAGCAGCTACAAATTACATTGATTCTCCACGGGCTTCTTTCTCTGATGGCTGTAACTTTAGCTTCCCAATATTTTTTTGTTAAGACATTGAGGATTTTTCTAACTTGAGGGGCTTGCTCATATGTTTTACCCAAAGCTACTAGTTGATTGATCAAATGGGTAAAACAAAGTTGAAATTCACTGATGGATTCTTCGATCTTCATTTAAAGAAGATCATACTCGGTTGTCAAAGTATTGATACAATTCTCCTTGATGCTCGAAGTTCCTTCATAATCTATTTTCAATGCTTTCCACATCTCCTTAGCAGTTGACAAATTGCAGATACGGAAGTATTCTTGTTGGCTAAGAGCACTTTAAAGCATTTGTAAATGGAGCAAATCACCAAGAGGGGGGTGAATTGGGGATTTAAAAATTCTTTTCTAATTACTCTGTTTTTTAACACTAAAACAGAGTAGTGCAGAGTATGAGAGGAAGAAGCAAGACACAAGGAATTTATACTGGTTCGGTCTAACCTCTTGACCTACGTCTAGTCCCCGACACTCTGGGATTTCACTAACTCAAATGATTACACACTCTGTAACTCTTAAAGTAATTCTCTCACTAGAACTTACTCCCCCTTACAATTTGAAATCAAATATCCCAATCTCCTAGTCCCACGACCTGAGATTCTTACAATGAATGATTTTCAATAAATGAACTCTCTCTAAAAGTGGATAAGAATAATCACTGAAGTACAGATGTATCAAAAGATACTTTACACAAGAAAACTTAAAGAGTAGTTGGAAACTTGAATGATTTTCGTTTTCTACAGATTGGTTGTTGAGAAGAATTGAATGCAGCTCTATTTATATGAAGAGAGCATTAAATGACCGTTGTAACCTTTAATATGACCATTGCCTTCATTAGAGAAGGATTAGCTTGAGCTTTGGCCTTCTCTCTCTACTCTTTGGTTAATCCTGTTGCATAGAAGTTTATGGTTGACTTCTTGAATATTAATCCGTTGGAGGAGGAGCTACTGGGTGAGGAAAGGAAACATTAATCCCTTTGCAACGTGTGTAGAATGATTGTCCAAAAGGGTACAAGTTTTCTGGACATTGCATTTAATGTGCTGACGTCACTTTTTGCTTTTGTTCAAATCTTCATTTAACATCCTCTAAATCATCTGAAACTCACTAACAAACTAATTAAACATAGTTAGGAATAGTAATGAGTAATGATAAGAAGTATTAAGATCAAACATGAAGATTTCACAAATTCGTGCAATTTGAGTTTCAAACTTAGTGACACAAACTCGAGTTTGTTCTTACAAACTGGAGTTTGCAGAAGGCCAAACTCGAGTTTCCAATTCCTAACTCGAGTTTCCTTCTTCCAGAGAAGAATGTCGCAAGTTGAGTCATTAAGCACATTTTGAAACATTGAGCAAACTCGAGTTTATTAATGACGAACTCGAGTTTTGGACTTTTATAGTGAAAACATGTTTAAGTCCAAAAGCTCAAAACTGGAGTTTTCAAATCATAACTAGAGTTTTCAAAATCACTGAAAAGAGCCAAACTCTCTGTAAGGCACAAACTCGAGTTAACCAAACCAAACTCGAGTTTCCATTTAAAATTGAAAACCTTTGAAAATCTTTGCCAAGTAAAAACTGGAGTTTTCTCAAAGTGGGTAAAACATGATAACTTTTTATCAAGCACAAACTCGAGTTTACAAATCTAAACTCGAGTTTTCTCAAAACTTTGGAAAAATTAGAAAATACTTGGCCTAGTGCAAACTGGAGTTCGCTTAGGATGAAAATCATTTAGACTCTCTGCAAAGCCCAAACTCGACTTTGGTCAAATCACAAAACTTTTCATTTGGCGCAAACTAGAGTTTGCTTAAGTTCAAAACTTTGAGAGCTCTCTGTATGACCAAAACTCGAGTTTACTCTTGCAAACTGGAGTTTTGCTTACTTTGGAAAATATTGAAGAGTCTCTCTGTATGGTGTAACCTCGAGTTTGTCTTAATGTGAAAAACTTGGAGTGCTCTCTGTATGTTATAAACTCGAGTTTGCCTATGCAAACTGGAGTTTTCTCATTTCATTAAAATTGAGCCACTCTCTGTCAAGTCCAAACTCAAGTTTTCCAACCAAAACTCAAGTTTGTCTTTGACAGTAAGTTTTTCAACTTACCTAAGACAAACTTGAACTTGTGTTTACAATTGTCTGTTATCATTAAAACCCATAGAGAACTAACATCATTAAGATAGCTTTGCTATTGAGAGTGACAAGTCTTCTATCATTCTCATCATATTCTCCTTCAAGATTTGTGATTCGAACTTCATCATCAATTGAAGTAGGTTCATAGTTTCCTCTTTCGAACACGTTCCATAGGCTGAATTCAGTAGGCATAACGAACACTCTAAATTTGGCCTTCCAAAATGCGTAGTGTTCTCCATTGAAACCAGGAGGGCGATTGATAGAAGCTCCGTCAAGTAATACTCCTTCCATGATCTTTCTCGGGATGTTAAGCCCAACTGATAAACCTTTGCTTTGATACCAAATGAAGGTGGAATATCACCTAGAAGGGGGTGAATAGGTGATTATAAAAATCTTTTCGCTCAAGAATACAGAGACAGAGATAGAGAGAAAATAACACAGGAGATTATATTGGTTCGGTCTAATTTCACAACCTATGTTCATTCCCTAAGCACCTTGGGATTTTTCACTATCTCAAAGACTGTTACAATTACACACTTAGTACTCAGATGATCCTCTCACACTATGACTCACTCCCCCTTACAAGCTGTAATTGTACACCCACACTTAAGGTTCCACAACCTTAAGATTTGACTAATGAACAATACATTGATAAGTGTTTAACTCTCTAACAGAGTAGATAAAATGATAAACACTGAATTACAATGAAAATATCCGAAGATATTAGCTCAGTTAATGAAACAGTAAAATGTAGTTGAGTCGAATTGATTGCACAGCGTTTCGGTAGGTGGCAAATTCAAAGCTTCCAATATTTATAGTTGATGGAATTTATTACCGTTGTGAAGCTTGATGATTTATCTGTTGAGACCTTCAATATATGTCCGTTGGAGAGATGAAGCGTCAAACAATTAATACTATGTAATCACCGTCTTCAACATTCTTTATTCCTTCATTTATGATCGTTGAGGCATAGCAATAGGAATGAGAATATATTGCCAGAAATGTCTTTCGTGTGTTCAGAGGCATGGTTGCTGGATCAGAGTCTCGAAAAGGAAAAGAGCATTTAATGCTCTGACACATTAGATTGCTTTATCTAAAAACAACATTAATCCACATTCTAATCATCTAAAACTCATTAATAAACTGATTAAATATAGTTAGGAACAATAATGATAGATGATATGAAGTAACAAAGACAATCTCAGTGAATTCAGATATTCGAACACATTCTTTAACAAAAATGAGAGAACTTGGCTCAAGTCAATATTATCCTGGCTCAAGTCAACTTGATTTTGATAACGCAGAAGAAGGAAATCAAGATGATTAACTTGAGTCAAATATTACTGACTCGAATTTAAACTCTAACTCGAGGCAGATAAACTGTAGCTAGAGTCAATCTTCAATTGATCACTTAGCTCCTGATGTTTCTTCAACTCAAGGCAGAAAACCATGGCTCAAGTCTATGTCCAAACTTGAGGCACCAAATTCCAGGCTCGAGTCAAATGCAATAAACCATTCAGAGCAATTTTCAAAAGAGACCTTGCTGATTCGAGGTGATAAGTGATGGCTCGAGTCAAACTCAATTTTTAAATATAACGGTCAAGATTATGGCTAGAGTCAACACACACTGGCTTGAGTCCACAGGAACATAATTTTCAAATCATTTTAAGTTTGAAGACAATTGGCTCGAGTCACAGAATATGTTGGCTCGAAGTTTTTGACTGAGTTTAAGCATTTTGCCTAGATCATAATACATACATTGTTTCCAGAGGTTAATCATTATCAAAACACATATAGGGAACTAACAAACATGTTATGGACAATGGTCATTACTAATCCCAACTCTTGACATTTCAAATGTCATCTAATACATTATAACCAAACATGGAATTGTTGGAAATTATGCCCTAGGGGCAAGTCATCTCCATTTAGTTATCATTTCATTTGCATGTTTATAGTGATAACTGTATCCCTGGATATATCTTATAGATTATCCTAAATGTCCCTGGTCAGTCATCTACACGAGAGCAAAGATGAAGTAAGACCAGTATGACTTTGATGAGGTATGGAGATATGAATCAAAGTCATGGGCACTTGTAGGAGTACAAGGTGCTGGACCGACCCACTATGAGAAAGCTGCATGGATTAAGTCATAAGCTTTTCTCATGTATAACCGCGTCACAACGCCCTTTGACCTGAGATCATCATGGATTCCTACATGATGAGTCGTTGCTCTTTGACCTAGTCAAAAGTAACCTTTGACCGGAGTGATGATAAAGGCTTGGATATGGGTCGGTGGTTCTCGTAGGAGGAATGTGAATGGTCAAGATGGAATTTGTCCCTCACATTTGTAGAGAGATAATCTTTGGGCCCCTCGATGAGTGAGTCTGAGAAATGTATGGCCATACTACAATGGAAAGGAGTTTCCATTTCAATTATTAGACTACTCAAGAATCGAGAAAGTAGTGGTCAAGAACAGGAAGTTGACATTATACATGCCTCATCCTTGACCAAATTATCACGTGACAAAAGGGACGTGACATGGTTGTACGATAGGTTGTATCGTATCATCGATCCCCATATGTATTGGGTAGTCGCAATGTCTTACTAGAGGCCGCTTGCGAATTGTGGGCTGGTACAGTACTGGCCCACTATCAATCTCATGTGGGCCTGCAGGGTTGCACATTAGAATAGCCCAACACGAGCAAAAGTGTCCAGATTCATTGAATCTTAGATATGTCTAAGATTTAATGACATCTAGGATGAATATATATATATATATATATATATATTATTAAATTTGAAATTAATAATGATATTATTTATAGATAATGATATTATTATATATAGTATTTAATTTATTTGATAAATTAAATAACTATAATAAATTGAGATATTGTATCTCGATTTAATTTTCGAATAAAGATATAGTATCTCAAATTTAATTAAATTGAGATATAGTATCTCATATTTAATTAAATAAAAAGATATCATATCTCATATTTAATTTATAAAGATAAATTAAATATGTAGGCTTATAATTCGGATTAAATAAATATATTAGATTAGATCTATTTGATAGATTTAATTAACATATTATTTTAATTGAAATTCGAATTTCAAAATTGATTGGATTAATTTTGAATATTTTAATACGGCTTATTAGGGTTTTAGAAACCCTATAATAGATATTGATCTAGTCGTATTAAGTAGACGGATGAATTAGAAAGCCGCGAGAAACACTAGAGAGAAAATAGAGAGACACGAAAATACGGAAGGCGCTAGCACGCTGCCATCGGTGTTGAAGGCTATTCGTGTGGATACCGGTAGAGGGAGGAGATTCGCAGAGTCTGCTCCTGTTGATCGAGTAGATAGCCCACGTGTTCAAATCGAAAGAGACGCTTGTTAATTCGTATAAGTACATTTCGGTTCCTTTTCTTAACCTTGATTTAAACGCGGTTGAGCGATCCTCTTTTGGGATTCGTAAATTTTTAATTTTGCTGCGTGTACGGATCCCAATAGGAATTTGTGTATATGTTTCTAACTTTAAGAACATGGATGGTCATGGTGCTTCAAATGTATGATTTAAATTTTTATTCTTTTAATTTTGGTAAATGAGATTGTTTTATCCTGATTTTTTATATTATGATTTTCTATGTACATAGATTGTAATAAAACTTAGGATGAAAAATTCTTGATCGTGGACCTAAAGAGGATGGCTCGGCCAAGAAGACCATGCCAAGAGGATCAATCAGCCATGTGGATGGAACAAAGACAGATTTGAAGTTGACCATGATTCAAAGTGTTGGACGAGAGGAAGATATCCCAAATATTCTAGGAAGACGCTATGAGCACTGCATGCTTCTCAAACCAAGCATATCTCCAAAAGAAGCTTGACAAGACTCCTTATGAACTGTATAAGGGAAGGAAGCCAAACCTAGCTTACTTGCACATCTTTGGATGTAAATGTTTCATTCACAATAATGGTAAGGATAACTTAGGCAAGTTTGATCCTAAGTCTGATGAAGGTATATTTCTAGGATTCTAATAGAAGCAAGGCTTATAGAGTTTAATAAACATGCTCGTACTGTTAGCTCCCAATGTTTTGATGATAACAAAGATTGTCTCGCATATGGAAGATGTTGAGCATTCTCGAGAATTCCTGTGTTTATTCTCGAGAATCAAGCTTTAACTCAAAACTAGAAGTGTGTATTGCAAAAACACTTACTGTTCATTCTCGAGAATCTCCATATAGGTTCTCGAGAACCATTCTCGAGAATTGATTTCCAATTCTCGAGAATTACTCGAGGGAACTTTACTTCAGTGAAGATCAGGTGAGGCATTCGACTATTCTCGAGAATCTTTTTACTGATTCTCGAGAGCCATTCTCGAGAATTGATTTCCAATACTCGAGAATCACATCAGAGAACTCTTCTGTTATGAGATTCTAACTTAGACATTCTCGAGAATTACTTAAGCATTCTCAGGAATCATTAGCTCCCAATGTTTTGATGATAACAAAGATTGAATCGAATTCTTTGATTAAGTTTTGAAAGTCTTGAATCAAGGTTAAACAATTTTGAAATTGATTCTTGAGAACATACCAATGATTCTCGAGAATGAATCAAGGATTCTCGAGAATGGTATTAAAGTTCGCCATCGCAACCTCTCTGTACAAATGATTCTCAAGAATTGATAGTAGATTCTCGAGAATGCTTAAGTAATTCTCGAGAAGTCTGAGTCAGAATCTCATAACAGAAGAGTTCTCTGATGTGATTCTCGAGTATTGGAAATCAATTCTCGAGAATGGCTCTCGAGAATCAGTAAAAAGATTCTCGAGAATAGTCGAATGCCTCACCTGATCTTCACTGAAGTAAAGTTCCCTCAAGTAATTCTCGAGAATTGGAAATCAATTCTCGAGAATGGTTCTCGAGAATTTATATGGAGATTCTCGAGAATGAACGGTAAGTGTTTTTGCAATACACACTTCTAGTTTGAGTTAAAGCTTGATTCTCGAGAATAAACACAAGAATTCTCAAGAATGCTCAACATCTTCCATATGCGAGACAATCTGTGCATTGAATTCTCGAGAACCTTAAATGTAACTCTCGAGTATCAGCGAGGCACACCTTCTGGATTAAAGGACTTCCTTGACAATTCTCGACAATCATATGAACAATTCTCGAGAATACTTCTTGCCATTTGAAATCTCCGCTGTCGTAAACTATAAATCATTGATTATGTCTTGGGTGTTTCATGTTATTGATTTATACTTCTTCTAACCAAGTTTAATCAGTTTGCTAGTGCTTTCAGATATGATTAACATGTTTTAATCATCAAATTTCCAAAAAGCAAATTTGTGTCAAACGCATTAAATGCAAAATTGAGACGAAGCACAAAAGTAGCATATGGACTTCTGAGCAACTGCAAAGTATTTCAAACATTTCTAGTCAATATTCTATCTGAGTCTCAACGGACAAATCGAACAAAGAATGTCAACGGAGTATACTGACCAACCTCTTGAAGATTACGAAGAAACAGAGCAACGGATATATTTATTATTCTCAACGGCTCATTAACCTTTATTCCAACAGGCATTAATTGCGATCATCTATAAAAGGCAAAAGCATTCAAATCTTCACCTACCGAAACGTTGTGCATTCATTTTGAACTTATTGCAATTTGCTGTTTCAACTACTTCATTAATGTCTACGGATATTTTGTACTTCAGTGTTTATCAATATCTACTCGTGAGGAGTTTTAAACACCATTTGATTATCTGTTTAGTTGTCAAATCTTAAGGTTGTGGAACCTTAAGTGTGGGTGTATGATTATAACTTGTAAGGGGGAGTGAGTCCTAGTGAATTAGGATCATCTCGAGTATAGAGTGAGTAATTGTAACCATTTGTGATTAGTGAAATACCCAAAGGATTTGGGGACTGGACGTAGGTCGAAGTGTTAGACTGAACCAGTATAAATTTCCTTGTGTCTATTTCTCTTCTCTATCTCTGTCTTACTTACATCCGTGTGCGATTAGCAAAAAGTTTTTGAGATCACCTATTCACCCCCACCCTCTAGGTGATATTCCTACCTTTCACGTATAGTAGAATAGTCTATACATGTTATGTTTTGAGAAGCTGAGCCTGATAAATCCTTAGAGGATGATGAATCAATTCATCAAAGTCAATCCATTTTTAAAAAAAGCCTTCGGTTCCAGAAAATTTTGAAAATGTTTTTGAAACAAAGCCTATAAATAATTGCAAAACCTCCGATCAGGCTCAAACTATAGCTTGGAGATACCATAAAAGTCATCCTTTAGACCAAGTAATAGGTTATGTGAATGAAGGCGTGAGAACTAGAAATAGTGTCTTAAATGAAGTTTCTTTCTCTCCTTTTATTTTTGAGACTGAACCCTCAAACACTGACGAAGCCCTCTCAAACAATCTAGGTTATAGCAATGCAAGAGGAGTTAAATCAATTTGAGATAAATCAAGTTTCAGACTTGGCATCCAGGCTTAAGGACCATCTGATTGTTGGCACCATATGGGTATTCAAAAACAAACGTGATGAATCACAATCATTGTCAAAAACAAGTAGGGATGTACAAAATGCCCAGAAACCCGGCAACCCGACCCGGACCGGTCTCCACCCAGTCCAACCCGAAAGGAGGCAAAAAAAACCCGAACAGCTTTTGAGCATGACTGGGTCAGACCTGACCGTCGGGTAGAACCGGGTTTCGGGTAAGGGTAAACGACCAGTAAGCCTAGTCCTACCCAGGTAAAATTACATATATTTAATTATTTATTATAATATATATTATATATCAGCCTTCAATAAAAAAAAATCTTACCTAAAGGCTAAACGACATGGTTCAAGTTCTCACCACTCACCAGTCCTAACCCTACATTTCCATTCCCATTTCGACATTTCCCTGATTCTCCTCTCATTTTTTCACTCAGGAAGAAACCCTAACTCTTTGGCCATCGTCTCCGTCTCCTCTCCATCTCCGACTCCGTCTCCAACTTCGTCTCCGACTCCAAGATTCAATCGGAGGATCTTCGGTGTCGTGTCTCAACTCAAGATCGCGTCCCAACTCTTAAGCCCGATCGACTCCATCTCCGTCTTCAACTCTGACATTCCCTTTTTTTGTCACAGCACCTGGTAAGCCGTCTCTAGTTCTCTTATTCAAGGTTCAAGTTCTCATATTTACTGTTAGTTGGTCACTTGTCTTTTCCCTTGAGTTTGTCGTTCTGTTAGCCGATAGGAGTGAGTCATTTTTAATGGATTACATTTTTTCTTTTGAGTGTAACACATGAGGTTCTTTTCTGCTTGGTATATCACGGTTTTTATTTAATATATTTGGTTAAAAACAGATGCATAGATGAGAAATTAGAAAAGAACAGTGTGGCTTTCACATGGCAGAGAAGGACAGCAAATCTGAGAGCTCCACAATTCACCATAGTGGTCCATTCATTGATTCTTCCACTTTATCACTAGATGCACTCTCTTGGCCTCTTCCGTGCACGGTTCACATTATTATTATTCTCTCTCTCTCTCTCTATATATATATATATAATAATAATAATAATAATAATAATAATAAACTGTGTGCTCTGCGCCTCTACCTCATTACTTGCTTTCACACCTGCGCTCACTTCTTAAAATGTTGGTCCTCATTGAAAGAAAAATATAGAGATACTGTTAAGAAAAGTAGAAATTGTAAGCAGCTGCATTTTTTTTTTGTTTTTAGAGCAAACATGTTCAGAATAAAAGAAAAGGAACAGAAGTTAAATGGCCACAATTTGGAGTGAATGAACTAGTGTTCTTGTAAAAAAAACAGTTACAAATATTACTCCAAAAAATAATATTTATAACTTTTTTTTTACAGTAACACTAGTTCATTGAACATGGAGTATTACTGACAGTGACTAAATTAGTGACTATGATCAAACAATTTAGTAACTGACAGTAATACTCCAAATTGTCAGGAAAAGTTAACTGGCCACTTCAGTGACTAAATCATGTTTCATTGTCTAATCAAAATAAAACACGCTCCACAAAAGAGATGATTACAGTCCATTGACAGTGAAAGTTAGCATTTTGCTTTATGTTTTGTCACTCATTCTGCTGATTCCTTATGTTCTACGTTTAGAAGTTCTTCCTCTGTTAGTTGCATTAGGCCTGATTGCCTGAAGTTACATTTTGCTTAGCATTTAGAAGTAGTGTTATGTGTTTTGTTGTTATTTGAGTGAGGCATTTGCTCATTTGAGTCTGAAGAAGTTTTTTGAAGAGATAGCAAATTCTGAAGCTTCCATTTTTGAGACCTTTGCTTGTGAGAGCTATATCTTTCAATCTAGGTTATTAATTATTACTTAGGGGTGAGTAATAATAATTAAAGTATTAAGAGCATAATACCAAACCAACATCCTCGTTCCATGTTTTTTTATTCCTTTTCATTACAGAGATTCTGACACATGCTCAATGGTAATTAACAATTGAATCTTTGTTTAATTGCACCTTTGCAACTCATTGGATCTCACAATAATTACCTAATCATCATTCAGTCTTTCTTTCTGAGTATGAATAACTAAATGGCTGATTTATTTATTTTGTTTGAAATGCAAAGTGCTTGTTTTCTTCTATGCAAAGTTTTTAATGAACTAAATGGCTTATTGAATTTGTACTGAAGTTTTTATGAACTAAATGGCTGATTGAATTAGTTTTTAATGAACTAAATGGCTGATTTTTTTATTTTGTTTGAAATGCAAAGTGCTTGTTATATCTTCTATGCAAAGTTATTTCTTTTCTTTTGTACTGAAGTTGTCATTTTTTTCCTGGGAAAATATATGAAGATAAATGGGGGTTGAATTTGAATTAGCAATTCTATTGTTGGAGTGATTTGCATTTGTTTATAAAGCCAAATGATTTGCTGCAAACTGCCTCTTGTTTTTAGTCTATATATACTATTATGATGAGCATTTTTTCTATGTCTTGCAGGTATATTCTGAAATTGAAATGGATGAGCAAGATTCTTTGTCAGCAGCCTTTAATTTGATTTTTATTTCAGGTTCTGTAAAAATTTGATTTTTCAAAAGAATGATGGGTAGATGAATGATTTTTATTTTATCATGTTGATGTTAGGTTTGGAATTGAAGCCTCTGAATTTGTGATCTGAAATTCTGAATTGATTCAATTGATGAATTATTATTATTTTAGGTTTTGAAAAAAAAGGCAACATGGACTGGGCCAGCTAGACCACTAACCCGGTCCATTCTGACCCAGTCCACCCAGCCCGGCAGCGATCGAGTTTCTTTCCGGGTAGGACCGGGCTTTGGGTTGGCAAGTCCAGCCCGACCAACCTTCCGGACCAGACCACGAGTTAATGACCTGCCCAGTCTGGTCTGGTTCTTGTACAGCCCTAGAAATAAGGCAAGATTGGTAGCCAAATGCTATAATCAAGAAGAATGTATTGATTATGAGGAAACGTATGCTCCAGTAAGTATATTGGAAACTATACGAGTACTCTTAGCCTTTACATGTATTAAAGGATTTAAACTCTATCAAATGGATGTCAAGAGTGCCTTCCTAAATGGTTTCGTTGAGGAAGAAGTCTATGTTGAGCAACCTCCTGGGTTTGAAGATATGTCTCATCTTGATCATGTCTTTTGTCTCAAAAAGACTCTATATGGTCTTAAACAAGCTCCTAGAGCTTGGTATGAAAGACTGAGAAAATTTCTTCTTGATCAAGAATTTGTTAAAGGAAAAGTTGATACAACTCTCTTCATTAAACACAATAAGAAAAATGATCTTCTAATTGTGCAAATTGATGTTGATGACATTATATTTGGTGCTTCTAATGATTCCTTGTGTGAAGAGTTTTCTAAGATTATACAGGGAGAGTTTGAAATGTTCATGATGGGAGAACTGAACTACTTTATCGTACTTCAAATCAAACAAAGAAATAATGAGATATTCATTTGTCAAACCAAATATCTCCGAGACCTTCTCAAGAAATATGGGATGGATCAGTGTAACGGAGCTGACACTCCAATGAGTTCATCAACTCTTCTTGATGTTGATGTCAAAGGGAAGGACTTCAACATAACAAAGTATAGATGGATGATTGGCTCTTTACTATATTTGACAGCAAGTAGACTAGATATCCAATTCAATGTGGAAATGTGTGCAATATATCAATCTGCTCTGAAAGAGTTTCATGCTAAGATAGTTGAAAGAATATTCAGATATTTTGAAGACACGGAGGAACTTGGAATTTGGTTTCTTAAAGGACGTAATGAATACCTCGTTGCCTACTCAGACTCAGATCATGCTAGTTAAAGGACAGACATAAAGAGTACAAGTGGACAATGTGAGTTCCTCGATGGATCTCTTATGTCTTGGTTCAACAAGAAACAAAATATTGTCTCTCTATCATCCACTAAAGCTGAGTATGAAGCTGCTTCAAGTTGTTGTGCTCAAGTGCTTTGGCTTAAACAACAAATTTAGTAAGTGCAATTGTACCTAGAAATGTATGTGGACTGATTCATTGTCTTGTCCTGTTCAAGTGTGTAGCAATTTTGATCTATATCAATGTATGTGTGCGAGTATGAGAATTTGAGTTGAGTGTGTGATATGATCTTTTGTAGTTTGGTTCATGAATTAGATTTGATTAAGTCTAATTTAAAGAAACTTCATTACTGACATTTGGTGGTACAGTTAATTACATTTCACAAAGTTCATATGAATTCGGATTCTGTATTCATGCGCATATATGCGCATGTATGGTTCTGCATTGCTATTGGTGTTAGGATAGCTAAGTTTGTTATCTTATATTTGGTAGCGATATGAGATGAGTTGAATTGGTACTTAAAAGGTGCAGCAATGAAGGAAGATTGATTGTTCCAAGGCGAAGTGTAAAAACTGATCGATCCATTGAATTTGTGTGATTATTTCTGGCGGTTAAATTGATTGGAAAGTGATAGTGGAATTGTCTTTTAAATTGGATTCCTTTAAGTATAGAAACAAACCTTTGTTAAAGACTAAGTTGTAGTGTCTAATTCAAACTAGATTCACAATTAGCCAAATAACCAAGAGATCTGACCTATGTTGCATCCATTGTGCTAAAGAGAAGTAGATCTAGTAATTTTTTTATGGATAAACAACAAGCTAATCAGCAATCAAATCATCTTCCGAAGTTTTTCAACAAATATTTTTGCAAACTCTTTCACAAGAACTTACTAATTATATGCAACTCACAAATCATGCAGATAAGCAAAATAGGTACAATCACATAAAGTCTAAATTAATGTCAAATAAACTTAAGATGGTTTAGAGGCCCAAAATTACCCAAAACAAGTACCTGCAGAGTTTTCAAAAGTTACTTAGAGTAGTAAAATTATACCTTATCTAGCCCAAGGCAACAAAACGAAGAATTAGCGATGGAAAATTCCATAACAAGCAACTTAGCGACAAAAATTAGCAATAGAATAGCGATGTAACTTTTTAGTCGCTAATTTCTGCACAAAGTTGGAATAAACGATGTTATTAGTAAGGGTTAAAGTGCAGATTGGCCAACTAAGTGTTACGCTAGGAGCACCGGACACAAAAATGTTTTTAAGGTATCAAAAATACCAATGAACAATTGAAAGAGAGTAAAAATACCAATGAAGAATTTAAAACTTCAGCAAATAGGCCAAAACGAGGATTGTGCTACCTTCATTAGAATTTATTTCTTCATTGGTATTTTTGCTCCATGTTCATTGGTATTTATGATACCTTCAAAATATTTTTGTGCTAAGTGCTCCTAGCGTAACACTTGGTTGGCCAATCTACACCTTAACCCTATTAGTAACAAAAATTATTGACAAAATTTGACCATTGTTAATTCCGTCACAAAATATTTTGTGATGGAAATTAGTGACAAAATAACGATAGTTATTTTCCATCATTAAATTAGAATTAGTGATGGAATTTTTTCATCAATGATTCCGTCGTAAAATGTTTTGTGATGGAAATTAGTGATGGATTAGCGACAGAAAAATTCTGTCACTAATTTCCATCACTAATCCTTTTGTAATGTGTAGAACCGGTTGAACCCAAGAGGGGGTGAATTGGGTGAAGATTAAAAACTTGAAACTTTGAAAAAAATTCGCGTCTTATAAGTCAACAGTTAGATATTCAAATAAGCATATACTGGAAATATAAGAGATAAAGGAAGAGAATATGCAAACTGTGATTTATACTTGTTCGGCTCAATCCTTGACCTACGTTCAGTCCCCAATATCAATCCATTATCCTCTTGTTTAACCGGGCACAAGAGAAGCCTATACAAACGCACAAGTTCACCTTGGCACTTGTGAAGTCGAATCTCTCACTGAGATACTCTTTTCAATCAGTTACACACTTTGTACTCAAAGTTATCTTCTCACTAGGATACACTCCCCACAAGTTGTAAACTGATAACCCAATCTCTAAGTCCCATGACTTGAGATTCTTACAATGATTTAATAATCAGAAATGTTCTCTCTGAAAGAGAATATGAATAAGCACTGAAGTACAATACAAATCATTTTCACTCTCTAGTGTACACTATATAAACATTGAGAAACAGAGTGTATGAACTATCGACAGTGAAGTAGTAAAATCATTTCGTTAGCTTCGTCGATTCATTCATCAATCGTCACATCTTTCGGTTTGAAGACTTTGCTATTTATAGGTAATGAAGATCATTTAATTGTTGTGAGCATTCGTCTGTTGAGTAATTCTTCCCGTTGGAATATGACCGTTGGAAGAAATAAATATAGTCATTAAAGCTTCTGACATCATCATCTGGACTAATGTTAATCCTTCATATAATCATCTGGAACTCATTATCAAATTGATTAAACATAGTTAAGAATAATAATGATAGATGATATGAAGAATCTAAAACCAATCATAGATAGTAAGAGAATTGGAAGATTCAAACGCACAGCGTTTTCAGAAACAGAGACATATTGACTCGAGTCAAAGTTATCACTGGCTTGAGTCAATCCATCGTTCAAAACACAGAGAAGTTTTCAAAATGCTGTCTGACTCGAGGCAGCCAAAACATAGACTCGAGTCTAGGCTGAGGCTCGAGTCACAGAAAAACATGGCTCGAGTCAAATTCAATTGATCCATTAGCTTCAGAAGCATTTGACTCGAGGCACAAAAAACCTTGGCTCGAGTCTGTGCCCAAACTCGAGTCGACCAAAATCCTGGCTAGAGTAAGGTACAACAAAACGCTTTGGAATTTCTGGAAAACGATCCTTCTGAATCAAGGCAGAGAGTGATGGCTCAAGTTAAAAACTCTTCTCAAAATGGCTTGCTCTCTGTCTGACTTTCACTCGAGCTACCAACGTCTTGACTCGAGTTACAAACTCCTCTCAAAACTTGGTTTGCTCTCTGTCTTCCAAAACGCAAGAATATTATCAACACAGGGTCAATTTCCAATGAGTGTAGCGTCTTTGATATAGCTCCACATTTGGCAAACCACTTATCCCCATATAGATTTTTGAGTCTTCTTTTCAATGCAAGAAGAATTAGCTCCAAACTCATTCTATGTAGTCAGTTATCATCAGATGAATAGAGGTTGTTCTTGAGCAGCGTTTTTGCAACGTCCAAAACTGACAGTCAACTTCAAAACATCATATCTCCTTTAATTGATCTTTGTTTTCTGTGATCTTAATGTTTTTGAAAATTTATTTGAGTCTAGTTTCAAATGACACTAGTTTCAGCTTAATTGGATATGTCGATTGAGAGATACACCCAAAATACTAAAGCTTGGTCTGCTGTGTGGCGTGAATTTCAGTTACAACTTTTACAATTTATAGCTCCTTCATCTGAACTCATTTGGGCTTGCATTTTATATCAAAATGAAGCATTGGGAGTCTAGTTTCATATACCACTAGTTTCACCTCAATCTGATCTCTGGTTTGGGAGATATCATCGAATTACCAGACCTTGCCCAAGCTGAACGTGAAACAGAGTAGAAGAGAGTTGCTGAAAACACACCTGACTCGAGTCAACTGAAGCCTGGCTCGAGTCAACTCGTTCCAGAGAGCGAAAATAGCTTGAAAATTACTATTGGCTCGAGTCAAAAAATATCTGACTTGAGTTTAGACCCTGACTCGAGTCTATGAGTTTGTTGGCTGGAGTCAACTCCTACCAAATGCCCAAAACACCGTAGAAATCATTATAACTCGAGTTTAGACCCATTGGCTCGAGTTAATTCATCCCGAAGCTTGATTTTGCTTATCTTAACTCCGAATTGAGCCATTCCAACTTCCATTTGATCGTGGAGACTTTTAGAATCAATCTAAGAACTTGTAAAATGATTTTCTCATTCCATTCATCAAGTTCTTCTTTCTTTCTTCTTCTCTTGATCATTCTCCATAACTCAACTCTTTCTTTCTTCTTGATCATTCTTCATAAACCAACTCTTTCTTTCTTCTCTTCTCTTGATCATTCTTCATAAACCAACTCTTTCTCTCTTCTCTTCTCTTCACGGGTGGAAAAAAGGATTTTAAGACCGGACAAAAGAGGCCATGTAAGACCGGACACGACACCGGTCTTGTTCCAGCCGGTATTAAAAGTTCGTAACATTTAAGACCGGACTCGAACCGGTCTAAAAGAAACTCTTTTAGACCAGACATTTTAAAAGTTAGGTCTTAAAAGTCGTACTATATAGACCTGATATGTATTTTGTAGGGTCCTAAAAATCAACTTATAAAACCAGACGAAACCATAGACCGATCTAAAAATATCAACATTTTAAAGACCGGATAAAGAAACTTATAAAATGACAATATCAAGTCTAAAAATTAGTAAAGATAAATATATGAAGAAACCGACTTCTAAGACCAGGCGACTAATTAATCCGGTTCTAAAATTAATTAAATTTAAGACAAGTGAATTTTTACACGAAGAAAGAATTTATCGACGATCGTAATAAAGCAAAGTGAACACCGCGACCCCACGGTCTTCGCAAGGATCGGAACGCGTAATGGAAATGGGAGAATGTGACCATGGATCTTGTGGTAGGTCTACCTAAGATCAGCATCACGATACCATTTGGGTGATCGTCGACCGATTAACCAAGTCGGCACATTTCATACCCATTAGCATCCACTACTCTCGTAACGATTGGCCGCAATCTACATCAAAGAGATCGTGAGATCGCACGGAGTCCCTAAGAGTATTATCTCCGATCGGGATACTCGATTCCAATCCCGCTTTTGGCAAGCACTACGAAGGAATGGGTACCAAGCTAAAGTTCGGTTCAGCTTATCACCCTCAAACCGACGGCCAATCGAGAGGACGATACGACAGCCGCTGGAGGATATCAGCTGAGTATGTGCCTGATTTCAAAGGAAATTGGGACGAACACCTCTCACTAGCGGAATTCGCGTATAACAATAGTTATCATTCAAGCATACAAATGGCCCCGTTCGAGGCTTTGTATGGGCGAAAGTGCCAATCGCCTTTATGCCGGATGATCGTCTGAAAAGCATTGCTTGGACCGGATATGCTAAAAGAGACCTCCGAGTAGATCGCTCGATCAAGAAGAGACTCCTTGCTTTTGATGAAGACGGAAGAGCTATGCGAGATAAGAGGAGAAGACCGTTGAAGTTTGGAAGCCTGGAGACCATGTGTTTCCGAAATTATCTCCATGAACTCGGCGAACACCGAAGAGAAAGAAGCTTAGTCCAAGTTACGTTGGACCATTTGAAGTGTTAGCCGAGCGAGGACCAGCTTGCGTATCAACTAGCGTTACCCCCGAACCCGAGTAATCTCCACGATGTTTTTCACGTGTCACGCAAGAAATACCTACCGCCCGAGATCATGTCATAGAGTACGATGATGTTGAAGTACGGCATGATAACACCTTTGTAGTCGAGCCGAGCAAATTCTCGAACACCAGGAGAAACGGCTTAGACTAAAACTATACTAAACCAGAGGTAAAAGTCTTTTCGGACTGTCTTAAAACAAGTGAATTTTTACACGTTGAACTTTTTTTCAGACCGGTCTTAATAAACATCGTCTTCAAAGTTACATACTCCGTTGGTTCTATCTAAACGGACGATTTCGGGCCGACGGAACTCATCATTGGATGACAACTCATTCTTTGACGTCGAATACCTTTTGTCTTACA
The DNA here is from genome assembly GCA_019022615.1 of Acacia melanoxylon. Lineage (NCBI taxonomy): Eukaryota > Viridiplantae > Streptophyta > Magnoliopsida > Fabales > Fabaceae > Acacia > Acacia melanoxylon. The sequence goes on along the minus strand of JAFJYJ010000071.1, from coordinate 818,882 downwards.
TAAAGGACCAAAAGCAAGAGTTTTTAAGGATGGCCAAGATTGCATCTTACAAACCCTAGGACATATAAATTCATCCTAGGAGAGGTTCTTAAAATTTGAACTTTTAAGACCGGTCCATATTTTGAATGTAATGTTATTAGCATGTTAATTATTTCGTTGTGGCGTCCAAATTTTCTAGAATATTTCCCGTTACATTTGTTCTTCCCCGATCATATATATATATTTACACACACCCACCACCCAATCCAGCACAAAAAAGTCGATACTTTAAGCTACAAGCTATGAACAAGCCATTATGAATAAATTGAATTGGGAAAAGAATACAAATATCACCATGAGTTATGTGGTCTCTTAATTTAGTACAACACCGTAATGAATATATACATGTAATAAGATAACTTACAAATACAATGATGAGTTACAAATACCGCACCATGCCTTCATCTGATCCCACCCAACAACGTAACATGATATCCCCTTTATTGTTAGTTCTCTAAAGGTTTTGATGATTACCAACAGGTTGTAAGCAAAGGATAAAGTTTTGCTTTGTAAATTAAAAAAAAAAAACTTACTTCAAAAGCAAAACTCGAGTTTTGGATTCAAAACTCGAGTTTTGACCTTACGAGAAGAAACCAATTCTCGATCAAAGCAAAACCGCCGGTTTTTCGGCAAAACTCAAGTTTTAACTACACGAGACTTCTCAATATTTTTGAGAAAGTCAAAACTCCGATTTTCATTGAAAACTCGAGTTTTGGACTCACGAAAGTCTCCTACATTTTGAGATTTTGAAAACCTCCGCTTTGGCTAAAACCTTCGATCTTCAAATTAACTTGAAATATTCCAAGTTTTCACCAACAAGTGAAAACTCGAGTTTTGAGGAAAAACTCGAGTTTTGAGTTAGCGAAAGGTTTCGATCTTTGGCACATTTTCAAAACCTCCAGTTTCTCAAGAAAACTCCAGTTTTGGTTTTGGACAATGTTTTCACGAAAGTGAAAACTCGAGTTTTGATTTCAAAACTCGAGTTTTGATCGACGAGAAAGTTCTTGGATTTTCCTAAACTCCAAAACCTCCAGTCTTCAACAAAACCTCCAGCTTTGGCTTTTCACAATGTTTTCACAACAAAAGTGAAAACTCGAGTTTTGATTCAAAACTCGAGTTTTGATGTGTCGAAAAATCTTAGTTTTTTTTCGAGTTTTGAAAACCGCCGGTTTCTTCACAAAACCTCCGGTTTGTCTTGGCGCAAATTTACCCAAGTTTTCATGTTTAAATGAAAACTCGAGTTTTGATAGCAAAACTCGAGTTTTGGCCAAGCGAAAGTCGATGTTTTTGAACTATTAGAAAACCTCCGAGTCTTGCAAGAAAACCTCCATTTTGATGTTTTGGACTTAAATCAATTTTACTCATCAAAGTCCAAAACTCGAGTTTTGAGAAACAAAACTCGAGTTTTCATTACGAGTTTAAAATTCAAATCGCGAATCTGTGAATCCTTCTTGATTGATCCTAATACTTTCTATTATCATTCTTGCATATTCCCTGCTATGTTTAACCACTTTGTTAGTGAGTTTCAGCTTGCTTAAACAAGATTAAATGAAGATTTAGTGGAAAAGCAAAAACCATGTCAGAACATTAAATGCTTCAACCAGAAAAGTTGCATACTTCTGGTAATCTATCTGTACACGCTTGTAGAGCATTAAAGAATTTTCTCCACTTCCAAACACGCTTCGCTACACCAACGGATTGATTTGTCCGAAATCAACTCGACCTCCTACACAATTTGGATTAAATGAAGACTAGTGAGAGAAAGCCCAGAATTGCCTCCAACAGCTAGAATAATCCCTCAACGGATATATGAAGTTGGCAACGGTCATTAAATGATCTCTGAGCATAAATAGAGCAGCATTCAAGTTTCCCAACTAACACATCTGCTGAAAAACGAAAATCATTCAAAGCTCTCAACTACTCTCTAGTTCTTCTGTGTGAAAGTGACTTTTGATACAAAGCTTCAGTGTTTATCATAATACACTCTTAGAGAGAGTTTCATTCTTGTAAAGCATTTATTGTAAGGAATCACAAGTCGGGACTTGGTGATCATCATGATTACAACTTGTAAGGGGGAGTGAGTTCTAGGGAGAGAACTACTCTTGAGTGCGAGTGTGTAATTCTTTGACATAGTGAAAATCTCGGTGTGTCGAGGACCGGACGTAGGTCGGTGGTTGGACCGAACCAGGATAAATTCGTGTGTCTTGCTCTTCTACTCATATCTCTGTTCATCTCTGTTTTTAGTGTTCAAAAACAGAGCAAGTTTTCGAAAATTTATACATACCCAATTCACCCCCCCTCTTGGGTATTTAGCTCCACTTTCATTTATAACATATATATCGAATCCTGCCACAAAATAAAACAAGAACAAAAGCTTCACAGTCAGTGACATACATTATTGTTTAAGAACATGGAAGGAATATAATATAGTTAAAACCTTAAAGTTTGCAAAGAATTCTGCATATGAATATTACCATATGAATTGACTCTTTTATAAAGGGATATCCTCCCATATCCCTTCTTGATGATCATTTCTTATTCCGGGTTCATTATCTGCTTCATCTTCTTCGTTTATGTCCGATAGACCCCTTGAAAAAAGGAGTACTCTCAAGAAGACCGTAATTTGAATGAATTTCATCATCAATATCAATGACCCTTTTTCCTAGGAGAGCTACAGACCACATTTTATTTTCTTCATCGGTGATATAGAACACTTGTTTTGCACAGTACGCCATAATAAAAGGTTCATCTCCAAAACTTCGCCATTGATATCGACTAATGTAAGTCCTAGCCGATCGATCCAAACACCATTTTTGACATTAACCCACTTGCATTTGAAAATGGGAAATCTAATTTTAACATAGTCCACCTCCCAAATCTCTTCAATAACCCCATAATAAGGCATGACTTTGCCAATTTAGGCCTCTTGTCTTTGGAACCGGAGAAGTGCATAGATTCACCTCTAACATAACACCACTTTCGGACGGTGCTCCTATCATCTAGGGACTTCATGTAAAATGTATAACCATTGATCACATACGAATTCCAACTTATGACATCAACCTCCGACCACGTGCTAACCATTTGATTGTATCGAAACACATTCCTCTCCCTCGACCTTTTGTTTGAACCAGTTTGCAAAAGTTCTGTTATACTCCCTAATCAACCTTTGTTCAGTCATTCTATGATTTTATTTCCTTACAACTTCTTTATGTGCTTTTATGATGTCTTGAACTTCATCAACATTATTCAAGATGTATAAGTGGACTTGTGACAATTCATCAGGATCCACACTCTTTACGAAGCCCTCGCCTACCCCTTCAACATGCTTTGATGTTTAGGAATGCCAATATGTCTTACTTTGGCCAAATAATTTTGACAAAATTCCATGGCTTCTTCAGAAACATATTTCTGAACAATTGATGCTTCTAGACGGTATGCGTTCTTCACGTACCCTTTTAGGAATTTCATAGATCTTTCAATTGGGTACATCCACCGTAAATGGATAGGGCCGCACTACTTTATCTCCCTCACTAGATGAACAATTAGATGAACCATGATGTCAAAAAATGTAGGAATAAAAAGCTTCTCAAGGTGGCACAAGATAAGATATCCTTCATTCTCCAATTCATCCAACTTTTCAATCTCAAAAACTTTACTACAAACCGCATTGAAGAAGAAACAAAGTCTAGTCAAGACAACCCGAATATCATATTCGGCGATGCCTCGAATAGCTACTGGGAGTAGTTGTTGCATCAAGACATGACAATCATGAGACTTTTGGCCTACTAATTTCAAGTCCTTCATCGAAACAAGCCTCTTAAAATTTGAAGAATACCCCGAGGGAACTTTTATGCCATGTAAACACTCACAAAAACTTCGTTTCTCATCCTTAGACAAAGTATGAGAAGCCGAGGGACAATAAGTTCTCTTCCCGTATGGCCTTGGATGTAAGTTTTCGCGTATTCCCATTACTTGCAAATCCAATCTTGCCTTCACACCATCCTTGGAACTACCTTGTATGTTGAGAAGCGTGCCAACAATACTATCACATACGTTTTTCTCCACGTGCATGACATCAATACAATGTCTCACATCAAGATTCCGCCAATATGGAAGATCGAAGAATACAGATCTCTTTTTCCATATATTTGTTTCTTTTATACTCTTTGTAGTCTTTTCTACTCTTTCATAAACTTGCTCCCCAGTCAATGCCACCGAAGCATCTTCATACTCATGGCTGACAGAGATTTGCCGTGATCTCCCAAAATAACCAGATTAGAAAAAGATTTGCAGTATAATGTAACCTAGGTCGTTTCTCTCAAGGAATTTGCAGTGGGTTTAAATCAGCAACAGCGAAACAGAACAATAAAAAATTGGGGGTTTTTTATTTAAGTAGATTAAACACCAAAATATGCAGGAACATAATGAAATATGCAGAAACAGATTAACAACGATTAATCAGATTAAAAACGATTAAAAACGATTCACAACGATTAACCCAGAATTGGGATTCCATAACCTTCATCGGACAAAAAGATAATAACCAAACTCGTGATTGATTCTGGACAAACCGAGATCTCTGCATTTGTCCAGATATTCCCTCGACTAGACGATCGTCTAGCATTTGATCGAACACATGGCGAGCTCGCTGTACGATCGCGCAACGCTCTCTCAGAACCCGATCCGACCTATGTCCTTGGGATATCAATCTAGGTATTAAATCTAATACATAATCCGCAATTATAATCGGATCCGATTAAAATAAACAGAAACGAGTTACGTTACCGATTGAAGCGCATGTCCTCTGGATTCTTGGAACCCTCAATCCATGGGTTAACCACAGAAACTTAGCCAAGCATGGCTAAGCAAAACACAGAAGAAAAGATGAAGAACGCGAAAGAACACGAAGAACAAGAAGAACACTTGAGAGAATTTGAAAACTCCTATTTTGATCCACCAAAGTCTAAAAACGTGAATGATGATATGTTTGAGGCTGCTGCCCACTTAACCTAAAAATGGAAAAATGAAAATGGGGCTCCAATCCACATTTCAGGCCCAAAACAGAAAATAATAAAAAATGGGCTTTAATTACAAATTCAAGCCCAATTACAAATCCGACTTCGGCTCCAAAATCGACCGCCCTCTTGTTCGAATTTGCCCTTCATGTCTTCATAAGAATTGTAGCTCTCTGAATCATCTGAAATATGAAACAAAAATGAGGCAAATCCGATGTCTGGTTCAAGAGTTATGGTAGGAATAGTGAAGCAATGTAAAACTGGAATTTTATTATTAAAAATGGCTAAAATATAATAAAAGGCCCAAAGCCCAAATAAGTATAAAAGTCATTATTTATTAACTAAAGAGTCCTAAATTATTAATCAAGAGATAAAAAGAAGTGTATGAAATATTCAATTATCAAATTCCCCCACACTTATCTTTTTGCACTCCTGAGCAAAATTCAAAGAAAAAGACCTAAAGAAGAAACTCTTCTTTTCTAACAATTGCTAACAATACAAAAATTGAACAAGGGACACAAAGCTCCAAAAGACCAATCAATCAAGACCAAAATCCCTTTATCTCAAATTACAATTCATGGTAATCTCAATCAATGATGCTAATCACAAAAGATGGTCTCTCAAATGATGCGCTCAATCAATCAATCAATCTCTCAAGTGTTCAAGGTAAATAAGTGTATCGCTCAAATTCTACTCAAGAAAATTGTTCTACCATAACCTTGCTCAATTTCTACGTCTCCACTACTCATAACACATGCATGCACAAATCAAGAGAGCTTATTATTAAAGGTTGTAATGGGGTTAGGGTGAAGGTAGGTAATATAGTATAGAATGAGAAGCTAAGCACCAAAGAAATTAAAAAGAGCATTGATTAGGCTTGTAACACAAAAAATTTATAAAAAGAGCATTCTCTATGTATGAAAACTTTTATTTTGCTCATATATCTCCTTTCTATGTATTTTCTTTCTTTTTTCTTTCTTTCTTTCTTTTTCTGCTTTTCTTTCTTTTCTTTTCTCTTTTTTTTTTTTTTGTTTTTGTTTTTTTTTTTTTTAGAACTATATGCATATACACAATGACAAAATCAAATATCTCCCCCCACACTTAAATTGTTGCACTCTTGAGCAACCCCCACACTTAAACACAAAACCAAGGTGAAACCAATGCTCAATAAATTTCCAAGGTGCGGAATAAAATGGTTGTACGCTTAGGCTTTTAATGTGGCTTAGAAAAGAATGAGTCGAAAAGGCACAAATGGGCTAGCAAAGGAAACATAATGCAAGGAAAAGCTATTTGGCCAAAGTGGGGAAAATAAAAGAAAGAAAACAAGCTTCTATCATATTTATGCATGTAAGTGAAAAATGTAGTTTCAAAAAGAAAAGGAGCAAGTTCTAGAGAACACAAATCGGGAGCGAGATGCACACATGAAAGAAAGAATGGTAAAAGATGAATTCCATTCAAGCAGGCCCAAAACCTCACAAGGTCAATACCAACTTAGGCAATCAACATCATCAAATCAACTACCAAGACATGCAATCGAAGAGTCAGGAATTGCAGACCAAACAGAATGATCCATTAAAACCAAAATGTCCAAGTTCATAATATGTAGCAATCATAGAAAGAGAGACTGTATTTATTTTCAAAAAGCAAAGTAGAAAAAGGAAAACAAATAAAAGAGATAGAGGGAGAAGAAAGAAGAATACTCCCCAAGGGTTTAAGGAGGATAAGTGGCATCAATGAGGAGAATCTCTCGCTTCCTCGTCATTCTTTGGGATCCCTCATGAAATTGCTTGAGGCGATGCCCATTTACCTTAAAGGTTCTTCCCGTGGGTAGATCACATAGCTCAACAAAGACCAAATGGAAAAATGTTAGTGATCTCAAAAGGGCCATCCCATTTAGATCGAAGCTTACCGGGCATAAACTTCAAACGGAAGTTAAACGGAAGAACTTTCGGCCCACGTAAAAATTCTTTCCTCGAATATGCTTATCATGGAATGCCTTAGTCTTTTCCTTGTACAACCTTGAACTCTCATAGGCATCCAATCTAAGCTCTTCCAACTCTTGCAACTGCAGCTTCCGTTCCATCCCAGACTTAGCCAAATCCATGTTACACTGCTTAATGGCCCAATAGGCTTGATGTTTCAACTCAACCGGAAGATGACATGCCTTTCCAAAGACAAGCCGATAAGGAGACATCCCAATCAGAGTCTTGTAGGCGGTGCGATATGCCCACAAAGCATCCTCTAATCGCTTACTCCAATCTTTCCAGGTAGAGTTAACAGTCTTATGAAGGATTTGCTTAATCTATCTATTTGAGACTTCAGCTTGACCGTTGGTCTGAGGATGGTATGCTGTGGAGACCTTGTGAAGCACTCCATACTTTCGTAACAAGGCACCCATGCTTCGATTGCAAAAATGGGAGCCCTGGTCACTGATAATAGCTCTAGGAATGAAAAACCTGCAGAAAATGTTAGACCTAACAAAATCCACTACCACAGAAGAATCATTAGTCCGAGTGGCTTTCGCCTCAACCCATTTTGAGACATAATCAACAGCTAGCAGTATGTAAGTATAACCATATGAAGCAGGAAATGGACCCATAAAATCAATACCCCAAACATCAAAGATCTCACAAAACAATATAGGGTTAAGGGCATCTCATGCCTACGGGAAATACTCCTTGCTCTCTGACAGTTATCACATGACTTACAAAACAGATGGGAATCATGAAACAAGGAAGGCCAAAACAATCCACTATCTAACACTTTCCTAGCAGTTCTTTGGGGTCCAAAGTGACCACCACCACAGGCTAGAAGCATGACCAAAATGCAATATAGAGTGAAACTCATGATCAGGCACACATCTCCTAACTACTTAGTCACTACAAAATTTCCACAGATAAGGGTCATCCCAAACATAATATTTAGACTCACTTTTCAATTTAAAGGTTTGGGCCCTAGTAGAGTCTACAGGCAAAACACCAGCTACCAAGTAGTTAACCAGAGCAGCATACCATGGAAGCTCACCTTGCAAATGAAGGCTGCTCATCGGAAAATCATCCCGAATAGAAGAGGGATGAGAGGGAGAATGGGTGATACGACTCAAGTGGTCGGCTACCCGGTTTGTGCTCCACTTCTCGAATCTCAACATCAAACTCTTGGAGCAATAACATCCACCGGATGATTCGTAGCTTAGCATCCGCCTTTTTCAAAAGGAACTTTAAAGCGGCGTATGGTCGGAAAACAATTACTCTACTAGCTAGCAGATATGACCTAAACTTATCAAAAGCAAATACAATAGGCAACAACTCCTTTTCAGTCGTGGTGTAATTAGACTGAGCGGGATCCAAAGTCTTGGAGGCATATGCAATCACATGAGATGCTTTATGGACTCGTTGTGCCAAGATAGCACCAACCGCATATTTGGAAGCATCGCACATCAACTCGAAGGGGAGGTACCAATCAGGCGGTTGGATCACCGGAGTTGTAGTTAGACAACGCTTCAAGTGATCGAAGGCCGCCTTGCACTCATCATCAAATACAAAGTCAGTGTCCTTATGCAGAAGGTTGGACAAGGGTCTAGCAGTCTTGCTGAAATCCTGAATGAATCGTCGATAGAAATCTGCATGACCAAGAAAAGAGCGAACTTCACGCATAGATGCGGGGTAAGGCAAAGCAGAAATCACATCTATCTTAGCAGGGTCTACCTCAATCCCTTTCCTAGACATTATGTGTCCCAAGACTATACCTAACTCAACCATAAAGTGACACTTTTCATAATTCAGCACAAGATTAGACTCAATGCACCTATGCAAAACTCTAGATAGATTAGCTAAGCATGCATCAAAATCAGACCCATATACAGTGAAATTATCCATAAAGACCTCCATGCAGTCCTCTAAGAACTCAGAGAAAATACTCACCATACAACGCTGAAAGGTGCCAGGTGCGTTGCAGAGGCCAAAAGGCATCCTTTGGTAGGCATATGTTCCAAAGGGGCATGTGAAGGTCGTCTTCTCCTGATCCTCAGGAGCAATATGGATCTGGAAGTATCCGGAGTAGCCATCCAAGAAGCAGTAATGAGACTTGCCAGCCAATCGCTCTAACATCTGATCAATGAAAGGTAAAGTGTAATGATCCTTGCGAGTGGCTTGGTTGAGTCTCCTATAGTCGATTCAAACTCTCTAACTATTCTGAACTCGAGTAGGAATGAGTTCATTCTTCTGATTGGCTACCACGGTGACTCCGCATTTCTTAGGAACCACTTGAACCGGCTAACCCACCGGCTATCGAAATGGGATAGATGATACCGGCTTGCGAAGCTTAGTGACCTCCTTCTTCACCACATCAAGGATTAGGGGATTAAGGCGTCTCGGGGTTGCCTCACCTGCTTAAGCTTCATCTTCCAACGAATTCGATGCATACACATGGAAGGGCGATGCCAACTATGTCGCTAATGTCCACCCAATGGCTTTCTTGTTCGCCCTCAATAAGCTTAGCAGCTTCTCTTCTTGATCAGGCATAAGGTTATTTGCTACAATGACGGGCAACTGTTCATCCACCTCCAGAAATGCATATTTCAAGTGATTTGGAAGGGATTTCAACTCACGTTTGGGTGGTTGCTCAGTAGATGGAGAAGCTTGGGTGGTTGTTACAACAACTCTGATGTCATCACACTGGAAATGCCTGAAACCACATTCAAAGAAGCAAAAGAACTATGTCTACACAGCTCAATGTTAACATCAAAATTCAGCTCATCAAAATCAGAGTTAAGTTCATCAAAATCAAAATCAGTCACCACATCAGGATCAGGATGAAGCTCAAACTCAGAATCAATATTAGAATCCACAAGTAATGCAGAATCACCCAACAAGTCAGAATCACCAAATAATGCAGCATTAACCAAATGAGTGCAAACAGAGCACCATTCATTATCGGCACATGCACAAATGGCGTAATCACTCTCGGATGAAAAATCGGGATAATCAAGACACCAATCGGCAAGAACATCATCCACAAGATCATCAATCACATCAATACGAAAAAACGAATGCTCTTCCCTAGGATGTTTCATGGCATCAAAGATATTAAAATTCAAAGAAATATCACCAAACTCCATGGAAAGAGTACCAGAATACACATATATCTTAGTCCTAGCTGTTTTCATGAAAGGCCTCCCTAGAATGATTGGTGATCTACGATAGAATACTCATCCTCCATATCTAAGATGTAAAAATCAGCGGGAATATCAATTCATTAACTTTGACTAATACATCTTCAACTAAACCGAAGGATGGGCATTGCTCCTATTAGCTAATTGAACAATAACACCCCGGTTGGACGAAGGGACCAAGACCAAGAGATCTATAGATAGATGCGGGCATGACATTTATAGAAGCACCTAAATCTAGCATGCAATCATCAAATTTGTAATTACCAATAAGGCAAGGGATAGAAAACGTCCCCGGATCCTTGCACTTGCGACGCATGGTAGGCCGGGATGAGGGCGATACATTCTGTTCAAACTCACTCGTTCATTCCCTTCGATCGCCTCTTATTGGTGCATAACTCCTTCGGAACTTGGCATATTTAGGAATTTGTTTGACTGCATCTAAGAGAGGAATGTTGATCTCTACTCTTCGAATGTCTCAAGTATATCCTTCTCTTGTGCTTTTTCGCAACTTCTTGGATCGAGGGGCTCTCGAGGGAAAGGAAGTGGAATGGGAATGTCTTCCTCTTCACCTTCTTTGCATTGCCTTTTTGTTTTTAGAGTCAATCTTCACATTTTCGACTCTCTTTCGATGTGGAAGTCACATCTACAGCTGGTTTAGGTTCCTCAAATTTCTTGCCAGATCGAAGGGAGATAGCACTCACATTCCCTTTAGGATTAGGAATTGTTTGTCAAGGGAGAGTGTTGGATCCCTGGGGTTGAAGCTGATTTAGTGATGTTGCCAATTGGCCAATCTGTGTTTGCAAACTCTGAATGGAAGTTTCAGTTTGTTGTTGGAACTGTATAGAGTTTGTGGCAAATTGCTTCATCATATCTTCAAGTGAGGAACCACCACTACTACGGTACTAGCTAACCTCTTTGTTATGCCGCCTGTGGAGGTGCACATATACGGCCGGTCGAGGAGGTGGTGCGGCAAAGGAGGTGTAGGCTAGCTGTTGGAAATTATGTGGTCTCGTACATCTTGTCTCGTTGGTAATTCCCAATGCGATATTGGTTACTCTAGTTCGATTCTCGGTTCCAACGAAAATTGGGGTGATTTCTCCATCCCGGATTGTAAGTATTAGAATAAGCATTATTCTCGTATTGGTATTGTGGCTTCCCGGAAAAACACCTACTACATTTCTACCGACGGTCTTGATAGGCGGGATCATGCAAAGTAGGGCAAGAATCGGTAGAATGACAAGGGTCGAAACAGAACCCACATGAGTACCCAATCGAGGAGGGAAGATTGTGCTGTCTGCAGGCCACGCCAACCGCCTCACAAGGGAAGTCGATCATCAAGTCTATTCTCCAATCTCTCGAGAATCGTCTTGGACCGGAGGTGTTTGAATGCGGTAAACGGGAGTACCATTGGCCCGGTGCCAAATTGCGAGAATTAGCAGCCATAGTAGATATAAACTCTCGGGCCTCTTCAGGTGTCTTGCCATCTAAGGCCCCACCACTGGATGCATCCATGAAACTTTTATCCATCGGTAACAAACCGGAATAGAAATATGTAATTAGGAGTTGGTCTCGAAATCGGTGGTGTGGACGGCTTGCACACAATCGCTTGAACCTCTCCCAATACTCATACATGGTCTCCCCATTGATTTGTTTAACACTAGTGATCTCCTTCTGAATAGCAATGGCCTTTGAGGAAGGAAAGAACCTCACTAGGAATAACTTTTGCATATCATCCCAACTCCCAACAGATGTTGGTTGCAAATTCTATGGCCAATCCTTAGCCGCGCCATCTAGGGAAAATGGGAAAGCTCTCAGCTTAATGTGGTCCTCGTCAATTGCTTGAGGTTTCATTGTGCTGCATACCACATGGAACTCCTTTAGATGCCTGTGAGGACATTTACCTGCAAGACCTTGAAACTTGGGCAACAAATGGATAAGACCATATTTTAATTCAAAGTTAGCAGTAAGTTCAGGATATCGAATACACAAATTTTGATTGCCCACATCAGGGGTAGCTAATTCTTTCAAGGTGGGACGAGCTGCTTGCTCTTCTGCCATAATTTTTGAGTTAGCAAAATTGCTACTAGAATCAGTGAAAACAACAAGACTATCAGAAGTACTATCAGAGTCAAGATCAACAGAATGGACACAATCAGATTCAAGTTCAATGTCAAATTCAGTATCAATCCCACGACTTAGCCTAACAATTCTTCTAGCAGTAAGAATTGTTCTTTCTATTTCAGGATCAAGTGGCAACAAGTCTTCTGGATTAATAGTACTCCTAGTACTCATGCAACAAGGCGAGAATTTGCGAAAAATAAGAATTTCGAAAATGCCACCGAAAAATCAGAATTACGAAAATGCCACTAAGAGTGGTAAAAAGTAGGAAACACTAAGATGACACACAAACAAAAACACAAAAAGCTAAAACCTATGTTGGAATGTGACTAAAACAAGTCCAAAACAGTATCAAATGATTTTTAAAATTTATGGGACTTGGACAGGGCAACTCCTAGACCATTGGGGAACCCAAAAATGGAATAAAAAACTTCAAAAATTGAAAAAGTGGTCTAAACGATGGAATTTGGCAAATCGGAGCATACCACATAGATTTTTGATGTGCCCAGTGAGATAGGCCATTTTCTATCGCCTGGCAAAATTTCAGCTCATTCGGAGAAACTCCAAAAAAATTGACCTAGTAAAAATCACAAAATAGAAACTTAAAACAGCGAAAAGGTGGTCTAAACGTTGGAATTTGGGGAAAATAGGGCAGACCTCACTATCAAAAAGAGTGAATCTTGTTTAAAAAGCCCAATTCCTTGTGAATAAGACCTGGTTTGAGTGATCTAGATCAGAAAATGTTTCTGTCCAGTCACCCGAACCACCAAAAACTACTATTGCTTAATGAAACCGATGCGAATTCCCTGGCAGCGGTGCCATATTTTGACAGAGATTTGCCGTGATCTCCCAAAATAACCAAATTAGAAAAAGATTTGCAGTATAATGTAACCTGGGTCATTTCTCTCAAGGAATCTGCAGTGGGTTTAAATCAACAACAGCGAAACAGAACAATAACAAATTGGGGGTTTTTTATTTAAGCGGATTAAACACCAAAATATGCAGGAACATAATGAAATATGCGAAAACAGTTAACATAAAAAACGATTCACAAATTAACCCAGTGCGATTCCATAACCTTCATCGAACAAAAAGATAATAACCAAACTCGTGATTGATTAAGGACAAACCGAGATCTCTGCTATTCCCTCGAACCGTCTAGCATTTGATCCACGTGGCGAGCTATGTCCTCGAACCCGATCCGACCTTGTCCTTTGAGATATCAATCTAGGTATTAAATCTAATACCTAATCCGCAATTATAATCGGATCCGATTAAAATAAACAGAAACGAGTTACGTTACCGATTGAAGCGCATGTCCTCTGGATTCTTGGAACCCTCAATCCATGGGTTAACCATAGAAACTTAGCCAAGCATGGCTAAGCAAAACGCAGAAGAAAAGATGAAGAAACATGAAGAACACTTGAAGAATTTGAAAACTCCTATTTTGATCCAGAAAGTCTACAAACGTGAGTGATAATATGTTTGAAAACTCTAACCTAAAAATGGAAAAACGAAAATGGGGCTCCAAACCACATTTCGGAATGATAATAAAAAATGGGCTTTAATTACAAATTCAAGCCCAATTACAAATCCAACTTCGCTCCAAAATCGACCGCCCTCTTGTCCGAACCTTCAAAAAATTGGAAAATGAAACAAAAATGAGGCAAATCCGATGTCTGGTTCAAGAGTTATGGTAGGAATAGTGAAGCAATGTAAAACTGGAATTTTATTATTAAAAATGGGTAAAATATAATAAAAGGCCCAAAGCCCAAATAAGTATAAAAGCCATTATTTATTAACTAAAGAGTCCTAAATTATTAATCAAGAGATAAAAAGAAGTGTATGAAATATTCAATTATCATTGGCCGCCAAAAAAGGCTTTCTTTAATCGACGATATGGGTGGCCCCGTCTAAGAAATCTCCTATGTCCAAGATAAACCGTCTTTCTTCCATGTTGAAGTTGATAGTATCATATGCCTTCTTCACAAACCGGACATGCTTTATGGCCTTTTACACTATACCCTGACAAGTTCCCATATGCTGGGAAGTCGTTTATAGTACAAGATATCATGGCTCGCATTTTAAACACCTCCTTATTGAAAGAGTCAAAAACATTGACACCTTCTTCCCACAACTCCGTCAAGTCTTCGATCAATGGCTGAAGGTAAACATCAATGTCATTTCCGGGTTATTTTGGTCCCAAAATCAACATAGACAGCATGATGTACTTTCGTTTCATGCATAACATAGGAGATAAGTTGTAAATAATCGGGAGTACGGGCCATGAACTATGTATCTTTGCTAAGGCTTCCATAGGGATTCATGCCATCTCGTGCTAAGGGCAAGCCTAAGGTTCCTAGGTTCTTCGCCGAAGCTCGGAAATAATTGATCGATTTTCTTCCATTGAGAAGAATCGGCCAGATGTCGAAGCTTTCCATCAGAAATCCTCTCATCAAAGATGCCACCTCGTTTTTTGCGTCATTTTCATTAGCAAACAACCGCTTCAACCTTGGTATGATTGGAAGATACCACAACACTTTTGTAGGCCCCTTATTTGACTTGTACCTTGGGGTTTCACATATCGGACAATTCTGCTTCTCCTCAAACTCTTTTCTATACAATACGCAATCATTCAGGCATGCATGAATCTTTTTGTACTCCATCCCTAGTGGACAGAGTATTTTCTTAGCATCATAGTATCGATGCGGCAACACATTATCATCCGGAAGCATGTCCTTAAAAGCCTCAAGCATTTCAGAGAAACTCTTGTCGCTCCATCCATGACATGCCTTCAAGCTTACCAATTTCAATACAGCGTTCAACAATTGGTATTTTTTACACCCAGGGTATAGCAGGTCTCTGCATCACTGCACATATTACCATATGCATGTGATTACTCAAAAGCCTCTTCTCCTACATCACGAATAATGTCCTCTATGCGATCATCCATATCCGTGTCATTATCATCAAATGCCACTTCCCCATGATAAGACCCACTTGGCATTTTTTTCACCATGCCATGACCATACCGTATAAGTCTTACAAAATCCTTCACAAATTAAATGTGTGTGTATAAGTTCAGGACTTAGTCGCCTCTCATTCAAACATTCTACACAAGGGCAATAAAACTTCCCACTATCATCATGGGCATTTTGTTTAGCAAATTCTATAAATTCCATCACCCCATTCTGATATTCAACACTCATCCGTAAACCATTTATCCAACTGTGATCCATATAAGAATTCCTATATATATGCAGAAAAATTTAACATACATAATCCGAAAAAATTGAAACTTGCATATAAAATAAGACATACATAATCCAAATGCATAGATTTGCTCAAATGTCAGTTATGTCTTTTTTTTCTTTACGGAGAAACTGGCCCATCAAATGCATAACGAAGCATCACTTTTGGTCATAAATGTATCACAGTGAATCCAAGAAGCAAAATAAATGCATGACGAGGAAATTAAATGTATCGCATGAAGGTCTTGTGGACTCACCCGTAGCATATAAATTCAAATGGGTTTGATGTGTCTTTCTTCTCCGGCCACGAACGTTGATGTTGCGATGAAGAGAGTAACCTAAAAACACTAGTTCGTCGATCGGTAGGTCCAAAGTGCAAATATAATCTTCAATATACAATATTCATTAACAACGAGAGAAACCCACAAGAACATTTCATCGATTTCGTTCAACCCATGAAAAACCCGAACCATAACCAGGAAAATAATAAAGTTATATAACCGAAACACCTCGTACGCTTGGTCTATAGACGTTTAGCTAAGGAACCAAAAAGTGATTGTCGAGAGAGCAGCGCGAAGCAGCGAGGACGCAACAAGCACAATGTCGAGACAGAACCTGAGTAATCACTCTCGGCGCAACAAGAGAAGTTCTGAGAGGGAGATTTAATTTTCCCCGCGAAAGAGACATGTTTTAGTATTTTGGATTTTATTAAGACCGGTTAATTATAAAGTGTCCGGTCCTAAATATATAATTTTATTATTAAGACCGATTAGTTATAAAGTGTCCGGTCATAAAGATATAATAATAATACATTTTTAAGACCAGAAATTAAGAATACTCTGGTCCTAATATTTACTATTGATTTAATTTTAAGACCGGTGTTTTATAAACATCCGACCCTAAAAGTCAAATACTTATAGAGGGGGAAAGGGGGAGCAGGAACCTCTGCATGGTCTGAATGCTGGAGGGGGGGTGTGGCAACCTCTTCGTCATCCAAAATAACAATGGGTCCAACGACCCGAGATTCTTCGGTCACAATAGAACGCACTCTCGCTGGAGGAGGCACACCGTATAATGATCTAAGGATGGCAAGAGCTTCAGGTGTAAGAGGACCCCTACGAGGAGTTCTCTTGTATCTAACCATGGTTTTAGGCTTTGAGCAGTTGGGGCAGAGAGCTCCGGTTGTGAGGAGGTAGGAACTGAGAGGTATAGTGAGGAGTTAATAAGGACAAGGAGGTAACTATCCGGTGTGAAGAAGAGTTAATGAGGACGAGAGAGAGGGATACGCAATGAGGACGAGAGAGATGGATACGCAATTGATACACTCTTTTTATTATATGTGTTAACCAAAAAGTATATTATTTATTTTTTCAATTAAATTACTTTTAAGACCGTATTTATAGAAAAATCCGGTCCTAAATGTCCACTATTTATTTTTCCACACAATTCAATTACTTTTAATATCGACCATCTATCTTATATCCGATCCTAAAAGTCAATTATTTTTTTATCGATTATTTATTTTTGTAAAGTAAGAATTTTTCCTTAAAAAATATTACTTTTAAGAACGGATCTTTTACATAATCCGGTATTAAATGTTCAGTCACATCAAAATTACTCAGATAGCAGAGTCGTATCACTCTGTTCACATGATCCAGAGTCTCTTCGGCTTCAAGGTAAACTACCCAACTATGCGTCTCCTCGTATTCTGAGGAACTATGCATCTCCTCGTAAAAAGTTCCCAGTGTTTCATATTCTTCAGGATAGGTTCTCTATTTAAACCCGTTGTTACTTTAGTTTCTTCACATTCTTCTCCATCACTTCTACACGGCCTCCTCCACCGCCTAGCCTCCACTGTAATGGCTGCTCCACTAGGTCCTCCTTTTCCTCCTCCTCCTCTTCAACCTCAGCCCCCTCCGCCATTGCCTCCAAATCCGACTGTCAAGCAGTTGGTGCAGAACATTGAGGCCCGCGTCGATCACATCGACCGACGCTTGGGCAAATTGTTTCAGCTTGTTCATACCGTCAACCAGAAGCTGAAAATGGTACTTGACGCCAATGACGTCGAGTATGATCCTACCTCCTTTGACGCCTCCGACGCCTCCTACCTCTTCGACATCGGTGAGGATTAATTGTTTTATAGTTTTTTTTTTTTTTTTTTTTGGTAATCGCTGCCCTATAGGGCAACGAAAAAAATTAATAAGTAAAATATTTCCGTATTTGGTTCTCGTGGGAGCTTTGATTAATTAGTTTATATGCATTATCTGAACCTGGAAAGCAATAAGAAAGTCAATTATGAAATATGGAAAATGGAAGACTCAAAACACCAAAAAAAAAAAAAAAAAAAAAAACAAAAAAAGACAAAAAAGCAATTATGAAATATGGAGGTTGTAATATGTACAAATATTTAATTTAATGTTTTGATGCGATTAAAAATATATTAATAAATATATTTTCCGATGAAAGATTTTTAGGACCGGCTATTTTTTAAATATACGGTCCTAAAAGACTAGCATATTTTTCAATAATATGCCGAGACTTTTAGGACCGGCTATTTATAAAACCTACGGTCCTAAAAGACTGTCATATTTTCCAATAATAAACGAAGACTTTTAGCACCGGCTATTAAGAAAACCTACGGTCCTAAAAGACTGGCATATTTTCCAATAATAAACAAAGACTTTTAGGACCGGCTATTTATAAAACCTACGGTCCTAAAAGACTGGCATATTTTTCGACAATAATAAACGAAGTCTTTTAGGACCGGCTATTAAGTAAATCTACGGTCCTAAAAGACTAGCATATTTTTCAATAATATGCCAGACTTTTAGGACCGGCTATTTATAAAACCTACGGTCCTAAAAGACTGGCATATTTTCCAATAATAAACGAAGACTTTTAGGACCGGCTATTTATAAAACCTACGGTCCTAAAAGACTGACATATTTTTCCAATAATAAACGAAGTCTTTTAGGACCGGCTATTTAGTAAATCTACGGTCCTAAACTTCTCGCATTTGTAAATTAAGCAATAAAAAGTTTTATCCACCATCCAACAATACATTCAGCAACCACTAATGGACAGAAGGAAATTGTTTGAAAAGAATATCAAAATTATTATTGTATACTATCACAAATTGGATAATTGTTCATTATACAGACCGAAGATGTTTACAATGAATTCACAAATCAACTATTTTTCCGATTTTCCAAGATCAGCAGATCATACAAATATTCACATAAGACATTGCGTGTGCGCTCAATATCACCATCAGGAAAGGGGTCAGCACAGTTAAACGTCTGTAGCATCAAAGACAGAAATATATTAGTGGTCCTTCCTTGCATATCAAAGGGGTCGCGCACGTGCAAAGTTATGTAATACATTTACCTTTGCTTGGATGTTAGTCACTCGGTTGCATGACAATATTATACATATGTGTCAAGACATAATGTCCACATAAGTTGGACTCCTTCGGTTCTTAACGGGTCTAAAAACAAACAAGAAATATATATAAGAGCATATATTGCTACGACCAAGTTCACAAGCCAAGCCGGTGTGCCGGTGTCCAAATATGTACTAACCTTTGGTTTGCTCCATGTAGGCTCTTTGACTTCAGCCCCAAACCTGTTCTTGACCTTTTCTTGGAATGATTTTAAGGGCCTATTGTCAAAATCACGAATTTACTCAATAATGGTGTCAAAAAATTTACAGCAGAGATTTCAGACTAGACAATCAAAATGACATATGCTTACTTGTTCACCATCTGCTGCAATGTATGCGGTGGATCGTAGTGAAGGGAGCATAAAAAGACCACTTTATTCTCATTCGGGCAAATCAGGACCAACTGCCAATGGAGATTGAAAATTCACAACAGACAAGTACTCAGTAATATGTAGCCGAATTAAGGGAATTGCAGAAAAAAAAATTATGATATGTGTGGTGCCAAGTACCACTTTTCCTATTGTTGGACAACCTTGATGTTATGTATGATTGTCTCTCCGCTAAGGGTGGTTGACTTATGTACTGTGGGCACAAGAAACCAATATCTTGGCTTCTACCCCACTGTTCCAATTCACGATGCATTAACCTACAATAATGACGTCAGGGAATTAGTATATACGTATGTGAGTGTCTCACATTTATGTTATGTACTCATAGAAGAAGATACTTACTTTATAAACATGAGAATCATTGAATCAGTAAGCTCCTGTTTATAAAACAGAAGGGAAATTATATCATCTTGGTCAACCAAAACCGGGTGCTTGTTTTTAAGACCTACTTCTGTATTGACAAGCCACTGATTAAGTGCAACTTGTTTATTGGATACCATAAGGACAAGCTTGTCCTTGGCACTCAACTTAGCCGTGCCAACCAATTCAATAGGGGCTGGAGCATCAGGAGGAGTAGAAACATGCACAAACTTCACTAGCCACGAGATCAAGGTTCCAATGACATCACTCACAAGCTTCAGCTCATCAGTTGGGAGAGGGAGAGGTGCATCAACGATCACCTCTTCAACTGACACTCTGACTTCATCATAAGCCATTTTTTGGTGGTGTACAGTTGATCCCAAGTTGTGGATAGTCCCTTTTGCAACCAATCATCTATCATGATGTTCAGGATCCTCCACATAAAGGTCACAAGGTTGCTCTGACTGTCCAACAATGCAGCTCCCTCTAGTGCTCTGCTGCATAGTTGTAGGTGAGAGTGGCAAGGGAACACTGGTCTCTGCATGAGAGCTCACAAGCACCTTCATTTGATTCATTTCCTCCTTCATCTCCCTCAGCTGGAATTGAAAATAGGCAGTCAATGAAGCTTCTTTAGTCGTTGCTTGCTCATTCAATTTGGCCACCTCCTGTGCCACTGTCTGTTCCACCATCTGTTCCATCTCCTCCCGGGTAACCATACTTTGTTTCTGGCGTTTGGTGCTACCAAAGTATTCCTTCAGGCCTACCCTTCCTCCAATCCCCCTTACACGCCCCGCGTGATCCGGTTCAGTCGCAACGGTCGAACATCATTCCTCTCGTCCGACACAAAAGATCCCTCCGCTTCTTTCTTCTTCTTCTTTAGATCTTCCCGTAAGATACGAGATAATGAGAAGCTTAGTAATGAAACATGTTTAGTAACTAAAAATTAACAATAACGATACTTACAATTCTTTCAGCAACTAGACGAGTCTGTTCACTCGTGTAGTCGCCGCTTGGCTTTTGCCGAATATACAACCATAACTCATCACGATGTATTGGAGATGGTGGATCATGTATCTCAGAAGGATTGGATTCTGCTTCATCTTCCAATCTCTTCCGCTTGGCCGCCATCATTTCTTTTTCAGCCTTTTCGTATCCGCCGCGAGAAGCCCTATGCGGGCAATCATTCTTTCTCCCTATCTCCTGTGCTTGTTCCCTTCTTTTCTGTGAATCAGAATTGAAAACAACTATTAATTATGAATTCCAGCTATCTCACTAACAGAAATTAGAGAACTTCTGCTTGATATGAACCTCAAACACTAGTCAAATTCATTTCATCAAGTTTCAACATTTTATTTAAGGAAGATGTAGAATTGTAGAAGAAATTGGGAGAACCGAGTAAAGGGAGTTGCGAAACAAAGACCGAAACCTTTACACGCTTAACATATTAACTAACTAATAGCAATGTCTAACCACTACCTACTACAAAAGAACTAGCTAAGACTATAATAATGGTTTGACTCTTATGCCATTATTATTTCCCTAATTACCTACTTAGTATTTTACCTTTGCACGGTTTACATATCAGACTTGCATACAACTAAGACATGCTCCACTTATGCAAGACAAAGGATGGAAATATATACTTCTATTCACAAACAAAACCATCTAACTAACAGGATTAGATGAACACGTACAATAACATTTACATATCCGCACAAGTTAATAAGCAAACAAAAGAGGGCAAACAGAACTAAATATAAACTCACCAAAGCTTCAGGAGTGGTCCGTAGCTGAACAAATTGTTGCCAAGTTTGTTCATCAATAAATGTGTACTTGTCCTAAGGATAATGGTCAGGCCTAACATCGGCAAAAATATATGTGTTAGCTATAAAGGTTTTAAACTTCCTCCACCGATCAGCACAATAAGACAATGTCTTGTCTTTCGACTTCTGGGAGTCAGGGACAGTGTATGTGAGCAAGATAGTGTCCCAAATAGGATCCTTTACTATGCGACGGTCGACATTTTTCCACTCATCTCGTCAAGATGCTAGCCTTGTCATGCGTGCTAGATAGCCGACAAAACTATTATATTTTTGTTTATTAGGACCGAAAGGAGCCAACTTTTCATCAAACTGAATCTCGAGCTTTGACCTAGAGGTCCGACTTACGGATACGTCTTTCATTTGTGTGCCACTTCTACCACGGCGTGCAGGACGGTTACGAGGCTCATTGTGAGATGAAGAGGGTTCGTTCTGACTCATACCAGTCGCACCAGTAACTGGCGTTGAAGGAATAGCAGAAGAACCGTTTTCTCCGTTCATTTTTGAGAAAGGAAGAAAGGCTGAGAGTGGTGGTGCGAAAGAGGAACGCCTGAGAAAGTGAGAGAGTAACAGAGGATGGTAGTGGTGGGCGAGGAAGAGAAGTAATGCAACGGGAAGAGGGGTTTCACAACAAGAACGGGGGTTTCGAGTTCGGAGAGCAACGTTCAGTCCTAACTCTTAAGGCAACGTTCGCACGAATATTTGGCGCTTTAGTTTCCATACCGGATGACCTAAAAGGCCGGTCTTAAAGGTTAAACCTTAAGACCGTCCATAATAAAAAGCCGGTCTTAAAGGTAATAAAATTTTTGAATAAAATTTTTCAATATTTTGTACCGGCCATACTTTAAGTCTGGTCTTAAAAGTATAACCTTTAAGACCGTTTTTATATATGTCCATGTAGGGATTCTTACAACGCAGCGGATTAAAATTTTTAGAATCTCGTCCCGAGGATCACTCAGGTGCGTTTAAATCAAGACTAAGGGAATCCGAAATTACCTTTAGTGAACCCGTTCGCGTCTCGTTCCCTTTGAACGGTGGGCTACCTCCTCGATCGCCAGAAGACGACTCGTTGAATCGCTTCCTCTACCGGTATCCACACGAACAATTTCCCGAACACGGCTACGACAGCGTGCTAGCGCTTCTTGTGTGTCTCTCTTTGATTCTTCACACCTAGGTCTTTGGTTTCTCGTTTTGGCCTATTCATCCACACGAAAAAAAAAAAAAAACTGCCTCAAAAGTTCTGTACGTTACAAAACCAATCAGCCCATCATGTGAATCAATACGTATTAATGTACAATCGATCTGCATTAATGTACAATCAATACGCATTAAGCTTGAATTTTGAATTTCAAAATCTGATCTTTGAAATCTGAATTTCGAATTCTTGAATTTTAAAAAAAAAATTAATTAAATCTATCTGATAGATCTAATCTAATGTATTTATTTAATGCAAATTAAAAGCCTTCGATTTAATTTATCTCTATAAATCAAATCCGAGAAATAATATCCATCTATTTAATTAATTATGAGATACCATATCTCAATTTAATTTAAATGAGATATCGATATTCTTATTCGAATATTAAACGAGATACAATATCTCTATTTTTTTTAGATATTTAATTTATCAAATAAATTAAATACAAAACAAATATTATATATAATAATATTATAATCTCCATTAATAATATTAATATATATTAATTTCGAATTTTAATAAATATATATATATATATATATCCTAGATTAAATTTAGTATTCATTAATTCCGTTAATCGAGATTCAATGAACCCGGACACAAATGCTCGTGTTGGGTTATTCTTGTGTGCGACCTATGAGGCCCATATGAGATTGGCAGTGGGCCAAAACTGTATCAGCCCACAAGTCGCAAGCGGCCTCTAGCAAGACATTGCGACTACCCAATTCACATGGGGATCGATGTCACGATACAACCTTATCATACAACCATGTCACGTCCCTTTTGTCACGCGATAATTTGGTCAAGGATGAGGCATGGACAATTTCAACTTCCTATTCTTGTCCATTACTTTCTCGATTCTCGAGTAGTCTAATAAGTGAAATGGAAACTCCTTTCCAACATAGTATGGCCATACATTTCTTAGACTCACTCATCAAGGGGCCCAAAGATATTATCTCTCTACAAATGTGAGGGACAAATTCCATCTTGACCATTCACATTCCTCCGCATGAAAACCACTGATCCCGATCCCACCTTTATCATCACCCGGTCAAAGGTGACTTTTGACTAGGTCAAAGATTAATGATTCATCATGTAGGAATCCATGATGATCTCGAGTCATAGGGCGTTGTGACGCGGTTATACATGAGACAAGCTTATGACTAGATCCATGCAGCTTTCTCATAGTGGGTCGGTCCAAAGACCTTGTACTCTTACAAGTGCCCAGACTTTGATTGTATCTCCATATCTCATCAAAGTCATATCGGTCTTAACTCATCTTCGCTCCCGCGTAGATGACCGACCAGGACATTTAGGATAATCTATAAGATATATCCAGGGATGCGCTTATCAATACAAACATGCAAACGAAAATGATAACAAAAAGAGAATACTATAAATATCCTAAACGTTCATTGTACAATGACTTGCCCCTAGGGCATAATTTCCAACAGTCCGGTCTTAAAAGTTTTAGACTTTATATTTAAATTTTTCCTGATTATTTTGGTCCACAAAAAATATAAGTTCGGGCTGTACGAGATTTCTCTATAAAATAATTGAAATTTTAATTACATTTTTAAGACCGGTTGGTTTTATAAGCGGTCTGAATAATATATTTAAGACCCATTAATAAAGGATCTGGTCCAAGAAGTTCTTCATATTTACAAAATTGTCACCGATCATACCTTTAAGACCGGTGCGTCAGTACTCCACTCTAAATGAGGCGGTCTTAAAGCCCTTTTTTGCACTAGTGGATCTCTTGATCATTCTTTATTATTTGACTTCACATCTTTTTTTATTCTACATTAAATATAAGAATTAGTCAATGTATATTATACAATCTTTTTGCTCTGAATAATGACATCTATATAAGACATCATCAAAACTAATCATATCCAACATAATGGAATTAGTGATGAAAAAAAATTTATTCCCTCTAACTTTTTAAGTCTATGCACATGAACCAAAACTATCAATTTTATTCCCTGCACTTTTTTTTTTGTAAAATCCTAAAATTTATTTTTTATATGAATATAATCCATTTAAACCATGAGTTATATGCACTTAAAAGCCTTAAACTTTAAACCATTAATGAACATAAGAGCCTAAACTTTAAACCATTTTCAAATAAATAATTAATAAAACTAAAGTATAGGTTATATGCCTAAATATAAGTGTAGTGAGATTTATTGTAAAGCTTCAAAAGTTAAGGAGGTTATTTACATAAGACATAATGTTTGGTTGTTTTTCTTATAAATTAACCTAAAACTAGTTGGTTATGATTAGTTTTGATGATGTCTTATATAGATGTCATTCTTAAGAGCAAAAAGGTTGCATACTACATTGATCTTCTACTTTGACTAATTCTTATATTTAATGTAGATGCAAAGTTTAATAATGAAGAATGATCAAGAAAGGAGACTCAAGAAAGAAGAACTTGCACTATATGTGTTATTGGAAGTCTCCATGATCAAACGAAGTTGGAATGAAGCTTCATCATATTTGAACTACAATGGACTACACATGAATAAGTGCTGATACAGAAAAGCCGACACAAGATATTCGGAAGAAGTTCGAGAATAGGATCAACCTTCGGATATTGAAGAAGGTAGAAGTTGTAGAGAATGATGAGCCTAAGTTAAATGATGAAGAATCATCAAGTTGGGAGATGAAAGAAGGAAGAACTTGTTGAATGGAATGAATATATCATTATTCAAGTTCTTATATTGATGCTAGAAGCCTCCAAGATCATATGGAAGTTGGATTGACTCAATTCGAGTTAAAGTCGCAAAATATGAGGTTCTGGATGAGCAAACTCGAGCCTTCAAGTATTAAACTCAAGTTTACTACCTTGTCAAGTAATTTGCCTATCTGATATGAGCAAACTCGAGCTTAGCACTCTAAACTCGAGTCTATAAGTGTCTTCAGCAGCTTTGGTGTTTTCGGACTAGGCAAACTCGAGCTCATCAAGTACAAACTCGAGTTTACAAATGGCGGTGATCAACTCGTTTCACGTTCAGCACAGGCAACGTCCTGGTAATTTGATGATATCTTCCAAACCAGAGATCCGATTGAGGTGAAACCAGTGGCATATGAAACTAGACTCCCAATTCGTCATTTTGATATAAAATCCAAGCCCAAAGGAGTTTAGATAACAGAGTTATGAATTGTGGAAGTTGAAATAGAAATCCACGCCACACTGAAAACCAAGCCTCCATGTTTTGCGTGTAACTCACAATATACAAATCCAATGGAGCTGAAATCAGTGGCATTGGAAAGTAGACTCCAATAGCTTTCCATCAAGAGTTGAACCAACCAAAACGGAATTCATACCAGGGAGATATGGCCCTCGAAAGTGGACAAAGTTGCAAGCTCACTGAACAAAGTCCAAAATCAGACAGTCAAGTTTACAAATAGCAAGCTCGAGCTTACAAGTAGCAAACTCGAGCTTACGGGTTACGAGAGAGGAAATGCTGATTTTGAAGAAGTCCAAACTCGAGCTTGAAGTTACAAGCTCGAGCTCGAGAGTTCCGAGAGAAGAAATGAACTTTGGGAAAAAGCCAAACTCGAGCCTATAAGTGACCAAACTCGAGTTTAGCTCGGACGAGTGCAAACAGTCCCGATAAACACCCAAACTCGAGTCTATAAGTTATAAGCTCGAGCTTGAGACTTCCGTGAGGCAAAAATCCAAGTTCAAAAGAAGACCAAACTCGAGCTTACCTATGCAAACTCGAGCTTGGAACTCCGAACGTTTTACACATCGATTCGAGAAAAACACCCGATCTCGAAACATCATCAAGAACATCCAGATGATTACTCAAATGATTTATACAACCTCTTAACATCATTTATATCATTTGTGTATAAGTTTCAGGTGATTAAAGTTTGAGATTACATCAAACTTAACAGAAATCAAAATCTCTCATAAGCATGAAGATAAAGGTTGCTGCTGATTTTCATAAACAACAAAGAAGGCAGAATTGAACGAGAAACTTGAAGAAACAAAGTTGAATGCTGAATGTTAATGTTCTTCAACGGGTTTGAATATCCAAAGTCTTTGATATGCTTTAACTTCAGACTTGAGAAGATTTGAATTTGCCTTAAAGTCAAATAAAGCAACTCCATGAGCCACTTGTATTTTTTTATTATATCTTCTCAAACAAAGCAAATGGAAGACGACTGGAAAGAAGACTAACCATTCTTCAAGGTAGACAGCAAGGCTCCCACCCACAAAAGCTGAACATCATGGGACACATTCTTGAAGAGCCAAAATTCAAATATTCAAATCAGCAAATGTTCCCAAACAGCTATATTCAAACAGCAGTGGTCATAACAGCTAGATCCATGGAGAAACACTCATAACAACTACATTTTCGAATGGGTTCAAGTCTGAACGGATCTATAACGTTCATCTACTTCAACTAGCATAAATACCTAAAGATTTGAAGCTTTCAAGCAGAGAACACAGAGTAGACAAAGCAAAAAACGCAGACACAGCTTACATCTTCAACATGCTAATACTCTGATCTTCACATCATTTACTCTCTGCTTTCAATGTTTACATAGCTTATCATAGAGAGTGAAGTGAGTTGTAATTGTGCTTCAGTGTTTATTCATCTACTTCTGAGAGAGAAGAGTCATTGTAAACATCCTATCATTCTATTCGTAAGATACTCAAGATTGGGTGATCTTGAGTGGGAAACACATTGTGTTGATTACGGCTTGTAAGGGGAGTGAATCCTAGGGAGAGGATTACTTGAGTACGAGTGTGTGATCAAGCAAGTGTATGGATTACAGTTTGTAAGGGGGAGTGAATCCTAGTGAGAGGATTACTCCAAGTACGAACGTGTAATCAAGTTACAAGAAGATAGTGGATTGAAAATCTCAAGTGAAGCTTGGGGACGGACGTAGGTCAAGGATTGGGCCGAACCAAGATAAATCGGTTTGCATATTCTCTTCCCTTATCTCTTATATTTCCAGCATATATACCTGAATATCTATACATGTTTGAATGACTGACTATTGCTTTATCAATCATTATTATTGTCATTCAAACTGCTTTCAATAAGTTGCGAAAAGTTATTCAAAGTTCATAAAGTTTTAACAAACACCCAATTCACCCCCCCTCTTGGGTGATAGCCTGGTTTTTCAATATGCACTTAAAAGCCTTAAACTTTAAACCATTAATGAACATAAGAGCCTAAACTTTAAACCATTTTCAAATAAATAATTAATAAAACTAAAGTATAGGTTATATGCCTAAATATAAGTGTAGTGAGATTTATTGTAAAGCTTCAAAAGTTAAGGAGGTTATTTACATAAGACATAATGTTTGGTTGTTTTTCTTATAAATTAACCTAAAACTAAATGTCAAATTTGAAGTAATAAAATTAAATTTAAAATGTTTTATTTGTTATAAATATATGTATTATGTGGATGTCCATAGTAACCCTTGATGGTCTATAAATAGAGGTCTTGTGTAAATATTCAGAACTTACTTGAAATGAGAATTCCTCTATCTCTATAGAATTTCTCTCTGACTTCTCTCTACTTTTCTTTAGATTTTCTTCAGTTTTATAACACGTTATCAGCATGAGGCTCTAATCAACTGAGCCTCCTTCTTGTGTTAACCATCATCACCGTCGTCGTTCACCTTCATGACGAGAGAAGATTTCAAATTGCTCAAAAG
This sequence comes from Acacia melanoxylon, assembly GCA_019022615.1. NCBI lineage: Eukaryota > Viridiplantae > Streptophyta > Magnoliopsida > Fabales > Fabaceae > Acacia > Acacia melanoxylon. The sequence goes on along the minus strand of JAFJYJ010000071.1, from coordinate 790,389 downwards.
GAGGCGTTTCAAGGAGAAATTGATTTCTGATCGGTGATTATGCGATCTCTTCACTTAGGTATGTTTTCTATTAAGTTTAGATTGTTGATTTAAGATATATGATGCCTGTGAGGGGAAAAGAAAAAAAAATCGAACCAGAGACGCAGAGGTGAGGAGGAAGAAGGAAAATTTATGTGGGTCCCACGTTTTATTTTATTATTAATATTACTATTTGCAAAAAAAAAAAAAAATCATCACAGACGGCAGGTTTGAAAAAAATGTCAGTGGGCCCCACGTGTTTTTAATATTTTATTATTTTATGAATAGTATTTGAATAGTAATTTAAAAAAAAAAAACTTTCGGCGGAAATTACTATTTGCACATTTTATATTATTTTATTATTATGAATAGTAAACTACTATTCACGAAAAAAAATTGATATTTTTATTATTTAAATTTAAGTTTTAATATTTTATGTTAATATATTTATGTTTAATCATTTATTGTTTTAATATAATATTTTATTTTATTTAATGTTTACCTAACATATTTATATTCAGCATTTTATTTTTATTATTGCTAACATATTTATATTTATTTATTTATTTTTATGTTAGCATTTATTTATGTTTATTTATTTATATTTTATAATTATTATTAATTTCGACACCTACTTGGGGTTAAACCTCCTAATCGGAAGTCTAGATTTAATATTTAACATTTACTTTTATGTTAACTAACATAACATTTACATTTATGTTTGCTAACATAACATTTATTTTTATGTTAACTAACATAACATTTACTTTTATGTTTGCTAACATAACATTTATTTTTATGTTAACTAACATAACATTTACTTTTATGTTTGCTAACATAACATTTATGTTATTGTTTCTAACATAACATTTATTGTTTATGTTTTATTTATTATTTGTCATTTTATTATTTTTATTTTTATTATTATTATTATTATATTTCTTATTATATGATCAGGCGTCATATATAATAGCCAAAAACATTTGTTTATCCCGAAGATAAAACAATTGGAAGTCATTTTGATTTAATTTCTCTTGAAGAGAAAAATGACATTGAGATATATGACAAAAAATTGGCTTGAAGCCAAATAAAGATATAAAGTGACAAGTAGCCAGAAGAGGCATAATTTAGCCAAAGAAAGCATAAATTGGCAAGAAGCCAAGAGGAGGCATAATTTGGCCTGATGCTGTGAGACATATTGGCGTGAAGCAAAGAAATAATTTTGTCTGGAGTTATGAGACATGGCCTGATCCATAATTTTTGTATGGTATCATTTGTATGAAAGTCTCAAAATTATATATTTGGCATTAATAGATTCTTTTGTTCTTTAGAACAAATTAATGGGAATGTATGAACACCAAAAGATGGTTGTTCTTCTAAAAGTTTATTATAAATGGGAATATCCAATTTGCTCCTGAAGTAGCAATATTGTGAAAGACTCAAGAAATATTTTGAATTAATAATTTCTTGCTTGTGATAAAACAAAACAATAAGTTTTTGTTTTAAGGATCATGAATTTCCTCCAACAAAGATGAAATACATTCCCGGAAGTGAATGTAGTAATGAATAAATTTAATTGTGGTTGTGGATATGTGTGTAAATTTGTTTACATATGGACATGGTTGTAATTATGATGGTTCAAATTCTCACCGAAGTGAGGAAAGATTATTGATAAGAACCACGAATGAGATCTTGGGTATAATAAACATGATAGAAATTCATGTTAATTGTTGTGGTGGCAAGGGTCATTAGTTTTGTATTTATTGTATGCCATAATATATTTGTTAAAGGTCAAATATTTGATATAAATTATCGATAAGATAAGTATTATATGTAAATCAGCCTCAAAATCAATTTCAAAAGTATGAGGCGTTGATTTTCTAAAAATGAGACCAATTTGGAATTTTAAATTATTAGGGTATTATTTTATAATTTTACGTGGTAGTAAAATAACATTCATAGAATTTGGGGTCAAGTTATGTAATTTTTCCCAAGCAAATTTTTCAATGCTTCCACGTGAAGGCAGGAGAAAATTTTGGCTGTGGGTACCACGTTTTTATATTATTTTAATTTTATTATTTACTATTCACGAAAAAAAAATCAAAATGAAAAAATTTGATATTTTTGAATGGCGTGTAGCCATAATATTATGTTTTTATGGCAAGAAGTAGTCATAATATTGTGATTTTATGACAAGGAAATTTATCATTTTTATTGCCATAAACTTATTATTTGATGTTTAAGAAATTTATCAATTTCTATAATTGTTCTTTTATAAAAGAACAATATTGGTTTAAAGAAATGGCATGGCAAGAAAATTTTATAAATTATTATATAAAGACCACGAAAGTATATGTATCAAATATTGAATGATACAAAGAGTTTTAAGTTATTGTCTTAAAGACAAATATTTTGCATAGAAATTATGCCACATGAGTAATAATTTTAAAGGCTAATAGTCTTGGAGACTAATTAGCATAGTTTACCCACTTCATTTGAAAGACCAATGTTCGTACTATATTTGGTAGTATAAATTTGTTTTAAGGCTCCTAAAGAGCTATGAAAGTATAAATTTGTTTTAAGGTTCTGAAGAGCTAATGTATTGTTTCTTGAAGGAACAAAATTATGCATTAAATATGCATTTTATTCTACCAAATATGAAAGAAACTTGTTGAGTTTCAAAGATATCTACGTAAATGGATATCATATAGAAAAGTATTGAACCACATACAATTGTAAACCGAAGTTTACAAATAATAATTCAAGGTTTGTAAAATGTAAACTAAAAGTTTACAATATGACCATAAGGTCATATGTGATTAATAATGATATGAAAAATTATTGAGAATTCATATCTTGATGTGTAAACAAATATTATAAATAGAAAATGATTATTCATTTTTCTAGAGCCGATATAAGGAGGAGATATTTGAGATATTTTCCATTGGGTGTGCAGAAGTGCCTGTAGCACTATTATAATGCACTAATATGGTCCTCAATGGAGGATGAGAATATATGTTGGGTGTAAAACTCCTTTAATAATAAATTAAAGGATTTGAAAGTGAAAACCCATATTTGGATTGAAATCCATAAATGTTTGTGAAGTATTTTTATAAGGACTCACACTTGAGGGGAGATTTCTAGAATACAAGTGTGAGTGAAATTTTGAAGAGTTATATACTTCCTACATTAAGCCTCTTTTATGAAGAACAAAGTCCTTGAATTTTAAGGTGAAAGTTAATGCTCACACTTGAGGGGGAGATTGTTAGTATGCAAGTGTGAGCCAATTTGTAGAAAGTCATACTCATACTTCCCACATAATGACAAATATGATTTCCGAAAATGAATGATAAATTGTGATTGTGGATCATAATGTTACAGTAAACCAGAAGTTTACTGAGTTAAGATATATGTTACAGTAAACTAGAAGTTTACTATTTGTTGGCATGACTTGTTTGATCATCCAAGTCATATATATATATATATAATACAAATAAGATTTTGTATTGACATCTATTGAAGAATCGAGAAAATTCTTCATGAATAGTAACTTGTTCTCAAATATAGATGACTATGAAAATGTCATAGGTCATAATTGGTAATAATGGATCTCTGGAAATATATCAAACAGATTTATATGGGCCCATTGAAATAGCATGTAAACCATACAATGATATGAGAAATTTGAAAGATGTATCTATAAAGATGGTTACATGTGAGATTATTTGCTTGCAACATGGAGTTTGCAGAAATAATTGCAACATGAAGTTTGCAAAAGACATTGCAACATGAAGTTTGCAATAATGTTTGATGTTTGAATAAATTAAGCGCGCAATTTCCAGATGATATGTTTTAAGAATCATTATTAAAGCCTCCATAAATAAACTGGATGAAAGCTTATGAGATCAAAATTTTATGTTGATATGTTTGATATTATATAGCAAAGATTTATATAAGCCAACAAAATTCTCCCGTAAAATTGGTTTTTGGTCGGAAAGCTAGACAAATTTCCATCTTAAAAGGGTTGAATGTGCAATGATTATAAATCCACCACAATGCACATAGATGGATATAGAAAGAAATTTGAGATAAATGTTGTATAAGTGCCTTCTATTTCTTGTTTGTCTCTATATGAAACAGAAAGATGTTTCTAAAGGAAACAAATGGATTTAGGAGACTTATACTGCATGATTAGTCAATTGTCGTTTGACATTGTTTTCTTATCATGAGGGGGAGAAATTGGATAGCTGGAAAAGTGAATACATGGAATGCATTATAGCAAAGTATATATCCTCGAATAAAGTTGTATGAACCAGAGTTCATCAGATTATGCATTCATGAATTATTTACCAGATAATATTATCGACCTAAATGAGATTTATGGAATCTCATACTCCAAATTAAAAAATGCTCAAATCAAGATAAATATGAATGTGGCATGCCCGAAGCATGAGAAACTATTCGGTTCCAAATATAGATTTTATGGATAAATTGGAGCAATAATTAAGATGATCATATTAAGGAGGTAGATACTCTAGAAGAGTATCGAGACATAACTAATTGTAAAAACCTCAAGAGAGGTTCAGGTACCTGAATTATATTGATCTTGATAAGTTATGTCGAATTGGAAAAATGGAATTGAAGAGATAAAGTTGTCGACAACAATTTTGAAAGATGATATCACGTGATCAAATGAGGATATTATATAAAGATATGTCACAAGAAGTTGACATAAAGATGATTGGCCAAGAGGATAAGTGAAATTGAATATGACGCAAATATAATCATATTATGACGCTTATGGACCAAAGTCCAAATTGAGATATATGAATGTTTATGTGAAAATAAAGATTTTCACAAAGTCTAATATGATTATGATGTGATATATGATTTTGTGGTGGATACAATAATTTTGTATATATATATTGTTAATCTGGAAATTTATGAATGAAAGAAAAATTATGCGTCTATTAGATATTGTTATATAGCCTATGCATAAGGCTTACTAAATTATGAAGATTACAGAAGAATCTTCAAAGAATCAAAAAGTGCTAGTAGCACATGTCCTCAAAAGGACTTAATGTGGTAAGGAAGGACTTAAGGTGCCAGAAGCACATGTCCTAGAAAGACTTAATGTGCGAGAAGACATGTCCCTGAAAGACTTAAGGTGCCATAAGACATGTCCCCCGAAGGATTTAAGGTGCCGAAGCATCAAAGGATTTAAGGTGCCGAAGCATCAAAGGATTTAATGTGCCGGAAGCACGAGTCCCGAAGGACTTAGGATGCTAAAAGCATCTAATTAAAGTTATTGAGAACAATAAAGGGGGAGAAGTTTTTGTATGACTTAAATCAATTAGGGACACGCCAAGGTATAATTTTCTCAAGAAATATATGTTGAAAGAAGGGTATAAAGAAAGTAAATCAATATGCCCATGCATCTTTATGAAAAGATCTAGATGTGAATGTTTTAATTGCAAGTCATGTTAATGATATCAACATTATTGAAACGCTTTGAAAAGCTTCAATAAAGCAATTAATTGTTTAAAGAAAGAATTAGAAATAATTCATGACTTGAGAAGAACGAAAATTCGTATTGGATTACAGATTTAATACCTAAAGAATGAGATCTTTTGTTTATACAAAAGAAGGTCCTAGATTGGTTTTATATGAATAAGTCATATCCATTATATATTTAAATTATTTGCGAGGATAAAGAACAATTTCAACCTCAAGCAAAGAAGTTGAAGAAGGGCAATATCATGTTTATTAACATGAGATAATTCTTCACCAACACAAAAGACAATGGTAGTAATGTAGTCATCGGGGGAGTAAATCGATGTAATTTAGTAATACAAGTTGATGTACGTTTGTACTTTTTTTCCTTATCTAGGTTTTGTCCCATTGGATTTTCCTAGAAAGGTTTTTAATGAGGCGGCATTAGAAAATCGATGTAATTAAGAGGGGGAGCGTCGATACACGTTGTACTCTTTTTCCCTTATTTAGGTTTTGTCCCACCTGGTTTTCCTAGAAAGGTTTTTAATGAGGCGCATAAGAAAGTGTATCGATGGATAATGTACTTTCTTTTCTTTAGCTAGGTTTTATCCCACCTTTGGTTTTTCTAGTTAAAGTTTTTAATGAGGCATATTCATAATGGACATCCAAGGGGGAGTGTTATAAATATATGTATTATGTGGATGTCCATTGCATAGTAACCCTTGATGGTCTATAAATAGAGGTCTTGTGTAAATATTCAGAACTTACTTGAAATGAGAATTCCTCTATCTCTTTAGAATTTCTCTCTGACTTCTCTCTACTTTTCTTTAGATTTTCTTCAGTTTTATAACATTATTTAAATATTACATCAAAAATTTCAGAAGCCACACATATGGTGCGGACCAATAATTGAGATTGATTTGGATTGAACACCACGAGTATTCAAACTATTGAAAGTTAAATTTGTTAGATTGGGAAAATGCTTGATTGATCAATCATGCTTCATTAGAGCCAATTATTAACGCTTGAACCAAAATTCCTATACAAACATGTTACACCCCCGGTTCTAAAAGTTTCAAATAATAAAATTACATAGATAAAATTGTAAGTTAAAATTGGTTAAGGAAAATAAATATATAAACAATATAATTTTTTTTCCAAAATATTCTTTTGAAGAGGGTGAGTCGTGAGTGGAAGAGAGAATGAGTGAAAAATAATATAAGAGAGATGTATAATAAATTAGAGATAAAAATAAAAAGATTATATTAAATGTTAGAAATTTTCAAAGGGCAGTTTATAAAAATGACTAAACCCGTTAAAAAATTAATAAAGCTTCAAATAAGCGAGAGAGAGTCCTAAATTAGTAAATTGCTACCAACTTTTAGGGTCTGTTTGGTAAACAGTGGGAAGGGAAGGGAAGATTAACAAGCTTTTTTGTTTGGGACACTTTTTATGTCCAATTTTTTGGGACCCACCAATCTATCTTTAAATATGAGAAGATAAATCCCACCAAAATTTATGGGAACTCAAGTTTCCTTATGAGCGATGACGTTTTTGGACGTATGTATCTCTCATAAAATATTTATTTTCTATAAAACAAGAAAATAGGAAGAAATTCAAATTTATGTGATAAGTTTAAACTTGGCGGAAGAATATTTCAAACAAATTCGATTTTTTTTTGGAAATAAATGCTTCGTCATAAAATTCAAATTTAACTCAAATTCATTTATTTTTTTATTCTTTTTTTCGAAATAAATGATTCATTATAGTATGCAAGAAAATTAGTATCAAATTCGAATTATGACAAAAAAAATACATTTTTTTTTTTATTTTGAATTAATTACTTTTAAAGGATAAATAGATATTTCCTTTAACTATCACCATTTATTTTCTTCGTACCAAACAACCAATCTTCTCTCAAGTTATCTTCCCCCATCCCTCAAAATCTTCCTTTCCTTCCTCAAAATTCATTTCCCCTCTCAAATCTATAATCTTTCCTGTACCAAACTGGTCCTTCCTGTTTCTTTCTTAGGTGTCATGCATTAATTAATATCCCTACCATGTTTTAACATTCCGTTTGTATTGCAAAAGTAAAACAAAAGTAATGAATGATTGAGAGATTAATACGTGCACGATCATCAGCACCAGCATTTTTTAATTTCTTTTTGTTGCCCACCATCTTCCTTTGTCTCGTCAACATACATGACAAAACCAATAATTATAATGTCCCAAAAACATAAAGCAAGGAGAAACAAACAAATGACTATAAATACACATCCATCAAATTATGTGGAGCGCATAGTCTGGACTCTGGAGAATTCTCCACTCCGTTCACATGCCAATCTCTCTTGCTCTTGGTCAGAACTTTTGTACTTGAGAGGGGTATTCCCTCTAGTCCCTGATATATGTCACATTTCGTTTTTATTTTCATATATACTCATATTTAATATAGGCAATTAGAGAGAAAATAAAAATTAATATGATGTTGGAGTAGGGGTAGTATTTGATATTATTTGAATTTTATAGCAAATTTATTGATTTTAACAATTTTTAATTATACGTGTAAATTGATTAGGAGTGACTTATATTTAGATAGAATGACTACGTAAAAATTGTCAATTATACATATTTCTTCATTATTCTTCCCTAATAACACAACAGCATGAACAAATTAATTTCTTCGTTAAATTATTTTGATATATGAAATCGCCTACTTTCCTCCGAAATTTCCCAATCATTTTTTTATTATACTAAATTTCATTCCTCTCCCTCTCCCGCTATCTGTTTTATAAACTTTTAGGAAAATAGTCCGATTTTAAAACTTTCAAATAAACTAATGCAATTATTTAAGGGTTAAATACCAATTTTGCCATGGAAGTATTGATAAAGGGGCATTCAACACCTGGAAGTTTTTTTGGTATCATTTTTGCCCTGGAAGTTTACAAACATAATGATCTTACCGATCGGTTGATCTTGACCGTTGGATCGTTGCTCTCTTTGTAAATTTTCAGGATAAATTTGCTCCTAAAAAAACTTCTGGGACATATTTGCTCCCTTTTGTAAACTTCCGGGGCAAAAATGATACCCAAAAAAAATTACGGGTGCTGAATGCCCCCTTACCAATACTTTTATGACAAAAATGGTATTTAACCCATTATTTAATATTTATTAAACATCATAATCTTTTTAAATAAGTATACTATTCATTGAATACATTTGACTCTTTTAACATGGAAAGAACAAAATATTGTTCATAACAAAAAGAAAAACAAAACTGATGGTATCAAACATTTTTTTAGGCATTTTTAGAATAACTATACTAATTATTTATATTATATTCCAAAAATGTTTCATAAATTAAAACATGAAAATTTTAATAAACTTCTTTATATCTAATTATAATACTTAAGATATAGAGTAATAAGCTTTTATCTTCAATTGCCTTGAGTTATTTCTTATAATATTTTGCCTAATTTAAAGAATAAAGTATGGACTAATACTCTTCTCATCCTATCTATAGGGCACTTCTATTATTTTTCATGTAGAACAAGGAAGACCTTAAACCACTTTAACTCTATCATAAAATTTAACAACTTTCTAAATCCACATGCCTCTATTTAATGTACATACCACATGAAAGCAGGCATGGACCTGGGGGCTAGGGGTGGCCCCCCAAAATTATAGAATTTTGAATCTAGATTTTTATGAAATTATATATAAGCCTCATAAACATTTTAATATTTTCACTTTAGTATCCACTAAAAGTTTCATGGAGAGACTAAAATGAACATATTGAAATTTTTATGGGGCTCAAATATACTTTCATGAAAACCTGGGTTGTATTCTGTAATTTTCGCCTATCTTAATTACATTTTTAGTTCCGCCCCGGCATGAAAGCAAAGTCAACACAACAAAATTTAATGGGGTGTCTTATGAATAAGACCAAAACAAAACTTCTCTGTCTCTGCTCTATAAATAGAATTAGATTCGTCCTTAGTATAGTAATAAATAAAAGATAAGTCTTTTTAACCCCCCCCCCCCCAAAAGGAAGAAAGTAAGTGTCGTGTTGTAATTTGGAAAACCCTAAAAATTACCGAAACAAAGAAATAAGAAAAATAATCTATTTTTTCACGATTTAAATTAAATAAATACTTTAATAAAATCTTCTCCCCTAAATTTTATATGATCCGCGTTGTTAATAAAATTTGAAGTTCTTATAATTCTTGCACTTCCAAAGCTCATCTCTCTGATGATTATGACTGATGAGTTCACAAAATTCCAACAAACTCAAAAATTTAAGATCCTCTCATAAATCGTGTTCTCTCTCTCATTCAGTATCTGTGTTTAATGCACATACATGATCAATCAATCATATGGAGTGCGAAAAAGTTATATCTCACTTGAAATCCTAGCAATCATCATATGAACAAGAAAACAATGAAATAAGGGTCGACTTATATTATATATATTATATTCTCACATCCAACAACGTTTTACAGATTTAATATATATGTTTAAATTGATCGATGACTCGATCAGGAATCATTTTTATTTTGGCATATAATCTCAGAATATATACACACACTGACACACGCCTGTTGTGACTCTGGTGGATTCTCACGTACGTGACATCGATATAACCCTATTCTCTCTCCCCCCACATGAAAGCGACCCCATAAATACCCAATTATTCTTGGTGCGCAACAATTTCTCTTTCTTTATCAACCTTTATTCTTGTTTCTCTTCTTCTTCCTCCTCCTTTTTTTTTTGCTCAGAATTCTTCCTCCTCCTTCTCCTTCATCACTCTGTAACTCCACAGTCACTTCATTCTCATATGCACTTTCTTCTTCCATGCTCTCAAATTAAGGCCGTCTGAGAGTATAGCAACTTTATATGTATGTGAGTGTACAAGTATGTACGTATACAGTGTGTGTATGAAAACTTAGCTTCTGTGAGCTGCTGAGAAGAGTACGTGGAAAGAGACCGATTAATTAGAGCTTCAATCATGCTTTGGGAGGACCTGTCCAACATGGTTTTAAGTGCTACAAGTAAGTTCAGATCTTATCAATTTACTTGCAATTAAGTTTCTTATGTTCTTTTGATAATACTCCTTCTTGTTTTTAATATAAGACATATTTACCTAACTTAATTGATTAAAGAAGTTATTTGAGTTAGTTAATATGATATGTATTTTCTAAAAAGCTCTAATCATTTTTCTAAATTCTATTATTCTCTTTTCTCCTTGATTATTATTAAATGAACACTAATAACTAATAAGGGGTAAATTAGGAAAATGTTGACAAATATAAAATTATGTCGTATATTTACGATCAAGATGTACTTTATAAATATGTCTTATATTAAAACCAGAATGAGTATATCAGTTTCATACTCAAGAATATAATCTCTGGTGTGTGAATCCATGTTCATCTCTTTCATATTTTGAGCAAATGTATTGTGTTTCAGCTTTTTTGGACTTTCTTAAATTGAAGTTCAAGTGTTTGATGATTTGTGTTTTAATTAAATTTTCTGTTTGTTATGGCTTGGGACTTAATTTGCATTCAACTATACTTTCATTTTAGTGTTGTCTTGAGTTTTAATGTTATTTACTTTCTTTCTTTTTTTTCTTTTATGTGGTTTCTAATTTTCTATGATTAATCATTTTCCGCCAATGAGAGCAATTTTGTGAATGTGTGTTAAAGCTTTCCTAATCATTGATTGTTAAAGTGACCTTTCCTGTGCCGTATTAAACTCGTTCTGCTTCAAAATTATTGCAAGTTGAATAATTGGACAAAAAGTGAAACTGTTCAGTCTTTTAATAATAATTTATAAAAATACTGCCACTGAACATCAGTCCAACATATTCCACAAGAGCGTGTGAGTTTGAGTTTGTTGTCCATATCAAGAGCCAAGTGGGTATATAAATTATAATTACTATATATATATAAATATATATATATATATATATATATATATATATATTATTTAATCTAAAAAAATCCTTCTCTCTAGCCCTTGTAAGAAGACTTAAATCCAATATATTGAGAATTTCTTTCCTGAAAGGAATATAAAATACTATTCCTTCTGGTCCTTATTATATGGCACCAATTAATAATTGTATTTGGTCCTTTTTATAAGGCACTTACTTGTTTTTAAGGTGCATTAATTATTATTTTTTCCATTATTAAGTATCTACATAATTAATAAAGATAGTGGTGCGAGAGTAATAATTAATATAATATTAAAGTTTAGTGTAATTAGTATGAGTAATATTGAAAGTTACTTAAATTTTAGGACAACTTTATTGACTTTGATTGTTCTTCTTGATTTATAAAAATTATTAGTTGGGTCCTTATAATAAGACTAGAGGGAATACGACACACACGTTGATCCTAACAGCTGGAAGGAGCTGTAACTGCACAAGCATAGGTCTAAGGTTTGAGTTGGCGTGACAATAAAAAAATGCTTTTAGGAAAGCTATTCATATATTTTTTTGGTGTGACAATGTGCGAATATGATATCAAAATACTGGAGATTAGATATTACATCAAATAAAAGAAAATGAAATACTAAGTATCTATATGTTGACTCCATCTTCCATGGTCTCCTCTTTTTTATATCAACTAAACATTCCACAGGGATCATGAGTTCATGACATAATAATGACTCATTTATATCCTATAATGTCTTCCATATCACTAAAGTAGTAGTAATCTCAGTTTTCCACAGATTCATGAACTAATTTTAATATTCAATCGTCCTGGTAAAGAAGTCTGTTCAGTGGGCTCCACTTGACCTGCCCAAGCGTCATTAATGGTGTTTTGTTGTGTGGGGCTCATGTATCTGTCTATTTAATATATATATATATATATATATAATATGTATTCATTTTGATATAAACAAAATGGTGTATTCATTTTGATCACTAAACAAAATCGAATTTGTATTCCTATTCTGCTGCATATCTTTGTACTTCCTTATATGTTTTGTCCCTTTCCTTTGAGGAATCTGGACCACCGCTTATGCAGCGGCAATACGATCTATATATATAATAAGTGGCTTGACAGCCAAACTTCGTGCCATGTGCTGTGCAGACATCATGTGGTACATATTATGGGCCAAACATCTTTGTCGTTTGGTTTTTAAAAGAGGAAAATTATCATGATGACAGTTTTTTCTTATTAAAAAAAAAAAACTTTACATCGTTCAAAGGTTAATATTTCCTTGCTTTTTAATATAAGATATATTTCGTCATTTAAGGAGTTGATTTTAGTTCTAAATGTAACACATATTTTTTATATTTGTCAATTCAATCTTTTCCTAATTCACTCTTATTAATGCTTTGATTAATAATAATCAAGGAAAAGAGGAAAATAAAGAATTAAGGAAGATGACTAAGGTGTTTTAGAAAATACATATCATACTAATAAAACTAACTTCATTAATCTAATCAAATTAGGTAAATATGTTATATATTAAAGACTAGTCGAGTAGTTTTTGTGTCTAAAGAATAGTAGATGATGAGAACCATTACGCTCTATCTATTGAGCCTACTTTTATGACTTATAATTATGTTTTGGAGTGGTGGGTTTCTTGGAAGCTGCCTTATATTTTGAGATCTTATTCTTGAACTAAATAAAAACGACTTGATTTATTAAAGTTCGGTGATCATTATATTGTTACTTTCTAAGTAGGACATCAACCGTTATCCAATACTTGCTGCATAAAGATACTTTTAAAAGATTTTCCAACGTCTTGAGTTTATTTGCTTAAAAAATGGTGATCCAGTGCACAAGGCTCCTACTAAGTGAGGTCTGGGGTGGGTTAGATGTAGGCTCCCTTATCTCCACAAATAGAAAGGCAATTTTCAAGATTCAAACTCGTAACCTATCACATAGCAACCTTTACCATTGTTTCAGCACTCACTGTCTAATTATCACTACTTAAGATTTCTGAAATTTATTTCTGTATAAGACATACAACAATCCTGTCTTTATTACGCTGAATTTTTCTTCATAGTTAAACTCTATTTTCGTAGTGTTATATGTTATGTTTCATCAGTACATTACTGTAACACCTATCTCAGCTCTTCAATGTTGTACTTCAGGTCTAACATTAGACTCACCATGCATGTTGGAGCATGTAATGCTGCTAGTGGGAATTGTGTTTTTATCAATATGGTTGACCCAAATGATAATAAAAGGTGTGGAACTGATCAAGAAGAAGAAGAACAAGGTCTCAGATCAGAACACAAAGATTCTTCCCACTGTACTGAAATATGGTTTGGCTTACAAAACCAGTATATTTTGCAGCACTTTACTGGTTGCAGTTCATGTAATCTTGTTGCTTCTGATGGTGGTAAAAGGTGAGACTCAGTGCAACTCAAAACTCGTGGCTTTTACATCAGAGACAGTTCTGGTATTAGCATGGGTAATCACATTGATATCAGTTTGCAAGATACCAAAAATCAACGTTAAGTTCCCTTTGATGCTAAGATCATGGTGGGTTTGCAGCTTCTTTTTGTGTATTATCAACTTAGCCTTTCATAGCCATTTCAGAATCAGCAAACAGACACAGATTGGATGGAGGGAATATGCAGATTTGCTCGGCCTGCTTGCTTCAGCAGTTCTATTGGGCATTTCAATAAGAGGAAGAACTGGGATTGTGTTGATTGCTACAGATGGAATCTGTGAGCCACTTTTGAGTGAAAAAAGTGGCAAGGAATCAGACTCTTCTTCCAAGAAGGAATCTTTATATGGGAAATCTACTTTCATTCAACTCATTACCTTCTCATGGCTCAATCCCTTGTTTGCAGTAGGGTACAAGAAAGCCCTTGAACCGAGTGACATTCCCGATGTTGCCATCGGGGAATCTGCTGAATTTCTATCATCATCATTTGATGAGAGCCTAAGAAAGGTCAAGGAGGCTGATGGGACCTCAAATCCATCTGTCTTCAAGGCAATCTATCTATTTGCTAGGAAGAAGACTCTGATCAACGCATGTTTTGCAGTAGTAAGTGCTGCAGCATCATATGTTGGCCCATACCTAATCACTGACTTCGTGAGTTTCTTAGCTGAGAAGGGAAGCCGCGGGCTGAATCAAGGATACATGTTGTCACTTGGATTCTTATGTGCCAAAATGATTGAGACAATAACTCAGAGGCAATGGATTTTTGGCGCTCGACAAGCAGGTCTTCGCCTTAGAGTGGCATTGATATCACACATATACAAGAAGGGCATACATCTGTCTAGTAGATCGCGCCAAAGTCACAGCGGTGGTGAGATCATGAACTACATGAGTGTAGATGTGCAGAGAATCACAGATTTTATGTATTACATAAATGTCATATGGATGCTTCCGGTGCAAGTAACCTTAGCGGTCTACATTTTGCACACGAATCTTGGTTTGGGTTCGTTGGCTGCGCTAGCTGCCACTCTGACAGTTATGGCTACGAACATACCTCTTACGAGAATACAGAAAAGATACCAATCTAAGATCATGGAGGCAAAGGACAGTAGGATGAAAGCCACATCAGAAGTCCTTAGAAACATGAAGACTTTGAAACTTCAAGCTTGGGATACTGAATTCCAACAAAGGTTAGAAGAACTCAGGGAAACAGAATCCATCTGGTTATGGAAGTCATTAAGACAGGGAGCACTTTCTGCTTTTATCTTCTGGGCCTCACCCACATTTATTTCCTTGGTAACCTTCTGGGTATGTATGTGGATGGGGATTGAACTAACAGCCGGAAGAGTTTTATCTGCGTTCGCCACATTTCGGATGTTACAGGATCCTATATTTAGCTTACCTGATTTACTCAATGTCATTGCTCAGGGGAAAGTTTCAGCAGACAGAATTGCTTCTTATCTCAGGAAAGAAGAAGTTCAACATAAAGCCATTGAGAATGTTCCAAGGGACCAAACCGAGTTTGACATAGTTATTGAAAACGGAAGATTCAGCTGGGATTCTGAGACAAGCAATCCAACCCTTGATGGAATAGATTTACGAGTCAAAAGAGGAACCAAGGTGGCGATTTGTGGGACTGTAGGTTCCGGTAAGTCTAGCCTACTTTCCGGAATTCTGGGCGAAATGTATAAGCAATCTGGGACAGTGAAGATCAGTGGAACAAAAGCTTATGTTCCACAATCACCATGGATATTGACTGGAAATTTTAGGGACAATATTACCTTTGGAAAGGAATACAATAGTGTCAAGTATGAGAAGACTATTGAAGCATGTGCATTGATAAAGGACTTTGAGCTATTCTCCTGTGGTGACCTGACAGAGATTGGAGAAAGAGGGATCAATATGAGTGGAGGACAGAAGCAAAGGGTACAAATAGCTCGTTCGGTTTACCAAGACGCCGACATATATCTCTTTGACGACCCTTTTAGCGCCGTTGATGCTCACACCGGAAGCCACCTCTTCAAGGTCAGACTTCTTTAGATTTATAAATCAAATTAACAAAGTCTAGTAACTAGTAAGTAATATTTCATATCTTCTGCAGGAGTGCCTTATGGGGGTTCTCAGAGAAAAAACTATACTTTATGTTACCCACCAAGTGGAGTTTCTTCCAGCGGCAGACCTTATTCTGGTATGTGCAGTGTGATATTTTGTTTCTATATTTACATCGCCACTAATACTACATACGAATATACTCCCTCGGCTTCTGTGTTTATAAGCAACATTCTCTCTCCTGGCTGGTCCTATATATAATCCACAATTTTGCTTTGTTTAAAAATTTAATGTTTTTTGTTTTTTTTTCATTTTTACTCCACTTAAATTACATGGCTCTCTCATCTCTTTTTCCCATTCATTCTCTCTCATCTTTTTTCCTACTTATTCTCTCTCTCATTCAACATCTTCATAAAGAAGGATATGTTTGAAAATATATATATATATATATATATATATATATCTCTTTCACATTCACTGTTTTTTACTAATTCTAACCACCATTTTGTTTTACTTAATATCTGAGTAGTTGTTAGTCATAAAAAAGACTAGAGGGAGTAGCAATTTATGTGTTGAACTGTTCCCTAGAAATCTATTTACTTGACATACGATATAGCTGACCTGTATATGGAAACAGGTGATGCAAAATGGAAGGATTGCACAAGCTGGAACCTTTGAACAACTTCTAAAGCAAAATATTGGGTTTGAAGTATTAGTTGGAGCACATAGCCAAGCTCTAGAGTCAATTCTCATGGTTGAGAATTCAAGCAGAACAACTCTAAACCCAGAACCCGAAGGCGAACCCAATGTCAATTCTCAGTCAAATTCAGAGCTTTCTCACACTCTACATGACACAGAGCAAGGAAGTCCCCCAGAGATCAAAGAAAAAGAAGGTAAACTAGTGCAAGATGAAGAAAGAGAAAGAGGAAGCATTTCTAGAGAAGTTTACTGGACCTATTTGACCACCGTCAAAGGCGGTGCCCTGGTTCCTTTCATAATTTTGGCTCAATCTTCCTTCCAAGTACTTCAGGTTGCTAGTAACTATTGGATGGCTTGGGTTTGTCCTACGTCAAGTGATGCTAAGCCTACATTTGACATGGATTTTATCCTACTTGTTTATATGGCACTTTCTGTTGGGAGTGCACTTTGTGTGGTCCTAAGAGCCATACTAGTGGCAAAAGCTGGACTTTGGACTGCTCAGAAACTATTTATCAAAATGTTGCATAGCGTACTTCGAGCACCAATGTCATTTTTTGATTCAACTCCAAATGGCAGAATTTTGAACAGGGTAACGTGAACAACTTCTAATTTCTAACTTTCAAGAAAATTTACTATAATATACAGTTAATAATGTTTATGCAATGGAATGCATGTAAATAATATCTAAAGTTTGAAGTTTCTTAATAATAATGTCTGAGAGTTCTTTTCTCAAAGATGATTCATATGCTCATAAATTTTTATTTCAGGTCTCCACAGATCAAAGTGTGGTAGACTTGGAAATGGCAAACAAATTGGGATGGTGTGCTTTCTCAATAATACAGATTATGGGTACCATTGCCGTAATGTCACAAGCGGCATGGCAAGTATTTGTCATCTTCATTCCAGTAACCGCCGTCTGCGTATGGTATCAAGTATGAGATCCCTTCTTTATGGTTTCAGTTCCTATAAAATAGTTCAAATTCATGACATAAATAAAACGCTCATGGATAGTTCAAGTTGGTGTTTAATTATGCTTCTTTCTGCAATCTTATACAATATTAGTTGCTTGATATCCTAACTAATGTTCAATGATTCTTATTTCAGAGATACTATACACCAACAGCAAGAGAACTGGCTCGCTTGTCACAAATACAAATAACTCCAATTCTGCATCATTTTACAGAGTCATTAGCAGGAGCAGCATCGATTCGAGCTTTTGATCAAGAAGGCCGTTTCGTATATTCAAATCTCGAGCTTATTGACAACTACTCAAAACCATGGTTCCATAACGTATCTGCAATGGAATGGCTTTCTTACAGATTGAATATACTATCCAATTTTGTTTTCGCCTTCTCGCTGTTTTTGCTTGTAGTCCTTCCAGAAGGAATCATCGACCCAAGTAAGTAGAATAACTTTGTTTTACAATATGAACAAGTATGAAATCGTAACTGCAAGAAAAGTACTTTCATGTCATCATTTTTGAAGTTTATACAAACATTTGATTGGAGACGATGATCGTTCTCGATGGAGCACTTATTTCTTTGAGCAACTTCTTTTATACAGGCATTGCAGGGTTGGCAGTAACTTATGGGATCAATTTGAATGTCCTTCAAGCTGCAGTCATATGGAACATCTGTAATGCAGAAAATAAGATGATATCTGTTGAGAGAATCATTCAATACACAAATATCAAAAGTGAAGCAGCCCTTGTGATTGAAGATTCTAGGCCACCAAACAACTGGCCTGAAATTGGAACAATATGTTTCAAAAACTTGCAGGTTAGGGATAACAGCAAGTTAACCTAAAGATGAACATAAATAATACATACACACACACAAGTTCAATGTGCTCAAGTGTTTTCTAATATCTCCTCTGCAATATAATCATGTCTGACAGATACGTTATGCGGAACATCTACCGTGCGTTCTGAAAGACATAAATTGCACATTTCCTGGAAGGAGGAAAATCGGTGTCGTGGGACGAACTGGGAGCGGAAAATCAACCTTAATACAGGCCATTTTCAGGACTGTTGAACCTTGGGAAGGAAGCATTATAATTGATGATTTGGATGTATGCAAGATTGGTCTACATGACTTGAGGTTGAGGCTTAGTATCATTCCACAGGATCCCACAATGTTTGAAGGCACAGTTAGAGGAAATTTGGACCCACTTGATCAATACTCTGACCAGCAAGTGTGGGAGGTGAATAACTAAACCAAACACTAAATCCAATAATAGTTAGGATGCTGTTACATGCATACATACAAATATTGCATGCTTATTCTAGAGGTTAAATAATTGGCAATAATATTCGTAATATTGCTATAAGATTTTTCTTGAGTAACTTATGGTTTTGGTGAAATAACACGGATATATCCTTTATTTCTTTAACTTCAATGTATTTAGTCTTCAAAACTTGTACAAACTACTCTTCTATAAAGTAGATTATACCTCCTTTCTATTACTTTATAGGAAGGTTTGTGTATATTTTGAAAACACATGGGGGGTTTTGTATAATTTCAACAACAAAAATTCAAGGTCAGTATAATTTACTATATCGATTTTAAATATGAAAGAGGTCTGCGTAACTTTAACAAAACAACTCAATGCAGTTTTGTTTTGGTTTTGAAAATAAATGAGAAATTTGTGCAATTTCAACAAAATCCGACAAAAATCTGTGTAATTTAATCTGTATATGTATTACTTACTATTCTGTAGGTCAAAAAGATAATAAATATATTCACAATCTTGCAAGTTCTTTATACTAAGCTATGTGAAGTTGGTTGCTGGTATATAGGAAAGCTTTTCATTTATTCCCTTAAGATTCAAACCTTTTTTTCTCTAACACATGCAAACAAATCCTTTGCCTTCCAGGCTTTGGATAAATGTCAGCTTGGTCAGCTGGTAAGATCAAAGCAAGAGAAATTGCAGGCCTCAGGTTTGATTGACTCATCAACTTTGACTTTTGCATTTTACCAATAAACCTTCTTGGTACCAATCATGTCTAAAATGATTTGCTATATATTATTTCCAGTGGTTGAAAATGGAGAAAACTGGAGTGCAGGCCAAAGGCAACTATTTTGCCTTGGAAGGGCCTTACTGAAGAAAAGTAGCATTCTTGTGCTAGATGAAGCAACAGCGTCAGTTGATTCTGCAACTGATGGAGTGATACAGAAAATTATCAGTCAAGAATTCAAAGATAGAACTGTTGTCACAATAGCCCATCGAATCCATACTGTTATCGCTAGCGATTTGGTTTTGGTCCTCAGTGATGGTAAGTCAAGCACATCATTGACAATTGAAGGCACACTCACATATCCTCCACAAGCATAAACTGAATATTAAAATCTACGTGTATTTTTGTTTAAGTTTCAGCACCTACACTAACTTCTTTTGAAAGAGTAAATTATGCAGACTCATCCCTTAGTTTTATTAAACTTACACAGAATTCTCATCTTTTTTTCAAAATGTAGCCAAAATTCTTCTGAAAATAGAAAAGGGGTATGTACAGTTTCAGCAAAAACTGGAGATGTTTGAGATTTACTCTTATTTCAAGGGGGGATTGTGTCTGATTTGAAAAACAGAAATTAAATTTGTGTAATTTCAACAAAAACTCAAGATACATATGTGCAATTTACCTTTAGATTGTCGGGGAAGAGTGTGTAGAGATTTATGTAGTTTTACCCAAATTTACATGAACTCTGTATCATTTACTCTCAGATCATTAATCAACTTGTCTGATATTGTTGACAGGGAAAATCGTAGAGTTCGATGCCCCATCGAAGTTACTTGAAAGAGAAGATTCCTTCTTTTCTAAACTCATAAGGGAATACTCAAGAAGATCACAGAGTTTCAACTGCTTGGCCACTCAAAATGGCCAATGAACAAAATAAGTTGAAACAGTATAAGGAATTCGATCCACTAAAAGCTAAAACTAGGCATTTGATATGGCCCCAAATAATCACATCACATAAAAGGCCAGTGATTAGTAGGCCTTTGATGTAGCTCCAAAGTGATGACGGAAATTCTGAAGCAGCAATAGCTTCATTCTGTATCTGCTATATAGGTATTGGAGGCTTATGTTCTGGGAAATATCACGCATCAGAAGCATTAAAGCTTCTTATTCATGTGTTTTACTTTTGATATATATATATATATATAGTTTAGGTTAGATTATATGGGTTGAGTGGGTACTATGCTGAAGTAAATTCAATTTCTGAAGCTTCTTGGAGAAGCTATTGTGCATCTGTAAGTGATCTTTAATAATCTGTGGATCTTTTTGCATCAATGGCAATCACAGAGAGAGAAAAATTCCAAAGAAATAGATCTCATGTTGATCTATTTCTTTCATGGATTGCATGGTGTGCAGAGAGAATATCTCAGTCAAGTATTCAAAATTCAGTTTTCGATTAAATATAACTGTGTAGAGGGCCTCTCTTCCTCTTTTCTTTCTCGTATCCTGTTTTGCATTTTGTTTCTTGAGTGACAAAAAAATCAATTTAATATAAAATCTTAAATAACTGGTGATAACATTTATTCACAAACCAAGGCTAGTATAACTCGCCTCACATTTCTTACAAATGCACAGAAAATATGTCTGGTTCTGTCAATAACATATCACACGGGTGGAAAAAGGGCTTTAAAGACCGGATAAAAGAGGTATTGTAAGACCGGACTCGCGACCGGTCTTGTTCCAGGCGGTCTTAAAAGTCTAACTTTGAAGACCGGATGCGTGATCGGTCTTAAAAATACTTTTTAGACTGGACTTTTTAAATATGAGGTCTTAAAAGTAAGACTTTTTAGACCAGAATTTTTAAACATCCAGTCTTAAAAGTCACTTTAAAAAAAAAAAAAAAAAAAAAAAAAAAAAGACGAGAGGCACACCCAAGATTAATTCCCGATCTCAAACCAGAACTTGAGGGAACTTTCTTCTTATTACCACGGCAAAAGCCAGAATTTACAAACACTAATAATATAGACGAGGGAATTTATTGGATCTCATACTTTGTGTGTGTGAGATCAAATGGGTGTGAAAGAAATTGTGGCCGGAACTGATGAAAAACTAAAATGAAAGCATGAATTAAAGATTAACGAGGTACAATGTGCAGAATACAGAGAACTAAAGAGACTGGAAAATTAATTAAAGTGGAAGGCTGGTAGTTGCGTCTATATAGATCTAAGCTTGACACAACAACAACAAAAATTATCGAGACAGGACGAAAACATAGCAGTTCATCGTACCGTGGCTCTAGATTCAAACGGGTGCTTGTAAAATCTGATTCGAACCCAAGGACGCGATGTCGACGTCTTCATATATAAGAGCTTGAATAATCAGGTCGAACCTGGAGAAGTAGAATATTCAAGTCCTCCCACAAATAATTAATTGAATCAAAAATTGCTTAAAGTAGAATAAAATGAAGCTTGTAATATCTCGAAGTAATGTTGAAGATGGAGTAGACAAAGAGACAAAAGAAGCAAAAATGAAACAAGTCGAACAAGACAAAGAAAAAATTGCAAACCTACAGAACTAAAACAAAAACAAGAGATAATGAGAGCAAAGGAGGGCAAGAGCAATTTTCACAGCTTTAGAAAATTTGTGAGCGATGTCCTTGAGATGGGTTTAAAGAAAATGTGAGGCGAGATTTACCAGGTCGAAGAGAGGTTTAGAGAGCGAAATTCAATTTTCCCAGCGCGGGAAAATAGAATATTTATCTTTTAGACTTTTTAGACCAGACTTTGTAAATATCCAGTCTTAAAAGAAGACTTTTTAGATCGGACTTTTTAAACATCTCGGTCTTAAAAGTACTTTATTTTTATATTTACTGAATCATCACCGATCATACTTTTTGGACCGGACTTTTAAAATATGAGGTCTTAAAAGTAAGATTTTTAAGACCTCATATTTTAAAAGTCCGGTCTAAAAAGTTCTTTATATATTTACGGAACTGCCACTGAGACTTTTAAGATCTCATATTTTAAAAGTCTGGTCTAAAAAGTTAACCGATCATGATTTTTTGACTTTCGTAATTAAATTCCGATTGTAATCATCTTAATTAAGTTGTTAGAGAGATTTTAGAAATTAAGTTAGCAGATCATGGTTTTTTGAATTTCCTAATTAAATTCCTAATTATAATAATCTTAATTAAGTTGTTAGAGAGATTTTAGGAATTAAGTTAGTAGATCATGATTTTTTGAATTTCGTAATTATATTCCTTATTGTAATCCCTAGATTATAGGAAATGCCTAGGTCAGAAGATTATTTACTTATTAACATCGGTATATAATTCCAATTAAGCGAAGGAATAAATCATCGCATTCTCGAACTCATCTCTCATCGGCGTCTTCTCACAATATTAACGAAATTGCCACCGGTCATACTTTTAAGACCGGATATTTCATAGTCCAGTCTTAAAAGTGCTCTATATATTTAGAAATTGCCTCGGTCATACTTTTAAGACCGGATCTTTTATAATCCAGTCTTAAAAGTGTTCTATATATTTACGAAAGTGCTACCGGTCATATTTTTAAGACCAGATCCTTTATAATCCGGTCCAAAAAGTTCTTTATATTTACGAAACTGCCACCGGTCATACTTTTAAGACCTGATTCTCTATAATCCGGTCTAAATGAGGCGGTCTTAAAGCTCTTTTTTGCACTAGTGTCAGTTGAAAATAAAAATATCTTTTTATATAAATATTTGATAGAGTACAAGAAGTTCAAGCATGAAAGAAATGTGAAATGTCTGATTCATTTTAGAAGTTTCTCTTTTATTCAGTTGGATTTGATACACAATATAAGTTGGTGTTTGCAGGTTATTAGGATGCTTTGAAACAGTAGTCCCACTGAAATCATAAATCACGCCTTCATCTATCTAGAAAAATATTAAAATATTAGAGTCATAATTATCTACTCCATCTTGTTCTAAATAAAGGAGTTAGATAATTAATTATAGATATTAAGAAAATTAGTTGTGTTATGGACCTATGTAATGGGCCCAGCAAAATATAGGCCCGCTAAGGGTACTTTATGACAAGATCATCCTCAATCAGGTAAAATATCAATCATCCCATGATCATGCCTACAATCCTGGGTAGTGCAGGTAGTAGAGCGGCAGTTATGCAGGTCGTGAGAGGCCACAATTGAGGAAAGACGTGGAAGCGCAAATGGGAGACTGAAACCCTAGATGATCACTATAAATAGGAGGACATTCACCAGGTGCAATCCATCTATTCTCTATTCAATTACTTTACATTCAGTCACACTGTGCACACACCCCACCCCTCTAGCGAAATGCCTTACTCGTGTAGCACAGTGATCTGAGGATGCTCTGTGATATCTCCTTCATAGTTATCACTTAGCGATCACCTTCTCATTGGAGTTTAACTTTAGACATCCTTTGAGGAGTGTATTGATCCAATATAAATCAGCCATTAGCCTTAGAGGCTAGACATACATATTCAGTACCAGAACAAGTTGAGTTAGTTATTTGTAACAAATATGTGTTAGTTTTTTTAAAATATTCCATTTGACCATTACTCTCATTGATGGTGACTCCCTTTAATATATTACACAATAATAGGGATAGTTTGGGAAAAAATTATAAATTTTCAGAGGCAAAGTGAATTGAGATGTTATATTTAGAATTAAAGCAAATCTCTCAAAATTACTTAGTCTCAAGGAAGGAATGTAATAACCAAAAACTACAAATAACAAGTGAACATCATGAAACAAGTTAGCAGTATGCTAACTTGTTGTGGGACTTTTTAGTCACGTAGGTCTCAAAAAAGGAATGTCAATGACCAAATTAAAAAGTCACAATAATAAGTAAGCAACATATATATGTTATTATTTCCTATATTTAAACTTGTTATTGCTTGTTACTCTATCATGAGATATTTAGTAATTACATTCCTTCTGTGAGATCTTATATCCCAATCTCTTATTTTCAATCTTTTGGACTCTTAGGATTAACTTTTGTTAACTAGTATAATTAGAGAAGATAATAAGGAGAAAGAAGATGAAGAATGATGTATTATTAACAATAGAGCATAATGCTCTTACAAAGAGTCATAGTAACACTCACTTTTAATCTCATTAGCCTAAGACCCTTTATATAGTCTAGGGCCCTAACTAATTCACTAACTAATCAATTATACCTTTATATTCTAACACGCCCCCTCAAATTGAACACTACTTAACAAGGTGCTCAACTTGAACAACACAAAAATAAGGAGATAAGGTGAATTCAATTGACTAATTTTACAATCACAAAACAATACAATGATTTCTTCAATTCACAATTTCTTCTTCCATTCACTTGCTGATTCACTTCTGAAATCCTTCAATCCATAAGTTTCTTTAAATGTAGTTCAACTTTCACAGTGTTAATCTAGAATTGCAGAGCAATCTTATTTGAACTTTGTCTAACTTCAATCAAACATCTATTTGAGATATTGACTATAGAATCTGCAATGATTCTTACATTGGACTTCATGGAACCACCTTCAGGATTGATCTTCAACTTGCCCAACAATCTCAAGTTGTGGGTCTAATTTCTACTGGTAATCAGATTCAGTATGTGTCCCACTCTTCACTTAGTAATATCTGATTGGAGCCATTGTTACGAAGCAAATTGTTCAACAATTCAAGACCATCCTCTACAACACCACCACCATCTGAACGCCTTCGAACATTAAAGTATTGGAGCCAACCAAAATTGGTTCAGCCATCTACCATAGGGGATCCAAGTTTTCTTATGTTAGTCAAACACACATTCAAGACACACTCATTAGGAGTAATATAACCATACCAGTGACCCATAATTTTTCATCCGATCCTGGACTATATATGATTACATTGCTAGCATACTTATGCCCACCTACATGAGAACAGGCCCAAACAAATACCTGATCCTTCAAACCTCGAAGCTCAATTTCTTCACTAAACTTCTCAATATGCTTTGTAAGCACGGAATGAGCACACCCATCAATGTTCCCGATAGTCAGAATCGCAAGATAGTAGCGAGGAGGCGACTTTTCTTCACTGCTCTCTACTTTGCTTTCCCTGACAGAGCGAGGAGGCGATTCTTCACTGCTCTCTACTCTGCTTTCCCTTAAATCGAAAGGAGCGAGGAGGCATCATTTCTCTACTCTCTAGTCTACTCTCAAACATCATCACTTGCATAAGCACATAATTCAGATCCTTTAGGCTTTGAAAGAACACGATCCAAGCAAATATTGCACTCATTTGAAAGAAAGTGCCCCAATCAGAACGTGACGCCGTGAATGGGAAGACGACAAGCTCCACAAATCATCGGCGGCGCTTCAACCATCTTCGAACCGGAGAAATCAATATGGAAATTAAATATTGCTGGGATTTTGGAACTTCATCTCAACATACAATCCCTTTAGCAACTCTGGGGATAGATTTAAATCTTCAAATGTACTCTCCAAAGTATACGGAGTATCGCCCGATGTAACCGCTTGGATATTGGAATCATCGGGTTCGTCCAAAACCTTAGGACTCTTCTTTTGTAACTTCGTCTTCCGCCTTATCCGCCCAAATTTTGTGATCAGGAGCCGAAGCCGGTCCTGAAACCGAAAATTTTTCTTCTGCAAACAGAGTCACCAAGAACTATAACCTCATATTTACCAAGAACATCCGCCAAACTCGTCGTGACCTCCAACTTCAGAACTTTTAACTTATGAGTTTTCTTCGGTAAAGAAAAATATATGTGACGGTCTGGAGAGAACGCGTCAAGAACCAGATCGTCAAATGTAGCAGAAGGCAAAATGGATCTTACCAGATTCAAGAAGAGTCTACTGAAAACGTGAAATTGACGGCAAGCGAGAAAGACGATGATGGTGACAAAAATGGTGCTCTTTAGACCTCGGCAGCGGCGGATCACATTATTTTTAGTACCTCCGAAAATGGCGTAATCTTACAGGAATAAAGAACAGAGTTGCGGAATTAGTTTCTAGCGTTTCTGGTTGCGTTTCTTGTTGAATCAATCGGAGTTTGCGGAATCGCTTGATCTGAGATTCTGAGCATCTTTGACTGTCTCGTGCAAATTTTCTGGATTGCAACGATTCTGAGACGGCATCGACATTTTCAGGAGTGAGCGAGCCTTCTTGCGAAAACAATTTAGGAGTCGGCGAGCCTTCTTGTGATACGGATCTGTCATCTAGGAGATCCGAAAGTGGTTAGGTACCGGATCTTTGGTATCCGGTTTCTTGGAGATCAGACTATATTGAACTCACCGGATCTTGGGCTTTTCTTGAAAGTGGGCCTCATTTCTTGGCTTTTGGTGATGGACTCTTTGAGCAAGAAAGGTGGATGGGATCTAGATGACTAGGCTACTGGTCTTGAAAAATCAACTTGCCTCTAATACCATGTTAACTAGTATAATTAGAGAAGATAATATGTTAATTAGTATAATTAGAGAAGATAATAAGGAGAAAGAATATGAAGAATGATGTATTATTAACAATAGAGCATAATGCTCTTACAAAGAGTCATGGTAACACTTACTTTTAATCTCATTAGCCTAAGACCCTTTATATAGCCTAGGGCCCTAACTAATTCACTAACTCTAACTAATTCACTAACTAATCAATTATACCCTTGTATTCTAACAACTTTAAACTTAGAACACTAAGATTAAACCATCAACGGCTCACCAGAAAGACCACATTTGCAAGAACTTGATTGTCATCATGGTGAACTAACCAGGTGCAAATGATGATGATTCAACAAATTGGCCACCAACTATCAATTCTTTGAAGTTTAGATTTTGATGTTTGTGTTGTTGCAAAAGAGAGCCTACTTATACCATATTTAAAATATGTATTATTCATCACTATCACTTCTTGTTGGACTGTCTTTTTCCAATAATAACGTAGCTAATAATCCTAGCAATATTTACCTATCTACCTTCTGAGTTGGCAGAAAAAGAAAAACTAACTACCTTCTAATCATTCATCAGCCCCTACATACAAAATTTAGCCGAAACATATCGTTAGAAAATTTCTATTAACAAGTTCTGATTTGTTTATATTAACAAACATATTGTTAGAAAACGAATGAAAATTTCTAGCGATAAGGAAATTTCTGTCAAATATGTATTGAATACTAAGGTTCCATAGAGACCACGACAATAACAATGATGGGAGTAGGATGTTCAAGGCACGGGAATGGGACAAGCTCATTCCACGTCTTGTCCCACAAAAAGTACAGGACAGTAAAATGATCCTGTATCCCGTCCTGTTCCCACCGAGACCGGCACAAGACGGGATAGGGAGGAGACTTGGACGGGAAGGACGTCACGTATAGTTTTTTTAGGATATGGGGTATCATATTTTTCTTCGTTTTAGACTTGTAAAAACTAAAATATATGAGCATAAGTTGGATGCTGAACTTAGATGATTGAAAACATGTAATCATCCTTTTTTTTTTTTTTTTTTTTTTTTTTTTTTTTTTTTTTTTTTTATCGTTTTTAGATTAAAAGCATAATAAAAAATAAGAAATAAGAAAACCTAAACTTAATAAGAATGATGATCATAAATATTTATAGTATTTTGTAAAGAATTAAGTAAGCTGCAAGAGAGACCGAGAAAGAGCGCAATGAACGAAGATGGCGAGCTCATGCTATTGAATGTGTGGTTTTTTTTTTTTTGAAATATTTATAATATTTTATATTAAAGATATAACCAATATGTGATAATATCTTTTTATATGACTAAAATTTGTCTATAAAAGATTATATGATAGTAATATTTTTTATAAAACTAACATCTATCTAAAGGAGATATCTTTTATAAAATACTACTAAAAAAATAAAAATATCGGATATCATATATATATTAAACTAATAACAACTTGATTTCCGGACAAACAAAAAGCCGGGACAAAACAAAGCCCGTCATGCGTCCCTTCTTTCTTGATAATAATTTTGTCTCGTCTCGAATTTTTTTGGGATGGGATTGTCCCATTCCAAAATGATTGGGATTGAAATGCGATGACCGATATGTAAGACATAAGTAAATACCCCTAAATGGTAATGATTGCCAAGAATTCGAATATGAATCAAATTGAATTTAGAATCTGCAAAATTTACAATATATTCACCTTTTATAGTTATAATATAGATGAATAATGCAACGATTTACTATTCTGGCTTCCAAATTTATGCAATGACATATGTATTATGTATATGCATATAGAGCTATGGTGGAATGTAGCTTTTGAAGAAACCACTCAAGAACTATGGAGAAATTTTTCGAGGAGCAAATTTAACCCTGAAGTAATCGAAGCATAGCAAATTTGGTCATTGTTGTTAAGAAATTTAACGGGAAAATATCACTCAGGTTTCAAGGAAGAGAAAAAATATAAAAAAAAGTCTCAACCCCAAATCCCCTATAAAAAAAGTTCCTAATTACGGAATTTCAATATAAAAAATGTGCCGTTTTTAAAATAGTTTTTCATATTTTTAAAATAGCTTTTCCTATTGTTAAAATTTTCTTATGAAAAAATTGTTGTCAAAATAGCTTTTCATATTGTTAAAATAGTTTTTCACTTGTTGTCAAAAATTTTCCAAATTTGGAGGAAAGCTCGAAAATTTTTGACAACAGGAAAAATTATTTTTACAACATGAAAAGCTATTTTAACAAACAACAGGAAAAGATATTTTAACAACAGAAAAAACTATTTTAACAACGAGACTTTTTTGACATTTTTCCTCCTTAATTAATTTCAAAAAAGTCCATAATAGAGAATTTGAGGTTGAGAGTTTTTTGATATTTTTTCTCTTCATGGGACGTGAGTGATATTGTAAACCAGTGACCTGTTTGGATCACCATCTGATGGACTTATAAGTTCATCAGATGGGATAATAATAAGTCCATCAGATGGGATAATAAGTCCATCAAGAAGAAAACCAGTGTTTGGGAGAGTTTCTTTTTTAATGGACTTATTGGTTTGATGGGCATATTTTGTTGAAGCTGGAACCCCAAGCTTATAAGTCCATCAGCTTCTTCTGCATCAAAAACACAAGTGGGGCCCATTTGTATAATGACCGTCCTACCCCTCCCAATTCGTGCCTCTCTCCTCTCCTTTTTTTTTTTTTTTTTTTTTTTTTTTTTTTTTTTTTTTTTTTTTTTTTTTGTCTCGTTCGCTTTGCTTCTGTTGCTCTCATCTCGGTTCTTGCCATTAATTCAAAATCCCAGCAATTAATGGAGATGGCGATGGAGAGCAAAATAAACCAAAAACCCAACGACCCTAACAGCAAATATCCCTGATCAGGTCGTAGTAATAGGACCTGGATAGCATAGCTATTAGCTACTAAGAACCTAAAAGGCCATTCATGACCAGTCTCAAAATTCGACCACCAGACTGGAAGAAAAGAAACCTCTTCCTAAATAAAAGTGGAAAATATTTCTGAACCAATTGGACCACCTTGCATATGTATGCATTCAAAAACCGAAATGACCTGTCACTGAAATCAGAATTAATTTATTTAATTGAATTTTACTATTTTATTTAGCAAATTTATATTTATATTTAATTTTTTATCCCAAATTATCACATTTTATACAACACATATGTGTGTGTGTGAATTTGATTACGCCATTTTCATCATTTTCCATCTCATCTATCTTTTTAAAAACTATGCCAAACAAGTTCCCATCACAAACAAAAGCCACTTCTACTACTGTTATCCCAAACACAAATCACATCAAAACATAGCAAATTTGGTCATTGTTGTTAAGAAATTTAATAGATGACATCAATTTTCTTAACTTTCCGTTTTTTAACATAGTTTTTTAATTATCATGACAAATTTACCCCTTTGTTTTTCGGATAATTTGCGTTTTGTAAGTGATTACTTTCCTATCAAAATTGCACATTTTAGATAAAGAGATAGGATATTGTCACTAATAATCACATCTACAGTTAGAGGGAAATGATAAAGGTAGATGAGATTTTGATTTAACGGTGAAAAAAATAGCAGTGACATTTGTAGCGACTAAAATTGGTAGTAAAAATATTCTAGGGAAAATTCCATTTAAATACCAGATGAATTTGCAAAACCCCGAGAGGTCCTCCGAATTTGTAAAAAAGACCGAGAGTGTCACATGAGGGATATCTGAAATTCGCATGAAATTATCTTTCTACCCTTACTTTTAAATAAATTTAAAAAAAATTAAAAAACCCCACCCCCACCCCCACCACCACCACCACCGCCGGCCGCCACCACCACCACCACCACCGCGCGGGCCGACCACCACCCCCACCACCATCGTCTCGCCCCGCCACCGATAGTGGTGGTGGTGGTGGCCGTTACCGGCGGCGGTGGAGGGGTAGGGGTGGGGTTTTTTAATTTTTTTAAAAGTAAGGGTAGAAAGGTAATTTCACGCGACCGCATATCCCTCATAGTCGCGCCCCTGCACTCTCTTGCCTTTTTTTACAAATTCAGAAGGGACTTCCTGCTTTTGCAAATTCATCTGGTATTTAAATGGAATTTTCCCAATATTCTATCTCATACATAAATAGTGCAAAATTTAGAAGTTTTAATAAGAGAACGAAATTTTGGCCAAAAAAAAATAAGAGAACGAAATTGTCGTCTTAAAAAGAAAAAGAGATGAAAGAAAATTTAAGGCAATAAGTTTCAAACAAATATGGAATTAATACTGGTCGTCAGAATTAGAGCATCATAATTCTTCAATTCATAAGAACGGGGATGATGTTGTTGAGCAAGAATATGAGAAATGTTACCAATTGATTTGGAAATCGACGATTCTTCAAGTTCAAATCTCTTCGTGTACACAAATTTTCCAGGAAAATGAATCGACTCAAAATCACTTTCATTCCGATCTCACTTTCCTCTCCGGTTTTGCTTCGACGATCCCATCTCGATTTCTTCATCCTCATCCTCATCTTCTTCACTACATCTCAATATATCAGCAACCAACAACAATCTTCCTTGATTCGATTCAATCACATTCCTCTCCTCCAAATTCCCTGCAAAACCGACCTGAATTTCATGTTCTGAACCCTGAATCACGATCACTGTATTGTTCCTGAACTGATGTTCCAACGCAGACACATTAACGCTCTGTGTTCGCAAAGCTTCCTGATTCGGTAAATTACCAGAAGAAGAAGACGAGCAAGTGTTGGATATGACAATATTAGATCTGCATAGAGGACAACTCGAATGCGATCTCAACCATGTATCGATACAAGGAAGATGAAACGCGTGGTTGCATTTGGGCAACAATCTCAAACTCTCACAATCTTGGAATTCGTTGAGACACACAGAGCAATCCGTGCCTTCGATTAATCCATCTCCTTTCTTGTACTTACAGACTGTGATTGATCTGATGACGGCTTCGTCCAAGCCTCTGCCGCCGCCGCCGCCGGTATTAGCGGTTTGAATCGCCGACTCGTCATTGTCGTTTACCCACTGGTTGGTGTCGTTTTCGTGGATTCGGGATCGTCTTGTAGAGAATCGAGAGATGATGGTGTAGTAAGTGATTAAAACAAAAGCACTTGCTAAGATGCTGATGAGAGTGACTATTAGAGGAGAGAGCCGGAATGAAGAAGAGTCGTCGTCATCGTCACCGGCGGTGGCGGCAACTCCGATGGCGGTGAGAGAAGGTAAAGGAGGAGGAGGGTAGATGACAGAGCACCATTGAGGGCAATAGAAGCTGCAGATTCCTTGAGAACAATCTCGAAGAACAGCATCAGCAGGCGTCCATGGCTTATACGGAGAGTTCAGAAAAGAAGAACCCATGATCTGAAATCAACCATCAGCTCTTAAAATGTGCGATTTTCAGATTGAACCAGAAGGAGGAGAGAGAGAAGGGAAAGTAGGTGGTGGTGGTGATGGGTAACAGAAGAAGAGTAAAGGGAGACAAAGTTTTGTTGTTGGACATGGAATGGAATCATGAGATGCAAAGTTGGTGGTGGGAAAAATCAATTGGCTCTTTGAATTTCTAAACTATTTTGGTGTTGATTTGTTTAGTAGTATAAAGGAGGAGTAATAATTATGCTTGAAGGTGAAGCTGATCTTTATTTGTTTGCATGTGATTTGAAGGTTTGTTTATGGAGAAGATCAATGATCAAGTAGGAGTTAAGAAGTAGGCATTGCTTGGTGTCCAGATGACATGTGGCCGGTGCGTTGCAGGTAGAGTCCGTTACATTATTTGGTTGACGTTCCGAAAATCATTTTAATTTACTCAAATCCTATTTTAAGACATATATTTTTTTAAAGGGATAAGGGTCTTAAATGCCATGGAAGTTTTTGAAAGTGGAGCTAAATCACCAAGATAAGGGTGAATTGGGGATTTTAAAAATCTTTTAGGAAAACCTCTGTTTTTGAATACTAAAAACAGAGATGGACAAGGATGAGAGTAGAAGAGCAAGACACAAGGATTTATACTGGTTCGGTCCAATCTCTTGACCTACATCCAGTCCCCAGACTCTCTAGGATTTTAACTATCTCAATTGATTACACACTCTGTACTCAAGAGTAGTTCTCTCACTAGAACCTACTCTCCCTTACAAGTTACAATCAATGAACCCAATCATCAAGTCCCCAGACTTGTGATCCTTTACAATAAATGATATACAGAAAAGAAACTCTCTCTAAGAGTGGATATAGATAAACACTGAAGCTTTTTGTATCAATAGATACTTTACACAGAAAAAACTCAAGAGTAGTTGGACACTTTGAATGATATTCGTTTTCTGCTGTATGTTTTTTGTTGAGAGGATTTGAATGCAGCTCTATTTATGCTAAGAGTGCATTAGATGACCGTTGTAATCTTCAATATAACCGCTGCCTTCATTAGACAAGGTTCTGCTTTCGCTTTTGGTCTTCTTCTCTCTCTAATCACCTCTTAATCCAAATTTGTGCAAAAGTTTAGAGTTGACTTCTCTCGCGAATTAATCCGTTGGTAGAGCAGTTGCTTGATGAGGAAAACATTCTTTAATGCTTTGTAAGTGTGTGCAGAAAAATTACCCAAAAGTATGCAACTTTCTGGGTGTAACATTTAATGTTCTGACATGCTTTTTGCTTTCAGTCCTCATTTAATCTAGTTTAAGCAAGCTGAAACTCACTAACAAAGTTGTTAAACATAGTTGGGAATATTTAGAAATGTTAATTGGAAGTATTAAGATCAAACAAGAGGGTTTCGCGAATTCATCAGTTTTGAATTTCAAACTCGCTAATGCAAAACTCGAGTTTTGTTTCTCAAAAATCGAGTTTTGGACTTTAGCGTGTAGAAACGTTTTAAGTCCAAAACATCAAAACTGAAGGGTTTCTTCTAAAACTGGAGGTTTTCAAAACATTGAAAAACATCAACCTTTCACAAAAACTCGAGTTTTGAAATCAAAACTCGAGTTTTCATTTAAATATGAAAACTTGAGGAAACTGTGCCAAGTCAAAACTGGAGGTTTTGCGAAACTGCGCGATTTTCAAAACGAGAAAAAGCTAAAGACTTTCTCGCTCGAAAGCAAAACTCGAGTTTTCACTTTACGTGAAAACTTTGAGAAAAACTTTGCAAACTCAAAACTGGAGGTTTTCACAAAAACTGGAGGTTTTGAAAAGTAGCTAAAAATTGAATACTCTCGCAACTCAAAACTCGAGTTTTGATTCAAAACTCGAGTTTTCACAAATTAAGTGAAAACCTTGGAAATTTCAAGTTAAACCGAAAACTGGAGGTTTTAGCCAAAAACTCGGAGGTTTTCCAAGTTCAAAAACTTAAGGAGCTCTCTTCTGTAAGTCCAAAACTCGAGTTTTCAATGAAAACTCGGTGGTTTTGCTTAGTTCGATAAATTGGATTCTTTTCTCGTAAGATCACAACTCGAGTTTTCAAAGAAAACTCGGTTTTGCTTAGTTTAGTAAATTGAGTTCTTCTCTCAGAAGATCAAAACTCGAGTTTTGTAACCAAAACTCGAGTTTTCCTTTGATAACATGTTTTCCAACTTATCAAAGAGAAAACCTCATACTTTGTTAGCAAGTGTTAGTAATCATCAAAAAAACTTAGAGAACTAACATTTTTCGCTCAGGAGCACGGATAAGACAGAAGTTTTTTTTGGATAAAAAATGCCACGGAAATTCACAAAACGTAGCAATTTTGCCCCGGAAGTTTACAAAACATAGCAATTTTGCCCCTAAGTTATTTTTGACCGTTAAGTTTAACTGAGTGCACACGCGGTATGCTACCTCATCACACGTGGCATGCTACCTCATCAATCAAATAAGAGTTAAGTATCAATTTTGCCCTGGAAGTTTTCATTGAGGAGCAATTTTGCCTCGGAAGTTTTCATTGAGGAGCAATTTTGCCCCGGAAGTTTTCACTAAGGAGCAATTTTGCCCCGGAGGTTTACAAAACGTAGCAATTTTGCCCTGGAGGTTTACAAAACGTAGTAATTTTGCCCTTCTGTCTCCCAATATTAAATTTGACTATTAAATCAGTCAAAGATCACACATGTCATGCCTTGAAAAGGTCAAACTTGGAGTCAGAGAAGGAGATCCTTAAGATGTTGAGCTCAAGGCGGCCAGAATTTGTGAAGCCAATCTGGTCAAAAGAAGCGAAATGCGTCACAAAACCTGAGGAGAAGATCACTTATGATCTAAGCAAATGATTAGTCTATACAAACGTAAATATTATCACTATTGATTTGTTTTACTGAACCAATTTATTTCTCGTTTTGCATTTCATTTGCTTAGATCATAAGTGATGCTTCCTCCGGGTTTTGCGGCGCACCTTTCACCCCTTTGACCGCCCGACTTCACAAATTTTGGCCGCCTTGAGCTCAACATCTCAAGGATCTCCTTCTCTGACTCCAAGTTCGACCTTTTCAAGGCATGACATGTGTGGTCTTTGACTGATTTAATTGTCAAATTTAATAAATGGGGATAGAAGGGCAAAATTGCTCCTCAGTGAAAACTTCCGGAGCAAAAATGATACTTTTGATTGATGAGGTGGCATGCCACGTGTGCATTCAGTTAAACTTAACGGTCAAAATTAACGGAGGGGTAAAATTGCTACATTTTGTAAACTTCTGTAGCATTTTTGGTCCAAAAAAAACTTCCGTCTTACCAGTGTTCCTGAACGAAAACTTCCATGGCATTTAAGACCCTTATCCTTTTTAAAAAATGAGACATCCTTATTACTCGAGTAATTACTACCTAATGTAGTACTAAGTTATTAATTATTTTTTTCACGATATATATTTAATATGTGCGTTCCACAGGGAGTGTTATTCGAGTGTTATTCCTCGAGATATTAATCGTATTAGTAGTATGTCATGATGCTCCCTCTGATTTTTTTTTTGTTCGAATTGCTACCTCTTTGATTTGAACACACAAACGAAAACAAAATTAATATGTGGTAGTACGATCAATCAAAGAGTAAAATACATTGACTACTGTTACGGATTCCTAGCAAGCTCAATATTGATATGGCCCACTAAGGAACAGACCCAATTATGGGATACTCCGATGATAGGGGATGATCCTGCTATTATCTATAATATCAAAATATCAGACGTCATATCTCGGATATGATATAACGACCTTGGATTATGATAGATTCAGGATATCCTACCTGAGGTACACTCTATAAATACAAAGGTTGAACCCTAAAGGTAGACAGTTTCTAACTCAAACCTATTTACATTCCGCATCACTGTGCACGATCCCCACTGAACACATCCCCCATCCCCCATCCCCCATCCCCCATCCCCTTTGGCGAAGAGCCTATTGTGTACAGTGATCCCGTGCTTTCCCGGATATCTCGACTATAGATACTCTGGCAGGGCCACTCGATCCAAGATCAAAGTACTAGCCCACTTGGCTAGACATATCTGGTTCCCTACCAAAACATTGGTGCCGACCGTGGGGACGTTAAATTACGATCCCCGTGACTTCCGATGGCTAACACGAGAAGCAGCAGTCGGAACCCTCAGCCCGAAAATCCACCACGGGCCGAGGCTGATCAACACCATCAAGCTCAAGAGCAGCCGAATGATATCCCGGAGGGAAACGTTTCTGACACGGCGTCCTCCCCCCTGTTGTCCACAAAACTCAACAGGAAGCGACCACAGAGGTCTCAACTCCAAATCCAGACGTCGTTCTCTTGTAGAAAATACAGGAGTCAATGCTGAGACGAATGGAGAATAACGAGAAGTGTAGTAACCTTCAACGCCAGGAAGACCTTAGAGTAATACAGCAGATAATGGAGGAACGATTCAACAAGTTCGAGGCGTTAGTCGAGAGGAGGGGCCAGGAAGATTCACATGGAAGGAAGGAAAAGACGTCCCAAGATACCGGTAGTTCATCTCCCAGTAGCGAACCGAGATCATCGCGTCGGGATGCAAGCCGAACTTCCCAATTAAAAGGCTCAGGACGAGCTCGGCCATCAACCTCGGCCTTGAAAAAACTACGCTTGGGAAAGATCTCAGAAGCCAAAGATCCAGATTCGAGAGAATAGCTAGGCCTCGGGGCTCCCCCGAAGAATATAAAATGAAGTACTTGACCGATCTCAACCGGGGCCCTTTCTCTAAGGAGATTGCCACCGCTCGGTATCCAAAGAATCTAGATTTAACGCATCTTCAGAAATATGATAGGACCCAGGACCCAGGACCCACGTGTCCACCTTGACACATTCGAGCTGGGCATGTTTGTTCGACTCATTAAGGGCCCAGTCATCTCACGGATTTTCGCAGCAACGCTAACCAGACCGGCTCAGAGGTGGCTCCACACCTTACCCACCGACTCAGTGCACAATTTCAAAGACCTCGGACGAAAATTCGAGTTGAACTTCGCAACTAGTAAAAAGCAGCCGAAGTCCCAATTCACTTTGAGTAGAATCAAGCAGAAAAAGGGGGAGACGCTCCCAAAATATTTAGACCGATTCAAAGAAGTAGCGTTGCAGGTACACTCACTCCCGGAAGATGCTCACATACATTGCATCGTAGATGGGTTGGATCCCTCGTCTCGATTGGCAAAGAATATTTTTAAGAACCGAGTACACACTCTCACCGAATTTCATACCCGAGTAAAGCAGTACTTGGACGTATAGCAAATGGAGATCGCCAACGCTCTCGGAACCGAGAAGTGAGATAATAGGTCACCCGAGGACAAGGACCAAATAGGTAAGCGAAAAGAAGAAGCCCCTCAACGTTCGCGGAACCGAGATAGGCGAGCTCAAGAAGGAAGAACTGAAACAAAAATAAAGTATGAAAGATACACCCTCTGAACGCCCCTCGCTCCCAGGTTTTGAAGGAAGTGGCCCATACCGAGATGAGAAGTGCCGTGAGGCCCTGTCCTCCCCGGGTACGACCCACGACTGACCAATCCAAGTTCTGTGCGTTTCATGACGTATCGGGGCACACTACGGATCAGTGCTATGAACTTCGAGACGCTATTGAGAGGTTCATCAGAGAAGGTAAATTACGTCAATACATGATACAAACCCAGGGACGTAAGAATAACAAGCGCAGGCAAGGAGTCCGCAGTAGAAGCTCGATCACCGACCTAAAGAAAGAAGAGAAGCGATGGAAGTCGAACGGGGAGGACGACGAATTTCCAGAGGCTCAGTTCCAATGTAATGTGGTTAGTGGAGGTTTCGGTGGGGGAGGAGATACTATCAGCCAGCAAAAGAAATACCAGAGAGAAGTCCTCTCCGTGAGGGACACCCCAAAGTTCAAAGACGACATCACCAAACTGACGCCTCCACCATTGGTCTTTACTAATGAAGAACTAAAGGACGTAGTTCCGAGACATCAGGATGGCTTAGTTATCACGGGAACCTTGGCACGATGCCAGGTAAAAGGATTTTTGTTGATGCAGGGAGTTTGGCCGATATCATCAACTGGGATGCATTTAACAGAATGAGGATGGATGTGGAAGATCTAAAGCCGTGCAAAACGACCCTAATAGGGTTTAACGGAGAACATTCACCTCCCAAAGGATATATCGACCTAAGGCTAACTCTGGGAACTAAAGAGGCTTTCAAGTCCGAGCGGGTACGATTCATAGTGGACGACTTCCCATTCCCTTACAAAATCATATTGGGCAAACTGACCATCCATAACTGGGATATGCTCGTATCTACGAAACACCAGAAGCTGAAGATGGTGAACAGCAAGAACAAAGTGGTAGTTGTTAGTGGAGATCAAAAAGAATCCCGACAATGTTATTTTGAGACTGTCCGGGAGGGAGAAGGCGGGCCATCATCACCGCCTCGGATTCGTAGGGGTGAACGACCCCTAGAGCCAAGAGAGAATAGACATCCAGTAGGACTGGTAGAGCTCGACCTTAGGGACGAGCCCGATGTCCCTCGTCTAGAGCCTAAGGGCGAGTTAGAGGAATTAATTCTCGGAGATAATCCCTCAAAAACCACGAAGATTGGAAGAGCGATGAATGCGAACCTAAAAACCAGGTTGATTGAGCTCCTGATACAGAACCAGGATGTATTCGCATGGACGTCGTCCGAGATACCCAGGATTGACCCTAACTTCTGATGCCACAAATTAGCTATTCGGCCGGGGTCCACACCTGTGGTGCAGAAGAAGAGAAATATTGGAGCCGATAGACAGAAGGCTTTGGAGCAACACATGGACGAGCTATTGGCAGCCGGGTTCATCAGGGAAATACAGTACACTACGTGGCTCTCAAACGTGGTTATGGTGAAAAAGCCAAATGGAAAATGGAGGGTATGCACGGATTATACCAACTTAAACAAAGCCTGCCCTAAAGACTCTTATCCGATGCCAAACATCGACCAATTGGTGGACAACTCATTAGGTTTTCAATTGCTATCCTTTATGGACGCGTACTCCGGCTATAATCAAATCCCCATGCACCCAGACGATCAGGAGAAAACGGCCTTCATGACCGACCAGGCCAACTACTGCTACAACGTGATGCCATTCGGATTAAAAAATGCTGGGGCCACCTATCAGCGGATGATGAACATGGTTTTTGCGGACCAGATTGGACGGAATATCGAGGTTTACATTGATGATATGATCATGAAAACCAAAGACCCGGAGGATCATATCGGGGATCTGGAGCAGGCGTTTGACAAGTTAAGAAGGTTCTAGATCCGTCTGAACTCGGCTAAATGCGCATTTGGAGTCCCAGCCGGGAAATTCCTGGGTTTTATGTTGACAAACTGCGGAATCGAAGCTAATCCTGATAAATGCAAGGCCGTCCTCGACATGCAGTCGCTGAGGACAAAGAAGGAAGTTCACGGTGACCCGGCCTCTTTGGCGTACTCACCGGGTTTTTACCAAGGTCGGCCGAGAACGCGCTTCCTTTATTCAGGTTGTTAAAGAAGGAAACACAAGGAGGATGGAACACGAATTGCGAGGTAGCTTTCGAGAAAATCAAACTTTGTTTGGCGACCCCACTAGTCTTGTCAAAACCTGGTTCGGGTGAGTCCTTATTCTTATACTTGTCAGTTGGAGAAGAAGCAGTGAGTGCGGCCTTAGTGAGAGAAACCGAAGTCGGCCAGACCCCAGTTTATTTCATCAGTAAAGCATTACAGAGCTTGGAACTAAGATACCAGAAGCTGGAAAAAGTGGCTTTCGCCCTACTCATCTCGGCAGGAAGACTCAGGCCTTATTTCCAGGGACATCGAATTGTAGTCCGAACAAGCCAACCGCTTCGACAAATATTACACAAACCAGACTTGGCAGGAAGAATGACTAGCTGGGCCATCCAGTTATCCGAGTTCGACATCACCTACGAAGCCCGACATGTAATCAAATCGCAGGCGTTGGCAGATTTTGTGAGGGAACTCACCTCGGCTGATAGGACCGATGAAGCTCAAGACAAAGTGTGGAAGGTATATGTTGATGGTTCTTCGAATGCAAAGGGTAGCGGAGCTGGAATCATAGTGGAAAGCCCGGAGGGTGTTGCCATTGAACACTCCTTCCAATTAAAGTTCCCGACCTCAAATAACCAGGCTGAATACGAAGCCTTACTTGTCGGATTATTACAGGCCAGAGAACATGGAGCGCAGAGAGTAAGGGTTTTCACCGACTCGCACTCGTAGCGCAGCGGATAGAGGGGCACCTCATCGACAAAAGTTCCTTTATTGGCTAAATATCTCAATAAGGCAAAGGAGGTGATCTCCGACTTCGACGAAGTAATCGTCACCCACATTCCAAGAGAAGAGAACACCAGAGTCGACATCCTTTCGAAGCTCGCCAGTACCAAGGGCCCGGGAAACTTCCGGACCGTCGTCCAGCAAAACCTATCAGAGCCGACCTGTATCATGACTATATCAGCGGCCACAGATTGGAGAAGACCGATTAAAGATTACCTTGAAAGAGGAATCATACCGACGTACTCGATCGAAGCAAAGAAACCGATTCGGGAAAGCCGCCGTCTATACGACGATCAATGACCCGGCTATACGGAAAGGCTGCCGGTCTCCAATGATGAGATGTTTGGGTTTGTCCGAAGCCAAATATGTTCTGGCCGAGATACATTAGGGAGTCAACGGCCACCACATGGGGGGCAAAGCCTTAGCCAGGAAAGCCCTAAGGGCCGGTTACTATTATTGCCCAACCATGAAGGCGAGATGCAAGGAGACCAAAGAAATGTGATAGTTGCCGAAACACGCCAAGATCATTTGCCCCCGCCATCCGAATTAAAAGGCATCTCGGCCCCTTGGCCTTTTTACAAATGGGGCATGGACCTCCTCGGGCCTTTCAAAGCGGCTCGGGGCAATTAAGGTGGCTTATTGTGGCAGTAGACTACTTTACTAAGTGGATTGAAGCCGAGCCCTTAACCACCATAACCTCGGCACGGATACAACGGTTTTTTCGTCATAACATTGTTTCGCGATTCGGAATTTCGGCTGAAGTAGTCACAGACAACGGGACCCAGTTTATAGACAAAGGGTTCCAGGAGATGATGTCGGACCTAGACGTTAAACAGCACTTCGCCTCGGTCAAGCATCCACAATCAAATGGCCAGGCCGAAGCAGCCAACAAAGTCGTCCTAGACGGCTTAAAAAAGCGGATGCAAGACGCCGAGTCCAACTGGGTAGAACAACTCTACAGTGTACTGTGGGGGTATAGGACCAGCGTACAGACCTCAACCCAGGAAACCCCTTTCCGAATGACATATGGATGTGAGGCGATGATCCCGGTCAAAATAGGGCTGCCGTCATGGAAGAAGGTCAAAGCACTACAAGATAGTGAGGAGTCGAACGGCGACGCATTAAAGACGGACCTTGACCTAATAGACGAGATCAGAGTCACGACACATTGCAAGGAGCTAGCCGCCAAACAACTCATTGCGACGAAGTACAATCGAAAAGTCAGACCCTGTTCTTTCAACAGGGGCAACCTAGTACTCCGACGCGCAGACGTGGGAAACAAAAATGCTAGAGATGGCAAGCTGGCAGCAAACTGGGAGGTCCTTATCGGATTAAAGAAAAGCTCGGCAATGGAGCATATACATTGGAAACCCTGGCTAGGAAGCCCATCAAAAGAACATGGAACGCCGACAAGTTGAGAATATACTACAGTTAGACCTCGGCTCGCGTGCAAGAGGCAACCTCGCACACCCCATGTCTGATCCCGGTTATTTTTCGGTTTTAGTATTTAAATTTGAGTCAT
Organism: Acacia melanoxylon; assembly: GCA_019022615.1. Taxonomy (NCBI): domain Eukaryota; kingdom Viridiplantae; phylum Streptophyta; class Magnoliopsida; order Fabales; family Fabaceae; genus Acacia; species Acacia melanoxylon. Next base: position 748,077 of record JAFJYJ010000071.1, on the reverse strand, counting down.
TTACATTCGTTATTTGTTAAGGTATGACATTACCAGCTCTTTGGAGTTTGGTGTTCCTTTTAATAAAGAAATCCTCAGTGGATGTTTTCAAATACAACTTAAGTTTACACCGAGGTCCCCAAACCCGGTTTCAATTAAACCCATTGATGACACTAGGGCCGACGTGCCCAGGTTACGAGCCATGCGAAGTTGCCTGTATAGGTCTTCGCAAAATTGATGCGTCAACGATCGCTCCATGATAAAGAAGATGAATTGTCATTCCGACCCTGATCAGGTCAAAATGTTTAAAGCGTCGCGTTGCGGACACCATGTTTTAAAGATGTGACAATTTGCCCTTATCTTGGCGATGAACCTAGACGAGGGAGCCGGAACTCGGTAGTGCGTTAAAATAAATACCCTATGCGGTTATAGCAAGAAAACCCTACCAAGGATCCCCATATGACAAATCTAGAAGAAAATGCTGATCTGCACTATTAAAGACCCTGGCCCGATCAATAATTCCCCAAAAAGTTGGTTAGCATAGCGAAAAGGCTCAATCAGGAGAAAGTTAAATTTAAATAATTAAATATAAACACCGAACCAAAGCGGCAATTGTTGAATACAAAATCCAAAAGGGCATCAACGCCCAAAGACAAAGAAAAGCAAAAGGAAATTAGGTGGCCGGAGCAGAAGGGTCGGAAGGATTGCCAGCAGCGACGTTGGCCGAGGAATGCACCTCACCATCACCACCTTGATCTCTGCCATCAAGGAGCGATACCGAAGTAACCTCGGGAGATGCAGGAGGAGGAACAAGCTTGTCGCCTTGCACGTATGCCAGATGATGAAATCAGTCAAGGTTCAGATTTACATCAGGATTCAAATGACGGATCTGTGCCAGGGCCATTACAAAAGCATCCTTAGCAGTCTCCTGAATAGTATCAGAGCAGTCGGCATAAGATTTCTGGGCATCAACAAGGGCCGCCCTGGTCTCGTCTAACTCCTTCGCCGGGTCCCCACGCTGCGATTGTGAAAGTGGAGCTAAATCACCAAGAGGGGGGTGAATTGGGGATTTTGAAAATCTTTTCAAAATAGCTCGTTTTTGAACACTAAAACAGAGATGAGCTAAGATGAGAGTAGAAGAGCAAGACACAAGGATTTATACTTGGTTCGGTCCAATCTCTTGACCTACGTCCAAATCCCCGGACTCTCTGGGTTTTCACTATTTCAAAAGATTACACACTCGTACTCAAGAGTAATTCTCTCACTAGAACTTACTCCCCTTACAAGTTGTAATCAATGAACCCAATCACCAAGTCCCCGGACTTGTGATTCCTTACAATAAATGCTTTACAAGAATGAAACTCTCTCTAAGAGTGTATTATGATAAACACCGAAGCTTTGTATCAAAAGTCACTTTCACACGAAGAACTAGAGAGTAGTTGAGAGCTTTTAATGATTTTCGTTTTTCAGCGAGATGTGTGTGTTGTTAGGAAACTTGAATGCTTTCTATTTATGCTCGAGATGATTTAATGACCGTTGCCAACTTCATATATCCGTTGAGGGATTATTCTAGTTGTTGGAGGCAATTCGGGTTTTCTCTCACTAGTCTTCATTTAATCCAAATTGTGTAGGAGGTCGAGTTGATTTCGCACAAATCAATCCGTTGGTGTAGCGTGTGGAAGTGAAGAACATTCTTTAATGCTTTGCAAGCGTGTACGAGATGGATTACCGAGTATGCAACTTTTCCGTTGAAGCATTTAATGTTCTCGACATGCTTTTTGCTTTTCCACTAAATCTTCATTTAATCTTGTTTAAGCAAGATGAAACTTACTAAAAAAGTGGTTAAACATAGCGGGGAATATGCAAGAATGATAATAGAAAGTATTAGGATCAATCAAGAAGGATTCACGGATTCGCCGATTTGAATTTTAAACTCAATTAAAACTCGAGTTTTGATTTCAAAACTCGAGTTTTGGACTTTTGATGAGTAAAATTGATTTAAGTCCAAAACATCAAAATCGGAGGTTTATTTGCAAAACTGGAGGTTTTCAAAACGTTGAAGTGTATCAAACTTTCTGTCACCAAAACTCGAGTTTTGATATCAAAACTCGAGTTTTCATTTAAACATGAAAACTTGGGTAAATTTGCGCCAAGACTAAACTGGAGGTTTTAGAATAAACTGGGCGGTTTTCAAGACTCGAAAATTCAAAGACTTTCTGTCAAATCAAAACTCGAGTTTTGAAATCAAAACTCGAGTTTTCACTTTACTTTGTGAAAACATTGTTAAAAACCAAAACTCGGAGTTTTCATGGAAAACTGGAGGTTTTGGAAGCCGAGAAAATCCAAGAACTTTTCGTTTGATCAAAACTCGAGTTTTGAAATCAAAACTCGAGTTTTCACTCTCTTTGTGAAAACATTGTCCAAAACCAAAACTGGAGTTTTATTGAGAAACTGGAGGTTTTGAAAATGTGCCAAAGACCGAAAGCTTTACGCAACTCAAAACTCGAGTTTTGCCTCAAAACTCGAGTTTTCACTTGTTGGTGAAAACTTGGAATATTTCAAGTTAATTTGAAAACCGAAGGTTTTAGCCAAAACTGGAGGTTTTCAAAATCTCAAAATGTAGGAGACTTTACGTGAGTCCAAAACTCGAGTTTTAAATGAAAATCGGAGTTTTGACTTTCTCAAAAATATTGAGAAGTCTCTCGTAGTTAAAACTTGAGTTTTGAAAGAAAACGGCGGTTTTGCTTTGATCGAGAATTGGTTTCTTCTCTCAGTAAGGTCAAAACTCGAGTTTTGAATCCAAAACTCGAGTTTTGCTTTGATAGTAAGTTTTTTAATTTACAAAGCAAAACTTTATCCTTTGCTTACAACTTGTTGGTGATCATCAAAACTTTTAGAGAACTAACATTCTCCCCTTTTGATGATGACAACAAATGTAAACAAGCGTAATTTGATTTTGAGGTTAAGTTTGCGAATATCGTAGATTGCATTTTGAAATTCAGAATTGTAAAGCCGGAGAATGAATTTACACAAAAATGACAGAGATGAGCAACGAAGCACGAAATCACAAGTTGTATCTCATACCCAAAGTTCAATCATAAATTGCACTGAAATACAACTAAGAAACATAAGGACGGAAGCATGGTTAGCATTAAAATTAGCAAAATACCAAAGATCAAACACCATAGCTATAACTTAATCTCTCAATTGCTTCTAACTTTGGTCTTGGCCTTTTAACTTTGGTCTTGGCTCGTCGCTTTCTCCCCTTTGTCATCTTCAAAAGAGAGTGGAGGCGAGAGAGGATTCATGGAGAGTGAGTATGGGAGTAGGAGGAGGTGAGGCGGGGTGAAGAACCTCGGTAGATGGGGTGGTTGGTGATGGTTCGGGATGAAAGGGTTCGATTCTTGGGGTAGTGGGAGATGGAGAAGGAAGAATCTCGGTGGTCGGGGTAGATGCGAGAACAGGTGAAGAAAAGATTGGAGTGGAGGGAACGCAATGTGAAGAGGTGGGAATTTGAGGGACTGGTGAAAGTGAAGGAAGGGGATGAGGAACCGGAAGCCGGGGCTCAAGTGCTTGGACCAAAGAGAGGTACCAATACGGAGATGCTTTAAAATCTTATCCACTTTTTCACCGAGATCCAAGTTGGAGACAAGCCGAGTAGAGAATTTGGCATCAAGATCCTCACCCTTGCTCTTGATTTCAAAGAACTGTTCAAAGAACCCCTTCAACTGAGTCTTCATTTCTTCCTGAGCATCCACCATTTCGTGGTTCCCACTTCTGACTTCAGCCACCAGCTTACCAATTTCGAACTCTAATCTGATTGACAAGGAAGCAAGTGCCTTGTCCACAATATTTTGGATTCTGGAATCAAAATCTGCAGGCAATGATGGCTGAGAAGCTGGAGGAGCAGATTGAGCTTCCTGAGCTTGGGAGTGTGCTCTAGCTTGTGATGCTCTAGGTTGAGACCTTGAAGGTGCACGAGATTGCCCGGATCCCTCGAACTTCAAAGGTGATGTGCATTAAATTCAGTTGAGCTTTCCCAAAGAATGGAGGGTACTTGAGAGTCTTGGCGGACCTACATACCAAATCTTGTGATAGAACATAATGACTCGAGATTAATGAAGGAAAAGGTATGTGAGAAAGCCTCCGACGAGCAAACTTGAACTTGGTCATTTCTTGGAAGATCCAAAGACCGAGATTGAAAGGCACTTTATTGACAAAGGCAAAAGAGGGGTAATCTTTTTGAGCAAAGTGGGTATAATTTCCACCTTTCGGATGAAATTTCGTGAATAGATATACCACAAGACTCGATTTGTATTGGACATTGACCCAGGTTGAAAGTGAGCAAGTGAAGTTGATCTTGAGGAAATGGCTCATTGGGTCCGAGGTCCCAAATATTTCCGATTGCTATAGGAAATGTCGGGAATAGGAGGTGGATTGTCAATCTTTAAGATATTGTTGAGAATGGTAGGAGACAAAGTGAATTTGACACCCCTAACGGTAGTAGTGATTCGTTCCTCAACTATGTCACCACTAGAATCCAATACATTGTCATATTCCATATTAAAGTAAAATAATCACGACAAGATTGGTAGCAAAAGGAGCAGATATAGAAATGAAAGTCTCATACGGTTTTAGCCAAGGGATAAGTCCAAATGACATTCCTTGAGAAAGTCCGCAAGAATGACAAACCGCTACGGACAAAATTCTCTTTTCATATATTGTTCCTTGAATTTGTTGTTTTGTTCAACGAAAGACCATCGTGAGATTATTCTAAAACCTGGAGGTGGGGAAGGATGAAGATAAATATCGATATGGCATTGGCCATGATTGGAGAGTTTCTTCTTCTTGGTGATTAGAAGACGATGAAGGAGCTTTGGATGAAGATTGACCGGGTTGTGATACGAAGCTTCTTTGTTCTTGCCGACGTCGCAGCCTTTTTCTTTACTGGCCGAGAATCTTCGAAATCTTCTTTCCTTTGCCCTTTGGTTCAGTTCCTTTCTCTTCGTTGCTTGCGATGATACGGGTCCCGAAATGACACGCCTTTGGATTTGGAGGAACCAATGGGAGCTTTCTTTTCCTTTTGATAGAGGCGAATCGAGAGGAAGGAATTTCCGGGCTAATTCCTCCGATTGAGCGATCTACCCCTTGATGAAGTCGCTTGGGTACCGCCTTCGCCCTCACAAAGGTCGGCGAGGTGGAGGAGGTGGAGGTGGAGACCATGATTTTGAACCTTCGTTGCTCGAATCGGTGTCGGAATCCCCAAGAGAGTGTGATTTCGAGGCCATGAGAGATTTTTGAGTAAGGGTTTAGGTTGAAAGATGAGAGAATCAGCAATATGAGAGAAACCCTAGATAAAACTTGAGTTTTAGGTCGAGTTTTGAAGAACTTAAAATGCAGTGACCTATATATATATATAACCTTGACAAAACTCGAGTTTTCAATTCAAAACTCGAGTTTTGATAGTCACTTAGCAGTTAATCTGGATGACAGGTGTTATGTGACCCTTTGAGTTTCCATGGGCCAAAACTCGAGTTTTCACTTCAAAACTCGAGTTTTCACTCTTCGACAGTGAAACTCAGATTTTGAATTATCCTGCATACAACATGTCTAGACACTCCGATGCTCAAGTTAGTTCTTTATCATCAAAAAAATATAGCTAACATTTAGATAGAGAGAAATACTCACAACTCATTGGGATTGACCATTCCCAATTCTCTTCTAATGAAATTGAATTGTTCTTTAGCTAGAGGCTTTGTGAAGATGTCGGCAAGTTGAAGATGTGTTGGGATGAACATAACTTTGACATCTCTTTCCTTAACATGATCCCTTATGAAATGATGCCTCACATCAATATGTTTGGTCCTTGTATGTTGAACTGGATTTTTCGCCAAACTAATCGTGCTAGTATTATCACATAGTATTGGGATCTCCTTCGAGTGATTCCCAAGTCGATAGTTGTTGCTTGAGCCATAAAACTTGAGCACAAAAGAACTAGAGGCGGAACATATTCAGCTTCGGTGGATGATACGGCCACACTTGTTTGCTTCTTTGTCTGAACCGGAAACAAGTGACCCACCAAAAAATTCGCATTGGCCACTTGTGCTCTTCCTATCCTCTTATAGCCGGCATGGTCCGAATCAATATGCCACCAAATGTTCAAAGGGTTGACCTTTGGGAAACCATAAGCCAAGAGTCTTTGTGTCGGCAAGGTATCTCAAGATCCTCTTCACATTCTCGCATGAGATTCCTTGGGAGCCGATTGAAACCTTGCACACATACCCACACTAAATTGGATGTCTCGGGCGACTTGTCGTGAGATAGAGCAATGATCCTATCATTCCTCTATATTTCGTTATGTTGAAGTCCTTGCCCTCTTCATCAAGATCCAAAGGAGGCAAAGGGAACTCATTGGTGTGTCACCCATTGCAATGATCCATCCCAAACTTCTTCACAGATCATTGAGGTACTTGGTCGAGATATGAAGATTCCATCTTTTCTTTGCTTGATTTGCGAGACCAAGGAAGTAGTTGAGTTCTCCCATCATGGACATCTCAAACTCTCCCCGCATACTCTTAGCAAAATCTTCACACAAATCATCATTAGAAGCACCAAATATAATGTCATCAACATATATCTCGGACAATTAAAATTTCACTAAGCTTATTACTCTTTATGAAGAGAGTTGTATCTGCTTTTCCTCTAATAAATCCTTGATCAAGAAGGAACTTGCTTAATCGCTCATACCAAGCTCTAGGAGCTTGCTTAAGACCATATAATGCCTTTTTGAGACGATAAACATGATCTGATGATGATCATCTTGAAAACCGGAGGTTGTTCTACATAAACTTCCTCTTGAATAAAACCATTTAGAAAAGCACTTTTTACATCCATTTGATAGAGCTTGAATCTTTTGACACAAGCAAAGGCTAGAAGAACTCTTATGGCTTCCAACCTTGCCACTGAGCATAAGTTTCTTCATAATCAATTCCTTCTTCTTGATTATAGCCTTTAGCAACCAATCTTGCCTTGTTACTTGACAATGATTGCCGATTCATCTCGTTTGTTTTTGAATACCCATTTGGTGCCAATGACCTGGATGGTCCTTGGGCCTAGGTACCAAATCCCAAACTTGATTTCTATCAAATTGATGTAACTCCTCTTGCATAGCTATTACCCAATCATTGTCTGAAAGGGCTTCATCTATTTTAGAGGGTTCAATATGAGATATGAATGCATAGAAAATTACTTCATTTAAAGTCTTTGTTCGGTTCTTACCCTTGACTTGCATCACCTATTACTTGGTCCAAAGGATGATCCTTTATGAACTTCCAAGCTCTAGGCCGAGACTGATCGAGATTTTCGAGATTATTTTGGGGATCAGCCTCAAAAATATTTTCGGATTTTCAATAGATGCGGGGAGTGGTTTTCGAAAAGAATTGATTTTTGAAAACATTTCCTTCTTCATCATCCAAGGATTTATCAGTTTTGGATTCACGTAAAACAACATGCATTGATTCTTCAACAATTCGAGTACGAGTATTAAAAACTCTATAAGCTTTACTCCTATTTGAATAGCCTAAAAATATACCTTCATCTCCTTGGGATCGAATTTTCCCAAGTTATCCTTACCATTGTTGTGGATGAAACACTTGCATCCAAACACATGCGGATGAGCTAGATTTGGCTTTCTTCCCTTGTACAATTCATAGGAGGTCTTGCCCAACTTCTTCCTAGAGATATGCCCGATTTGAGATGTAGCAAGCGGTGCTCATCGCATCGACCCGCAACACTTGAGAAGTGTTGTTTTCGTTCAACATAGCTCTTGCCATCTCGGTAAGAACTCGGTTCTTTCTCTCCACAACTCCATTTTGTTGAGGAGTCCCTGGCCGAGAAGTTATGATCAATTCCCATGTTATCGCGAAACTCAAAGAAATGCATGGTTCTCGAATTCTCCTCCATGATCGGTTCGAATTCCCGAAATAGAAAGACCTTTCTCGTTTTGAACCTTCTTGGCAAAAACGACAAACGATCAAATGTTTCATCTTTTGAAGATAGAAATATAGCCCAAGCAAATCTAGAAAAGTCATCAACTATGACCAAAGTATATAGATTGCCACCAAGGCTTTTTACTCTAGCCGGTCCAACTAGATCCATATGAAGTAGTTGAAGAGGTCTATTAGTTGAAATTTCATTTTTAGATTTGAAGGAAGATTTGGTTTGTTTTCCTTTTTTGGATGTGCATCACAAACCATGTCGTTTTTAAAATGAAGTTTTGGAATACCAATAACCAAATCCTTTTTTGAGTAATCTGTCAAGTTGGATCATATTGACATGAGCTAATCGCTTGTGCCATAGCCAACTATCATCTAGATTACTAACAAAACATTTTTCAGAACTGAACCATTTCTAGAGAGATTAAGTGTATAACAATTTCCATCTCTAGGAGCTCGAATAAGGCTTTTGATTTAATATTTTCTAAAGAGAGAACATCCTTGCTTACTATCAAGCATTCCTCGAATCAAAGATAACTAAGTTACCTTTATCGGTTTTTGGCTTACACTGAGGAGATTGTGGCAAAGTCCTTCAACAAGGTAGACATCTTTGATTTGTGGTCCTTCATTGTTGCCAATTTCACCAATTCCAGCAATCTTTCCAGATTGGTTGCCACCAAAGGTCACCTTGCCACCATCTTTGGGCTTGATTGAAGCAAACTTAGATTGGTCTCCGTCATATGTCTTGAGCATCCACTATCAATGTACCACTTGTTGGGATTTGATGCTCTTAGACAAACCTCGCAAGACAAAAACGGATCAAGTCTTAGGTACCCATATTTTCTTGGGTCCTTTGGGGTTAGTATGTGTCTTAGGAACCTTGTAGGATCCCTTAGGCACCCATTGATAGTTTCCCACGTGGCTTACTCTTTCTTTCCTTCTTATGAAAACAGAAGAGGTGGCATGACCCTTTCGATTACAATAATTACAATGTGCAAAAGGATTTGAAGAATGAACAGATTTTTTGAAATATTTCATATAATTCCTTTCTCCAAATTTCTTTTTCCTTTCCTTTTATCAAAACTTGGTTTGTAACCAATTCCCGATCTGTCATTTGTAAATCTTTGTTCTTTCAAGATGACATTGAGCATTTCACTTCCTCTAGTGAATTTCTCAAGTGCCTTTGTAAGGTGTAAATTCTTTTCTTTAGATCGGACAATCTTCACAAACAACATTTTCAAGGTGGAAAGCTTTTCAACTTGCAGTTCAAGAGTTACATTCTTCTTTTTCAAGGCAAGATATTTTTCTCAAGTTTTTCAAATTCTTTTGAACAACAATGTATTCAAGAAACAATTCATCGTAGGATGGTTTTGAACTCGTATACCTCATCATTGTTGTCATGTTGCTCTTCTTCTTCAAAAGAACTAAGCAAATGTTTGCTTTGTCTTCCTCATCGCCTTCATCTTCATCGATGAGCTATCTCCCCAATAGCCGAGACATAGGCTTTCTTTTTGAATCGGTTGAACTTCTTCTTTTCTTTGTCCTTGTTGTTCAAATTCTGGGGCACTTTTCGATTTGATATGACCAGGTTTTTCACACTCGTAGCGATAATTGGCTTCTTTGTCTCGGTCTTGGAGCTACCTTTGTGAAACTTCTTGTATCCTTGATCCTTTCGATAGAATCGCTTGAATCTTCGAACAATCATGCCCAGCTTCTTTTTCTTCGTCTTCCTCTTCATCATCTGCTCTTTAGCTTCTTTGATAGACTTAAGAGCTATGCCTTTGCTTCACTATGGATTTCATCAAGTCCCTTTCTCTCGAACTTGATCTTGCCTTCATATTCGATAGGCTACCAAATAAAGTCAAGCTACGATTGCATTGATACTCCATGAGCTTCTTCAACGGCGCAACCTTGGCTTCCCATTCCTTGCTTTGAGAATGTTCAAAATTTTTCTGACTTGAACGGTTCATCATAGATTTTCCCAATGCAGGCAAGTTGATTGATCGATGAGTGAATCTAAGCCGGAACTCATCAATAGATTCCCCGACTTCATACGAAGGAGGTCGTACTCGATCATAAGGGTGTTAACTCTATTCTCCTTGACTCCAGGTGGTTCCTTCGTGAGCCAACTCCAATGCGTCCCACATTGCTTTAGCGAAGTCTTGGAGCATATTCGAAAGTATTCACTCGACTTAAGGCACTTTGGAGCATGAGAATGGCTTTTTGTTAAGAACAATCGCTTCCGGTCATTTTCATCGTATTCTTCTTCTCGCTTTGGAGTTTTTACTCCATCTTTAGTAGTTGAAGGAACATAGTCTCCTTTTTCAAACACTCTCCGTAGACCATATTCGAAGCCATTACGAAGACTTTGAATTTGTTTTTCCGTAATGAGTAATGCTCTCCAGTGAATCCGGGTCGGTTGATCGAAGCTCCATCGTAGAATACCTTCCATAGTGATCCTTCTCGAGACGTTAATCTCTTCGGAGAGAGAACTGTGCTCGATACCAAATGAAAGTGGAGCTAAATCACCAAGAGGGGGTGAATGGGGATTTTGAAAATCTTTTCAAAATAGCTCGTTTTTGAACACTAAAACAGAGATGAGCTAAGATGAGAGTAGAAGAGCAAGACACAAGGATTTATACTGGTTCGGTCCAATCTCTTGACCTACGTCCGGTCCCCGGACTCTCCGGGTTTTTCACTATTTCAAAAGATTACACACTCGTACTCAAGAGTAATTCTCTCACTAGAACTTACTCCCCCTTACAAGTTGTAATCAATGAACCCAATCACCAAGTCCCCGGACTTGTGATTCCTTACAATAAATGCTTTACAAGAATGAAACTCTCTCTAAGAGTGTATTATGATAAACACTGAAGCTTTGTATCAAAAGTCACTTTCACACAGAAGAACTAGAGAGTAGTTGAGAGCTTTTAATGATTTTCGTTTTTCAGCAGATGTGTGTGTTGTTAGGAAACTTGAATGCTGCTCTATTTATGCTCAGAGATGATTTAATGACCGTTGCCAACTTCATATATCCGTTGAGGGATTATTCTAGTCAGTTGGAGGCAATTCGGGTTTTCTCTCACTAGTCTTCATTTAATCCACCACAGGAGGTCGAGTTGATTTCGCACAAATCAATCCGTTGGTGTAGCGTGTTTGGAAGTGAAGAACATTCTTTAATGCTTTGCAAGCGTGTACGGATGGATTACCGAAGTATGCAACTTTTCCGGTCAAGCATTTAATGTTCGACATGCTTTTTGCTTTTCCACTAAATCTTCATTTAATCTTGTTTAAGCAAGATGAAACTTACTAAAAAAGTGGTTAAACATAGCAGGAATATGCAAGAATGATAATAGAAAGTATTAGGATCAATCAAGAAGGATTCACAGATTCGCGTATTTGAATTTTAAACTCGTAATTAAAACTCGAGTTTTGATTTCAAAACTCGAGTTTTGGACTTTGATGAGTAAAATTGATTTAAGTCCAAAACATCAAAACGGAGGTTTATTTGCAAAACTCGGAGGTTTTCAAAACGTTGAAGTGTATCAAACTTTCTTCACAAAACTCGAGTTTTGATATCAAAACTCGAGTTTTCATTTAAACATGAAAACTTGGGTAAATTTGCGCCAAGACTAAACTGGAGGTTTTAGAATAAACTCAAGCTTTTCAAGACTCGAGAAAATTCAAAGACTTTCTCGTCAAATCAAAACTCGAGTTTTGAAATCAAAACTAGAGTTTTCACTTTACCGTGAAAACATTGTTAAAAACCAAAACTGGAGTTTTCATGGAAAACTGGAGGTTTTGGAAGCCGAGAAAATCCAAGAACTTTCGTCGATCAAAACTCGAGTTTTGAAATCAAAACTCGAGTTTTCACTCTATCGTGAAAACATTGTCCAAAACCAAAACTCGGAGTTTTATTGAGAAACTGGAGGTTTTGAAAATGTGCCAAAGATCGAAAGCTTTTACGCAACTCAAAAACTCGAGTTTTGCCTCAAAACTCGAGTTTTCACTTGTTGGTGAAAAACTTGGAATATTTCAAGTTAATTTGAAAACCGAAGGTTTTAGCCAAAACTCGGAGGTTTTCAAAATCTCAAAATGTAGGAGACTTTTCGTGAGTCCAAAACTCGAGTTTTAAATGAAAAAATCGGAGTTTTGACTTTCTCAAAAATATTGAGAAGTCTCCGTAGTTAAAACTTGAGTTTTGAAAGAAAACTGCGGTTTTGCTTTGATTAGAGAATTGGTTTCTTCTTCAGAAGGTCAAAACTCGAGTTTTGAATCCAAAACTCGAGTTTTGCTTTGATAGTAAGTTTTTTAATTTACAAAGCAAAACTTTATCCTTTGCTTACAACTTGTTGGTGATCATCAAAACTTTTAGAGAACTAACAGATTGAACCACCCGAAGGGCGTCGATGTCTTGCGCGTGGGATGCTTTGCATCTTGACCAACTCCCGATTAGCTTGGTCAAGAGCCTCCCGGGTCATCAGAAGCTCCTCAAAAAGCTTGCATTTCTTGGCCTCAACCGGTGCCAGAGCATCCTCGGCTTTCTTCTTGGCCTCCTCAGCCACCTGCATAGCATCCTCGGCCTTCTTCTTGGCCCCGACAGCACCATCCCTCTCCTCCTGCACACGGCACAAGGCCGTGCTGGCATTCACGTAGTTCCGCTTAACTATCTTGAAGGCCTGCACTACCCCAGCAGACTTCAGAGTAGCCTTCTGAATGTCCCACAATTCGATCTCATCAATGTCGGAGAGTGGGACACTGTCGGTATAGCGCCGAGGTGGAAGGAAAGCAACTGATAGTTCTTCGATCCGCCCTTTGCTCCAGGTAAGCCCACATGGGAGCTTCGGCAGGGGCGGAGGAGGAGGCAAAATCGAAGAGGAAGGCACAGGCGATTCCACGACTGGAGACGATGTCGACGGAATCTGGGCAGAACTGGCAAAAGGCACGACGAGGGAGACATCCGGTGAAGCCGCCGGGGTCTCCTTTGTCCTCTTGGATGCCTTCGCCAAGGCGTCCGCTACCGTCCTTGATCTACGAGGCTTAGGGGCCGACCTCTTCTTCGATCCTTGGGATCCAGCCGCATGGGTCAAGTAGCGAGGCAAAGGCTCCATACCTTGGGCTGCATAACAGAAAAAGAGGATAGTTAGCGCTAACAAAGACGGGAAAAATAATACTATACATAGAGGTAAAAAAGATCAACACGGCAACAGAAAATATAAGCGGAGCCTGATGGAGCTCGGCAGGGAGGGCCGAGAGAACGGCGGCAACAGTTTTCACTCCATGAGTGGATACATATAACACCAGCCGAGAAACGTGGCCAACATTGATAGGGGAGAGGTCGTCTGGATCGACCTGATAACTCGTGGAGTGTTTTTTGTGATGATCGTTAGTCCAGTATAACGGGAACCTCCACTCCATGTTTTTGGACTCGGGTCCGAGAAGGAACCAGGGTCACTGACCGGGTTTCGTGACCACCTTAAAAAAGCCGGTTTTAAAATGTTTGAAAGACTCGGAATAAGCATGAAAAAGCTTTCTACCGGGAATCCCCCGAATGGAGGTCAAACTGCTTAGGTCAGAAGACTCTTGGCCACAACGGGGCGTGAAAGGATAGAAGAAATAAAAGAAAACGGTGGTCGTACAAGGAACGGGCTCTGTAAAGGATTTACAAAGCTTCTCAAAGGCAAGAAGAGAGCCCCACCCATTGGGATGAAGCTGCGAAGGTGCCAGACGGAGATAATTAAGTACAAATACTTGGAACTCGGTAAACGGAAAGCGAATACCGAGCTGGTGACATAATCACGGTAAAAGATAAAGAAAGATGTGTCGGTTCCTTCACGGGTGGCACAGATTGGCTCTTCGTCAGAAGGCGAACGTACGAGGCAATGGGTAGTATCACCTAATTAGAGTCGATCAACGTTGGCCTGGGATATCAAGGAGTGCGTGGACAAGACGCCGTGAGCAACCCAGGAATATTTCTTAAGAAGAGCTGGGGGAAGACTCCCAGAAGTCGACTCCTCGGTGACAGAGGGCGTCTGATCGGAAGATGACGGTGACACCATCTATACCTAAAAAACAAACAATAGAGCTAAAATCAGAACACTATCATGGTACCTGAAGCATGCAAATTAGGCCGAGGAGGTAAACTGACGGGACCGGGACGAATTGGATTCCTGGTAGATAGGCTAGAGACTGAGGAGGACCTATGCCGGCAGGAGCCGAGGGTAGCATCCGCCAGGGAACTGGAGGCGAGACAATCCCAGCAAGGGCTGAGGTACCCCTCGGGCATAGATTCTACCCTTGCGCACGAAGGGGTCGCGTAAAAATTAAGAGGTTCAACCGGTATGGCTTCGGGTACACCACGGCCTACAAGGGTTGGCGACCCACTTAGAACAAGACGAGCGCTCAGGCTCCTAGCAGAGGCTGAACGGGACCCCCCAGCACTCCCCCTACTTGAACCTCCATGAAACAATGCTCTAAACCTTTCACCCTCAGATAAAGGAGTACCCAATATCCAGTGACTGGCCTTGGGGTATGCGCCTCTTCTTTTTCTGCTGGGGTTAATGTTTGGTTTGGAAATGATGAAGGCTTATTCCTATCCATCAAAATATAGAGGTAGGACCTAGAACAGGCACTAAAGGATCGATGAGACACAGGAGAGGCCAAACCAGAAAAGGGATATTCTAACAAGAAAGGGATATGTATCCAGGGGGAGGAACCCAGAATCCTAGTTCTATCCAGAAACACTCGTAGACAGGAAGTCGCAAAAATAAACAAAACCGCGAAAGCAAAACGAAACCAGATATTGGGCATTCCTAAAAAATGGGGGTAGATATCTAAGAGGGGAAACCCAGAAACTCTCACTGGAACTCGCCATGACAAATCAGAAATCCAGTGAGTGACATAGTAAAAGAAGAAATGACAGATGACAGCCACGAAAGTTGTAAATGTAGTAACAGAAAAGAAGAACATTTACCTTAGTAAAGGAAAGGCGGAAAGAGCTTGAGAGTAGGGAAATTGTCCGAGCAAAAAACAGAGAGATTCGCGAGAGTAGAATGACAAGTAAAGAGAAAAGAGTGAGAAGAAATGGAGGGAAATACGAAGCAAAGTTTAAGAGTCGGGGGTAAAAGAGGGAATTCACCTTACTCGTAGGGTGACGCACGCCGCACTAAGGGCATTAAATGCGCACGAAAATCGCTGACGGCAAAGCAGGGCGGTTGCATTCCCGAGCCAATCCAGAAGAGATAGGTGTCAGGGGGCAATGATGGTGAAGGCAGAGAGACGCTGACCTCGAGATACGACTACACAGCGGGAAACACTTCGGATTCCATGGTACCACTGGGATCGGAGACAGGACCATAGACCATCTAGTACCCCGGCATCAGCCGGACCTTTGAGACTAGACCTCGGGCTGTACAAACAGATGAAGGCCTCGGCCGAGTAGCCAGGTATAACGGCGGGATACATCCCGGCAGCTTAAAAAACTTGAACTACCGGGCTGGGGGGCAACTGTTACGGATTCCCTGCAAGCCCAATATTGATATGGCCCACTAAGGAACAGACCCAATCACGGGATACTCCGATGATAGGGGATGATCCCGCTATTATCTATAATATCAAAATATCAGACGTCATATCTCGGATATGATATAACGACCCTGGATTATGATAGATTCAGGATATCCTACCTCAGGTACACTCTATAAATACAAAGGTTGAACCCTAAAGGTAGACAGTTTCTAACTCAAACCTATTTACATTCCGCATCACTGTGCACGATCCCCACTGAACACATCCCCATCCCCCTTGGTGAAGAGCCTATTGTGTACAGTGATCTCGTGCTCTCCCGGATATCTCGACTATAGATACTTTGGCAGGGCCACTCGATCTAAGATCAAAGTACTAGCTCACTTGGCTAGACATATCTGGTTCCTTACCAGAACAACTACATTTTTATTTTACCTAAATTACACAAATTTTCCATTTATTTTGAAAATATGTAAACCTCCCTCAAAATTAAAATTCATGATACAGAAACCTCCCTTACATATTTCAAATTTCATTTTCATCCACTCATCCATTAGTTGACCATTAAATTTGACTATTAAACATTTTCATTGACCAAAATACCCCTCTTTTAACAAATGAATAAATATTTATATTTGCCTAAAAATAACTTTTATGCAAACAAAACATAATTCTAATACATATATGTTCACAATTTCCAAATACATTATAATTTTTTATTATTATATTATAAAATTTTCAAAATTTTATCATATTTATTGAAGTTTATTTATTTAGTATTCTTTTAAATCATTAAAAATATATTTGTTTTTGTTAGTTCTCTAAGGGTTTTGATGATTACTAACAATTGCAAACAAAGTATGAAGTTTTCTCTTTGATAAGTTAAAAAAACTTGTTGACAAAGGAAAACTCGAGTTTTGGTTACAAAACTCGAGTTTTGATCTTACAGAGAAGAACTCAATTTACTGAATTAAGCAAAACCGCTAGTTTTCAGAGAAAACTCAAGTTTTCACAATACAGAGACTTCTTAATATTTTTGGAAAAGACAAAACTCCAGTTTTCATTGAAAACTCGAGTTTTGGACTTACGAAAGAGTCTCCTAAGTTTTTGAACTTTGAAAACCTCCGAGTTTTGGCTAAAACCTCCAGGTTTTCAATTTAGCTTGAAATTTTCCAAGTTTTCACTAAAATTGTGAAAACTAGAGTTTTGAATCAAAACTCGAGTTTTGAGTTGGCATTTAGTTTTTTTTTTAGCGCTTTTCAAAACCTCCGGTTTTTGTGAAAACCTCCGGTTTTGAGTTTGGCAAAGTTTTCTCAAAGTTTTCACAATAAAGTGAAAACTTCGAGTTTTGATTTCAAAACTCGAGTTTTGCTCAGGCAGAAAGCCTTTGTATTTTCTCAGTTTTAGAAAACTGCTAGTTTCCTCCAAAACCTCCAGTTTTGACTTGGCGCATTTTCTTCAAGTTTTCATATTTAAATGGAAACTCGAGTTTTGGCCAAGCAGAAAGTTTGATGTTTTTCAATGTTTTGAAAACCTCCAGTTTTGGAAGAAAACCTTCAGTTTTGATGTTTTGGACTTAAATCGTTTCTACACACCAAAGCCCAAAACTCGAGTTTTGAGAAACAAAACTCGAGTTTTCATCAGTGAATTTGAAATTCAAAATTGATGAATTTGTGAAACCTTCTCGTTTGATCTTAATACTTTCGATTATCATTCCTCAATATTCCTAGCTATGTTTAACCACTTTGTTAGTGAGTTTCAGATGTTTTAAAGATATTAAATGAAAGTTTAAAGCAAAAGCAAAAAGCATGTCAGAACATTAAATGCTAAACCCTGAAAGTTGCATACTTTTGGGTAATCCTTCTGCACACGCTTACAAAGGATTAATGACTGCCTTCCACATCCAACAATTGCCATTCCAACGGATTTATTCTCAAAAAGTCAACTCTGAACTTCTGCACAGCTGGATTAAGTGAAGATTAGTGAGAGAAGACACCAAAATTGTCTCCAACAGCTAGATTAACACTTCAACGGATATATGGAGTTAGCAACGGTCATTTAATGCACTCTTAGTATAAATAGAGTAGCATTCAATTTCTCTCAACAACATGTAACATCCCATTTGAAAACGGCGGAATTTTTTTTTTTTAAAAAAAAACGTTTCCAAATATTTCAAGCAGAGTAGTCAGAGTAGAGCATTGGAGCGAGTAAGTAATTTACATTACATTCAAAATATGGACCATAGTGTAATTGTATTGGATTACGGTCATCCGTAATTCTTAAAGATTAAAGAAACTAAGGGAAATGATAGATAATGTAGACACGTCCCGGCCTACTTCGGTTGCTTGCCTCGATCGCCTAAGATTGGTCCTCCAGACCCTGATGCTTCAACTGAGATCCATTCCACATATGGATCTCGGGTAACTGCTTAACCTTATGCTCAAATAAAACAAAGATATCGTACAATGATATTCATTTCAATACAAAGATATCATCACAAAAGCAAACGGCGAGATGTATGATCAATAACATGGACAAACATAAGCACAAAGCAAGTATGTAAAGTCTCTCTCGACTAGTTCTGCACATATCCAAAGTGCCACGCCACAACGTGTCCTCGCGCTAGAATAACCCAAACGGCATTACCAATACTATAATCCGTGGGTAAAGTCGTAAGTATCTCCGACGATTCTCAACGGAACCTCGCCTATGAACGTATCTATAACGCAAAAGTATATAAGCAGCATAGAGTTAGGGTTACGGACGCGTCCGTACCTTAGTTGCGTATATCCGGCTCTTCCTAGCTAAAAAACGGTACTTTTTACTGGCGTACGTAAAACAAAAAACAACGGCAAACAACGGAACGATGGAATTTTGACAAATGCGGTTCGATGTCGAAGTATTCTAATCAGAATAACAACACACTTATGAATATTTGGCAGATAACGGGCATTTTAGGTGAAAAAGACCATTTTGCCCCTACTACCCCTATTTGGCGGAATTTCGCGGAACTTCGTTACTTTGACCGTATTCCATTTCAAAATTATCCCCACTATGTTTTTACCTCGTCGAGCATCTTTCAATGCAATGAGGCATAAAAACAAGTATAGGAATAAATTTTGAAACTTCCTAGATCAAAACAACAGTTCTACTATAACTACCGAAAGAACTACGGAAACTAAAACTAAGGACAGAAGAACTTACTCGGAGCTAAGGCACAACTTTGGCAGAGCTTCTCACTCTAAGTTTCGGCCAAGGTAGAGAGAAGAAAAGGTGTAATACCCGGATTTTAGCAAATCTGGAATTTTTGAGGTAAAGGAAAATCAATGAATATTTTAATGAAGTAAATTCATGAGATAAAACTGTTACAGAAAATTGTTATAATTATAGAGTAAATTGTCAAAAAAGTTACAGGAAAACCTGATGAATAGAATGACTAAAAATGATATAATGGTGATAAAAACAATCTAAAAATATTATGATAAATACGAAAGATCATGAAAAATTATGAGAAAATTATGGAAGTGTTATCCCTAATTATGAGAATTTAATAAACTATTTCGAGGAAATCACATGAATAAAAGTTTAAAAAGCATTCCCGAACCATAAAGTAACTTTAAGGTGTAAACATTTTTAATATTTTACATAGGATATAAAATGACAATATCGTATAAAAGTTTGTAAGATAACAATATACGTAAATTAGTAAAGATAAATATATGAAGAAACCCGATCCTAAAAAGATCACTAAACGAAGAAATTAGGCCCGATTAAGCCCCTAACGAAGGCGGGGGTAAAACGAGAATTTTTGGTAAAAAATATTATATTTTTAAAAAATGGAAAAAATTATGGAAAAATAATTAAAACTGAATTTTAAAATTAAGGGGCGAAATTATTGGTATTTTTAATTAAAAAGAATTGTTTAAATAATTAAAATGATAATTAGAATAAAATAATAATATAATGCGGTGAGTCACCGATAGGCGAGCCAGGGGAAAAGTTAGAAATAAATTCTACAGGTAAACCAGAGGTAAAAGTCTTTTTCAGATCGATCAAAGTAAGTACAAGTGAAATTTTACACGAAGAAAGAATTTACGAGACGTTGATTCCGCAACCGAAAACCCTAATTTCAAATAAGACGAAAAGTTGATCAGATAGAGTAGAGTCAGATAGGCAAAGTGAGAACCTATAGAAACAATTGCGTATTTTCAAACACAGGATTAAGTTAGACAACAACTGGACGTTTTACGATTCAGCGAATTATTGTCCAGAAGTTGGTTCTATCGGAAGCGATTTCCGAATCGGACGCGTTTGTCCGAATATCTTCCGACGCACCGAGAATACCTGGATATGATCAAAAAGAGGATCAAAATAGATAATATGAAAGAGGATGAAAAGATCTTCAAAGTTACATGCCCGGATTTTTGAGTTTCTGAAATCGCGCGAAACGGACACCGATCGGGTAGCTTTTTATCGGACGGAGGCCATAAAGCAAGATGACAACTCATTCTTTGACTTTTTGGGCCAAAGAGGTAGGCACCTATGGATGGAGGGCCAAGATTGCTCCTCCCAAAACCCTAGATCTAACGGTTCAAAAACAAAGCGAAAAATTCCTTTACGTCCCGAATTTTTTCTATAAATAGCACCCTTCCCTTCTTCATTCTTCTCGCCAAATGGGATGTTACAAAAGGTGTGAAAAAATTCGGGACAAAAAGGAATTTTCTGCTTTGTTTTTGAACCGTTAGATCTAGGGTTTTGGGAGGAGCAATCTTGGCCCTCCATCCATAAAGCCGACTCTCTTTGGCCCAAAAAGTCAAAGAATGAGTTGTCATCTTGCTTTATGGCCTCCAATACACTCCTACGATAAAGCTTACCTGACTCCGACTACTCGCTTGATTCCGCTTTCGCGATTTCTAAAACTCAAAAATCCGGCATGTAACTTTGAAGATCTTTTCATCCTCTTTCATATTATCTATTTTGATCCTCTTTTTGATCATATCCAGTATTCTCCTAAAAGATATTCTGACAAACGCGTCCGCCATTTTAAATCGCCTCGATAGAACCAACTTCCGGACAATAATTCGCTGAATCGTAAAACGTCCAGTTGTTGTCTAACTTAATCCTCGTGTTTGAAAATACGCAATTGTTTCTATAGGTTCTCACTTTGCCTATCCGACTCTACTCTATCTGATCAACTTTTCATCTTATTTGAAATTAGGGTTTTCGGTCATGGAATCAACGTCCTGGTAAATTCTTTCTCCGTAGAATTTCACTTGTACTTAATTTGATCAGTCTGAAAAGACTTTTACCTCTGGTTTACCAGAATTTATTTCTAACTTTTCCCTGGGCCTGCCTTTAAAATTTGACTCACCGCATTATATTATTATTTTATTCTAATTATCATTTTAATTATTTAAACAATTCTTTTTAATTAAAAATACCAATAATTTCGGCCCCTTAATTTTAAAATTCAGTTTTAATTATTTTTCCATAATTTTTTCCATTTTTTAAAATATAATATTTTTTACCAAAAATTCTCGTTTACCCTCGCCTTCGTTAGGGCTTAATCGGCCTAATTTCTTCGCTTAGTGATCTTTTTAGGATCAAAGTTACTTCATATATTTATCTTTACTAATTTACAAGATATTGTTATCTTACAAACTTTTATACCGATATATTGTCATTTTATATCCTATGTAAAATATTAAAAATGTTTACACCTTAAAGTTACTTTATGGTTCGGAATGCTTTTTAAACTTTTATTCATGTGATTTCTCTGAAATAATTTATTAAATTCTCATAATTAGGGATAACACTTCCATAATTTTCTCATAATTTTTCATGATCTTTCAAATTTATCATAATATTTTTAGACCGTTTTTATCACCATTATATCATTTTTAGTCATTCTACTCATCGATTTTCCCGTAACTTTTTTGAAAATTTACTCTATAATTATAACAATTTTCTCGTAATGCTTTATCTCATGAATTTACTTCATTAAAATATTCATTGATTTTCCTTTACCTCGTAAATTCCAGATTTGCTAAAATCCGGTATTACATTTCTCCCCTTAAACAAAATTTCGCCCTCGAAATTTAATCTACACTAACTAGACTATGGGCCATAAACTCGGGTATTTCTCCTTCATGTCACTCTCGGTTTCCCAAGTTGCCTCGTTTGATGACAAACCCTTCCGCACCACCTTCACTATTGGTATAGTTTTAGTCCTAAGCCGTTTCTCCCGGGCGTTCGAGAATTTGCTCCGCCGACTACAATGGTGTTATCATGTCGTACTTCAACATCATCGTACTTTATGATATGATCTCGATCCGTAGGTATTTCTTCGGTTGTGACACGTGAAAAACATCGTGGAGATTACTCGAGTTCGGGGGTAACGCTAGTTGATACGCAACCGGTCCTCGCTCGGCTAACACTTCAATTGGTCCAACGTAACGCGGACTAAGCTTCTTTCTCTTCGTTGTTCTACCGACACCGGTTCATCGGAGATAATTTCGTAAACACATGGTCTCCGACTTCAAACTTCAACGGTCTTCTCCTCTTATCTCGCATAGCTCTTCCGTCTATCAGCGTGCGCAGGAGTCTCTTCTTGATCGAGCGATTTTCTCGAGGTCTCTTTTAGCATATCCGGTCCAAGCAACCGCTTTTCGTACGCATCCGTCCAAAGATAAAGGCGATTGGCACTTTTCGCCCATACAAAGCCTCGAACGGAGCCATTTGTTTGCTTGAATGATAACTATTGTTATACGCGAATTACGCTAGTGAGAGGTGTTCGTCCCAATTTCCTTTGAAATCCAGGCACATGCTCGCAAATATCCTCCAAACGTCGTATCGTCCTCTCTGATTCACCGTCGGTTTGAGGGTGATAAGCCGAACTGAACTTCAGCTTGGTACCCATTCCTTCATGTAGTGCCTGCCAAAAGCGGGATTGGAATCGAGTGTCCCGATCAGAGATCATACTCTTAGGGACTCCGTGCAGTCTCACAATCTCCTTGATGTAGATCGCAGCCAATCGTTCTGGAGAGTAGTGGATGCTAATGGGTATGAAATGTGCCGACTTGGTTAATCGGTCGACGATCACCCAAATGGTATCGTGATGCCTTATCTTAGGTAGACCTACCACAAGATCCATGGTCACATTTTCCCATTTCCACTCCTAGCTTCTAGTCCTTGCGTAAGACCGACTGTGGGGTCGCCGTGCTCAATCTTTACTTTCCGGCAAGTTAGACACCCACTACGTACCGAGTTACGTCTCTTTTCATTCCAGGCCACCAAACTTCGGCCTTCAAGTTTTGGTACATCTTGACCATTCCCTGGATGTAGAGTATACTTACTCTTATGAGCCTCATCCAAAGATCTTCCGCTTCGCCCATCAACCGGCGGTATGTAAACGCGCCCTCAGTGTCTGACCAATCCACTAGATGAAAGGTCGTGGTCTTGGGTTTCACCTTGAGAGATCTTCTCCCGCATGGAGATTGCCCAATCATCTTGTCTCGAGCTTTATCAACTTCATCTCTCGTGTCGTACTCCCTTGACTCACAAAAAGATTTGCAAGGTAGGCGTCACTTGGTGTGTTGAAATTCATGCAGATTTGGTTTGAAAGATTCAGTCTCTCGAAATCTTCAAGTAATTTCGCTCTTGTATCATCATGTATGATACTTGCACCTTCTTCCCGCTAGAGCATCTCGCAACAACGTTTGCTTTCCCGGGTGATACTTGATCTCCGTGTTGTAGTCTTTCAAAGAATTCCATCCAACGACGTTGCCTCATATTCAGCTCCTTTTGATCAAAGAGATACTTCGTGCTCTTGTGGTCGCAGATAGTTCTACGGTCGTACCGTACGATAATGCCTCCATATCTTCAAAGCGAACACGATGGCAAAGCTCCCAAATCGTGTGTAGGATAGTTCGACTCGTGCGGCTTCACCGACGAGAGGCATAAGCCACCACTCGCCCAATTGCATTAGGACACAACCCAATCCTTGCCCACCGGCATCACCGTAGACAACATATGTCTCATCGGGATCTCGGGATGATCAATATTGGTCTTTGTAGTCAACCTCTCCTCGCCTCTCGAAAGCTCTCCTCGCGGTCATCTCCCCATACAAAGGGTTGATTCTTCCTCGTAAGCTTTGTCAATGGTAGGGCAAGACGTGAGAAATCCCGTATAAATCTGCGGTAATATCCCGCTAGACCTAGAAAACTACGTATCTCCGTCACTGTCTCTGGCCTCTTCCACCAGAACTGCTTCCACCTTGCCTGGGTCAACAGCAACTCCGTCGCTAGATATCACATGGCCTAGAAATCTCACTTCCGGGCAGCCCAAAATTCGCATTTGCTCAACTTTGCGTAGAGCGCTTCTCTCTTAGTATGCTCAATACTAGGCACGATGTTCTTCATGCTCTTTTCTCGCTTTTGGAATAGATGAGTATATCGTCAATGAACACCACCACAAATTGGTCCAGGTGTTGTCGGAAGATACGGTTCATGTAATCCATGAATACCGCAGTGCATTTGTCAATCCGAAAGGCATCACAAGGAATTCATAATGCCCATATCTCGGTTCTCGAAGCCGTCTTGGAAATATCATCGTCTTTGACTCGTAATCGATGATATCCCGAACGTAAATCGATCTTTGAGAATACGGTGGAACCGAGATAATTGATCCAAAAGATCATCAATCCGGGAAGTGGATATTTGTTCTTGACGGTTACTTTGTTGAGTTCACGGTAGTCGATACAGAGTCGGAAACTTCCATCTTTCTTCTTTACGAACAAAGACCGGGGCTCCCCACGGTGATACACTCGGGTCGGATGAACCCCTTCGTAATAGCTCTTCAAGTTGTTTCTTCAACTCCCGCATCTCATTTGGAGCCATACGATACGGCGCCTTTGAAATTGATCCCGTACTGCATCAATTCAATGGTGAACTCGACTTCTCTCGTAGGAGGTAGCTCGGTGCGAGATCCTCCGAACACGTCAGAAACTCGTTTACAACGGAAATGTTCTCAAGTGAAAGCTCGCTTCAGCTTTAACCGAGAAAAAGATCATATATGCTTGGCATCCCTCCTTCATGCATCTCGTCACCTCCGTAGCGAGAGAAAATTCAGGCTCACATCAACTTTATCTCGCTAGGTGAATCGAAGAACGTTATCTTCTTGCTCGCTACGCTTGATCATCGCACCGCTCGTTGCTAGCCAATTTAAACCGAGTATGACGTCTATGCCATGAAGTGGCAATCGGATAAGGTCCACTTCTGAAACTCGTCCATCAACGCTCACGGTACAATCAATACATGCATCAAAAGCTAAGGATTTCAAGCCAAGTGGTGTAGATACTATCAGATCATAAGACAATCTAGAGGCATGCATTCCTAGACGATTTGCACAATCATAGGAAATAAACGAATGACTAGCACCCGTATCAAACAATGCTTGCGTAGATTTCCGTTGATAATAACAAGACCTTGCACCATCTCTCGGAGACTCTCGGCCTCCGTCGATCGGCCGCAAAAACCCGGCCTTTGTTCTCCGCGGTCTTGCCGCCGCCGCTAACAATCTCCGGACAGTTCCGGGCGATATGCCCGTGTTTCGCACTTGTAGCAGATCGGCTTTCCATCACAAATTGGATCCGAGATGGTCCTTTCGCACTTTGGGCAAGTTTGGGTCCCCGCTTGACCGGATAACCTTGTTGCCCTTGTTGGAACGGCTTCTTGCCTCCGCCGGAGTTGTTCCATGGTGCGGTCCTCTTCGAGAGGAACCTCCGCGACTTGATCCGCCACGGTTTGCATTGTTGTTGTTGTTGAGATGTCGATCCTCCCGAGCTCCTTCGGGGATTACGCTCGACCCGAGCACGCATGATTCAACCGCTTGAATCGATCCGGAAATTGCCGTGACACCAGCTTTTCCCAAATCTCAAACTTCGGACCATCTACCAATCGACTCGCCTTCCAGCTTTCGTTGTCGTTGGTCTTCGGGATATGACGAGTATCGAGATAGGTTGGTGAATCTGCGAAGTAATCCTCGAATGACTCATCATGGTTTTGTCGAATATGTAAGAACTCCGACTCTTTTATTACTTGTAACGAGGGAGGAAATATTGTTCGTTAAATTTTTCCAAGAACTTCTCCCAAGTCACAGGCAAACGCGTGCCCGCAATGTCACTGCCACGGTCTTCCACCAACGGTCGGCATCTCCTTCGAGTTTGTAGATTGCCAACTGGGCCTTGCGGTCTTCGGGATAGTCTAAGACCACAAAGATCTTATCTAACCTCATCGCCCGCCTTCAATTTGAATCGGTCTTGCCGCGGAAAACCGGGGTTTCAACTTACGTACTGAGTTACCCAATGTTGCATGGTTTCCACCTCTCTATTGCGTTGCGGTAGAACTACCAAAGCTCTATTCGGCGAAGGTGATCGAGATCCCTCCGACTCATCCGCCTTTCATCGTTGTCGTTTCTTTGATTTCGGCTTGTCTTTCCTCCGTAAGTACGTTAATAAGAGCTCTTTGCTCTTGCAAAGATTTGCTTTACTTCTTGCGGCTCGGTTGCTCGGGTTGGTTATTCTCGGGCTCGGGTGTTGGACTTCTTTGAGGCCGTCTCGCCTCGACCACGTCCTCTACCTCTAGTTTGGCCTCGTCCACGACCCCTATTTCTTAGGTTCGCCATTCTTTAGGTTTATACCTTTTTATTTATAACAAGAGATAGGAATAAGGGAATTAGTACGAAAATAAGCACACAAAACAACATATATTATTAATGCATCTTATTTGTACAAGTTGACCTCGACGTTGGTCATATCCTAAACTATACAAAATTCTACAATCCCTTTTATTCTAATAGAATATCTCACAATCTCTCGTGGCATTTAGAGAGTTTTAAAACAATACAATACTATATAGCCTCTATCTATGGTTCCACAGCTTTCTTTACACCGTCTCGCTCTTTCTACATGTGCCGGTGCACTATGCTTTTCGATAACGAAGATAAATACGAGCGTCCGCGATAGGGCCTTCGTCCTAGCGGTTCGTTAGTGAGTCCGGCCCAAAAACGGGTCACGGGGAAACGAAGAGAGTGGATCTAACCCGATCTCCCGTGCGAATGTGGGTTCCTCTAGTTTTGAGAATTTTGAACTAAGTGAAGGAAGGTCAAATACCTTTTCTTTGAAGTGTTTGTAGACCGTTCGCAAACAAGTAAAATGATTCTAATAGTTGGGTTAAGGCCGTATTACTTCCTAACACGAAATGAAAATCGTCAAGGGTGGCTTCTTCATTATCGAGGTTTTGGATATCTCGGGAGATCGAAGTTATCTCCTACAGAAGAGTGAGTTGAACTATCAGGGGTTGCAACAGGTGCATCTTCAACATACATGAGTTCCGGGTCTTCCTCCGGGTCTTGCTCTGGGTCTTCCTCCGGGTCTTCCTCTGGGTCTTCCGGTCCGGGGTGATACTGGGGTTCGGAGTTATCGGGTCCGTAATGTGAAGATAGTCAACGTCATAAGCCGGTACATAATCATATGCGGGGCGGTACAGTTGTACAAGCTCGGTTCCGGTGGAGGTAGATTGGATCGGGGTTCGCCTTCTTCCTATCATCTCGGTTCCCACCGACTTCCTAGCGGTCCGATTCCATCTCCCATACCGCCAAACGAACGGATTATCGTCTCTGTTCATCTCTACACATTGCACTAGGTCATATCAATACTCATTTTCCTAAAAGTGCTCAAAGTTTTTGAAAAAGGCTAATTTGAACATAACTCCGTTAACCGAACGTAACGGCCGGATAAGTGTCTATCATGGGGACCTCACCAACTCTATGGCGACTGTTTGGCCACACCCACATAGACTAGCCTTAACTGTCCTACCATACTGTCCGTAATAACATAGTCATATCAATGCCAGGACTACTGCTTTGATACCAAAAATGTAACATCCCATTTGAAAACGGCGGATTTTTTTTTTTTAAAAAAAACGTTTCCAAATATTTCAAGCAGAGTAGTCAGAGTAGAGCATTGGAGCGAGTAAGTAATTTACATTACATTCAAAATATGGTCCATAGTGTAATTGTATTGGATTACAGTCATCCAGAATTCTTAAAGATTAAAGAAACTAAGGGAAATGATAGATAATGTAGACACGTCCCGGTTGCTTGCCTACTTCGGATTGCTCCGGACACGATTGCCTCGATTGCCTCGAAAGATTGGTCCTCCGCACCCGATGCTTCAACCGAGATCCATTCCACATATGGATCTCGTGTAACGGTTAACCTTATGCTCAAATAAAACAAGATACGTACAACGATATTCATTTCAATACGGATATCATCACAAAAGCAAACAAAAGGATGTATGATCAATAACATGGACGAACATAAGCACAAAGCGGTATGTAAAGTCTCTCTCGACTAGTTCTCGCACATATCCAAGGCCACGCCACAACGTGTCCTCGCGCTAGGAATAACTCAAACGGCATTACCAATACTATAATCCGTGGTAAAGTCAGTAAGTATCTCCGACGATTCTCAACGTAACCTCGGTCTATGAACGTATCTATAACGCAAAAGTATATAAGCAGCATAGAGTTAGGGTTACAGACGCGTCCGTACCTTAGTTGCGTATATCCGGCTCTTCCGGCTAAAAACGGTACTTTTGACTACCGTACGTAAAAAAATAAACAAAATGGCTCAACGGCGGCAAACAACGGAACGATGGAATTTCGACGTGGTTCGACGTCGAAGTATTCTAATCAGAATAACAACACACTTATGAATATTTGGCAGCATAACGTGCATTTTAGGTGAAAAAGACCATTTTGCCCCTACTACCCCTATTTGGCGGAATTTCGCGTAACTTCGTTACTTTGACCGTATTCCATTTCAAAATTATCCCCACTATGTTTTTACCTCGTCGCATCTTTCAATGCAATGAGGCATAAAAACAAGTATAGGAATAAATTAAACTTCCTAGATCAAAACAACAAGCTTCTACTATAACTACCGAAAGAACTACGGAAACTAAAACTAAGGACGGAAGAACTTACTCGAGCTAAGGCACAACTTTGGCGAGCTTCTCACTCTAAGTTTCGCCAAGGTAGAGAGAAGAAAAGGTGTGAAGAATGAAGAAGGGAAGGGTCTATTTATAGAAAAAATTCGGGACGTAAAGAGAATTTTCTCGCTTTGTTTTTGAACCGTTAGATCTAGGGTTTTGGGAGGAGCAATCTTGGCCCTCCATCCATAGGTGCCGACCTCTTTGGCCCAAAAAGTCAAAGAATGAGTTGTCATCTTGCTTTATGGCCTCCGGTCCGATAAAGCTACCCGACGGTGTCCGTTTCGCGCGATTTCGCAAACTCAAAAATCCGGGCATGTAACTTTGAAGATCTTTTCATCCTCTTTCATATTATCTATTTTGATCCTCTTTTTGATCATATCCAGGTATTCTCCTAAGCGTCGGAAGATATTCGGACAAACGCGTCCGATTCTTTTAAATCGCTTCCGATAGAACCAACTTCGGACAATAATTGCCGAATCGTAAAACGTCCGTTGTTGTCTAACTTAATCCTATGTTTGAAAATACGCAATTGTTTCTATAGGTTCTCACTTTGCCTATCTAACTCTACTCTATCTGATCAACTTTTCGTCTTATTTGAAATTAGGGTTTTCGGTTGCGGAATCAACGTCGATAAATTCTTTCTCCGTGTAGAATTTCACTTGTACTTAATTTGATCAGATCGAAAAGACTTTTACCTCTCGTTTACCCGTAGAATTTATTTCTAACTTTTCCCTCGGTTCCGCATGAGCCGACTCACCGCATTATATTATTATTTTATTCTAATTATCATTTTAATTATTTAAACAATTCTTTTTAATTAAAAATACCAATAATTTCGGCCCCTTAATTTTAAAATTCAGTTTTAATTATTTTTCCATAATTTTTTCCATTTTTTAAAAATATAATATTTTTTTACCAAAAATTCCCGTTTTACCCCCGCCGTTAGGGCTTAATCGAGCCTAATTTCTTCGTTTAGTGATCTTTTTAGGATCAGGTTTCTTCATATTTATCTTTACTAATTTACGTATATTGTTATCTTACAAACTTTTATACCGATATTGTCATTTTATATCCTATGTAAAATATTAAAAATGTTTACACCTTAAAGTTACTTTATGGTTCTCGGAATGCTTTTTAAACTTTTATTCATGTGATTTCCTCGAAATAGTTTATTAAATTCTCATAATTAGGGATAACACTTCCATAATTTTCTTATAATTTTTCATGATCTTTCGCATTTATCATAATATTTTTAGACTTGTTTTTATCACCATTATATCATTTTTAGTCATTCTATTCATCGATTTTCCCGTAACTTTTTTGACAATTTACTCTATAATTATAACAATTTTTTGTAACAGTTTTATCTCATGAATTTACTTCATTAAAATATTCATTGATTTTCCTTTACCTCAGAAATTCCAGATTTGCTAAAATCCGGGTATTACACAACACATCTGCTGAAAACGAAATACATTCAAGTTTCCAACTACTCTTTCAGTTTTCACTTGTAAAGTATCTATTGATACATTAAGCTTCGGTGTTTATCATTATCCACTCTTAGAGAGAGTTTCTTTTACGTAAATCATTTATTGTAAGGAATCACAAGTCAGGGGACTTGGTGATTGGGTTCATTGATTGCAACTTGTAAGGGGGAGTAAGTTCTAGTGAGAGAATTACTCTTGAGTACAGAGTGTGTAATCAATTGAGATAGTGAAAATCCTAGAGAGTCTGGGGACTGGACGTAGGTCAAGAGATTGGACCGAACCAGTATAAATCCTTGTGTCTAGCTATTCTTCTCTACCTTCTGTTCTGCTCTGTTTTAGTATACGAAAACAGAGCACTTTCGAAAGAATTTTTCAAATCCCCAATTCACCCCCTCTTGGTGATTTAGCTCCATTTTCAGTTTTTTCGTTTGTTTGTTTTCCATGATTGAAAACATATTTGAAAGACATATTTTCAATCACCATATGTTATTAATAAAGTAAATTTGATATATTATATAACTTATACTTATTTAAAATCTTAATTTTTTAAATACATTTTTTTCAAAAACATCTATAAACATGTTTATTTAACTATGCATCAATTAAAAGAATTAATCATATTTTAATTAAGTTTCCTATGTCTAGTTGTCTTGCATTAATTAAATTAATTATGTCTTTATCTCATTATGAAAAAAAAGTAACAGATAATTATTTGTAAAACTAAAAATAAATTAAGAAAAAGGAAAAAAAAAAAGCTTTATTAAATTACTTGAACTATTTTAGCCAAAATTAGGAATTAGTAATGGTGTAGAGTAAATAAGTAAATAAAATTAATTTTAATTAAAAATAAAAATTCTTAACGGAGTTAATGGTTTAGACTTAAGTGTATATTTTCAAAATAGATGGGACATCCGTGTAATTAAGGCAAAATGCAAGGGAGGTTAGAGTATTTTACTCTTAATAAAAATATGTTAGAGAGGATAATAAACATATTGCGTGGACACTAAAATAATATAGTCACATGAATTTTTTAGTAAAAACATTATTATTTAAGTTCTAAAAAAAGTTGTAGCCTTTAATTTGTTTAATTTTAAATGTAAGAGAAAATACAGGATACTTAATTACGGGCAGTTTAGCATTTTTAAATTTATTATTTAATATTTTTTCATTTTGAATAACTACATTTCTTTTCATCGTTTTCAATAAATATTATTATTTTTAGATCCTTCACTTCCCCATATGATGCATGAGAAGTGTATGTGTGTGTGTGTGTGTGTTGGGGGCGGGGGTGATATTTTAATTATTCAAATGCAAATGCAAATGACATTACTTCATAGTTATAAGGTTCATGGTATGGTGTTTGTTTCTTTTAATAAATGTTTTGTTATATTTTTTGCTCATCTATTCTTAGAAAATTTCATTTCTCCCCTAGCCCTACAAATCCTTCTTTTGGATTTATGAATTTCACTACTTATGAATGATAATATTCACTAGTACAAAAAAGCTTTTTAAGACCGGACAAAAAGAGGCCTCTTAGATCGGATCTGGAACTGGTCTTGATCCAGGTAGTCTTAAAAGTCTATTATTTTTAAGACCGGATATTCTACCAATCTTAAAAGTAAGATTTTTAAAACCGGATATTTTAAACATTCGATCTAAAAAGTATGCGGGCAAACAAAATAAAAATAAAAATCTCCCCCTCCAACCCCATCCACCATCGGACCAGCAGCGTGAATTCTCCAGATTTTTTTCCGACGTCCATTTCAGTTGAATCACCATCGTCGGAAACCTCGAAGCTTCCAATCTTTCTTCTCTCCGTCTGCCGCAAGTGTGTCAAGCTTGGATATCACATCCTCATCTCCAACGCCATGTAATTTCGAACTCAGAGGCAATCTGATAGCGTCAGACATGAAACTAAATATCAAGCTAGGACTTTAAAATACAGATTCAGAAAGCTACGATAATACCATAATCTTGCCAAAACATTGCATATATAATCACAAGAGCACACACGAGACTAAAGAAGCACCAATATGACAAACAAAGAAATAACGGGAACCACTACCATTTCATACACCTCAAAATCAACATCGAAAAGTCAAACAATAAGGAACCCTAGATCAGCCAGAAAATTTCCAGTTAGAAAATAAAAGGCAAGAAACTTCAAGGAAAGAGCAAATATTGTTGTTAATTGACTTTCCTGTGCATCTTCTTCAACACAGGTAATGAAAAAAGGAATTTCCCATGAAAGAAATTTAATCCTCTAAAAATTCGATAAAAACTGAAAGGCATAAATGGCAAATTTCATCACAAGAAAAAGCAAAGAAGGAGCAATTAGATCTAATAACACGTCCAGATTCAATAATTGTAGAGAAAAGAAGATCGAAGAGTAAATGAAAGAAAGAGGAAAGGGATCTGAGAGTAGGGACCATCTCCATCTTTGTCGAAGAGGCTGAAGGTTTCCTTGAACTCGAAGATCTGGTCGTTCGGTGAGCTGATCGGCCATCGGTGGAGGCGTTTGGGGAGGGAGAAATTACGCGATTCCCAAGAGAGAAGGGAGTCAAAGAGGCGGGGTTCAATTTTTGTTCAGCGCGCGAAGGAGAGCCGTCTAATATAAATTTGTAGACCGGTTGTCATCAAAATGAGGTCTTAAAAGTTAACCTTTTAGAGCGAATATTTGTAACATCCAGTCTTAAAAAGGGAAAAAAATTCCTAACTTTTTAGACCGGTCCTTTATAACATCCGGTCTTAAAAATAATAAACATTTTTTTTAACTTTTAAGATCATTTTTTTATAACATCCGATCTCAAAAGTAATAGACACCGGTCTAAAAAGTTTTTTATATTTACGAAACTGCCACCGGTTATACTTTTTAGACCTGATCCTCTATAATCTGGTCTAAAAAGTTCTCTATATTTACGAAATTGCCACCGGTCATATTGTTTAGACCTGAGTCTCTATAATCCGGTCTAAAAAATTCTTTATATTTACGAAACTGCCACCGGTTTTACTCTTTAGACCGGATCCTCAATACTTCGATCTAAACTAGATGATCTTAAAGCTTTTTTTTGTACTAGTGATTGTTCGATATGATTGGTTTTGATAATGTCAAATATTAAGAGTAAAAAGTTTACATAATATATTTATCTCCTACATACATTGACTAACTGCTATGTTTAATATAGATTAGAAGATATCAAGTTGAATTATGGAGAATGATCAAGAATAAAATTAACAAAGAAGTTATTGAGTTGGATTGATCAAGAGGAAGAAGAAGAAAGAGATTGAACTTGGATTAGAGCTCAACGACCAAAAATCAATTTGTGTCAAAATCTCCAATGGTCATATTTCTATAAAGCGACAAAATCAAAACAAGAATACGAACATGCCTAACGGATACTTCAACATCTCCAACATTCATCAGAGCTATATCAACTATAAGTTGAAAAGCATTTAAAGTCGAAGACATGAGCTTGCACTTTCACTGTCAAAATGCCAACACCCTAACGTTTATCTCATTTGCTCTATGTTTTATCAATGATCATATAGTTTACGAGATTATTTGTAATGTACTTCAATGTTCATCTTATTCACTTCTGAGAGAGAAGATTTGTTGTAATCCTTCATCAAGGTTGTATCATTACAGTGTGTACGAGGGAGTATTTCGATGAGAGATTTGTAAATGGCTTCACAAGTGCCTGGCTAAACTTGTAGGATTGTAGAGGCTTCTCTTATGCTTGAATTAAACAAGAAGATAGTGGATTGAAAATCTCAATAGGAGCTTGGGGACTGGACATAGGTCAATAAAGATTAGACTGAACGAGTATAAATCACAGTTTGCATATTCTCTTCCCTTGTCTCTTATATTTCTAAAATACCTGATTTGTTTAATTCATTGTCGTTCTATGACTCATTATCTTTATACTTATTATTATTAATAAGATGCAAAAAGATTTTTAAAGTTCCAAAGTTCTTATCTTACACCCAATTCACCCCCTTCTTGGGTGTCAGTCGAGTCTAAAGTAGGTCTATTGTTTAAAGGACTTAACCCTATCAAGAGTTACAATGGCTAATTTTAGGTGTTGCTTATTTTTAGAAAGTTTTGATTTTACTGTTCCACCGTTTTTAAAAGATATTGATTTTTAGTTATGGAAAACTAAAATGACATCGTTTATAGAAACCTTTGATTTTAATATGTGGAATGTTCTTACAAATGCTTTGATTTTAAATTGAGAAAGGATCAAACAGAAAAAGAAAATAAAATGTTTTAACTGAACATTAGAGCAATGAAAATCCTATATAGTGCCTTAACCTAAAAATGATTTTGAGAAAATCAAATGTTTTGTTATATTTTTTGCATGTCTATACTCAAAAAATTTCATTTCTCCTATACCCTTAAAAATCCTTCTTTTCAATTTTTGAACTTCACTACTCATGAATGATAATATTGTTAGATATGATTAGTTTTGATGATGTTAAATATCAATGTCAAATACTAAGAGCAAAAAGTTTACATAATATATTTATCTCCTACATTGACTAACTGCTATATTTAATATAGATTAGAAGATATCAAGTTGAATTATGAAAAATGATTAAGAATAGAATTAAGAAAGAAGTTATCAAGTCGGATTGATCAAGAGGAAGAAGAATAAAGAGATTGAAGACATCAAGAAAGCAAGAAGTTATCAAAAGATTTTTGGAGAATAATCAAGAAGAAGAGAATAGATTAAAGTAACAAGAACTTGCAAAATATAATAGAAATATCAATATTCAAGTCCTTAGATTTGATATTGGAAGTCACCATGATCAAATGGAGATGAAGCTCCTAGGTATGCTTGGACTAGTAACCTAATTATTAATATAATTTATTGAAATCCCTACAATAATGGAAGGTGAAGTTACTAGGCATTCTAGGATCATAATTATATAAATTTTAATATAATTTTGATTACGGATTCAACATCTAATTTCAAAATCAAATTACTTCCTTCCTTATATTCCTATGCAAATAATTGCGAACGGACAATCTTGATGGTGTGATTATCGGCCCTGTCAACCAACTCTGAAGTAAACTATTTAACCCAATTCTGATCACATTAATGTAAATTTTAATATAATTTATTGCAATAATAACTTACTTATGGTGATCCGTATAATCATAGAAGATGATGCTTGTGGGTATGGTAGGACGACATTAATATAATTATTAATATAATTATGATTTTTGATTTAACGTCTAATTTCATATTCAATTTACCTCATTCCTTATATTCAAATCCCTATATTAACACATGGACAATTTTGGTGGGATGATTATATGACCCGTTTTTAAGGTGAACTGGTTAATAATAGGGTATTACAAGATTTATAATATAAAGTTGATCAATTTTCCTCATTCGTTATATTGAAATCTCTATTAATGCATGGAAAATTTTGGTGGAATGATCATCTGACTCATTTTTTAGGTGAACAGGTTAGTAATCAGGTATTATAAGATTTCTAGTATAAAGTTGATTGATATATAATTTAATATGGTAAAGTATATATTTATTCCTTTATATTGGCATCTCCCTTAAGTATATAAAGTGCATTTTTAATTATTTAATTTTAACATCGTTAGTCCATCTAACAAAAATACTCAACAAAATTAAGTAATGATTGTATAATTGAATGTTGACAAAGTATTTGTAAAGATACAGTTGTTTTTAATTTTATTTTATTTTTAAAATTTATATTATTTATAATATAAAATTATTATATTAGCAAGATTAAAATAGAAGCATGTTTTGTCAATGTCTAGTTGCAATCATTAATTAAAGGACACTAATGGTGTTAAGATTGAAGTACGTAAAAATACACTTTATAAACTTAGGGGATTAAAATGAAACTTGATGCAAACATAAGTGACCTAACGTATACTGCAGCCATTTAAAATTATAAGGAAAAAAGATAGGGTAAAGAACTTTAAAAATAGAAAAAGACAAAATTGTGTTTTGAATATTCATAATACTAGAAATGTGTTAGTACCTAATTTTTCCTTTTTGAAATTAAAAGGAAATGACAACAATGTCTTTTACTCATTAAATCCCTTTGCTTCTCTCTGTTGTCTATGTTTAGATCTGGCTCTCCCTCTCCTTCTCTCATTCCCTCCCTTTTCTTCTCCATTCTCTTTTTCTGGAGCGATGGCGGAATTTAACGACAGTGATTGCCCTTGGTAAGTTGTTTCAGTGGCTTAGTAAGTTGTTTTGGCAGCCTTCAACGATGGTGGCTTGTGTTTGCTTAATGGTGGTGTGTACCTTGTCCGATTCTTGTTCTCCCTCCTTTTTTTTCAAGTTTGAAAGTCCTAGCCCATTCTCCTTTGCCCTTGAGCATTGGCCTATGGTGGTAGAGTGAGAGAGGACAAACTCCAACGGTATTAGTGCAGGAAGATGCCAGCTATGATGATGATGATTAGATGGAGGAATGATGGTGGTGTTTTCTTCAATTTCCCTTCCTCTTTAAAGTCTGTCAAAAAGTCATGCCTAGAATTAACCCCTAAAAAGTAGGTTCAACACTTGGAATGGGATTAAACAAAACAGGTCTAAGGTTCAAGATGACATTTAGTTAGTTAGAGAAAGAATTGGCATAGGAAGAGCTCGTTGGAAATGGGAAAAACATGGTTCCTTCATGGTGCGATTGGCATATTTTGCTCTCTTCCTCAAATATGTCTCTCTAAAGGGTAGTTGGGGTGATATATGGAAGCTCAAGATTCCGCAAAGATGTAAGCTTTTCTCTTGGCTCATGTTACATGGATGGCTTATCACCAATAGTTTGAAACATCAAATGTCCCTTAATCCTAACGGCTGTTGTGACCGTTGTCAAGAGTTCATGGAAAATGATCTTCATGCAATTAGAGCATATACTCTTGCTTGAGAAGTTCTTCTTGGGAAGTATCCATACCTGGTTTCAACAAAATATAAGACACTCTTTTGGTCTTGATACAGATCAATGAAAACATCTTTTTGTCCTGTTGGCTCATTTGGAGGGATCACAATAAGAGCATATACTCTTGCTTGAGCATAGATCTTGATCAAATTAATGCTAAGGCTCAGGAATCCCTTTAAAGCTGGACATATACTAAGAACAAGATTAAAGATGCTACACTTACCAACTGTCAAGTATGAAAGGGCGGACCGGCCTTAGATACTTCGGAATGTTATATTACTGTGATGGAGCTTATTCATGGTACCAGGGAAAATGTGCATGTGGAGGAATCACTGTAGATTTCAAATGTACTTCATGTGGAAGGCTTTTATTTAGGGCTGAGCATGGAACTCGCAATTCGGTGAGCCCACCCGCAACCTAATGTAATTAGGCCATTTTGAGCCTCTAAAAAAATGCCTATAATGGAGCGGGTTAAAACCCACCTATTTAACACTTAAATGGGCGGGCTATGAGCATACCTTTGGGTTGCCCATACCCGCCCATTTAATTAAGATTTTTTATTAAATATATAGAAAGGAATACCCATCTCACTATAACACTACGACACTCCCTCCCATTTCCAGTATTCTCCATTCGGCATTTTGGAACCGCATCACTGAGTCACTAACTACCTATCAAGATCAAGGCATCGACTCTCAATCTCTCACTCTCTTTTCTCTATAACTCTTGTGTAGCCATTGCACTACCGACACTGTAGCAGAGCAACTTAGCAGTAGGTCGATGCAACAATTCTTCTTCTTCTTCTTCTAGGCAACAACAACTCTGTGGCTCTATGTAACCCAATCATGGTATGCCATCGTCCTTCTCGTTCTTCCTAAGAAAAGTTCTGCTTCTTTGAGGCACCAACAACTCTCTGACTATGTGTCACCCAATCATGGTACATAGCCATCCTTCTCGTTCTTCCTAAGCAAAGTTCTTCTTCTTCATTTTCAAATCTTCGTGAGTGAGTTTCTTTTCATCTCTCCTACCCTTTGTTTGGTAGCCCCTGGATGTGGAACTTCCTCTTCCAATGAAAAAAAGGGTTGGGAGATTCAACGGATCACATTGGGAAGGAATGGAAGTGATGAGACCTTGTCCTTTTTTAATATAAATATGTTAAGGAACTATCTATTACTTTGATAAAAATATTATCTTTCTCAACTCTGCACATATAAATCAAGTTTGAAGAATGTGATTAAATGACTACAAATTTTGAGAAACTCTAAAATCAAACCTGTTAAAAACTAAAACTAAAGGGGTCGAGAATATGATTTATCACACACACACATATTTAATGAAGATAAATGACATGCAAATGCAGGATATTGAGTTTGAGTGGGAAGATATTGGGAGTTGCACTTAAACCAAATCAAACTTAACAAAAAGATAAACAAATAGACAAAATTATATCACACACGATCAACCTTTCCATTGTTTGTTCTCTGTATGTTTTGATGATAATTGACAATTGAAAATCAAAAAGATTGTTATTGATTCAAGCCAATGTGTTTAAATTTGAAAGTTAACTTGATTCAATAACAATATGTCCTTTTGTGCTGATATGACTCGAGTCAGAGCTTTGTAACTCGAGTCATACCTCTCTATGTCATAAGCAAAATTATCCTTGAACAAAATGACTCGAGTCAGAGACAGTTAACTCGAGTCATAGTTTTTGCTAAAGCAATTCTTGAAAAGCTTATGGCTCAAGTCAACCATGTGTGACTCGAGTCATATGATTGTGCTTCAACTTAGAACTTTTCAAGTATTTGTTATCGTTCAGGGATGACTCGAGTTAGTCACTTAATGACTCGAGTCATAGCATGTTTTCAAGTTTTCTCAAAGACCAACCTGATAGCAGCTTTTAGGAAATTGATATGACTCGAGTCATATGAGTTAACTCAAGTCAAGCATGTTACAGAGAGCTCCTAATGAATTTTGAGATTAGATGACTTGAGTTAAGTCAGACATGCTCGAGTCAAGTTTTTCTAAAACCTTTCTGTGACTTGAAGATATGTTAAAGCAACTCGAGTTATGGTTTGGATGACTCGAATCATATTCCACAGATTTTGAATTCATTGTTCTCGTTATCTGTAAACTTTTGATTATTCTTTTGGGTACTTCATATTATTGATTATTATTAATCCTAACAAAGTTCAATCATTTTGCTAATAAGTTTCAGATGAGTTTAACATGTTTTAAACATCAGATTCCTCTAAAGTGAATCTGTGTCAGAACGCATTAAATGTTTAGCAGAGATAAAGCACGAAAGTGGAAATTGATCTTCTGAGCAACCATAAAGTATTCCAGCCTTTTCCATTCAACATTCTAAATGAGTCTTAACAGACAAATCGAATGAAGAATGTCAATGAAGAATAACGGCTAACATCGGAAGAATATGAAGAAACCAAGTAATGTTCGACTTCAACGGATAAATTTATTACACTCAACGACTCATTAATCTCTCTTCAACAAACATCAATGCCATCAACTATAAAAGCCAGAAGCATTCAATTATTCACCTACCAAAACTCTGCGTGTTCAATTAGTGATAAAAGCATTTACTGTTTCTACTCAATTAGATAATATCTTCGGATATTTAAATCTTCAGTGTTTATACATCTGCTTTTTTAGAGAGTTTTCTATTAATTATCAATCTTTGTAAGAATCTCAAAGTATTGGGACTTTGGGATTGAAACATTTGATTACAACTTGTAAGGGGGGTAAGTTCTAGTAAGAGAATTACTCTGAGAGTTATAGAGTGTGTAATCATTTGAGTTAGTGAAGTCCTGGAGAGTTTGGAGACTGGACGTAGGTCGAGGATTTAGACCGAACTAGTATAAATTGCTTGTGTTCA
The DNA here is from genome assembly GCA_019022615.1 of Acacia melanoxylon. Lineage (NCBI taxonomy): Eukaryota > Viridiplantae > Streptophyta > Magnoliopsida > Fabales > Fabaceae > Acacia > Acacia melanoxylon. Next base: position 708,216 of record JAFJYJ010000071.1, on the reverse strand, counting down.
ATCTTCTTCTATCCCTCTTTGTTACACTCTGTTTTAGCTAGCCAGTTTCAGAGCTTTTTCGAAGAAAATTTTAATATCCCAATTTACCCCCCTCTTGGTGATATTTCGTCTTTCATTTGGTATCAGAGCTTTGGTTATCTTCTTGTGGATTAACTGTTGGGATCCGTACATGCAGCGGAATTATAAAACTTTTACGAATCCCAAAGAAGATCGCTCAACCGTGTTTAGATCAAGGTTCGTTAGAAAATCGTACCTATGCGTAGGATTGAGAGTTGCGTTCGACCCGGTCTGATGCGCATCTCCTTCTTGATGCGTTTTGGCCGTCGTATGTCTTGAACGTGGTGCCATCGCGTTTGATCAAACAGAAGCAGACTTTTCGAGTCTCCTCCCTCTACCGGTATCCACACGAACAGCCTTCGAACACGGGCGGTAGCGTGCTAGCACCCTCTTCCTTTGTGTCTCACGTTTTTCTCTAGGTTATTCTTTGGTGGCTCTCTCAATTCGTTTTCAGATTATTAATACGACTAGATCACCATCCTTTTATAGAGTTTCTAAAACCCTAATGAGCCGTATTAAAATATTCAACATTAATCTTAATTAATTGTTGAATTCGAATCAATTAAATCAATGCATTAATTAAAATCATTCAACAGATCTAATCAAATATATTTAATTCAAATTATGAGCCTACTGATTTAATTGATCACTATGAATTAAATTTGAGATACCATATCTCTATTTGTTTTAAATATTTAATTTATCAAATAAATTAAATACAAAACAAATATTATATAATGATATCATTATTAAATAATATCATTATTATTCAATTTCGAATTAACATATATATATATATATATATATTCATCCTAGAAAAAATACAGTATTCATTAAATCATAGACATATCTAAGATTCAATGAATCTGGACACTATTGCTCGTGTTGGGTTATTCTTGTGTGTGACCCTAGAGGCCCACATGAGATTGGCAGTGGGCCAATACTGTACCAGCCCATAAGTCGTAAGCGGCCTCTAGCAAGACATTGCAACTACCCAATTCATATGGGGATCGATGATACGATGCAACCTATCGTACAACCATGTAACGTCCCTTTTGTCACACGATAATTTGGTCAAGGATGAGGCATGGATAATGTCAACTTCCTATTCTTGACCACTACTTTCTCGATTCTCAAGTAGTCTAATTGAAATGGAAACTCCTTTCCATCGTAGTATGGCCATACGTTTCTCAGACTTACTCATCGAGGGGCCCAATATCATCTCTCTACAAATGTGAGGGACAAATTCCATCTTGACCATTCACATTCCTCCGCATGAAAACCACTGATTCCGATCCAAGCCTTCAAAGGTGACTTTTGACTAGGTCAAAGATCAGCGACTCATCATGTAGGAATCCATGATGATCTCAGGTCAAAGGGCGTTGTGACACGGTTATACATGAGATAAGCTTATGACTAAATCCATGCAGCTTTCTCATAGTGGGTCGGTCCAGCACCTTGTACCCTTACAAGTGCCTATGACTTTGATTCATATCTCCATACCTCATCAAAGTCATATTGGTCTTATTTCATCTTCGCTCCCGCATAGATGACCGACCAGGGACATTTAAGATAATCTTTAAGATATATCCAAGGAACAGTTATCACCATAAACATGCAAATGAAATGATAACTGAAGGAGAATACTTTAAATAACATAAATGTTCAAAGTACAATGACTTGCCCTAGGGCATAATTTCCAACAGTAACATCCTAGATTAAAGATCCAATGGAAGGAATATTGCCTGATGGAGCTTCGATCAACAGACCCCCGGGTTTCAACTGTGAACATTACTTCTTCTGGAAGGCTAAGTTCAAAGTCTTCGTGTTAGCCAGCGAATATGGCTTATGGAGAGTGTTCGAGAGAGGAGATTATGCTCCAGCTATTGTTGAAGATGGAGTCAGAACTCCAAATCTGGAAGAAGAATATGATGAGAATGACAAAAAGCTAGTCATTCTCAATAGTAAAGTTGTGGCGAAGTGCATTAAGTCAAAGTGAATATTTTCGTATCTGCACTTTATCGTCTGCAAAAGCTATGTGGGACGCTTTCCAGATTGTGCATGAATGAATGACTGGAATCAAAGAGAATCATGTAAATACTCTCATGACTGAGTACGATTTACTTCGTATGAAGTTTGGAGAATCCATTGGAGAGTTCCAGCTTAGATTCACTCATCTGATCAATCAACTTGCTGCCTTGGGTAAAGAATATGATCAACCTGTTCAAGTGAGAAAAATCTTGAACATTCTCAGCAAAGAATGGGAAGCCAAAGTCACTGTAATTGAGGAAGCTTGTGGAGAATCAATGGCGTCAGTGGCAGCTCTCTTTGGTAGCCTATCTGAGTATGAAGGGAAGATCAAGTTCAAAAAGGGACTAGATGAGATTAACGGCAAAAACAAGGGAATTGCTCTTGAGGCTGTCAAGGAAGATAAGAATTCAGAGGATGATGATGATGAAAACGAAGATGAAGAGCTAGGCATGATGGTCCGAAGATTCAAGAAGTTCAACAAAGGTAGCTCCATTACTGAACCTAAGAAGCCAATCATCTGCTATGAGTCTAAAAAGCCTGGCCACATCAAATCTGAATGCCCCCAGCTGAAGAACAAGGATAAAGACAAGATAAGATTGAACAAATTCAATAAGAAAGCCTATGTCTCAACCATTTGGAGAGATAGATCATCTGATGAAGATGAAGCTAATGAGGAAGAAAGGGCCAACATCTGCCTCGTGGCTCAAGAAGAAGAATCTGATAGTGAAGAGGTAAATGATACTGAACCTACTTTTGATGAATTACTTACTGAATATAACTCTCTTTACTCAGAATTTCAAAAATTAGCTAAGGAACTTCTTGCTTCTAAAAGAAAAGCGAAAACTCTTGAAGAACAAGTTCAAACTATCTCTTATTCTCAAATTTATGATTGTGAAAAGAATTCTGAAAAGATTTGTGAAAATTGTTGTGTGCTAGAGAAAAGAAATATTTATCTTACTAAAACACTTGAGAAATTCACTTGAGGCAGTGAAATGCTCAATGTGATTCTGAAACAACAACGATTTACAAATGATAAATCTGGGATTGGTTACAAACTTGACTTTGACAAAAAGAAAGGTAAGAAGAAATTTGGAGAAAAGAATTACTTAAATTATTTTTGAAAAACTGTTCACTCTTCAAATCCTTTTGCCCATTGCAATTACTGCAATAGTAAAGGGCACACTACTTCTTCTTGTTTTCATAAGAAAGAAAGAAAAACTAAACCTGTTGGCAATTACAAATGGGTGCCTAAGGGATCTTATGAGATTCCTAAGACACAAGCTAACCCAAAAGGACCCAAGAAAAGATGGATTCCTAAGACTTAATCCTTTGTGTCTTGTAGGTTTGTCTAAGAGCATCAAAATCCAACAAGTGGTATATTGACAGTGGATGCTCTAGACACATGATGGGAGATCATACCAAATTTGCTGCTCTCAAGCCCAAGGATGGTGGCAAGGTGACTTTTGGTGGAAATCAATCCGGAAAGATTGCTAGAATTAGTGAAGTTGGAAACAATGATGGACCTCAAATCAAAGATGTCTACCTTGTGGAAGGCCTATGCCACAACCTCCTCAGTGTGAGTCAAAGCACAGACAAATGTAACTTGGTTATCTTCGACTCTGAGGAATGCTTGATTGTGAGCAAGAATGATCTTGCCCTTGGACAATATCAAATCTAAAGCCTTATTAGAGCTCCTAGAGAAGGTAAATGTCATTCCCTAAACCTCTCTAGTAATTGCAATAAAATTACTTCTAAAAATTGCTTTATTAGTAACTTGGAAGAAAGTTGGCTATGGCACAAGCATTTAGCTCATGTCAATATGTTTCAACTTGACAAGTTGCTAAGAAAGAATTTAGTTATTGGTTTACCAAAACTTAATTTAAAAAATGGCATGATTTGTTATGCTTGTCAGAAAGGTAAACAGACTAAATCATCTTTTAAATCTAAAAATGAGATTTCATCTAACAGATCCCTCCAAATACTCCATATGGATTTGGTTGGACCAACAAGAGTAAGGAGCCTTGGTGGAAATCTTTATACTCTGGTCATTGTTGATGACTTCTCAAGATTTTGTTGGACTATATTTTTGTCATCGAAAGATGAAACCTTTGATTAGTTTGTTGTGTTTGCCAAGAAGGTTCAAAACTAGAAAGGTATCTCTATTTCAGGTATAAAAACTGATCACGGTAGAGAATTCGAGAATTATGCCTTTGAAGAATTTTGTGATACTCATGGGATTGATCACAATTTCCCTACTCTAAGGACCCCTCTGTTAGTTCTCAGATGTTTTTGATGATAACTAGATTGAACAAAGAAGAAAAGAAACATAGTTTCTGCAAATTCAGTTGATATCAGTAAAATTGATTTGCTGTCAGAAAACCTCGAGTCAGTGTTTTTAAAAAACAAAACGAATTTAAAAGAAGACAATAGCCTCGAGTCAGAGCTAGAGTGCCTCGAGTTTCAAACCTCGAGTTAAAGAACCATTAGCCTCGAGTCACAGCCTCTGAAGAAATCAAAATTACTATTCGACTCGAGTCTATAGTAAACCCACCTCGAGTTACAAGCCTCGAGTCAGTGATCGTTGAACCTCGAGTCAGACTATGTTAAAACAATATCCATTCGAAAGATTTTACCCCGAGTCTGTCGAGTTAACACCTCGAGTTAGGATTCCTCTTGCCTCGAGTCTAATAAAGGTTTGATATATTCTGTTTGAATGTCAAACCTCGAGGTTCCAATTATCGTGCCTCGAGTTAGCTGACTCGAGTTAGTTGACTATGAACCTCGAGTTAATATTACGTCTGGATAACAAAGTTTGATTAATTCCATTTAATCAACTCGAGGCTGCAAGAATCTTACCTCGAGGCAGACGAAACTCTGAAGATTTAAATCATCTCTATAAAGTTGTGATCTTATAGATTATCATCTGTATTCTTCATATCATTCCTCTGTATATTTCTAATCTATATTTACCAGTTTGCTAAGTGTTTTTTAGATGTTTAGATCAAGCTATAATTCAAATTGTTGAGAAAAGCAACATTACTGTCAGACGCATTTATTGCATACCAACCACATAGCATGAAAGAGGAATATGGATATCGAGCACGGAAAGCGGTTCAATAATTTCCAAATAACATTCCTCTATATCTCAACGGACAAAAGAAACAAGGAATGTCAAAACAAAGAATATTCAATATTCCTCCGACTCTACGAAGACCAAGCAACGGAAATATTTATGTTTCACAACGGATAGCTCAATGAGTCATAACAGTAACTCGATATGTTCTCCAACGGTCATCAATGTGCCAACCTATAAATTGGAGAAGCATTCAAGTCTTCAACCACCGAAACGCTGTGCAATCAACTAGCAATTAAGAGCATTTACTGTTTCGACTTACAGAGAGAATATCTTCAGATAAATTAAGCTTCAGTGATTATTATTCTACTCTTTTAGAGAGTCTTCATTGATTATTCTTTATTGTAAGAATCTCAAAGTATTGGGACTTTGAGATTGGGACATTTGATTACAACTTGTAAGGGGGAGCAAGTTCTAGAGAGAGAATTGCTTCGAGAGTTACGAGTGTGTAATCATTTGAAGTTAGTGAAAATCTCGGAGTGTCGGGGACCGGACGTAGGTCAAGGATTTAGACCGAACCGGATAAATTCATTGTGTTCACTTTCTCCTATCCTTACTCTGTTTATCTCTGTTTTACATTCGGTTAACAGAGTGTTTTTCGCGAGAAAATTTTATATCCCCAATTCACCCCCCTCTTGGTGATATTCCGTTTTTCACCCTCAACAAAATGATGTTGTGGAGAGAAAGCTTCGAGTCCTTACTAAGATGGCAAGAGCAATGCTAAATGAAAATCAAACATCTCAAGTCTTCTGGGCTGATGCAATGAGCACCGCATGCATCATATCAAATCGTACATACATCCAGAAAAATATTAAGAAGACATCCTATGAGTTATACAAAGGGACAAAGCCCAACCTTGCCCACCTGCACATCTTTGGGTGCAAGTGCTTTGTGTACAATAATGGTAAGGAGAATTTGGGGAAGTTTGACCCAAAATCTGATGAAGGTATATTTCTCGGTTACTTTAATAGAAGTAAGGCTTATAGAGTTTTTAATACTCGTATTCGCATTATTGAAGAGTCTATCCATGTTGTGTTCAATTCTTTTCAAAAATTACTCCTGCCTCTCTTGAAAATTCTGAAAATATTTTTGAAACTTCTTCTGAAAATATTTGTGAAAACAATGTTCAATCTCAACCTAAATCTTGGAGGTTTATTAGGAATCATCCTTTAAACCAAGTAATAGGTGATGTAAATCAAGGAGTGAGAACCAGAAAAAGTAATTTGAATGAAGTTACCTTCTCTGCTTTCATTTCTCATACTGAACCCTCTAAAATTGATGAAGCCCTTTCAAACAATAATTGGGTTATCGCAATGCAAGAGGAATTGCATCAATTTGATAGAAATCAAGTTTGAGACTTAGTACCTAGATCTAAAGACCATCGTTATTGGCACTAAATGGGTATTTAAGAACAAACGTAATGAAACAACAATCATTGTCCGTAATAAGGCAAGATTGGTTGCTAAAGGCTAATCAAGAAGAAGGAATTGATTATGAAGAAACTTATACTCCAGTGGCAAGATTGGAGGCCATAAGAGTTCTTCTAGCCTTTGCTTGTATCAAGGGATTCAAGCTCTATCAAATGGATGTTAAAAGTGAATTTTTAAATGGTTTTATTTAGGAGAAAGTTTATGTTGAACAATCTCCTGGTTTTGAAAATGATCATCATCCAGATCATGTTTATTGTCTCAAGAAAGCCCTATATGGCCTTAAGCAAGTTCCTAGAGCTTGGTATGAGCGATTAAGCAAGTTTCTTCTTGATAAAGGTTTTATTAGAGGCTAAGCTGATACAACTCTCTTCATTAAGAGTAATAAGCTAAATGAAATCTTAATTGTTCAAATTTATGTTGATAACATTAATTTTGGTGCTTTTAACATTCTATGTGTGAGGAATTTTCTAAGACAATGCAGGGAGAGTTTGAGATGTCCATGATGGGTGAACTCAACTACTTCCTTGGTCTTTAAATCAAGCAATGAAAGAATGGTATCTTCATATCCCAGACCAAGTATTTAAGAGATTTACTGAAGAAGTATGGTCTAAATGAATGCAATGGAGCTGACACCTCGATGAGTTCAACTGCCTCCTTGGATGCTTATGAGAAAGGAAAGGAATTTAATATAACAAGATATAGAAGAATGATTGGTTCATTACTCTATTTGACAGCAAGCAGACCTGACATCCAGTTCAGTGTGGGTATGTGTGTTCATTTCCAATCTGCCCCTAAGGAGACTCATGTTGAACATGTGAAGAGGATATTCAGATATCTTGTTGATATAGAAGAATTGAGATTATGGTTTCCTAACGGTCAACCTGAACATCTCGTGGCATACTCAGATTCAGATCATGCGGGATACAAGACGGATAGAAAGAGCACAAGTAGGCAATGTCAATTCCTTGGTGGCTCACTTGTCTCATGGTTCATCAAGAAGCAAACAACCGTCTCAGTATCATCAACTGAAGTTGAATACGTTGCTGCATCAAGTTGTGGTGCACAAGTGTTGTGGCTCAAGCAGTAACTTCAAGATTTGAGAATTCATCTCAAAGAAATCTCAATCCTATGCGACAACACAAGCACAATAAGTTTGGCGAAGAATCCAGTGCAACATACTCGGACCAAGCATATTGATGTTAGACGTCAATTCATAAGAGATCATGTTCAGAAGAAGGATGTCAAATTGATGTTCATCCTAACTCATCTGCAACTTGCTGATATCTTTACCAAACCTTTGGCCAAAGAACAATTCATGTTTATCAGAAGAGAATTGGGAATGGTAAATCCCAATGAACTGTAAGTTGTTATTACTCAATGTTAGTTATTTGTTTTTAATGATCAATAATCACTTACTTAAGCTTCAGAGTTTCTAGACATTGTTTTTGTAGGATTGTGTATTGAATTCAGTTGACAGAAGCCATCAGAGTAGGAATGACTCGAGTCATTTAAAGGGTAACTCGAGTCATATCAAGGATATCTTCTTGATGAATGGTGTTGGTGACAAAGTAACTCGAGTCACTTAGTAAATGACTCGAGTAACGATCAAATATAGAGCAATTGACATTATTTGACTCGAGTCAAGGCAAGAGCAACTCGAGTCATGTGAAGACAGAGAGCCAAAGCATCTATGATGACTCGAGTCATTAAGTCATAACTCGAGTCACAGGTAAATGAATTTTGCTACAGGTCAGTATTCTTTCTTATCTGACTTGAGTCACTCATTAAATGACTCGAGTCACCCCTCAGTTATATATATATTGCCTGCACTTCTCACTTTTCGCAAACCCTAACCCGAGTCGCTTCGCCTCAACTCTCTCTTCTCTGTTTCTCAACCGCTCTAAAATGCCTCTGAAAAATCCTAAAACCTTGAAGGAATCCTCTTCCGACTATGAAGCTACTGTCTCAGCATCTCCTCCTACTTCATCGAGACTGAAGAGGAAGCGAAAGCCTTCATCTAAGGTTTCTGAGTCACCCTCCAAGAAACCCAAAAAATTGAGGGTCGAGGAACCTTCTACTATTCTAGTTCGTAAAGAAATTGGCTCTGCTGCTACAACTCAAAGAGATAAGGCACCAGTAGTGGCTCATTACAAGAAGAAAAAGAAGGCAGTCATCATTTCTGAAGCTCATGGCTCTGCTTCCAAGGCCCAATTTGGTTCTAAACCAGGTGCTTTTGGTTCTAAGGTATCTAGACTCCCAAAATATGTTCTTAATCCTCCTGTTTTAGTCAAACCCCCCCAATCATGAATTCATTTGCAACCCTACCCCTATGACTGATGCTCAGTTGAAGGATTTTAAAGAAAAGTATTTTTCTCATGGTTTCTGTCCCACAGTATATATGGATTTGATCAAGCTAAAGGATGAGTGTAATCTTGACTTGTCTCCTTGGTTAGATCAATTTAAGAATCTGTTAGCCATTAATACTCCTTATTCTCCCTTTTTGGTCAAGCATTTCTACTTCAATATGTCTTTGGCTATTGTGGTAGATAGTGAGGGTAATACAATTGCAGATAAATGTATTACTTCTGTTAGACAATTGCTAAGGATTGCTACAAAATTTATTTAAAAGAAGCAAAATGTTTGAGAAAATATTTCAAGCAATCTAAAGTCTATGTGTCTCTTACTACAAATTGTTGGACTTCAACTCAAACTTCAAACTACATGTGTTTGACTGCTCATTGGGTCGATGAGAAATGAACTTTGCAAACAAGAATTTTGAATTTTTGTGTGATTGAAAATCATAAAGGGGAAACAATTGGCGAGAAAATTGAGGATTGCTTATTCAAGTAGGGCATAGACAAAGTCTTCACTATAACAATTGATAATGCTTCCTCAAATGAATCTGCAATTGCACATCTGACAAATGTTTAAGTAGTTGGAATAGTCTAGTATGTGATGGAGAGATTTTGTAGATGCAGTGTGTTGCACATATATTGAATTTGATTGTCTTTGAAGGTCTTAAGGAAATCAATAGGTCCACTGTGCTCATCTGACATGCGGTTAAATATGTTAGATCTTATCTACCAAGGGAAACCAAATTGAAAGAGCTTGCTCAAAAAGTCAGAGTTGAATCAAAAATGAAGGTGGAATATCACCTAGAAGGGGGGGTGAATAGGTGATTATAAAAAAATCTTTCGCTAAGGCTCAAGAATGTAAAACAGAGACAGAGAGAAGAACGAAGAACACAAGAGGTTATACTGGTTCGATCCAACTCTTTGACCTACGTCCAGTCCCCAAAAGCTCTGGGATTTCCACTATCTTTCAAACACAAATACAATTACACACTTTGTATTCGAGATGATCCTCTCACATTAGGACTCACTCCCCCTTACAAGCTGCAATTGTACACCTACACTTAAAGTTCCACAATGTTAAGATTTAACTGATAAACAAATAATCAAAAAGTGTTTAACTCCTCATTGAGTATATAAGTGAGAATCACTGAAGTATAGAAAATATCCAAAGATATTAAATGAAACTAATGAAACAATTAATTGCAATAATACAGAATTGAATACGCAGAGTTTCGGTAGGTGGTGAATTCAATGCTTCCAATATTTATTATAGATGTTGCAATTAATGATCGTTGGTGAAGCTTGAAGATTAACCGTATAGCTGTTAGAAGATGAAGCTTGGTTAACACTTTCACCGTTAAGAATCCAGGTGGATTTGTGCTGTCACCACATTCTTTTATTCCTTCTATTTTGCCCGTTGTGAAATAACATTTATTGCGAGATAGGAATAGCAAGAAGATCTTTCGAATGTTCAGAAGAATGGTTGTTGAGATTGTGTCTCGATTTGGTAACTGCATTTAATGCATTCTGACACAAATTTGCTTTATGATAATTTATTGTTAATCCTTGGAATAATCATCTAAAACTCATTAGAAAACTGATTAAAAACAATTAGGAATAGTAATGAGTGATGATATTGAGAAATACAATCATAGTCGATTAATTTAGATTTCCAGAGACGGTGATTTGGAAAAAAAGAAGTTTGACTCTAGTCAAAAAGGAGGTTGCCTTGAGGCATCATGACTAGAGGCAAGTGACTTAATACCTCAAGGCAAACACGCATGTTTAAAAACATATAAATCGAACCTTGCCATTAGTCATCGTGACTTGAGGCAATCATGACTTGAGTCATGGTGACTTGAGGTAATGTCATTTAGCAAGTTAAAAGAAGCCTCTGAGAGGATTGCCTTGAGTCATGGTGACTTGAGGCGCGCCATATAGCCACAAGAGAAAAACACGCAAGAACAACATAACTAGAGGCACAAAGTGAATGCCTTGAGTCATGGTGCCTTGAAGCAAATAAGAGTTGACTAAAGGCAAATAACCACACTGAGTTCTAAATCATTTTATCAAGGAAAACAATTACCTTGAGGTAATTAAATAAAAGACTCGAGGTAACCTAGAGCAAGAAAAATGAATTTTAAAATATTTGAACGAGTTAACTCGAGGTAAAATCAATTTACCTAGAGGCAAATCTTTTCAACACTTATTAACTCCAAGTCAAAACACATTTACCTCGAGGTAGCAAAGTGACAAACATATTGATACTTAAGGCACATATTATTTGACTAGAGGTAAATTGAAACTTCCAATTTTTATCGAAAATTAAGAATTAATTACATTATAATTGTTATCATCAAAACATCAAAAACATGAGAACTAACATTCTCCCCCTTTTTGATGATGACAACATTTATAATGTGATTTGAAGTTTTTGAACAAAATTTCCTTGAATGACAATATGGCAGAAAAACTCATACCAAATTCAGATAAATTATCAGGAAGAAAATTTGGGGGAACACATGAAACAAGAAATGATACTCATACTTCAAAAGGTCAGAGAGATACATTCATTTAGAGAGTCAAATACACTAATTAAACTAAACCAAAAGCCATAATGAACATACATCAGTCAAAGCAACATCATACGTCAGACAAAATAAATTAAAACATAATGCTACAAAAACTTCTTCACAAACTCTCACCCCTTTTGTCATCAGTGGAAAAAGAAGAAGGTAGAGTATAGGGAGATGGATGAGTAGAGATATGACTATCAGAGGAGGATGATGGCAATGTAATAGTGGCAGGGTCAATGGGGGGAATGCAGAGATGAAGGAATCACCATAGTGGTTGGAGTAGACTCATCAAATAGGAGATGTGTCTAAAACAGGAGTGGATGCCACTAAGGGAGTAGGAGCAGATGGAATGGGAGAAGAGGCACCAGAAGGACCAACCTGTGCAGATAAAGTCTTGAGAACCTTGTCAAGCTTGGATTCCAAGATGAGAAATATATTGTTGATGCTATCAAATCTTGCACCATAGTCATCGAAGTGACCTTCAATGTTCCCAAGTCTTTCCTCTATCTCAGTATCTATCAACTTCCTCACCTCAGATTCAATCTTCGTAAACATCTCAGTCTGTTGAGCAATGAGAGACACTTGAATTGAACCAACTGCCTCAGCTACAACCTTTTCTACAATAGTCTTCACATAAGAATGCAACATTGATGGTGGAGGCTGAGAAGGTTGAGATTGAGCACCAGTATCTGCATGAGTTGATTGAGCTTCTGTTGCTCGAGATTGGGAGGCTCTGGATCTAGATTTGCCCTTTGACTGTCTTGTCCCCTCTTTAAAAGTGATTTTCATATGGTTAAGGTGAGATTGACTGAACAATTGGGGTTTGATAGGATTTTCATGAAGCTCAAGATGCCAAATGCCAGCTTCAAATAGCATTAGAGAGATTAAATTTGGAAAGGGAATGGGAGCAGAAGAAGATGAATGAAATTTGAATCATGCATCTCAGAGTAAACCCACTCACCAATGTTGTGAGGAGTCTTGTCAATAATCGAAGCAAACAAAGCATAATCTCTCTGAGCAAAATGAGTAAAATTGTTGCCTTTTTGCACAAGGTTTCTAGAGTAGATGTACCATAAAGCCCTATGCAAAGGTGGTATGGAAACAGGTTTAAACTTTAGGGGCCCTAATGGTTCACCTGGTCTGAGAATTTCAAATAGCTCTTCTTCAGAATGATTAAGAACAGGCACATGAGGAGGATCAATAATCTTTAACAAAGTGTTAATGTACTTTGCCGTAACAATGATCCTCTTCCCACGAACAAAAGTAGTCATTCTTGCTTCTTGAAGACTACCATCAGAGTGTAAAAGATTGGTAGTCTTCATATTAAAATAGAATTTTTTCACAACAAAAGGAGAATAAGGAGTTGAAATGGCAAGAATATTTTCAAAAGGAGCAAGCCACGGGGAGAAATCAAGATTGCAGTCATTTTTAAGTTTTTCCAAATCAACAAAGACTGTAGGACAAAATTTTCGATTGGCATATCGATCATGAAAAAGTTGTACAACCCTTTCAGCCAAAATGATAGGATGAGTGATAAAACTACGCTCAGGCCTAAGATAGGGAGCATGATCAGTCTCAGGAATAGATTTAGAAATAGGAATAGAGCCAGATACATTTGAAGACGAGCCACCTCGAAAAGACAATGCCAAGACAGAGGTCTTGATATTTGCTTGGAGATTCTTCAATTTGAACCTTGCTCTTTCTTTTTCCAATCTCAGAAATAGACTTCAAGGTCGCAGGGACAGCAGAAGGTTCCTTAATCACGATGTTCTTTGATCTGGGTTTAGTTGGCGGAGCTTCATCAACGGTGACCTTCGGCTGAAATCGTTTTGGGGGGTTTCTTCTCCCTTTTAAGTCGAATCGAAGGTTTAAGAGCTTGGGATGGTTGATTGGGTTCATAATAAGAGGAGGTTTGAGATTTCGACGGCTTCTTGGGTGACATTTTGAAGGATTTTGGCTGAAATTTGGAGAATTTTTGGGGTGAATGCTCGAGGTAGGGTTTTGGCGAAGCACGACGACAGAAGAGGCCAACCTCGAGGTTAAGAGAAGTCATGAAGAAGCACATATATAAATACAAATAGCACACCTTGAGGCAACTGTGATACGACTCGAGGCAGTATGACTCGAGGCATTAAGCTAAATGACCTGAGGCATGAAAGAAAGAAAAAAAAAAGCAAAATTAATTATCATGAATACCTCGAGGCATATAGCATATAGCATATACCTTGAGGTAACATACTTGATGTCAAGTGTGTAATGTGAACACTTGACTCGAGGTATCTTCACATGAACCTGAGGCGTTAAGTGAATATGCCAAATTGAATTATCGGCCTCAATGACTCGAGGCATAACACTTGTTGCCTCTAGGCAAAAGATGAGTCAGGGATTTTCTTATTGGGTTTGCCTTGAGGCATATAGTAATATGACTCGAGGTAAAAAACTTCACAAAGTCATTTTCTCTCTATTTGTTCTTAACTCCAGGCATGAAATCAACAACCTCGAGGCACCTAACTCGAGGTAGAATTTGTGACCTTTAGAGAATCGAACTTCTGCATAATTTAACACCCATTAGCAATAACTTGAAGTTATTTTCCTTTTACCTTGGGGCATCTTAACTTGGAGTTACAACTTTGTAACTTCAAATTACATAATATTGGTTGAATTAACTCGAGGCACAAGGATCAGCAACTGGAGTCAATCTTTACTCTGTTAGCCTTTGTTTTACATTCTTTAAACAGAGTCCTAAAAAAAACTAGAAACTTTGATGCTTAAATTAGTATACATTAGTCATCAAAAACTCAATTATTTACATTAAACTAACATTACTTACAGTTCATTGGGATTTACCATTCTCAATTCTCTTCGGATGAAATTGAACTGCTTCTTTGCCAGTGGCTTTGTGAAAATGTCCGCAAGTTGAAGGTGGGTAGGAATGAACATCACCTTGACATCTTTCTTTTGAATACGTGATCTCTGATAAAATGATGTCTCACATCAATATGCTTGGTCCTTGTATGTGGAACTGGATTCTTTGTCAAGCTTATTGTGCTGGTGTTATCACAAAGGATTAGCACTTCCTTCAGATAGATTCCTAAGTCAGAAAGTTGTTGTTTGAGCCAAAGAACTTGAGCGCAACAACTTGAGGCGGCGATATATTCAGCTTCAGTGGATGAAATAGAATAAGTAATCTGCTTCTTGCTAAACCAAGATACAAGTGATCCACTCAGAAATTCACAATCACCACTTGTACTCTTTTTATCGGTCTTGTAGCCAGCATGATCCGAGTTTGAGTATGCAACCAAAAATTCTTGTTGACCTTTTGGGTACCAAAGTCCAAGCTCCTTTGTGTCAGCAAGATATTGAAATATTCTTTTCATATGCTTGGCATGTGATTCCTTTCGAGAAGCTTGAAATCTTGCGCACATACCCACACTAAATTGAATGTCGGGTCTACTTGTGGTCAAGTAAAGGAGAAATCCAATCATCCCTCTATACTTGGTTATATTGAAATCCTTCCCTTCTTCATCGGCATCTAGAAAGGCAGTTGAGCTCATTGGAGTGTCTGCACCATTGCAATGTTCTAATCCAAACTTCTTGAGCAAATCACAGAGATACTTCGTTTGAGAGATGAATATCTCATTCTTCAATTGTTTGATTTGCAAGCCGAGGAAGTAGTTCAACTTGCCTATCATAGACATCTCGAATTCGCCTTGTATTTTCTTGGAAAATTCCTCATAAAGATGATCATTAGTAGCACCAAATATTATGTCATCAACATATATTTGCACAATTAAGATTTCATTAAGCTTATTACTTTAATGAAGAATGTTGTGTATGATTTTCCTTTAAGAAAACATTGATCCAAAAGAAACTTTCTTAACCACTCATATCAAGCTCTAAGAACTTGTTTAAGACCATATAATGATTTCTTGAGACGGTAAATATGATCTGGATGATGACCATTTTCAAAACCAGGAGGTTGTTCAACATAAACTTCCTCCTAAATGAAACCATTTAGAAAAGCACTCTTAATATCCATTTGGTAGAGTTTAAATCCTTTGATACACGTAAAGGCTAAAAGTACACGTATGGCTTCCAATCTAACTACTGGAGCATACATTTCCTCATAATCAATTCCTTATTCCTTATTATAGCCTTTGGCAACCAATCTAGCCTTATTTCTGACTATGATTGCGGATTCATCACGTTTGTTCTTGAATACCCATTTAGTGCCAATGACCGGATGATCTTTAGGCCTAGGTACCAAATCCAAAACTTGATTTCTATCAAATTGATGTAATTTGATGTAATTCCTCTTGCATTGCTATCATCCAATCATTGTCTGATAAGGCTTCATCAATCTTAGATATAAAAGCAGAAAATGTAACCTCATTCAAGGTACTTTTTCTGGTTCTTACACCTTGATTTATATCTCCTATTACTTGGTCTAAAGGATGATTCCTAATGAACTTCCAAGCTTTAGGTTGAGATTGATTTGGATTTTCACAAGAGTTTTGAGAATCATTTTCAAGATTTTCAAGAGAGGCAAGATGGTTTTTGAAAAGAATTGGTTTTTATAAATGAGTTCATCATCATCCAAAGGTTCGTCTAAGTTGGATTCACAGAACACAACATGAATTGACTCTTCAAATAAACGAGTATGCTTATTGAAAATTCTATATGCTTTACTCCTATTAGAATAGCCAAGAAATATTCCTTCGTTGGATTTGGGGTCAAACTTACCCAAATTGTCCTTACCATTGTTATGGACATAGCATTTGCAGCTAAAGATATGTAGGTGTGCCAAATTCGGTTTCCTTCCTTTGTAAAGTTCATATGGAGTTTTGTTGAGCTTCTTGCGGAGATAGACTCGATTTGAAATATAACTGGCCGTGCTCATTGCATCTGCCCAGAAAACTTGAGAAGTCTGATTTTCGTTCAGCATTGCACAGGCCATTTCAGTGAGCACACAATTCTTCCTTTCAACCACACCATTCTGTTGTGTTGTCCTTGGAGCCGAGAAATTGTGATCAATACCGTGAGCATCACAGAACTCTCCGAAAGCTTGATTCTCAAACTCACCTCTATGATCAATCCGAATACCTGAAATGAAAATACCTTTCTCATTTTGCACTTTCTTGGCAAACACAACAAACAGATCAAAAGTTTCATCTTGTAAGAATAAGAAGATAGTCCATATAAATCGAGAGAAATCGTCGACAATAACCAGAGTATATAAATTGCCACCAAGGCTCTTAACTCTTGCCGGTCCAACTAAATCCTTATGAAGTAGTTGAAGAGGTCGATTGATCGAGATTTCAAACTTATTTTTGAAAGATGATTTAGTTTGTTTACCTCTTTGACAGGAATCACAAATCATGTCATTTTTAAATCATAGTTTAGGTAAACCAAGTACTAAATCTTTTCTTAACAACTTATCCAGTTGGAACATGTTCACATGAGCCAGATGCTTATGCCACAGCCAACATTCGTCTAAGTTTCTAACAAAACATTTTTCAGAATTGACTTTAGGTAAATCTAAGGTATAACAGTTACCTTCTCTAGGTGCTTTAAATAATACCTTAAGTTTATCTTTATCAATTGGGAGATCATTTTTGTTGACAATGAGGCATTCTTCTAAATCGAAGATGATCCAGTTATTCTTGTCAGCACTTTGACTTACGCTCAAGAGGTCGTGACAGAGACCTTCCACGAGATATACATCTTTGATCTGAGGTCCATCCTTTGCACCAATCTCGCCAATTCCAGCGATCTTTCCAGATTGGTTTCCTCTAAAAGTAACTTTGCCACCATCTTTTGATCTCAATGGAACAAATTTGGTTTGATCCCCTGTCATGTGTCTGGAGCACCCACTGTCAATATACCACTTGTTGGTTCTTGATGCTCTCAGACAAACCTGTAAATCAGAAAAGATTAAGTTTTAGGTACCCATCTTTTCTTGGGTCTTTTGGGGTTAGTTTGGGCCTTAGGAACATAAGTTCCCTTAGGTACCCACTGATAGTTGCCAACAAGTTTATCTCTTCTATTTTTCTTATGAAAACAAGATGAAGTACTATGTCCCTTTCTGTTACAGTAATTACAATGAGCAAATGGATTTGAAGTGTGAACTAATTTCTGAAAATAGTTCAAATAAGATTTTCCACCAGTTTTCTTTTTGCCTTTCTTTTTGTCAAAGATAGGATTATATCCTATGCTTGATCGATCATTTGTAAACCTTTTAGCTTTCAGAATCACATTGAGCATTTCACTACCCTTTGTGAATTTCTCAAGCATTTTCGTAAGATAAGAATTTTTCTTTATAAGATCAGGACAATTTTCGCAAACTAAGTTTTCACAAACAGGAGGTAAGTCTTTAGCTTGTTGCTCAAGCGCTTTAATTTTCCTCTTAGAGGAAATAAATTCTTTTGCAAGCTTTTCAAATTCAGAATGTCACTCATTATACTCATAAAGCAATTCATCATAGGAGGGTTCAGAATCATATACCTCTTCGTCGTTTCCAGGTTGCTCTTCTTCTGCAACTAGGCCAACATTGGCAGTTTCTTCTTCTTCCTCACTTTCTTCTTCATCTAAGGAGTTGTCTCCCCATATAGCAGACACGCAGGCTTTCTTCTTGAAATGATTGAATTTCTTCTTCTTCTCCTTTTCTTTGCCTTTCAACTGAGGACATTCCGATTTGTAATGTCCCGGCTTCTCGCACTCGTAAAAAATAACTTGTTCCTTGTCCTTGAACTCATGTTCATTACTTGAGCTTCCTTTCTGGAATCGATTTCTGAAGCCTTGATCCTTCTTATAAAACTTTTTGAATCTTCGGACGAACAGGCCTATCTCATCATCATCATCTTCTTCATCATCTTTATTCTCCTTTTCTTTCACAATATTCAGAGCAATACCTTTGCTTATGTTACTATTGATCTCATCTAAGCCTTTCTTGAATTTCAATTTGCTTTCATATTTAGATAGACTTCCGAATAGAGCAGCTACTGAAGTCATTGATTCCTCACGAGCTTCTTCGATTGTTGTGACTTTGGCTTCCCGGTCTTTTGTCAGGACATTGAGAATTTTCCTGACTTGAGAGATTTGTTCATACGTTTTACCCAAACCGACAGTTGGTTGATCAGATGAGTAAAGCGAAGTTGAAACTCTCCAATGGATTCTCTAGTTTTCATAAAAAAAGATCGTATTTGGTTGTCAAAGTGTTGATACGGTTCTCCTTTATTCCGGTTGTTCCTTCATAGGAAACTTCCAAAGCTTTCCACATATCCTTTGCACTTGACAAATTACATATTCAAAAATATTCTTGTTGACTGAGAGCGCTTTGCAACATCAAAATAGCTTTGTTATTAAGAGTGACGAGTCTTCTATCATTTTCGTCATATTCTTCTTCGAGCTTTGCAATACAAACTCCATCTTCGACGGCTGTTGGTTGGTAGTTTCCTCTTTCGAACACAATCCACAGACCAAACTCAGTTGCCATAACGAAGACTTTTAACTTGGCTTTCCAAAATGAATAATGCTCGCCATTGAAGCCAGGAGGACAATTAATTGAAGCACCGTCACGTAATATTCCTTCCATGATCTTTCTCGGGATGTTAATCCGACTGAGAAAACCTTGCTTTGATACCAAATGAAGGTGGAATATCACCTAGAGGGGGGGTGAATAGGTGATTATATATATAAAAAAATCTTTCGCTAAGGCTCAAGAATGTAAAACAGAGACAAAGAGAAGAACAAAGAACACAAGAGGTTATACTGGTTCGGTCCAACTCTTTGACCTATGTCCAGTCCTCAAAAGCTCTGGGATTTCCACTATCTTTCAGACACAAATACAATTACACACTCTGTATTCAAGATGATCATTTCACACTAGGACTTACTCCCCCTTATAAGCTGTAATTGTACACCCACACTTAAATATCCACAACCTTAAGATTTAACTGATAAACACATAATCAAATAGTGTTTAACTCCTCACTGAGTAGATAAGTGATAATCATTGAAGTACAGAAAATATCCGAAGATATTAAATGAAACTGATGAAACAATTAATTGCAATAATACAGAATTGAATGCGCAGAGTTTCGGTAGGTGACGAATTCAATGCTTCTAGTATTTATAGATGTTGCAATTAATGACCGTTGGTGAAGCTTGAAGATTAACTGTTCTGACTCTTAAATATAGCCGTTAGACAGATGAAGCTTGGTTAACACTTTCACTGTTAATAATCCAGGTGGATTTGTGCCATCACCACATTCTTTTATTCCTTATGTTTTGCCCATTGTGAAATAGCATTTATTGCGAGATAGGAATAGCAGGAAGATCTTTCGAATGTTCAAAAGAATAGTTGCTGAGATTGTGTCTCGATTTGGTAACTGCATTTAATGCATTCTGACACAAATTTGCTTTATGATAATTTATTGTTAATCCTTGGAATAATTATCTGAAACTCATTAGCAAACTGATTAAAAACAATTAGGAATAGTAATGAGTGATAATATTAAGAAATAAAATCATAATCGATTAATTTAAATTTCCAGAGACGGTGATTTTAAAAACAAAGAAGTTTGACTCTAGTTAAAAAGGAGGTTGCCTTGAGGCATCATGACTAGAGGCAAGTGACTTAATACCTCAAGGCAAACACGCATGTTTAAAAACATATAAATCGAACCTTGCCTTTAGTCATCGTGACTTGAGGCAATCATGCCTTGAGTCATGGTGACTTGAGGCAATGTCATTTAGCGAGTTAAAAGAAGCCTCTGAGAGGATTGCCTTGAGTCAACATGACTTGAGTCATGGTGACTTGAGGCACGCCATATAGCCACAAGAGAAAAAGACGCAAGAACAACATAACTAGAGGCACAAAGTGAATGCCTTGAGTCACGGTGCCTTGAGGCAAATAAGAGTTGACTAGAGGCAGATAACCACATTGAGTTCTAAATCATTTTATCTAGGAAAACAATTACCTCGAGGTAATTAAATAAAAGACTCGAGGTAACCTAGAGCGCGAAAAATGAATTTTAAAATCTTTGAATGAGTTAACTCGTGGTAAAATCAATATAATTTACCTAGAGGCAAATCTTTTCAACACTTATTAACTCCAAGTCAAAACACATTTACCTCGAGGTAGCAAAGTGACAAACATATTGATACTCGAGGCACATATTATTTGACTAGAGGCAAATTGAAACTTCAAAATTTTATCAAAAGTTAAGAATTAATTACATTATAATTGTTATCATCAAAACATCAAAAACATGAGAATTAACAAAAAAGTGTGCTTAGTTTGAATTGTTCCACATAGTAATTTAATCATATTTCTATTTGAAATGCTTGTTCATGCCTTTAATTACTTATTCTTGTATAATTGAACCAACCCATATTGATAGCAGCAACATGATTAATAGGCCTTTCAAAATTGCTATTAAAGACACTACAATTCATCCACTCCCACAACTTCCAAATACCAACAGCAAACACAAATTTCCAGCATTCTCCCCATCTATTACCTACGCTTTTTTTTTTAATATTCAAAACCAGCCACTCTTTCAAACTAGCAGCGAAGAATGTGTGCACAAACCTGGAATCAATCATATTTAACCACATGTTTTTAGCAAAGTGACAATCCCACAAAATATGTAAAATGTCCTTCACACCTGCATTACAAAAGTCACACACAACAGTGGAAGAAGACCAGGATCTCCTCCACAGTTTAGTAGGTAGTTTGTTTAAGGCCACTTTCCACAAGAATAGCCTTATTCTTTTAGCCCCTTTCCAATTCCATATGTCTTTAAACATAAAATCATAGTGTGCTGACAGGGATGGCTCTGTTAGGGAGTATGAGCTTTTAATAGAAAAGGAGCCATCAGGCGACGTCCCCGAAATCAGACAATCATCAGTAGCATCCGGTCTAGGTGGCAAAATAGGAGCGACTCTGTAAATACCTGAAGAGTTTAAAACCGACGCTAACTTACCAAAATCCCACCTATCTCCTACCACCCAGTCTGCCACCAGAGAATTTCCCTCCACTTCAGAGCTGTCTCACACAGAAGTCTTGAAGCTTAATTTCATCACCAATCCAACAATCATGAAAGAAGCTCATAGTGAGACCATTTCTAACTTGCCATTTAGACCCTCTTTCAACAATATGTGACTGAGAGCAAATAATCTACTTTTTTTTTGGTATCCCACCCGGTTCACTGGAACCTTCGGTTATGACTAATCCGGATTTCGCTCCGCGTTGGACTCACAGTCGTGGGGGAAGAGCTCCCAACACCCATTTTTCCATTCCTACGCCTCGAACTGAGGACATGGTGGTGGGAGAACAAGTCCCTTACCACTTGCTCCCAAGGTATGTTGGTAGCAAATAATCTACTTGCAAAGACAACTTTAAACCATTACCTTGCTTTGATCATTATGGGCCCTAATGCGTTGGCTGGTGTTGTGCCATGGGCCTAGCTTAGTGTTTAGTTTTAAGTTTTTTCTTACTTTTTATTTTGTATAAAAAGACCTAGTGATTAAATTGTGATGGGTGTGTGTATCTCCCTTTCTTGCGGGGAGGGCTAAGTTAAGATAATTTTTTTAAAATATTATTTCGAGATCCTAAATTTTGATAAGTATATCTCGAAAAGGAATATGATAGAAAATACCATTTAAATTTTAAAATCCTGTTAAAAATAAGGGTGAAGGGTAAAAAATACACATGACCTTTTCCTCCAGGATCGCCCAGCACCACGACCTTTTTAGGCGATCAAAAATACACACGACGTTACGTTTTGGGTGCAAAAATACCACGGCCGTTAGTTGACCGTCAACTTAGATGGAACACTGACGTGGCGCTGATTTGGACTGACACGCTAACGTGGACAATGACGTGCACGCTGACGTGGAATTAAAAAAAATCAAAAAATTCGGATAAAATAAAATAATTAGAAAAAAAATCAAAAAATTAGGAAAAAATTTAAAAAATTCGAAAACAATTAGAAAAAAATTCAAAAAATTAGGAAAAAATTTAAATAATTAGGGAAATAAAATAAAATAATTAGAAAAAAAAGTCAAAAAATTAGCAAAAAAAATGTAAATAAATAGAAAAAAATTCAAATAATTAGGAAAAAATCAAATAATTAGAAAAAAATTCAAAAAATTAGAAAAAGTTCAAATAATTAGGAAAAAATTCAAATAATTAGGGAAAAAATAAAATAATTAGAAACAAATTAAAATACCTCCACCAGTGGACCCCACCACCGGCAACTATTGGCCGCCGCCTTTATTTTAATTAATTAATTAATATTTTTTTCAATGAACAGCTTACCCTAGTGCATCTTCAACAACTGTACCAGCCTGTGTATATAGAACTCCTCCTCCAATAGCTTACCCTAGTGCATCTTAAACAGCTTACCCTAGTGCAACTTACCCTAGTATTTTTGGTTATCCGGCCGCCCGGACGGAGACCGATCACAATCAATAATGATTTGGGTGGTAGGAGATAGGGAGGTATTTTAATTTTTCCCTAATTATTTGAATTTGTTCCTAATTATTTGATTTTTTTTCCTAATTGTTTTAATTTTTTTTATAATGTTTTGAAATTTTCCCTAATTATTTGAATTTTCCCCTAATTTTTGATTTTTTTATAATTATTTAATTATTTTTCTAATTTTTAATTTTTTTTATAATTATTATAATTATTTTCGATTATTTTTAAATTTTTTCCGAATTTTTTGAATTTTGTCAATTTTTTTAATTCCACGTCAGCGTCCACGCGTCGTGTTAGACCAAATCGCCGCCACGTCAGCGTTCCATCCAAGTTGACGGTCAACTAACGGCCGTGGTATTTTTGCACCTAAAACGTAACGTCGTGTGTATTTTTGATCCTCTAAAAAGGTCGTGGTGCTGGTCGATCATGGGGAAAAGGTCATGTGTATTTTTGACCCTTCACCCTAAAAATAATAGTAATGAGATCGATAAAAATAATAAAGTAGTTATAAAACAATTGATACTCCCTCCGGTCTTAATTATAGGACATATTTAACCAATTTTGGGGAGATTAAGGAGAGCAGTTAAATTAGTTAATTTTACTCATTTTCCTAAAATGCCCTTATATATATATTTAAAATGACATAAGTAAAATTGAATCAACAACCTCTACCACATGCCTCTCCAACCTAGAATTTTCATTTCCACACACTTTCTAATTAAAATAATGGTCTTGCTATATCCACATATATGTATAGATATAGATATATACACAATTACACACACCCACACACACATATCTACGTACATATATATGAATACACAAACACACACATATATGTGTGTTTATATATGTACACACACATATATCTCTACACATATCTATTGACAGACACACACATATAAATATACATATATGTATACACACACATATCTGTGAGTGTGGGTGTGTGTCGATCTATATATGTGTATGTGTATATATGTATGTATATTTGTGTGTCAACACACACATATATATCTATGTGTGTATGTCTATATATATATATTGGTAAATTAACGATAGTTGATCGATAAATAAATTAAAATCTAACAATTTAAAAGTTTCAATGACTGGAAGAGTCTACACACCTATATACATATAATCACCATTCACAAAAAACCAAACACACTTGAGAGAATAAAATAAGGGTATTTTAGGAAGAAATTGACAAAAACTAGAATGTTGTCCTATAATTAGGACCAAAACCAACTCTCAAATGTTGTCCTATAATTAGAACCGGAGGGAGTAACTTATTTTATTAAAAAATCATTTTAAAATTTTAAAATTCAAATAGTATTTATTTTTGGGATTTTCCTTATTTGAAGTATTTTTATATGTTTCTCTGGAATTGTTATTTTCAAGATATGACATTGGGGAGTGTAATAAGCTTACCCCACGACAAAATCACATGATTTATACTTTTTATCAGAAGTCGTGGGGCGGAGGAGCCATAGACAGTGGTGAGGGCCTCATGTTCCACGTTACCCCTCTCATGTGCATGCCGTGCCCGGATTTATCCTTTGATGTTGGGGCCTAAATAGTAGGCACAGCCTTAGGGCCCGATTAGTTTAATGATATGGAAGAGGTTGACTAATTTAAATATTTGATTAGGCTTAGGCGGGATAAAGGCATTTAGCGCTTGTTTGTTTTTGTTTTTTTCAAAAATGTTTTATAACAAATTCTGAAAAAAAAAATATTTTTGTTATAAAAGTGAAGAAATATAAAGTAAGAACAAGAGAAGGTAGAGATTCAGAAGAGAATGAGAGAAGGAATTCTTATTCCAGTGTGTATTCAATAGTTACGAAGACCTTTATTTATAGAAGAAAAATGGGTCCTTAAGTGTAATTTCTATCTCTGGGTCATAAGAGGTAATTTGCTTCGGACGAAAATTTCTTCATCTGCTTCACCTGCCTTCACGTGAAGAGAAGAAAATTTGTGACCGTGGGTCCCACATGTTTATAATATAATATGCCGGTACATAATATGGGATCAATGGACATCCATATAATTAATATATTTATAACACTCCCCTTGGATGTCCATTATGAATATGCCTCATTAAAAACTTTAACTAGGAAAAAACCCAAATGGGATAAAAACCTAGCCAAAGAAAAGAGTACATCATTCATTGATACACTTTCTAATGCTGCCTCATTAAAAACCTTTCTAGGAAAACCCAGTGGGACAAAACCTATATAAGGGAAAAAGAGTACAACGTATATTAACTCCCCCTCTTAATTACATCAGTTTTACTCCCCCTAATGATAACATTACTTTCAATGTCTTTTAAACACATCTTCCTTTCAGTTGCCACTTGACAACATCAGTTAAGATTTCTGAATCTTCGAAGACCAATATTAAATACAAGCTTTTCAAAGATTGTACTTGGAAGTGATTTGGTAAACAAATCTGCTAAATTTTCACTTGAACTGATTTGCTGAATATCTATTTCACCATTCTTTTGAAGGTCATGAGTAAAGAAGAATTTTGGTGAAATATGCTTCGTTCTATCACCCTTGATATATCCTTCTTTAAGTTGAGCAATACATGCAATATTATCTTCATACAGGACTGTTGGAACCATTTTTCCTGAAGATAAATCACAAGTTGTTTGTATATGATGTATTACCGACCTCAACCATACACATTCTCGACTTGTTTCATGCATTGCTAGAATTTCTGCATGATTAGATGATGTAGCTGATATAGTCTGTTTCATAGATCGCCATGATATAGCTGTACCTCCACATGTAAATAGATAGCCTGTTTGTGATTTACCATCATGGGATCGACAAAAATCCAAATCGATAAACTTGATCGTTCATACTTGGATACATTTGAGTAATATAACCCCATATCCATAGTGCCTCTGAGGTAGCGTAAAATTTGTTTTACTCCATTCCAATGCCTTTGAGTAGGTGAAGAACTGTATCTTGCTAATAAGTTTACAGCAAATGATATATCAGGACGTGTATGATTAGCAAGATACATTAATGCTCCAATAGCACTGAGATATGGTACTTCTGGACCAAGTAGATCTTCTTCACCTTCTTCATTAATTATTCTAGGTCGAAATGGATCTTTATCCACTTTCAAAGACCTTACAATCATTGGAGTACATAATGGATGTGACTTATCCATATAAAATCGCTCTAGGACCTTCTTTGTATAAGTTTCTTGATATACAAAGATCCCATTCTTTAAATACTCAATTTGTAATCCAAGACAAAATTTTGTTCTTCCCAAATCTTTCATTTCAAATTCTCTTTTCAAGCAATTAATTGCTTTTTGAAGCTCTTCGGGAGTTCCAATAATGTTGATATCATCAACATAAACAAGAATTATAGAAAATTCTCTTCCTGATCTTTTCATAAAGATACATGGGCATATCGGGTCATTTCTATACCCTTCTTTCAATAAATATTTCAAGACAATTATACCACATGCGCCTGATTGTTTCGTGCCATATAGAGACTTATTTAACTTTATTGAATATTGTTCTTGAGAATTTGAATTAGATGTTATCGCATCTTAAGTCCTTCGGGGACTTTCATATAGATATCACTATCAAGTGATCCATATAAATAAGCAATCACAACATCCATTAAATGCAGATCAAGACCTTCATTTACTGCCAGACTGATTAAATAACGAAAAGTAGTTGCATCCACTACTGGTGAATAAGTTTCTTCAAAATCAATGCCAGGTCTTTGTGTGAAGCCTTGGGCTACAAGATGTGCTTTATATCTAACAATTGCACCTTTTTCATTTCTCTTTCGTACAAATACCCATTTGTATCCAACTGGCTTTACATCTTTAGGTGTTTGGACTACAGGTCCAAATACTTTTCGTTTTGCCAATGAATTCAATTCTGCATTAATGACATCTTTCCATAGGGCCAATCCTTTCTTTGTTGACATTCCCTAATAGATGTTGGCTCATAATCCTCATTATTATTCATTACATCATTTTCTATATAATAAGCAAACACATCATCAACGTTAACGTCATTTCGATCCCATCGGATTCTATTCATAACATAATTTATTGAGATCTCATTATTTTCACATGTTTCAGGTACCTGAGTCTCTTCTGAGACTTCATTATTCTCTTCTATAGATAATACCTCTTCATGAGGTAGCTCTTCTGAGCTATAAATTTTCCTTGATTATCCTCAATTTGACCATCTATATTCTTAGCTCCTTTTCTTTTCCGAGGATTTTTATCTTTTGAACAGATAGGCCTTCCACGCTTTAAGCGTGTTTCGATTTGTTCATAATAGATTGACCTTGTCCTTCAGGGACATCAATTCGAATAGGAGCATTAACAGCTGGGACATGTGACTTTGTCACCTTTTTTGGGTCAGTAAATGCTTATGGCATTTGTTAGCTAAATTCTGTAAATGAATTATCTTCTGAACTTCTAGTTCACATTGCTTTGTACGAGGATCAAAATGAGCCAATGATAATTCATTCCAGCTAATATCTTTTCTCAACTGCTTACTTTCTCTATCTTTTCCCAACTGCTTACTTTCTCCCCCCAATGTTGGGAAAACTGATTCATTAAAATGACAATCGGCAAATCGTGCCGTAAATAAATCTCCTGTTGAGGGTTCTAAATATTTTATAATTGAAGGAGATTCATACCCAACATATATTCCCATCCTTCTTTGAGGACCCATTTTGGTCCGTTGTGGTGGTGATATTGGCACATATACTGCACACCCAAAAATCTTTATATGGGAAATATTAGGTTCTTGACCAAAAACCATTTGTAAAGGAGAAACTTTTAGATAACTTGTTGGCCTGATACGAATTAACATTGCTGCATGCAAAATGGCATGGCCCCAAGCAGAAATTAAGAGATTAGATCTCATAAGTAAAGGTCTTGCAATAAATTGCAATCGTTTAACCAATGATTCTGCAAGTCCGTTTTGCGTATGAACATGTGCTATAGGATGTTCAACATCAATTCCAAGGGCCATACAATATTCATTAAAAGCTTGTGAAGTAAATTCACTAGCATTATCAAGACGTATTTTCTTGATGGGATAATCAGGGTAATGTGCTCTTAATCTAATCAATTGAGCAAGCAACCTCGCAAATGCCAAATTATGAGAAGATAATAAACAAACATGCGACCATTTGGTTGATGCATCAATTAAAACCATAAAATACCTAAATGGTCCGCATGGTGGGTTTATCGGCCCACAAATATCTCCCTGTATCCGTTCTAGAAATGTGAGAGACTCACTTTCTACTTTAATTGTTGAGGGGCGAATAATTAATTTTCCTTTTGAACATGCCACATATGAGAAATCATGAGATTGTGGAATTTCTTTACACTTCAAGGTATGTCCACATGAATTCTCAATTATTTTTCACATCATAGATGACCCGGGATGGCCTAACCGGTCATGCCAAACATTAAACATATCTTTATCCATATTCTTCTGTTTTACCATAACATTTATTTCAATTGTAATAATATTTGTATAGTACAAACCAGAAGATAACATTGGTGATTTTTCTAGAACACCTTTTTCACCAAATCTAACAAAAATAATTTGTAGATATTCCTTATTCTTCTCATTTATAGTCTCAATATGATATCCATTCCTACGGATATCCTTAAAACTTAATAAATTTTTGTGAGACTTAGAAGAATATAAAGCATCATTAATAACAAATTTCGTACCTTTGGGTAATATTATAATTGCTCTTCCGGAGCCTTCAATCAGTTTTGTATTACCCACTATAGTATTGATTCTTGCACAACTTATTGTTAGATGTGAAAAATATTTCTTATCTTTAATAATTGTATGTGTTGTAGCACTATCAATGAGACACATATCTTCATTCTTGTGTTCAATATTTGCAATTTCCATAATCTTCATCAAAAAGAAAAGAAATATATTAAAACATATTTTAATAATAATCTCATAATATATAAAACATAACTCACATATTACAAAACATTATTCTTATTATACATTCAACCAAACATTTTCAGTAAAACTCTGCCACCTCTAAGTGTGCCATAGCATCACTTTCATTAGGCTCATTGGCATCATCATTCTTCTGTGCCTCATCATGATTTTCATTATATTCAACATTATTCACACTCTTTTTCATGGAGGCTTGATACAATTTTACTAGATGCTCAGGTGTACGACAAGTTCGTACCCAATGTCCCTTCATACCACACCGGTAACAATGGTTCTCAACAACCTTTGAAGGGCGATAAAATTGATTCTCAGCAACCTTTGAAGGACCACCCCTGTCATTCTTCTGTCCTTCATTATTTATCTTTTTCTGGTGGGTATAAGGATTATAATAAGTATTTCTACCACCATGATAACGGTAATTACCGCGACCTCTACCACGGCCACGGCCTCGTCCACGTCCATGGCCACGGCCACGGCCACGTCCGCGACCATTATTATATACACTCACATTCACTTCAGGGAATGGAGCAGATCCATTGACGATTTTCATGATTCTTCAATAATAACTCGTTATTTTGCTCGGCTACCAACAAGCATGAGATTAATTCAGAATATTTTTGAAAACCTTTTTCTCGGTATTGCGTTTGCAATAGCATGTTTGATGCATGAAAAGTAGTTAAAGTTTTTTCTAATAAGTCATTATCAGTCATTTTCTCACCACATAATTTCATCTGAGAGCTGATTTTGAAAACTGCTGAATTATACTCACTTACAGTTTTGAAATCTTGTAGCCTGAGATGTATCCAATCATAACGAGCTCTAGGTAAAATCACCGTGTTTTGATGATCATACCTATCTTTTAAATTTGTCCATAATTCAAATGGATCTTTTACCGTTAAATACTCAGATTTTAATCCTTCATGAATATGGTGGCGAAGGAAAATCATTGCTCTCGCCTTATCTTTTCGTGATGCATCGTTTTCGTGTAAAATTGTATTTCCAAGGTCCATCGCATCAAGATGGATTTCAGCATCCAGAATCCATGATAGATAATTTCTCCCGGTGATGTCAAGAGCACTAAACTCAAGTTTGGTAAGACTGTTGTTGGTCATGACTAAAAATAATAATAATAATAATTAGAATTAATATAGCAATAAAGTAAATACATAAATACGGTATAATTAAATACTATATCATAAATAGCAATAAATATTAACAACAATATAATTAAATATTGTATCATAAATATGTTAGCAACAATAAAGTAAATACTGAATATTAAATCATGACTTAGGTTAGGAGGTTTAACCCCAAGTAGGTGTCGAAATTAATAACACTTATAAGATATAAATAAAGTAAATGTTAATAATATAAAAGTAAAAGTTATGTTAGTAACATAAAAGTAAATTGTTGAATCATAAATATGTTAGCAAGAATAAAAGTAAATACTGAATATTAAATCATGACTTCCTTAGGAGAGTTTAACCCCAAGTAGGTGTCGAAATTAATAACACTTATAAGATTAATAATATAAAGGTAAAAGTTATGTTAGTAACATAAAAGTAAATTACTCAATCATAAATATGTTAGTAACATAAAAGTAAATGTTATGTTAAAATTAGTAACAATAACAATAAACAATATGAAAATAATTAAATCAAGGATGAATAGTAAAATACTATTCAAATAAATAATCTCCAATCTTATAAATGGAACCCGATGTTTAAAACATTCGGTAAAAATATATGCTTTTAATTCCATGTTGTTAAGATCATCACAGATCAATATAATGAACATATAAAGAAATCATTAAAAGATGATACTAATAAAAATGATTAAAAATGAATAGTAATGAATAGTAAATAATCTCAAATCGTAGCCATAAAACCGATGTTTAAAATAATCGGAAAAAATATAATTTTAATTCAATATAATGGCTTCGATTATCCCGATAGATGAAATGAACATAAAAGTAAACGATATTGTTAAAGAAACAATCGTACCTTCGTTAGAAAGACTTTCGTGCGATAACGTGTTATAAAAGTGAAGAAATATAAAGTAAGAACAAGAGAAGGTAGAGATTCAGAAGAGAATGAGAGAAGGAATTCTTATTCCAGTGTGTATTCAATAGTTACAGAAGACCTCTATTTATAGAAGAAAAATGGGTCCTTAAGTGTAATTTCTATCTCTGGGTCATAAGAGGTAATTTGCTCCCGGACGAAAATTTCTTCACCTGCTTCACCTTCTTCACGTGAAGAGAAGAAAATTTGTGACCGTGGGTCCCACATGTTTATAATATAATATCTTGGTACATAATATGGGATCAATGGACATCCATATAATTAATATATTTATAACAGTTTTGATAGTTTTTGTTTTTGTTTTTTTTTTTGAAGTGACGTAACCATAACATTGCCAACGTAATGTGGCGATGGTTGGCGTGGTGGTGAAATATTGATAGTGGAGAGTTGACAGCTTCAAAAAAATTGAAAAACAAACAACACCTAAAAACTACGTACGTTGATTTTTTAATTTTAAAAAGCAACTTTTTTTTTTTTTTAAGAAATAACTTTTGAAAATAGTTTTCTAAACAGGTTTTATTGTTTTTTTTTTTAAAAAAAACCCCCAAGTCTCTAATAATTTCTAACGCTTTTTAAAATACCTAAACTTCTCAAATATTTCCCCCATATTTTTTCCTTTTGTTAGAACTAATGAAATTTTGAATTTTTTATAATTTATTTAAAAAAATCAAAACAGCACAATTTAAAGGTATTTTTTCTGAAAATTTCAAAAAAAAAAATTAAACTGTATAATTGTATATCTATAAAATATTAAAACACTTATTTTATGTAGAGTTTAATGATAAAAAAGAAAAAACATTTGAAAGTTTGGAACAATAGAGAAAAACACATTAGAGGGGACAAACCCAGGCTTAGTAATGTAGATGGGATTATAAAATGAAAAAGGTATGTTGAAATTTCAAATATTATTTATGTGTATCTTATAAGTAGACTCATGCTTACCCCAAGACTATACCAGTCCCTCCGGGCTTTTTTATAAGAAAAGTTTTACCAAATCTTGTGGTTTAAAATATCAGTTAAGAATAATAAATATGTTAAAATTATAACTTTTTTTTTTTTACTAAAATGCCCTTATTTATTAGAATATAGGGAATAAAATAGAGAATAAGAAAATTATTATAATAAAGATGATTGTAGAAGAGAGAGAATAAGAAAATAAATATAGCGAAAATAGTAGGTCTTTAGGGTTGTAAAAATTTATCATATTGATATTAAATAAGGTAATTTAATAATGGAAAAATGCGAAAATAAAAATTAAAAAATGAGACATTCTTTAAAAGTTTCTTTTGAAAAGGAACGAGATAAATGTGACGATTGTTTCTTATAAAAAATAACGGAGAGAGTAGCTTACAACACAGAATAGGGTACATAATAACAACCAACTTGTAAGACATAACTAACGTTTTTTATGCCGGGAAGGAAAACTGAGGGACCATAAAAGCACATCAAATCATATATAATACAATACAACTCATTTCTTAAATTCTATATGGGATAAAGGTCTTATTTACCCCATAAGTTTTCGCTCAGGAGCACTCAGCACCCGGAAGTTTTTTTTGGAGCAAAATTGCCCGGAAGTTAACAAAATGGAGCAATTTTTCCCTAGAAGTTTACAGAGTGGAGCAACAAATTAACGGTCAAGATTAACGGAAGGACAAGATTGTCACGTTTTTAAACTTCCGAAGCAATTTTGATCCAAAAAAACCTTCAGAGTGTTAAGTGCTCCTGAGCGAAAACTTTCGGGGCAAATAAGACTTTTATTCCATTCTATATTTATTATTGAGCGAGGTTTTTTAGTTAACAATTTGTTGAGTGACTTGGTTTTTGATTGAGCCCATTGGCATTATATAAAAGTATGTAGCCAACCTCACCTATTGAGATAATATTTTGTTGTTGGTATCTCTGTATGAACCATGAGACCGTTTTGAAAGGATGAATTTTTTGAAAGGAATTTGATTATAAGAAATAAAAAAGGAAAATAGGAATTGGAAAGTTAAAAATATGGAGAATCCCAATTAAATTCGCTTAAAATACTAAAATTTAAATTTAGGCCAACACTTTTAATAAATTTTAATAGGAACTTTTTTAAGGAATTCGACTCTAACAATTTTTTGTTTTTAATATAAAGTAAGGATTACCTCAAAGAGTGCTACCCAGTATCATTTGTGCTGTTACAATCAGATTCTAGTCAACGCAGTAAAGCAGACATTGGTGCAGACACGTTATGAAAGCCAAGTAAAACTCCCAGAGTTTGCTTTGCTAACTGATCTGCTACTTTGTTAACATTCCCGGGGATAAAACGAACTTCAGCAACCCAATCCCATTTGAGCATGCATTCCTTGGGCTTCCGAGATAAGCTGATGTTCCTGCAGCAACATAACGAGACAGCGTTTCAATAATGATCTGTCCTTTTCCACTGACCCAGGCTTGTTTCAAGCCATGAACAATTCCATCGCCCAAAGCTCAGCAGTTAAGCTATCGCCTTCCTGAGTTTGGAACATAAAACCAGACACAAACCTTCATCCAGCCATTAGGATGGGAACACCAGCCCGCTTCACGGTCTACAAGAATCTAGCCATTTAAGCGAGAAAAAGCGCCTCTGCCTTGATGCTGGAGTCAGCTCGCACCACAATGATCTTGTCTGTGAACAGTCCAGGAAAACATGCAATATACTTTCAGAATCCTGAACCTACAGTATCCATACGCTTACCTCTCCGTGCTCTTTCTCTTAATTTGTTAGCAGGCGCCCATGAATGTCCTGCAACGGTACACTGTATTCGTTTGTTTTAGACCCAGGCCTCCCTTCTTCTTGCATGTACACACAGTGTCCCATGCCACCAAATGGGTCTTTCGTTTCATGTCTGTGGACCCCCGAAACAAAACTCCGGCTACTTCTTTCAATGCTCTCTCAGGTGGCTACCGGAAGGGACTAAGGAGGAAGTTTGCATGGTATAACATGGAATATCAGAATTAACTGTTGCAACTAACGTGGTTCTTCCAGCCAGTGAGAAAGACTCCGCCTTCTAGCTTGTGAGTTTTTTCCGAACCTTATCAACTACATCTTGGAAGCTGTCTTGTGATACCGTTTGTGAGATCTGTAGTCAATTGAAACCCAACATATTGCTGAGCTCCATACACCTATGATGACCCACATTTTTAGAAAAGAAATCACTAGTCTTGTTGGCATTCACCTTCAACCCAGAGCTATTACAAAACACATCAAGACAATTCTTCACCTCCTTTCCTTGCTGTAATGAAACTTTCACAAAGAGAATAATATCATCAGCAAACAATAAGTGGGAGATAGGAGGACCATTCTGATAAAGTTTGATGAGAGCCACTTATTTTTCATCATACTTTCCTGAATTTAACGAGCTTACCATTCTATATAATTAACGAACGAGATGGATTAAATACTATTGGGATTCTAAGATCCCACCGGACAGAACAATAACAACAAATAAATGAAATTGAAAATAATAATATATGAAACACATATATTTAATATGAAAACCTCACTGAGAAATTCCTAAATTACAACCTCTCTTGAATTACAGTGAGAGAACAACTTTATCCCTCTTTTGAAATTAAGAGAATCCTCACAAAACACACTCAAGAAATATCACAAAAGGAAGGAAGAGAGAAAGAATTTTGGTATGAGTTGAAAGGAGGGGGGAGGCTTTATTTATAGCCTCCATACCTACTTACTTTCTCAAATTCCCACCGATGTGGGCTTCACAATCTCCCACTTGGAGATATGATTGAGAACTAATCAATCTCTACACAGTTCTTGCTATCTTCATGTTGTCTACATCTCTTCAAATCCAAATGAAGATTTGCACCCACTACTACAAAAAATGGTTACTACTTCCCTAAAAGACGTCCTTGTTTTTTAAAAGGAAGTTAAAAGTGAACGAAATAACATTCTTATAATTATATACTTGAATTCTAAGAATTTGGCGTCATAAATTATATTTTAGGATGCCTAAAATTAATTAAGGTGTCCTAAAATAATTTCAGGACGCCTAACATTAATTGCGTAGCGCCAAAAATTAGCACCATGGCGTCATTTTGGGAATTTTTTTGGCGGGAGCTAATAAATTTTCATTTTTGGCGTCTTGAATGAGTTTAAGGATGCCTTTTTTTTTGGGCGTCCTGAAATATATTTCAGGACGTCTTAAAGGGTTTTTTTTTTGTTTGGGCTTATTTTTACTTTTTTGGCATCTGAATGGAATTTTTTGTCGTCCTAAATGACTAGAAGGACGACTTAATCAATTTTTTGTCGTCCTGAATCTTATTTCAGGACGCCAAAATTGCTCTCTCATTCACATGTATTCAGCCCCCTCCCCTGCCATCTCATTCACGCCAAACACTAAAGCCCTAATTGCTCACCCTCACTCTCCCCTACCTCACATTGGCGCGACGTCCGTCTCCTCCGTCTTCCCTCTTCGCGTTCTCTCCAACCCTTCCTGCGCTCGCTTGTCGCGTCGGCCAAAGCGGTCGCTCACCACGTCGCCCTCAACCCTCACTCTCCTACTCGCCCACATTGTCTGCGTCGCTCGGCCGCCATCCCAGCTTCAAATCTATGGCTCTTCGATTTGCGGTTTCAGGTCTCAGATCTTTGCTTTGAGTTTTGGTTTTTGGTTTGTTATTTTTGCTGAGTTTTTGTAGATCTCTAGAGTTTCTTGCCTTTTGCTATTTGTGTTTCTGTTGGGTCTGCAAGATAACGTAACTATGCAATTCGAGCTTTGAGCGTGGTATTGCTGCCCAAGAAAGTGGCGCTTTCACATGGGAAATTGTTCCAGTTGAAGTTTCGGGGTAGGGAAAACCATCCGCCGGTTTCAACGAGAGGTTTGAACTTTTGATGAGAATATTGATTTTTGAAGCATGAGGATATTGCACTTTGCATTCTTTATAAAATAATTTTATTTTGACATTAACACAAATAATTAGTCTGGAATACTGGAGATTGCAATCCACAAGTTTATTTCTGCAAATATTCTATTTATCATACTTTACTTGCAGAATTTGTTAAGTTACCATACTCATTAGGTTGGTCACTACTTCACATAAGTATTTGAAATATAGATTTTTTTTTTTGCTCTTTTCTTCCCAAAAAGATTTACCTAGGCATTTTGATATGCTAGTTTGAGGTTTACAAGTTGCAAAAACTAAGGCCGAGTTTCAAGGAGAATGTGTTACAGTTACTGCTGGCAACGCTTCTAGTATAAGGTTAACTGACATTAACATTTTGTCTGGAGTTGTTTTTAAACTTTTACCAGTTTAGCTTGTTTTACTTTTATGTTTGAATTTGGATGGCTTGTAGCATTCAAATAACACATGTAGAATATTTTGTGTTTGCTGTGACATTTTGGGAGTAATGTAACATTAATTAGCTATTAAGATTTGTAGAGTGCTGGGAGGAATGAGATACGTAAGTTATCTAGAAATTTAATGGTGAAGAGCTTGAGTGCCTGGTAACATCATCCAGTTTGCTACTCATAGTTTATTTGAATTCTTAGTTAATCGGCTTACTAATCCATAGATTTTCATGACTAATATCTTTCATACATAAGCTTGGGTAGATTTTCACTTAGCTTTTTATCTTTCATTTTTTACTATAAGTCTTCGAAATTATTATTACAATCTTTTTAAATTGCACTGACCTATTGAAATAAATTGTTTGCAAAATTTTCAATTCAAGTCTATCATATGTTCTTGATCTAAGTGGCCAGATGTGTTATCTCATTGCAAGGATCCTCTTACTCTCTGTGGATCTTTCTGGGTCTGATGTTACTGATTATGGGTTGACTTATCTCAAAGATTACCCAAATTTTTTAACCTTGAATCTTAATCACTGTGACCAAATTTCAATCACTCAATCCAAAGCAACTTTCAAGATATTGTCATCTCCTTCACCAATCTCTGAAAATCCATCCTTGATTCTATTCAATCTTCTCAGCGGCATTTTATCGAACATGTTGGTTGCTCCTGGTGGGAATTTTCCCATCAGTATCTATTCGATTCTAACCGAACATCACTTGAAACCAAGAATTGTTCTTCAACTTTTTAGATCTCGTTGCCTTGCTATTGGCATTTTTTCCTTCTTCCGTCACTTGAAACAACAGTTAACAGAGTGTATATATGAAGAATTTTGTGCTCATGCCTAATTTGATTACTTATAGTACAACAATACAGGGATGCTGATATGGCTTGTGTGATCATTTTCAAATAATATATTTATAGCTTTTCATGTTTAACATAGAATATATACTTCAAGGAATTCATACTGATTGTCTCTTTGATAGATTATTTAATCATAATTATTTCAATTAAGTGTAAAATCTGATTGAAGTTTGCTTACATTTTTTACTATTAAAAGAAGATAAATATTGTAGCATGTGTTAGATGTATTATTACTGCGACAAGAAATAAGAAAAACCATAATGAATCTTATGTCTTGCTCTTCATCGTCGACTTACAGAAGAATTAAATTGTTGTGTGAATGAATATATAAATTTAATTGATGTGTTCTTTTGTCAAAGATGAATTAGTATTGTATGACTTGAGGAAGCAAATAACCCTTTTGAGTAAAGTGACTTGGTCACGACAACAACTCACACAAGAGCTTGAGGGGTGCTAGGGTAGGTATATTTTGTCATGTTCCTTTTGTCATAAAATTATTCCCTCTCATATGTTAGTTTGAATAATTCCAATGTTGTCTTTACTGTTGTTGTCTTTAGGTTGAATAGAGTAAACAAATTTCAAGCATCAGAATTTAAAGTTGAGGTAATTACAGTTAGTTTTTTTTTTTTGTTGATGTGCATTGATCTAGGTAAAATTTGTTCTATAAATAAAGATGCTTAGAAGTCCATAATTTATAGTTTTTGACTTAGACAATTTAGCTATATTTTTAAATTTTGTATTGATGAAACTGTTGGAATTAATAGCTGATGTTGATCTGAATTGCCCTAATTAGTAAGTTTTGTTGAATTAAGCTGAGATGGTTTGTTGTTGGAATTTTGGGATGTCTTACTGTTGAGGGGAAATGTTGCCGATTTTTTTTTTTTAGGATTGAGAAAAAAGCATGTAGTTCTTGAAATTGTTATGAACTTGACTGTTGTTGGAAATGTCTTAGGTGGTAATAAAATGGGTCATAGTTGGATGAATGCTTTGAGAACTAGTGAAGAATATGAGAATGGGGTGGAAGAGTTTATTGATTTTGCTACAAGGAATGTGACTACAAAAAATGGGATGTATTATTGTCCATGTGTTAATTGTTTAAATGGGGTTCGACGGGATATTGCTGATATAAGGGATCATCTAATTTGTGATGGAATAAACCTTCGATACAAAACGTGGATATGGCATGGTGAGGAGGTAACTACCAGTGCGTCCCACGAAAATGAAGTTGAGGTAGATGTCGACGATGCAATGGAGAGAATGATTCATGATGTTGAGGTTGAATCTTTTGCTCAACCGCATGAATATGATAGCGTGCGGAGTGATGTAGAGACACCTTTGTTCCCTAGGTGTATTAACTATACACGGTTGACTGGGACCTTACATTTGGTCAACTTAAAGGCAACTTGTGGGTGGACCGATAGTAGTTTCACGTTGCTGCTGAAATTGTTGTGTGATATGTTGCCAGACGACAATGTACTTCCAAAACGTATGTATGAGGCCAAGAAAATCTTGTCTATGATGGGTATGGAGTATAAAAAGATACACAGTTGCCCTAATGACTGCATATTGTACAAAAATGAATATGAAGGCCTCGCAATTGTCCGAAGTGTAAAACTTCACGATACAAAGTGAAGAAAGGTGGTGGTTCTGGAGATCAGACAACAAAAAGGCAACCTTTGAAGGCATTGTGGTATCTTCCAATAATACCGTGGTTTAAGCGTCTCTTTACTAGTGAAGCAACGGCAAAGAAGTTGAGATGACATTCGGATGAGAGAATATCTGATGGAAAATATCTTTGGCACCCGGCTGACTCTCCGCAATGGAAGAAAATAGACGAAATGTTCCCTC
Source organism: Acacia melanoxylon (assembly GCA_019022615.1). Taxonomy (NCBI): domain Eukaryota; kingdom Viridiplantae; phylum Streptophyta; class Magnoliopsida; order Fabales; family Fabaceae; genus Acacia; species Acacia melanoxylon. Next base: position 669,046 of record JAFJYJ010000071.1, on the reverse strand, counting down.
AATTTGGCAGTGAGCCAAGAAACCTTCGGCTGGGGCTTTGTACAGATGGCTTCAATCCGTATCGAACTCTTAGTTACATGGCCGGTTCTCCTTGTAATATACAACTTACCTCCCTGGCTATGTTTGAAACGCAAGTATGTGATGCTTTCTATGATGATTTACGGACCAAAACATCCCGAGAACAATATCGATGTGTACTTGGCGCCTCGGTTGAGGATTTGAAGAAGTTGTGGGAGGAAGGCGTAGATGTGTTTGATGCATATAAGAAGGAGTCCTTCAATTTGCGTGCAATGATTTTTACCACGATAAACGACTTTCCTGCATACGGAAATTTGTCAGGGTACAGTGTCAAGGGGCATAAAGCATGTCAATATGTGAAGCGGACACAAACTTCCATCAACTAAAGCACGGGAAAAAATGGTCTACCTCGGTCACAGGAGGTTTCTTCATCGTTTCCACCCATATCGTAAGTTAAAAAAGCGTTTTAACGGCTTACCGGAGCATAGAACGGCTCCAAAGGCATTAACCGGAGGGGATGTTTATAGTCGGGTGAAACATATCAATGTCATATTGGGTAGGCAGCAAAGGATTACGGGTGAGAAGAATATGTGGAAGAAGAGATCAATTTTCTTTGATCTTCCATATTGGCGTAGTCTTGATGTGAGACACAGTGTTGATGTGATGCATGTGGAGAAAAACGTCTGCGATAGCCTTGTCATTACTCTTTTGCACATACTAGGGAAGACTAAGGATGGAATTAGTGCGAGACTAGACCTGGTTGATATGGGAATAAGAGAATGGTTACATCCACAAGTAAGAGAAGATGGTAAGAGGGCATACTTGGAGCCAGCAGCTCATACACTATCAAAAGCAGAGAAAAAAAGTTTGTGTGGGTGTCTATATGACATTAAGGTTCCACAAGGATATTCTTCTAATTTCAGAAGGTGTGTTTCAATGGATGATTTGAGGTTAGTTGGGATGAAGTCCCATGATTATCATGTGTTGATGCAACAACTATTACCAGTAGCTATTAGAGGCATTATGAAAGATGAAGTGCAAACCACTATAACAAAATTGAGTATTTTCTTTAATGCTATCTGTAACAAAGTCATTGACATTGAAAAGTTAGATGAATTGGAAAATGAGGGTTATATTATTTTGTCCCAACTAGAGATGCATTTTCCTCCTGCATTTTTTGACATAATGGTGCACATGATAGTGCACTTGGTAAGGGAGGTTAGGCTCTGCGGTCCATTTTACCTAAGGTGGATGTACCCTTTCGAGCGATACATGAAGATCTTAAAAGGGTATTCTAAAAATCCTTATCGACCGGAAGCCTCAATTGTTGAAAGATATGTAGTTGAAGAGGCTATGGACTTTTGCAAAGATTATCTATCAAGGACGACGATACAATATCAGCATGATGAGGGGATAAGCGAGGGAACTCGAGGAATCAAACTGAAGAATAAGCCTTGTGAAGAGGTGTTGCAAACTCACATGTACATCTTGAATAATATGGAAGAAGTTTAACCATACATTGATGAACACAGAAAGAGTTTGAAGAATATGAACCCAAGGAAGAGTGACATGCATATAGCGAATGAGCAAAATAAGACGTTCATAAAGTGGTTCAGTGAGAAGGTATTGCACGAGACCGGAGTGTCGGATACAATTGAGTGGTTCGCCAGGGGGCCTTCTTTTCAGGTCATCACTTGGAGCGGTTATGATATAAATGGGTATACTTTCTACACAAAGGACCAAGATGACAAAAGTTCTGTGCAAAATAGTGGGGTGATGGTTGAAGCTAAATCCATGCACTTTTCGAGTTCGAAAGACAAAAACCCGGTATTAGAATCAATGGCCTATTATGGAGTTATTGAAGAAATATGGGAGATGTGCTACACCAAGTTCAAAATTGCCTTATTGAAATGTAAGTGGGTTAGCAATAATGCTGTTGTGATAGATCCACAATTTGGGTTTGTCCCAGTTGATCTTCAAAGAGTTGGTCATAGAGATAAGCCATTCATTCTAGCAAGCCAGGCGAAATAAGTGTTTTTTTGTTACAGACCCTGCAAATAAAAAAATGTCCATTGTACTTCAAAGTAAAAAACAAAAGTATGGTGAAGAATCGTTCGACCTTGATGATACACCCCCTTTTACAACAAATCTCCCTACAACACGTGAAGTAGAATTGGTAGATGATGAAGAATATCTTTTGCTGCAAAGAAACGATCATTGTGAAGGAATATGGGAAGCCATATAAAGTAAGATCTTAAGTTATAAAATAGTACTATCTTATTTTTGTGGTGGTTTAGGGTTTTAGTTCATTTTATTAATCTGTTTACTATTTAATAACCTATCTAACATTGATTTGTCCTTGATGAATAGGAACATGTCTAGCTCCGACGAGTCAGGAGGTGATAGAGTTGATGAGCCCGTTGTGAGAAAGGGTAGAGGTAGCACACAAATGAGTGCGCTAGTGGACCGTCATCAACATAAAAAAGAGAGGCTGCATGTGGACTTTGATGAGAATATGAATCCAACTGGTGCAGAGGAAGACAATTTCATTAGCTATTTAGGCTATCTGGCTCGAAGCAAAGTTCGCATTGTCTACTACGCTTGGAAGTTCGTTCCGAGAAAACGGGCGCTTGATTTGGGCACAAATTTTGGTACGTCACCTTCGATATATCTGCATTTGTATCATTTGTCTTATTGCTTGAAATGTAATTACCTTTCCTTTTACCTTGCAGCAAACGTACGCCGTCCCTCCCACTATGGCAATGCACAAGCATTGGATGGGGGAAGTCCGTCTACGTTGGAAAGACTTTAAGAACAAGTTGACTAGAAAGTGGGTTCAAGGGGAAAAGAGGAACGAGGATCCATGTCAGATATATCCTTATATTTCTCCTGAGGACTGGAGGGAGTTTGTGGCGTCACGGCAAAATCCCGAATTTCTTGTAAAATTTCTTTCATATATCATATCTTTTATTTTAACCTACTTGACAACTTAGATGCAGTTTTATTTGTTTTCGTGTCACAGGAAAAAAGTCAAGCCAATAAAGAGAGGCAAGTGGCAAATAAGTATCCGCATTGCATGTCCCGTGGTGGGTATAGGAAGCTTGAACGGAGAATGATGGAAGAGCAGTTAGAGAGAATGAGGGAAGCTGCCCAATCTGATCCTTCCACTGTTGTCCAGCCCCCTGAACGTCCTCCTCGTCACAAAAAATGGAAAGTTGCGAGGAAGAAAGGCGACAACTACATAAATGCAGATGTTGCTGAGGTTGCCTCAAAGATTGTAAGTAGTTAAATTAGACGTTTTAAATAGCCTTAGTTGTTTCATATTATAGGGTTTAGTTGTTATTTATGAAACATCTTATGATAGAAGATGCACTTGAGGAGAAGAGTTCCCAAGGTTCATTTACGCTGGGTGTACGGATGGACATTTTGTCAACGGTGATTGGGAAGCTAGATTACCTTGATCACATTCGAGGGGAGCCTAGGGGAGTGACTGCTGCAAAATATTTTGGACGGCGTTCACGGGTCTATGACGAGAAGAACCCTAGTCCTACGCTTGTAGCCTCAATTCGAGTGAATCTATTTGACGAAATCATGCTACAAGTACGATCTGAAATGAAAACAATGCTAGAGTCGAAGGACAATACGGAACATACAGCCCGTGAATCCCTGGCCTTCCCCAACAGTAAAGATAGTTTTAACCCTTTGGATGTTGATCTCGGTGAACCTTTTCACATTCCACAGGGAGGACAACCTTGCACTCTCTATTTGGATGTCCCACGCCGACGTATTGTTGCCGATGCCCTTATTTACACAGATCACACCACCCACCATAATATTGAAATTCCACAAGACCTACGTAGGGTGACTGTGAAATGTGTTCGAGAGGGGGAAGGAAAAAAAACATCCCGATTGATGATGACGAGGTTCCCGATTTAGGCCGGGCAATAGGATCGTTCATCCTTTGGCCGAGTCATCTTATTCAGATGGCGGGGACGACACCTCCAATGGTAAGAAATACATTACTAGAACTTTCTTTTCATTGGTAACTCACTCATATACTAATATGTTTGTTTATGTTTTCATAGAATGAAGATGAGGTGGGCAAATTTCCCTACCTAGCACAGCTACGAGACATGTACAAGGACATCGCCTATATCTCCTTCAAGATGCGTGCGGGCATAGTCGGCGGAGAAAAGACATATGAGTTTACCGTTGACAAAAAAGATCTGGACGAATTTCTGCATATGAAGGATTTAGACTTAGTCGTTCTTGAAGTTGGGATGATGTAAGTTTTTGTTTCCCTTTAATTATTGCATTGATCTTTTTTTGTTTTCTATACTCAACAACGCAGTTGATTTTATTTAATTTCGATCACAAGATTAATGCAATGACATATGCGTCCGAAAGACGGCCGAACGAGTTTGTATGGATTCTTAAGTCCAATAAACACGAACGTCAACTAGCAATACTACGTTAACCAAAAGGACGCTTTATGTTGGTTATACAATTGCCGAGGACGACTTTCCTGTTTATCTAGCCCCAATACTTGAAGGGTACGTAGTGTTAGTTTTGTCTATTTAAGTTTTTTCAGAATAAATTCCTTTCTTATCTTAATTTAATATTAAAATGTATATCTTTTAGTGGTCATTGGACCCTGTGTGTCGTTTGTCCCTCCAAGAACGCATGTTATTGGTTCGATTCCTTAGGTGGCAAACCAAACGAAGAAATCAAATCCATGTTTGCCAAGTAAGTAAATTTTCGTTAAAATCATTGATTCTTCATTTATATGATTTGTTTTCATGTCTGTTACTTTCCATTTTAATGATAGTGCACTCAAGTTGGCTAGATCGATTACTGGAGCACAGGAGCAGGGTGGACCGAAGTGGTATTATCCAAGAGTAAGTAGTTTCAATTCAAGTTATTACATTGACACATTAGCTTTCGATATGCCTTTATTCGTTTTAACAATTTGCTTTTGATTTATAGTGCCCTCGACAACGAGGGAACACTGAGTGCGGATACTACGTTATCTATTATATGCATACCATCGTTAAGGGTGGACGGACGACAGGTTTTCCAAACGTACGTAATCGCTCCGTGATTCTCAAATGATAATATTTTTGTTGTACTTAAGTTGTTAATTACTTCATTGGTTTAACTTATACCTTGTTTTCCAATTTATAGCTTTTTGATAGTATGGATCCGTGCTCGGACGAAGACATCGATACAGTTCGAAACGCTATGGCTGAACATTTTCTTCAAAACATATAGATATGTACGTCATATGTTAACTTTTTCCATATAATTGATAGACATGGATGATGTTTGGAATTCGTTGTTGTGATAATCAGTTATTACAAAAGTTTAGAAGGTAAAATTCATGAGTTGATGATATGCCCTTTACTTGCATGTTTAATTTTCAAAGTAATTAAGTGATTGTATTTTACATAGGAGGTGCCCCTTTTTCACTGAACTTCTGATCTTGCATTGTGAAATACTTTGCTGCACAAATCCTATAGAGTAAATATGTTCAGTCACTTCACTTTGCTGCACAAATTGTAGTTGCTAGCATTATTAATCGTCTATTTTTTGCTGCCTCTGTTTGATGCTCTAAATGGCAGATTTGTCATTGTGTGTTGATTCTTGAGGTATTTAGGTAATGCGCTATACAAGGGACCAATTTGATGAATGTTGAGTAATATAAATGTATGTATATATGTACGCTGGAAAATTGGCTGGACGAATAGCACTTTAAAATTGTAGTTCATTAAGGAGGCCAGTAAGAAATATAGCAGGTTTTTTTTTGTTTTTTTAAAAAAAAAAAGTTATACCTAAGGCGTCCTTAATTTATGTTCAGGACGCCTTATACCCCATTTTTGAAGTCCTGATTACTCATATAGGACGCCTTAAAAAAGGCGTCCTCTATTAAACATAGGACGCCTTTTTTAAGGCGTCCTTAGTTATACACAGGACGCCTTATTTAAGGCGTCCTATATTAAACACATGACGCCTTTTTTAAGGTGTCCTGTTTTAATCATAGGACGCCTTTTTTAAGGCGTCCTTATTTATACACAGGACGCCTTTTTTAAGGCGTCTTGTTTTAAACATAGGACGCCGAAATAATTCAAATACTACTTCCCCTGGATAGACGTCCTTCGGAAAATGGGCGTTAATTGCCTCTAATTCAGGACGTTTTTCCACTTTTTTGTAGTAGTGACCATATGAATTTATCAGTGTTGACTGCCTTTGTTAGTGCATCTACTAGGTTAATTTTTGTGTGAATCTTTTGCATGTCCACACTTTCATCTTCCACCACTTCACGAATAAAATGATATTGAACTCATATGTGTTTATTCCTGAAATGAAATGCTAGATTCCTTGCAATGTGCAAGACACTCTGACTATCACAATACAACAACATATGCTGCTATTTGTGTTTGAGTTATTCCATGAATCTTCTTATTCCGATTGCTTCGTTACAAGCTTGTGTAGCTTCCATATACTCTGCCTTTGTTGTACATAATGCCACAACTGATTGTAGTTTAGATACCCAGCTAACAGCTCCTTTTCCAACTGTGAAAACATAGCTTGTGGTAGATTTTCTTTTTTCAATATCACCTGCAAAATCAGAATCAACATATCCTTTGGCAATATATTTAGATCCTCCAGAACATAGAGCAATATTTGAGGTTCCTTTAACATATCTTAAGATCCTTTTAACACGGCATTCCAATACTCTCGACCATAATTTGTCATGTATCGACTAACCACTCCCACCACAAGTGCAATGTTTGGTCTTGTACAGATCATAGCAAACATTAAACTCCCTATTGCTTATGCATACAGTACTCGAGACATCTCCTTCTTCTTTGCTTCAATGCTAGGACTCACACTTGAGGATAACTTGAAATTAATAGGAAGAAGGGTAGAAATTGGCTTACAATCTTGCATGTCGAAGCGCCGCAAGATTTTCTGCAAGTAATTCTTTTGAGATAACCAAATCCTCTTGCTATTTCTATTTCAGTGAATTTGCATCCCTAGAATCTTGTTTGCAGGTCCCAAATCCTTCATTTCAAACTCCTTAGCCAACTGTGCCTTTAATTTTTTAATTAGATCTATATTGAGGCTTACTACCAACATATCATCAACATACAACAGTAGTATAATGAAATCATTATTATCAAACCTCTTGAAATAAGCACAAGGGTCTGAACTGAGTCTGTTGTGTATTCAAGGCTCAATATGAAGGAATCAAATCTCTTATGCAAACCATGTTCTCCTTATTTGGCTCTTCAAAGCCTTCTAGTTAGATCATATAGATTTCTTATTCAAGATCTCCATGAAGAAATGTAGTTATAACATCTAACTGCTCTAGATGTAGATCAAATACTGCACACATAGCTACTACTATATGAATTATAGTAAGACAAACCACAAGTGAAAATATTTTAGTGAAGTCAATACCTTCTTTCTGAGCACAACCTTTGACCACCAATCTTGCACGATACTGCTCTACCTGATCATCACTGTTTTGTTTGATCTTATAAATCTATTTGTTTCCAATGGGCTTTTTTCCTTGTGGTAATGGCACGAGCTCCCAAGTCTTGTTCTTATGAAGAGCTTTAATTTTCTTCCTGCATTGCTGTCATCCACAATGATCCATTCGAGCTAGTTGTTGCTTCTTGGAATTTTGATGGTTTTTCATGTTCTGTTAAAAGACAGTATGCAAAATTGCCCTCCATAATAAAATCAGACTGCCAGGTTGGTGTTTTCTTCTAACGAGTTGACCGTCAAAATTCTGTAGTTCCAAACTTAGTTGGATCTTGCTCCTCGTGTTTTGGTATTGTTTCAAAAGAATCTTGTTGCTTAGACTTTTGTTCCATCTGAATCGTCAAAGTATCTGAATTATTAGCTAAAGTGCCTTTTCCATTTTGCTCTTGTAGCTTGTCTTTTGCACATATTACATCTCTACAGATGATGACACCGTGGGCAGTAGGATCCCACAATCGATACCCCTTGACTCCATCAGCATACCCTAAGAATATGCATTTTTTGGATTTTGGATCCAATTTTGTGACTTCTTGGGTCTTGTACATTACGAATACAGGACTCCCAAATGTGTGTAACTGAGAATACTATATTGGCTTACTAGTATACATTTCCATCGGTGTTTTCAGATCAATCACAATTGATGGTGAACGATTAATCACTTAACAGGCAGTTTTGACTGCTTTTGCCCAAAATGACTTTTCCATACTTGCAGTCCTCAACATTGCTCCCATTCTTTCGAGTAGAGTTTCGTTCATCTGCTCTGCCACTCCATTCAGTTGCAGAGTGTATGCCACCATGATTTGTCTTTTGATGCCTTCCTGATTACAAAACACATTGAATTCATCATTTGTATATACTCCACCATTATCTGTCTTGAGACGCTTAATCTTCCTCTCTGTTTCCAACTCTACTTATGCTTTGGATGTCTTGAAGTTTGAAAATACATCTGCATTCCTCTTGATTGGGTAATGATAGGGCAAAAATTTAAGCCTATAAACTCCGCAAGTATACGGGCATTACCAAGTAATAAAGTGAAAAGAAAGATATCGTTTCCACAGAGACTTAGTCAAAATAGTGATTAGGTATTAAATTTCCTTTTTTTCATTTAAGTTAAGCAAATCAGAATTGTTTTCAATAAGAGTAAAAACTGAATTTTAATAAAAACAAAAACTTTCAAACAGGGAGAGAATTCAAATATCAAGGAGGACAACTTAGAGATACTAATCCCTTGCTTGTTTCTTAGATTTTATTCCCACTAAATTAATTCTAACTTAACGTAATCAGCTAATCTAGAGTATTAATTTGTATAAATGCACATCGTCCACTTATACGCCTACCTCAAATAATTATGCAATGTCTCACACAATTAATTAAGATACAATCTTAATCGGGTTCACTCTAATTTGATTATGCGGAGCTTCTAGGTATATGTCTATCCTAGACGCAAATTAGAGTAAAATCTAATTCCACATTATTTAATCCGAGGTCAATTTAAGATTTCCTTCGTCAAGTTTAATCCTAAATCCCCAAAACATGATTAATGGTGGTCAATCATTAAACAATGAATAATCAAAACAAGATTAAATAAACTGAATTACCATTAAGCAAAACTAATAAGTGGGAACAATTTCTAATTCTCAAATAAGTTCATAATACTCTAAGTTGCAAAAACAACTAGCCAAACATGGCTTTAATCAACATCACGAAGCAAAATCAATGACCAGACTACAAGACATAAGGAGGATAATGAAACTTGCAAACCAAATCACACTTTGGAAGAATAAGACCAACTGACAGCAATCCAAAAACTCCTCTGGCACTGCACTACTCCTCTGTTCCTTGTTAACGCCACGCCCAAAACTGTGGATGATTCTCGCCGCTGACGAGATAAAAAGAAGAAGTTCAAAAGCTTGGATTTGTGGCGCAACTCTCGTCTCTGTTCTATCGCTCAAAAATGTGAATCGCGTCCCTCCAATTCGTAGCTCCCCTCTGCTCCAGCGAGAATGCTTTTTTTTTCATCCAATGCCACCTGCGCCTCTTCGTAGCATTTAGGTCTTTTTATTTTTTTTTCTTTGCTTAAACGGTGCGTCTTCTTTCTCAATTCAGCGGCGCCTCTAATTCTTCTTGTTCCTTAGGTTTTCAATTTATTTCAAAGTGTGGGTCCCATGTGCAATTGCAATTCAAACTCCTTCAATTGATTCTCCATAGATGTCGTGTCTACACAACTGATAGAAGAAAATAAATATTATAATATTAATATACTATTAATAAACTAAAACCATATATATATATTTGTTTATTTCATTTAAGAAACTTGTTATTATTTTATTTAAACTATATATTTCTATTTAAATTTGAAAACTACGGTATTTACAATGAAATCCCCTAAATAATGCACCACTTTGATTTCTCTTAAAATCTTCAATAAATCCCTTTAATTTAGCGTTGATGACTTCTCAAATATATTAAAATATGTCTCAAATCTACTAAAAATGGGAAGTCATCACACCCCCACACTTGCATCAAATCTTGTCTTCAAGATTTTAAATTCTAAAACAACTAAACTCAAGAAAACCATGGAAACAAGATTTTTAAAGCAAACACTACAAAATTGAAGTCAATTCAAATATTCAAGAATTAAATTTTCTCAGAAATATTTTCCACCTTCCAAAAATGCAAGTAGCAAGACACTTAATTTGGCAAAGATAACTCACAATAGAATGTCCCTCACAAGTCAAGTGTTTACACTCATTTCTCAAGATATTCTAGGGCTTGTGTTTCACTCAATTCCACCTATTGCAACTTGTCTACCATAAGCTTGTTTATCATCTCAATCTCCACTTTATATTATCCAATTGCACACTCAAATCAAAAGGACTTTCTCTAGGTTGTAATGATCAAGGTAGGATAATGAAATGAAAGTGATCAAATGATATGAGAGAATACTTTAATAAGTGCCAAGTAATTTAATGAAATTCATGATAAAGGATGAAGGAATATCCACCAAGAGAAAACAAACTCACTAACACTATATATACACAACCTTTATTCTTTTGATCTCAACATTTTTTTTTTTGAATCTCTATTTTTTTTTTCTTCATATATTTTTTTTTTCTATTTTTCTTTTCTTTTCTTTTCTTTTTGTTCTCTTTTTGTTTGTTTTTTTTTTTTGGTTTTTTTTTTCACTATATACACATAATTTTATGGTGTTGACTTTCTAACTCCTTCACTCTTTTAAATTGGTTCACTTAGCACTCACTAAAGTAAGAAAAATAAACGGGAAGAAAAAGATATAAAAATTGCATATATCAAACAAAGGGCTATTTATAATTCTATGCAAATTTTTTTTCTTTTAACAAAATAAAGGCTCAAATGGGGTAAACAAATGATTTTCATGTGATAAGGATGGACATTTGGCCAAACTAGCTATGAAATGAATGCCTAAATCATCTTTGTGCATGCAAAAGGATTTCAAGTTTCAAAAGAGATTCAAGACAAGTTCTAGAGATGAAATCACAATAGGTGTACTCCCTCTTGAAAGACATGAAACTTTAGGCTCAAATTCCTCACAGGTTCTTTTGACATTCTAGAGCAAAATACCTAAACCAAATCTTTACCTCTTTACTGACATTCAAAGAACATAGAATCAATTCCTAATCAAATTCACTCCTCTTCATTCTCAAATTAACCCAATTGTGATAATGCTCACGAATAAAATTCAAACTTCCAAAAGATGATCTGAGGACAAGGAAAGTCATTTAAAATCCAGGATCCTTCACCCCCACACTTAAATGTCACATTATCCTCAATGTGAACAAGTAACAAAAAGTAATGGAACTGAAGAACAAACATCTATAAGTGCAAGGGTAACACCAATTTCAGAGATTTCAAATTTTCACCAATTAAACAACTCAAGTGCTAACAGTTAGTCAATAGTCATCACAAATAGTCATCACATGCATATCCAACTAAGACCAGCACTCATTCCCAAGCAATATATCATCAACAATCAAATAGAACAAATCAAAGAAAAGTAGAAGAAAACTCCCCTATTTGTCCGTGACTTGCACTCTCAATCCTTGCTACCAAAGTGGAACACCTCATTAGGAGATTTCAATAGTCCTACAAAATCAAACAAAGCATCAAATCAAACCTTGGGTTGCCTCCCAAGAAGTGCTTGGTTTATAGTCCTCAGCCCGACTATACCGACAATCTAAGTAGGTGAGGACAAGCGGTGAACCATTGTTTGTCGGTTCACTTCACCACCATGGTAATGCTTCAGTCTTTGCCCATTCACTTTAAAGCAATCTCCTGTTCTCTCATCTTTAACTTCAATTGCACCTTTTGAAGACACCGAAACCACTTTGAAAGGACCAGACCACCTTGACTTAACTTCCCAGGAAATAATTGAAGTCTTGAGTTGAAGAGAAGCACCAACTGCCCTGGCTCAAAAGAGCACTTCAAGATATGACTGTCATGCCATTTCTTCGTTCTTTCTTTATAGAGTCGTGCACTATCATATGCTTGAAGTCTGAATTCTTCCAACTCATTTAGTTGAAGCAACATTTTAGCTCCTGCTTAATGGTGGTCCATATTTAGCTTCTTGATTGCTCACCATGCTTTATATTCCAATTCAAGTGGTAAGTGACATGCTTTTCCGTAAACCAAACGATATGGTGACATGCCAATTGGAGTACGAAAAGCTGTCCTATAAGCCCATAAAGCATCATCAAGCTTGTCATACCAATCTTTTCTAGTTGGACCCACAGTCTTTTCAAGAATCCTCTTAATTTCCCTGTTAGTCAACTCACACAAACCATTAGTTTGTGGATGGTATGCAAGTGACATTCGGTGGTGAACCCTATATTTTTCCAAGAGAGCCTTGAAATTCTTGTTGTTGAAATGAGTCCCTTCATCAGTAATGATTGCTCTGGGGGTGCCAAATCTTGTCAAGATATACTTCTTCAAGAATCGAACCACTATGTTAGCATCATTAGTTTGGCAAGCCATAGCTTCAGCCCATTTACTCACATATTCCACAGCAACAAGGATGTACTTGTTTTCTCTTAAAGATGGGAAAGGACCCATGAAATCCATCCCCTAAACATCAAACAATTCCACCTCAAGGATTCCAGATTGAGGCATCTCATGTCTCTTAGAAATATTACATGTTCTTTGACATCTATCACACTTGGTAACAAATTGGTGAGCATCTTTAAACAAATCAGGCCAATAAAAACCAGATTCAAGAACCTTTGATGCGCAGTTCTTTGCCCCCATAATGTCCCCCATATGCGGATGCATGACATGCATTCAAAATTTCCTTTTGTTCTACCTCAGGCACACATTTTCTAATAATCAAATCAGCACATCTCTTAAAAAGAAATGGTTCTTCCCAAATATAGTAGGCAACATCATGCAAAAACTTCTTTCTTTGATAGAAATTCAAATCGGAGGTAATACTTCACACACAAGATAGTTCACTATATCAGCATACCATGGCAAACCACAACTACTTACAACAAACAATTGCTCATCAGGAAAACATTCATTCACCAACAAATCACTCACATGATCAGAAGGATTCACAATTCTAGACAAATGATCAACAACTTGATTTTTAATTCCTTTCCTTTCAACTATATGCACATCAAATTCTTGTAGCAACAAGACCCATCTAATCAGTCTAGGTTTAGACTCTTTCTTCCCTAACAAATATTTAATGGTAGCATGATCAGTATGAACTATAACCTTAGCACCCATCAAATATACCCTAAACTTTTCAAAAGCAAACACTATAGCAAGCATTTCTTTTTCTGTGGTAGAGTAATTTACCTGAGCTGCTATTAGGGTCTTGCTCGCATAGTAGATAGGATGGAAGATCTTCACATGCCTCTGTCCTAACACAGCTCCAACAGCATAGTCACTTGCATCACACATTACTTCAAAAGGTAGTGACCAATCAGGAGCTACAATGATAGGAGCTGAAGTCAATCTTCTCTTCGTTCTTCAAAACCCTTCATACACTCCTCGGTGAGCGAAAAGGAGTATCTTTCTCTAGTAACCGTGAAAGGGGCTTTGAAATCTTGGAAAAATCTTTGATGAATCGACGATAGAATCCAAAGATGGCCCAAGAAGCTTCTCACGGCTTTGACATTAGAAGGAGGAGGAAGCTTGTTCAATCACGAAATCTTAGCTCTATCAACCTCTAAACCATGTTTAGAAACTTTATGACCCAAAACTATGCCTTCAAATCACCATGAAATGACACTTCTCCCAGTTGAGCACTAAGTTTGTCTCCTCACATCGCTTCAACACCTTTTCCGCATTGATCAAGCACTCTTCAAATGATTCTCCAAATACCGAGAAATCATCCATGAACACTTCCATTATCTCTTCTATCATATCAGAGAATATGCTCATCATACATCTTTGAAAAGTAGCAGGAGCATTGCATAAACCAAATGGCATTCTTCTAAAGGCAAAAGTGCCATAAGGACAAGTAAATGTTGTCTTCTCTTGATCTTCGGGAGAAACCACAATTTGATTATACCCTGAATACCCATCCAAGAAACAGAAGAATTCTTTACCAGCCAATCGGTCTAACATCTGGTCAATAAAAGGAAGTGGGAAATGATCTTTCCTTGTGGCATCATTCAACTTTCTGTAATCCATGCAAATACGCCAACCAGTAACTATACGAGTAGGGATAAGCTCATCTTGCTCATTAGTAATCACTGTCATACCCCTTTTTTTAGGAACACATTGCACCGGGTGACCCACGAGCTATCGAAATAGGGTAAATGATCCCAGCATCTAACCATTTAATAATTTCCTTCTTGACCACTTCTTTCATCATAGGATCTAGTCTTCTCTGATTCTGGATAGATTTCTTGTGATCATCTTCCAAAAGTATCTTGTGCATGACAAGTGATGGGCTTATACCTTTTATGTCTGCAATTGTCCAACCTAAAGCACCTTGATGGCCCCTAAGAACTTTCAACAACCTTTCTTTTTGATCTTCAGATAAGGAAGAGGAGATGATAATAGGTAGTGTCTCAGACTCACCCAAATATGCATATTGAAGATGTGGTGGTAAAGGTTTAAGCTCCAGAATTGGTGCCTGTTCAATAGAAGGCTTCAAAGAAGTAGTTTGCCTTGATTCTATCTCTAACAACTCAAACTGCTGTGATGATTTCCTGGAATAAGGAGAGGCTTCAAGTAACTTCTTACATTCAACTATATTCTCTTCTTCCATTTCATCAGCCCCAAGTAAAACATATGCTAACGGTTCTTTTATAGAAAAGGACTCTAAAGTCTCTTGAATCATCTCATCGAACATGTCAACCCTGAAGCAATCTATAACATCCCTAGGATACTTCAATGCCTTGTTCATGTTGAATATAACTTCTTCATTATCCACCCTCAACTTGATCTCTCCCTTTTCAACATCAATCAGTGTTCGAGCTGTAGCAAGGAAAGGTCTTCCCATAATGAGCGGTAGATCTCTTTCTTCATCACAGTCCAAGACAATAAAGTCAGCAGGGAAAATAAACTTGTCAACTTTAACCAAAACATCTTCAATGATACCCTTTGGAAAAGCTAAACTTCGATCAGCTAGTTGAAGTGTCACAGAAGTTGGTTGAGCTTCACCCAGTTGCAATTTTTTGAACACAGATAATGGCATCAAGTTAATACTTGATCCTAGATCACATAATGCTCTTCCCTGAAACTTTTCTCCAATTATGCAAGGTATAGAAAAACTGCCTGGATCTTTCTGTTTAAGGGGTAGCTTGTTGAGAAGAATAGCACTACACTCTTCGATTAAGGCTACGGTTTCATAGTCACCGAACCTCCTCTTCTTACTCAACATCTCCTTTAGAAACTTCACATATTGAGGCATCTGCTCTAATGCTTCAAGGATAGGGATGTTAATGTGTAGTTGCTTGAAAATTCCCAAAAACTTCTTATATTGCTCCTCTAAAGCTTTCTTCTGAAATCTCTGAGGGAATGGTAAAGGCGGTACCCATTTGAGATTCTCCTGGTTTGCCTTCTTTTTCACTTCACCCTCTTTAGACTCAATCTCAACTTTCTCTTCATTTACTTCTCCATTCACCTTCTGTATAACCTTTTCATCATCCTCTCTAGTGACTGTAGGATTGGTTTCATCAGTAGAAGCTGAAGGTTTCTTCTTTGGTTGTGGAGTCTCAGGTAATTCCTTTCCACTTCTCAATGTAAGAGCTTTGCATTCCTCTTTCCCATCTCTATGAGGATTAGGTACAGTATTACTTGGCAATTCTCTCTGTTGTAAAACATTCACAACATTTACAAGTTGTCCTATTTGTACCCCAAGATTTTTGATAGATGAGTTGACTTCTACAAAAGTTGAGTCTACTCTTGCATTAGTAGCAGCTTGATCCTGAGCACTCTTGAATTGAAAGCTTACGAGTTGAGATATCATTGCCTCTAGATAAGATTTTGGTTCTTGGGTAGGGATGACTTCCTTCTCCAATTGATGAAATCTAGGAGGTGGCACTTGTCTTGTACTAGAGGTTGATACATCATTAAGAGCTGCACCATATTTCCAAGAGAGGTTGGGATTTTTACGCCACCTAGAATTGTATGTATTTGAGTATTGATTGTTCTGGTTATTGCCTCGATAGTTTCCTGTATAGTTGACTGGTTCCACCTGTTGAGATATGAGGCATTGTCCATTATCATGACAACTTCCACAATAATCACAAGGAGCATGAATAGCATTGACTCCCATCTGTCTACCATTAGATCGGTTTACTTGAGCTTCTAAGTTATCAAACCTCTTGTTGATTGTAGTCAACATTGCCATCAACTGTGAAGAAGGTTCCTCAATAACTTTATCAATGATTTCACCGGCCTTCTTTCATTGTTGTTACGTATAAAGTCAGCTGATAAGTCATCCAAGCATTTCCAGACATGATTAATCGGCTGCTTTGTAATTCCCCCATTAGTGACAGCATTTAATTCTGATTTAGATTCAGAAGTCAACCGAGTACTAAAAATCTGAAGTAAGACCCACTTCTCTAGATTGTGACCAGGACTCTGCCTAACAAGCAACTTGAACCTCTCCCAGGCTTCATATAGATGTTCCCCAAATTATTGACAGAAATTAGTAAGAGCGGCTCGTGCATCCACCATCTTGTTGTGTGGAAAAAATCGTGATATGAACTTTTCTTCCAATGTCTCCCAAGAGGTTATACTGCCCTCTTCTAAATTGTTGAGCCATTCTTTGGCTTTCCCTTGAAGAGAGTAAGGAAAAAGCCGAAGACGGATCACACCATTAGGAACGCCATTCTGCTTGAAGGAGTTGCAAACATCAAGGAATTGTATCAGGTGCCGATTTGGATCCTCTGAATCGTTTCCTGAATACTGACCCTGTAGTTCAAGCATCTTAAGCATAGTCTGCTTGATTTCAAAATTGTTGGCTTGAAAATCAGGCACTCTGATTCCTGACTGATAGCCCCGAGATTGTCTTCCCAAAAAATCATTGATACACAAATTATCATTTTCATCCTCAGCCATCTCTTCAGTTTTAGAATGTATTACTTCCTCCTCTTCAATATGAGGTGTTGTAGCTTCCAAAAGCTCTTGGATATTCCTTGTTTTCTGTGGTGTTTTAATAGCTTTGGCTCTACAGGTCATATATTAAAGTACCTGCAAAACCAAACAAATCTCAAAGTATCAAACTAACACCAAAAGCTAAAAAGAAAAAAAAAGTAATTTTTTTTTTTAAAATACTCAAACTAAAACTACTAAAGGATTTCTAATACTAATCACCAATTGCCTTGAGTCCCCGGCAACGGCGCCAAAAACTTGATAGGGCAAAATTTTAAGCCTATAAACTCCACAAGTATACGGGCCGTACCAAGTAATAAAGTGAAAAGAAAGATATCGTTCCCACAGAGACTCAGTCAAAATAGTGATTAGGTATTAAATTTCCTTTTTTTCATTTAAGTCAAGCAAATCAGAATTGTTTTCAATAAGAGTAAAAACTGAATTTTAATAAAAACAAAAACTTTCAAACAGGGAGAGAATTCAAATATCAAGGAGGACAACTTAGAGATACTAATCCCTTGCTTGTTTCTTAGATTTTATTCCCACTAAATTAATTCTAACTTAACGTAATCAGCTAATCTAGAGTATTAATTTGTATAAATGCCTGTCGGTCCACTTATACGCCTACCTCAAATAATTATGCAATGTCTCACACAATTAATTAAGATACAATCTTAATCGGGTTCACTCTAATTTGATTATGCGGAGCTTCTAGGTATATGTCTATCCTAGACGCAAATTAGAGTAAAATCTAATTCCACATTATTTAATCCGAGGTCAATTTAAGATTTCCTTCGTCAAGTTTAATCCTAAATCCCCAAAACATGATTAATGGTGGCCAATCATTAAACAATGAATAATCAAAACAAGATTAAATAAACTGAATTACCATTAAGCAAAACTAATAAGTGGGAACAATTTCTAATTCTCAAATAAGTTCATAATACTCTAAGTTGCAAAAACAACTAGCCAAACATGGCTTTAATCAACATCACAGAAGCAAAATCAATGACCAGACTACAAGACATAAGGAGGATAATGAAACTTGCAAACCAAATCACACTTTGGAAGAATAAGACCAACTGACAGCAATCCAAAAACTCCTCTGGCACTACACTACTCCTCTGTTCTATGTTAACGCCACGCCCAAAACTGTGGATGATTCTCGCCGCTGATGAGAGAAAAAGAAGAAGTTCAAAAGCTTGGATTTGTGGCGCAACTCTCGTCTCTGTTCTATCGCTCAAAAATGTGAATCGCGTCCCTCCAATTCGTAGCTCCCCTATGCTCCTGCCAGAAGGCTTTTTTTTCATCCAATGCCACCTGCACCTCTTCGTAGCATTTAGGTCTTTTTATTTTTTTTTCTTTGCTTAAACGGTGCGTCTCCTTTCTCAATTCAGTGGTGCCTCTAATTCTTCTTGTTCCTTAGGTTTTCAATTTATTTCAAAGTGTGGGTCCCATGTGCAATTGCAATTCAAACTCCTTCAATTGATTCTCCATAGATGTCGTGTCTACACAACTGATAGAAGAAAATAAATATTATAATATAAATATACTATTAATAAACTAAAACCATATATATTTGTTTATTTCATTTAAGAAACTTGTTATTATTTTATTTAAACTATATATTTCTATTTAAATTTGAAAACTTTGGTATTTACAATGAAATCCCCTAAATAATGCACCACTTTGATTTCTCTTAAAATCTTCAATAAATCCCTTTAATTTAGCGTTGATGACTTCCCAAATATATTAAAATATGTCTCAAATCTACTAAAAATGGGAAGTCATCAGGTAACATCTTGAAATTTATTTAGAATAATAATAGGATATATTAATGGTAATTAATTTACCAAGAATATTCAGATATAGGAGTAAAACTTTCCAATGTTAGTTTTTATAAAATAATAATAATAATATATTAATTTATATATATATATAATATAACATGTTTTGTAAACATGATCGGCAAGGGGCAAGGTTGCCCCCCCCATTGTTGACTTTAGAGGGGAGGGTAATAATTTTTATCCCAATTACTCCCCCTTCTCAACCACTATAAATACGCACCTTAGGGTGCGTATTCAGGCAGAACAAGCGAGAGTGTGAGAAAAATAGAGAGAGGAGGGAAAGAAGGAGAGAGGGAAAATGTAGAGATAATTATTTGGGAAGCTTGGTAGTAGCTTTTTGGTGATTATTTGGGAATTAGCGAGTAACAGGTAACTCTAAATATTCTTCCATATACTTGTGAATTGTGTATGATTATAAATTATATTTTTTATAGATTGAATTTTATATATATATATATATGTATGTATGTATTATAATATTATTATAATAAAAACTGAATATTATAGTTTTGTGCCCATGAAAACTACAGTTTTGTGCCTAGCAAAAATTACAGTTTTGCCCTCGAATTTCAGAAATGACAGTTTAGTCCTGAATTTCAAAATGACAATTTAGTCCTTCAAATTTCAAGAACGACAGATTGGTCCGTTGAGGTTTTATGAGATCTTTGGTTTACCTGATGATGATATTTTACATAAATGGAAGCTTGTTTTAGTATATTTTATTTTTATATAATTATCATGGCGGCTGTATTTGTGATGGGCTACAGTAAGGAGGAATTTGAATGATAAGAGTTCTTTATGCCATCACTCGGTGCACAGTGGATGATATTTGTCAGGCCCCATCTTCCATGTTTTCCTCTGGCTGAGATTGCATTGGAGTTGTGGGACATGTGACACCTCCTTAGTTGTGTGTTTTTTTTCTTTTAAGGAGGGGAGCCATAGTCCAGACTTAAGTTCTATACCTTTGGTTGGGTGTATCTTAAGTTTTGGTGAGCTTGGAACCATTCAGTCAAATGAATGAGTTTCTGTTGGACTATGTATTAGCCTATCGCTCCAGTTAGTGGTACAAGAGTGGACGATGATATAAGGGAGGCTGCATATTGCATATTGTATAATCGTATAGTTCACAAATTGACATAATGATGATTACTTTTGAAAAAGCATTTTGTATGAGAAATTATGATATATACAAATATATATATGTAATCAGCTCTTACTTTTTGTCATATGTAATTTGTTTGTGTATGGTAGAAACTTTCAGTAGTTACTGAGACGTGAATCTCATCCTATATTAACATTTTCATGTGAATATTCTAGTAAGGAGCAAGGGAAGGCACCTATAAAGTGAGCTTTGAAGGCTTTTTTTGTACTCCTATGACTTAAGTTATGTTATTTTTATTTGCCATGACCCTAGTATTTCTGCGTTGTATTTAACTTTGAAATATTTTGCAAACTTATTTTGACTTTATCTTATTTGAGTTAGTTATGTAATTTAATGATTTGGATGTTAATCATCCTTGTTGGAGATATTTCAAATATTTTGGTCATGTTTTCAGGTGTTGGATTTGGGGTGTTACAGATTGGATATACTCAACATCTCCTGGAATAATCATCAATGAAGGATACACAATACTTTGCTCCTCCCAAGGACATAACCAGTGCTTGCCATACATCAAAGTGAATCAATTCCAGAATATTTTTTCTTCTAGAATTAGATGCAGTAAACTTCAATATGTGTTTCTTGCTTGTAACACAATGCTCATAAAAGGGTAAAGCTACCTTTGTGAGGCTAGGGAGAAGTTTCCGTTTGGCTAGAATCTTCAATCCTTGTTCTGACACATGGCCTAATTTGAGATGCCACCTTTTTTTGGTCTTCCTTAGAACTAGTTGATGCAACGGATGCTTCGCCTCTGGATGCGTCTCTCCCATAAGTATGTACAAGTTTGCAACATTTTTCTTAGCCTTCATTACTACAAGCGCTCCCTTAACAAGTCCCATCACGCCTTTTTTGTTTGTTTACTCTTTGTAGTCATTGTCATCAAATTTCCCGAAAGACAAGATATTTTTCTTAATCCCTTCACATGCCGCACATTTTGAGTTGTGTGAATCACTCTATCATACATCTTTATCTTGATGGTGCCAATCCCAGCAATATCCAAGATCTAATCCTCACACGTGTATGCAAACCTTCTAGAGATAGGTTCATAAGTATCAAACCACTCCCTACGAGAAGTCATATGCCATGTTTCATCTAAATTCATTATACATGCATTAGTGAGTTTAAATCTATATTTAGACATCGCTCCTGCTACACTACATAAAACGTCAGCAATGGCAACACATCCTTGAGAATTTGATGCTTCAAAGGTTTTGTCTCCACCTTTCCTGAATCGACATTCACTTTTAAAGTGTCCTCTCTTGCCACAATTATAGCACTTGAAATTCTTATTGTTGGTTATGATTAGTTTTGATGATGTCTTATATAGATGCCATTATCTAGAGCAAAAAGCTTGAAATCTTCTACTTTGATTAACTCTTATATATTAATGTAGATATGAAGTTTATACAATGAAGATTTGATCAAGGAAGATGAATTGGCGGAGTTGAATTAAGTCACGGTTGGATTCTCAAGCAATACTTGAGTATATCAATTTAATACTCAAGTATGGTAATGAATTGGTGAAGCTCAAATAGGCTACAGATGCATTCATGAAGCAATTCTCAAGTACCAAGCATCAATACTCGAGTATGATACTTAAACAGCTTCAATTCAGGCCAAAATCCCGTCAATACTCGAATATGTCAATTAAATACTCGAGTATTGGACTAATACTTGGGTAGAAAACTTCATATACCCGAGTATCGGATGTTTATCCAAATGCTCTGCTCAACTCGTTTACGCGACCTCTGGTAATTCGATGATATCTCCCAAACCGGGACTCAGATTAACATGAAACTAGTGGTATATGAAACTAGACATCCAACACGTATTTGTGACAAAATTGCAAGTCCAAAAGAGTCCATATGAGAGAGCTATGATTTTTATAAGTTGGAACAGAAATCACCGTCACAGTCCAGACCAACCTTTGGTAATTTGAGTGTATCTCACAAACGAAAAATCTGATTGAGCTGAAATCGGTTCCATTGGAAACTGGACTCAAATACCTTTCCCAAAACATCAAGAACACAGAAAACTATGATCCATTAAAGGAGTTATGATGTTTTTAAGGTGACAGTCTGTTCTGGATGCTGCAGAAACACTGGATAAGAATAACCTCCATTCATCTGATGTTAATAGACAAAATACAACTAGTTTGGAGCTGATTCTTAATGAACTAGAAAGAAGACTTAAAGAGCTTTCTCAGATGAGGTGGTTTGTCAAATTTGATTCTATATCGAAGACGTTATGATCACTGGAACTTTGCTCTTGTACTGCCAAAGTAATTGCGTTTTGAAAAGATGATATCTACACAACAACATAATATATGACAGCAGGCAATATGACATTCGAAGATGAATACTCGAGTAGAAGGTGATTCATACTCGAGTAATGACAAGATAGAACCATTGCTGAAGCAATCAATCAACCATACTCGAGAATGCCACTTACATACTCGAGTAATATCGGGCTCTTCATATCGCTGGCAAGGGAAGTAGACCAATACTCGAGTATCCAGGAGATATACTCGAGTATTGTCAAGCCAGAGACACAATGAAATTGCTGAAATAGTTCATACCCCAAGTATCCTAAGATACTACTCGAGTATCATTGGGAATTAATTCTTTGGAAGAAGAGGCTACCCGAGTATACCTCAAGTAATGATCTCCATCTACTCGGAAGCACAATACTCAACAGCTGATACAATCTTATACATGGCAGATGGTGCTAGACAGAACTACTACATATCCGAATTCATCTACTCCAATAACATTGATTTAAAGCTTCTGCACTAAATTGTTGAGACAATACTTGAGTATTGGATTTAGATACTCAAGTATAGGATAGAGGATACTCAAGTATTGATTTTGGCTACCCAACATCTGTGAAGAAGTTCTTCAGGAATACTCAAGTATTCAGAAAGTATTCACGAAAGTATTCAGCAAATATTCCGAAAGTATTCAGGAAGTATTGAGGAAATATTCAAGGAAGTATTCAGGAAGTACTCATGATTGAATACTCAAGTATGATCATTCTCTCAGTGAATCCAATGAAGAACCATATGATACTTGAGCACATCGA
This sequence comes from Acacia melanoxylon, assembly GCA_019022615.1. Classification (NCBI taxonomy): domain Eukaryota; kingdom Viridiplantae; phylum Streptophyta; class Magnoliopsida; order Fabales; family Fabaceae; genus Acacia; species Acacia melanoxylon. Next base: position 645,799 of record JAFJYJ010000071.1, on the reverse strand, counting down.
AGAGCATACTCAAGTATGAGAATTTGGCTACTCAAGTAATATCAAGGATTGAGGTTTTGTCAAGTACTTCGCAAGGGATACTCCACTACACGAAATGGAATACTCGAATACACTAAAACTGAATTCTCAAGTACTGGTTTTTGCTAATGTGTTTTCTCTGAGCTTATTCATTTCAGCAAACAGGCGCTACTCGAGTATTGATCAGAATGAAGCATCTGTCAAGCATTTCTGCAGGAGGTACTCGAGTATATGAAAATGGATACTCAAGTATATATCAGCAAACATATCAGCAAGCGCATATCTTCTGCAACATCAAACGAATGATTTGATTAATTGATTATACTTTCCAAAACAACATTCAATATTATTTGTATTATGATTAATCATCTCTGAGTCATTTTTCAGATGACTAATTGTTGTTTGAATATTGATGAGCTGTCAAACACTAAGAGAGACGCAGAACAGAGACAACACGCAGAACAGAGACAACACACAAACACAATTAAGGCAACACGCAAAACCCAATGAAGGCTATATACTCTGCCAAAAGTATCCTTAATTCAAAGAGCACGTGAGTGACAACTGTAAAGCAGACCCAATTAAACGGACACTCGATCGTGGCTAAGCAGAAAGCGCGGATGTTTGAAGACTTCCAACGGACATATTCAAACATTCAAACGTGGTCGACGAAGAAGCGCGGATGTTTAAACACATTCAAACGGGCATTCAAATCCTTCCAACGGTCCTCAAGCTTCAAATTATAAATACCTAAAGGATTGAATTCATTAAGTGAAGACAGACGCATACACGAGACAAAGCATTCAAAGCATCAATTTATAGTCTCGTTTATATCTTCGGATATTATTGAGCTTCAGTGTTTATTTATTCACTTCTGAGAGAGAGAAGATTTATCTGTAAACATTCTATCTTAGAGTTACTCAAGGTTGGGTGATCTTGAGTGGGAAACACACTGTGTTGATTACAGCTTGTAAGGGAAGTGAATCCTAGGGAGAGGATTACTTCGAGTACAGAGTGTGTGATCAAGCGGTGTATTGATTACAGTTTGTAAGGGGGAGTGAATCCTAGTGAGAGGGTTGCTTGAGTACGAACGTGAGTTGAAAGAAGATAGTGGATTGAAAATCTCGGGAGGAGCCCGGGACCGGACGTAGGTCATCGTGGATTGGACCGAACCGGGATAAATCACGGTTTGCATATTCTCTTCCCTAAACTTTTACATTTCAAGTATATGCTTATTTGAATATCTAACTGTTGATTTGGAAGTTGCGAAAAGATTATCAAAGTTCCTAAAGTTTTATCAGACACCCAATTCACCCCCTTCTTGGGTGATAGTCAGGTCTTTCACTTATTACTCCTGGACTTTTGATCTCCCTTCTTTGTGACTCCTACTCGAATAATGTTCTATTGATTGTTCTCTAGTCATTGCTAAGACTTCCGCTTGACGCGAACTTGCTAGAATTTTTCCTTTGTTTGTATGTCAACTTTCTTCTTCAAGAACAGACGCTGCAACATTGTTAAAGACCAAAATATTAGTGAGGATATTGTTAGTTATGTTGATGATGAGTTGATCATATGAAACTGGAAGGCTTTGGAGTAGAATATCAGCACGTTCCTTTGGGTTAATACTATGTCCTAACGTTGAGAGTTGAGAACATAGAGAGGTCAGAGTATTGATGTGCTATGTTACTATGGAGATTCTAACATCTGAAGTGTGTAAAGCTTCCTCTTTAGAAATATTTTGTTGTGAAGTGACTTTGCTTTGTATAGTTTTGTTAGATATCCCATATCTCCTTGGCTATTTTCTTTTCCTCAATTCTTTTCCATTTCTCATAATCTGTGAACTCTTGTGGCTAAATACTGATGGCCTCTAGACAATTATCTTTGATCAAAAATGCTTTCATCTTCAATTTCCATAAACCCGTCAAATTTTCCAATATCCATCTTTGTTGTCATGGTTCTATCATGAATTGCTTGAATCGCTTCTGCTTCACGATAGTTCCCACTGTTTTACTCAGACTCAGGCTCCTTCAATCAGTATTTGGTTAGATTCTAGTACGCTAGGAAAGTTTTCAGGAAAGACTGGAGGGATTACAAATGGTCCCACTTAAAATCCCATCTCCTTAGACTTTTTATAGTCTTTGTGAAAAAACTTTCCTAAACATGCACTTAATCACCCAATATACTTTACCAAAAAGATGCCCTGAGAAATCCGTCCATGTAAATAGTACCACCGTATATGTGAAAAGTACCACCGTATATGTAATACCCCAGATTAATAATAATAATAATAATAATAATAACAATATTATAGTAATAATAAGATTTAGAAGGTATTGTTATATATATAGTAATAAAGAAAATTAAGAACTTTAATAATATTAGTATTGTTATATAACCTATTAATGAGTTGGCAATAGTTAAAGAACCCAGCCCATAGCTAAACCTTAATTCTAAATTATAACAAAGGTCTAGCCACCTAACCCTAGCTAAAGCTCAATACTCCTCTTCTCCCCTACTACTTCCTCTATGCTTGCTCTACGTCAATTATTCTTCTAGGAGGTTAGCAAAAACGGAGACCAGGTAATCCTAACCCCTAGAACAATAAGAATTAATTGTTACATTCCGGTCTTGATTTTTGTGAACAAAAATAAATCCTTTCCTGTTTTGTTGTTCCTGTGTACGTCTTCTCTTTTGGTTTTGTTTAGGTTTTCTATTTGCTTTTGTCTTGATTACTACATATGGAGTGTTTCGATTCAATTCATAGTGTATACTTGTGAGTTTGAATTCTAAAGTTTCTAGTTTTTCTTCCTATTCAGATGTTTGTATACTTTTTATCGGTTTTTCTTGCTCTTTAACCGTGGGCATCTTTTCTTGTTCTGAATCGATGCAAGATCTTGGGTTTAGGTTGGGTTGTTTGTCCGCTGTGTTTGTTTTTTTTATTATATTTGATATACTTTGAAAACTGAAGAATACAAGGTTATTTATTTCCTCTTGGTTTTATTCAAGGGCACATTAGATATCTTCCAAATCTGCATTTTTTTTCTTCACGTGGGTACCATGTTTTCTTTTTAATTTCTTTTTGTTTGACTTTTGACCCATTAATATATTTCTCTAGATTACATGATATCTTCTATAAAATAAGAATAGGATATGAGTAGATTTTATATCAAAATATTTTTTTATCCTATAATTAATTAAAGAATATAAAAAATATATATATAAAAGATAATTAAATAGGTGCAAAATATTAATAAATCATATATTTGGTTTGGTTTCCGTAAATTTGAGGAATCTTTTGTGTGTGATTGAAATAATTTAATCGTGGGAGGATAGCTTTGGGATGGTACCTCCTAAAGTGATGAACACAATCCTTAGGCTTTATGCCTCCAATATATTCGTGATGTGAACCGATATTATCCGTTCTTCCCAAAGTGGTGTCTAGCAGGGTTTCCCAAGACACTAGTAGCAACTTTGGGAAGAGGTGTGCACACTTGGAAGAAATGTTTTTTGGCCAATTTGATTAATTGTAACTGGCAGGGTTTCCCGGGTCACAGGATAGACTGGCAGTGTTTCTCGGGTCTACCATAATTCTCTTCCCACTAATTAAAATTTATAAAGAATAATGAAACTAACATTCTCTTTGATATATATATATATATATATATGAATATATTATTATTATTATTATGTAAATATTTTATTTTCACTATGTTATCCTTGTTTTATTAGGATTACCAGCTTTGTTGATATATTTTTTTGTTCCTGGACTGCGATGATTCTTCGGGGAGCAGATTTTCATTGAAACAGATTCCAAAGATTGAGGCTAGTAGTGAGAAGTGAGGAAGAACATTTAATTAATTATAGCTAGTTTTTATTTTATTTTATTTTTTTATGCTCTGATTAAAACATTTTTATTTATGTTTTGGATTTATATTATTGTAATAAGTTAGCCTTGCACTTGTCCCAGTACAAGTGTGGCGGTAACACGTCCCAAATTTGGTTATTTTGAAATTCAGTAATTATTCATACAATTTATTGCAATTTTAAGTTATTATATTTGTTAGAAATTTGGGGTGTTACAGTATACGTGAACAATACCTCTGTATATCACCTACAACACCGTATACGTGAACAACATCGCCGTATAGCACCTCAACTCTAATACATGTATTTGATTTGTATTTTTAGGATTAAACAAAAGGATTCACAAATAAAAGCGCTAATGCTACAACTAGCCCATAAATTGTTAAAGCTTTCATAAAAGCCAGACTAAGCAATAAAGTACCCCGTATTTTTCCCTTTGCACTTGTTGGGATTTTAAGATCCCACTGGACATAACAATAACAACAAATAATTGAAATTGAAAATAATAATAAATAGAACACAAATATTTAATATGGAAACCTCACTATGAGAAATTTCTAAATAACAACATCTCTTGAATTACAATGAGAGAACAACTTTATCTCTCTCTTGAAATTAAGAGAACTCCTCATATAACACACTCAAGAAATATCACAATAGGAATGAAGAGAGAAGGAAGGGTTAAATACCATTTTTGCCACGGAAGTATTAGCCCGGGAGTATTCAGCACCCAACAGTTTTTTTGGTATCATTTTGCCTCAGAAGCTTACAAAAAAGAGCAAATATGCCTTGGAAGTTTTTTTAGGAGCAAATTTGCTCCAAAAGTTTTTTTTATGAGCAAATTTGCCCTAGAAGTTTACAAAGAAGAGCAACAATTCAACGGTCAAAATCAACCGATGGGCAAGATTGCTATATTTTTAAACTTCTGGGGCAAAAATGATACCAAAAAAACTTTTGGGTGCTGAATGCTCCCTAGCCAATATTTCCGTGACAAAATTGATATTTAACCCGAGAAGGAATGTTGGTGTGAGTTGAAAAGAGGGGGAGGCTTTATTTATAGCCTCTCCACTTGCTTGCTTTCTCAAATTCCCACCGATGTGGCCTTTACAAATACACCAGCCTTCTCACCATTCCATAAAAGTTCCATTGTTATAGAGGAGACACAACTAACCCCCAAGATCAACAATATTCTTGGGCAGACGAAGATCGGAAAGACAAGCACAAAGATATTCCTAGTTAACTCTATCTGCAGGTCAATTTTAATTGCCATATTACCCTTCTTCCCTTGTATTTGTCTCATAGAATGGATAACTTGATGAGCAATAATAATATTATTGAAGCTGTAAAGCCGTGGAACAAAACTGCATTGGTTTGGACTTATCACCTTCGACATAATACTCTTCATTCTAATGGCAGTAATTTTTGCAATAACTTTAATAAAAATGACATTGCACAAGCTAATGGGTCTCAAGTCCTTTAACTCTTTTGGGCGGTCTTTCTTAGGAATCAAAACAACCCATGTGTGGTTAATTTCCCTGATATTTGAGTCTTCCCACCATAACCGCTGAACAATTTCACATTCAAACTTCTCCATATGAGACCATTGACTTTGATAAAAGAGTGCATTTAAACCCGAGGCTTTCAAAGCACCCATACTAAAGAGTGCATCTTTTATCTCTCTATCTATAACCTCCTGACCAATATAATCAAGCTTTGCTTCCGTCAACCTCAGGTAGGTTACTTGACAAAAGAGACAATCTCTTGGCCACCCTATCTGTAAATGAAGAAGAAAAGAAATCAACTGCTTTAGTGTGGATCACGCTCAAATCATAAATCCATTCACCATCAACACCCCGAATGGCCCCAACAAAGTTATTTTTCCGTCTCTTATTAGCTTGACCGTGAAAAAATCGTGTTACAATCCCTATTAATCAACCAATCCTCTTTGCCTTTCTGTGCCTAGATTAAAGAATCTTGCAACAAAACTTCTTCGAGTTCCTTTCAGAGTTGTGCTTGCAACGCAATTTGCTCCATAGACAGCCTATACTTGCTTTCACGTGTGCAACACCTTCCAGACTTCGCATCAACTTCCTCTTTCTCAAATTAGTAAACCCCAAATTTTTTTTATTCCAAGCAGTACATGCTTTTGTGAACTGAACAACATTATCATTCCATTGTAGTTCTGGGTACCAGTTCGCTTTAACAAAAGGCGCAAATGCACTATTTAACACCCAGGACGGTAAGAACTTGAATGATCTATGAGATTGAGCTAGATTCAACATACCATGCAATCTTGATAATAAGGGTCTGTGATATGATTTGTATCAATGTAAGTGTGACACCTTAGCATCCAGAAACACACACACACACAACCTGTTCGTTCTTAATACTCTATCTATACAGCTCTACGCATGGATCTATGCAACGTAATTGAGGGCCAACGAAACCCATATCATTCAACTTTGCATCCATCACAAACTCCAAAAAACCCTTGTTAGGCCCCTGACTAACACCACAAGATTTACAATCATGGAACAAAAGAGTAGCATTAAAATCACCCCCCAAACACCAAGGATGTTGAATGCTACCCTTGAGTTGTTAGAGTTGCCAAGTCCATAGTCATCACATGCTTACCCACAATGGGCAAACGACAGACCTAAGTCCATTGACGCAATCCCAGTGTACTATTCTCGGCCTCATGTGAAACCTACTTCAAAGTCTCATTGTCATCACCTGGTTCTGTAGGCTTTGCAACTTCATCAGGCCCATAACTTAGGACTTAAAAGGTGTTATGGGCTTGCTTCGCCCAAACCAACCTAACAGGGTATGGCTTAACCAACTTTCCATCTGGCTAACTATCACATTAGCTCTAAAACTAAAAAAAATGCTCTTGACGAATAGCTCTGGTTATGTGACCTCTTCATCTGAAGAAGAGGACCAGCTTATTAAGAGTTCGAAGAATATTAAGAATGTGGGGAATGGGAGTCAAAATGAGGATTGGCCTAGTCTGGGAATGGCAAGGAAGGCGCAAGGGTTGTCTGGTCCGTCCTTTGTGGATATGCTGTAGGGTATTAATCGTGGTGGAGAAGTGAAAGAGGCCCCTGTTATCGATGTTGAGCTAGTAGATGATCTTATGTATCTCAATAACAGGATTCGGAGAAGGAGGATAGTGATCCTTGATGTGAAATCAAGGAAGACCTAAAGAGGAACTTTCTGTTGTTTTCCTTTTCTGGGAAGATGAAGAGGAGACTATACAAAACCTGGAATAATGCGGTAATTGTAAAGTTACTGGTAAGGAGCATAGGGTATAAATCCCTTCTTTCTATTCTTTAATCCCTCTGGGCAAAACACAGTGTCATTAGCTTAATTAACATTGGGAACAGTTTCTTCGTAGTGAAGCTTTCGAATAAGGAGGATTACTCCAATGCTCTAACCGGTGGTCCATGGATGTTGTTTGACCATTATTTACCGAGTGTGTTTCTGGAGTATTATAATAAGGAGGCTCTGAAATGGATTGGTGATAGGATTGGGGAGATTATCAAGATTGATATCAATACTTCCTGTCAACTCAGAGGCCATTTTGCTCGCATATGTGTGCTGGTGGATCTTGGGAAGCAGCTTATGTCAGGCTTTTCTCTAGACAGTGGGGACTACTATATTGAGTATGAGGGGCTACACGGTTTGTGCACTAATTGTGGCGTGTATGGCCATAAACCGGAGCATGTAAAGCAGGGGAGAAATTACCGAAAATAGGGGCTGAGAGTGACAGGAGTAAGGCAATAGAGTCTGATGCTCCAAAGCACATGGAGAATTCACCATCCCGTCAGACCAGGATGTCTAGAAAGTGGTGCATAAGCCTCATCGATGTAAAGGGGAGGAGGAGAAACAATCAGGTTTACTCCGGTAGCAGAACAGAGGCTCTCGGTTTGGAATCCTAGCTGTCAATTAGGAGAGAGAAGATGTAGTAGAGCAACAGGGTCAGGTTGAACGAGTAGTGGACCGGTTCTTTAAAAAATATGCGGTCATCAAAGTCGCGAATACTTTTCAAGTCTCTTATTGCTCATTTAAAACATCATGTACCTCAAATTTCAAGCACTAAATAGCTAGAATAAATGAAGCGTATGTGCTCCACTTCATCATCAGGAAAGGGAGTAGGACTGGTAAACCTCTGTAACATCAGAGACAGAAACTGAATTAACTTGCGTACATATTTCAAATGTAACATTAAGCCAAAAACTGAATTTAGCCATAATATGTAACGTCAAATACATTTACCTTTGTAGTTAATTTAGTCGTTCCTTTCGTGATAATATCATATATGTGTTTCATGACGTAGATGCCACATAAGTTGGACCCCGTTGGTTGCCGATGGGTCTAAAATGAACAAGAAATATATATAAGAGCTAGCTATATAGCTTACTGACCAAGTTCACAAGGCAGTGTGCCAGTGTCAAAATATGTACTAACCTGTGGTTTGAACCATTTAGGATAAGTGGTCTGAGACCCACGCCTTTTGTTTACCTCGACTTGGAAGTTCCTCATGGCACTATCATTAAAATCACAAATTTATCAATAATGTTCACTGAAAATTCAAAGTAGAGATTTTAGACAAGAGAATCAAAATGACATGCTTACTCGTTGACGGTCTGCGTCAACGTAGGCCCTGGATCACTGTGAGTGGAGCATAAGAAGATAACTTTATGATCCTCCATGCACATGAGGACCAACTGCCAGTGGCGGCTGAAAATTCACAGCAATAAAGTACTCAGTGATATATGTAGCAGAATTATATTAAGTGAATTGTATACAAGAATTGTGATATGTACCCGTGGTAGTATGAAAACATGTACACCTTTCTTATCACTTCACACACCCTCTTTGACATGTATTCTTGTCTCAACACCAAGGGTGTTGTACTTGCATAGACTGGGCACAAGAATCCAAAATCATTGATTCTGCCATGTTCAACCAATTCTTGATGCATTAACCTACAATAATGACATCGATCAGGGAATTAGTATATATGTATGGGTGTCTAAACGATGCATTTAAATTATGTAGTCATAGAATCAGATACTTACTTCATAAATAGTTGAAGGATTGGATTAGTAAGCTCCTGTACAGGAAGCAGCATGGACGTTACATCTTCGTTGTCAACGTAAACCTCTTCAGGATGAGGGACGCCTACTACTTCATTGACAGGCCACAATTTATCTTTAAAATATCCTTTTTTTACCAAATCGAATATTTTTTCCTTGGCAGTCAAATTAGCAATAGGGGATGGAACTTGAGGAGGAGGGGATGTAGCTTGACGAGGGGATGGAACTTAAGGATGAGGGGATGAAGCTTCAGGAGGAGTAGAGACATGTACAAGCTTCACTGGCCAAGAGATGAAGGTTCACTTGACATCACTCACAAGCTTCAGCTGATCAGTTGGGAGAGAGAAAGGTGCATCAATGATCACCTTTTCAACAGACACTCTGACTTCATCATCAGCCATTTGTTGGTGGTGTACAGTTGATCCCAAGTTATGGACAGTCCCTTTTGCAACTAATCATCTATCACTATCACAATCCTCCACATACAAGTCACAAGGTTGCTCTGACTGTCCAACAATGCAGCTCACCCTAGTGATCTGCTGCATAGGTGCAGGTGAATGTGTGACGGGAACACTGGTCTCTGGACGAGAGCTCAAAAGCAACCTCATCTGATTCATTTCCTCCTTCATCTGGCTCATCTGGGATTGAAACATTGCTTCTTTAGCCGCTTCCTCACTTAATTTGGCCAGCGTCTGTTCCATCTGGGATTGAAACACTGCTTCTTTAGCCGCTGCTTCATCACATATTTTTGCCAGCGTCTGTTCCATCTCCTCCCAGGTAACCATTCTTTGTTAGTGGCGTTTGGATTTACCAAATTCCTTCAGGCCTACCCATCCTCCAACCCCCCTTACACGCCCCGCGTGATCCAATTTTCCGGTCGCAACTGTCAGAACATCATTCCTCCCGTCCGATACAAAAAATCCCTCTGCTTCTTTCTTTTTAAGATCTTCCTATAAGATATAGATAACGAGAAGCTTAGTAATGAAACATGTTTAGTAACCAAAAAATAACAATAACAATACTTACAATTCTTTCAGCAACTACACGAGTTTGTTCACTCGTGTAGGCGCCGCTTGGCTTTTGCCGAATATGCAACCACAACTCCTTGCGACGTATTGGAGATGGCTGATCAACTATCGCAGAAGGATTGGATTCAGCTTCATCTTCCAATCTCTTCCGCTTGGTCGCCATCAATTCTTTTTCGGCCATTTCATATCCGCCGCAAGAAGCCCTATGCGGGCAATCATTCTTTTTCCCTATCTCCTGTGCTTTTTCCCTTCTTTTCTGTGAATCAGAATTGAAAAAAAAAACTATTAATTATGAATTCCAGCCATGTCACTAACATAAATTAGAGAACTTCTGCTTCATATGAAAGTCAAACATTAGTCAAATTCACTTCATCAAGTTTCAACATTTTATTTAAGAAAGATGTAGAATTGTAGAAGAAATTGGGAGAAACAGAGGAAAGGGAGTTGCGGAAGTGCGCCAACTCGGTCAATTCATTCATTCATCATAACTGGTTCCTACACATATTAGAGTAACCTCTTACATATAGTTAGAGGCTTGACTCTTAAGGCCCAATAACAGCTTGCACCGAAACCATTACACAGTTAACATACTAACTAACTAACAACAATATCTAACCAGTACCTACTATAACAGAACTAAGACTATAATAATGGCTTGACTCTTATGTCATTATTATTTCCCTAATTACCTTCTTAGTATTTTAGCTTTTCAGGGATTACATATCAAACTTGCATAGACAAAGGCAGAAAATGTATACTTCTATTCACACACCAAACCATTTAACTAACAGGATTAGATGAACACAATAACATTCACATATCCGCATAGGTTAATAAGCAAACAAAAGGGCAAACAAAACTAAATATAAACTCACCAGAGCTTCAGAAGTGGTCTGCAGCTGAACAAATTGTTGCCAAGTTTGTTCATCAATAAATGTGTACTTGTCCCAAGGATTTTCTTCAGGCTGAACCTCAGCAAAAATATACTTGTTAGCTAGAAAGGTCTTAAACTTCCTCCACCGATAAGCACAATAAGATAATGTTGAAAATGGAGCAGAATACCCAAAAGGGGGGGTGAATTGGGTATGTTCAAAAAATTTCTTTAAAATGCTCTGTTTTTTACTAAGGAAAAACAGAGATAATCAAAGATAAGAGTAGGAAAGCAAGACACAAAGATTTATACTGGTTCGGTCCAACCACTGACCTAGTCCGGTCCTCGGCCACACCGAGATTTCCACTATATCAAAAGATTACACACTCGTACTCAAGAGTAATTCTCTCACTAAAACTTACTCCCCCTTACAAGTTGTAATCAATAACTCCCAATCACCAAGTCCCCAGACTTGTGATTCTTTAAAATAAATGATAATTAAGAAGAGAACTCTCTCTCAGAGTAGATAATGATAAACACTGAAGATTGAATGTATCAACAGATACTTAGTACATAAAGACTTAAGAGTAGATGAAAACTTTAATGATTTTCGCTTTCTGAGGTCTTAGTTGTTGAGAGGAATTGAATGCTCTTCTATTTATACTGAGAAGGCATTAAATGACCGTTGTAATTCTTCATATAACCGTTGGTGACATTAACCAAGGTTCTGGTTTAGTTTTGGTCTTCTTCTCTCTCTAATCTTCACTTAATCCAGTTGGGCAGAAGTTCAGAGTTGACTTCTAGTAAATAAATCCGTTGGAATAGCAACTGGTGGATGTGGTAGGTAGGCATTAATCCTTTGTAAGCGTGTGCAGAAGGATTTCCCAAAAGTATGCAACTTTCTGGGTTTAGCATTTAATGTTCTGACAGCTTTTTGCTTTTGCTTTAGATCTTCATTTAATCTCGTTTAAGCAAGCTGAAACTCACTAACAAAGTGATTAAACATAGCTAGGAATATCAGAGAATAATAATGACAAGTATTGAGATCAAGCAAAGAGGTTTTCACAAATTCGTTCAACTTGATTTTCAAAACTCGCGACCAATACTTGAGTATGTTCTTCAATACTTGAGTATTGCACTGTGCACTAATGTGAATACTTGAGTATTCAGATGAATACTTGAGTATTCGTCGTCCAGAGAAGGCACTACATGATTTGAGCGTTTGGACAATTTCTTTGAGTAGGACCAATACTCGAGTATTGAAACCAATACTTGAATATTGAACTTTTTATGTGAAAATAAGTTTAAGTCCAAAACTTCAATACTTGAGTATTCAAATCAATACTTGAGTTTTCAAAACATTTGAAAAAGAGCCAAGCTCTCTGTATGCCCAATACTTGAGTATTCAACTCAATACTTGAGTATTGAACTGTTTGAAAACTTTGTGAAAACTTTTCCAAGTCAATACTTGAGTATTCACCTCAATACTTGAGTATACAAATCACTTGGAAGTAGCAAACCTTTCTGTATGGCCAATAATCGAGTATTCAACTCAATACTTGAGTATTGAACTGTTTTCAATATTTGTGAAGTTTCTGTCATTTCAATACTTGAGTATTGATAAACATGTGAAAAACTTTGAAACCTTTCTGTTTTCCCAATACTCGAGTATTCACATGTTGAATACTTTAATAATTTTCTGTATGACCAATACTTGAGTATCCATATGGATACTTGAGTATTGGAAAATTTTCCTTTCAGCGAAAGAGTCTCTGTATAATCAATACTTGATTATTGAAACCAATACTTGAGTATTGACTTATAGTGAAAAACTTGAAATGCTCTCTGTAAGCTCAATACTTGAGTATTGAAACCAATACTTGAGTATTGCGCATTTTGCGAAAGAATGCACCATTCACTGTCAACTTCAATACTTGAGTATTGACTTATAGTGAAAAACTTAGAAGGCTCTCTGTAACTCCAATACTTGAGTATTGAGACCAATACTTGAGTATTGTGTGACTTTGTGGAAACAGGCCATTCTCTGTCAACTCAATACTTGAGTATTGAAACCAATACTCGAGTATTCACTTGATAGTGAGTTTTTCAACTTATCAAAACAACTTTTAACTTGTGTTTACAATTGCTAGTTATCATCAAAACACATAGAGAACTAACAAATGTCTTGTCTTTCAACTTATGATAGTTAGGGACAGTGTATGTAAGCCGGATAGTGTCCCAAATAGGATCCTTTACTGTGCCAACGTCCACATTTTTCCACTCATCTGTCAAGATGCTAACCTTGCTGCGTACTAGATAGCCAACAAAACTAGTATATTTGCATTTCTTGGGACCGAAAGGTTCCAACTTTTGATCAAACTGAATCTCCAGCCTTGACCCAGAAGTCCGACTTAGGGTTACATTCATCATTCGTGTGCCTCTTCTACCACGGCGTACAGGGCGGTTACAAGGCTCATTGTGAGATGAAGAGGGTTCGTTCTAACTTACACTAGTCACATCAGTAACTGGCGTTCCCGGAACACGAATAGAATCATTTTCACCGTTCATTTTCGAGATAGGAAGAGAGGTAATGCAACAGGAAGAGTTTCACAACGTGAACAAAGGTTCTTCAGTGAGAGTAACAAAAGCTTTCGCGCAAAGAAATGTTTATTTGCCGGTTCATTTTTAAGACTGGATAAACAAAGAGATGGTCTAAATAATTAATATTCAAGACCGGTCATATTAAAGTCCGGTCTTAAAAGTAATTAATTTTTTATCCGCACTCTTTTTCTATATTTTATACCGGCCACACCGGCTTTTAAATATGTTTGGTCTTAAAACTTGATTACCTTTATATTTAATTTTTTCCTTATTATTTTGGACCGCAGAAAATATTAGTCTGGCTGTGTGAGATTTCTCCATAAAGTAATTGATATTTGAATTTTTTTAATAACATTTTTAAGGCCGGTTTGTTTTTTAACGAGTCTGAATAATATATTTAAGATCTATGAAAAAATGATCCGGTATAAAAAGTTCTTTATATTTACAAAACTACCACCGGTCATACCTTTAAGACTAGGGCGTCGATAGTCCGGTCTAAATGAGGCGGTCTTAAAACCCTTTTTGCACCAGTGCCATGGTCTAGTCTTGTGCTCTGTGGATTTTGGTCGAACCATATCACTTGATTAAGTGAGCTTGTTGAGTTGAACTACCAGTCATATAGGTAAGTACTAAACCATGGGTTCAATCAGAGGAAATATGGCATGGAGGAAATAAGGGAGGATCAAGAATAAATTCTTGTGTATTGATTTTTATGTATTTATGTGCTAAATATGAAAAATGAGATATTGATATTGTGAATTGATATATACATATATACTGCCATGTGACGTTTTTAATAATGTTGTGATTCTATAATATTTCACTTGACATCTCATGAGCAATTACTCGTAGGCCCGATGAGATGTATTGATGGTTACTATTTTTCAGGTGATAGTTCTCGTGTAGGTCCATCAGGGAAGACTTCAGAAGATTAAGGTACTTCTACTAACAATAGTGTTCCGTCTTTTTAGTATATGTTGGATTATTGTATATTGTCATGTTATGTCTAATTTTGCATACTCTAGTTTTATTTTGATAAATGATGATTGGTTTGATCAAACCCTTGATTAATTATTATTATTTTAAGAAAAAATAGAGGACGTTACATGGGCTTTTTTTTAGGCATAAGCCTTTAAAATGTATGACAAGGCTTGAAGCCTATTTAATGGCCTACTTAAAATGTAGGTTTTTACATAGGCTTAAAGCCTATGCATGTAAGTTCATATATAATTCATCAAGCCTATTTAAAGGCCTACATTATATCTCGATCCAACACCTTGTACTCTTACAAGTGCCTATGACTTTGATTCGTATCTCCATACATCATCAAAGTCATACTAGTCTTATTTCATCTTTGCTCCCGCATAGATGAACGACCAAGGACATTTAGGACAATCATTATGATACGTCCAAGGATACAGTTATCACTATAAACATGCAAATGAAATGATAACTAAATGGAGAATACTTTAAATGACATTAACGTTTAAAGTACAATGACTTGCCCCTAGGGCATAATTTCCAATAGAATTACAAGACTGTTTCATTTCATTGCAACCAAAAGTACATCAGAGTTAAAACATATAGCAATTTCAATTCAAATACATCAAAATTAGAAAAGGAGAAACAGAAATTGAATTGCTATAAAGTTAAACAACTAACAAAATGAAATGCTCTTCTTGACTTCTCTTCTCTTCTCCCCCTTTAGCATCACTCAAAAAGTGAGGTTCAGACGTGGAAGCTGAAAGCGTGAAGAAAAAGGGTGAGTGATATAAGGGAAAGGAATATATGAGTATGGAGATAGAGTGAGTGTGAGTGAGGTGGCAGGCTTAGGATGAGAGATAGAAGTTTCCATCTCTAACGAATTCTCATCAAACAAATTTGCAGTAGAGCCAGAATAGGTGACTCTACAGTGGAAGTGTTTGAAGGAGGAATAATGGTAATGGATGGGGTCGTATATATGATAGGTGTAGGGAAGATTGGAGTGGTGGTATAGACAAAAGGAGGAGGGGGTGAAAGAGGTGTAGAAGATTTGAGTATAGAAGGAGGAATGCCAAGCCAGGGGCATCAGCGGACTGAGACTGCAACAGCTTATCCACTTTGTTGCTCAAAGTCCACAATGTGTTGTGAATATTGGTGAGACTTGCACTGTGATCCTCAATATGGCCACTAAGATTGCGAACTTCCTTTTTGATTCCCGCTTGTTCATCATGTCCCTTGTTGACCTCATTCACCAACTTGCCAATCTCAGTCTCCAATTTCTCAGTCTGCTCATGATACTGAGCTAACATAGCAACTTGAAGAGGACCAACACATTTAGAAACAACCGTCTCCACTATAGCCTTGATTGTGGCTCTAAGAATAAAAGGTTGAGGCTGTGAAGACTGTTCTTGAGCAAGTTCAGAGTGTATCTCTTGAGCTCTAGACTTGGAAGCTCTTGATCTAGATGGAGCTCTTGATTTCCCAGATCCTTCTTCAAAAGAAATCCTCATCATATTCAAATGATGTTTTCCAAACATCTGAGGTTTCACTAGAGGCTCATGTTTCTCAAGGTACCAAACCTTTTCATGAAAATGAATAATAGAGACAAAATTTAGAAAAGGAATGGTGGAGTTCCTCTTGGAATGAAGACAGAATCTCTTCATTTTATTGAAGATCTAATGTCCAAGATTATGAGGAGCCTTATCCACAAAGGAAGAAAAAAGGGAGTAGTCCCTTTGAGTAAAATGTGTAAAATTCTTACCCTTTTGTACTAGGTTCCTTGAGTAGATATACCACAAGGCCCTATGCACTGGGGGCATGACAACAAAAGGAAAACTGATTGTCCCTACTGGTCCACTTGGTGGTTCATTTGTTCGAAGGATTTTAAAAATCTCCTCATTGTCGGGAAGAAGAGGATCAAAGATCAAAAACAGAGAATTGATGTAATTGGCAGTAAGAGTGATTCTTTTGCCTCTTACATATGTAATGATTCTTTCCTCTACAATGTTATCATGCTTATCCAGAAGATGATAGACAACTATATTGAAATAAAAAGTCCTAACAAGAGTTGGACTAAAAGAAGCACGAATAGATAAGACATTTTCATAAGGCCTAAACCAAGGCAGAAGATCAAGATTGCAATCTTGTCTCAGTTTAGCCATGTCAAGATACACAATAGGGTGGAAATCCCTAAGTGCATATTCCTCTCTATATTTCTTTCTGTCATCAGGAGAGAACATAATAGGACTACAAGCGTAGTCAGGAGAAGGAACAAGTACATGATAAATGGCTTGAAGAGCTGAAACTTGAAATGGTACCTTAGAGCGAGATTGCTCTTGAGCCTTAGAAGCAGAGGATTGACCTTGAGGGGCAGAGGATTTGCTTTAAGGAGGAGCTCTAAACTTAGACGAAGGAACATACTTCTTCTTTGATTTCTTAGGAGTTTCCACAATTGGATCCTTGTCTTTGCGTTTCGCTGCCTCTGGATCAATTGGTTTCTTCTTAGGAACCTTAGGTGGTACTTGAATCACAACGTTCTTCGACTTCTTGGGTGAGGGTTCGTCAAATGCCACCTTCGGTTGATACCTCTTGGGAGGTTGCTTGGATTGTCTACGGTGTTGCCATTACAAAGGAGACAAAAATTGAGTCGCCTCATAGTTCAAATTAGAACCCTTAGACTTGGTAGAGGTTTTAGAGGAGGACTTGAGAGGCATGATGAGGTTAAGGCTCGAATTAGGCTTCAGGTTTTTCAGAGAAACTAGAAAGAAGACTCAAAGGAAATGAGAAGTGAAGAGTCAAAGTCGAGCACACATATATATGGAAAGCTCTAAACTCGAGTTTCAGCTTAATAACTCGAGTTACCTGGTCGAGTTATGAAGAACTGGCTTGAGTTTAGGTAAAGTTGTACTAATGTGGAATTGATGGAGAAAGCATCTTGACTTGAGTTTCCACTTGATGGCTCGAGTTTGGCCTCAGACTCGAGTTTGTAGTTGAAGACTCAATTTTGCACGTCAAATTTTCCCTTCATCAGGTTGCTCTGGCTTGACTTGACTCGAGTTCAAGACCCTTGGCTCGAGTCCAAAACTCTTCTAAAAAAGCCTAACCCTTGGCCTTCTCTTGACTCGAGTTTGACATTGCTTGGCTCGAGTCAAATACCCTTCTCAAACTGCTTAACTCTCGGTCTTGCCTTGACTCGAGTTTGGTACTCCATGGCTCAAGTCAAATGCCCTTCTCGAAAGTCCTTTCCTCTCTGACTTGGTTAGGCTCAAGTTTGAACTTGCCTTGGCTCGAGTTTGGACCTTTTCATCAGTTTTTTTTGCGATATTAGTAGCAGAGGTCCTGCGAAACAATGGCTAAACACTCTGATGCTTAAGTTAGTATCTATTGATCATCAAAAACATAACTAACATTAAGTAGAAACTACTTACAATTCATTGGGATTAACCATTCCTAATTCTCTTCTAATGAACACAAAGTGCTCCTTGGCCAACGGTTTGGTGAAGATATCAGCAAGTTGCAGATGAGTTGGGATGAACATCTCCTTGACATAAATATTTGCTAGGATGAAATAAAGAGAGGAAGGACACATTTGTCCTATGTAATAAATGATAATCAAGAGGATAAAATCTAAACTTGCCAAGTGTCCTTATAGGAAGATAAGATGACTATGAGAAGGACACCTAAGCACCTTCATTTAATGTGTTTTGGAATTAAAAAACCTTCTCCCATAAGACATATATTTTGGCCTAAGAGACAAAGAAGAAGAGAAATCAAGAGAATTCTAGAAAAGGGTAGGACTCAAGATAAAAAGAAATAAAAGCAAGGGTAAGGCCGAGGTAGATATTTTGGCATGCTTTTGGTTCATCATTTGAAGACTTCTTATCTTCCATTTTACATGCCAAAGTTGACATAAGTGAGAAAGAGAGAAGAGAGAAGGAAGCTCACAAGAAAGGGAAGAATAAGCTAAGGAAGTTGAAGGTCAAGGTAAGTAAGATTTTGGATTTTTGCTCTACTTCCTTTTATCTTAATAGATATGCCTAAGATCTTAATAAAGGACTCTTGCATGGTGTTCTGAAGTCTTGACTGAAAACACCAAGGAGTACAAGGAGGAAGAACTTCAAGGAAAATTAGAGTTCAAAGAACAAGGTTACCCATACTCTTCAAGTACCAGGGAATTTACTGTTACTTGATCAGCTGACAGGTAGTAACTCTAATCTCATGTACTTTGTATATCTATGTATGTGTGTTGTACCATGAATGTGCATGCATTCAATAATGTTGGGTTAGATTTCCAGCTGTTATGATTTTCCAAGCGCTATGGAATAGGAACTTGCTGTGTGAATTAGGGGCCTTGCTCTGTGCCGTATCCTGAGGGCCTTGCTATGTGCCGTGCCTACAGTAATCGTTGAGTGCATAAATGATTGCTAGTTCCAAGATTTGATTGTGTGCCTTGCTGTGTGCATATTTTGAATGCTTTGTGGTATGTGTTGAAAGATCTGGCTATCACCCAAGAGGGGGGGTGAATTGGGTGTTTGATAAAACTTTTGTAAGTTTGAAATTCTTTTCGCAACTTATTGAAAGCAGTTTGAATGACAATAATAATTGATAAAGCAATAGTCAATCATTCAAACATGTATAGACATTCAGATATATATATCTTTGGAAATATAAGAGATAAGGGAAGAGAATATGCAAACTGATTTATCTTGGTTCGGCCCAATCCTTGACCTACGTCCAGTCCCAAGCTCCGCTTGAGATTTTCAATCCACTATCTTCTTTCAACTTGATTACACGATCTGTACTTGAAGTAATCCTCTCACTAGGATTCACTCCCCCTTACAACCGTAATCAATACACTTGCTTGATCACACACTCGTACTCGAAGTAATCCTCTCCCTAGGATTCACTCCCTTACAAGTTGTAATCAACACAATGTGTTTCCCACTCAAGATCACCCAATCTTGAGTATCTCACGAATAGAATGATAGGATGTGTACAATAACTCTTCTCTCTCTCGAAGTAGATGGATAAGCACTTTGAAGCACAATTACAAGTCATCTCACTCTCTATGATAAGCTATGTAAACATTAAGAACAGAGAGTAAATGATATGAGAATCAGAGTATTAGCATCTTGAAGATGTCAGCTTGTGTCTCTTCGTTTTTCTGCTCTGTGTACTCTGTGTTGTGTATGGAGTCTTCAAATCTTCAGGTATTTATGCTAGTTGAAGTTTGTTGTAACATCCCATTTGAAAACGGCGGAATTTTTTTTTTAAAACGTTTCCAAATATTTCAAGCAGAGTAATCAGAGTAGAGCATTGGAGCGAGTAAGTAATTTACATTACATTCAAAATATGGACCATAGTGTAAATGTATCGGATTACAGTCATCCAAAATTCTCAAAAGTTAAGGAAACTAAAGAAAACGATAGATAATGTAGACACGTCTTGGCCTACTCCAGCTGCTTGCTTCGATCGCCAAACATCGGTCCTCCAGACCCTGATGCTATAGCTGAGATCCATTCCACATATGGATCTCAGGTAATGGTTAACCTTATGCTCAAATAAAACAGTATACGTACAACAGATATTCATTTCAATACGGCATATCATCACAAAAGCAACAAAGATGTATGATCAATAACATGGACGAAACATAAGCACAAAGCAGTATGTAAAGTCTCTCTCGACTAGTTCTGCACATATCCCATGCCACGCCACTAACGTGTCCTCAGCGCTAGGAATAACTCAAACGGCATTACCAATACTATAATCCGTGGGTAAAGCTGTAAGTATCTCTGACGATTCTCAACAGAACCTCAGTCTATGAACATATCTATAACGCAAAAGTATATAAGTAGCATAGATTTAGGGTTACAGTACGCGTCCGTACCTTAGTTGCAGATATTCGGCTCTTCCGGCTAAAAACGGTACTTTTTTACGGCCGTACGTAAAAAAACGGTGAAACAAATGGCTCAACGGCGAAACAAATGGCGGAATGATGGAATTTCGACGGGTTCGATGTCGAAGTATTCTAATCAGAATAATAACACACTTATGAATATTTGGCGTATAACGGGCATTTTAGGTGAAAAAGACCATTTTGCCCCTACTACCCCTATTTGGCGGAATTTCGCGAACTTCGTTACTTTGACCTTATTCCATTTCAAAATTATCCCCACTAGGTTTTTACCTCGTCGGGCATCTTTCAATGCAATGAGGCTTAAAAACAAGTATAGGAATATATTCTGAAACTTCCTAGATCAAAACAACAGTTCTACTATAACTACCGAAAGAACTACGGAAACTAAAAGCTAAGGACAGAAGAACTTACTCAGAGCTAGGCAGAATTTTTGTAGAGCTTCTCTCTCTAGAACCTCTCTCTAGGTTTCGAATTTTGGTGTGAAGAATGAGAGGAGAGGTGCTTGCTAATTATAGAAGAAGGGAGGGACAAGGTGGGAATTAACACAAAAGTCTTGAGATCGGATTCCGTAGTTGGATCGCATTTTTGAGGACAAAGCAATCTTGGCCATCCATGGTCAAGGTCGACCTCTTGGTCCCCAAAAGTCAAAGGATGATGTCACCCAGATGGTGACATCTGGAGCCGGTACCGATAAAGTTCCCGATCGGTGTCCGTTTCGCGCGATTTCGCAGAAACTCAAAAATCTGGGCATGTAACTTTGAAGATCTTTCCATCCTCTTTCATATTATCTATTTTGATCCTCTTTTTGATCATATCCAGGTATTCTTCGGTGCGTCGGAAGATATTCGGACAAACGCGTCCGATTCTAAATCGCTTAGATAGAACCAACTTCGGACAATAATTTGTCAATCGTAAAATGTCCAGTTGTTGCCTAACTTAATCCCATGTTTGAAAACACGCAATTGTTTCTATAGGTTCTCACTTTGCCTATCTGACTTTACTCTATCTGATCAGCTTTCCGTCTTATTAGGAATTAGGGTTTTCGGTTGCGGAAATCAACGTCTGGTAAATTCTTTCTTCGTGTAAAAATTTACTTGTTCTTAATTTGATCAATCTGAAAATACTTTTACCTCTGGTTTACCTGTAGAATTTATTTCTAACTTTTACCCTCGGCTTTTATAAGTGACTCACCGCATTATAGTATTATTTTATTCTAATTATCATTTTAATTATTTAAACAATTCTTTTTAATTAAAAATACCAATAATTTCGGCCCCTTCATTTTAAAATTCAGTTTTAATTATTTTTTCATAATTTTTTCCATTTTTTTAAAATATAATATTTTTTACCAAAAATTCTGTTCTACCCTCGCTTTCGTTAAGGCTTAATCGGCCTAAATTCTTCGTTTAGTGATCTTTTTAGGATTAGGTTTCTTCATACATTTATCTTTACTAATTTTTTTTTAATCTTTTTATCATAATCGGTAAGTATATTTTATGCTAATTACCACCTTAATCTCTTAATTAAGGATTTTACCATAAATTTAACTTTCTATATTTCTCTTGTTTTTTTTTGAATCAATTAGCTAGTAATTATCTAATCATTCTCTTATAATTTACAGTATATTTTTATCTTACAAACTTTATACTGACATTGTCATTTTATATCCTATGTAAAATATTTAAAATGTTTACACCATAAAGTTACTTTATGGTTACGTAATGCTTTTTAAACATTTCTTCATGTTATTTCCTCTAAAATAATTTATTAAATTCTTATAATTAAAGATAATACTCCCATAATTTTGTCATAATTTTTCATGATCTTTCAGTATTTATCATAATGTTTTTAGACTTTGTTTTTATCACCATTATTACATTTTTAGTCATTCTATTCATCGATGTTTACGTAACTTTTTCGACAATTTACTCGACAATTATAACAATTTTCTATAATAGTTTTAAACTCATGAATTTGCTTCATCAAAATATTCATTAATTTCTCTTATCTCAAGAATTCCAGTTTGCTAAAACCCTAGTATTACATTTGTGAACGTTACGATCCGTTGAGACTTGAATCGGTTCAAAATCTAGTTGTTATGACCATAACTATTGAATATAGCTGTTGGGAACATTTGCTTTGATTTGAATATTTGAATTTTGGCTCTTCAAGAATGTCTCCCATGATGTTCGGCTTTTGTTGGTGGGTGCCTTCTTGTCATGCCTTGAAGAATGGTTAGTCTTCTTTCCAGTCATCTTTCATTTGCTTTGTTTGAGAAGATATAATAAAATAATACAAGTGGCTCATGGAGTTGCTTTATTTGACTTTAAAGCAAATTCAAATCTTCTCAAGTCTGAAGTTAAAGCATATCAAAGACATTGGACATTCGAATTCATTAGAGAACATTATCTGCTTTGGGTATTCAATTTCGTTTCCTCATTGAATTAAATCTTTCTTTCTTTCAAGTTTACGAAATTCTCGACAAAGTTCATCTTCATACTCTTGACGATTTTGATTTCACAAATTGATGTATCTCAAACTTTAATCACCTGAAACTTATACAAAAATGATATAAATGATGTTAAGAAGTAGTATAAATCATTTGAGTAATCATCTGGATGTTCTTGATGAGATATGATGTTTCGGTCATGGTGATTTTTCCGAATCGAGATGTGTAAATCTGTTGCAGTTCCAAGCTCGAGTTTATATAGGTAAGCTCGAGTTTGGTCTTCTTTTGAACTTGGATTTTTGCCTATGGAAGTCTCAAGCTCGAGCTTATAACTTATAGACTCGAGTTTGGTGTTTATCGGGACCTGCTTGCTCTCTGTCGAGCTAAACTCGAGTTTGTTCACTTATAGGCTCGAGTTTGGCTTTTTCCAAAAGTTCATTTCTTCTCGGAACTCTCGAGCTCGAGCTTGTAACTTCAAGCTCGAGTTTGGACTTCTTCAAAATCAGCATTTCCTCTCTGTAACCCGTAAACTCGAGTTTGCTACTTGTAAGCTCGAGTTTGCAAGTTGTTGACTTGGTCTGGCTCCAGTTTGGACTTTGCTCAGCGAGCTTGCAACTTTGTCAACTTGGAAAGACCATATCTCCATGGTCTGAACTCCGTTTCGGTCCGTTTAACACTTGATGGAAAGCTCTGTGAGTTTACTTTCATATGCCACCAATTTCCGCTCAATTGGATTTTTATATTGTGAGTTACACGCAAAACATTGAGGCTTGGTTTTCTGTGTGGCATGGATTTCTCTGTCAACTTCCACAATTTATAGCTCCGTGATCTGAACTCTGTTGGGCTTGAATTTTATATCAAAATGACGCATTTGGAGTCTAGTTTCATATTCCACTAGTTTCACCTCAATCGGATCTTTGTTTTGGAAGATATCATCAAATTACCAGACATTGCCTATGCTGAACGTGAAACAGAGTTGATCACCGCTGTAAACTCGAGTTTGGAGTGCTAAGCTCGAGTTTGCCTAGTCCAGAAACACCAAAGCTGCTGAAGACACTTATAGGCTCGAGTTTGGAGTGCTAAGCTCGAGTTTTCTTAAATCGATAGGCAAATTACTTCACGGGATAGTAAACTTGAGTTTAATACTTGGAGGCTCGAGTTTGCTCATCCAAACCTCATATTTGCGACTTTAACTCGAATTGAGCCAATCCAACTTCCATATGGTCTTGGAGACTTCTAGCATCAATATAAGAACTTGAATAATGATATATTCATTCTATTCAACAAGTTCTTCCTTTTCCATCTCCCAACTTGATCATTCTTCATCATTTAACTTAACATCTACATTAAATACAAGAATTAGTCAAAGTAAAAGATAAATGTAGTATGCAACCCTTTTTGCTCTCAAGAATGGCATCTATATAAGACATCATCAAAACTAATCATAACCAACATTCTCCCCTTTTTGATGATGGCAAATACTATATGAAAAATATGTATGAATATGTAAGTATATTAGATGCTCATATTTTTCTTGCCATTCTCTCCCCTTATTTGTCATTAGCAAAAAGTTGAAGTAAAGAAGAAATGCTTTTAGAGACAAATATGAAACCAGATTAGAAGAGTCAAAGAATTGATTTTCTCTCCTCGATTTGAAAGTGTTTTCATTCTAAATATGAAGCAATTTGGAATGTTTTTATGAAAACAAATTTGAAAGAATTTGGAGAGGTTTTCAATAAATCTTTCACACTTAAAGCATATAGATATCAAATATGTGCAACATTTCTACTGAATATAAAAAGATAGAGATTAGAAATGCTCATGTAGGTTTTGCAGATTGATGATTGATCTGTGAAATCCATTTGCTAGCTTTGAGATCTGTGATGTCCTCTGAATAGCCTTATAGCCTTGGAGATGTGAAATGAAACTAAAGTACTGGTTTCTTGAGTTGTATCTCATCTGAATGAATATGATCAGTAGTTCAGCTTCCATTTCTTTCCTCAAACTTTCAATGATTGATCGTCAAAGCATCTTTCCTTAATTGAATAGTTTCTCCTTGTAGTGCATTAAGGAAAGTTGTAACACATAACAAAGTCTTCTCGCTACAAATTGAAAACTTTCTTTGCAAAAGAGATTTATTAGTGCAACCAAATATCAAAGTATTCCTTTCCAAATGATATTTAAAAATAATGAAAGGAAAATATAAGATATTTTCAAATATGAAATTAACTCATCATCAAAACTAATAGAAGATAGTGAATACAGATTAGTATGCTTAAAAAGGGTTTTCTTCAAATAAAGGAGATGAGCCTTTAAGATATCAAACACATGTGAATGTGAAGCTCCCCCTTTAATGATACCAAATATTGATGTGATACCAAGTGTTATGATGTCTGGAATTCATCTAACTCCAATGGACATAACATGGTATCTCAAAATTAAGAACTTTCAAGTTCACATGGATGGACTTGAAATTGGTATGAAGAAATCACTTATGCCTTTTATGATGATAAAAGTGTTTTAAAGCATAAGGATCATTTTAAATAAATGATTATGCTCAGGCTAAGATTCTTGAAATAAAATGAAATGAATACAATCAAGTTAACCTAGTATGATTATGATATTTGCATAATACAATACCTCACTTGAGTAATATCGTAATTACTCAAGTTATAATCATCCATAGATGCATCACTGGCTAGCCATTATCTGATGATGTAATCAATACTGAGGCTCTCCCAGATTTGAATGAGCTTTAAGAAGATGAGATTATAACCACCAATTGCTCTTAATGTATCTTAGAAGCAGAAATCCCAAATGAGCTTTGTAGAGGATCTCAAAATTAGTTTTTGCTCATAGCTTCTCATCAAACTAATATGCTCCTTATCATCTTGTCCTAAGCCTCTTGCTAGTCATGGGATGTCATTCAAGTGATATCACAAAATTTGCAGACATAGCCACCAAAATGGTCTATTCTGTTTGCCTATGTTCTTTGTATTCAACAACAGAACATTTTGGTCAACTCCTGCAAGAATATATGTTCTTTGGTACTCAATGATTCTTGAGTCCACAACTGATTAGACATGACAACTCTTAAGCTCTTATAATATGATATTGGAGGAAAGAGTATAACAATCAAAGATCGAAACATAGTTTTACCCAATCAAATAAATTCAAGCCAATGAATCAAATAGGGTAACAACTAAATGATATCAAGAATGTTATTTTTCAATGACACTTTGTAAATACACTTTTTATGCAGAAAAGATGTCATTGATAAAATGCATGTAAGTTTGATCAAAGATCATAGAAAATCTTATCCATAAAGATAAGCATTTATCAATTCACGCTTTATGAGTGAGCTCAGATTTTTCAAGAATGATAATGAAATATGCAAAGTGTTTCAAATCTTGAATGTTCTTTCAAAATATGAAAATGAATTATGAAATCAAAATTTTCATGAATGAAAGATTCATTTTTGAAACATGCTTGAAAACAATGTTCATTTTAAACATGGTGGAAGTCAACATGTTAAAGAATAGATCAGAATGCTTCAAGATTAAGAGAACATGTGAAACATTGAAGTTTACATGTATAAGAAGTTTGCCAAGAGCAAAAGTCATAATGGTAAAGCATTTTGAAACATGCTTTGCACAATGTAAATATATGAGCACAATGACTTTGCTATTGTCTAAGAGATAATCTTGCTTTTTAGAATAGAGTCTTGAAATGTATGAATATTCAAAGCAAGAATATAAATATAGTTACTCGTAAAATGGATGAAGATAAATGTATATTTGAGTAACTTGATCAATAAGAGTTTATCCAATAAGCATAAGATTTTCACAAATTGAATTTGTTTACGGAGATAAGCTTGAAACTCATATAGATAATCAACTTGTTAGATATAAGATCTAACTTGATTGAGAATGAAGAATGAGGAGTTCAAGCATCATATTGAATACCAAAGGTCAATATGTGAATGATAGGAAAGACTCAACTTGACAAATTTGAAGCATATCCAACATTCAATATACAATATTAACTTCCAATTTGAAACATCATTTGAATGCAATTAAAGTATGGATATGTTTTCAAAAACATTTGTATGCATTCACACAAGACAAAGTGTGAATTGAAATCCAAACAAATTTTACACTTGTGCATTTCAAAAATATAAAATCAAAAAGTTATGCACAAATTCACTTGTTTGATCATAAAAAACTCACTAACAAATTGATTAAACACGGTTAGGAATATTAGTGATTGATGATATGAAGTATATAGATCATACAGGAAGTTTTTGAAAATTCGAGCAAGATGATTTCAAAAAACATGGTTGACACAAACTTGAGTTTGGAAAGTTTATTCAGATACCAAGCTCGAGTTTCTATCTCTAAGCTTGAGTTTAGAGTTTTGTCGAGGAAACTATTGTGAAACCATCTTGAAGATCATTTTGAGAAAAATGCAAACTCGGGTCTATTAGTGAGTAGGCTCGAGTTTGACACTATTCATGTCAAAAATAATTTTAATTCTCAAAATGTAAGCTTGAGCTTAGAAAGGTAAGCTTGAGTTTGCTATTTAGGAAAACTTTGAAAAGTTTCGCGATGCAAGCTCGAGTTTGAGACTCAAACTCGAGTTTACATGTTTTGTAAACTCTTTGAAAAAGGCAAACTCTACAGAGAAAATGATAAGCTCAAGTTTAGTGAAAGGTTTTCACTTGACAATAGTTTCTGCCAGAGGGAAACTCGAGTTTGCAACTGCAAGCTCGAGTTTACACATTTGTAAACTCATTGAGAAAAGTCTCTGGAAGAAGCAAGCTTGAGTTTAAAAATAATAAGCTTGAGTTTGAGATTTGAGTAACTTGATAAAATCCTCAACTCTTCCTAAACTTGAGTTTACAAGTATAAGCTCGAGCTTACTCGAATATGAGTAAACTTTGAAAAACGTTCAAGCTCAAGTTTATGGACCAAGCTCAAGTTTAGAAAATGCAAAATAACTTGGTTTGCTTTACGCAAGGGGCAAGCTCGAGTTTGCATAGCCAAGCTCGAGTTTGGCACCGACAAGAAAATTTTTTATTGAAATTGAATAAGTTTCAAAGCATTTTAACTTAACCAAAGACAAACCAAAAATGAATTTCATATAATCATAGTATGAGGTAAGGATTAGATATCACCGTAATTCCTCTTGTCCTCATAGAAGCTTGCTTGGTTGAGATGGATTGATGTAGATAACTCATTTTCCAATGTTCACCATCAACATCAAGCATAGCTTGTTCAGCTTTCTCAAGATTTGGATCATTTCTCTATGTTACATTCTTGAGAAGCTCTCTCTGATCCTACAAAACCTTATAAATCTTTTTCTTTCTTGGTATCCAACCTTACTTGGATCCAATCATCGTTAGCTTGTAGGAACCAAAATTAAATTCACATGCTCTTATCAGTTCAGAACAACAAAGCACAATGAATTAATCATGAGTTTATGCATAAAGAAATACTTTCTTTTCAAATCATCATATATGCATAAAGAATTAAGCTTGTTGAACATTGCAATCTCTTTCAAAATATAGATCAGGATGTGAGAACCCAAAAATATAATTTGCAATGCTCATTCCTAAGACTACAAGATATAAAACCTCAATGAATATTTCAAATGATAGCATAAGAGGTTTTACCTTTGCATACCTTAGCCTTAGGTACTTGAAGGATTGCATTCGCTCACCCAATGTATCATTCGTTGATACTTTGTCATTTTGAATTTAGTCTTGGGATCAAGCAATGCTTTCTCATATGATTCGAATGCAAGAATCTTTTCCTTGGAGCATGAGAGATCCTTCTTTTCTTATTCTCCTCAAGATAGTTGAATGGAACTTCATGGTAGTTCATTCTTGAGGCAGAATGTATTCTTCTTGCTTGTATCCATTGCTTCTTATGATTTGACCTTGTAGTTTCAGCAATGGCTTTTCCATAAGTTCTCCTAACTAATGTGAGTTTCCTTTTAGGTTCATGGGAAACTCTTGGATTCTTCTTCATCTTCTCGTACCTTTATGTCCATTGATTTTCAAATTGTCCCGCACACTTAAATCACTAGATGGACATTTTGGTACCCACTTATACTTGAGTCCTTGACTCGTTAGTATTGGACCTTGATTGTCCTTTAGGAACCCAAACAAATTTATTTCTCACAGTAGAATTTCTCCTAATGTTGCATGTGTAAGAAATATGACCAGATTTACCACAATAATTGCAAGTAAAAGAATGATGCTTATTATGAACATTTTTGCAAGTATTGTCTTGGGTGATGAGTAAGACTTCAAATAATTTTCATTTGAACATTCATTCTTCCCACATGATTTTCCAAAAGATCATTTTCGAAAATATGTTTGTTTTTCAAAACAAATTAGTAATTGGTTGAAAAACAATTTTATGCAATTGTTCAAAATCATTTTTCTTATCTACACAAGAAGAATTGGAATTGTTTACCTCATGTTTATCTAGAGCTCCAGATAGTGATTGATCATAATTGTCAATGAGCTCATCTTGGGAATCCTTTTTCTCTTGTTCTTTTGTGTTGACTGGATCATGAAAGCATTTTCTGATTTCACCTTCTTCCATTTGTTCATCATCCATAAATGTGCAGTTTGTAATTTCTGATGAACTTTCAATATTTTCAACTTCAACACAATTGTTAGAAGCATAAATAAAATCAAGAGTATCCCAAATTTCTTTAGCACTAGAGCAAGACTTGATTTTCTCAAAATCATTTTCAGTTAAGGCACCGTATAATATGTTCATTGCTCTAATGTTCAATGAAAACATCTTCATGTCTTTTTCTGTCAATCCTTTCTTGGTTTGAAATCAAAAGCATTTGTAAAAACATTCCACATATAAAAATCGCTTGCTTTGAAAAAACTAGTCATTCTAGCTTTCCAAAACCAAAAATCAATATCTTTGAAAAGCGGCGGAATGGTAAAATCAAATCCTTCTGAAAACGTAGAGCACCCAAAATTAGCCATTGAAACTCTTGAGACGATTAAGTCCTTTAAACAAGAGCCTAGCTCTGATACCAAATGAAAAATCTGGCTATCACCCAAGAGGGGGGGTGAATTGGGTGTTTGATAAAACTTTTGTAAGTTTGAAATTCTTTTCGCAACTTATTGAAAGCAGTTTGAATGACACTAATAATTGATAAAGCAATAGTCAATCATTCAAACATGTATGGACATTCGTATATATATATATCTTTGGAAATATAAGAGATAAGGGAAGAGAATATGTAAACGATTTATACTTTTGTTCGGCCCAATCTTTGACCTACGTCCAGTCCCAAGCTCCGCTTGAGATTTTCAATCCACTATCTTCTTTCAACTTGATTACACGATCTGTACTTGAAGTAATCCTCTCACTAGGATTCACTCCCCCTTACAACCGTAATCAATACACTTGCTTGATCACACACTCGTACTCGAAGTAATCCTCTCCTAGGATTCACTCCTTACAAGTTGTAATCAACACAATGTGTTTCCCACTCAAGATCACCCAATCTTGAGTATCTCACGATAGAATGATAGGATGTGTACAATAACTCTTCTCTCTCTCGAAGTAGATGGATAAGCACCGAAGCACAATTACAAGTCATCTCACTCTCTATGATAAGCTATGTAAACATTAAGAACAGCAGTAAATGATATGAGAATCGAGTATTAGCATCTTGAAGATGTCGGCTTGTGTCTCTGCGTTTTTACGCAATGTGTACTGTGTTGTGTATGGAGTCTTCAAATCTTCGGAGTATTTATGCTAGTTGAAGTTTGTGAACGTTACGAATCCGTTGAGACTTGAATCGGTTCAAAATCTAGTTGTTATGACCATAACTATTGAATATAGTTGTTGGGAACATTTGCTGATTTGAATATTTGAATTTTGGCTCTTCAAGAATGTCTCCCATGATGTTCAGCTTTTGTTGGTGGGTGCCTTGCTGTCTGCCTTGAAGAATGGTTAGTCTTCTTTCCAGTCTTCCATTTGCTTTGTTTGAGAAGATATAATAAAATAATACAAGTGGCTCATGGAGTTGCTTTATTTGACTTTAAAGCAAATTCAAATCTTCTCAAGTCTGAAGTTAAAGCATATCAAAGACATTGGACATTCGAATTCATTAGAGAACATTACTGCTGGGTATTCAATTTCGTTTCCTCATTGAATTCTGTCTTCTTTGCTGTTTCTGAAATTCTGCAGCAAAGTTCATCTTCATACTCTTGACAGATTTTGATTTCTGTCAAATTGATGTTATCTCAAACTTTAATCACCTGAAACTTATACAAAAATGATATAAATGATGTTAAGAAGTAGTATAAATCATTTGAGTAATCATCTGGATGTTCTTGATGAGATATGATGTTTCAGTCATGGTGATTTTTCTGAATCAGATGTGTAAATCGTGCAGAGTTCCAAGCTCGAGTTTACATAGGTAAGCTCGAGTTTGGTCTTCTTTTGAACTTGGATTTTTTCCTATGGAAGTCTCAAGCTCGAGCTTATAACTTATAGACTCGAGTTTGGTGTTTATCGGGACCTGCTTGCTCTCTGTCTGAGCTAAACTCGAGTTTGTTCACTTATAGGCTCGAGTTTGGCTTTTTCCAAAAGTTCATTTCTTCTCTGGAACTCTCGAGCTCGAGCTTGTAACTTCAAGCTCGAGTTTGGACTTCTTCAAAATCATCATTTCCTCTCTGTAACCCGTAAACTCGAGTTTGCTACTTGTAAGCTCGAGTTTGCAAGTTGTTGACTTGGTCTGGCTCCCTTTGGACTTTGCTCGGCGAGCTTGCAACTTTGTCAATTTGGAAAGACCATATCTCCCTGGTCGGAACTCTGTTTCGGTCCGTTTAACACTTGATGGAAATATCTGTGAGTCTACTTTCATATGCCACCAATTTCCGCTCAATTGAATTTTTATATTGTGAGTTACACGCAAAATATTGAGGCTTGGGTTTCTGTGTGGCATGGATTTCTCTGTCAACTTCCACAATTTATAGCTCCGTGATCTGAACTCTGTTGGGCTTGAATTTTATATCAAAATGATGCATTTGGAGTCTAGTTTCATATTCCACTAGTTTCACCTCAATCGGATCTCTTTTTTGGAAGATATCATCAAATTACCAGACGTTGCCTATGCTGAACGTGAAACAGAGTTGATCACCGCTGTAAACTCGAGTTTGGAGTGCTAAGCTCGAGTTTGCCTAGTCCAGAAACACCAAAGCTGCTGAAGACACTTATAGGCTCGAGTTTGGAGTGCTAAGCTCGAGTTTCCTCAAATCAAATAGGCAAATTACTTCAGCAGGATAGTAAACTTGAGTTTAATACTTGGAGGCTCGAGTTTGCTCATCCAGAACCTCATATTTGCTGACTTTAACTCTGAATTGAGCCAATCCAACTTCCATATGGTCTTGGAGGCTTCTAGCATCAATATAAGAACTTGAATAATGATATATTCATTCTATTCAACAAGTTCTTCCTTTTCCATCTCCCAACTTGATCATTCTTCATCATTTAACTTAACATCTACATTAAATACAAGAATTAGTCAAAGTAAAAGATAAATGTAGTATGCAACCTTTTTGCTCTCAATAATGGCATCTATATAAGACATCATCAAAACTAATCATAACCAACATTCTCCCCCTTTTTGATGATGGCAAATACTATATGAAAAATATGTAGAACCCAGATTAATCAAAACTAATCTATATGTTGTCTCATTGACAGGGTCCTTGTGGAACCCAGATTTGAAATTGAATTGTGAATCATGTTTGTGGTGGAAGTAGTACAGAACTAGAAGAGGCTAGTAACTGTTGTAGAAATACTCAGTTTGTTGGATCTTGCCAGATATGTTTTAGAATGTTTGAAATCGCTGGCCATTTATAAAGCTCATTTGAACTGAAAATTTGTTTTGATTAGATATGAGAGGTTGACACGTGCACCAATGGTGAATATTCCCAATCTGAGTAGTTCCACCTTGGAGGGGCGCGTATTTTGTTATGTTGGGTTGGCACTAGCCGTGATTACAAACTAGTCAGCTAGGAAAGCGGTGCAAAGTGGTGGACATCACTATGGACTAGCTTGGCTAGGAAAGCGATGGAGAGCCTTTACTGTATATGCCAGTGCGGACACTAGGTCCCTTATGGGCGGATGAAAATTATCCCACATCAGCTGACAGTGTAACATCTTGAATTCTAGACCCTGAGAATTGAGAATAAGCCTAAGGTAGGTGGACGACTAAGCCCAGTGCGGGAAAATCTCAAGAAAGTTGAGAGATAGGAAACCTCTTAGGGATTAAGTAACTCGGCTATACGGGTCAGTGGACCTAGTATATATAAGCCGGGGAATTAAAGTGACAATGGAAAAGGGCCACATGTAACATCCTTCAATTTAGAAGACAATTATTAATTAGTAACTTGATTAAACCATTAATTAAAATGGTTTATACACACAGTTAATCTTTGGATTTTACTAGGCCTATATTTGTTTTTACTAAATATTGCTTTAGAATTTGCCAAAATATCCAAATTATATTAGAGTATGTTAAGTGAGACCTAATGTGGCAATATACAATAATTCTACATGTAACATAAAGGTGGAAGCACAACCGTTAGTAAAAGTATTTTAAGCTTCTGAAGCCTTTCCTGATTGACCCACACAAGAACTATCACCTGAAAAATGTTTGTAACCATCGATCCAGCTCATTATAAATGCTAATATGTGCTCTTGAGGTGCCAAGTGGAACATTTTATATCACAAAGTACTAGACATATAATTTTACAAATTTCCAAATCAAACAATTCTATATCATATCAAGAATCACATATACCATGCCAAGCAATAGATTGATGCCAAGACAATCCTTGTCACCCCACCCTTATTTCCGCTGACAGAACCCATAGGCTATAACGTAATAGGTTTAGTCTCTATGACAAGACTGCACCAAGCTCTCCAATAATAAGGTATTGTTTGGCCAAAGACTATAATACTCATATCGGACCATGGGTTCCCTTTCCTTTGAATATAGAAAGGTGTCACTGTTCTAAGGGCTGACCCTTAACTCGGCCAAAGGAAAAGGGCGATACTAAGGGTCCTGAAAATATCAAAGCCATCCACTGTGCACTAAGTGGTGGCATACCACGTGGTATTATATACACAATAACTCACGCCATCACTCTACATCTATTACCACTCCACATCATCGTAATCTTGGCATGTATATATAAGAGTCCAAACATCATTTATAAAAGTAATATATCGTTTCAATAATCACTAAGATGACAATATTATTTCAGTTCAAAAAACCATAAGAAATATATCATCCATAACATATAATATCACTAATCATTTCAAAATAAATCCCACAAGGCAACTTCATTACCAATGTAGTTTCATAAATTCATATAGTTAAAAATCACTTACAAACATCATACAAGCAAGTACAACAAATGGAAAGTGGTTACCTCTAGTTCTTGACACAAAAACTAAACTTGGGAGAGAGATCAAGTCCACTCTAAAAATAAATATATAATTATACGTTAATAACATTAACAAGAATACCAACTAATACAACAATAAATAATTAGTTAAACTATAATTATTTCATTTTAGCTTTCTTTGAAGAAGTACTAATTTTATATATTCCTCAAATCATCATTGCAATCTCATTTTCTTCCTTCATAAATTATTTCTCACTAACTATAATTATCAAAAATATCACCATATCCTCAATTTAACCAAAATACTCAATTTCCTACAATAAAAGCTTCACCTATAAATTCAAATATTCCAATTCATTTATAAACCTCAAATCTAATCCACCTAATCCTCAATATAACCTCCAATAAATTATATATAAATTCGAATACAAAAGACCTATTATCACAATTCTCAATTTCTTAGCTTAATTCTAATTTATATAAGCATAACCCAATTTATTTAACAAATTTTCAAATTACCATAAAATCAAAATCATATCAAACTCTAATTTAAATTCCAAATCCCAACTCATAACTTTATACAATTCAAGATTTAGCAAAACTAAACCGATTAAACTGACAATGAGACCTCTAGTAACCCAAATAAATACCGTAAACCTCATTTAGTTGGTAGAAATATCATATAAAGCATAAATCCTAAGTTCTTTTAGATAGAAAATTAAATTTAAATTCCCACAATTACCAACTAATAAATCTAAATCGATTAAAATCATATATTAATCATGCTCTACAAATATACAAATCATCTATTATCAAAACTACAAAACTTTACCAAAATTCTAATCCCAAAATTTTCACTAATCAGTACTATATTATTCTTATTAGAAAGAAAAAATGTGTAGAATAACTTTCATGAAGAAATCTTGTTGAAAAGAAATTAATTTAATTACCTAAATGATCTTATAAAATAAATAACTTACCTTAAAAACTCAAACATGTTGACTTTTCATCTTTCTTCTCCTTCCTTCCTCATCTCCTCATCTCTCACCTCACTTTCACTCACACAGCATAACTCAACACATATATATTTATAGGGATTAGGGGGAGGCGGTGAATGAATTAATCATTCCCCCTTCCCCAAGTAACATTGGCAGCATGCTGCCACATTTCCTAGAACATGGCAGCATGACTACCCTTTTTTGTTTAATTTTATTAATTATTATTAATGTTTTATTATTATTATTATTTCTTTTCTTCTCCTCCATGTTTCGCTTCTTCTTCCTTCCTTCCTTTTTTTACCAATTATTATTTCCACACCCTTATTTTGCTAATTTCTTTTACTATCATAAATGATATTTTATATACAAGTTTTTATTTTGATAATTACACAATAAATTCATGTATCATGATTAATTAATTTTTCTTATTTGTAATTAAATCCTAATATAAAAATTAGGATGTTACACCATAGAAGACCTATACAGTATAAATCTGATTGGAAAACATGCCACATAAGTATGTCCTGAGGTATAGGACAATTTGTTGAGCAAAAATATACTGGTATAAGTAAGTAAACGGTATTTTCAGGGTAGTCGGGTATGCCCTGCGTTTTTGAGAAAAACATCAGTGTGTGGCATCGTTTGTTGGGTCTCGGTATTCGTTCCTTTAATAAAGTAAGTCATGATGATTCATGATGACACTTCTTTTGTGTTGGTTCAATAGGAATGCGACACATGTCTTTTAACCAAGATATACCTGTGTGTTGGCCAGATAGAAAGGTGAGACGTGTCCAGCTTGCTCTCCAAGTATGTCAAGCTTGTTAAGGAAGTCAAATAATTTTGACAAACATTTAATGCACAATTGCCACATGTCATACTTGGATGAAGATTTGACAAGTCAAAGAGCTTGTTGAAGAAGCCAAGTTTGAGAAGATATCTTGAAGACATGTAGCTTGTGAAATAAGACACGAATAAGGGCAATTTGATCAATTGCTATGAGACACATAAGCATGTGTTTATGTTATAAGGATGAGGCATAGGCTTCTTCAATAAGCGTCAATTTCGTGCAAAACAAGGGCGAGAGAAAGGAAGTCAACAAAACTTGCAAAATAAGCCAAGTTAAGAGGATATTTGGTAAGGGCACTTTGGTCATTTGATTTGGGGGATTTTTTTAGTGCCTTATTGACATATTTTAAGACATTTTGCACTCCCTTTTTGCATGAGTATTTTGACCAAGAACTTAAGGGTTGTAGAAGTTAAAGTGACAGTGCAGAAGGGCACAAAAACACTTATACGGTGTTAATCGATTGGTAAAAATGTTATTTAGCTATGCCCTAAGGTATGAGACAATTAGCTGAGCAAAAATGTGCTAAAATAGATATGCACATGACATTTCTTGGACTGATAAGGGTTCCCTACGTTTTTGAGGAAATAAGAAGGGAAGAGTGTTCAAGAAGCTTGTCATATGAATAAGTCAAGAAGCTTACGTAGGAAGATATCAAAGAACCACAAGATGCCACATCATGTGGTAGGTGAAAATTATGGAAGAAAAAGGTGCCAACAATGCAAGTAACGAAGAGGACACATGGCAACTTATGGACCTAAGGTTGACTTTTGTTAAAGCAAAGGACAAAAGTAATTATGTGGTAACCAAAAAGTCAAACAATCTTCCTCCATAAGACACAAAAAACGTGCAGCCATATTAAGGAACAAAAAGAGCTGATTTAAACACACCTGAAGGCCCAAATAGGAGGTCCAAGACTTAGGGAACATTAACTGATGAAAGGGAACCGACCGAGACTAGTTAGGGCTTCTTTATGAGGCAAATTAA
Source organism: Acacia melanoxylon (assembly GCA_019022615.1). Classification (NCBI taxonomy): domain Eukaryota; kingdom Viridiplantae; phylum Streptophyta; class Magnoliopsida; order Fabales; family Fabaceae; genus Acacia; species Acacia melanoxylon. Next base: position 608,675 of record JAFJYJ010000071.1, on the reverse strand, counting down.
GACAAAATCTAGACCCTTTTCAGCCTAGAAAATGACACCATCTGGAGGAGAGAAGTTGCTTGGAGATAAAGCAACAGGTCAAATCAATTAATCATGAAGAGAGATAAGATTATATATATATATATATAGAATTAATCTGCACCACATGTTTTAATTTAAATCTGATTCTAATATGACAACTAATCATGCTATTTTTGTGGTGTAAATGAGGCCACAACAGGACCGTCCAGGAGAGAATCTGATTTACTTGGAGAGAAAGCCAGAAAACATGCAAAGACCTAGTGCATTCTTTTAACCAGTGGATAATAGCGTGTATTGGATAAAGCACATAATTATAACACTTGGAAATTAAATAAAATCTGACCAAGGGGATCAGATTTTGCATCACATCGGTTCAGTCAAGGAGGATTCTGGAATTTCTTGGGAAATAAGCCATAAACCCTAGTTTACCTGAATAACCAGTGGACGAAAGCATGTACCAAATATTTTGAGCAACCCATGACTATTATTTAAGGAATTCTTCTGGCCATTTTTGGCTATCCAAAACGTGATCAAGGAGAGAAGGAGAGTGAGCAGCCAAGTTCTTAGTTCAGGCAAAAGGCAAACAAAGTTGGAGATCAAGGTATGTTTCAAAGCTATACTTTTGTGACTTTGAAGTTAGGAGTTAGGGTTTCTGTTCAACTGAGTTAAACATGGGATTGGGAGGTGATTTTGATATTTTTAAGGTTTTCATTGAGTCCAAAATGATATTTTGTGAAGGGATAAGTCAAGGTCATCATTTGCGAACCCAAAAACCCTAAGTCTTAAGAACAAGACAAATCTGCCAACTACATTGTTTTCTGGGCAGACGGGTTGACAAAATGGTTTTCAAATAGTAAATGAAGTCTAATGGTCATGAAATTTACATGCTTAAAGTAGACATCTGGAGATTCATTTTGAAATAATATTTTGTAACTTTTCGATTTTCCTAAGGGGAGAAATAAATTGTTGAAAACGACCCAGAAATTTGAACGTTTTCACTGACTAGTGGCTAGAGTTTGCGAATAGGAAAAGGAAATGAATCCAAATGACTTTGGGAACTATTTTTATTGAAAACTAGACATAATAAGGGTTCATTCTTCACTAGAATCGAGTCAATCGGATTTTTCTATAATTAACTATGAATTTTTGTAGTCGGAACATTATTTCTGGAAAATTTTGGATATGGGCGAAATTCATGATGTGGGAAGTAGAATCTGTTAAGTGATTAAGAGCGAGGTATTTAGGATCAAAGGACTATCAGCTGTTTGCATCCATCATTACCAAGGAGCAGAGGAACATTGGCAAATGGATTATGAACAAGATGATTGCTTTGTTGTCTCGGGCTCCGACTCAAAAGAAGGCCACTTTTCCTTTCCAAAATGTTGTAACACCCCCACTGTTGTAAACAATGTAATTGTAAGCACTGATGAATTAATGAGAAGTATTTACTGCTAATTTAATTATTATTATTATTATTATTGCATAATATTTTATTTGAATAATAATTACCAAAAGGTTGACAGACTTGGGCAGACAGGATATTATGTTCAAAAAGAGCAAAAATGTCACCTAGTATAGCAAGAGAAAGAAAAACTATGATGGTGCCCAGATTTGGAAAAGAACGGGCCCAAGGCAAAACACCAGTGTAATATAAGCCGGTACAATAAGGTGGGGCCCGAGAATATTGACAAAACACAGAATCCTGCCCTTGATCAGTGTCCATGCACCATCCATGGCCAAGGAAGAGGAAGAGAAACTGAAAGAGACACATGCCAAAAAGCAAAAGTCAGTGTAATCATTACATTGGGACACGTGTCATCACCGGGTTAAAAGAGGAAAAAGTAAGGGAAAATGGTCAAATCCTTACCTTTTAAGCATTCAATTTCATCCACCCAAGGAGTGAGAAGGAAAATTAGATGATTTTATCTGTACTCAGGCCCAAACACAAAATACGTGTCCCACAGGATGTTACCGGTAAAAAGGGGACTGATAGGGACCAATTAGGGGCCTTATTTTGAATTAAATAAAACAAATGTGGGGCCACATAGAAAGGTAAGATGGCACCACATATGTATGTTCAACCAGGGGAAAATATCTGAAAAGTTGAAGAAAAGGGCAAAAGGAAGGACCCTTTTAATCGGCGAGGTCCAACAAGGACCGGTGGACAGAGACCAGATTGGATAAAGTGGAAAAGGGCAGATAAAAGCCAGATATCAGATTATGTGGGGCCTAGAAGGTGCCACACACACCTTGAAATATCTAGGAATTACCTACAAAATTTGAGAAGGAAATAAGCCAAAAAGTAGGGTACAAGCCCTTAACGAGAGGATAAAAGGGTGGTTCGGGCCAAAACCGGTAATTTTCACCACTTGAAAAGATAAAATCTGCCCAAATGGCTGGGGATGCGCCACATGTGCCTCTCAAGAATACTCTGCATTTTATTGCAAGATAAGTCGAGACTCTGATCCAATTTATTAACTACTGGACAAAACTAAACACCAAATATTCCAGACTGCCCGGATCCTCTTTCACTATTTTAAAAAAGGCATTAAACTCTTCATTTTTGTCCCGAAGGAGGAGTGACTAGAACAGACAAGAGGGAGTGTCCAAAAAGCTTTTCACACATAGAAAAAGAGCCAAACCACCAAGAACACCAAGCCAGATTTGTGATTTCAAGTAAACACCGAAAACTCAACCCTTTGAAGTTCAAGTTGAGATTTTCGTCCATGGTGTTAGGGCTTGGTGTTGTCATCTGATTTTGGTTTTTTTGAGGGTTCCAATGAGTCTAAAACGTGATTTTGTATGGGTTTTGGTCATGGTTAAAGTTTCTGAACTCAAAAACACCGAAAACACAAAGAAGAAGCTTGCTGCCAGTTCTGGAAATCTTGGGCAAAAAAGCTTCAACCATGCTTTAAAAATAGTAAATGAAGTCTATTTGAGCTAAAATTTTACGGTAATAAAGAGGACATCCTGCGGTTCACCATGATGTATAATTTAGTGTCTTTTTTTATTTGTCTACTAGGATAAATAAATTGGTACATTTTGCTCAGAAAGCTGCAGGATATTTCTGACCAAAGGATAACGTTTTGGCTACACTCCAAGATATGAATACGTTTGGACTTTCAAAATATTTTTACTGTACAATAGACATCCTAATGGTTAAGATGACACTGATTTCATTCAACAATTATTGTTTTGGAATTTATTAAAAATGTTTGAAGTAGGGATAGAATTTCTGGATTCTCTGGAAAATCTATGAAGGGCTCAGTTTTAAGTAAAATTGTAAGGGTGTTTTTGTCAATACTAAAAATAAGGTATTTTGATGTTATTTAGGACCAAGGCATACTTTGGGAAGTGAACAGGCACATTAAAATTTTAAGACAGTGCATACTCCACCAGGTAGTAACGGCTTTACTCAAGTACCTTTATGTGTTTTGATGTATGTTTGTCTTGCGATGTTTGTTTGTGTATATTTTTGCCAAATATGCATACAGAGCATGTTGGGGTTCGAGTCCTTAACTATAGTATTCCTACCGCTAAGGACTGGTCTGAGGCCTTCCATATGTGGCGGCTCAACGGAGATAGGTTTGTGATTCCGGTAAATCCGGAGCTTGCCTTGGTAAGGCAGCTCAACGGTACGGAGACAAATTGTTGTGTATGTTTCTGAATGCATATATGGTATATTTGGCATGTTTTATGTGATTTTATACGTGACATTGTTGCATCCATACTCTTTAGACATTTAGTACATGAGTATTGACAGTTGCTCTGGGGGCCATTATCGAACTCCAGATGCTTCTGTAGAAACAGGAGGTCGTGCCTGAAGTTTGAAGAACCTTTTTGGAGAGGTAGGACATTACAATGCAGATGAAGAATAGGGAATGCCTATTATATTTTGTACTTATATTTGGGATGACTGTATATATTTTTGGTATTTACTTTTGGATGATTGTACCCTTAACCTTCCGGGGACTTTTACTTTCTGTTCATTTTACTTTTACCAGTACAGTAGATCGTCCAAACCGGTTAAATGCTCTATTACGCTCACTCTAATATATGTTAAATGGACATAATAGTGAATGAAAGGTAACCAATAAAAGGAATCCCTCTAACCCGCCACCCGAAAGGGCAAGGCCAGTAAGGGTGTAAAAAATGTGGTATCTCATATTCTTGCCATGAACAACATTTGGTACTTATTTGATGACACGGTGGTGATTCCTTAAAGATTAGGAAAAAGCATATGATTTGAATGAGGATTTCATTCATGGAGGTTACTGGTAAGAAGAAGAAGGATAATAAAGTTGTTGAGAAGCTTGTGCCTATGTCATCTAAGGCCCCGAATGAGGCACAATCTTCCCAGGCTAGGACTCCTACTGTCTCTACCGCTTCAACTCCATCCTTTACCAATGCTGCCATTTAGTCTATTGTGCAGAGCGCTGTTTAATCTACCGTGACTCCTCTGATAGATCATGCCAATCAAGTTACAGGAGTTGTGAACAATCTTCATAAACTCAATGTTTAGATGATTCATACTGTGGCATCTGAGATGGAGAGATATGGTGTTCAAACCGAGTTGAAGCAGGAACTTCAAACTCTTCAGCAGCATGTGATCAGGCTGGATAAGACTTTAGATGACTTAGGCATCAAGATATTTTCTCAGATTGCTGGACCTTCATCCTTTGTTGTTCCTGAGGTTGCTCCTTCGGTTGACCCTCCTTCATTTGTGTCTACTCCTTCTATTGAGCCTCCCTCTGATCCTTCTATTGTTCCTCCCTTTATTGAGCCTTCTGCTCTACCTCCCTCCTCTTTGAGTGATGACAAAGGGGGAGAGTGATTGGGAATTGAAACTATGAGACTTTTAACGTTTTGATGTTTTGCTATGCTCTGATGTGTATTTGTTATAACTTTTGCTGTTTTTAAATTATAACTTTTTCATTATGATGTACTAATGCTTATATTTTAAATGCAATTCAATTATTACACCCATTTGTGTCTTTTGCATTTTATGTACTTCATTGCATTCACTAATATCAAAACATTTTCAAACTGATTTCAAAATTTTTAATCAGAGTGTTGTCATCATCAAAAAGGGGGAGAATGTTAGTTCTCGGAGTTTTGATGATAACAAGACATAGATGTGATTAAGGTTTTGAATTGAAAATGATCAAGGTTTTGAATTAATGAATATTGCCTATGTTAAGAGTATACCCGAGTATGGCTTCTTGCTTACTCGAGTATGCTCAATCTAACAATGTACTTAAGTGTTCGTATGACACTACTCGAGTATGGATCAATTGTACTCGAGTATTGCCGTGAACCCTTTTCTTCACCTACCTACCCTAACCCCTGTCCTAGCTCCCGGAGATGGCACGCGCTAAACAAGTCTGTCACAAATCCTCCTCCGACCTCAAGGCTAGTCCAACCTTCACGAGCTGGGAGGCAGAGACGCGGTTCCACACCCTTAAAACGGACAAATCCTTGGTCCCGGAGCGAGACTTTGACACAGAACTGATCGGGCAAGGTGCCTATATTGAATTTGTGATGAAGGTCATCCATTGTTAGTTCCCTATGTGTTTTGATGATAACTGACAATTGTAAACGCAAAATAAAATGTGTTTTTGTAAGTTGAGAAACTTGCTGTCAAGTGAATACTCGAGTATTGATTTGAATACTCAAGTATTGAGTTGACAGAGAATGGTTCATTTTCACAAAGATGAGCAATACTCGAGTATTCCCATGAATACTCAAGTATTGAAGTTACAGAGAGCATTCCAAGTTTTTCACAATGAGTCAATACTCAAGTATTGGTTTGAATACTCGAGTATTGATCATACGAGACTCTTTCACAAAAAGGCAAAATTATCAATACTCAAGTATCCATTTGGATACTCAAGTATTGGTTATACAGAGAGTCACCAAAGTATTCCAACATGTGAATACTCTAGTATTGGACAAACAGAAAGTTTTCAAACTTTACACATGTCTATGAATACTCAAGTATTGAAATGGAAACTCAAGTATTGAATTGGCAGAAACCTTTCCAAGTTTTTTGAAAACATCTGAATACTCGAGTATTGAGTTGATTACTCGAGTATTGGTCATACAGAAAGGTTTGCTATTTCCAAGTGATTTAAATACTCAAGTATTAAAGAGAATACTCAAGTATTGACTTGGAAAAGTTTTCACAAAGTTTTACAAATGGTGTGAATACTCGAGTATTGGGCATACTAGCTTGGCTCTTTTTCTAATGTTTTGAAAACTCAAGTATTGATTTGAATACTCAAGTATTGAAGTTTTGGACTTAAACTTATTTTCACATAAAAGGTTCAAAACTCGAGTATTGATTCCAATACTCGAGTATTGGTCTTATTCATTGAAATGGTCCAAAGCTGAAAACATGAATTACTTCTCTGGAAGATGAATACTCGCGTATTGACATGTATACTCAAGTATTCATATTAGTGCACAGTGACATACTCAAGTATTGAAGAACATACTCAAGTATTGGTCGCAAGTTTTGAAAATCAAGTTTAACGAATTTGTGAAAACTTCTTTATTTGATCTCAATACTTGTCATTATTATTCTCTGACATTCCCAGCTATGTTTAACCACTCTTGTTAGTGAGTTTCGATAAATTAGAGAATGCTAATTGAAGGTTTAAAGCAAAAGCAAAAAAGCATGTCGAACATTAAATGCTAAACCCGAGAAAGTTGCATACTTTTGGGTAATCCTTCCGCACACGCTTACAAAGGATTAATGTCTACCTACCACATCCAGTAGCTACTATTCCAACGGATTAATATTCAAGAAGTCAACTTTGAACTTCTGTACAACTGGATTAAGTGAAGAGTAGAGAGAGAAGACTCCAAAATACCTCCAACAGCTAGATAAATGCACCAACGGTCATAATAGAGCTTGCAACGGATCTTTAATGCTCACTTAGTATAAATAGAGTAGCATTCAATTTCTCTAAAAAAAAACCAAGACTACAGAAAACAAAAATCATTAAAGTTTCCAACTACTCTTGAGCTTTTCTGTGTAAAGTATCTGTTGATACATTAAGCTTCGTGTTCATTCTTATCCACTCTTAGAGAGAGTTTCTTACTTGAAAATCATTTATTGTAAAGAATCACAAGTCAAGGGGACTTGGTGATTGGGTTCATTGATTACAACTTGTAAGGGGGAGTAAGTTCTAGTGAGAGAATTACTCTTGAGTGCAGAGTGTGTAATCAATTGTGATAGTGAAAATCCCAAAGAGTCTGGGGACTGGATGTAGGTCAATAGATTGGACCGAACCAGTATAATTCCTTGTATCTTGCTATTCTTCTCTACTCCATAGTCTACTCTGTTTTAGTACTCGAAAAACAGAGCTTTTCTAAAAGAATTTTTAAAAATCCCCAATTCACCCCCTCTTGGTGATTAAGCTCCACTTTCATCTATGACCGTGGCTGTGAAACATTTTGCCTAAATCCCGCTAAGGTTGTCACCCCCCTCGTCCTGGAATTTTGAGCTAACTACATGGGGGTCGCCCTACGTCATAACTGTCTTGGTGAATCTGTGCCTTGTAGCACTAAGGACATCCGAGCAATTTATGGGTTGCATCCAATTGATGATGAGTACCAAACCCTACTCCAACAGGGAGATGACCCTGACATCCACGCCCAAGTCATTGCCTTGTTATGTGCCCAGGTACTGAGTGGCATGCTTCCAAGGAAGGGTCATACAACTTTCTGGGCAGCCGACTTCTACCTGAAGCCCGCATCTAGTTCCACTTCCTCCGCACCCGCCTCCTGCCCACGCTGTATACTCAGACGATTTCCTGGGATCATGCATTCTTGCTTTATTTCATCCTTGAAGCCAAACTAATTGATGTTGGGCCCTCATCTACCGCAAGCTCTACACTACCTTGAAGTCAACCTCGGGCAACCTTTGGTTCCCGGCCCTCATTACCGAGCTCTGTCGTGATGCCGGCGTCCTCTTTGATGCCACAGAGGAAGACTTTACCTCTCCGGCCCCATCTCACTGTCAACCGTGCAATGTATCTCTAGCTAGAAAATAAAACGTACTACCCCTACGGCTCAACCGTCCAGTCCGCCTACCTGTCTCTCAACAGCCCCTCCTCCAGGAAATGAATTGAGGGTTTAGCTGCATAGGTCACAACCTTGCAGCCCTAGTATCCACTCTCCTTCTCCAGTACCAAATGGTCTGGTAGTGTAAAAGTCAAACCGTGGGTCCCACGTTTCAGACAAAAAGGGCAAATCTAGAATAAATGTAGGAAAAAAAAAATAATTGGAGCAGATCCGTGGGCCCTAAATGGCACCACATATGTACTTTTGGGCTGGCCAAAGTACATGGGAAAGGTCAAGAATAATTAATAAGTTCCGAGCCATAATTGGTAATTTACAAAAATTCCGGGCCAAAACAGGTAATTTGCTCCAAAAGCAGGAAAAAATCTGGATATTTTAGGAGAGGGACGTGCCAGTTGGCAGCACTCTAGAAGCCCCTGGAATTCTCTGGATTTACTTGGGAAAAAAGTCAAAAGCCAGATAAATTTTAGACTGAAACTTACGCCTGTTAATTCTAAAGTTACTGGATCAAAATCACCTTTATTAAAAAGGTGTTTAACCTCTTATTTTCACCCTAAGGGGGCGAAATTTTCTAGAGGCGAGAGGAGAGAGGTCTGCAACTCCACATCAAAGCTCAAGACTCAAGCCACCGAGATCACCCAACGAATCTCTGATCCTAGGTAACACCGAAAAATCTCATTCTCAAATTTTAAGATGGTACATACCCCATCAGGTAGTAACCTATGTACTCGTACACTTTTATGTGTTTTGTTGTATGTGTTTTTTCCATGTATGTTTTTGTATATACTATTGCCAAATATGCATACAGTGCATGTTGATGTTTGTGTTCCCACACGCGGTGGCCTGGTCCAGGGTCTGCCTTGAGGGGTGACTCAACGGAGACAGGGTTATGATTCCGATAAATCTGGGGCCTGCCTTGGTAAGTCGGCCCGACGGTACGAAGACGTGTTTGTTTGTGTATCTGTTTGCATATTGTGGTATATTTGGCATACTTACTATGTTTACATACTTACATGGTTGCATGCATACACATTACACATTTAGTGCATGAGTATTGATGGTTACTCTGGGGGCCAATATTGGACTCTAGAAGCTTGTCTAGACGCAGGTGAACGTGCCTGATCTAGAAAGACCTTTTTGGAAAGGAAGGGCGTATCGGTGCAGTGAAGAATAGAGAATGCCCTACCATTTTTGTACTTTACCTTTTCGGATGACTATATTATTATTATGGTACTTATTTTGGATAACTATACCTTTAACCCTTCGGGGACTTTATTTTCTGATTATTTACTTTTACCAGTACAGAAGTTTTTTCAAACCGGTTAAATGCTCTATTGCGCTCACTCTGATACATGGTAAATGGACACAATAATGAAGGAAATGTAACTAATATAAGGAATCCCTCTAACCCGCCACCCGAAAGGGCGAGGACGGTAGGGGTGTAACAATTTTGGTATCATAGCATGGTTTGGACGATACTGGTAAAAGGTTAATGGTTAAGGGTACTGAAATAATGGAGCATAAAGGACATATACCCTAAGGAAGAGGGTTAAGCTCCACAAAGTTAAAACTCCATAGATGAATATGATGGCACCGAATATGGGTTCTGCTGCTGAGTTTAGAACCTTTGATATGAAATCAGAGTCTGAATAAAATCCCCACTCGGTGTTATGAGAATTAAAAGGGGAATTTCATGGAGAAGCTAGTACTGTTTAAGTTTCCCTATGGGGACAATACCTAGTTTCTCTAACGGTAAGTATGTCAAATTAGTACTTGTAAATATCTGAGTTATCGATATCCAGTGACAGGCGGACTAGTACCGATATTAGTACCTTGGAATCGATAGGCGATTTAAGGTTAAGCGTGTTTAGGTAAGGAAAATCTCAGGATGAGTGACCCCTTGGGAAGTGCCATAGGAATTTGAGATTTTCTTGAATCAAGGCCTTAGTACCTTAAGGTATGACTTATGATGATCCTTAAAAATACTATAAGGATGTTAGATGGAGTAAGGATATCATAGAGACTAGGCTTGAATCTGATTCTAAGCAGAATTAATGCCTAGGTTGAATTTGATTAGGATTGTATTAAGATTCCAATACTATAGAGTAAGAACCCTGTGAATCTTAATCGATACTGAATTTTCAGAATGTTTGGGTAGGATTGAGGATTAATAATTAACCTTGAGGTAATAGAATGATATTAGATTATACCTTATACTATTGAGGATTACGATGGAATTAGAACCTCGTCAATAGTGTTGATATTATTTGAATGTTTCGAGGTTTAGACTAGGAATTGTGAATCGTGATCCTAGTTGTATTTTGGGTATTGTTGAGGTAATTTGATTCCTTAGCCTAACTAATGTTGAGGTTCTAGGAATTGATTGTGAATTTGACAATTATTGATTTGAGGTTATTTGAGGATAGTGCCTGAATGTTGTAAGCTATGAATCATGATGATCGTAGCATGTTTATTGGGTATGGTCGAGGTTTTAGAATTAGGTTGAGGAACCTAATAATCTGATTTGATAACAAGAGATTCTTTAGGCATTTGAATTATCTGAATGCATTGAGGCACTATAGTATAGTACCAATATGCATGAGGTATTTGGAGATTACTATATGCTAGGGAATGATTTTAATCTCATGATATTCCCTTAGAAAGAATGATTGAGAGTAGAACCCTTAATGATATCGATTGATATTGTGTTATTTGAGGTATGTTTGAGGATGATACCTATATGATATGAGGTATTTTGAGGTGGTTAGTTGTTGTACCAGTATAGGGAAAGATCTTGAATAAAGAATATTCCCTGAGAGTGTATGATTGAGAATTAGTGTCTTGATAGAATTGATTGACAGCTAGAAACCTCGATAGCCACAGGTTTCAGTCTTATGATTAGGATCGATAGCTGTAGATATGATAGTGGCTGATGGGTTCCTGGAAAGATAGGGATGAAATACTTGTTAGGGGAAGTTGAATCTGTGGCTATGCCTGGAGCTGGATCATTATCGGAAGATCATGTACAGAATGACCCCAAATGAGGATTATTTGATGTGATATCTAGGTATTGCCATGGGGTGTTCCAGCGTTATCAAGGAAACTGTGATACAGTTATACAGAGGGCAATGAGACTTACTAAATTGGTATGACTTCAAGTCATTGAATTGGATACATGGTCAATGAGAAGCTCTATGTCCTGTGTGACTGGTATGGTCATAGGCGGATAGAAGCCCACAACTATTAGACCATGAATACCGGGCAGAGTGCCAAAAAGGTTGTAGGCCTGAGAGTTACAAGCATTATGCTGGAATGGCTTGACAAATGAAATAGAACGGACTGAGTGTCCTGTGGATGACTCGAGTAGCCAGAGATGGAGCCTGAGAGGTAAATTGGAGTTGATGACCTTCTATGTCAGTTATCTGGTTCCTGGTATATATGAAAAGTAAGTTTTGAATTTACCAATGCACCTGCTATGTATATGAAATTTTGAAATTGAATTTTTCTGAACTAAATTTCCAAATGAAATGTTTTCAGAATTTGAGAACAATTTGAAATGGTTGTTTTTGAACTATGTTGTCTCATAGATAGGGTCCAAATGGAGCCCATATTTGAAATTGAAACTTTGAACTATGTTGTGGTGGGAGCAGTACGGAACTAGAAGAGGCCAAAAACTGTTGTAGACATACTAAGTTTGCTGGATCTTGCTAGATATTTTGAAAATGTTTTAAAATCGCTGGCCATTGTTGAAAATTCTATTGAGGGGATTAGTTTTGTAGAGTTGATACTCGCACCAGCAGTGTGTGCTCCCAATCCGAGTAGTTCCGCCTTATGAGGGCGCGTGTATTGCCTTGTCTGCCCGGCACCCACGTAGGCGTTTGGAGCACGGCTCCGTGGATGTTCTTCCTTTGTCCTGGTATGGGATTCCGATGGGTGGCCTGTTATTGTATGTACTAGTGCGGACACTAGGTCCCGGGAAGGAACGGAAACTCTCCCACATTGGCCGACAAGTGCTGTGGTTTGTATATGAAAGGATTGGGATGAACCGTTGTACTGAAGAATTGAAGTGGTGTCGAGATCTTTTTGAATGTTGAATTCGTGCAATAAATAATCCCGCTCATTAATGTATGCCGGTAGTAAATGTTTTTCCTGAAAATAGTCCGGCGGTAAATTGTTTTCATGAAAATTTGAACTGATAGCGATTGAATTTAAAAATGAGAAAATATTGTTTTATATGATATACTACGACCACATAGATTTTCAAATATGTGAAAATTTAAAATGTTGAATATGAGACAACATGGTAAGCGGCTACATGACTGTCATTGCTGTTGAAACGAAAAAGCAATACATTTGGTTATTATGTTGATACATGAACAGAAACTGATAGAATGGTCTGGAAATCTGAACTGTGTAAGTCAAATAGAATGTTCCAGCAACAATGCTAAGCGAGAGGAAATGATTTGAGAGCTCAAAAATTGAGGAAGCTCAAATAAAATTAATGAGCGGAGGCTCGAGGCAGTAAGACCTGATGTGCAAGTTTGCATGGGGCGGTGTCCCTGGGCTGTAAGACCTGTGATGCTTAGCACTATGTGGAATGTTAATTAGCATGGTGACTTTACACCAGTGTGTCTAGAGTACATCTTGAGGTTGGCAAAACATTTGACCGGTACCAAGTGATAGATAAAATGCCTAAGGCCTAAGAATGATTCCCTGGGCATTAAGGCTAGAAAATCCAGCGTTGTGGCAACAAAATAAGCCAGAGGGCTAGAATATGATAAGCCAAGTGGCAAATGAATCCAGCAATAAGACATGTGTAACCAAGCGCTATGGAGATAGATACTTGATCCAGTGTAATTAAGTACTACATCTGGGGACAAAATAAAAGAGAATAGTATACAAACGTAATGTGTGCATAGTGAGCATACACAAAGCAGGCAAAAGAATTATGCTGATAAAAGAAAGTAATGTATGAGTGTGATGCGTGCTTGGAGAGCATGCGCATCCCCAGAATAAATGAAAATATGGTCTGATGACTATGTGCAGATCTTGTTAGCATTTATAGAAAAGGAATAAATTGTATGATTGGAATGATTCCTTGAAGTATGAATGTTCAAATTTCGAGGACGAAATTTATTTTACGGGGGGAGAAATGTAATATCCTGAATTTCGGGCCAGGACACTTGAGAATAAACCTAAGTTAGGTAGACTACTAAGCCCGGTTCAGGAAGTGTGACATTTCTTGGACAGATAAGAGTCCTCTGTGTTTTAGATGAAAATAGGAAGAGAAGGAGACACTGGAGGGTCATATGTCAAAAAGCAAGAGTCAGTGTAAGGATTACATTGGGACATGTGTCACTTCAGGGGTAAAAGAGGAAAAACAAGGGTAAAATAGTCAATTCCTTGTCCTTTTAAAATTGAATTTCATCCACCATGAGAGAGAAGAGAAAACCAGATGATTTTAGTCATATTCAGGCCCAAACACAAAATGTGGGTCCCACAGGCGATTAGCCAGTAGAAAGGGGACCGATTAGGGGCTTATTTTGGACCGAATGAGACAAATGTGGGGCCACTTTGGGAAGTCAATATGGCACCACATATGGATGGGTAATCAAGGGAAATATCTGGAAAGCTGAAGAAAAGTACAAAAGAAAGCATCCTGTTAACTAGTGGGGCTCAGCATGGATCAGTGAAAGGAGATTGGACCGGATAAAGTGGAAAAGGTAGAGGAAAAGCATAAGGGCATATTTGGTGGGGCCCAAATGGCGCCACCTAGCCCTTATAATGATTAAAAATTTACTTGGAGGAAAAGAAAGCAAAATCAGTCCAAAAGTCAAAGTGCAGGTCCCACTTTCTAGATAAAAAGGGAATAAATTAAATAAATTGGGAAAATAAAATAAAAAGCATGGGATCTGATTTGTGGGCCCAAGATGGCGTCACATGGTCTAGGAAGTGTCTAGAGAACTTGGGGAAAAAGAAAAGAATAATTAGTAAGTTCCGGGCCACAATTGTAATTTACAAAATTTTCGGGCCAAAACAGGTAATTTGCCCCAAAAGCATATAAAAATCTGATCTCTTTAAGAGGAGAATGTGGCACATTTCAGCCCCTGGAGACCTCTGGAATTCTCTGGAAAAACTTGGAGAATAAATCAAAAAAGTCAGATACAACTGGACAGGAATTTACTACAGTTATTTTGGACTGTTTAGATTCTTTGCAATTATTAAAAACCCAAAATACTCTCTCTCTTGGCCATGGGAGCAAAAAACTTCCAGAGGAGAGGGAGAGAGAGATCTGCAAAAACTCCATAGTCAAAGCTCCAAGGCCAAGCTACCAAGAACATCCACCGGTTCTCCGATTCTAGGTAACCCCGAAAACTCTACCTTCTTGAATTCTTGTTAGTGTAATTTCGTGCAAAAGTTAGAAGTTTAGTGTCGCAGTTCGATTTTTGCATTTATGAGGTCTCCAATGGTTCTGAAACGTGGTTTGGTATGGGGTATGGTCATGGTTTAAATTTCTGAAGTCGGAAACACCGAAAAACCCCTAAAACCAAGATTATGACTGAATCTGGAATTCTGGCAGTGATGCTTCAACCCGACCTTAAAAATAGTAAACAAACTTGGTTTAATATGATATTTTATAGGGGGAAATTAGACATCTTAAGGTTCACCATGATGTATAATATTTTATTATTTGGAGTTTTGTACTAAGAGATAAAAGTTGTTAAAGTTGGCTCAGAGGCAGCAGGCCGAATCTGGACCAAAGAATGGAAAATTGGCTACACCCCAAATTATGTGTCCTTTTGGTCTCTAGAATTATTTTTCCTGAGAAATATACATCCTAATGGTTCAAATTCCGTTGGTTTCATGTAAATATGATTTCTTTGGAATTTATTAAAAATCGTTGAAGTTGGGCCAACTTCACTAGATTTTCTGGAAAATAAGTAAAGGGCTCGGTTTTAATTAAAAATGCAAGGGTAATTTTGGAAAATGCTGAAATAAGGTATTTTGGTGTTGTTTAGGACAAGGGAATATTTGGAAAGGAAATCGAGCATACTAAAATTTTAAGGCGGTACATACCCCATGAGGTAGTAACCTCTGTACTCCGGCACTTTTATGTGTTTGTTGTATGTGTTTTTGCCATGTGTGTTTTTGTATATATTGTTGCCAAATATGCATACAGTGCATGTTGATGTTTGTGTTCCCATGCGCGGTGGCCTGGTCCGGGGTCTGTCTTGAGGGGCAACTCAACGGAGAAAGGGTTATGATTCCGGTAAATCCAGGGCCTGCCTTGGTAAGTCGGCCCGACGGTACGAAGACGTGTTTGTTTGTGTATCTGTTTGCATATTGTGGTATATTTGGCATACTTACTATGTTTACATACTTACATGGTTGCATGCATACACATTACACATTTAGTGCATGAGTATTGATGGTTACTCTGGGGGCCAATATTGGACTCCAGAAGCTTGTCTAGACGCAGATGAACGTGCCTGATCTAAAAAGACCTTTTTGGAAAGGAAGGGTGTATTGGTGCAGTGAAGAATAGGGAATGCCCTACCATTTTTGTACTTTACCTTTTCGGATGACTGTATTATTATTATGGTACTTATTTTGGATAATTGTACCCTTAACCCTTCGGGGACTTTATTTTCTGATTATTTACTTTTACCAGTACATAAGTTTGTTCAAACCGGTTAAATGCTCTGTTACGCTCACTCTGATACATGGTAAATGGACATAATAATGAAGGAAAGGTAACTAATATAAGGAATCCCTCTAACCCGCCACCCAAAAGGGCGAGGCCGGTAGGGGTGTAACAGTTTCTCATGCTCAGGCAGATTTAGATAGGTGCTCTAGCATAGTTCCTCAGTTCATTTTTTTT
The DNA here is from genome assembly GCA_019022615.1 of Acacia melanoxylon. Lineage (NCBI taxonomy): Eukaryota > Viridiplantae > Streptophyta > Magnoliopsida > Fabales > Fabaceae > Acacia > Acacia melanoxylon. The sequence continues at coordinate 592,684 of JAFJYJ010000071.1, read as the reverse complement.
CATATACCCCGTTGTTGCTCGAGCAAACTTTTAGGCATGATTGAGCAGCGTTCTTCATGAGCCTTTCATAACACATCCCACTGTTGCTCGAGCATGATATGTGACATAGTAGAGCAGGGTTCTTTGTCTTTGCTTCTTCGAGAGGCTCTTCACGTCATTACTCGAGCAAAAGGAGGAGGTGTGTTCGAGCAGCATTCACTTTGTTACCCTCTATTTTTCAGCGTTAGAACAGAGCATCTTGGATAAACATAAGCTAGAAACTCTGATGCTAAAGTTAGTAATATATTGTTGAATCAAATTAATTGAAGAGAGAATACTTACAATTCATTGGGATTTTCCATACCCAATTCTCTACGGATGATTGTGAATTGTTCCTTAGCCAACGGTTTGGTGAAGATATTAGCCAACTGAAGATGTGTGGGAATGAACATCACCTTGACATCTTTCTTTTGAACATGATCACGAATAAAGTGATGTCTCACATCAATATGCTTGGTTCTAGTGTGTTGAACTGGGTTTTTAGCCAAGCTTATTATACTGGTGTTGTCACAAAGGATTGGAATCTCTTTTAGATGAATCCCCAAGTCTTGGAGTTGCTATTTGAGCCACAAGCCTTTAGCACAGCAGCTTGAGGTAGCAACATATTCAGCTTCAGTGGAAGATACAGCCAAAGTGGTTTGCTTCTTGCTGAACCACGATACAAGTGAACCTCCTAGAAATTCACATTGACCACTTGTGCTCTTTCTTTCGGTCTTGTAACCAGCATGATCCGAGTCTAAATATGCTACCAAAAATTCTTGTTGACCTTTCGGGAACCAAAGTTCAAGCTCCTTTGTGTCCACAAGATATCGAAAGATTCTTTTCACATGCTCGGCATGTGATTCCTTTGGTGCAACTTGAAATCTTGCGCACATGCCCACACTAAATTGAATGTCGGGTCTACTTGCAGTCAAGTATAGCAATGATCCGATCATTTGTCTGTACTTGGTTATGTTGAAGTCTTTGCCTTTTTCCCCATCCGCATCCAAAGAGGCAGTTGAGCTCATTGGAGTGTCGGCTCTATTGCAATTTTCCATCCGAAACTTCTTGAGCAAATCATGGAGATACTTCGTTTGAGATATAAAAATTCCATTCTTCCGTTGTTTGATTTGTAGTCCGAGGAAGTAATTGAGCTCACCCATCATTGACATTTCAAATTCACCCTGCATTTTTTTGGAAAATTCCTCACAAAGAGAATCATTAGTAGCACCAAATATTTTGTCATCTACATAGATTCGCACAATTAATATTTCATTAAGTTTATTACTTTTAATGAAGAGTGTTGTGTCTGCTTTTCCTCTAACAAAACCTTGATCCAAAAGAAATTTACTTAACCACTCATACCTAGCTCTAGGAGCTTGTTTAAGACCATATAAAGCTTTCTTGAGATAGTACACGTGATCTGGATGATGATCATTTTCAAAACCAGGAGGTTGTTCTACATAAACTTCCTTCTAACTAAAACCGTTTAGAAAAGCACTCTTAACATCCATTTGATAGAGTTTAAATCCCTTGATACACGGAAAGGCTAAGAGTACACGTATGGCTTCCAATCTAGCTACTAGAGCATACGTTTCCTCATAATCAATTCCTTCTTTCTGATTATAGCCTTTGGCAACCAATCTAGCCTTATTACAGACTATGATTGTGGATTCATCACGTTTGTTATTGAATACCCATTTAGTGCCAATGACCGGGTGGTCTTTAGGTATAGGTGTTGGGATCCGTACACGCAGCGAAGTATAAATTTTTTACGAATCCCAAGAAGAGGATCGCTTAACCGCGTTTAAATCAAGGTTAAAGAGTCCGAATCTTGCCTATGCGAAATTCTCAGCATTTCTTTCGATCTGATCACGTGGGCTACCTTCTCTTGATCAACAAGAGCGGACTCTGGGAATCCCCTCCCTCTACCGGTATCCACACGAACAGCCTTCCAACACGTCGCGCGCGGCGATGCTAGCGCCTTCGAACCGTGCGTCTCACTCTTTTTGCTCTAGGGTTTCTCGCGGCTTTCTCATACGCTTGACAAAAGTCTCGTCGTTTTCTCAAACCCGATCAACGTATTATATTCGAAATTAATCCTCATTAATTTTGAATTTCAAATTTCAAATCTGGATTAAAAATATATTAATTAAATCTATCTAATAGATCTAATGTAATCTATTTATTTAATCCGAATTAAAAGCCGATTCGAAATTCAAATTTTGAATCTTTGATTAAAATATATATATTAATTAAATCTATCTAATAGATCTAATCTAATATATTTATTTAATCCGAATCAAAAGCCTTCGATTTAATTTATCTCTATAAATTAAATCCGAGAAATGATATCCATCTATTTAATTAAATCTAAGATACTATATCTCAATTTCAATTAAATAGATATATGATATCTTTATTCGAAAATTAAATGAGATACAATATCTCCATTTGTTTTAGATATTTAATTTATCAAATAAATTAAATACTAAACAAATATTATATAATAATATTATAATCATTATTTAATATTATTTAATTTCGAATTAATATAATATATATTATATTATATTATATTAATATATATAATATTCACCCCAGATAAATACAGTATTCATTAAATCTTACACATATCTAAGATTCAATGAATCTGGACACTTTTCCTAGATTCAATGAATCTGGACATTTTTGCTCGTGTTGGGCTATTCTTGTGTGTGACCTGCAGCCCATTACGAGATGAGATTGGCGGTGGGCCAATCTTTGTACTAGCCCACAAGTCGCAAGCGGCCTCTAGCAAGACATTGCGACTACCCAATTCATATGGGGATCGATGATACGATACTACCTATCGTACAACCATGTCACGTCCCTTTTGTCACGCGATAATTTGGTCAAGGATGAGGCATGGATAATGTCAACTTCCTTTTCTTGACCATTACTTTCTCGATTCTCGAGTAGTCTAATAAGTGAAATGGAAACTCCTTTCCATCACAAAGACGGCCGTACATTTCTTAGACTCACTCATCGAGGGGCCCAATATTATCTCTCTACAAATGTGAGGGACAAATTCCATCTTGACCATTCACATTTCTCTCCATGAGAACCACTAATCCCGATCCTAGCCTTTATCATCACCCGGTCAAAGGTGACTTTTGACTAGGTCAAAGACCAGCGACTCATCATGTAGGAATCCATGATGATCTCAGTCATGGGCGTTGTGACGCGGTTATACATGAGATAAGCTTATGACAAAATCCATGCAGCTTTTCTCATAGTGGGTCGGTCCAAAGACCTTGTACTCCTACAGTGCCATGACTTTGACTCGTATCTCTATACTCATCAAAGTCATACGGTCTTATTTCATCTTCACCCCGCGTAGATGACCGACCAGGGACATTTAGGATAATCTATAAGATATATCCAGGGATCAGCTATCACTATAAACATGCAAATGAAGTGATAACTAAATGGAGAATGACTTTCCCCTAGGGCATAATTTCCAACAGCACTCCCACTTGCACTAGGCGCAATCATTAATTACCCTAATTCCCATTGCCCTAACATGACGCTCATGTTTTACTTGTGCAAGCGGCTTAGTAAGAGGATCAACATCACCGCTTCTCCTTGTACTTTGCATACTTTTACATCACCTCTATCATTGATTTCTCTGATAGGATGAAATCGCTTGAGTATGTGCTTGGTCCTTTGATGTGAACTAGGCTCCTTAGTCTGTGCAATAGCGCTGCTATTGTCACAGAATAAGTCTATTGGATTTGAGATGGTAGGAACCATTCCTAGTTCTTTAATGAACTCTCCAATCCAAAATGCCTCCTTAGCTGCATCCAATGCTTTGCTATATACTCGCCTTTTGTTGTAGAATCGCTACGTGCTCGCTTAAAGCACTTCCACTTACCCACCACCATTCAACATGAATACTTATCCCGATTGCGATCTTGAATCATCTTGGTCGTTTGGAAACTCGCATCTCGTGTAACCGGTTACACGAGCTCATCTCCCAAACCACCAAATTCCAAGAATAATCCCTTAGTGCTTCTTAAGTACTTAAGGATATTCTTGACAAAGAGTCAATGACCTTCACCGAGATCTTGTTGATATCTCGCCGGTCATACTCAAGGCAAATTGACACATCCGATCGAGTACATAACATGACATACATGATAGATCCAATGGCCGAGGCATATGGAATCTTACTCATGCGATCTCTTTGATCTTGTGTACTAGGACACGAGATCCTTATCGAGATGGATGCCATGAGACATGGGCATCTTACCCCTTTTAGAATCCTGCATACTGAACCTATGCAGTATCTCGTCTATTTATGTGCTCTGACTTAGGCCTATCAGCCTCTTGGATCTATCTCTATAGATCCTAATCCCTATGATATAAGAGGCTTCGCCTAAATCTTTCATTGAGAAAGATTTTCCTAACCAAGACTTGACACTCTTCAAGGTAGGAATGTCATTCCCAATGAGTAGGATGTCATCAACGTAAAGCACTAAAACTACAACTGTGCTCCCACTAACTTTCTTGTAAACACAAGGTTTATCGATGTTTTGAATGAATCCAAACTCTTTGACTACTTCATCAAAACAACGATTCCAGCTCTCGAGATGCTTGCTTCAACCCATAAATGGATCTTTGAAGCTTACATACTTTACCAGAGTCCTCTGGACGCACAAAACCCTCAGGTGGTGTCATGTACACATCCTCAAGCAACTTTCCATTAAGGAAGGCTGTTTTGACGTCCATATGCCATATCTCATAGTCATAATATGATGCAACGGCAAGAAGGATTCGATTGATTTGGCCATTGCAACCGGGGAAAAGGTTTCATCATAGTCCACACCATGAGTTTGAGTGAATCCTTTTTCAACCGATCGTGCCTTGAAGATATTTACTTTGTCATCCATGTCGGTTTTCTCTTTGAAAACCCACTTGCACCCAATGGTTTTTACACCTTCGGTCGATCGACTAAGGTCCAAACCTTATTGTCGCACATGGATTGCATTTCGTGCTTCATGGCATTAAGCCATCATTCAGAGTTTGGTCCCACCACGGCCTCTCGATAGGTAGTTGGCTCATTCTGCTCAATGAGCAAAACGTCACGACTTTCAGTGATCAGAAATCCATATCTCTGAAGCTGTAGCCGTGATCTATCGAACCTTCGTGGGCCCGTGTTACCGGAGTAGGCTCAACAACTTGTTGTGAGTCTTCTCCGGTTTCCATCTGTGATTCCACATTGTCCTGTGACTCTCGAACTTCTTCGAGGTTCACTTTACTCCCACTAGCTCTTTTAGAGATAAACTTTTTTTCTAAAAGGATACCATTCCGAATGACAAACACTTTTTGATCGGTGGGATTGTAGACATAGTATCATTTAGTTTCCTTAGGATACCCCACAAAAGGCATTTTGAGGATCTCGATGATAATTCATCGGAGGCTTGCGGTTTAACGTAAACCTCACATCCCAAAATTTTTTAAGAAAGGACAAACTGGGTTTCTTCCCAGTCCATATCTCATATGGTGTCTTTTCAACTGCCTTTGACGGAATGTGATTTAGTGTTAACGCAGTTGTTTCTAGGGCATGGCCCCAAAAGAAGATTGAAGATCTGTTTGACTCATCATAGATCGTACCATATCTAATAGAGATTGATTCGTTCGCTCAGAAACATCATTCCGTTGAGGTGTTCCTGGAGGAGTAAGTCGTGAGATGATCCCACAACTCCTAAGATGGTCAATGAACTCTTGGCTCAAATATTCACCACCTCGATCAGATCGAAGCGCCTTAATTGTTTTGCCAAATTGGTTTTGCACTTCATTTTGGAATATTTTGAACATTTCAAAAGATTCAGACTTATGTTTCATTATATAGATATACTCATATCTACTGAAATCGTTTATGAATGTAATGAAGTACAAATGACCTCCTCTGGCAAATGTATTCATTGGTCCACACACATCGGTATGTATGAGGCCCAATAAATCGGTGGCCCTCTCACTGTGTCCAGTAAAAGGAGCCTTTGTCATCTTTCCCAATAAACAAGACTCACATGTATCAAATGATTCAAAATCAAATGAATTCAGAAATCCATCTTGATGGAGTTTCGAAATGCATTTCTCATTTATATGGCCTAGACGACAATGCCATAGGTAGGTCGGATTCAAATCATTTGACTTGAACCTTTTGGTAGTTTATGTCACGTATATGTCCATTCAATTTTCTACTCCCTTGGGACCCCGCACATTTATACAAATGTGAGAACCACATGTGGTATCTAATACCCATGTTGAGGAAGTAGAAAGGTGAATATCCACGACATAGATACCGGCGATAGCCCCGCTATCCTTCTTATTCTTTTCCAGATCTTCGATGTAGAGTTTGCAATTCCTCTTCCAATGACCAATTTCATTGTAGAAGAAGCAAACCCCATTCTTTGGAGGTTTTACCTTCTTGGCCTTTTCGTTTCATTCCCTTCCTTTCGAATGCAAAAAAAACGGTGTTGGCCTCTTCTTAAGGCTCTGTTCAACAGTTTTAAGCATCCCATGCAGTTCAGAAATTGATTCCTCCATGTTGTTCATGTTGTAATACATGACAAAATTATCATAACTTCCTGGGAGTGAGTTTAAGATCACATCTGTAGCTAACTCCTGGGACATGGGGAATCCAAGCATCTCAAGGTGATCAATGTAGCCTTTCATGTTCAACACATGAGGACTAACTGATGTACCTTCAGCCATCTTGCAAGAAAATAAGGCCTTTATGGTCTCATACTTCTCTTGCCTTGCCTGTTGCTGGAACATTTCCATAGGATGATCAACCATCCCAGAGGCCTCTATAAGTTCTAGATCTCTATCGAGGTCTGGAACCATAGTAGCAGGCATCAGACATCTTGGATCCATAGAGTCATCCTTATGCTTCGTATAAGCTTCAGTCTGAGCTCTTGGATCAATGGCGGCAGGCTCATCAGGAATGGGTTGATCGATGAGATACTCATTTCTTTCATGTTTAGGGTCAACGCTTAAGTTCCTAAACAAGTGAAGAAAGTTTGTCTCATCGAGTTCGTCCTTCTCAAGGACTGATCGCATTAATGGTGTTGCGGTGCTACTATACTACATGATTCTACAACTAAAAGGTTATGCAAAGTTTAATTAATAACCTCCCACTGAATTAACAACCCTCATTATAATTAGTGGGCTAAGATCCATATTTGGCTTAATTTTAAGTCCGCTTTGGCAGGACACTTAAAAATAAGTTATTTAGGTAGGCAACTACTTTGCCAATTACATCACATGTAATTCTTAGATCTTTATGGGATTTGATCATCATATGATCTAGCATGTTTAATCCCATTCAATGCCTTGAGATCCAAAACCATTTTGATGATCTCAATTAAGTCAGGACAATAATGAATGTTGAGTATCACCATTACTCACTCTTGTCTCACCAAGATAACTCAAAGGCATCCACTTTGGTGGAACATACAAATGGGCGATCAAGATTTTGACAAGTATTCATTTATTGATGGCATTACGACTTAAGATTTTATTTAGAGGGTATTTTTTGGTATAAGATTAATTCTATCCTAATTAATCATATTAATTCTACTTATATTAATGCAATCACTATTGTATCTCATATAATCTCTAAATTAATTAGAAGTGATCTAATCAAATCTTAATTAAAATTCTAAATCAATTATGAGTGATCTAATCAATTCACAATTAAAACTCTAAATTAATTATGAGTGATCTAATCAAATCATAATAAAATTCTAAATTAATCATGCAATGATTAAATCAAGACATAATTAAAATTGTGACACAACATGGCTCATACTTAACTTAAAATCCTCTCAAGCCAATGGGAGGACTTCTCTAAATAATAAAAGAGAAATACATCATAGGAAACCTCGTTTAACATTCGAGGGGAGTGAGATGAGAAGAGAATGTACATGAAGATTATTTAGAGAGTGAGGCATGGCTCGCAGCCATATTTAAATTTACAACAATTGTAAAATCTAGAGCCATATTGTTCACCATACCCAAACAACACTTTGAAAGGTAAATTAGAATATATTTTAATTCATGATTAAAATTTTCTAATTTATATTATATTATATAATATATATTATATTAAATTCTCCAATTCAAATTATATTATATAATTATATAATATATAATTTATTATTATTATTATTATTATTATTATTATTAATTTTTGAATTGCAATCATGAATTGCAATTCGAAATTGCAATTCCGTATTGCAATTCAACACGAATTGCAATTGCAATTGCAATTCGTAATTGCAATTCAATTCGAATTGCAATTGCAATTCCGTATTGCAATTCGTAATTGCAATTCCAAATTGCAATCTCCAATTGCAATTTGATATTGTAATCTGGATTTGCAATTCCCGTGTATGGTCATTGATCTGAACGTTTTAGAATCAGCACCAAAATCTAATTCGGTTTTAAACCCTAACACGCGTATTAAGCATACAAGATTCTAATTCTTGCATACAAAGATTCGGTTTCTTTCATATATACATCACATGTATTCACATATAGAAAACCCAATTTAAACGCTAGGTTAACCTGGCTCTGATACCACTGTTGGGATCCGTACACGCAGCGGAGTATAAAATTTTTACGAATCCCAAGAAGAGGATCGCTTAACCGCGTTTAAATCAAGGTTAAAGAGTCCGAATCTTGCCTATGCGAAATTCTCAGCGTTTCTTTCGATCTGATCACGTGGGCTACCTTCTCTTGATCAACAGGAGCGGACTCTGGGAATCCCCTCCCTCTATCGGTATCCACACGAAACAAACTTTCCAACACGTCGCGCGTGCTAGCGCCTTCGAACTGTGCGTCTCACTCTTTTGCTCTAGGGTTTCTCGCGGCTTTCTCATACGCTTGACAAAAGTCTCGTCGTTTTCTCAAACCCGATCACGTATTATATTCGAAATTAATCCTCATTAATTTTGAATTTCAAATTTTAAATCTGGATTAAAAATATATTAATTAAATCTATCTAATAGATCTAATGTAATCTATTTATTTAATCCGAATTAAAAGCCGTATCTGAAATTCAAATTTTGAATCTTTGATTAAAATATATATATTAATTAAATCTATCTAATAGATCTAATCTAATATATTTATTTAATCCGAATCAAAAGCCTTCGATTTAATTTATCTCTATAAATTAAATCCGAGAAATGATATCCATCTATTTAATTAAATCTAGATACTATATCTCAATTTAAATTAAATAGATATATGATATCTTTATTCGAAAATTAAATGAGATACAATATCTCCATTTGTTTTAGATATTTAATTTATCAAATAAATTAAATACTAAACAAATATTATATAATAATATTATAATCATTATTTAATATTATTTAATTTCGAATTAATATAATATATATTATATTATATTATATTAATATATATAATATTCACCCCAGATAAATACAGTATTCATTAAATCTTACACATATCTAAGATTCAATGAATCTGGACACTTTTCCTAGATTCAATGAATCTGGACATTTTTGCTCGTGTTGGGCTATTCTTGTGTGTGACCCTGCAGGCCCACATGAGATTGGCAGTGGGCCAATACTGTACTAGCCCACAAGTCGCAAGCGGCCTCTAGCAAGACATTGCGACTACCCAATTCATATGGGATCGATGATACGATACTACCTATCGTACAACCATGTCACGTCCCTTTTGTCACGCGATAATTTGGTCAAGGATGAGGCATGGATAATGTCAACTTCCTTTTCTTGACCATTACTTTCGATTCTCGAGTAGTCTAATAAGTGAAATGGAAACTCCTTTCCATCACAGTACGGCCGTACATTTCTTAGACTCACTCATCGAGGGGCCCAATATTATCTCTCTACAAATGTGAGGGACAAATTCCATCTTGACCATTCACATTTCTTTCCATGAGAACCACTGATCCCGATCCTAGCCTTTATCATCACCCGGTCAAAGGTGACTTTTGACTAGGTCAAAGACCAGCGACTCATCATGTAGGAATCCATGATGATCTCAAGTCATAGGGCGTTGTGACGCGGTTATACATGAGATAAGCTTATGACAAAATCCATGCAGCTTTCTCATAGTGGGTCGGTCCAGCACCTTGTACTCCTACAAGTGCCCATGACTTTGACTCGTATCTCTATACTCATCAAAGTCATACTGGTCTTATTTCATCTTCACCCCGCGTAGATGACCGACCAGGGACATTTAGGATAATCTATAAGATATATCCAGGGATCAGCTATCACTATAAACATGCAAATGAAGTGATAACTAAATGGAGAATGATTTTCCCCTAGGGCATAATTTCCAACAATAGGTACCAAGTCCCAAACTTGATTTCTATCAAATTGATGTAATTCTTCTTGCATTGCTATCACCCAATTATTATCTGATAAGGCTTCGTCAATCTTAGAGGGCTTAATCTCATATATGAAGGCAGAAAATGTAACCTCATTCAAGGTACTTTTTCTGGTCCTTACACCTTGATTTATATCTCCTATTACTTGGTCCAAAGGATGATTCCTAATGAACTTCCAAGCTTTAGGTTGAGATTGATCATGATTTTCACAAGAGTTTTGAGAATCATTTTCAAAGACATTTTCTAGATTTTCAAGAGAAGCAGGAGTAGTTTTTGAGAAGAATCGATTCTTATAAATAGGTTCATCATCATCCAAAGAATCGTCAGATTTAGATTCACAGAACACAACATGAATTGATTCTTCTACTAAACGAGTACGCTTATTGAAAATTCTATATGTTTTACTCCTATTAGAATAACCAAGAAATATACCTTCCTTAGATTTGGGATCAAATTTACCCAATTTATCCTTACCATTGTTGTGAACGAAACATTTGTAGCCAAAAACATGTGGGTGAGCCAAGTTTGGTTTCCTTCCTTTGTAAAGTTCATATGGAGTTTTGTTGAGCTTCTTTTGGAGATAGGCTCGGTTGGAAATATAACTGGCCGTTCACATTGCATCTGGCCAAAAGACTTGTGAAGTCTGATTTTCATTCAATATTTCACAGGCCATTTCAGTGAGCACACGATTCTTCCTTTCAAACACACCATTCTGTTGTGGTGTCCTTGGAGCCCAGAAATTGTGATCGATGCTATGGACATCACAAAATTCTCTGAAGGCTTAATTTTCAAACTCTCCTCCATGATCAGTCCGGATACCTAAAATGCAAACACCTTTCTCGTTTTGCCCCTTCTTGGCAAACACAACAAATAGATCAAATGTTTCATCTTTTGAAGATAAAAAGATAGTCCAAAGAAATCGTCTAAAATGACCTGAGTATACAAATTTCCACCAAGACTTTTAACTCTTGCCGGTCCAACTAAATCCATATGAAGTAGTTGAAAAGGTCGATTGGTTGAGATTTCAAGCTTGTTTTTAAAAGATGATTTAGTTTGTTTACCTCTTTGACAAGAATCACAGATCATGTCATTTTTAAAATGCAATTTAAGTAAACCAACAACTAAATCTTTTCTTAACAACTTGTCCAGTTGGAACATGTTCACATGAGCCAAACTCTTATGCCACAATTAACTTTCGTCCAAGTTGCTAACAAAACATTTTTTAGAACTAACATTAGGTAAATCTAAGGTATAGCAGTTACTTTCTCTAGGAGCTTTAAACAATATTTTAAGTTTACCTTTATCGATTGGGAGATCAAATTTGTTGACAATGAGACATTCTTCTGAATCGAAGATGATCCAATTGTTCTTGTTAGCACTTTGACTCACGCTCAAGAGGTTGTGATAGAGACCTTCCACAAGATATACATCTTTGATCTGAGGTCCATCATTTGCACCAATTTCTCCAATTCCAGCGATCTTTCTAGATTGGTTTCCTCCAAAGGTGACTTTGCCACCATCTTTTGATCTCATTGCAACAAATTTGGTTTGATCCCCTGTCATGTGTCTGGAGCAACCACTGTCAATGTACCACTTGTTGATTCTTGATGCTCTCAGACAAACCTGAAAATCAGAAAAGATTAAGTTTTAGGTACCCACCTTTTCTTGGGTCCTTTGGGGTTAGTTCGGGCCTTAGGAACATAGGTTCCCTTTGGTACCCACTGATAGTTGCCAACAGGTTTATCTCTTCTATCTTTCTTATGTAAACAAGATGAGGTACTGTGTCCCTTTCGATTACAGTAATTACAGTGAGCAAAAGGATTTGAAGTGCGAACTATTTTCTAAAAATAGTTCAAATAGGATTTTCCACCAATTTTCTTCTTGTCTTTCTTTTTGTCAAAAACAAGATTGTATCCTCCTGACCGATCATTTGTAAACCTCTGAGCTTTCAATATTTCGTTGAGCATTTCACTACCTTTAGTGAATTTCTCAAGCGTTTTTGTGAGATACAAATTCTTTTTCTCTAAATCAAGGCATTCTTCATAAACAATGTTTTTACAAGAAACATTCTTAACTTGCTGTTCAAGAACTATGTTCTTCTTTTTCAAAGCTATATATTTCTCATCAACCTTTTCAAATTTAGATTGTAAAACATTGTACTCAACAAATAATTCATCATGTGTAGGTTGCGAATCATATACCTCATCAATTTTTTCACGTTGCTCTTCTACTTCAGCCACTAAACAAACATTAGCTACTTCTTCTTCTTGACATTCTTCCTCATCCGAGGAGCTGTCACCCCATATGGTAGAAACGTAGGCTTTATTTTTGAAGTGATTAAACTTCTTCTCTTTGCCTTTAAATTGAGGACATTCTGATTTGTAGTGTCCCAGTTTTTTACACTCGTAACAGATGACTTGTTCCTTGTCCTTGAAATCACGTCTGTTACTTGAACTTCCTTTCTTGAATTTTTTTCTGAATCCTTGATCCTTCTTATAGAACTTATTGAATCTTCGGACCATCGTTCCTAGCTCCTCATCTTCATCTTCTTCTTCTACAACATCTGATTCTTTAACTTCTTTGAGAGCAATCCCTTTGCTTTTGCCATTTATCTCATCAAGTCCCTTTCTGAACTTGATCTTTCCTTCATACTCAGATAGACTACCAAAGAGAGCTGCCACAGATGTCATTGATGCTCCACGAGCATCTTCAATTGCAGTGAGTTTGGCTTCCCATTCCTTGCTGAGGACATTTAGAATTTTCCTCACTTGGACAGGTTGCTCATAGTGTTTAACCAAAGCAGCCAATTGATTAATCAGGTGAGTGAATTTGAGTTGGAATTCGCCAATAGATTCCCCAGACTTTATACGAAGTAAATCATACTCGGTCATGAGGGTATTTGTACGATTCTCCTTGATTCTAGTTGTTCCTTCATGAGCAACTTCCAAAGCATCCCACATTGCTTTTGCAGATGTTAAAGTGCAAATGCGGAAGTATTCACTTTGACTTAGTGCACTTTGAAGCATGAGAATAGTTTTGTTGTTGAAAGTAACTAGTCTTCTATCCTTCTAGTCATAGTCTTCCTTTAGTTTTGGAATTCTAAGATCATTTTCAAGAACAGATGGTGAGTAGTCTTGTTACACCCCTACCGGCCTCACTCTTTCGGGTGGCGAGTTAGAGGGATCCTTTCCGCTTATTACCTTTCCTTTGTTAATTGTTCACTTTAATCATATATTAGAGTGTGCGCGGAAGATCATATGATCGGTTTGGACAACTTACAATATACTGGTAAAGGCATACAAAATTTATAGAAAGTATTCCCCGTAGGGTTAAGGGTACAATAATCTAACATAACTTACAATCATCCAGAAATAAACATACAGAATGAGATAAGGTATTCCATACGTCTTCAACCTTCAGCTTCATCGCTCTTACCATTATCTTCTCCACAGTCCAACCGGCCAACCGCCTTACACCTGTATCTTTGAACCCAGTCTGGAGTTCAAAATTGAACCCCAGAGTAACTGTTAGACTCATATACAATATGTATACAATGCATGAAATGCAAATCACAATCAGGAAATAAATCTACCTTAGGCACAATACTGGGTAAATCACATCTACCTCTGGCACAACAAACCGCAGAACCGCCTGGTCAAGACAAGCCCCCGGTACCATAGCGCTAAGGGCCTCGGTAGTCAGGGCTGCAGTCCCCTACCGACCCCTCCTGAGGTCTCAGTAGCCACCTATGAACACACAGTCACACAGGCCTTACCTACCTCATATACCTCGGTACTATAACGAAACCTAAGGACACACAGTCACATAGGCACTACAGCCCGATATACATGCCCTCGGTACTGTGACGGAAACCTAAGGACACACAGTCCAATAGGCACAACAGCCCGATAAGTATTCCTTGGACTTTAGCAGCAACCCAAGGACACACAGTCCAATAGGTACTACAGCCCGATCTCCTACATCATGATCAACACAACATGCAAAAGTAACATAGAGTATGCGAGTAAACAGTTACTACCTGGTGTTAGTTCTCTATATGTTTTTTATGATAACTGACAATTGTAAACACAATTTAAAGAATGTTAAAAACTTGCTGTCAAAGCCATACTCAAGTATGGGAATCTACACTCGAGTATGGACTTACCAGAGAATTGCACAAATTTGATTAAACTGAACTATACTCAAGTATCCATGGGTATACTCAAGTATAGTCCTCACAGAGAGCACTTTAAGTTTTTACACCAAGCTACACTCGAGTATGAGTTTTCATACTCGAGTATGGATCATACAGAGACTACTTGAATTTTTGTCTAAGTCTTCTACACTCAAGTATACAAATGTATACTCAAGTATGGAACCTACAGAGGCTATCTAACGTTTCCTTGAGATTAATCACACTCGAGTATATGAATTCACACTCGAGTATAGTCTCGATCAAATAGCTTTCAAATCTCTCGCATGCCTATCCATACTCAAGTATACATGTGCATACTCAAGTATTCGTCTTACGTAAAGTTACAAAAGTTTCATGCATAAGCATACTCAAGTATGCAAATACATACTCAAGTATGAGTCATACAGAAAGATATTCTTCTTTCCCCAAAGCTTTGTAAACTCAAGTATGACTTTACATACTCAAGTATGGTCGTGAAATAGATTTCAAAAGTTTTTCAAAATAATTTCATACTCGAGTATGGCTGTACACACTCGAGTATAGGACATACAGAAAGTTCTTCCTTTTTGAAAGACTTGCATACTCAAGTATAGATCTACATACTCAAGTATAGAGACTTTGGACTTAAACTTATTTTCATATTAAAAGATTCACACTCGAGTTTGTAATGACAAACTCGAGTATGACTTTCACTTCAAAGATATACTCCAAAGCTTAAGTCACGATGTTCCTCTCTCGTAAGAACCATACTCAAGTATCACTCTTCATACTCAAGTATAGACATTAGTGAACAAAGGATACACTCGAGTATAGAAGAACATACTCAAGTATGAGTCGTAGAATTTGAAACTCAAATCGACGAATTTGTAAAACATTCATGTTTGATCTTAATACTTCCTATTATCATTCTTGCATATTCCCACTATGTTTAACCACTTTGTTAGTGAGTTTCACTTTGCTTAAACTAGATTAAATGAGGACCGAAAGCAAAAAGCAAAAAGCATGTCGAACATTAAATGCTACACCCGAAAGTTGCATACTTTTGGGTAATCCTTCGCACACGCCTACAAAGGATTAATGTCTACCTACCACATCCAAGAGTCGCTATTCCAATGGATTTATTTACTAGAAGTCAACTCGAACTTCGCCCACCGGATTAAGTGAAGATTAGTGAGAGAAGAAGACCAAAACATTTCCTAATCCTTGGTTAAAGTCTCCAACGGTTATATGAGGGATTACAACGGTCATTTAATGCACTCTCAGTATAAATAGAGCTGCATTCAATTTCTCTCAACAACTAAGACAACAGAAAACGAAAATCATTCAAAGTTTCCAACTACTCTTGAGTTTTTCTGTACTAAGTATCTTGATACATTAGAGCTTCAGTGTTTATTTATATCTACTCTTAGAGAGAGTTTCTTACTTACAAATCATTTATTGTAAAGAATCACAAGTCGGGGACTTGGTGATTGGGTTCATTGATTACAACTTGTAAGGGGGAGTAAGTTCTAGTGAGAGAATTACTCTTGAGTACGAGTGTGTAATCATTTGAGATAGTGAAAAACCCGAGAGTCCGGGACCGGACGTAGGTCAAGAGATTGGACCGAACCAGTATAAATCCTTGTGTCTTGCTCTTCTATTCTCATCTTAGCTCAGCTCTGTTTTTAGTGTTCAAAAACAGAGCTATTTCGAAAAGATTTTTAAGATCCTCAATTCACCCCCCTCTTGGTGATTTAGCTCCACTTTCATTTGGTATCAGAGCAAGGTCTTCTCTGAAGAGATTAACATCTCGAGAAGGATCACTATGGAAGGTATTCTACCTGATGGAGCTTCGATCAACCGACCACCGGGATTCACTGGAGAGCACTACTCATTCTGGAAAAACAAATTCAAAGTCTTCGTAATGGCTTCTGAATATGGTCTCTGGAGAGTGTTTGAAAAAGGAGACTATGTTCCTTCAACTACTAAAGATGGAGTAAAAACTCCAAAGCAAGAAGAAGAATACGATGAGAATGACCAGAAGCAGATCGTTCTTAACAGCAAAGCCATTCTCATGCTCCGGAGTGCCTTAAGTCGAGTGAGTACTTTCGAATATGCTCCAAGACTTCGCTAAAGCAATGTGGGACGCATTGGAGTTGGCTCACGAAGGAACCACTTTGGAGTCATGGAGAATAGAGTTAACACCCTTATGATCGAGTACGATCTTCTTCGTATGAAGTCGGGGAATCGATTGATGAGTTCCGACTTAGATTCACTCATCTCGATCAATCAACTTGCTGTATTGGGAAAAATCTATGATGAACTAGTTCAAGTCGAAAATTTTGAACATTCGCAGCAAGGAATGGTAAGCCAAGGTTACTGCCATTGAAGAAGCTCATGGCGTATCAATGCAATCTGTAGCAGCTTTATTTGGTAGCCTATCAGAATATGAAGGCAAGATCAAGTTCAGAAAGGGACTTGATGAAATCCATAGTAAGAGCAAAGGCATAGCTCTTAAGTCTATCAAAGAAGCTAAAGAGACAGATGATGATGAAGAGAAGACGAAGAAAAAGAACTGGGCATGATCGTTCAAGATTCAAAAGATTCTACCGAAAGGATCAAGGGTACAAGAGATTTCACAAAGGCAAATCTAGCACCGAGACAAAAAGGCCAATCATATGCTATGAATGTGAAAAGCCGTGCCATATCAAATCTGAATGCCCTCACCAAACAACAAGGACAAAGAAAAGAAGAAGTTCAGTCGTTTCAAAAAGAAAGCTTATGTCTCAGCCATTTGGGGTGATAGCTCATCGGATGAAGATGAAGCTGAAGAGGAAGACAAAGCAAATATATGTTTAGTTGCTGAGGAAGAAGAGCAACATGACAACAATGATGAGGTATACGATTCAAAACCATCTTATGATGAATTGTTTGCTTGAGTACATTGTTGTTCAAACCGAATTTGATAAACTTGGAAAAATATCTTGTTTTGAAAAAGAAAAATCTAACTTTGGAGATGCAAGTTGAAAAATCATCTTTCATTGAAAATGCTTTGTTTGTGAAGATTGTTCGATCTTAAGAAAAAGAATCTACATCTTACAAAGGCACTTGAGAAATTCACTAGAGGAAGTGAAATGCTCAATGTCATCTTGAAAGAACAAATATTTATAAATGATAGATCAGGAATCGGTTACAAACCAAATCTTGATAAAAGAAAAGGTAAAAAGAAATTTGGAGAAAAATCTTACATGAACTATTTTAGAAAATCAGTTCACTCTTCAAATCCTTTTGCACATTGCAATTATTGTAATCGAAAGGGTCATACTACTTCTTCATGTTTTCATAAAAAGGAAAGAAAGAGTAAACCCATGGGAAACTATCAATGGGTGCCTAAGGGATCCTACAAGATTCCTAAGACACATACTAACCCCAAAGGACCCAAGAAAAGATGGGTACCTAAGACTTGATCTCGTCATGTATCTTGCGGGTTTGTCTCGAGAGCATCAAATCCCGACAAGTGGTACATTGATAGTGGATGCTCAAGACATATGACAGGAGACCAATCCAAATTTACTTCAATCAAGCCCAAAGATGGTGGCAAGGTGACATTTGGTGGCAACCAATCTGGGAAGATTGCCGGCATTGGTGAAATTGGAAACAATGAAGGACCACAAATCAAAGATGTCTACCTTGTGGAAGGACTTTGCCACAATCTCCTCAGTGTAAGCCAAAGCACTGACAAAGGCAATCTAGTTATCTTTGATTCTGAGGAATGCTTGATTGTAAGTAAAAATGATCTCCCTTTGAAAAATATTAAATCAAAAGCTTTATTCGAGAGCTCCTAGAGATGGAAATTGTTATCACTGGCTGAACCTCTCTAGAAATGGTTCTCGTAGAAAAGTGTTTTGTTAGTAATCTAGATGATAGTTGGTTATGGCACAAGCGATTAGCTTATGTCAATATGATCCAACTTGACAGATTACTCAAAAAGGATGTAGTTATTGGTATTCCAAAACTTCAATTTAAAAACGACATGGTTTGTGATGCTTGTCAAAAAGGAAAACAAACTAAATCCTCTTTCAAATCTAAAAATGAAATTTCAACTAATAGACCTCTTCAACTACTTCATATGGATCTAGTTGGACCGATTAGAGTAAAAAGCCTTGGTGGAAATCTTTATACTTTGGTCATAGTTGATGATTTCTCTAGATTCGCTTGGACCATTTTCTTATCTTCTAAAGATGAAACATTTGATCAATTTGTTTGTTTTGCCAAGAAGGTCCAAAACGAGAAAGGGTTCTCAATTTCAGGAATTCGAACTGATCATGGAGGAGAATTCGAAAACCATGCATTTTCCGAGTTCGTGAAAACAATGGTATAGATCACAACTTCTCGCAAGGACTCCTCAACAAAATGGTGTTGTGGAAAGAAAGAATAGAGTCCTCACCGAGATGGCAAGAGCTATCTTGAATGAAAACAACACTTCTCAAGTGTTACTCCGATGTGTCAATGAGTACAAACTTGCTACATCTCAAATCGGGCATACCTCTCCCAAGAAGTTGATCAAAACTCTCTATGAACTATATAAAGGAAGAAAGCCAAATCTGGGTCATCTGCATGTGTTTGGATGTAAGTGTTTCATCCACAACAATGGTAAGGATAACTTGGGAAAATTCGATCCCAAGGCAGATGAAGGTATATTTTTAGGCTATTCAAATAGGAGTAAAGCTTATAGAGTTTTTAATACTCGTACTCGAATTGTTGAAGAGTCTATGCATGTTGTTTTCTGTGAATCCAAAACTGATAAATCCTTGGATGATGAAGAAGGAAATGCTTTCAAAAATCAATTCTTTTCAAAAACCACTCCTATGCATCTATTGAAAATCCCGAAAATGTTTTTGAGGCTGATCCCCAAAACAATCTTGAAAATCCTGATCGGTCTCGGCTAGAGCTTGGAAGTTCATAAAGGATCATCCTTTGGACCAAGTAATAGGTGATGCAAGTCAAGGGGTAAGAACCGAAACAACACTTTAAATGAAGTAACTTTCTCTCGCATTCATATCTCATATTGAACCCTCTAAAATAGATGAAGCCCTTTCGGACAATGATTGGGTAATAGCTATGCAAGAGAGTTACGTCAATTTGATAGGAATCAAGTTTGGGATTTGGTACCTAGGCCCAAGGACCATCCGGTCATTGGCACCAAATGGGTATTTAAGAACAAACGAGATGAATTAGCAATCATTGTCCGTAACAAGGCAAGATTGGTTGCTAAAGGCTATAATCAAGAAGAAGGAATTGATTATGAAGAAACTTATGCTCCAGTGGCAAGATTGGAAGCCATAAGAGTTCTTCTAGCCTTTGCTTGTGTCAAAGGATTTAAACTCTATCAAATGGATGTAAAAAGTGCTTTTCTAAATGGTTTTATTCAAGAGGAAGTTTATGTAGAACGACCTCCGGTTTTCAAAATGATCATCATCCAGATCATGTTTATCGTCTCAAAAAGGCATTATATGGCCTTAAGCAAGCTCCTAGAGCTTGGTATGAACGATTAAGCAAATTCCTTCTTGATCAAGGATTTATTAGAGGAAAAGCAGATACGACTCTCTTCATTAAGAGTAATAAGCTTGGTGAAATCTTAATTGTGCAAATTTATGTTGATGACATTATATTTGGTGCTTCTAATGATGCTTTGTGTGAAGATTTTGCTAAGAAAATGCAGGGAGAGTTTGAGATGTCCATGATGGGAGAACTCAATTATTTCCTTGGTCTGCAAATCAAGCAAAGAAAAGATGGAATCTTCATATCTCGGACCAAGTACCTCAATGATCTGTGAAGAAGTTTGGGATGGATCAATGCAATGGAGCCGACACTCCAATGAGTTCTCTTTTGCCTCACCGGATCTTTGATGAAGAGGGCAAGGATTTCAACATAACGAAATATAGAGGAATGATAGGATCATTGCTCTATCTCACAAAAAGTCGCCGGACATCCAATTTAGTGTGGGCATGTGTGCAAGGTTTCAATCGCTCCCAAAGAGTCTCATGCGAGAATGTGAAGAGGATATTCGGATACCTTGCGACACAAATACTCTTGGACTATGGTTTCCCAAAGGTCAACCTAAACATTTGGTGGCATATTCAGATTCAGACCATGCTGGCTATAAGACAGATAGGAAGAGCACAAGTGGCCAATGTGAATTTTTTGGTGGCTCACTTGTTTCTTGGTTTAGCAAGAAGTAAACAAGTGTAGCTGTCTCATCCACTGAAGCTGAATATGTAGCTGCCTCTAGTTTTTGTGCTCAAGTCTTATGGCTCGAGCAACAACTATCGACTTGGGAATCAATCGAAGGAGATCCCAATATTGTGTGACAACACAAGCACAATAAGCTTGGCCAAGAATCCAGTTCAACATACTCGGACCAAGCATATTGATGTGAGGCATCATTTCATAAGGGATCATGTTCAGAAGAAAGATGTCAAAGTCATGTTCATCCCAACTCATCTTCAACTTGCTGACATCTTCACCAAACCATTGGCAAAGGAGCAATTTAATTTCATACGAAGAGAATTGGGAATGGTAAATCCCAATGAGTTGTGAGTATTTCTTTATATCTCAATGTTAGTTATGATTTTGATGATCGTTAAAAACTAATTTAAGCATCGGAGTGTCTAGTTATGTCTTATGCAGGATGCTTAAAATACTGATGTTTGCTGTCAAAAGAAGCATACTCAAGTGTAGGAGACTATACTCGAGTATGTCGGGGTCAAAAATAAATCTTGTTCTCCATGAAAGATCTATACTCAAGTGTATAAGTTATATACTCGAGTATACGCAAGACAGAGAGCAACCATGCCTTGAAGAAAATACATACTCAAGTATGTAAGTACATACTCGAGTATGAGTGGCAGAATTTCAAAGGTTCACCTTACACACAGTCACATAGGCACTACAGCCCGATATACATGCCCTCGGTACTGTGACGGAAACCTAAGGACACACAGTCCAATAGGCACAACAGCCCGATAAGTATTCCTTGGACTTCCGCAGCAACCCAAGGACACACAGTCCAATAGGTACTACAGCCCGATCTCCTACATCATGATCAACACAACATGCAAAAGTAACATAGAGTATGCGAGTAAACAAGCTTACTACCTGGTGTTAGTTCTCTATATGTTTTTTATGATAACCGACAATTGTAAACACAATTTAAAGAATGTTAAAAACTTCTTTGTCAAAGCCATACTCAAGTATGGGAATCTACACTCGAGTATGGACTTACCGAGAATTGCACAAATTTGATTAAACTGAACTATACTCAAGTATCCATGGGTATACTCAAGTATAGTCCTCACAAGAGAGCACTTTAAGTTTTTACACCAAGCTACACTCGAGTATGAGTTTTCATACTCGAGTATGGATCATACAGAGACTACTTGAATTTTTGTCTAAATCTTCTACACTCAAGTATACAAATGTACACTCAAGTATGGAACCTACAGAGGCTATCTAACGTTTCCTTGAGATTAATCACACTCGAGTATATGAATTCACACTCGAGTATAGTCTCGATCAAATAGCTTTCAAATCTCTCGCATGCCTATCCATACTCAAGTATACATGTGCATACTCAAGTATTCGTCTTACGTAAAAGTTACAAAAGTTTCATGCATAAGCATACTCAAGTATGCGATCACATACTCAAGTATGAGTCATACAAAAAGATATTCTTCTTTCCCCAAAGCTTTGTAAACTCAAGTATGACTTTACATACTCAAGTATGGTCGTGAAACAGATTTCAAAAGTTTTTCAAAATAATTTCATACTCGAGTATGGCTGTACACACTCGAGTATAGGACATACTGAAAGTTCTTCCTTTTTGAAAGACTTGCATACTCAAGTATAGATCTACATACTCAAGTATAGAGACTTTGGACTTAAACTTATTTTCATATTAAAAGATTCACACTCGAGTTTGTAATGACAAACTCGAGTATGACTTTCACTTCAAAGATATACTCCAAAGCTTAAGTCACGATGTTCCTCTCTGTAAGAACCATACTCAAGTATCACTCTTCATACTCAAGTATAGACATTAGTGAACAGTGATACACTCGAGTATAGAAGAACATACTCAAGTATGAGTCGTAGAATTTGAAACTCAAATCTGACGAATTTGTAAAACATTCATGTTTGATCTTAATACTTCCTATTATCATTCTTGCATATTCCCGGCTATGTTTAACCACTTTGTTAGTGAGTTTCAGGCTTGCTTAAACTAGATTAAATGAGGACCGAAAGCAAAAAGCAAAAAGCATGTCGAACATTAAATGCTACACCCGAAAAGTTACATACTTTTGGGTAATCCTTCTGCACACGCCTACAAAGGATTAATGTCTACCTACCACATCCAAAAGAGCTGCTATTCCAATGGATTTATTTACTAGAAGTCAACTCGAACTTCGCCCAATGGATTAAGTGAAGATTAGTGAGAGAAGAAGACCAAAACATTTCCTAATCCTTGGTTAAAGTCTCCAACGGTTATATGAGGGATTACAACGGTCATTTAATGCACTCTCAGTATAAATAGAGCTGCATTCAATTTCTCTCAACAACTAAGACAACGAAAACGAAAATCATTCAAAGTTTCCAACTACTCTTGAGTTTTTACGTACTAAGTATCTCATTGATACATTAGAGCTTCGGTGTTTATTTATATCTACTCTTAGAGAGAGTTTCTTACTTACAAATCATTTATTGTAAAGAATCACAAGTCAGGGGACTTGGTGATTGGGTTCATTGATTACAACTTGTAAAGGGGAGTAAGTTCTAGTGAGAGAATTACTCTTGAGTACAGAGTGTGTAATCATTTGAGATAGTGAAAAACCCAGAGAGTCTGGGGACTGGACGTAGGTCAAGAGATTGGACCGAACCAGTATAAATCCTTGTGTCTTGCTCTTCTATTCTCATCTTAGCTCAGCTCTGTTTTTAGTGTTCAAAAACAGAGCTATTTCGAAAAGATTTTTAAGATCCTCAATTCACCCCCCCTCTTGGTGATTTAGCTCCACTTTCACCTGGTACTCCTTGAAAGCAGTAAACTCTTCTCCCGGTGTTTGAAACATGTTCCACACGTGCTATAACCCTATATACAGCAAGGTGTCACCCTATCAATCACATATTCACACTTTACTTCAAGTTTCATAAATTTTGCCTAACTCCAGAATTTTCCAGAATTTCTGACCCAACTTTGTCGATTTTTAATATATTCTAGAAAACTCATTTTGACATGAAATCAGTGGCCTTAGAACTATTAGGATGTATATTGTATAGGAAAAATATTTAACAAAGCCTACTGGGTTCGAGTCCTTCTCAGATTCTCAAAACTTGGCCACTAGTCTGAAACATGATCCATGTTTTTAGGTCATTTTCAACCTTCAATAACTCTCGGTTAGAAAATCCAAATGTCACGAAATATTAGTCTGAATTAATCCTTAGGATGTATAATTTCACCATGTAAAATTTCAAAGTGAAAATAATCCACTTACTATTTTAAAACCATCGATGAACACACGCTGCCCAGAAACCGTAAGAATCGGCAGATTTTCGTATATTAAAGACTTGAGCCTTTTGAGTTTAGAAAAATGTAGTCCGACTTGTCCCCACTCAAAATAATGTTTTGGACTCAATGGAAACCTCAAAAATACCAAAATCCTACTGCTTATTCACGAAAATCACTATAGGGAAGAAGCAAGAATCGGTGAGATGCTTACCTTGGTTTTTTCGGTTGCGTATGAACTTCTTCTTCTTTTCCTGGACCAAGACCTTGCTGCCTAATCCTTCCTCCCTCCTTGGACACGTCCTAGGGCAGCCAAAAATGGGGAGGAAGTGTCCTTATATAGAGACTCCAAGGGTAGGGCTTGTCCGGTAATTAAATTTCACTTTAGGGGTAAAATGGTCATTTTCGCTGGCTTTTTCTCCAAGACATTCCAGAGTCTTCTTATCCAGGGTATTCTAGAGTCTTCTGGTCTAGACATGTGGCAACATCTTAGCCCTTAAAATTTAGATTCCAAGATTGCCCTTGGTGGTGACTTTAGGGGTAGTTTTAGGTCCAGGGGTAAAATGGTCTTTTTGCTCTCTCCCTCTTCTAGGCCGTGGGACCCACGTGATCTTCCCTAAGATATGTCATAATTACATGTCCTTCACCTTGTCACATTAGATTTAAATATGTGGTCCAAATTAATCCTGATTATTTTATCTTTCTCTCTCATCATAATTACATGATGTGACTTCTCTCTCTTCATAATTACATGATGTGACCCTTTTCTTTTCCTCCAAGTCACTCTCTCTCTCATCTAGGCCCACCAATTTCATCCTGCTTCTGTGTCCAGGGGTCTGGGCCCGACTCCGGTACCCTAACCGGTCCCGCTTAGCTCCTTTTTTGCCGGTTTCATCTTTCCTCGTAATTTGTGCCCTTCAACTGGACTTGTGTGGGCCCGGATTATCAATCTCTTCTCACTGATCACAGGTGGACGGATTATAGTGCCTTGGATAGCAAGAAACCCATATTCCCGTATCTCATAACCACCTCGTACTACGTGCTACTTGATAATCCGGCCTCTGACCCCGAAGCGCCACGTGTCCGACGTAGCACTACCACTACTACTGACTCTTCCTTCTATACTTGGTCCTTGAGCTCTTAGTCAAAATACTCATGCAAACAGGAGTGCAAAATGTCTTAAAATATGTCAAGAGGCACCTAAAAATTTCCCAAACCAAATGACCAAAGTGCCCTTGCAAAATATCCTCTTAACTTGGCTTATTTTGCAAGTTTTGTTGACTTTTCTCTATCCTCCTTGTTTTGCACGAATTTAGAGAAATTTCTCTCTCTTCATGATGACTTGATTTGACCTCTTACTCTTGTAATTATGAAGGGACACGTGTCATGCTTTTACTGGTCCAACACAAAAGTAACGTTTCCCTTGTAATGATGACGGGACACGTGTCATGATTTTATTGGGCCAACACAAAAATATGTAATCATTAGTCATCATGACCTTACTTTATTAAATTTACTTTAATAGAGCTACTTTATCGGTGTTTGCTCGAGATCCTGCCCGGGTTTTACTCAAGTTTTCTTCACGAATACAGATGCCTTCTCAAAAACGCAGGGCATACCCAACTGCCCTGAAAATGCCGTGTACTTACCTATACCGGCATATTTTCACTCAACTAATTGTCCTATACCTTAGGACATAGCTGGGTGGCATCCTTTCCACCGAATTTACACCGTATAGATGTTTTGTGTCCCATTTACACTAGCACCTTAATTCCACGACTTATGCATACATGGTCTACTGACCCGTTTGGCCGAGTTACTTAGTCCCAGAGAGGCTTCCTTTGCCTGGACCTTCTAGGGACTCTTCTCGAACTGGGCCTAGTCGTCTACCTACTTTAGGCTTATTCTCCATTCTCAGGGTTCGAAATTCGGGGTGTTACAAATCTCCTCTCTCGAACACCCTCCATAGACCATACTCAGTAGCCAATACGAAGACTTTGAACTTGGCTTTCCAGAAGGAGTAGTGCTCGCCACTGAAGCCAGGTGGCTGGTTAATTGAGGCACCATCAGGTAATATTCCTTCCATGATCTTTCTAGGGATGTTAAGCCCAACTGAGAAACCAACGCTCTGATTCCAAATGAAGATGGAATATCACCTAGAGGGGGGGTGAATAGGTGATTACAAAAATTATTTCGCTAAGTAATCAAGAACACCAAAGATAGAAATAGAGAAAAGAACAGGAAGACACAAGAGATTATCCTGGTTCGGTCTAACTCTTCAACTTATGTCCAGTCCCCAGAACACCTGGGATTTCCACTATCTTTCAAACACAATTACAATTACACACTATACAGAAATGATCCTCTCACTAGCACTCACTCCCCCTTACAAGCTGTAATTGTACAACCACACTTAAGGTTCCACAACCTTAAGATTTTACAAATCAAATAATCATATAAGTGTTTAGAACCTCCTCACAAGTAGATAAAAGATAAACACTGAAGTATACAGAAATATCCGAAGATATTAGCGAAGTTAATGAAACAGTAGATTGCAATAAATTCGAATTGAATGCACAATGTTTCAGTAGGTGATGAATACAATGCTTCTGATATTTATAGGTGGAACATTGATAACCATTGTGGAAGACATTGATGGAGTCCTTTCCCATTAATCCGTTTAGGCATGAATTCTTTCCGTTAGACACGAACTGAGGCGAAACTCAATTTTGAATGTTGCTTGGTCAGCAAAAGTCGTTTGACATTCCTTATTCTTTTTGCCTGTTGAGAAAGAGCATTAAATGAGGAATGGGAGTTGCTAACATGCTTTACTTGGGCACAGATGGAAGTTGTCATTTTCGCGCTTCATTTCGATTCAGCATTTAATGCTTCTGTCAGAATCTTGTTTTTCACCTAAACAATGGTTAACAACTTGAAATACACTCAAAATGATGATTAGTATGATTCAAAGTGAGTTAGGAAAAGGATTGAAGATAACCCAAGGGATATGAATTTAAAACTTCTCATTTTACTGAAACAGAGGATGATCATGCTCAAGCATGACTGTTAGTATGCTCGGGCAACCAGTAGAGGAAATACATTGAAAGAATAGAAAATCATCCCATGCTCGAGCAACATCGAGCTATTGCTCGAGCACCCTGCTCGAGCACTCAACTGTGCTTGTTCAGGCATGCCCAGAAAGAAGCATTTAAAAACATCAATCATCCCTGATGCTCGAGCAACTAAGACTTCATGCTCGGGCATCATTCTAAGCTAGTGTCGTCAATGCTTGAGCATCCTAGAGACTATGCTCGGGCATAAGGCATACAGAGGTGATGACTACGAGACTCAGCGATACTGCTCGAGCATTGCTTTTCGAGATGTCATAGTCATGCTCGGGCACAAGTCATTCAAAGACAGAAAGTAAACAATATATTGATACTACTCGAGCATTACTTACACTCTACTCGGATATGTTTCCTTTGAAATTTGCAATCAACCTGATGATGCTCGGGCACGCCGGTCACTCTACTGAGTAGCCTTTCTAAAATACCTCAAACGATTCATTAAATCGAGTATGCTCGGGCATGAACTAACTCTTGCTCGAGCAACCCACAACTTAGGCATAGATTACTTAATTCAATAACTCAAAATTTGTAATCATCAAAACACCGAGAACAAACATTTTGAGCATCCCATGCAATTAAGAAATTGATTTCTCCATGTTGTTCATGTTATAGTTCATGACAAACTGGTCATCACTTTTCAGGAGTGAGTTCAAGATCATATCTGTAGCTAACTTATGGCTCATGGGAAATCCAAAGCTCTTAAGGTGATCAATATAGCCTTTCATTTTCAACACATGAGGACTAATTGATGCACCTTCAACCATCTTGCAAGAATGTAAGGCCTTTGTGGTCTCATACCTCTCTTACCTTGCCTGTTGTTGGAACATTTCCTTGAGATGCGCAATCATCTCATAAGCCACCGTATGTTCTAGATCTCTTTGGAGCTCTGGAATCATAGTGGCAAGCATTAGGCAACCTACACCCACAAAGTCATTATTATGCTTCGTGTAAGCATCTCTCTGAGCTCTTGGAGCATTAGCTGCAGACTCGTCAGGAATGACACCTTTCTTTTGTGCTTGAGAACAATTCTCAAGTTCCTAAACTAGTCAAGAAAGTTTGTCCCATTGAGTTTGTCCTTCTCAAGGATTGATCGCAGTGATAGTGTTGCAGTATTACTAGTCGACATGATTCTACAACTAAAATATGAAAAGTTTAGTAGTAAGCAATCTCTCTCAATGTAATTAGTGGGCTAAGATCCGTATTTGTCTTAAATTTAAGTCCGCTTTGGTAGAATGCTTAAAGTCAAGTTATTTAGGTAGGCAACCTCTTTGCCAATTCCATCACATGTAACTCTTAGATCTTTATGGGATTCAATCATCAAATGACCCGGCACGTTTAATCCCATCTAATGCCTTGAGATCCAAAACCGTTTTGATAATCTCAATTAATTCAAGACAATAATGAATTTTGTAAGTATCACCATCACCCACGCTTGTCTCACCAAGATAACTCAAGCGCGTCAACTTTGGTGCTACTTGCAAATAAGCGATATAGGTTTTGACAAGTATTCATTGATTGACGACATTCAGACTTAATATTTTATTTAGAGGGTTGTAATCCTATTAATTCTATTTATTAAATGCAATAATAGTTGTATCTCATATAAACGCAAAATAAGCATGTCTTGATCTAATCAAAAGCATAATTAAAATGTGACACAACATGGCTCACGTAACCTAAAATCCTCTCAAGCCAATGAGAGGGCTTCTCTAAATAAGAAAAGGAAAAATTACATCAAGAGAAACCTCGTTTCAACGTACGAGGGGAGTGAGATGAGAAGAGAATGTACATAGAGAATATTTAGAGAAAAAGGCATGGCTCGCAGGCAATATTTAAATATTACAACCCTTGTAAAGTCTAGAGCCATGTTGTTCACTATACCTAAACAACTTTGAAAGTAAATCACAACAGGTATTAATTCATACAATATGAAAGAAAGTGTCATGATTAAATTATCTCACGCTACGAATAGTTAGCTACGGCGATCCCGCTAGCAAACTGAACATCCAAGCGCGATCAACGTCCGAACGTGATCGACGTTTCCGAACGTGTCCGACACGTCAGAATGTGACCGACGTCCGAGCTTGATCGTCGTCTGAGCATGATTGACCTTTGAGCATGATCATCGTCCAAGCATGATCGACATTTCTGAATGTTTCAATTTAAACGCATACAAAATTCGGTTAATCATATATATCCTATATATAATCGCATGTATAAAGCCCAATTTAAACGCACAATTGACCTGGCTCTGATGCCACTGTAGGCATTTGTACACGCAGCGGAAGGAAATTTATCCAATAAATTATGAATCACATAGGAGGATTTATCAACGGCGTTTAAATCAGATTAGTTAGAACCATACCTTTCTTATGCGTGTACGTCTTATTTGATCAATAGGAGTCGACTGAGTGAATCCACTCCCTCTACCGGTATCCACACCGACGACAGTGTGTTAGCGCCTTCAATGTCTTACGTCTCTTTTCTTTCTCTAGGGTTTCTCTTTCGCAGCTCATCTAATTTTAATACGACTTGATCATCTTATAGGGTTTCTAAAACCCTAAAGGGCCATATTAAAATATTCAAAATTAATCTTAAAATTTGAATTTGGATTAAAATAATATTAATTAAATATGTCCAACAAATCTAATCTAATCTATTTATTTTAATCCGAATTAAAAGCCTGCTGATTTAATTTATCTTTTTAAATTAAATCGAGATATGATATCTATCTATTTAATTAAATTTGAGATACTATATCTCAATTCAAATTACTGAGATACGATATCTCTATTCAAAAATTAAATCTGAGATATGATATCTCTATTTGTTTTAGTTATTTAATTTATCAAATACATTAAACACTATATAATAATATTATTATCTATATAAATAATATTACTATTATTTTTGAAATTACATTATATATATATATATATATATATCCATCCTAGATTAAATGTTGTATTCATTAAATCTTAGACATATCTAAGATTCAATGAATCTAGACATTATTGCTCGTGTTGGGATATTCTTGTGTGCGACCCTGTAGGCCCACATGAGATTGGCAGTGGGCCAATACTGTACCAGCCCACAAGTCGCAAGCGGCCTCTAGCAAGACATTGCGACTACCCAATTCATATGAGGATCGATGATACGATACAACCTATCATACAACCATGTCACGTCCCTTTTGTCACACGATATTTAGTCAAGGATGAAGCATAGATAGTGTCATCTTCTTGTTTTTGACCATTACTTTCTTGATTTTTGAGTAGTCTAACAATTGAAATGGAAACCCTTTCCATCGTAGTATGTCCATACATTTCTCATACTTGCTCATCGAGGGGCTCAGTAATATCTCTCTACAAATGTTAGGGACAAATCTCATCTTAACCATTCCTCTGCATGAAAACCACTAATCCCGATCGAAGCCTTTATCATCACCTGGTCAAAGGTGACTTTTGACTTGGTCAAAGATCAGCAAGTCTCATGTAGGAATTCATGATGATTGTAACACCCCGAATTGCGGACCTTGAGAATGGAGAATAAGCCTAAAGTAGGCGGACGACTAAGCCCAGTTCAGGAAGAGTTCCAAGAATGTCGAGGGTTAGGACGCCCCTCTGGGATTAAGTAACTCGACCATACAGGTCAGTGGACCTTGCATGCATAAGCCGTGGAATTAAGTTGCCAGTGAAAATGGTACACAGAAGACCTATACGATGTAAATCCGGTGGAAAAGATGCCACCTAACTATGTCCTAAGGTATAGGACAATTAGTTGAGCAGAAACATGCCAATATAAGTAAGTACACGGAATTTTCAGGGCAGTTGGGTATGCCCTGCGTTTTTGAGAAGATATCAGTATTCGTGAAGAAAACCCAGGCAGGATCTCGAGCAAGTACCGATAAAATAAAGTAATGTCATGATGACTAATGATGACATACTTTTGTGTTGGCCAAATGGGATGGTGACACGTGTCCCTTCATGATTACAAAGACAGAGTAATGATGCTAGTAGGACACGTGGCATTCTGGGGTTGGGTGTTTGACTTTTTGGCACCACAAAGTACGAGGTAATTATGAGACATTAAAACATACATTTCTTGCTCCCCAAGAATGTAGAAAAACATGTAGCCACATCATGGGAAAAGGAACAGTTGATCCGGCCCTACACAAGTCCAGTTGTATGGCCTGAGTTACGAGGATAGGTGTAACCAGCAAAAAGGAGCGAAGCGGGATCGGTTAGGACTTCCTAGAGTTGGGGCCAGACCCTGACATAGAGAGGAGGGTGAAATTTTGGTGGGCCATAGGAGAGAGAAAGTGTCTTGGAGAAAAAGAAAAGGTCACATCATGTAATTATGAAGAGAGATAAGAATAAAATAATCATAATTAATCTGGACCACACAATTTAAATCCGATATGACAACTGAATGACATGTAATTATGACTCTAAAATGGCAACTATGGCACATCCTAGGGCAGATCACGCGGGTCCCACTGGTTGGAAGAAGTACAGTGCAAAATGATCGTTTTACCCCTGGGCCAAAAACCTACAACTAGCAATTCTAGAAACCACCATCAGGGGTAATTTTGGAATCTTATTTTTGGTCTTGGAATGCGCCACCAATCTGCCCAAGGAGTTCTCTAGAATCCTTGAGAATCAAGTAAAGAAATTATATTTAAATCCGAAGCACCCTTTTAACCAATGGACAATAACCAAAGTTGGATAATAGCCTGCACCCTTGGAGCCTATATAAAGGGCACTCCTCCCTTCATTTTCCATATGCAAAACAAGAATTCAAGGTGACGGGGAGAGGGTCTAGCTAAAGGTCTTGCTCCAAGGGAAGAGGAAGGCGCCCACAACCGAAATTCCGAGGTAAGTTCTCTAACAGACATCCTAGCAACCCTTACTTCTGCCCTATGGTTTTTTGTTGTAGATGCAGTGGGTTTTCCATAATTTTGAGGTTTTCATTGAGTCCAGAAGGTGTTTTGTGTGGGGAAAAGTGGGATCACCTTTTTCCAAACTCGAAAAGCTTATGACTTTGATATGCGAAAATCTGCCGATTCTTACGGTTTCTGGGCAGCAAGGGGAAATCGATGGTTTTGAAGAAATAAATGAAGTTCAAATGCTTTGAAATTTTACATGGTAAAAGTATACATCCTGAGAATTATTTTGGTATAATATTTCGTGTCATTTGTGTTAGACCTGGCTGTCACCCAAGAGGGGGGTGAATTTGGTGTCTGATAAAACTTTAGATAACTTTGAAAATCTTTTCGCAACTTACTGAAAGTAGTTCGAATGACAGAATTAGTTTATAAAGTAATAATCAATCATTCAAACATATATGCTAGAAATGTAAAAGTTTAGGGAAGAGAATATGCAAACTAGGATTTATACTAGTTCGGCCCAATCCTTGACCTACGTCCAGTCCCCAAGCTCCACTTGAGATTTTCAATCCACTATCTCCTTGTTTAACCGGGCACAAGTTTAGTCGGGCACTTATGGAGCCTTTACAATCTCTTACCGAGATACTCCCCCTTACTCACTATAAGGATACAATTACACACTCTGTACTCAGGATGATCCTTTCACACTAGGACTCACTCCCCCTTACAAGTTGTAACTGTACACCCACTCTCAAAGGTTCCACCACCTTGAGATTTGATCTCTAAACAGATAATCAAATAAGTGTTTAGACTCTCTCACAGAGTAGATGAATAATAATCACTGAAGTACATAATCGATCATCTCACTCTCTACTGTGAACTATATAAACATTGAGAAACAGAGAGTAGGAGTTATTGAACTATCGATGGTGAAGTAGTAAAATCATTTCATTGGGTTCGTTGAGTCATTCATCAATCATCGTCACCTTCCGGTTTGAAGACTTCACAATTTATAGGTTATTGTGTTTCGACCGTTGCGAGCATTCGACCATTGGAGATCAGTTGGAAGTAGTCGTTGAAGTTTTTGTTGCTTTTTGACCGTTGAGCTCTAATCCAACTTTAATCATAAAATGTTTATCGTTGACTTCGTTAATGCTCCGTCTTGAGTATTGTATTAATAGCCGTTGAGAAGATTCAAGCTCTTTGTTGGAATGTTCAAACTATCCGTTAGACTCAAAAGCTTTCCTCTGTTTTCTGACGTAGCATTTAATGCTTCTGACATACAAATTGCTTTATGACAATTTGTTCTTAATCCATGATACAATCATCTGAAACTCATTAGCAAACTGATTAAAAGCAATTAGGAATAGTAATGAGTAACGTTAAGAAGCAATGAGATTAAACACTGTGATTCATAGTTTACGCAGACGATGTTTTGAAAACAAGGTGATCATGCTAGAGCATCCTTGTTTGCATGCTCGGGCAACCAAGGTGTAAATCCGTTGTAGATGGAAATCATCGTCTTATGCTCGGGCAACAAGGAGCTACTGCTCGATCACCCCAGTGAACTTGCTCGGGAAACCAAGGTGTAAATCCGTTGTAGATGGAAATCATCGTCTTATGCTCGGGCAACAAGAGCTACTGCTCGATCACCCCACTGAGCTTGCTCGAGCAGACCTTGAACGAGGCTCATTAAAACTTGAATTATCGCTGATGCTCAAGCAACAAACTATGCTTGCTCGAGCAACATTCTGACTCACTTTCGCTATTGCTCGAGCAACCCAGAAAGCATGCTTGGGCAGAAGACAAACAGAAGTGAAGAATTATCAATTTGGTGATGCTGCTCGAGCATGACTTCTCCTCTGCTCGAGCATGACATATTCATGCTCGGGCAAGAGTCTTCCAGAGGCTAAGAATGAGAATACGATTGATGCTTCTCGGGCACCCTTTTATCTCTGCTCGAGCATGCCTTTTACGTTGCTCGGGCATGACTCTTCAACTCTGCAAATTTCATGTTTAGCTTGATGATGCTCGAGCACTCCAGAACGTCTGCTCGAGCATGACTCGTCCATTTCCATTTTTTTGCTTTGAGCCCGATGATGCTCGGGCATCACAAATACTCTGCTCAAGTACAGTTCTATCTTTGAGGCTTCTGATCATACATGAATAAGCATTATACTCTTCAATACAAAACCCAATCTTCCCGAATGTAGAGACTTTCGTAAAAACAAGAATGCCATCAAAGACAATAGTCAATTTCCCGTGAACATAATGTCTTTGATATAGCTTCAATTTTGGCAAACCACCCATGCTCATAAATCTCTTCAAGTCTTCTTTCCAATGCAAGAAGAATCAGCTCCAAACTCGTTCTATTTCGTCCATTATCATCAGATGAATAGAGGTTGTTCTTGACCAACGTTTTTTGCAACATTCTGAACTGACCGTCAACTTCAAAACACCATATATCCTTCAATTGATCTTATGTTTCATGATCTTAATGTTTTTGGAAATTTATGTGAGTCTATTTTGAAAGACGGAATATCACCAAGAGGGGGGTGAATTGGGGATATAAAATTTTCTCGCGAAAATGCTCTGTTGGGATAGTGCAAAATAGGGATAAACAGAGTAAGGGTAAGAGAGATTTAACACAATGGATTTATACTTGGTTCGGTCCAACTCTTGACCTACGTCCAAATCCCCGAAACACTCGAGATTTCACTATCTAGAAACTTGATTACACACTCAGTAACTCTCGAGTAATCCTCTCACTAGGACTTACTCCTCTTTACAAGCCGTAACCAAATAACCCCGAGACACAATTACACACTCTGTAAACGAAGGATGATCCTCTCACTTTCAGACTCCACTCCCCCTTACAAGTTGTAATTGATACACCCTCTCTTAAGGTTCCTCAACCTTAAGATTCAACTGATAAACAAATATTCAAATAGTGTTTAACTCCTCACTGAGTAGATAAATGATAAACACTGAAGTACAAGAATATCCGAAGATATGAAATGAAACTAATGAAACGGAAGATTGCAATAATATCAAATTGAATGCACAGCGTTTCCTCTCACAGTTGTAGATTTGAATGCTTCTAACATTTATAGTTGGTGGCATTTATGACCGTTGTTGAAGCTTGAAGTTATCCGTTGAGACTCTTTGAATTAGCCATTGAGTGAATAAATATTTCCGTTGAAGAACGTTGCTCGTTTCTTCCTTCGTATGCCTCGACATGACATTCGTCTGTTATTCTCCGTTGACATTCTTTATTCAAATTGTCCGTTGAGATTAGGTGAGAATGTATCAAGGAAATAGCCGTTGTTGTTGTCGAAGGTCATCCGCCAAAATGGTGAATATCTCGCTTTGCATTAAATGCTTCTGACACATTGTTGCTTTATTTCAAATTAGCGTTAATCCCCATAAAACTCTTATGAAACTCATTAACAAACTTGTTAAACATGATTAGGAACAATAATGAGTGAAGATATAAAATAAGTAAACCATACTCAGAGATTTAGCTGGTTTAGAAATCTGGTTTTTTTAAACTGATAAATTTGGCTAGAGTCAGGTTCGTTTGGCTAGAGTCAAGTTCTTTTGGCTAGAGTCAGGTTCTCTTGGCTAGAGTCAAATTGCTTTGGTGGAACACACTAGGCTAGAGTCTCAATATTCGGCTAGAGTTTTGGTCAAGACTCAAGGTATATTGTGTAGGCTAGAGTCAAATAGTTCAAATGTAACATGCTAGGCTTGAGTCCGAATATTCGGCTAGATTCGATTGTTCGATGAAACGCGCTAGGCTAGAGTCGAAATATTCAGGCTAGAGTCGTGGTCAAAACTCAAGGTACATTGTGTTGGCTAGAGTCAATTTATCTCATGGGAGTGCTCTAGGCTAGAGTCAAAGTTATCTCGGCTAGAGTTTGGGTCAAAACTCTAGTTACACAGAGTAGGCTAGAGTCAGAAGGTCATTTGAAAATAACGGTCAAGAACTTGGCTAGAGCCAATGCTCTTTGGCTAGAGTTTAGGGCTTGGCTAGAGGCAACAGAAATTGGCTAGAGCCAAAATTTGCATTCTAACAAATATAGATAGGATATTGGCTCGAGTCAGATGAAGTTGGCTAGAGTTCAGGGCTTGGCTCGAGTCAGAATAAATTGGCTAGAGCCAAGGGTTGTATTCTGACAACTTTAGATAGGAGCTTGGCTCGAGTTAGATGGGGTTGGCCGGAGTTAAGGGCTTGGCTTGAGTCAGAATAAATTGGCTAGAGCCAAAGCTTGCATTCGACAATTGTAGACAGAGACCGGCTAGAGCTAGCGAGAGATTGGCTAGAGCCAATCGACAAATAAAATGCGAGATGTGAATTTCACAAAGTAAAACATTTTTTTTTTTCAATCATAAGTATTGAAAGAGGTTAGTTATCATCAAAACAAACATTGGGAGCCAACAAGTAATCAAAGGAAATCATTTTTCAATTCATAGAATGAACTTTATGACTAGAGGCACATAATCAATTAACTTAAGGTGATATTTGAAACTTCAAATTTTCATAGTATATCAAAGATCAATTACATTATAATTGTTATCATCAAAAAATCAAAAACTATGAGAACTAACATATTTTCATATGCCACTGATTTCGGCTCAATCGGATTTTCCGTTTGTGAGATACGCTCAAAATATCGAAGCTGGGTCTGGATTGTGACGTTGATTTTTGTTGTAACTTCCACAATTTATAGTTCCTTGATCCGAACTCCTTTGGACTTGAATTTTATATGAGAATGACGCATTGGGAGTCTCATTTCATATGCCACTAGTTTCATCTCAATCCGATTCTTGGTTTGGGAGATATCATCAAATTACCAGAGGTCGCCAGCTAAAACGCGGAACATAGGTTAATTGAATTATGGACAATGATAAAGGGAAGAAGAGAAGAGAGAAAGAGTTGAATGATGAAGAATGATCAAGTTGGGAGATGGAAAAAGGAATAACTTGTTGAAAGGAATGAAGATATCATTATTCAAGTTCTTATATTGATGCTAGATGCCTCCAAGATCATATGGAAGTTGGAATGACTCAATTTAGAGTTAAAACAAGGAAAAATCAGCTTTATGAGTCAAAACTTGAGTATGTTCATCAATACTCGAGTATTGGAGTGTCTTCAGCATCTCTGGCGTCTCTGGAATGTCAATACTCGAGTATCCAAGTCAATACTCGAGTATCCAGTGTTTTCAGCATCTCTCGGGCTCTTCGGATCCAATACTCAAGTATGTAAGTTCAATACTCGAGTATTCAACGTTGATCAACTCTGTTTCACGTTCAGCTCGGGCGACGTCTGGTACTTTGATGATATATCTTGAACCAGAAATCGGATTGAAGTGAAATCAGTGGCATATGAAACTAGACTCCCAATACGTCAATTTGATATAAAATTCAAGCCAAAAGGAGTTCATATGAGAGATATATGAATTGTACAAGTGGATAGATAAATCCACGCCACACAGCAAACCAAGCTTCAATGTTTTGAGTGTACCTCACAAACTAGAAATCTAATTGAGTTGAAATTAGTAGCATATGAAATTATACTCACAGATCTTTCCATGAAGAGTTGAACGAACCAAAACAGAGTTCAGACCAGGGAGATATGACCCTCAAAAGTTTACAGTGAATGGTGCATTCTTTCGCAAAATGCGCAATACTCAAGTATTGGTTTCAATACTCAAGTATTGAGCTTACAGAGAGCATCTCAAGTTTTTCACTATGAGTCAATACTCAAGTATTGGTTTCAATACTCAAGTATTGATCATACGAGACTATTTCGCTGAAAGGCAGAATTGCCAATACTCAAGTATCCATATGAATACTCAAGTATTGGTCATACGTAAAATCATTAAAGTATTCAACATCTGAATACTCGAGTATTGGTTAGAATACTTGAGTATTGGGCAAACAGAAAGGTTTAAAAGTTTTTCACATGTTTATCAATACTCAAGTATTGAAATGAATACTCAAGTATTGAAATGACAGAAACTTCACAAATATTGAAAACAGTTCAATACTCAAGTATTGAGTAGAATACTCGAGTATTGACCATACAGAAAGGTTTGCTATTTCCAAGTGATTTGAATACTCAAGTATTGAAATGAATACTCCAGTATTGACTTTGAAAAGTTTTCACAAAGTTTTCAAATAGTTCAATACTCAAGTATTGAGTTGAATACTCAAGTATTGGGCGTACGAGAGAGCTTGGCTCTTTTTCAAATGTTTTGAAAACTCAAGTATTGATTTGAATACTCAAGTATTGAAGTTTTGGACTTAAACTTATTTTCACATAAAAAGTTCAATACTCAAGTATTGGTTTCAATACTCGAGTATTGGTCCTACTCAAAGAAATTTTCCAAACATTCAAATCATGTAAGTGCCTTCTCTGGAAGACGAATACTCAAGTATTCATCTGCATACTCAAGTATTCACATTAGTGCACAGTGCAATACTCAAGTATTGAAGAACTCACTCAAGTATTGGTCGCGGTTTTTGAAAATCAACTTGAGCGAAATTGTGAAATCCTATTTGTTTGATTCTAATACTTGTCATCATTATTCTATGATATTCCCTGCTATGTTTAACCACTTTGTTAGTGAGTTTCAGCTTGCTTAAACGAGATCAAGTGAAGATCTAAAGAAAAAGCAAAAAGCTGTCAGAACATTAAATGCTAAACCCAGAAAGTTGCATACTTTTGGGAAATCCTTCTGCACATGCTTACAAAGGATTAATGCCTACCTACCACTTCCAGCAGCTGCTAGTCCAATGGATTTATTTACTAGAAGTCAACTCTGAACTTCTGCCCAGCTGGATTAAGTGAAGATTAGAGAGAGAAGAAGACCAAAACTGAACCAAAACCTTGGTTAATGTCACCAACGGTTATATGAAGAATTCCAATGGCCATTTAATGCCTTCTCAGTATAAATAGAAGAGCATTCAATTCCTCTCAACAACTAAGACTATAGAAAATGAAAATCATTCAAGTTTCCAACTACTCTTGAGTTTTCTTGTATAAAGTATCTGTTGATACATTAAGCTTTGTGTTTATCATTATCTACTCTTAGAGAGAGTTTATTGATTGTAAATCATTTATTGTAAAGGAATCACAAGTCAGGGGACTTGGTGATTGGGTTCATTGATTGCAACTTGTAAAGGGGAGTAAGTTCTAGTGAGAGAATTACTCTTGAGTACGAGTGTGTAATCAATTGAGACAAAGAAAATCCCGAGAGTCTGGGGACTGGACGTAGGTCAAGGGATTGGACCGAACCAGTATAAATCCTTGTGTCTTGCTCTTCTACCCTCTACTTAGTTCATCTCTGTTTTTAGTGTACAAAAACAGAGTAAGCTGAAAAAGTTTTTAAAAATCCCCAATTCACCCCCCTCTTGGTGATTTAGCTCCACTTTCAACATCTATATAAGACATCATCAAAACTAATCATAACCAACAATTTGGATTTTCCAACCGAGAGTTCTTTAAGGCTAAAAATGACCTAAAAACCTGGACTTTCCTCGGGACCAGTGGCTCGGTTTTGCAAATAAGAAAAGGGTCCGAACCCATATGGCTTTGGGAATTATTTTTATGGTAAACTAGACATCCTAAGGGCTCCAAGGCCACTAATTCCATGTCAATACGATGTTTCTAGAATTTATTAAAAATCAGCAAAGTTGGATCAGAAATTCTGGAAAATCTTGTGTAGGGCGAAATACATGGAACTTGAAGTAAAGTTTGGATATGTGATTGAAATTGTGATATTTTTCTGTATCTATGGTGTTAACATGTGTGTGACATATTTCAAGCACCAAGGGAAGAGTTTGCTTTTTGTGAGGTGTGTCAGGTAGTAACTGTTAACTTGCATACTCTATGTTACTCTCGCATGTGTGTTTTATCATAATGTAGGAGTTGGGCTGTAGTGCCTGAAGGACTGTGTGTCCTTAGGTTACTGCTGAAGTCCAAGGTATGTCGGGCTATAGTACCTATGGGACTGTGTGTCCTTAGGTTACTGCTGAAGTCCGAGGGCATGTACGGGCTGTAGTGCCTGAAGGACTGTATGTCCTTAGGTAACTGCTGAAGTTTGAGGGCATGTACGGGTTGTAGTGCCTGAAGGACTGTGTGTCCTTAGGTTACTACTGAAGTTCGAGGGCATGTACGGGCTGTAGTTCCTGAAGGACTGTGTGTCCTTGGGTTACTGCTGAAGTCTGAAGTATATGAGGTAGGTAGGACCTATGTGACTGTGTGTTCATAGGTGGCTACTAAGGCCTCAGGAGGGGTCGGTAGGGCACTATAGCCCTGACTACCGAGGCCCTTAGTGCTATGGTACCGGGGGCTTGTCTTGACCAGACGGTCCTGCGGAGGTGATACATGGTAGGTTATTGTGCTAGAGGCAGGTTTAAGTTCCTGATTATGATTTGCATTTCATGCATTGCATACATATTGTATATGAGTCTAACAGTTACTTTAGGGTTCAACTTTGAACTCCAGACCATTATAAAGGCACAGGCGAAGGACGTTGAGCTGATCAAACCTCTTGAAGGTAAAGGCATGCAGTGAAGGCTCGAATAAATAGGGAATGCTCTGTTCTATTTTGGATATCCATTTTTGGGATAACTATATGAGTTTATCTACAATGTTGTATATTTGTTTGAACGATTGTACCCTTAACCCTACAGGAACTACTTAATGTGATTGTATGTACCTTTACCAGTATATTATAGTTGTCCAAACCAATCATATGATCTGCCGCCCACACTCTGATGTATGTTAAAAGGGAATGATTAAAAAAGGAAAGGTAGTAAGTGAAAAGGATCCCTCTAACCCGCCACCCAAAAGGGCGAGGCCGATAGGGGTGTAACAATGATCTCAGGTCAAAGGGCATTGTGACGTGATTATTCATGAGATAAGCTTATGACTTAATCCATGCAGCTTTCTCATGGTGGGTCAATCCAGTACCCTGTACTCTTACAAGTGACGATGACTTTGATTCGTATCTCCATACCTCATCAAAGTCATAATGGTCTTATTTCATCTTTGCTCCCGTATAGATGACCGACCAGGGACATTTAGGACAATCTTTATGATATGTCCAAAGATACAGTTATCATAATAAACATGCAAATAATATGATAACAAAAAGGAGAGATACTTTAAATAACAATTGTGCTTAAAGTACAATGATTTGCCCCTAGGGCATAATTTCCAACACGCATAACAGTAAGCGAGAGGGAGGCGAATCAAGTAAGAGCAAGTAGAGTGCGCGCAAACATGAAAACATAAAAAACTGAGGGAAGCAAAGGAAGAGCATACAGAAAAAGAAGGAAGCAAAAAAAGGGTAAAGATTATATACTAAGATATTGTGTAGTCAACAAGCCCCTGCCGCGAGCCGGTAGTAGGAAGGTAAGGAAACTAGTCAAAAGAAAATTAAAATAAAAAAATAATGGAGACAAAAGAATCAAGGCAGGCCAGTAGGAGGAGGAGGTGGAATACTGGTGGTCGTGTCATACATGGATGAGGAGTCTGCGACCAAATTCACAAAGGGAATGGCCAAGTGGGACGCAGAAAGGGAGACAGCGTTAGGCTGACCACATCAGTAAGCGGCAAATAGGGCGTCAAAATCAGTACGGAGGACTTTCAACTCTACATGGAGGGTGGCGAGGTAAGGACATATGTGGAGGCTGACAAAGGAGGGACTAGGGGGTTTGGGTATAAAGGGCCATACATCTGCAGGTAATCGCGATAGGAGGAGGTCGTGTCGATGGAGGAGATAGAAATGGGGTCATCGAAAGAAATGGAAATGAGGGAGGCAGGAGGGGAAGTCGATGGCGATGGGGGTGGGGCTATAGTGTTAGTTCTCTATGTGTTTTGATGATAACTGGCAATTGTAAACTCAATTTGAAGTTTGTCTTTGGTAAGTTAAAAAACTTACTGTCAAAGGCAAACTCGAGTTTAAGATGTCAAACTCGAGTTTGGACTTGACAGAGAGTAGCTCAAATTTTATGAACTTAGCCAAACTCCAGTTTGTTTTAGCAAACTTAAGTTTGTGTAATACAGAGAGCACTCAAAGTTTTTCAACTTAAGCCAAACTCGAGT
This sequence comes from Acacia melanoxylon, assembly GCA_019022615.1. Classification (NCBI taxonomy): domain Eukaryota; kingdom Viridiplantae; phylum Streptophyta; class Magnoliopsida; order Fabales; family Fabaceae; genus Acacia; species Acacia melanoxylon. The sequence continues at coordinate 550,356 of JAFJYJ010000071.1, read as the reverse complement.
TTGTATTTGTAAACTTGTGTTTGACCAAGACAGAGAGCTTTCAATATTTTGTGAACTTAGCCAAACTCCAGTTTTTGCTTGACAGAGAGTTATCAAGTTTTCCTAATCTTTGAGGAAACTCAAGTTTGTCTTTACATTCAGTTTGCTTAAACTCTCTTTCACTTCAAAAGACCCAAACTCGAGTTTGCTCTTATTTTCAAAATGCTCTTCAAAGTACAAATCACGACATTCTTCTCTGGATGAAACAAACTCGAGTTTGTATTTATTAACTCAAGTTTGGTTCCTAAAGAATAGTTGCAAACTCCAGTTTGGTTGAACAAACTCGAGTTTGCATCGCTAAGTTTGAAAATAAAATTTCTCAAATTTGTGAAATCTTCATGTTTGATCTAGATACTTCTTATCATCACTACTTACTATTCTTAACTATGTTTAATCAGTTTGTTAGTGAGTTTCAGATGATTTAAAGAGTGTTAAATGAAGGTTTAGCATAAAGCAAAAAGTGACGTCAGCGCATTTATTGCAAAGTCCAGAAAAGCTCACTCTTTTGGACAATCATTCTATACACATTGCTAAGGGATTAATGTTTTCTTTCCCTATCAAGAAGCTGCTCTTCCAACGGATTTAATTCAAGGGAAGTCAACCTTAAACTTTTGTGCACCTCGATTAACTAAAGATTAGAGAGAGAAGTGACCATATTGTTCCTAACAGCTAGTCCAATGTCTCCAACGGTTACATTGTTCAATCCAACGGTCATTTAATGCTCTCTTCATATATAAGGAGTTGCATTCAATTCTTCTCAACAAAGTTTCAACTACTTCCTGTGTTTTCTACTCTTGTAAAGTATCTTTTGATACATATGTACTCCAATGATTATCTTATCTGCTCTTAAAGAAAGTTTCATTTATTAAAATCATTTATTGTAAGAATCTCAAGTCCTGCGACTTGGAGATTGGGTATATCAATTTACAACTTGTATGGGGGAGTGTATCCTAATGAGAGGATAACTTTCGAGTGCAGAGTGTGTAACTGATCTTGTGAGTTAGTGAAAATCCCAAAGTGTCTGGGGACTGGACGTAGGTCAAGTTTTGTGACCGAACCAGTATAAATTTGTTGTGTCTTGCTATTCTTTCATCTCCTCTATTTTGCTTTGTTTTGCTGTTAAGTTTTAGAGCACTTTAAAAAGAATTTTTAAATCCCCAATTCACCCCCCTGTTGGTGATTTGCTCCGCTTTCATACAGCCAAGAAGGCGATGGTGAAAGTAGAAGGATGGGTGGTAGGGGGTAGACATAGAAGGGGGAGAAATCTGGCAGAGAGGTCAGGCGTAAATAGCGAGGCCAAACGGCCATGTCTTATTGTCTGCTTGAATCTCAACATGGGAAAGTTGGGGGTCAGGGGTGGTGAGGAAGGGGTAAGGTTCAGTGAATTGATCCTTTTTTAATTCTACGAGATTCTTCAAATCTTCTCTTCAATTCTCCACATCTTCTATTTCAGCCTTCATCAATTGGTGGTCGATTTCCTTGATTGCAAGTGAACCAGTCGAACAAGTAATAAAGAGTAAGTAGAGTATCGTCCCACAGAGACTGAGATACCAAATGATGACACCAAATTACAGAATTTGTCATGTTTAACAAGGAAATAAAATATGATTGGTTTAGGAGTTTTTTGCAGTTATACTAATAAGCATGAAAATTAACCAGATGATCGTAGTCGTAAGAAGATATCAGTAAAAGATAAACTAAGCTCATAATCCTTCCTAAGCATGTTAATCCCCAGTTACCTATACGCATTGCTATAGCATTTATGCTGCACAGCTCTTGCAATGCTACAACATAAACACCCCTTCTAATGTTATTCAGTAAACCTACCACGCTAATCTACCGAACCTCTTGCTTCCAATACGTACAATCCTAATCTGTACTTCTCCCATACATCTATGGCGATTTTTCTAGTTGGATTATCATTACAAATCAAGCTGTTATGGTTATGAGGGTAGACCCATTCTTGAAGCCTACAATAATAAGTCAAGCTTTGCACCAGCCTGCCTAGCAATCACTATTTCTCATATGTCTAACCGCGACTCCCTCTCAGTAAGCTGAGGCCACTGATCTAGCCCTTAGCTCTCACTAACCGACAAGAAATTAAATCACTGATAAGCAAACTAAATGTATTAAATTAAGAACTAGCAATTGAGTTCATTCCAAACTTAGGAAGTCATCCTCACTCAGCCATAGGAGAATTAGTTTATGACTGACGAGGGAAACACTAAATAGATTACTACAGAATAGCCTATGACAAAAAGATTAACTAAATTAAATAAAGAAGGAAAATAGAAAGCTTGATGGAGGTTTCGACAGCGTGGAAGAAGCCTTGTCACGTCACAACTCCACGTCTTCTTATCTCCGCCTCATTGTAAGGAAGGATGCTGGGTTCTCTTGGAGTTCTTGTGCCTTGTAACTTCTGTCACTCTTCTTTCGAGTCTGGCCGTATAGGATTTTTGTCTTTGACTCTCAACGACTCAACCCCTTCTAGGGTTGGCTGTTGTTTCCTTATATAGTCTGGTCTACTTGCAGTGTACGTCCAACGAACTAGGCCTTTCCTAATCTGTCGAGGTCTAATCGTTTCTTTCCTTCCAATCTCGGTAGATTGATTCTGCTGAACCCGGGATTCTTCAAATCTTTAGTTTCGATCCTCCGCATCTTCTATTCTAATATGTCAACAATCTAACCGTTGTTCTCGACCTACACTATATTTACTGAAACAACCTTGACAAAAGATCAGAACATATGTCGCATAGCATTGCGTCACTTACTCTGCTATAGCTTCAGGGATGCATTGTATTGCACTTCGATAAAGCTGTCCTGATGCTATAGCATAGTATCGGCTATGTTATGCGACTTTCTCATAAAACCTCGAAACTTGTTCTTTTCTCAACACATGTTTAGGATGTATGTGGAATTTACCCTTAAGTTCCCTGTACAATGAATTAATGACTTTTTGCTTAGATTAATTGCAGTTAAGCTCATATTCACCATACAATTCAGTCATAAAATACAGGAAAAACATGGCATAAATAGTGCTCATCAAATAGCCCCACACTTAGCATTTAGCACTCCTGGGCAAAATAAAGAGAGATAATAGAGCAGAACGTCAACTAATAGCAGCAGCACGCCTATCCACATAACTATGCCTGCACTATTGCTTCTTAGGTCACGTCCCCGTGCAGGCAATCCCACTGCCCAGTACTAGCGGCTCATGATGCAAGGTATCGCTTAGACAAGGAAGTGTCAAGAAACTCTCAGATTCAGTGTTTACGCTCTCTTAACTTGAGGATTTAACTTTCTCTCTTGCCATGCTAACCTAGAAGTTCTATAGTCTTATCAAAATTCTAAGATTACTTCCTAGCATCTGAGCTTTCATTTGTCAAAAGGGCTTTTTGGGTTATAATGGTATAGATGGCTAATATGTGTGGAGATGAAAAAGGATGGTCAATGCTATAACAGGGTATTACACATGTTTCTTAACTCAGCTGAATGCCTCAATAGAACTTTTTATTGCTCTGCTGCTCTTTATTCTAAGTTTTTTTTATAAGCAAAAACAACTGATCAAAAACACTTTCTTGCAGCATTTTTAGTGGAGGCACACTGCCATAGCATTTCTTCACAGTCTTCTTCATACTCACATGTCTAACTAGTTCTGCGATAGCATAGTCGATGGGGCTCAAAGGGGCACGGGTGGAAAAAAGGATTTTAAGAGCGGACAAAAGAGGCACTGTAAGACCGGACTAGCTACCGGTCTTGTTCCAGCCGGTATTAAAAGTCCGTCACTTTCAAGACCGGATTCGAACCGGTCTAAAAGAAACTTTTTTAGACCGGACATTTTAAAAGTTAGGTCTTAAAAGTCGTACTAAATAGACTTGATATGTATTTTGTTCGGTCCTAAAAATCAACTTTTAAGACCGGACATAAACATAGACCGATCTTAACATATCGACATTTTTAAGACCGGATAAATAATCTCCGGTCTTAAAAATACCGACTTCTAAGACCAGACGACTAACTAATCCGGTTCTAAATTTAATTAAATTTAAGACCGGGTAGTTAATTGTAAAGCCGGTCTTAAAAGTTGAACTTTTTAAGACCGGGCTAGACTTTTAAGACCGGACTTATAAATGCATCCGATCTTAAAATTTGAACTTTTAAGACCGGCGATATTATTTCCCGGTCCAAATTTTCTAGAATTTTTCCCTGTTCTGTTCTTCCTGATCATATATATATTACACACATCCACCACACAATCCAGCACAAAAAATTAGATATTTTAAGCTACAAGCTATGAACAATCCATTATGAATAAATTGAATTGGGAAAAGATACAAATATCACCATGAGTTATGTGGCCTCTTAATTTAGTACAACACCGTAATGAATTATCTTACAAATACAATGATGAGTTACAAATAAATACCGCACCATGCCTTCATCTGATCCCACCCAACAACGTAACATGATATCCCCTTTTATAACATATATATCGGATCCTCGCCACAAAATAAAACAAGAACAAAAGTTTCACAATCGTTGTCGTTTAATTAAGAACAGTACAACACCGTAATGATGAATATATACATGTAACAAGATAACTTACAAATACAATGATGAGTTTCAAATACCGCACCAAGCCTTCATCTGATCCCACCCAACAACGTACGTAACATTATATCCCCTTTTATGACATATATATCGGATCCTGCCACAAAATAAAACAAGAACAAAACCTTCACAGTCAGTGACATTATTGTTTAAGAACATGGAAGGAATATAGTTAAAACCTTAAAGTTTTCAAAGAATTCTGCATATGAATATTACCATATGAATTGACTCTTTTATAAAGGGATATCCTCCGATATCCCTTCTTGATGATCATTTCTTATTCCGGGTTCATTATCCGCTTCATCTTCTTCGTTCATGTCCGGTATACCCCTTGAAAAAGGAGTACTCTCAGGAAGACCGTAATTCGAATGAATTTCATCATCAATATCAATGACCCTTTTTCCTTGGAGAGCTACAAACCACATTTTATTTTCCTGATCGGTGATATAGAACACTTGTTTTACCTGGTCTTCCATAATAAAAGGTTCATCTCCAAAACATCTACCATTGATATCAACTAATGTAAGTCCTAGCCGATCGATCCAAATACCATTTTTGACATTAACCCACTTGCATTTGAAAATGGGAAATCTAATTTTAACATAGTCCACCTCCCAAATCTCTTCAATAACCCCATAATATGGCATGACGCCAATAAAGGCCTCTTGTCTTTCGAACTGGAGAAGTGCATAGATTCAGCCTCTAACATAACACCACTGTTCTGGATGGTGCTCCTATCATCTAGGGACTTCGTGTAAAATGTATAACCATTGATCACATACGAATTCCAACTTATGACATCAACCTCGGACCACGGGCTAACCATTTGATTGTATCATAAACACATTCCTCTCCCTCGACCTTTTGTTTGAACCAGTTTGCAAAAGTTTTGTTATGCTCCCTAATCAACCTTTGTTCAGTCATTCGATGATTTTCTTTCCTTACAACTTCTTTATATGCAGTTATGCTGGCTTGAACTTCATTAACATTATTCAAGATGTATAAGTGGACTTGTGACAATTCATCGGATCCACACTCTTTACCGAAGCACCTAGTCTCCCCCTTCAAAGATACCGACGTTTTTGGAAGCCCAATATGTCTTACTTTGGCCAAATAATTTTGACAAAATTCCATGGCTTCTTCATAAACATATTTCTGAACAATTGATGCTTCTAGCCGGTATGCGTTCTTCACGTACCCTTTTAGGAATTTCATAGATCTTTCAATTGGGTACATCCACCGTAATTGGATAGGGCCGCACAACTTTATCTCCCTCACTAGATGAACAATTAGATGAACCATAATGTCAAAAAATGTAGGAACAAAAAGCTTCTCAAGGTGGCACAAGATAAGATATCTTTCATTCTCCAATTCATCCAACTTTTCAATCTCAAAAACTTTACTACAAACCACATTGAAGAAGAAACAAAGTCTAGTCAAGACGACCCGAAGATCATATTCGGCGATGCCTCGAATAGCTACTGGGAGTAGCTGTTGCATCAAGACAAGACAATCATGAGACTTTTGGCCTACTAATTTCAAGTCCTTCATCGAAACAAGCCTCTTAAAGTTTGAAGAATACCCCGAGGGAACTTTTGTGCCATGTAAACACTCATAAAAATTTCGTTTCTCATCCTTAGAAAGCGTATGAGAAGCCGGGGGACAATAAGTTTTCTTCCCATATGGCCTTGGATGTAAGTTTTTGCGTATTCCCATTGCTTTCAAATCTAATCTTGCCTTCACACCATCCTTTGAACTACCTTGTATGTTGAGAAGCGTGCCAACAATACTATCACATACGTTTTTCTCCACGTGCATGGCATCAATACAGTGTCTCACATCAAGATTGCGCCAATATGGAAGATCGAAGAATACATATCTCTTTTTCCATATATTTGTTTCTTTTCTACTCTTTGCGCCTTCCGAAGATGACACTAATATTTTTCACCTTTTCATAAACTTGCTCCCCAGTCAATGCCACCGAAGCATCTTCATACTCCTGGCCACCAAAAAAGGCTTTCTTTAATCGACGATATGGGTGGTCCCGTCGAAGAAATCTCCTATGTCCAAGATAAATCGTCTTTCTTCCATGTTGAAGTTGATGGTAGCGTGTGCCTTCTTCACAAACCGGACATGCTTTGTGGCCTTTTACACTATACCCTGACAAGTTCCCATATGCTGGGAAGTCGTTTATAGTACAAAATATCATGGCTCGCATTTTAAACACCTCCTTCTTGAAAGAGTCAAAAACATCGACACCTTCTTCCCACAACTCCCTCAAGTGTTCGATCAAGGGTCAAGGTAAACATCAATGTCATTTCCGGGTTGTTTTGGTCCCGAAATCAACATAGACAGCATGATGTACTTTCGTTTCATGCATAACATAGGAGATAAGTTGTAAATAATCAGGAGTACGGGCCATGAACAATGTATGCTACTAAGGCTACCATAGGGATTCATGCCATCTATGCTAAGTGCAAGCCTAAGGTTCATAGGTTCTTCGCCGAAGCTCGGAAATAATTGATCGATTTTCTTCCATTGAGAAGAATCGGTCGGATGTCGAAGCTTTCCATCAGAAATCCTCTCATCAACATGCCACCTCAAATTTTTTGCATCACTTTCATTAGCAAACAACCGCTTGAACCTTGGTATGATTGGAAGATACCACAACACTTTTGCGGGCCCCTTATTTGACTTGTACCTTGGGGTTTCACATATCGGACAATTCTGCTTCTCTTCAAACTCTTTTCTATACAATATGCAATCATTCGGGCATGCATGAATCTTTTTGTGCTCCATCCCTAGTGGACAAAGTATTTTCTTAGCATCATAGTATCGATGCGGCAACACATTATCATCTAGAAGCATGTCCTTAAAAGCCTCAAGCATTTCAGAGAAACTCTTGTCGCTCCATCCATGACGTGCCTTCAAGCTTACCAATTTCAATACAGCGTTCAACAATTGGTATTTTTTACACCCAGGGTATAGTGGGGTCTCTGCATCACTGCACATATTACCATATGCATGTGATTGCTCAAAAGCTTTTCTCCTACATCACGAATAATGTCCTCTATGTGATCATCCATATCCGTGTCATTATCATCAAAGGCTACTTCCTCATGTTGAGACCCACTTGGCATTTTTTCACCATGCCATGACCATACCGTATAAGTCTTACAAAATCCTTCACAAATTAAATGTGTGTGGATAACTTCGGGACTTAATCGCCTCTCATTCAAACATTTTACACAAGGGCAATAAAACTTCCCACTATCATCATGGGCATTTTGTTTAGCAAATTCTATAAATTCCCTCACCCCATTCGATATTCAACACTCGTCCGTAAAGCATTATTTATCCAACTCGTGATCCATAGAAGAATTCCTATATATAGACGGAAAGATATAACATACATAATCCAGAAAAATTGAAACTTGCATATAAAATAAGAAATACATAATCCAAATGCCACTTCCCCATGTTGAGACCCACTTGGCATTCTTTACGAATAAACTTGCCCATTAAATGCATAACAAAGAATCACTTTTGGTCATACATGTATCACAGTGAATCCAAGAAGCAAAATAAAAGTCAAGATATTCAAATTAAATGCATCGCATGAAGGTCTTGTCGACTCACCTGTAGCATATAAATTCAAATGGGGTTGCTTTGAGTCTTTCTTCTCCACCACGAACGTTGATGTTACACACAAAGAAGAGTAACCTAAAAACATTAGTTGGTCAGTTCGGTGGTCTAAAGTGAAAATATAATCTTCAAAATACAATATTCATTAACAACAGAGAAACCCATGAGAACATTTCATCGATTTCATTCAACTCATGAAAAACCCATAAAGATAAGCAGGAAAATCATAAAGGTATATAACCGAAACACCTCGTACAGCTATAGACGTTTAGCTAAGGAACCAGAAAGTGATTTTCGAGAGAGCAACGCGAAGCAGCGACGACGTAACACACAAAATGTGGAGACAGAACCTGAGTAATCACTCTCGGCGCGACAAGAGAAGTTCTGAGAGGGAAATTTAATTTTCCCCGCGACAGAGACATTTTAGTATTTTGGATTTTATCAAGACCGGTTAATTATAGAGTGTCCGGTCCTAACGATATAAATTTATTAATAAGACCAGTTAATTATAAAGTGTCCTATCCTAAAGATATAATTTTATTAATACATTTTTAAGACCGGCAATTAAGAATACTTCGGTCCTAACATTTACTATTGATTTAATTTTAAGACCGGAGTTTTATAAACATCCGGACCTAAAAGTCAAATACTTATGGTCGTAAACCCTCTTCGTTTATTAATGAACCAAAAAAGTACTCAAAAACAAGAGGTTTGCCTTTGACGAGCAAAGACGCGAAACCGAATTAATAAAATGAATAAAGGAAAACTGGAGAATATGAATATCAAAAAGGCACAAGCATAGTTCTTACTTGCTTCCATACATAACTCGGAGAATATGCACGTACACAAGAAAAAAAAAACAATAACGATCAACACTAGCAACGACAAGAATCTAACTAAATACCCTAAAGCTTATTATCATCCAATGCCTTGGCGATATTGGCGTGAAAAGCATTAACTTCCCGCCGGAGATCAGCAAGTCCCTGTCTTATTCGCAATGCATCATTAGAGGAAAGAGGAGAGGGGTCGGTGGTGGGCGCGCCGGGGACAACCGATTGGAGAGGGGGAGCGGAACCTCTTCATTGTCCGAAGGCCGGAGGGGGTGCGGCAACCTCTTCATCATCCGAAATAACAATGGGTCCGACGACCCAAGATTCTTCGGTCACACAACAACGCACTCTCGCCGGAGGAGGCGCACCGTATAACGATCTAAGGATGGCAAGAGCTTCAGGTGTAAGAGTACCCCTACGAGGAGTTCTCTTGTATCTAACCATGGTTTGAGGCTTTGAACAGTTTAGGCAGAGAGCTCCAACTGATACACTCTTTTTATTAATAAGGACATGGAGGTTAGTGTGCGGAGTTAATGAGGACAGAGAGATTGATACACAATTGATACACTCTTTTTATTATGTAACCAGATTTAAAAGTATATTATTTATTTTTTCAATTAAATTACTTTTAAGACCAGATTTTTAGAAACATCCAGTCCTAAATGTCTACTATTTATTTTTCCATACAATTCAATTACTTTTAATACCGTCCATTTATATTATATCCGGTCCTAAAAGTCAATTATTTTTTTATCAATTATTTATTTTTGTAAAGTAAGAATTTTTCCTTAAAAAATATTACTTTTAAGAACGGATCTTTTACAAAATCCGGTATTAAATGTTCAATCACTTCAAACTTACCCGGATAGCGAGTCGATCCTTGCACCCCGTACACATGATCCGAGTCTCTTCGGCTTCAAGGTCGTAAACCGACCAACTAAGTGTCTCCTCGTATTCGAAGAACAATGCGTCTCCTCGTAAAAAGTTCACAACGTTTCATATTCTTCGGATAGGTTCTCTATTTAAACCCGTTCTTACTTTAGTTTCTTCACATTCTTCTCCATCACTTCTACACGGCCTCCTCCACTGACTAAAACCCACTGTAATGGCTGCTCCACTAGTCCTCCTTTTCCTCTTCCTCCTCTTCAACCTCAGCCCCCTCCTCCACTGCCTCCAAATCCAACTGTCAAGCAGTTGGTGCATAACATTTGGCCCGCGTCGATCACATCGATCGACGCTTGGGCCAATTGTTTCAACCGGTTCATACCACAACCGTGTGACCATGGTACTCGACGCTAATGACGTGGAGTACGATCCTACGAAGAGGACTCCTCCCACGCCTCCAAAATCGCCTCCGACGCCTCCCACCTCTCCGACGACGGGAGGATTAGTTGTTTTATAGTTTTTTTGCTACTTTTTTTTTTTTTAATCGCGCCCTATAGGGCGCGTAAAAATTATTAAATAAAATATTTCGCATTTTGTTCTTATGGGAGTTTTAATTAATCTGCCGGTTTAATTATATGCATTATCTCGAACCCGGAAAGCAATAAGAAAGTCAATTATGAAATATGGAAAATGACAGACTCAAAACACTAAAATTAAAAAAAAAAAAAAAAAAAGGCAATTATGAAATTAAATATGGAGTTTACGTTGTAATATGGACAAATATTTAATTTAATGTTTTGATGCTATTACACTCTATAAATAAATAAAGTAAATCGGTTATGAAATATGAATAATAGGGAAAGACTTTAATTTAATAATATGATTATTCATTTAATAAAGTAGTTACAAATAGAATAATTAATAATGTAGACTATAGTTACTTGCATATTGAATAAATATTTAATTTAAGCAAAAAGATTATTCATTTAATTTATAAGAGATTTTATATATAAAAATATATATTAATAAATATATCGTATATTTGTCGCCAATGAAAGACTTTTAGGACCGGCTATTTAGTAAACATACGGTCCTAAAATACTGTCATTTTTCACAAATAAATAAACGAAGACTTTTAGGACCGGCTTACTTAGTGAACATGCGGTCCTAAAAGACTAGCGTATTTTACATACGGTCGTGAATCATGAAGACTTTTAGAACCGGCTCTTTAGTAAACATACGGTCCTAAAATACGGCATTTTTGAATAATAAACGAAGACTTTTAGGACCGGCTACTTAGTAAACATGCGATCCTAAAAGATATGAATTAACAAATTATTATTGCGTATTTTACGGTGAATCACGAAGACTTTTAGAACCGGCTCTTTAGTAAACATACGGTCCTAAAATACCGGGCAAATTTTCACAAATAAATAAACGAAGACTTTTAGGACCGGCTACTTAGTAAATATGCGGTCCTAAAAGACGGCATTTTTTCACACAAATAAATAAACGAAGACTTTTAGGATCCGGCTTACTTAATGAACATGCGGTCCTAAAAAGACGGCATATTTTACCGGCTACTTAGTAAATATGCGGTCCTAAAAGACATTTTTTCACAAATAAATAAACGTGAATCACGAAGACTTTTAGAACAGGCTCTTTAGTAAACATACGGTCCTAAAATACTGGCATTTTTGAATAATAAACGAAGACTTTTAGGACCGGCTATTTAGGAAAATACGGTCCTAAACTTCTCTCATTTGTAAATTAGGCAATGAATATTTTTTTCCACCATCCAATACATTCAGCAACCACTAATGGATACAAGGAAACTTGTTTTAAATGAATTAACAAATTATTATTGTATACTATCACAAATTGGACAATTGTTCATTACGTAGATCAAGATGATTATTGATACAAATAGCATATATTTACAATGAATTCACAAATCAACTATTTTTCCGATTTTCCAAGATGATCGAGATCATACAGATATTCGGATAACACATTGCGTTTGCGCTCAATATCACCATCGGGAAAGGGGTCAAGACACGGTCAAACGTCTCGTAGCATCAAAGACAAAAATATATTAGTCGTCCTTCCTTGCATATCAAAGGGGTCACACACGAGCAAAGTTATGTAATACATTTACCTTTGCTTGGATGTTAGTCACTGGTTCCATGACAATATTATACATGTGTGTCATGACATAATGTCCACATAAGTTGGACTCCTTCGGTTGCCGAAGGGTCTAAAAACAAACAAGAAATATATATAAGAGCATATATTTTTTCTGACCAAGTTCACAAGCCAGTGTGCCATTGTCCAAATATGTACTAACCTTTGGTTTGATCCATGTAGGATCTTTGACTTCAGTCCCAGACTTGTTCTTGACCTTTTCTTGGAATGATTTTAAGGGCCTATATATTGTCAAAATCACAAATTTACTCAATAATGGTTACTGAAAATTTATAGCGAGAGATTTCGAGACTAGACAATCAAAATGACATATGCTTACTTGTTCACCATCTCGCTGCAATGTAGCCGTTGGTTCGTAGTGAAGGCAGCATAAAAAGACCACTTTATTCTCATTCGGGCAAATCAGACCAACCGCCAATGGTGACTGAAAATTCACAACAGACAAGTACTCGCATAATATGTAGCGAGAATATAATTAAGGGAATTACAGAAAAGAATTAAATATGTACCTATTGTAGTATGGTGCCAAGTACCAATTTTTCCTATTCTTCTTGGTCAACCTTGTTGTTATGTATGATTGTCTCTCCGCTAAGGGTGGTTGACTCACGTCTTTGCGGGCATAAGAATCCAATATCTTTGCTTCGCCCGTTTGTTCCAATTCACGATGCAATAACCTACAATAATGACGTCGGGGAATTAGTATATACGTAGGTGAGTGTCTCACATTTATGTTATATATGTACTCATAGAAGAAGATACTTACTTAATAAACATGAGAATCATTGCATCAGTAAGCTCCTATTTATCAAATAGCAGGGAAATTATATCATCTTGGTCAACCAAAACCGGGTACTTGTTTTTAAGACCTACTTCTGTATTGACAGGCCACTGATTAAGTGCAACTTGTTTATTGGTTACCATAAAGACAAGCTTGTCCTTGGCACTCAACTTAGCCGTGCCAACCAATTCAGGAGGGGCTGGAGCTTTAGGAGGAGTAGAAACATGCACAAGCTTTATTGGCCACGAGATCAAGGTTCCAATGACATCACTCACAACCTTCATCTCACCATTTTGGAGAGGGACAGGTTCATCAATGATGACCTCTTCAACTGACACTCTGACTTCATCATCAGCCATTTGTTGGTGGTGTACAGTTGATCCCAAGTTATGGACAGTCCCTGTTGCAACCAATCGTCTATCATGATGTTCAGGATCCTCCACATAAAGGTCACAAGGTTGTTGTGACTGTCCAACAATGCAGCTCCCTCTAGTGCTCTGCTGCATAGCTATAGGTGAGAGTGGCAAGGGAACACTGGTCTCTGCACGAGAGCTCACAAGCACCTTCATTTGATTCATTCCTCCTTCATCTCCCTCAGCTGGGATTGAAAGTAGGCAGTCAATGAAGCTTCTTTAGCCACTGCTTCCTCATTCAATTTGGCCACCGTCTGTGCCACTTTCTGTTCCACCGTCTGTTCCATCTCCTCCCGGGTAACCATACTTTGTTTCTGGCGTTTGGCGCTACCAAAGTATTCCTTTAGGCCTACCCTTCCTCCAATCCCCCTTACACGCCCCATGTGATCCGGTTTTCCGGTCGCAACGGTCAGAACATCATTCCTCCCATCCGACACAAAAGATCCATCCGCTTCTTTCTTCTTTAGATCTTCCTGTAGGATACAGATAATGAGAAGCTTAGTAATGAAACATGTTTAGTAACTATAAATTAACAATAACGATACTTACAATTCTTTCAACAACTAGACGAGTCTGTTCACTCGTGTAGGCGCCGCTTGGCTTTTGCCGAATATACAACCATAACTCATCACGACGTATTGGAGATGGCGGATCATGTATCGCAGAAGGATTGGATTCTGCTTCTGCTTCATCTTCCAATCTCTTCTACTTGGCCGCCATCAATTCTCGTTCAGCCTTTTCGTATCCGCCGCGAGAAGCCCTATGCGGGCAATCATTCTTTCTCCCTATCTCCTGTGCTTGTTCCCTTCTTTTCTGTGAATCAGAAATGAAAACAACTATTAATTATGAATTCCAACCATCTCACTAATAGAAATTAGAGAACTTCTACTTGATATGAACCTCAAACACTTGTCAAATTCACTTCATCAAGTTTCAACATTTCATTTAAGGAGGATGTAGAATTGTAGAAGAAATTGGGAGAACCAGAGTAAAGTGAGTTGCGAACCGCACCGAAACCTTTACACGCTTAACATACTAACTAACTAATAGCAATGTCTAACCACTACCTACTACAAAAGAACTAGCTAAGACTATAATAATGGTTTGACTCTTATGCCATTATTATTTCCCTAATTACCTACTTAGTATTTTACCTTTGCACGGTTTACATATCAGACTTGCATACAACTAAGACATGCTCCTCTTATGCAGGACAAAGGATGGAAATATATACTTCTATTCACAAACCAAACAATCTAACTAACAAGATTAGATGAACACCTACAATAACATTCACATATCCGTACAAGTTAATAAGCAAACAAAAGAGGGCAAACAAAACTAAATAACAACTCACCAAAGCTTCAGGAGTGGTCCGCAGCTGAACAAATTGTTGTCAAGTTTGTTCATCAATAAATATGTACTTATCCCAAGGATTATGGTCAGGCCTAACATCGGTAAAAATATATGTGTTAGCTAAAAAGGTCTTAAACTTCCTCCACCGATCAGCACAATAAGACAATGTCTTGTCTTTCAACTTCTGAGAGTCAGGGATAGTGTATATGAGCTGGATAGTGTCCCAAATAGGATCCTTTACTGCGAGACGGTCGACATTTTTCCACTCATCTGTCAAGATGCTAGCCTTGCTGCGTGCTAGATAGCCGACAAAACTATTATATTTTTGTTTATTAGGACCGAAAGGAGCCAACTTTTCATCAAACTGAATCTCGAGCTTTGACCCAGAGGACCGACTTACGGATACGTCTTTCATTCGTGTGCCACTTCTTCCACGGCGTGCAGGGCGGTTACGAGGCTCATTGTGAGATGAAGAGGGTTCGTTCGACTCACACCGCCGCACCAAGAATCGTCGTTGAAGGAATAGCAGAAGAACCGTTTTCTCCGTTCATTTTCGAGAAAGGAAGAGAGGATGAGAGTGGTGGTGCGAAAGAGGAACGCCTGAGAAAGTGAGAGAGTAACAGAGGATGGTAGTGGTGGGCGAGGAAGAGAAGTAATGCAACAGGAAGAGTGGTTTCACAACAAGAACAGGGGTTTCAGAGTTCAGAGAGAGCAACGTATTCAGTCCTAACTCTAAGGCAACGTTCACGCGAATATTTCGCGCTTTAGTTTCCATACCAGATGAACTAAAAGGTCGGTCTTAAAGGTTAAAATTTAAGACCGTCCATTATTAAACGGCGGTCTTAAAAGTAATAAAATTGTTGAATAATTTTTTTTCAATAGTTTGTACCGGCCATACTTTAAGTCCGGTCTTAAAAGTATAACATTTAAGACCGTGTTTATATATGTCCGGTCTTAAAAGTTTTAACTTTTATATTTAAATTTTTCCTGATTATTTTGGTCCGCAGAAAATATAAGTTCGGGCTTGTACGAGATTTCTCTATAAAATAATATAAATTTTAATTACATTTTAAAGACCGGTTGGTTTTTTAAGCGGTCGAATAATATATTTTAAGACCTATTAATAAAGGATCCGGTCCAAGAAGTTCTTGATATTTACAAAACTGCCACCGGTCATACATAAGAAGTTCTTTATATTTACAAAACTGCCACCGGTCATAGCTTTAAGACCGTTGCAACGAATGTCCGGTCTAAATGAGGTGGTCTTAAAGCCCTTTTTTGCACTAATGGGGCAGCAATATGGAGAATAATTTCTAATGGTTTGTGTATGGGAATGAGGGGTATGACATGAATGCCTTTGTCCTACGCATTATTTTCTCAAATGCTAAAATAGTTTATCAAAGAATTAAGACAAATCAAAGATCATACATGGGTTAACTAACATGCACACTGGAATAGAAACAATTAGGCTCAAATAAATCCTTCCATTGTGGGTCCTCTGTCTATTCTTCCTTACCGTCACTTTATCACACACCACATTAGCTAGCACTGTCAATTTCCCAATCCTAACGGTTCAGCTCCCTTCAGGCTATCATGTTATGCTTAGTCCTACAGATATTCATCCCATTGCTATAGGTTTTTGTTCGTTCTCTAACAGATAAAAAATTCAAAATGTTTGCCCATTTTCTCATTAGGTAAATATGGGTTATGTTGAGCATGGTTAAGTAGCAAGTTGCAAGCACAGATTAAATTATCCTCCTCCCAACACTTGATCGATGCAATGCCCCCATTGCAACAAGGAAGGGACAGGAAGAGGTTTGGTGAGGTAGAACTCTCTTGGTTACAGAAGATGCAGTACAGAGATAGAGTTAATTAATAATTGTTTTTTTCAACTATGTAACCTTAGAAAATCAATTCAAAGAAAATAAAAACAAACAGAGGGAGACATAAGTACTAGAATTTGTGAACCTCTCTGCAGGCTTAACTCTTTCCGCCTGTCGGGCCAGGAGAGTTTGACACCTCGTCATTTTCGGTGTTGGCAGAGTGTGTGGGTGTTGCTTCTACCTCTTGAGGGCTTTTGCTCCGCCGATGCTTTTGTGAGCTTGTGGGGTCCTGCTGAGGAGGACCGGAGGCTGGATTATTCACTTTGAAAATCATCTCCGGAATGCCAGCAATGGTGTGTACTTAGGGGCATTCGTCTGGAGGTTATCGGCAAGGTTGCAGTCTCGCTTAGCGACATATTGCCACCACATCTGCTGCTAAAGAAGTAATGTGCTCATTGAACGTTGCAGGGCAGCAACTTGAGTGGCCAAGTCAGAGATCTTGGCAGTCATAGCATGGAAAGCTGAAACAAGGATTGGTCCTGCTGTTGCCTCTGTAACGGTGTCGGCCGCAAGACGGCGGAGGTACTGGCTCGAATGGTCTGGGGAGCAATCGGCTGGGATTTTTGTAAGATTCGCTATACAATTGCTACTGAGATAGGGTGTGGTAAGTCGGTCATTTCCTCACTAGCATCAAAAATGACTTTAGCATTGCGACAGAGCTCAGTGATTAAGGCAGGGAACCAGAGGTTGCCCGTGGTGCTTTGTAAGGATGCAAACAATTCCCGGTAGATGAGGGCATCAACGTCAATATGCTTCCCTTCTAAAAGGCAGTAGAGAAGAAGGCGCGCTCTCTAAAGATGGTTTGGGTATACAGCATGGGCATCAATCGGTAGCGGAGGAAGTGAAACCAGACACGGGCTTCAGGATGGAAACGGCTACATTTCAGATTGTAAGAGCCTTGATTTGTGACTTGCTATTCGGTGTCAGGCACACATAGTCGGGTAGCCACCCGGGTAAGGACTTCGGGATTTTCCCCTTGCTGGATAATAAGCTCATTGTATTCATCGTCTGTGGGGTCCAAGCCGTAGACCTTGCGAATTGCACTTGTGCTGCAGGGCACGTTCTTTCCTCGGACAATGATGAAGTAAGGCGAACCTCCTAGATAATTTGCGTCGAACTCAAAGATGAGGGGTGTGACTACCTCGGCGGGGTGGAGGCAAAACCTCCCCCATATGCGCTGACGAATAATCCCTGTCACACATTCAGGATAGGCACCTTGTTCAAATGATTCAGCCTCGAACCCTCGCTCGGGGGCTCGGGTTTTATCAGCCTTTAGAGCTTGGAAACGGGTTTCGGCCTCTCGGGTGGCGAATGGCATAGCCTCCGGGGCATCAGTAGGTACTTTTTTCCCATAACCCTTAGTGCGTGCCATTGAAGGAAACTGGAATCTTTGAGGAGAGGGGGCGAAGAACGAACTGGCAGAGATTGTACTAGATAATATTGGAGCAGGTGTTTGTTCCGAGAGAGGCCGTCGTATTTTATAATGGTTGGTTTGAGCAATCGTGGGCGCAATCTGTTCAAAAATCTCGGCAGCAATCGTGGCTGAAGGTGGTTTTCAAATTTGAAATGTAAGCGAGACTTCATTGGGCCCAACCCTTATGGCCTACCACCGACTCTGCCTTTATGCGTGTTCTACTCGAGTAGATTACTATAGCATCACCACATGATCTGCTTAAATTTTTCTTATCGCTCAGATTCTATTGAGGTTTGATGTGCTTTATAGTGGTACGACTAATCTCTGAAAAATGAATTAAAATACGAATTTGGGCTGCCTCCCAATAGCGCTTGTTTTAGAGTCTTCAGCCTGACCTTGCTATAGCATTTCAGTGTTGAGGTAAGGCAGGGGTACTGCTTGTCTCTTTACTTTCGTGTATGTCATCCTTTGAAGGTGGAGATTCCTCAACTAGGTCTGCGAACTGTATGGTCTTTAGTATTGAGAAGGTCACATGGTCATCATTGACTCACATAGTGAGTTCTCCCTTTTCCACATCAATCAATGTTCTCTCGGTTGCCATGAATGGTCTCCCCATAAGAATTGGAACTTCTCGGTCTGCTTCAAAATCAAGGATAATGAAATCCACTGGGAAGATGAACTTATCGACTTTAACCAAGATGTCTTCAATTTTTCCTTCTGGTAAGACAATGGAGGGATTAGCTAACTGTAACGTGACTATTGTGGGCCTTGGTTCCCCAACTGCTAATCTTTTAAAGACCGACATCGGCATTAAATTAATATTGGCTCGAAGGTTGCATAAGGCTTTCCCTGAGTATTGAGATCCAATTGCATAGGGGATTGTGAAGCTGCCAGGGTCTTTTAATTTCGGTGGTAGACAATTTGTTCCAGTGCTTCTAGTCTTCTCTTCTTGGACAAAATCTCCTTCATGAACTTCACATAACTAAGCATCTGTTCCAGTGCTTCAACCAAAGGGATATTGATATGCAATTACCGCAACATGTTCAGAAACTTCCAAAATTGCTTCTCTTGACCCTGCTTTTGTTGTCTTTGTGGGAAAGGCGGGGGTTGCTTTAGTGATAACCTTGGAATTTATGATGTTTTAATTGCAAAAAGGAGTTACAAACTCTATCATTGTCATGTTTTAATGGATTAAATTAGTTAAATATGTAGTTTCATCTTCATAATTAGTTTTTAGAATTTATTTGTATAGATCTTGGTCATATTTGGAATTTTGTTCAAAATTGGGCTTAAATCACATCTCTTTTATAATTGGGTAGTGAACACTGTTTGGTATGTTGATCATAATTTGAGTTCTAGACCTCCAATTGATCTGAAATTTATCTTTTAGGAACGCTGAATGAAATCCCTACAACTTATATGAAGAGTCCAGAAGCTAAATGAGACGTTTATAGGACCCAATTGGGCTTGGAATGCAAGACAAGGTGTTGTGACGGACTCTGGAACAATGTACAGTATTGGATCCATAACTTGGGCTACCAAACTCCAAATGAGGTCCGGTTTGAACGAATGAAAAGCTAACATCCAGGGCTACATTTCATATGAAGACATTGTGGCCCAATTCCACCGAATTCGTGGTGTAACACAGGCTGTAAATCGGACACGGTTTTGGAGCTGTAAAGTGATTCAAAGATGCTTCCAAGTTGGCCCTAAGAAAAGTGACGAATTTGAGTTGTAAAGTGCATGGATGAGATGCTCCTAGCTGCCTATAAATAGAAGAGTGTTGTGAAGCTGAAAACACACTTGGAGAAGAGCTCTCTCTCCCTTAGGTTCTTTCTTTCTTAAGTTTCATATCTCCTTCATCTTAAGTTCTTTCTTTTCTTGTTCAAAACCTCCTATATGGATGGTTCTTACATCTTGTTTATGCTTCTTATGTATTATTTTCCTTTGGTTCATTTTAAGTCCTACATGCAATGGTTCTACCTCCTACATGGACGATTAGTTGTAATCTTTTCCTTTCGATTGTTATAATTTAATGTTATGTTTCGTTCATTTTAAGTCCTACATGCGATGGTTCTACCTCCTACATGGATGATTAGTTGTAATCTTTTCTTTTGAATGTTTTAGTTTAATTTATTGTTCTTCATCTTTTTCCCTTTTGTATGCTTGGTCATGAATAGCATGAACTAAGTATCTTTCTAAGGTCATGTATGAATTCTTTATGAAGTTTAATTGAAATTCTGTTTTTAATTACATAATACTTGTTTTGGATGAGTTTCTTTAATCCATTCTTAATGCCTTTGTTAGTTTGATCATCTAATTAAGGAATTGAAAGATTAATTAGACCTTGGGAAAGGCTAGTTAATTCTAGGTTCAATTGATTAAAGAACATAAGGTACTAGCAAGGGAACTTGATATAGGCTTTATGCAATCATAAAGAATTCTGGACTTAATGCAAGAATTAATTCTAATGAGCATGGGAACATGACTTTAGGATTGAGGATTAGGCTAATTTGACTTAGGAATAAGCAATTAGATTAAAATCTGAAATTCGATTGACATACTCCAATTCATGGGTTAAGTAATTAAATTCTACCTTAAAAGAAGATTATGTCTTAATCTAGCTTTTGGTAAAGGAAGAACAATTAAATGGATTATTGATGACATACATGACCCTAGGCTTTTGTTAATTGTTTTCTACAAAGTTTGATTCAATTTCTTTGTCATTTTATTTTCTTTTAATATGTTCATCCAAAAACTCATATGGTTGCATCAACTTTAAATTCAAGTAAATTGGGTTGGTAGTTGGAACTTTGGTCCCTGTGGGAACGATATTTTATTACTCCGGGATACTTTCCAGTATTACATTGATAGAGTATACTTGCACTTGTTACCCCACTCATCATTTAGCACCCTAGATGATTCTAGATCATGGTTCTGCTGTGATAATAATGTTGTAGCATGCCTTTTTGAATGTTGCACGTGATCGTCTATTACGACAGATGGAGGTAATGCCGTAGCATCGATGCTTTGCTCAGTTCGCAATGGCATTGAGTGCTGCTGCTCGTTGTTCGGCACTTTCCTTCCCTTTCTTTGATTGCCTCGATTTCGGATCAGCAATTTCAGTAAATTGTTTGGGCACTCTCATGGGTTCCAGACTCTTACCGCTTTGGAGCCTATTAGCTTGACTTCCTCCTTTCCTTGGATCCTGGGGACTTCAGTGTCACTCAGCAAAGATCCTAATGGCCTATTGTTGAAAGTAGTAGCTAGTTGTCCAACTTGGTTTTCAAGGTTTCGAAGGGTCACCTGCTAACTCTGAAAGATTGCGTCGTTCTTTTCCATGTACTCCTTCATAAGGGCCAACATAGAGTGATGCGGTTCTGACTCATTGCCCTGCTGCCATGCTTGCTGGGTAAACCCTAGGGGGTTTGATGGTCTATTAGAGTATGGTGGGCCAAATGATTGCCCTGCTACTTGTTGACCTTGGGAGCTCCAAGAGAAATTGGGATGTTGCCTCCATCCGGGGTTGTACGTGTTGGAGTACGGGTTGTTGGTGTTACTGCCCTTGTTAAAGTTGTTGACATAGTTAACTAATTCGGGTTGGCAGAGCACTAAGAGTAGGGGTACTCTCTACCACAGTACACACAGGCTACTTGAGATGGTTGCAGTGATGTGTTGCTTGCAGGAAGGGTCAGTCTTTTCACCATGTTGGTTAAAGATGATACCTAAGCTATGAAAGCAGTCATAGCATCCAATTCATGTATTCCGGCAACAATTCTGGAGGGAGTAGCTCTGTCTGCTTGCCACTGATGGCTGTTCATACCCATGCACTCTAACAGTTCATGAGCCTCTTCATAGGACTTCATCAAAATGGACCCGCCGGATGAAGCGTCTACAATTGATCGTGTTTGTCCTTCGAGACCTCTGTAGAATGTTTCTAACTGGACCCATTCACACAGCCTGTGTTGTGGGCACCTTCTGAGGAGGTCTTTAAATCTATCCCAAGCTTCATATGTGGATTCACCAGACTTTTATTGGAAATTGGTGATATCCTTTCTGAGTTGGGCGTTCTTTTTAGGTGGGAAGAATTTGAGCAAGAATTTACTCCCTAGATCATTCCAGGTGGTGATTGAATTGGCTGCTAAGTTGTTGAGCCACATTCAAGCCTTGTTCCGAAGAGAGAATGGGAATAATTTAGTCCAAACAGCGTTAGGGGTGACTTCTGGAATGACGAATGAGTCACACACCTCCATGAAAGCCTTGAGGTGTAAGTGAGGGTCTTAAAATGGGAGTCCTCCAAATTGTCTGGCTACATTCAGCATCTGAATCATGACACCTTTTATTTCAAAGTGTCTTGTATTGAAGGTCGGGGGCGTGATAGCTGAATTCAACTTGTTTAAGTCTAGAATCCCGAATTCCATGATAGCTTTGTTCAAATCTAGACTTGGAAGTGGAGGGACCTGATTGTCCCTATTTATTGCTTGTGGTTCCCTTCAATTCTGATCATGATTGACTTGTATATCCACCATGTATGCAGAGTCAAAAGGTTGACTTCTTTACTTCTGCTTCCTACGCCTTTGTCAATTGTTGGTCGATTTCCTTGATGGCAAGTGAACTAGTCGAACAAGTAATAAAGAGTAAGTAGAGTATCGTCCCACAAAGACTAATATACCAAATGATGACACCAAATTACAGAATTTGTCCTGTTTAACAAGGAAATAAAATATGATTCGTTTAGGAGTTTTTTGCAGTTATACTAATAAGCATGAAAATTAACCAGATGATCGTAGTCGTAAGAAGATATCAGTAAAAGATAGGCTGAGCTCAGAATCCTTCCTAAGCATGTTAATCCCCCAGTTACCTGTACGCATTGCTATAGCATTTATGCTGCACAGCTCTCGCAATGCTACAGCATAAACACCCCTTACAATGTTATTAAGTTAGCCAACCACGCTAATCTACCGAAGCTCTCACGTCCAATACATACAATCCTAATCTGTACTTCTCCCATATGTCTATGCCGATTTTTCTAGTTGGATTATCATTACAAATCAAGGTGTTATGGTTATGAGCGGTAGACCCATTCCTGAAGCCTACAATAATTGGTCAAGCTTTGCACCAGCCTGCCTAGCAATCACAAGCTTTCTCGATGTCTAACCCCGACTCCCTCTCGAAGCCGAGACCAGTGATCTAGCCCTTAGCTCTCGCTAACCGAAAGAAATTAAATGACTGATAAGCAAACTGAATGTATTAAATTAAGAACTAGCAATTGGGTTCATTTCAAACTTAGGAAGTCATCCTCACTCAGCCGTAGGAGAATTAGTTCATGACTGACGAGGGAAACACTAAACAGATTACGACAGAATAGCCCATGACAAAAAGATTAACTAAATTAAATAAAAAAGAAAAATAGAAAGCTTGATGGAGGTTCCGACAGCGTGGAAGAAGCCCTATGACATCACAACTCCACGTCTTCTTATCTCCGCCTCATTGTAAGGAAGGATGTTGGGTTCTCTTGGAGTTCTCATGCTTTGTAACTTCTCTCACTCTTCTTTCGAGTCTGGCCGTATAGGATTTTTGTCTTTGACTCTCAACGACTTGACCCCTTCTAGGGTTGGCTGTTGTTTCCTTATATAGTCTGGTCTACTTGTAGCGTATGTCTAACGAACTGGGCCTTTCCTAATCTGTCGAGGTCCAATTATCTTTCTTTCCAATCTTGGTAGATTGATTCTGCTAATCTTACGGGATTCTTCAAATCTTTAGTTTCGATCCTCCTCATCTTCTATTCTAATATGTCAGCAATCTAACTGTTGTTCTCGACCTGAACTATATTTCCTAAAACAACCTTGACAAAAGATCAGAACATATGTCACATAGCATTGCGTCACTTATGAAAGTAGAGCTTAATCACCAAGAGGGGGTGAATTGGGGATTATTAAAAAATTCTTCCAGAAAAGCTCTGTTTTTCGAAGACTAAAACATAGTAGACTATGGAGTAGAGAAGAATAGCAAGACACAAGGAATTATACTGGTTCGGTCCAATCTCTTGACCTACGTCTAGTCCCCAGACTCTCTGGGATTTTCACTATCACAATTGATTACACACTCTGCACTCAAGAGTAATTCTCTCACTAGAACTTACTCGCCCTTACAAGTTGTAATCAATGAACCCAATCACCAAGTCCCCTGACTTGTGATTCTTTACAATAAATTATATTCAAGATGAAAAACTCTCTCTAAGAGTGGATAATGATAAACACTGAAGATTGAATGTATCAAGAGATACTTAGTACAGAAAGACTCAAGAGTAGATGGAGACTTTAATGATTTTCGCTTTCTGGGGTCTTAGTTGTTGAGAGGAATTGAATGCTCTTCTATTTATACTGAGAAGGCATTAAATGACCGTTGTAATTCTTCATATAACCGTTGGTGACATTAATCAAGGTTCTGGTTCAGTTTTGGTCTTCTTCTCTCTCTAATCTTTACTTAATCCAGCTGGGCAGAAGTTTAGAGTTGACTTCTAGTAAATAAATCCATTGGAATAGCAGCTACTGGATGTGGTAGGTAGGCATTAATCCTTTGTAAGCATGTGCAGAAGGATTTCCCAAAAGAATGCAACTTTCTGGGTTTAGCATTTAATGTTACGACGACTTTTTGCTTTTTCTTTAAATCTTCATTTAATCTCCTCTAAACAAGCTGAAACTCACTAACAAAGTGGTTAAACATAGCTGGGAATATCAGAGAATAACAATGACAAGTATTGAGATCAAACAAAGAAGTTTTCACAAATTCGTTCAATTTGATTTTCAAAACTCGCGACCAATACTTGAGTATGTTCTTCAATACTTGAGTATTGCACTGTGCACTAATGTGAATACTTGAGTATTCGTCTTCCAGAGAAGGCACTACATGATTTGAGCGTTTGGACAATTTCTTTGAGTAGGACCAATACTCGAGTATTGAAACCAATACTTGAGTATTGAACTTTTTATGTGAAAATAAGTTTAAGTCCAAAACTTCAATACTTGAGTATTCAAATCAATACTTGAGTTTTCAAAACATTTGAAAAAGAGCCAAGCTCTCTGTATACCCAATACTCGAGTATTCAACTCAATACTTGAGTATTGAATTTGTTTGAAAACTTTGTGAAATCATTTCCAAGTCAATACTTGAGTATTCACCTTAATACTTGAGTATTCAAATCACTTGGAAATAGCAAAACTTTCTGTCTGGTCAATACTTATCAATACTCTAGTATTGAACTATTTTCAATACTTGTGAAGTCTCTGCCATTCCAATACTTGAGTATTCATTTCAATACTTGAGTATTGATAAACATGTGAAAAACTTTGAAACCTTTCTGTTTGCCCAATACTCGAGTATTCAAACCAATTCTCGAGTATTCACATGTTGAATACTTTAATGATTTTATGTATGACCAATACTTGAGTATCCATATGGATACTTGAGTATTAACAAATTTGCCTTTCGGTGAAAGAGTCTCTGTATAATCAATACTTGAGTATTGAAACCAATACTTGAGTATTGACTTATAGTGAAAAACTTGAAATGCTCTCTGTAAGCTCAATACTTGAGTATTGAAACCAATACTTGAGTATTGCGCATTTTTGCGAAAGAATGCACCATTCACTGTCAACTTCAATACTTGAGTATTGAAACCAATACTTGAGTATTGACTTATAGTGAAAAACTTAAAAGGCTCTCTGTAACTCCAATACTTGAGTATTGAGACCAATACTTGAGTATTGTGTGACTTTGTGGAAACAAGTCATTCTTTGTCAACTCAATACTTGAGTATTGAAACCAATACTCGAGTATTCACTTGACAGTGAGTTTTTCAACTTATCAAAACAACTTTTAACTTGTGTTTACAATTGCTAGTTATCATCAAAACACATAGAGAACTAACAACTTACTCTGCTATAGCTTCAGGGATGCATTGTATTGCACTTCAATAAAGCTGTCCTGATGCTATAGCATAGTATTGGCTATGTTATGCGACTTTCTCATAAAACCTCGAAACTTGTTCTTTTCTCAGTATATGTTTAGGATGTATGTGGAATTTACCCTTAAGTTCCCTGTACAATGAATTAATGCCTTTTTGCTTAGATTAATGCAGTTAAGCTCATATTCACCATACAATTGAGTCATAAAATACAGGGAAAACATGGCATAAATAATGCTCATCATCAATTCAACCACCATCTAAACGTCCATCTTGATGACCTGACTTTAATTCCTGAAAAACCCTCGAGGAAAGATTAGCATAAAGTACCACATAACTTTGCATCACTTATGATGCTACATCATAGTGATTGCATCGAATTGCTAGCACAAAAGTAAACACACCATATGTTGTAGCATTATATCAGCTTTGTTATGCACTTTCACCGTAAACCATAAAGCATCCTTTTTCTTATGCACGTGTACAGGATAATAAGAAGAAATTGTTGGAAATTATGCCCTAGGGGCAAGTCATCTCCATTTAGGTATCATTTCATTTGTATGTTTATAGTGATAACTGATCCTTGGATACATCTTATAGATTATCCTAAATGTCCCTTGTCGGTCATCTACACAGGAGCGAAGATGAAATAAGACCAGTATGACTTTGATGAGGTATGGAGATACGAATCAAAGTCATGGGCACTTGTAGGAGTACAAGGTGCTGGATCGACCCACTATGAGAAAGCTGCATGGATTAAGTCATAAGCTTTTCTCATGTATAACCGTGTCACAACATCCTTTAACCTGAGATCATCATGGATTCCTACATGATGAGCCGCTGATCTTTGACCTAGTCAAAAGTCACCTTTGACCGCGTGATGATAAAGGCTTGGATCGGGATAAGTGGTTTTCATGCAGAGTAATGTGAATGGTCAAGATGTAATTTGTCCCTCACATTTGTAGAGAGATAATACTGGGCCCCTCGATGAGTGAGTATGAGAAATGTATGGCCATACTACGATGGAAAAGAGTTTCCATTTCAATTGTTAGACTACTCAAGAATCGAAAAGTAGTGGTCAAGAACAGAAGTTGACATTATCCATGCCTCATCCTTGACCAAATTATCGTGTGACAAAAGGGACGTGACATGGTTGTACGATAGGTTGTATCGTATCATCAATCCCCATATGTATTGGGTAGTCTCAATGTCTTGCTAGAGGCCGCTTGCAACTTATAGGCTAGTACAGTACTGGCCCACTGCCAATCTCATGTGGGCCTGCAGGGTCACACCCAAGAATAGCCCAACATGAGCAAAAGTGTCCATATTCATTGAATCTTAGATATGTCTAAGATTTAATGAATACTGTATTTAATCTAGGATGAATATATATATATATATTATTAAATTCAAAATTAATAATTTATAGATAATAATAATATTATATATAGTATTTAATTTATTTGATAAATTAAATAACTATAATAAATTGAGATATTGTATCTCATATTTAATTTTTGAATAAAGATATAGTATCTCATATTTAATTAAATAAAAAGATATCATATCTCATATTTAATTTATAAAGATAAATTAAATATGTAGCCTTATAATTCGGATTAAATAAATATATTAGATTAGATCTATTTGATAGATTTAATTAATATATTATTTTAATTGAAATTCGAATTTCAAAATTGATTGGATTATTTTTGAATATTTTAATACGGCTAATTAAGGTTTTAGAAACCCTATAATAGATATTGATCTAGTTGTATTAAGTAGACATATGAATTAGAAAAAGCTGCGAGAAACCCTAGAGAGAAAAGAGAGACGCGAAAATACTGAAGGCGCTAGCACGCTGCTATCGGTGTTTGAGGCAATTCGTGTGGATACCGGTAGAGGGAGGAGATTTGCAGAGTCTGCTCCTGTTGATCGAGAAGGTAGCCCACCAGATCAAATTAGAATGAGACGAAACGTACAGCAGTTCGTATAGGTACGGTTTCTTAACAAACCTTGATTTAAACGCGGTTGAGCAATCCTCGAATGAGATTCGTAAAAGTTTTTCAATTCCGCTGCATGTACGGATCCCAACAGTGGCATCAGAGCCAGGTCAACCGAGTGTTTAGATTGGGTTTTCTATATGCGAATGCATGTGATGTATATATGTATGCTAAAACCGAATTCTTTTATGCATTTGAATATGATAGTTTGCGTTAGGGTTTCTACGGATAGCTAGTCGGACATTGCGGCCTTTTCTGAATTGTTCAGATCGGATTGTGTGGCTGATTCATGTGGATCTGAAGCGTTCAGATCTGACGTTGATCAGGACGCTGAGGTCGGAAACGACGGTCTTGCTAGGGTCGGACGATGTTGTTAAGTTCTAGCATAGGTCACGTACTAAAACGTTTGGAGACGCTGGTCATGCTCGGATTAGGTCACGGATGGATGACGTTCTTTTGTTCTTGATCATGCGACGCAAAAGTTGGTTACTAGATCGGAACAGATCAACGTCGTATCTAGGGTTTCAAAAAAATTTTAAGGAAACAATCTTTATAAAAGATTATACCTTTTTGAAAAGCTCCGGGGACGTTAATTTTGAAACAACTTGTTCTTGAAATTATTATTTTTTTCTGAAACATTCTTTCTAAAACAATATGATGTTTTTCAAAAGCTCCGGGGGCGCTGCCCCCCACACCCCCCGCTGATTGTTCTTAGCGACTGGCTGATTGTTCGTAGCGCGAGAATCTAAATCATGATATTATATTATACAATATAATAGAAATTAGAGAATTTAAATCATGATATTATATTATATTATATATTATATAATATAGTTTAAATTAGAGAATTTAAACTCTATAATTTTCATCATAATATTTTATTTCATAATATATGAATTAATATATATTGTGATTTACTTTTCAAATGTTGTTTGGGTATGGTGAACAACATGGCTCTAAAGTTTTACAAGTGTTGTAAATTTTAAATATGGCCTGCGTGCCCCATGCCTCTCTCTAACTATTCTTGATGTACATTATCTTCTCATCCCACTCCCCTCGTATGTTAAACGAGGTTTCTCCTATGTATTTCTCTTTTCTTATTTAGAGAAGTCCCCTCATTAGCTTGAGAGGATTCTAGGTTAGGAGAGCCATGTTGTGTCACGTTTAATTTTAATTATGTCTTGATTTGATCACTGCATGATTAATTTTGAGTTTTAATTATGATTTGATTAGATCACTCATAATTAATTTATAGTTTTAATTATGATTTGATTAGATCACTCATAATTAATTTAGAATTTTAATTAAGATTTGATTGGATCACCTCTGGTTAATTTAGATTTTATATGACATACAATTGTGATTGCATTCATATAGGTAGAATTAATAGGATTAATTAGACTATACCAAATATACCCTCTAAATAAAATCTTAAGTCATAATGCCATCAATAAATGAATAATTGTCAAAACCTAGATCGCCCATTTGTATGTTCCACCAAAGTGGATGCATTTGAGTTATCTTGGTGAAACAAGAGTGAGTAATGGTGATACTCAACATTCATTATTGTCTTGACTTAATTGAGATTATCAAAACGGTTTTGGATCTCAAGGCATTAGATGGGATTAAACATGCTAGGCCATATGATGATCATATCCCATAAAGATCTGAGAGTTACATGTGATGTAATTGGCAAAGAGCTTGCCTACCTAAATAACTTGATTTTAAGCGTCCTGCCAAAGCGAACTTAAATTTAAGCCAAATATGGATCTTAGCACACTAATTATCATGAGGGTTGTTAATTCAGTGGGAGGTTATTAATTAAACTTTGCATATCCTTTTAGCGTAGAATCATATCGTCTAGTAATACTGCAAAACCATCAATGCGATCAGTCCTTGAGAAGGACGAACTCGATGAGACAAACATTCTTGACTTATTTGGGAACTTAAACATTGATCCCAAGCACGAAAGAAAGGAATATCTCATCGATCAACCCATTCCTTACAAGCCTACACCTACTGATCCAAGAACTCAGACTGATGCTTATATGAAGAATAAGGATGACTCTATGGATGCAGGACCTCGATGGAGATCTGGAACATGTGGAGGCCTCTGAGATGATTGTTCATCCTATGGAAATGTTCTAGTAACAGGCAAGGCAAGAGAGGTATGAGACCTCAAAGGCCTTATATTCCTGCAAGATGGCTGAAGGTGCATCGGTTAGTCCTCATGTGTTCAACATGAAAGGCTACATTGATCACCTTGAGAGGCTTGGATTTCCCATAAGCCAAGAGTTAGCTACATATATGATCTTGAATGCACTCCCGAATAGTTATGACTAGTTTATCATGAACTATAACATGCTCAACATGGAGAAATCAATTTCTGAACTGCATGAGATGCTCAAAACTGCTGAGCAGAGCCTTAAAAATAGGCCCAACATTGTTTTGTCCATTCAAAAAAGAAAGGCAAGGGCAAAAGAAAGGGTAAAAGCTCAGCTGGTAAGACCAATGAGTCAAACAAGCCCAAATCTAAGCATGCAGCCAGGAAGGCAAAACCTCAGAAGGTTGGGGTCCGTTTCTTCTACAATGAACTTGGTCATTGGAAGAGGAATCGCAGACTCTACATCAAAGATCTGAAAAAGAACAAGAAGGATAGTGGGGCTATCGCTTCAGGTATCTATGTCATAGATATTCACTTCTCTACTTCCTCAATATGGGTATTAGATACCGCATGTGGTTCTCACATTTGTATAAATGTGTAGGGTCTCAAGGACAATAGAAAAATGAATGGACATATCTATGACATAAACTACCAAAAGGATCAAGTCAAATGATTTGAATCTGACTTACCTATGGCACTATCGTCTAGGCCATGTAAATGAGAAATGCATTTCAAAAACTCCATCACAGATGGATTTCTTGACTCATTTGATTTTGAATCATTTGATACATGTAAGTCTTGTTTATTGGAAAGACGACAAAGGCACCTTTATTAGGAGCAGTAAAAGGGCCACCAATTTATTGGGCCTCATACATACAGATGTTTGTGGACTAATGAATGCTTCTGCCAAAGGAGGTCATTTGTATTTCATTACATTTATAGATGATTTAGTAGATATGGGAATATCTATCTAATGAAACATAAGTCTGAATCTTTTGAAATGTTCAAAATATTCCAAAATGAAGTGCAAAACCAGCTTGGCAAAAACAATTAAGGCACTTCGATCTGATCGGGATGCTAAATATTTGAGCCAAGAGTTCATTGACCATCTTAGGAGATCTCACGATTTACTCCTCCAGGAACACCTCAAGGAAAGGTGTTTCTAATCGGACGAATCGAACTCTATTAGATATGGTTCGATCAATGATAAGTCAAACAGATCTTCCACCTTCTTTTTGGGGCCATGCCCTAGAAACAGTTACGTTCACACTAAATCGTGTTCTATCAAAGGCAGTTGAAAAGACACCATATGAGATATGGACTGGGAAGAAACCCAGTTTGTCATTTCTTAAAATTTGGGGATGTGAGGTTTACGTTAAACACGAAGCCGCTGATAAATTATCATCCAAATCCTCAAAAATGCCTTTTTGTGGGGTATCCTAAGGAAACTAAAGGATGCCATGTCTACAATCCCGCCGATCACAAAGTGTTTGTTATTCGGAATGGTATCTTTTTGGAGAAAGAGTTTGTCTCTAAAAGAACCAGTGGGAGTAAGGTGTACCTCGAAGAAGTTCGAGAGTCAAAAGACCACATAGAACCACAGATGGAAAGCGGAGAAGACTCATAACAAGTTAATGAGCATACTCTAGTAACACAAGGCCCACGAAGGTCCGATAGATCACGGCTGCAGCCTCAGAGATATGGATTTCTGATCACTGAAAGTCGTGATGTTTTGCTCATTGAGCAGAATAATCCAACTACCTATCGAGAAGCCGTGGTGGGTCCAAACTCCGAAAGATGGCTTAATGCCATGAAGTCTAAAATACAATCCATGTACGACAATAAGGTATGGACCTTAGTCGATCCACCTGAAGGTGTAAAAATCGTTGGGTGCAAGTGGGTTTTCAAGGAGAAAACTGACATGGATGGCAAAGTAAATATCTTCAAGGCACGACTGGTTGAAAAAGGATTCACTCAAACTCATGGTGTGGACTATGATGAAACTTTTTCCCCAATTGCAATGGCCAAATCAATCAGAATCTTTCTTGCCATTGCATCATATTATGACTATGAAATATGGCCGATGGACGTCAAAACTATCTTCCTTAACGGAATACTCCTTGAGGATGTGTACATGACACAACTTGAGGGCTTTGTACGTTCAGAGGACTCTGGTAAAAGTTTGCAAGCTTCAAAGATCCATTTATGGATTGAAGCACGCATCTCGAATCTAGAATCGTCGTTTTGATGAAGTAGTCAAAGAGTTTGAATTCACTCAAAACATCGATGGACCTTGTGTTTACAAGAAGGTTACTGGGAGCACAGTTGTATTTCTAGTGCTTTATGTTGATGACATCCTACTCATTGGAAATGACCTTCCTACCTTGCAGAGTGTCAAGTCTTGGTTAGGAAAGTCTTTCTCAATGAAAGATTTAGGCGAAGCCACTTACACCCTAGGGATTAGGATCTATAGAGATAGATCCAAGAGGCTCATAGGTCTAAGTTAGAGCACATGCATAGACAAGATACTGCATAGATTCAGTATGCAGTGTAACATCTCATTTTCAAAAGCAGTATAATTTTTTTTTCATCAGAGTAGAGCATCGGAGCGATTGAGTAACTGATACTTATATTTCAAATGCCGTAAGTCTGGCTGTTTACAGTAATGGTACATTATACCGTGTGTTTACAAATGTAGATAACAACGGAGGAAAGTCTTCAGCTAGGTCCCTATGCGTGTTGCTTGCCTTTCTCCTCGGTCCTCGGTCCTCGGTCCTCCTGAACCTGACGCTATGTTAAGAGCTAAGGTCCAAAGCCCATCAGACCTCAGGTAACGGTTAACCTCATGTTTATATACACCACATAGACAGTATATGAGCACACTGACAAGCATATCCCAACATCATATAAGCCCCCTGGCAGATATGTCGCACTTAGCATACGTTTCGCACTTAGCAATGGTTTCGCACTTAGCATTTCGCACTTAGCCAACGTATCCCAACACACAGCAAGCATAATAAAAGTACAATGAGCATTCCACAGAGCTATCAATTACTTCACATATGCATACAATACACATAGTACATACATGCATAACATAAACATCGCATTAGTGTTACGACGCGAACGTACCTTCGTTGACGAAAAAAATCTAAGTACGTTTGACGAAAACGATACTTCGACGAAAAACAACGGTACGACGGTTCGTGATTACGGATATCCTATAAGAATAATATCACATTTATAAAGATTTGGCATCATAACAGGCATTTTAGGTACAAATTACCATTTTGCCCCTGACCCCCTAATCGGCGGAATTTCACCAGAGCTTCACTATTTTGACTCTAATCTTCCAAAATTTTTCCATAACTCTTTTCCCAACATATTTTTTGAAATATATATCATATTTAACCCAAAAATATGATATCTACAATATATTGGAAGATTAAAGATCAAAACAACATTTCTACTATAACTACCGAACTAAACACCGAAGCTTAAGACTAGGGACCGAAGAACTTACCCGGCACTTTGCTATTTCTCCAGACTCCTCCTTCTCTCTAAAATCTCTCTCTAGAAAGCTCTAGGAATTGTGAAGAATGAAAGGAATGGAGGGTGGTATTTATAGGAAAAGCGGATGACATTTCGGTAAATAACTCGAACTTCGATCGTCTCGAATCTCGACCGTTGGATCGCACTTTGACAAGTGGCTTCATCTTGGCCCTTCCTTGCCTTGGCCGACATCATCCTTCTAGAAGGAGATGATGTCACCTATGTGCTTTATGCACCTGCACCGATAAAGTTCCTAATTCGGTGTCCGAATCGCGTAATCTTGGAGAATCTTAAAAATACGGGAGCATAGTTTTGAAGTTCCATTCTTCCTCTGTAGGAATATTTGGGTTAATGAAATTTATGATCCCATTAAGGGTATTCCGTAGTCTGCTGAACATTTTCGGACAAACGCCGTCGGTTACGGAAATAACTTCTGGTAGCACCAACTTCTGGACAAAAATTCACTGGTTTATAATATGTCCTGACCTAAGAAACATAATTCCTAGTTTGTCACAACTAATTCGTTTTCTATAGGTTCTCATTTGTACTATCTGCCCTTTTTCTTATTTATCCTGTCTCTTAATGACCCCGCCGGTCTCGGAAATGACTTCGGAGATAGCTCACTCCGGATAAAATTCTACTCGTTTATAAAAAGTCCAGGATGTTAATGACCTAGTGTCCATGTTTTGAGATAGGATTTTATTTTTACCCGTTCTCGAATGTCCTGTTGGCTCTTTACCAGATATAATATTATTTAATCATAAATATCTAGATATTATTTTGAAATAACCTAAACCCTTTTCACACTATATTATTAATTATTCTTTTTATTATTTATTTAATAATTTTCGGCTCCCCCCTTAATTAATTATTTTTAATTATTTTCTTAATCAATTTACTTTATATCTTAATCTAAACAATTAGCCATTAATTACTTAATTAGCCACTTACTAATTGTTGATAATTTTCTTATTTAGGATAAATTATTATCTCACAACTATTTTACTTACATTGGTATTTTATATCCCATGTAAAATATTAAAAATCATGGGGTCACTTATGATCCCCAAAATAATATTTAATTTTTCCTCATTATGTTTCAAGGAAAATATTCCCATAAATTCCTAAAATTAGAGGCAACATACTTTCTAATTTTTAATAAATATTTTACTGCCTCTAGGGATTTTTCATAATATTTTCAGGCCATTTTATGCCCCATAAATGCATTTTAGGGATTTTAGCTCTTTATTCACCCTAATTTCAATAGAAATTACCTTAGAAAATAAGGTATTTATTACACTATTTTCGAGACCACATATTCACCTATTTCCAATAGGTATTATTTATCGAAATATGATACTTATCATAAATACGATTTTTAGAGTATTACATGCAGGATTCTGAAAGGGGCTACATGCCCATGTCTCATGGCATTCATCTCAGTAAGGATGTATGTCCTAATCCGCAAGATCAAAGATTCCATATGCCTCCGCCAGTGGATCTATCATGTATGCCATGTTATGTACTCGACCGGATGTGTCATTTGCCTTAAGTATGACCAGCAGATATCAACAAGATCCCGGTGAGGGTCATTGGACTGCTGTCAAGAATATCCTAAAGTACTTGAGAAGAACTAAGGACCTATTCTTGGTATATGGTGGATTGGAAGATGAGCTCTGTGTGACTGGTTACACAGATGCGAGTTTCTAAACTGACCAAGATGATCTAAGATCACAATCTGGATATGTATTCCTTTTGAATGGTGGTGCGGTAAGCTGGAAAAGCTCTAAGCATAGCACTGTAGCTGATTCTGCAGCAGAAGCTGAGTATATAGCAGCTAAGGAAGCCTTTTGGATTAGAAAGTTCATCAATGAACTAGGGGTGGTTCCTACCATCCCAAATCCAATAGACTTGTTCTGTGACAATAGCGGCGCGCGCTATTGCGCAGACCAAGGAGCCTAGGTCACATCATAGGACCAAACATATACTCAGGCGATTTCATCTTATCAGAGAAATCAATGATAGGGTGATATAAAAATATGCAAAGTACCAGGAGAAGACAATGATGATGATCCTCTTACTAAGCCGCTTGCACAAGCAAAACATGAGCGTCATGTTAGGGCAATGGGAATTAGAGTAATTAATGATTGCACCTAGTGCAAGTGGGAGTGTGTTAGAAATTATGCCCTAGGGGCAAGTCATTGTACTTTAAATGTTTATGTTATTTAAAGTATTATCCTTTAGTTATCATTTCATTTGCATGTTTATAGTGATAACTGATCCCTGGATATATCTTATAGATTATCCTAAATGTCCCTGGTCGGTCATCTACGCAGGAGCGAAGATGAAATAAGACCAGTATGACTTTGATGAGGTATGGAGATACGAATCAAAGTCATGGGCACTTGTAAGAGTACAAGGTGCTGGACCGACCCACTATGAGAAAGCTGCATGGATTAAGTCATAAGCTTTTCTCATGTATAACCGCGTTACCACGTCCTTTGACCTGAGATCATCATGGATTCATACATGAGGGTCGCTGCTCTTTGACCTAGTCAAAACTCACCTTTGACCGGGTGATGATAAAGGCTTGGATCGGGATAAGTGGTTTTCATGCAGAGGAATGTGAATGTTCAAGATGGAATTTGTCCCTCACATTTGTAGAGAGATAATACTGAGCCCCTCGATGAGTGAGTCTGAGAAATGTATGGCCATACTACGATGGAAAGGAGTTTCCATTTCAATTGTTAGACTACTCAAAAATTGAGAAAGTAATGGTCAAGAAGAGGAAGTTGACATTATCCATGCCTCATCCTTGACCAAATTATCATGTGATAAAAGGGACGTGACATGGTTGTATGATAGGTTGTATCGTATCATCGATCCCCATATAAATTGGGTAGTTGCAATGTCTTGCTAAAGGTCGCTTGCGACTTGTGGGCTGGTACAGTATTGGCCCGCTACCAATCTCATATGGGCCTACAGGGTTGCACACAAGAATAGTCCAACACGAGCAAAAGTGTCCAGATTCATTGAATCTTAGATATGTCTAAGATGAAAAACCTGACTATCACCCAAAAGGGGGGTGAATTGGGTGTCGGATAAAACTTTTTATGACTTAGAAAATCTTTTCGCAACTTACTAAAGGAGGTTTGAATGACAGTAATAATTTATAAACCGATAGACAGTCATTCAAAACATATATGCTGGAATGTAAGAGTTTAGGGAAGAGAATATGTAAACAGAGATTTATACTGGTTCGGCCCAATCCTTGACCTACGTCCAGTCCCCAAGCAGCGCTTGAGATTTTCCACTATCTCTTTGTTTAACCAGGCACAAGAGAAAGACCTTTACAATCTCACAAGTTTATCCGGGCACTTGTGCAGCCGAATCTCTCACTGAGATACTCCTTCCAATCGCACACACTCGTACTCGAAGTTATCCTCTCACTAGGATACACTCCCCCTTACAAGTTATAAACTGATAACCCAATCTCCAAGTCCCACGACTTGAGATTCTTACAATGATTTAATAATCAGAAAATTTCTCTCTGAAAGAGATGAATAAACACTGAAGAACATTACAAATCATTTCACTCTCTATGATAAGCTATGTAAACATTGAAAAACAGAGAGTAAATGATGTGAAGATCAAAGTATTAGCATGTTGAAGACGTAAGCTTGTGTCTTGCTTTTTGTCTTGAATCTGACTTGTTTTATAGGTAGAGATCAATATATGACTGTTGGATGAAGAAATATAGCCGTTAGACTCAGATGGAAACTCGCCGTTAGAATTTTGTTTTTTGAACCAGCGACGAATACTCGAGTATTCATTTGGAAACTCAAGTATTGAGGTTGTTGTGTAACTCCAGGTTCCTCTCTGTCTGATCAATACTCGAGTATTGAGATGGAAACTCGAGTATTGGAAGATGCTTTAACATTCGCTGCTCTCTGTTTGATGGAAACTCGAGTATTGAACTTACATACTCGAGTATTGCAACTTCTTGAACAAACCGTCAACTTTCGAGGGTCATATATCCCTGGTCTGAACTCCGTTTTGGTTTTTTCAACTCTTGATGGAAATATCTGTTAGTCTACTTTCATATTCCACCAATTTCAACTCAATCGAATTTGTAGTTTGTGAGTTATACTCAAAACATTGAAGCTTGGTTTGCTGTGTGGCATAGATTTATCTGTCAACTTCCACAATTCATAGCTCTCTCATATAAACTCCTTTGGACTTGAATTTTATATCCAAATGACGCATTGGGAGTCTAGTTTCATATGCCACTGGTTTCACTTCAATCCGATCTCTGGTTTTAGAATATATTATTGAATTACCAGACGTCGCCCGTGCTGAACGTGAAACAAAGCTAATCATCGTTGCATACTCGAGTATTGACTTGGATACTCGAGTATTGCTAGTCCAGAGAGGCCAGAGATGCAGAAGACACTACAATATTTGAGTATTGATGAACATACTCAAGTTTTGAGTTCCAAACTCGAGTATTGAGTTCCATACTCGAGTTTTCTCGTACCGAAGCTGATTTTTCCTTGTTTTAACTCTAAATTGAGCCATTCCAACTTCCATATGATCTTGAAGGCATCTAGCATCAATATAAGAACTTGAATAATGATATCTTCATTCCATTCAACAAGTTCTTCCTTTTTCCATCTCCCAACTTGATCATTCTTCATCATTCAACTCTTTCTCTCTTCTCTTCTTCTCTTGATCATTGTCCATAATTCAATTCTTTCTTTCTTCTCTTCTCTTGATCATTTTCCACAATTCAATTATTTCTTTCTTCTCTTCTCTTGATCATTCTTTGTCATTCAACTTGTACTCATTATTCTTTGCTAGTTCCTCAATATCTTCTCTTCTATATCCATAGAGCTGAGCCTATGCTGAACTTGTTTCTGAATTTAATGTGTAGACTTTTCGTATCAGCACTATTCATGTATACTCCTCTGTAGCTCAAATATGATGAAGCTTTATTCCAACTTCTGTTTGATCATAGAGACTTCCTTATTTCTTTAGTCTCCTTTCTTGGTCAATCTTTATAGTTCAACTTGGAATAATCTTCTTCAATATCTCCTTCTTGATTAATCTCTATAATTCAACTTGGATTAATCTACATTAAATATAGTAGTTAGTCAATGTAGAAGATAACTATATTACTCAATCTTTTTGCTTTTAATAATGGCATCTATATAAGACATCATCAAAACTAATCATATCTAACATAAGATTTAATGAATATTGTATTTAATCTAGGATATATATATATATTAAATTCAAAAATTATAATGATATTATTTATAGATAATAATATTATTATATATAGTATTTATTTTATTTGACAAATTAAATAACTATAATAAATTGAGATATTGTATCTCGATTTAATTTTCGAATAAAGATATAGTATCTCATATTTAATTAAGTAAAAGATATCATATCTCGATTTAATTTATAAAGATAAATTAAATCAGTAGGCTTATAATTCGAATTAAATAAATATATTAGATTAGATCTATCTGATAGATTTAATTAATATATTATTTTAATTCAAATTCGAATTTCAAGATTAATTGGATTAATTTTGAATATTTTAATACGGCTTATTAGGGTATTAGAAACTCTATAATAGATATTGATCTAGTCGCATTAAGTAGACGGATGAATTAGAAAGCCGCGAGAAACCCTAGAGAGAAAAGAGAGAGACGCGAAAATACTGAAGGCACTAACACGCTGCCGTCGGTGTTAGAGGTTGTTTGTGTGGATACCGGTAGAGGGAGGAGATTCGTAGAGTCTGCTCCTGTTGATCGAGTAGGTAGCCCACCAGATCAAATCGAACGTACGTCGCTCACGAATTTCGAATAGGTATTGTTTCTAACGAACCTTGATTTAAACGCCGTTGATGGATCCTCTCAAGGGATCCATAATTTTTAATGGATGAGAATCCTTCCGCTGCGTGTACAGATCCCAACAATAACTAATGGCATAATCGTAATTAAGTAAAAGGTAAAGGGAAATTTAATCAATTACCCTCCAAACCGCCATTAACCCTTGAGAATCAGATATTTCTTCCCAAATGCTCATTCATTTTGGCAGCCACCACCTCTACACACACACACAAGTCAAAACACAAGGAAGAAGGAGAAGAAGCGAAAACTCACAGAACCAAGGTAATCTCTCATGCTACGGACTTGTAACCTCTAGTTCTTCCTGAAAACATGAATATCACCGAAGATGGGGGTGAATTGGGTGATTTAAAAAACTTTTCGAATATCTCAAAAACTAACTCACAAAACAAAGTATAATAGAGTTGAAAGAGAGAGAGAGATATTGACACAAGATATTTATACTGGTTCGGTCTAAACTCTTGACTTACGTCTAGTCCCCAAACTCTCTAGGTATTTCACTAACTCTTTCAATTGATTACACACTTTGTACTCGAAGTAGTATTCTCACTAGGATTCACTTCCCCTTACAAGTTGTAATCAATACACCCATTCTCAAGGTCCCACTACCTTGAGTATCTTTACAAAAAAGATTATTGTAATTGAACTCTCTCAAAGAGTAGATTGATAAACACTGAAGATTAAAATATCTAAAGATATTATTCTATGACTAAAACAATAAATGCGTATAGTTTGTTTGATTGTTGTATTTCCGATAGTTGAATCGTATTGAATGCTTTGCTTATATTTGGTAAGGGAATTAAATGACCATTGGAATGTTGGTTCTCTATGTGTTTTGATGATAACTGACAATTATAAACACAAGTTGAAGTTTGTCTTTGGTAATTGAAAAACTTACTGTCAAAGGCAAACTCAAGTTTTGGTTTCAAAACTCGAGTTTTGACTTGACAGAGAGTAGCTCAATTTTGATGAACTAAGCAAAACTCCAGTTTTCATAAGAAAACTCGAGTTTTGGTCTTACAAAGAGTACTCCAAGTTTTTCACTTCAAAATTTTCTAAAGAAGACAAAACTCCATTTTCCATTTGGAAACTCGAGTTTTGGTCATACAGAGAGTCTTCAACATTTTGGGCTTATGCAAACTCCAGTTTTGATATGGAAACTCAAGTTTTCAGTTTGCTATGAGTTTTCTAAGTTTTTCAAAGTTGTGAGAAAACTCGAGTTTTACTTTGGAAACTCGAGTTTGCGCTTGACAGAGAGTTTTCAAGTTTTACTCAATTTTTTAAAACTCCAGTTTTTATTGAAAACTCCAGTTTTGACTTTGGCATAAATTTCTCTAAGTTTTCATACTTAAATGAAAATTCAAGTTTAGTTTTGGAAACTCGAGTTTTGGCCAAGCAGAAAGCTTTGCTCTTTTTCAACGATTTTCAAAACTCCAGTTGAGAATGAAAACTCTAGTTTTGAGGTTTGGGACTTAAACTCATTTTCATATCAAGAGTCCAAAACTCGAGTTTGTAATTGAAAACTCGAGTTTTGCTCTCATTCAAAAATATGGTCCAAAGCTCAAATTGCGATGTTCCTCTCTGGAAGAAGGAAACTCAAGTTAGGATATGGAAACTCGAGTTTTGCTATTAGTGCACAAAGACAAACTCCGTTTTGATAAACAAACTCGAGTTTGTGTTCTTTGAGTTTGAAATTCAAATCGACGAATTTGTGAAATCTTCCGATTGACTCCAATACTTCTTATCATTACTCATTACTATTCCTAACTATGTTTAATCAGTTTGTTAGTGAGTTTTAGATGATTTAGAGGATATTAAATGAAGATTTGAACAAAAGCAAAAAGTGACATCAGCACATTAAATACAAAGTCTAGAAAACTTGCATCCTTTTGTACAATCATTCCACACACGTTGCAAAGGGATTAATGTTTGTTTTCCCTATGCAATAGCTGCTCTTCCAACGGATCTATTACAAAGAAAGTCAACACTAATCCTCTGGACAAAAGGAATTGACGAAGAGTAGAGAGAGAAGACACCAAAGTGCCACCAATGACTAGATTAATGCACCAACGGTTATAATGGAGATTGCAACGGTCATTTAATGCTCTCTTTGTATAAATAGAGTTGCATTCAATTCTTCTCAACAACCAATCTGCTGAAAACGAATTACATTCAAGTTTACCAACTACTCTTTCAGTTTTCACTTGTAAAGTATCTTTTGATACATTAATCTTCAGTGATTATATTTATCCACTCTTAGAGAGAGTTCTTTTATTGTAAATCATTTCATTGTAAGAATCTCAAGTCAAGGGACTTGGAGATTGGGATATTGATTGCAACTTGTAAGGGGGAGTAAGTTCTAGTGAGAGAATTACTCTTGAGATATAGAGGGTGTAATCAATTGAGATAGTGAAAATCCCAGAGAGTCTGGGGATTGAACGTAGGTCAAGAGGTTGGACCGAACCAGTATAAATCCTTGTGTATTGCTCTTCTTCCCTATACTCTACTTAGCTCTGTTTTAGTGTTCAAAAACAGAGCACTTAGGAAAGAATTTTAAAATCCCCAATTCACCCCCCTCTTGGTGATTAAGCTTCACGTTCATGGAAGCCTTCAATGAGCCGTTGAGAGTATTGAATGTAGCCGTTAGACATGAACTTCGTCTGTTAGTCAAGGCTTCGATTCTACAAATGAGTGCCGTCATTCGCCACATTGAAATTTCTTCTGTTCTTCCCATTGGATGATCTGGCACTTGATTAGGGAAAGAAACCATTAATGCCTTCAAAATGTTCAGAGAATGATTAACCAAATTCGTGCTTCATTTTCTGGAGCTGCATTTAATGCAACTGACGTAATTAATGCTTTTTGATTAATATGCAGTTAATCCTTTATCTAATCATCTAAAACTCATTAATAAATTGATTAAAGATAGTTATGAACAATAATGAGTGATGATAAGAAGTAATCAAATCACAAGCAAAGATTAAAGATTTACGAACACGGTGATTTGTAAAAACAGAAAGTTAACTCGAGTTGATTTTCAAGCTAACTCAAGTTGATGACTCAAGTTGACCATTCTACACTCGAGTTACAGTGTCATCTTCTTTGAAATTAAGTTTGGAAGCATAAGTGAAGATGTCTCTGTATAAATTTAACTCGAGTCTAAAATGTTCACTGGAAGTGTATGACTCGAGTCACGTATAACTCACTCGAGTCAATAGCATTTTCATAAAAGCTGTCGAGTTAAATTTTGAAGAAAACTTTGAACACAGGTCACACTCAAGTTATTAAGTGGTGACTCGAGTTGACAAGATGTATGTTGAAAATAACGTTCAAAAGCTGCACTCGACTCAACCCTTATGCACTCGAGTCAGTATATCAATACTTTGAAAAATAAATTTCAGTTCACAAGATTTAAATCGAGGCACTGAGGGCAGGCTCAAGTCAGCATCATATCATAAAATATCTTTCAAAGTCTTTTTACTCGAGTCAGTCAAGGTTTAAGCACATTTTGACTGAGTTTCAAAAGTACTTGACTTGAGTCTGTCAACCTGAAACTCGAGTTAATTTGATAGCAAATTACTGATTCAAGTTAAAATCATTTTTACTTGATTCATTAACTATTCTTTGTTTACAATTGTCAATTATCATCAAAACACATAGAGAACTAACATTCTTTGAATATATTTGAGTAACGGTTTACAGTAACCGCTACAAAACAGCTTGCTACACG
This sequence comes from Acacia melanoxylon, assembly GCA_019022615.1. Lineage (NCBI taxonomy): Eukaryota > Viridiplantae > Streptophyta > Magnoliopsida > Fabales > Fabaceae > Acacia > Acacia melanoxylon. The sequence continues at coordinate 506,958 of JAFJYJ010000071.1, read as the reverse complement.
TTTTTTTTGACTGCTACTCATGTTGTTAGTAGCGGTCAGAACCACAACAAAAACGCGGTTTTAACCGCTACTAAACGTCTTTTTTTTTTGTATTGAATCATGCTTCTAAAAAAAATAATAAGTTAACGATTTAACATAATAACACTACATTTTATAAAATTTTCACTGAAACAATATTAGAATGACCACGATTATTTGTTTGAAAATATGTTGAAGTTTATGATGTGGTCAGTTTTTTTTTTTTATATCTTTTAATTTTTCAGAATTTTTCTTTCATCAGGCGTAAAACTCGTCTGGTTTAATAAAAGTCGTTCCAATTCCGATCTAACTTTAGGTTCCAGCTTAATGGTGGCTTAAGTCTAATCATTGTTCTGAGACTCATACCATGAGGGATAATGTGCCAATGATTGCCATGAAGGTTTTAATTTCTCCAAATTACCCTAATTTACGATATTGGGCGGTATTTATATATAGGGTTAAATTGCGCCCAGTACCTTAAAGTGTTTACCCAGGTGCATCAAGTATCCTAAGTAATTTGTTATATGTTCAGCACCCTAAAATATTTTTTTAGGTGCGCCTAACATATTGAAGTATTTTTTTAAAAGGCGTCAATGCCCTAAAGTTCTATTGAAAAAAATACTTAGGTTGGATGTATCTTTACTTAAAGCTTTTTTAGAGTTCCTGGCGAGGTTTAAATTGCATTAAAAAACACTTTAATGACAAAATTTCTCTTAAAAACTGTCCTACAAAATACTTGCAGGTGCTTAGGACTTTTTTTTTTTTTAAAGAAAACGTCGAGGACTTTTTATTATTGCTTGTCCATGTAGTAGCTTTCTCCTTTTGCATGGAAACCGTTTCCCTACTTGTCCTTTAGACAAGGGGAGAGAGCTCGTCCTTTTGGCAAGCATTTATGCAATCTAGATGAAATTTGGACAGTCCTGATTTCTTCTTTTTTATTTTTTATGAAAAAAACATTGTTTTAAAAAAATGTTAGTTCAAAAATTTTCTTTATTTTATGTTCTCTATCCATTAAAATAATATTTTATAAAAACAATAAATATAAATCATTTAGATCTCATCCCAACGATCTAGACACTCGTCCTTTGATGAACAAGGATACATACAGGTTCACTTTTTGCATTTATGGGTTGTATTATATATGATGGAATTTCTTGAGAACCCAAAAGCTTGTGCGAAGATTTAATTATTTGTTTTCATTCTGGAACGGGGTAATCATTAATACAAAATATAAAATATAGGGAGAATTATTCAGGGAAAAGTTCAAATAATATACCACCAAAATTTCCAAATTTCAAATAATCAATCTCCAAGTTCACGAGTTCCAAATCACCCTGTCACTTCTTTTTGTTCTTGCACCGATGATGAAATGTACCAAATTTCTTCACCAATTAAAGCACCGATGATGAAAAGTCAAATCCTGCCTTTCCTCTACACAGTTCCACCTTCAGCTAAACCACATGTATATATATCGAGCCTTCCCATATCATGTATAATCCTAAACTTAAATTTTGCACCTCACAAAAGACTACAAAATAATGGCCAACGCCCATCTTCAATCACAGTGCTTTTCGCTAAGCAATTAATATTCCCAACAACTTCTCCACCCAAACCTCAAAAGGTCATACTTTCATTAATACTCCTAACCAATATTTATTGGATCACAGGCTTATCTCTTTTACCACACTCAGACCAGTACTACTCTCAACGCAAAGATGGAAGGCCAAAGAAGTAAAGTGTCATCATGCTCCTTTGTGTCGTACTGCTTTCTTTTTTGGGTTCAGTTGCTTCCTCTTGCTACCGGCCGTGGTGAAGTTCCGGCGCTCATCGTCTTTGGAGACTCCTCCGTGGATGCCGGCAACAACAACTTCATCCCGACGGTTGCCCGGAGCAATTTCGAGCCGTATGGCCGAGACTTTCAAGGTGGAAAACCGACAGGGAGGTTCTCCAATGGGAGAGTACCCACAGATTTCTTATCTGAAGCTTTTAGAATCAAACCGTTCATACCTGCATATTTGGATCCCAAGTATAACATTTCAGATTTTGCCACTGGAGTTACCTTTGCGTCTGCTGCAACTGGTTATGACAATTCAACTTCAGAAGTGCTGGTAATAGCCTACGCAAGCTAGTGGTCCTTTTTTTTTTATATAACTATAAATCAGACCCTCTTGAATTTTTTTTTTTAATATTTTCAAAAAGATTTCTTTTTTTCTGTTTCTAAGATTTTTTATATAGTTTTTAGAAAATTTTCATCATGGCTTAACCATTTAAGAATTTTTCAGTTTGATCTTTACTGATTAACAATTTTGTGAAAATACATGAAATTTTTTATATTATTTTAATAGATAAGGAAGTGAAACTCATTTATATTTAATTGTTAATATATATAAATATAATATTGATATAAATAAAATATTAATAATATAATAAAAATTAGGAAAAACTACTTTTTCTATATTTTTAATTTAGCCTTTATAGTTTATAAAACTATAATCGGGACCTCACAACAACAAACAAGTCTTATTTGACTCGATGGGGTCACCTATACCATGACTTCTACTCTGTCAACAACTAAATTCACCCTCCTCATCCGTGCCTTCAAATGCCTTCTTTGTTCATGTCCAAGTCCCCTTAACTAAAACAATTTTCAATCGTGCCACGCCTATTATTCTTTATCTCAGTTAACCCAACTCTATGTTCTTGTTATCTCTTTAGAGTTCAACATTATTCACTAGCAGTTTGGTAGAACCTTTCTTTAAGCTTATTAGATACATTGTCACAAATAACTCTAGTAGTATTTCTCAACTCGAGCCGCCTAATTTATATTTTATGTGAAACGTCTTCATCAATTTCACTATTCTTATGTATAATTTATACATATATCTGAACTTTGACACCTATGTAATGATTTAATCTTCCATCTTAACCTCAAAATCACTATATAAATTTGCTCCTACCAAAATTGCAATGCGTGTATTTTATTGTACTCCTATTGAGACAGAAACCTAATTTTGACTCCAATTTCATTCTCCATAACTCAAGTCTAAAGTTAGTATCTTCCCTTGATTTAGCCATAAGAACTATATCATCATCGAAAAACACATGTAATTAGGAATTTCTTCTTGAATAAGCGTGTACTTAGTTTAAATAATTTTTAATTTAGTCCTTATTTTATGGGTAAAGATACAAAAATAGTAATAATGTTTTCCACTATAAGCATCTTGCGGAAGTAACATTTGATGGGTCCAAAAGTGGCAATAACCAATTTTTAAAGTAGCTAAATTGAAAATATCGTTACATTTAACCACGTTAACCCTTATAAACAAGGGGAGAGTGAATGGGCCCCACTTGACAAAAGTGACCTGCAATTAACGGTCAATGTGGTCAAACTTAACATCGTTATCAATTTAGCTACCTTAAAAATTGTTTATTACTACTTTTGCACACCATCAAATGTTAATTCTACTAGATGCTCAAAGTATAAAACATTCTTACTATTTTTTCATATTTACCCTTATTTTATTTTTGTTGACATTTTATTACTACATATTGATGTTACTTTTACTATGTTGATATCTATAATTTGATTACTCTTACTGTAATAGTTCAAAATATTTCCAAAAAATTGATAACCTTTTGGACCAACTAATATCTGATGCTTTTTTTAGATCCGTAGGCCCAGTGACCGAATGCCTCTTTCCCATTATTTTTTTAAATAAGATGGGATTCGAACTCAGTTCACATACTTTAGAGTCTAGTTAGTTCATCACTAAACCAAGTATCTTGGCTATTCACAAAATTTTAACTCTGGAGACTAAAGAAAAAATTTCATAGACTGGTAGACGGTAGTGTTCATCAATAAAGTTTTTAGAGATCGGGTCCTGATGAAATATTTAACTCCAAAATTTTAGTTACGCACCGCACATCTAGATATGTGTGTGACTGTGTGTATATATAAATATAAATATATATTTGCCATAATTACATTTCTAAGTTCACTCCAATATCTGCCATAATTGCAGTCCGTGATACCATTATGGAAGCAACTAGAATTCTACAAGACATACCAGAAAAATCTCAGAGCCTACCTAGGAGAAACCACGGCAAACCAGAGGATAAGCGAAGCATTACACATTATGAGCCTTGGAACAAATGACTTCCTGGAGAACTACTACACCTCCCCGGGCCGGTCAACGGAGTACACACCGCAACAGTACGAGGACTTTCTGGTTGGGATCGCCGGGAACTTCATCCGGAAACTGTACGGTCTGGGTGCGAGGAAGATATCACTCGGAGGCTTGCCGCCAATGGGGTGCTTGCCGCTGGAGAGAACAACCAATGTTGTTGGCGGGAACGAGTGCGTGAGCAGATACAATGACGTGGCTCTGGAGTTCAACGGAAAGCTCAAGAAATTGACCGCCTCACTGAACATGGAGCTTCCTGGGATCAGATTGGTGTTTTCGAATCCCTATTACTCGTTGATGCATATCATCAAAAACCCTGCTGAATATGGTAAGGCTCGAGTAAGACATGCCTTATATGCAAGGGGGTGTCAATGTCATTTGGGTTAAGATACTTACACGAACTTTTCTTCTATTTTAAAATTTTATATAAGCCTTTTTAAAAATTAAAATATATATTTCATAAACCTCTCTTATATTTTAAAAATTTATTTTTCAATTTTGGGGTTACACAATAAGTTTTCATTATAACTTCTATTTCAATAAAAATTTAAATAATAAATCACAACATTTGATCATTTACTCACCATATATAGATAATAAGTAATATAGAATTTTTGTTCAATAATATTCTATATTCTGATTTGTACTGTTTGAATTATATATATAGAGAGAGAAAGTAGAATATACAAAACATTTCTATGAAATTCTAAAAATTTCTATCATATTTTTTAAAAAAAAATCAACAACAATTATGAAATTCAGGATTTAGATTCTCTAAACTAAATTCAAACTGTTGAAATTTAATAATTCACTAAATTGAAATACCCCCAATAATTTACAGCACAAGTAATCACCTCCGTATGCGCAAATGGGCGCATCAAAAATCTTATGCACAACAATTTGTTCATTATTATAAATTTGTTGTCTGATATTTATTTATTATTTTATTTATTTTTGCTATTAAAAAAAAAAAATCACAACAGGGTTCGATTCGACCTCAGTGGCATGTTGTGCGACTGGAATGTTCGAGATGGGATATGCATGCAGCAGAGGGGAAATGTTCAGTTGTTCAGATGCTTCCAAATATGTCTTTTGGGACTCTTTTCATCCATCAGAAAAAACCAATGGTATCATAGCCGATCACCTTGTGAAAACTGCTTTAGCTCAGTTTTTAGAAAAATAAAAATGTATGTCATAAAAAAAAGAATAATAATAATATATAATTATTATTATAATATATACTCTTTGTTGTATCAGTATAAGTAAATGTCTTGCAGGTTCAGATGTCGTGGTAAAATATACTTATAAACGTTAATGTGTATGACTACATAATGTTCTGATCGATGGAAGGGGAAAATAAGTAGAATATATATTCTGTACCGAGTGTTGTAATATTGCTGTCTTTGATGTGAATAATATATATAGTGTTTGCGTATGTTTTACGGTTTTAATATACTACATTGCCACTTTTACCTTTAATTTGAGGATTTGTCTATCTTTTGCTTCCGAATTAATTTTTGGTATCGAAAAGAATATATTTGAGTCAACCTTTAATTTTATCTATATATTTGTATATATTTGCATATCTTTATAATTTTACTCAACCTTTAGTTTTATCTATATAACTTCAAACTTACCAAAGGAGTCCTTCTAATTTACAAACTTTTTATTTGAGTCTGTACGGTGAAAATTTTGACATAGATATTATTTTTTAGGGAAAATATAAGTGAGGTCCCAAGGAAGAGAAAAAATATCAAAAAAATCTCAACCCCAAATCCCCTATCAAAAAAGTCCATGAGGACTTTTTTTATATTAATTACGAAATTTCAATATAAAAAAAGTCTCGTTGTCAAAATGGCTTTTCATGTTGTTAAAATAGCTTTTTATGTTGTTAAAATTTCTCTATGAAAGTATTGTTGTCAAAATGGTTTTTCATGTTGTCAAAATAACTTTTCCTGTACCAATGTGAGTTGGCATAGATGGTAAGGGATCCAGGATTAGGCCCTTGGGTCGTGGGTTCGATCCTCTGCCATCGGGACTCCTCCTTTGGTAGGCGATCTCGTAAGTCCCCGATAAGTGCTCATAGAGCCCGGGCCGTGCTTGCCGGCCTTGGTGGGGGACTGATGTCGAACCCCTCCAAAACTTTTTGTAAACCAAAAAAAAATAACTTTTCCTGTTGCCAAAAATTTTCCAAATTTTTAAAATTCTACAAGCCCGAGGGAAAACTCGGAAAATTTTTGACAATAGGAAAAGTCATTTTGACAACATAAAAAGTCATTTTAACAATAACATTTTCATAGGGAAATTTTAACAATAGGAAAAGTCATTTTAATAACATGAAAAACCATTTTGACAATGAGACTTTTTTGATATTCGAATTCCGTAATTAATATCAAAAAAATCCCTAAGAACTTTTTTTATAGGGGATTTGAGGTTGGGAGCTTTTTAATATTTTTTTTCTCTTCCTTGTGACCTCATTTTCCCTATTTTGGTTTTTATCTTTACAAGAAGGCGGTGGTTTCTTGGAATTAGGTTAAAAATAGGTTGAACAAGGTTGAAACCTTATCCTTATATGGATGGTGTTTTTTCCTCTCTAAACCTTTGGTAAAGATCGAAATTAGAAAGCATAAGGATGTCTGGAAAAAAAAAACGTCCAACTCTCCCCTTTTTATAGCCTTGGTGGGCCAAAAATTCCTATTCCTAATTGCCTTAGGAATTTTCAGCTTATGCACTAAGAAAAGGGGTTTTAGGTAATAAGTCAACTACTTGTCAACCAAGTCACATTAAATTCACATCTTGATTGATTGATTGAATTTAATATGATAAATCATATTTATATCTTGATTGTTGGATTGATTTAAGATGATGGATCACATTTATTTCCTTTTCTTCTCAAAAACGTCTATAAAAAGAGCACACCAAAAATCAGCACTTTATAAAAGTCTAACCCTGATTTAAGTGCTCACAAGAAAGGCCCAATCCAAACTTGATTTGGAAAATCCAAATCATAATGAATTAAATTCATATATTGATTGAATAATAATTTAAGATGATGAATCGCATTCATCTCTTAAACTAAAATTCAAAATCATTTTAAATCAATCCTCATTTATTATTTCTCATATCTTCATCCAATTATTATTGGATCTTAATATATATATATATATATATATTAGATAATTCATAATTATCTTTTATAACCTAACCTTGTGAATTTAAATTTAAATTTAAATTTTAGACTTAAATTCAAAATTCAACTTGGCCTAAGACCCCACTAGGTTTTCCAACATATTTGGGCCCTTTTGTAGAGAAACTAATTTCCCACTAAGGATACCATATATGATGGCATTTTGTTCTTATTGGGTTTGGAGTCTCACTCCAACCCAATTACACATTTACTCTTAATAAAGCCTAATAACAATTATTGTCCCAAGTTTGCTAATTTTAAACAATCGGAAATAACCTTTGTGTGTGACCCATTAGGCCCAATTAGTCACTGACATAAATAAATTTGAACCAATTAAAACTCCTTTAACGGGCCCAATTAATTTAATGACATCATGTGACACTAACAATGCTCTACGGCCCCAGAACTAATTGAGTTGATCAAGTGATCTACCTTTCATATTTGGATACCGTGCATACATCATCCTTCACATCGTCATTCACATTTAGTCGAGAGCAAAGATAGAGTATCATCTTTCTTAATTGACCAAATGTAGCTAATTCACAGAACTAGGAATCTTCTTATATTAACTCTACAATAGATCATGACTCTTCATGATCACTTGTTGTGCGCACAGACTCCCGAGTTAATTGGAAGCTTTCCAAGCTCTACTGGTCTTGTGAATAACTAATCCCTTGTAGGGGACTGTGTCCTCTTGGCATGTCCATCTATACTCATATATTTGAGTTACACCCAAGAGTACACTGTTCTCCCCATTTTCAGGTGGATTGAATTGTACAGTCAAGGTATAACCTAAGACATAGTGTTCGATGATATCCTTAAGTCCAAGACGATCCGTACTACCAAACGATGAGAGACTTTACATATCCAACGATACTCTTTACAATGAATCTTTGTGGAGTCTCTCAGCGAGTCTGTTCGATACTATATGTTCTCCAACAGATCTACCCACGACATCAGCTAAGTCATCTCCATGCCTGTATTCCATGAGGTCAACCTTGTAGCTCTATACAAATAGATGATGTCGTACTATTCTTATTGAAATCATTAATGCCATTTCTTAGTGATTCAATACTAGGAACAAGTTTTAGGTAATAGATATACAGTGTTTTTGAGTCTTCATGATCATGATCTCTATCATTGATCCTCGAGATTAACACATATTATATTCCTATGAATTTTATCTTCAAACACATATTTACTTTAAAATAAAGATGAGACATAAATATGATAAAGATAAAATATGCTCATTTATTAATAATGAAATACTACAACATAGAAAAAGATGCTAATATATCCCTACAGATTGTCTCTAGGACACTTAAATACTAACACAAATAAGTGTTTCAATCTCAGTACAGCTGAAAAATACCATGATATCTTTGCAGGAGACCCCTTAGTGATCACATATATAACAGTAATAATTCATAATAGCATATTTTTTGGTTAAATAAGTATTTTGGGATTGTATTTTATTAAATTTATAAATATGTTTACATATGTATTTAGTTTTATATATTTTCTCCCTACACTCAATCCTAGTATAAAATGGCTTTTTTATATACAAAATGAATACACATATTGTTCTTTCTTTATATTTGTAAAGATAAAAATGCATGGACAAAATAAAAGAATACATTCAGAAAAGAGAAAACAAAAGAATTGAAACTCAAGCTAACAATGATATAAAAGAAAGAACTGACTTCAAAGCATCGAAAACACCTATTATGATTAGAAAGGGTGAAGACTACTTAAATTATTTATCCATGATAGAAAAGGGTAGAGCTAATCATTAAGGCTATCATGAATAATAAACCGTGTTAGGAAAAGGCACAAAATTGATTGCATACTAAACCCTGTTAGGAAAAGGCACAAGCCACCAAAGATGGTTAATAAAACAAAACTCGTAGTATATAATTGCAAAACCATTACAAATAACACTTGGGCCTTGGGCTCCTCAAAACCTAAATTATAACATTAACCACAAGGCCCAATAACAAACTCATTTCTACATAATATTTTATCACTTAAATTTCTCAAATATTGATAAACTCCAAAAGTCAATGGAAAATTAGCTTTCTTAATATTTCCAAAAAAATCATTTTTTTTTTTTTTGCGTCAACAGTTGATCCACATTACAAACTAACACCCTCTATATACTGATAAAGAAACAAACTAACAGCATAAATATAAAATTCCAGCCCTCTTATTCACATCTTAATCTCGTACAATTGGACTTGGCAAACTTGAAGAATTTTGCATAAGGAAAATGGAACTTTTTTAGAGAGATTAAGAAGGCTAAATAAGTCAAATCTACTTTAATTATATAATATGTTATGTATTATTATATTTATATTATATATCATAAGTTAAATAGTTTGAAGAAAAAACAATATATATAAATACTTTAAAGTAATTTAATTAGCTTTCTTAATATTTCCAAAAAAACATATGGGACACAGAGACTTTTGGCACATTTACGTCAATTGAGTCTTATATTTAAGACTTTTGGTGGACCACCACCCTCCAAATGCATTTCCACAGACTTTTAGGAACCGGTAGTCTTTGCGCCATGCATATCTAGTGGCCTTCAGCAACTACTAGCACACAATGGCAATGACAAGTTTAATCAAAAGTAAAATATTACATCAGAGTATGCAAAATAGCACTACTACAGATTCGAGCATATATAACACTTAATATAATGGTCACAGCAAATAAATGTCATGTATGTCGAGGCAAAGATCACGCAAGAATATATAATGCTTAAAAGTAATGGTTAATTATGCATACTGTCATGTGTTTGAAGCAGAATTCTCAAAAACACAAAAATAACGGTTATAATTAATAACCATCATTTATTTAGTTACAAAAATGATAGTTCGTTCTTAAAACACAATCATCATTTAATACTTAAAAACAGTTCATCTTACTCCAACCTCTAATATCAACGAAGACAAATCATAACGGTCTTAAGAAACAACCGTCATTTAACACTTTCATAACCCTTCGTACATATGTCATAACTTTTCGTAACATCCATTAGACATTTATTTAAGCTCATGTATTCCTTGTGATTCTTACTATAATTTTTTTATTAGCCTCTTCCTTCTCTCCTTTATCATGTTAATATCCTTGGGAGCTCCTCCACCACCACCACCCCCTCTACTACCATCACCACCTCCTCCTCCTCCTCCACCTACTCCTAAAATCGAGGCTCTGATGCAACTGTTGGTAGGCCTTGACAGTCACATAAGGTGTCTCGCAACATACGCCAACAATCTAAACATGAAGTTGAACCTCATACTTCATCACAATTTGGTTGAACATGACTTGTCATCAGACCCTTCATCTCCTTCCTCCGATGATGAGAATGAGGAGGAGGAGGAGGATAACAGTGGTGGTGATGACTGAACACCACTATTGTACTTTTAAAATATTAAAAAAAAAAAGTTAACAAAAAAAACAACTTCACGTTTATTAATTGATAAATGTAAAGTATTATTGTAATGTGGTTACAAATAACACCACATACCTAACGGTTCTAACTTAATAGATGTTAATTAAAGCTCTAAAAACATTTCCTCTTCCTGCGCTGACTGTGGGTGCCTCCTTGTTATTTGATGATCGTCAAGAGAACCAGGTACCCATTCATTACGTCCTGTTCAAATTCAAACATGTGCAAGGATGGCTTTTTTTCCCCTTTTAGATGTCTATTTAAATAACGGTTTTTACCACTACTAAAAAAAAGGCTTTAAGATAGGGTGAAATTGTCTTTTTAGACTGGGTAACGTCTGGTCTTGTATTGACCAGTTTAGAAAGTCCGCCCTTATTAAGCCCAGACCTATAGCTAGTCTTAAAAATTGATATTTATACTGGGCTTATAGTCAAATCTAGAAATTTGCATGTTTAAGACGTTTTTGGATTAGGAGGTCTAAAAATGGTTGAATTTTAAGACCGACCAGTGGACAAATCTGGTTTATGTAATTATACATTTTTTTAACCTTCCATTATTGTAACTGGTCTAAATAAGGTGGTTTTTGTTATTACCATTACATGTTTATATATATCTAGCAAGTATATTAATACCCTGCATTCAATGACCTATTCGTAGAGAACCAACTTAGAGAACCAAAATTCTTGCATACAGATGAACAATCAACTCTAATGTTAATTTATGAAAAAATTAATATAAAAACTCTTCAAAGTAAAATCCGGCACAGATAAACAATGTACTCTACTCATCATGTATTCATCAGTTTGCTACAGATACGAGTACATTATTCTGGAACCATACACTAATGGTTAAATTACAATGGAAGAAGGAAACACATGCATAATTAACTTTATTTGTTCTAAAGCTGGAGGAAGAGAGATCGATGATGGAGTTGAAGACATACATATGAAACAATTCAAAGCATGTAATGTATTCACTTTCTAAACACTAGAGAGAATGGAACAAAATATTTTAGCAATAATCTTAGTGATAAAATAAAACGTAACTCACCATTTATTATTGGTTTACAATATATTCTTATAAAAGAATTATGCCCAACACTCACGGATTTACTCATTTACTCAATATCTTCCATGAGGAAGGGTTCATTAAGAGTAAACATCTAAAACGTGAAAGGCAAAGAAATTAATATGATGCAACTTGGAAATATATTAAAAGCAGTGAACACATCTCAGAAAACACATGTACCTGACTATTAAGATATTTGTCGCCCAAGGCAACAATGATGTACATGTGCCTCACGATTGCAACTATGAGCATTGTAATTATTTCGTACACACTCATATTTGGGCCTGTTTGGGAGTTTTATTTTGGAGGGAAAGGGAAGGGAAGGGAGAGTTTGTGTAGTCCCTTCCCTTGTTTGCAAGTTTTAAAAATAAGAGGAGAGGAAAGAGATTTTTACAAATCCCCCAAAACCCTCTTTCTTCTAAAAAATAAAGTTCCCCCAATATGAGGGGTTTTAAAAAGGAAAATAGATTAATTACTTTTTTACCATTGTTCACCACCACCACACCGCCACCACCGCCACCCTCGCCCCGCCACCGCCACCACCACAGCCACCACCACCACCGCCACCACCACCGCCACCCCCACCACCACCACCACCACCGCTACCACCATATAAATAATTTTTTGAATATAAAAATTACATAAATAATTTTTTTAGAAAATTTAAATTTATTTGTAAAGTATAATAATTATATTAATTATAAAAAAAGGGACAAAGTGGTAAAAATAACTTATCAATCCTCCATCTTCCTCATTTACTATTTTTTTAACTCTCAAACAAGGGGAGGAAATATCCTTCATTTCCCTTCCATCCCCTCCCCCCCTTCTCCTTGCATCTCTTTCCTTCCCCTTCTTTCCAAACTCCCAAACAAAGCCTTAGGGAATGGAGCAAATCTAATGGGACAAATTTTCATGATTTTTAATTTATAGCTTGTTATTTTGTTCAGCTACCAAAAAGCATGAAATTAATTCAAAGAGTACTTCTTAAAACCTTTATCTCGATATTGATGTTGTAGGAGAATTTTTTTTAAGAAAAAAGAATAAAGCATAAAATAAATGAAAAGAATAAATAAAAAAATAGAGAAATATAAACATTAGATAAGTAAATAAACAAATAAAACGTAAATAAAATGAAATAGTATAATATAACAATATAAATAAATAAAAAATAAAAAATATATATAAATGTTGCATAAATAAGAGAGGCTAAAATAAAATAGAAAAGCAACATAACAACAATCTCCAATCTTAGCCATAGAACCCTATATATAAAACCATCGGTAAAAGGGTTTCTTTTGTAATACCCAAATAAAAATTTGTCTTAAATATTATATCTAGATAAATAATATATCTTAAACATTATATTTGGATAAATAATACCTATTCAAAATAGGTGAATATGTGGTCTCAATTTTATCGGTTGTGTTTATTCTATTTTCTAGGTAACTTCTCCCTAGAATTTAGGTGACTAGAGATTTAATTTTCTAAATCTTATTAGGGATCATAAAATATCTTAAGATTATCCTAATTAAGTGGAATCTTAATTTTGTCACAAAAGGCAATTAAATATCATCAAGATGCCTAAAATAATTAGAGAAAGTTATCAACAATTATTGGGCAATTAAATTTGCAATAATTGAAATATTTTTGTAATTTTGAAATTAATTAATAAATAATTTAAAAAGGGCATAATTAAGAATATATCAACTTAATTAATATCCAAAGGATATTTAAAGGCTAAGATTATTACACAAGGAGTTTTTAATCATCAAGATTAATTTAGAAACCTATCGATTTTGGCAATTAAGCCTTATAACCCCTAAAACACTATATTAGCAATATTAACCAAAGATTAATTAATTCTTCCTTTAATTTATTAAAGTAGCGAAAATTGTTAATTAAAAGGGTTAAGAAATTGTATTAATCCTTAATCCTAAATCATTAACAAATATCACTATTAGTGTTTAGATTTTTCCAACCCAAAATCAAAGGCTTGGATTAAATTTAATAAAGCTAATCTAAAGGCTTAAGAATGGATTTCATAAAACTTAATCCTTATGTCAATTAAATCAACCAATGAGAGAGTTTTCCATGGTATTTGTGAGACAAGTAGAACACAATCCAATAGTGAAATTGAAGAGTAAATTTCGGTGCAAGCATGAAGGAAAGAGGAAGTGAAATTGTTAATTATAATTAGCCAAACAAAACATCACAATCAAACCAAGACTTTCAAGGTATAAAGTAATAATGACATGTTAAATAAATTTAGTTGAAATGAAACACAAATTAAGATAAAGGGGGGGGGGGAAGTCGTGTCTTTAGAGAGAAAAAGGAGAGGTAAAGTTAATATCTAGATATTAAACTTAAACAAGTCATAATCAAGAATAAATGCAAGAAGACTTTAGTGTAAATGATGATGCAAGCATAGGTAATAAAGGTAATTAATGGTTAATTAATTAATGGTAAGATAAAAACCATTAGGATAAATTCAGGACACAAGTAAATGAGAACCAATAGAAAATAAATTGTATCTTAAAATCCATTGATCCTAGAACAAATATAAGTAGATATTATGAACAAGCACAATTTAAGCTTGAACTTGGTTATCTCCAAAGTGATTTTCATAAACTTTTGTGATTCATACTTAAGTGATTTAGAAGTCTAAAAAGACCTTAAATCAAGTCATAAAATTGTGATTAGAAAAGTGGAAATGGATCTTGAATAAAAACACCAACTTGCACCTAACTAAATAAGCATTTGGGGTAACTAAAAAATTGAAACAAACTAACTACAAGGGAGAGAGTGAGAAGTCAGTTTTGAGTAGGTGTAAGGGTGAGATTTAAACTTCTCAACTAAGTATAATCCAAGGGTTAAGAATGAGTAAGAGTTGTTAGGTAGTTAACCCACAATTTGCTATAAATAGGGCCTTTGGCTCTTCATAATTCCTCACCAATTCACAAAGCAAGAACAAGCTTAGAGTAGCAGAAATATAGAGAGAAAGTGAGAGTGAGAAGCTTTGGGAAAGAAGGAGCAAAAGTTCTAGATAAGTTCTTCAGCTCTAGCTTTTGAGTTTTTAGTTAAATTGTTGTTTTGATTCATAATCTTCCAATTATAGTTTTATTTTCATGTTTTTATGGTTATAATTAGTTTGATTTCGAAAAAATGATGAAGAAGAAGTTATAGCAATTTTTTTGGAAGATTATGGTCAAAGTAGCGAAGCTCTGGCGAATATTTGTCGGTTAGCGACTCCCGAAAGCTATTTCAAAAACGTTGGTATCTTATGTTGAAGATGCTATGCTTAAATTCTGTGAAAATTCATGATGATAGTAGACATTTAGATCTTTTCAAATATGCCTAGAAGTCATCATTTCGAGTTTTATGGTAGGAGATAAAAATGTTTGAAGTTAGGCTATATTTTCTGAAAATTTCTGGGTAGAGGATGAAATCACGAAAACTGGGAATTATTTATAAAATCTGGGCAATAACCAATATTTTTTCTTACAATTAGACATCTTAAGGATTCCGAGGAATTTTACGGATCCTTGTTTCGAGTTCTGTGGAATTGCTTATAATTTTTCAAAGTTAGGCGAAAAATCTGCCCACTTGCTGTACAACAGCGTTTTTACGAAAATAAAAGGGAATTAAGTTGAAAATAATTAATCCAGGGGTAAAATGGTCATTTGAGACTAAGATATTTATTAGAATATTAATTATGAATTAATAAATGCGATATTACCCTTATAGGGTATCCGTGATCACAATTTGACCGTCCAACGTGTTAGTACAAAGGTGTCCTAGAGACAATCTGTTTTATCAGTTGAACACCTTTTACTATTTAGTATTTCATGATTTATATATTGAGCATAATTTATCTTTATCATATTTATGTCTCGCCTATATTTTATGGTTAATATGAGTTTAAAGATAAAGGCCCAAGGAATAGAATAGGTGTTTACTCGATGATCTATGATAGGGATCATGATAATGAGGAATCGAGGACACTACATGTCTATTGCCTGAAACTTGTTCCTAGTCTTGAATCACTAAGAAAGGGCATTGGTGATCTCAATAAGACTAGTACGACATTATCTACTTGTATAGTGATACAAGGTAGGGACCTCATGGAATGCAGGTATTTTGATGCCTTAGTTGATGTCGTGGGTGTATCGTTAGAGAACGATAGTATCTTGAATCCCGACCATGAGAGACTCCACAAGGATTCATTGTAGAGAGTATCATTGGATTTGTAATGTCTCTCATCATTTGGTAGTGCTGATCATCTTAGACTTGAGGATGTCATCGAACACTATGTCCTAGAGTTATACTTTGACTGTACAACTCTATCCGCCTGAAATATGGGGAGAACAATGTACTCTTCTTGGGTGTAACTTGAATATATGAGTATAGATGGACATACCGAAAGGACTTACATCCCCTACAAGGATTAGTTGTTCACAAGACCTAGGGCTTGGATGACTTCTAGTTGACTCGGGAATCTATGCATAGTAAGTGATCATGAAGAGTCATGATCCGTCTTAGAGTCAATAGAAGAATATTCCCGCTTACGTGTAAAAGCTACATTTAGTCAATCTAGAGAGGTGATACTCTATCCTTGCTCTCGACTAAATATGAACAACATTCTAAGGGATGATACATGCATGGTATCCAAATTAGAAAGGTAGATCACTTGATCAACTTGATTAGTTAAGGACCGTCGCAGAGCATTGCTAGTGTCTTATGTAGTCATTAGATAAATTGACCTATTAAAGGAGTTTAATTGGTTCAAGTTTATCTATGTCGAAGAACTAATTGGGCCTAACGGGTCACACACTAAGATTGTTCTTGATTGCATAATTTAGCAAGTTTGGTCCAATAAATGTTATTGGGTTTTGTCAAGACTATTGATGTAATTGGGTTAACTTCAAACCCAATTATGAAGAGGTTAGGAGATTAAGAATAAGGATATGAAGGCAGATCCAATCGGATTGGATAAAGATAATAATTAATTAATAATTATTTTTTCACGTGAATAGTGAATAGTGAAAAATGGGTCTTAAGTGTAATTTTTCATTTTGGGTCATTTGATGTAATTTTCCCAAAATTAAAAATTGAAACTTGCTTCCCTCGTGAAAACCGAATGGAATGAGTTTTATATTATAATAATATAATATAATATAAATATAATATTATTATAATATTCAAATAGTAAATCACTATTCACATTCAGAAAATCTATAAATAGTCTTCATTCCCTTCATTTCAAATCACCAATTCCTAAACTTCTCTCTTCTCTCTTCCTCTTAAGGAAGTTCTCTTCTAAGCGCTTTCTAGTAGTCTTTATAGTGTTGAGTAAAAGATCCAAACACTTGAGCCCTCCACCTTGCTACTCGCTTGCTTAGCAAGATCCAAGGAGACGGGGATTCAAGGAGAAAGAGTTCTCATTTGCAATCGTGAGATAATCGTGTGGATCAACGTTAGGGACATCATACTCTTTGACGTCTTCAAGTGATCACAAGTATTCCCGAAACCCCGTATGTGTTTTAACGAGCAGATCCTAAATATGTATTATAAAGAGTTATGCACAGACATTGGTTCACGAGAATAGTATTTCCACTACGGCGCATTAAATATTATTTACCGTATCGTAGTCAAGATTTTTCCGAGTATGCTCGTGGCGCAGACTTAGTCCGATCTGTCACATCAGAAAAGAATTAATCTCGGGCGGTAAATATTATTTACCGGCGCAGTAAAAATTATTTACCTTTTACGGTAAATATTATTTACTGGCACGGTAAAAAGATTTTTACTGGTACTATTCACATGAATAGTAATTTACTATTCACGCAGTTAAAAATTATTTACCTTCACAGTAAGTATTATTTACTGGTACAGTAAAAAGTATTTACCATCACGGTAAAAAAAATTACTTGTACTATTTACGTAAATAGTAATTACTATTCACATGAATAGTAATTTGCAATGTGGGTTCCGCAAATACTGAAAATTTTTGTTTTACAACCTCGTGAACATATTGCTTGAATGTCAAGCAAGAACCGATTTTTTTATATTCACAACGTACCGTGAACAACAACGAAGGTACGTTCGCGACGTACTGTAACACTGACTCTTATGCTTATTGTATGCCTATATATGATAGTTGTGTTCATATACTAAGACTCTGTCTTAAATTGTTCTTTATACATTCAAATATATACGGGTTATGGTTTTAATAATGCAGTTAGAGTTTTCCTAGCGCTGAGGACACGATAGGCCATCGTGGCACTAGTGAATAGTGCAGACTGGGATAACATGCATACTGCAGTGGCTGTGCTTTGTTATTGCCTTACATATTGTTAATGTTTTGAAAATGAGATTTTGTACTAATGTAATATCTGTCATACATATATTGTTTACATAAGCATGAGGTTAACTGCTACTGAGGTCCGATGGGCATTGGACCTCGCCTTAACTAATAGTCGTGGAAGGATCATGGATCAGCGAAGGCACCAGTGGATGGAGCCGTAAAAGAACGTCGATGGACGGAGCCGTGAGAAGGCACCGGTCAAAGTAAATGCAGGAAGAAGGTTAACAGAACCTACCTTATGGCATGAATCTAATAAGGTTACTTCATATCATTTGGTGCTTAAACTAGAAAGGGTCGTCTATGTGGTTCAGTCAATCATTCGCCGTTAATATCGGGGAGACTTCCACTAGACCTTACCCAGCCTGGCCAAATGGGATGATTTAATTGAGTTAGGTTCTATGCCCCAAGTCTACCTAAGGCTTGGTTGAAGAGGGTATAGTTTCATGGAAGAGTTGTAATTATAAAGTTTTGTATTATTGTATCACATAAATATCCCTTCAGGAAATTTGTAATATATCAGTATATGTCGGGCATCAGCATATGCCTGAGTATTTTATATCAATTA
The DNA here is from genome assembly GCA_019022615.1 of Acacia melanoxylon. Classification (NCBI taxonomy): domain Eukaryota; kingdom Viridiplantae; phylum Streptophyta; class Magnoliopsida; order Fabales; family Fabaceae; genus Acacia; species Acacia melanoxylon. Next base: position 488,115 of record JAFJYJ010000071.1, on the reverse strand, counting down.
CTCGTTGTTCAAATTGTTTTTAGTACGTGCTCTCTGTTTCCGCAAAATGCTGACTTGTAGCACCTCAAATTCTGACAAATTTTATAAAACCACGTGTCACCGGCACAATTTATGCTACGAAATTTGGGGTGTTACATCTTTAATTCCATATAATGAATTAGAACATCCCAAATAGATAAAAAAAATACAAAAAAGGAGGTAGAGGAAATCGTTAAGGCAACAATGTGAAAAATATACGAAAAATATACCTTTGTTGGAGCCTCATTTTGATAACGTACTGTAAATTTAGAGAAAATAAGAAGACTAGAGAGAAGTAGAAGAAGAGAAGAAATAACAAGATAATAGAATGAGAGAGAAGAAAATGACTTATCTCATTCACTTTGTTTCATTGGTGTGCAAAAGCCTTATGCATGGTCTCGAAAACCAGGCTATCACCCAAGAGGGGGGGTGAATTGGGTGTTTGTTAAAACTTTATGAACTTTGAATAACTTTTCGCAACTTATTGAAAGCAGTTTGAATGACAATAATAATGATTGATAAAGCAATAGTCACTCATTCAAACATGTATAGATATTCGGTATATATGCTTTGGAAATATAAGAGATAAGGGAAGAGAATATGCAAACGATTTATACTTGGTTCGGCCCAATCCTTGACCTACGTCCAAATCCCAAGCTTCACTTGAGATTTTCAATCCACTATCTTCTTGTAACTTAATTACACGTTTCGTACTTGGAGTAATCCTCTCACTAGGATTCACTCCCCTTACAACCGTAATCAATACACTTGCTTGATCACACACTCGTACTCGAAGTAATCCTCTCCCTAGGATTCACTCCCCTTACAAGCCGTAATCAACACAATGTGTTTCCCACTCAAGATCACCCAATCTTGAGTATCTTACGATAGAATGATAGGATGTTTACAATGACTCTTCTCTCTCGAAGTAGATGAATAAAACTCGAAGCACAATTACAACTCACTTCACTCTCTATGATAAGCTATGTAAACATTGAAAGCGTAGAGTAAATGATGTGAAGATCGTAGTATTAGCATGTTGAAGATGTAAGCCGTGTCTCTGCGTTTTTCTGCTTTGTCTACTCGTGTTCTCTACTTGAAAGCTTCAAATATTTAGGTATTTATGCTAGTTGAAGTAGATGAACGTTATAGATCCGTTCGCAGACTTGAACCCATTCGAAAATGTAGTCAAGTTATGAGTGTTTCTCCATGGATCTAGTCATGTTATGACCACTCTTTGTTTGAATATAGTCAGTTGGGGAACATTTGCCGATTTGAATATTTGAATTTTGGCTCTTCAAGAATGTGTCCCATGATGTTCAGCTTTTGTGGGTGGGAGCCTTGTCGTCTACCTTGAAGAATGGTTAGTCTTCTTTCCAGTCATCTTCCATTTGCTTTGTTTGAGAAGATATAATAAAAAAATACAAGTGGCTCATGGAGTTGCTTTATTTGACTTTAAGGCAAATTCAAATCTTCTCAAGTCTCGAAGTTAAAGCATATCAAAGACTTTGGATATTCAAACCCGTTGAAGAACATTAACATTCAGCATTCAACTTTGTTTCTTCAAGTTTCTCGTTCAATTTCGCCTTCTTTGTTGTTTATGAAAATCAGCAAAGAACCTTTATCTTCATGCTTATGACAGATTTTGATTTCGTTAAGTTTGATGTAATCTCAAACTTTAATCACCTGAAACTTATACACAAATGATATAAATGATGTTAAGAGGTTGTATAAATCATTTGAGTAATCATCTGGATGTTCTTGATGATGTTTCGATCCGGTGTTTTTCCGAATCGATGTGTAAATCTGTTCGAGTTCCAAGCTTGAGTTTGCATAGGTAAGCTCGAGTTTGGTCTTCTTTTGAACTTGGATTTTTGCCTCTCGGAAGTCTCAAGCTCGAGCTTATAACTTATAGACTCGAGTTTGGGTGTTTATCGGGACTGTTTGCACTCGTCCGAGCTAAACTCGAGTTTGGTCACTTATAGGCTCGAGTTTGGCTTTTTCCCAAAGTTCATTTCTTCTCGGAACTCTCGAGCTCGAGCTTGTAACTTCAAGCTCGAGTTTGGACTTCTTCAAAATCAGCATTTCCTCTCGTAACCCGTAAGCTCGAGTTTGCTACTTGTAAGCTCGAGCTTGCTATTTGTAAACTTGACTGGCTGATTTTGGACTTTGTTCAAAGTGAGCTTGCAACTTTGTCCACTTTCGAGGGCCATATCTCCCTGGTCTGAATTCCGTTTTGGTTGGTTCAACTCTTGATGGAAAGCTATTTGAGTCTACTTTCCAATGCCACTGATTTCAGCTCCATTGGATTTGTAGATTGTGAGTTACACGCAAAACATGGAGGATTGGTTTTCAGTGTGGCGTGGATTTCTATTTCAACTTCCACAATTCATAAATCCGTTATCTAAACTCCTTTGGGCTTGGATTTTATATCAAAATAACGAATTGGGAGTCTAGTTTCATATGCCACTGGTTTCACCTCAATCGGATCTCTGGTTTGGAAGATATCATCAAATTACCGACGTTGCCTCGTGCTGAACGTGAAACAGAGTTGATCACCGCTGTAAACTCGAGTTTGTACTGATGAGCTCGAGTTTGCCTAGTCCATAAACACCAAAGCTGCTGAAGACACTTATAGACTCGAGTTTAGAGTGCTAAGCTCGAGTTTGCTCATATCATATAGGCAAATTACTTCAAGAAGGTAGTAAACTTGAGTTTAATACTTGAAGGCTCGAGTTTGCTCATCCAAACCTCATATTTGCCGACTTTAACTCGAATTGAGTCAATCCAACTTCCATATGATCTTGGAGGCTTCTAGCATCAATATAAGAACTTGAATAATGATATATTCATTCCATTCAACAAGTTCTTCCTTCTTTCATCTCCCAACTTGATGATTCTTCATCATTTAACTTAGGCTCATCATTCTCTACAACTTCTACCTTCTTCAATATCCGTATAGGTTGATCCTATTCTGAACTTCTTCCGTAATATCTTGTGTCGGCTTTCAGTATCAGCACTTATTCATGTGTAGTCCATTGTAGTTCAAATATGATGAAGCTTCATTCCAACTTCGTTTGATCATGGAGACTTCCAATAACACATATAGTGCAAGTTCTTCTTTCTTGAGTCTCCTTTCTTGATCATTCTTCATTATTAAACTTTGCATCTACATTAAATATAAGAATTAGTCAAAGTAGAAGATCAATGTAGTATGCAACCTTTTTGCTCTTAAGAATGACATCTATATAAGACATCATCAAAACTAATCATAACCAACAGTCTCTATGTTGGAAAATATGCTCTTTGGTCACTTAAGCCCAATTGGGCTTAAGTGAGACTATAGCCCAAGAGCCCTATGGCCCTATAGGGTTTAGGGTTAGGTCTTGGTGTAGTAGTATATAAACCTACTTTCACCAATTGAGAAACCTAATTCACAAGGAGGCTCTCATCAGAAATAAATCCCTAGAGGCAGACGTTTATCATCTGAACGGTTGCCCACACAACCATCCTATCCCCCTCGAGAGATAGTCTGGAAGATCGATCATAGAGCGGACTTGGACTGTTCGTGACTTGGACTATTCGAGGCTTTTAGATCGCTCATCTTTCCGTGTAATCAAAACGATGAAGGTTCATCTTTTTCTACATCGTCTCTGTTCGATACGCTCGCGCTCTTCGGTGAGATTCCTACAATTGGCATCGGAGCCGGTTTGCGATGAAGAAAAGAACCAGCTTTGATTTAGTTTATGCGATCAAATCTCGATTTTTCAAAATATTATTTTTTGAAAAATATGGCATCTATTTCTATATTTGTTATTGATTTCATGAGTATTATTCGTTTATAATTCAGATTTAATATTAGTTATAATTTTAATCGGTTAATCGCTTTAATCCATGGTTAGATTTTCTCGTGTATTTCTTGATTTGTAACAAGGAGGCTAATCCCATATGATTAGGTTTCCTCCTTGCCTGTTCTTATGTTTTTTCGAAATTTCTATGTATTTTTCCAAATTTCTGTAAAAGTTCGAGATCAAGAAACTTCAAGAATATGAACATTCGACGCTGTACGACACGTTTCGTGGACTTCTGGACCTTGGATTTAGACAAACCATATATGGTTGGAAAGAGGACAGAAAGACGAATAAAATGGGAGGTTGACTGACGCTAGGGGAGCAGGCACGTGCCCCCACGCGTCGCCACAAGATTTGAGAGTGGCTTCACGCGCCGGCAAAGAAGCAGCACTTGAGGGCGCGTGGGGCCACCTTCTGGGTGGTTTTGGCGGCCGTGTGATCGACTCTTTATGGCGGTCCTTCCCCTGGAGTTTCGTGATGAGATGAGTTCGGCTGACGGCACGACAGTACTGACGGCTAGGGTTCCCCTTTTGCATCCTAGGGTTTCTCGCCAAAGAGTGGGTCTTTGGGCTTTTGCGCCCATGAATACACTAAAGGGGCTTGAGACAAATACTATGGATGGACAAAGGAGAAATTTCAAAGTAGTAATTTTCTATTTTATTTTAAATAGGAAAGCCATGGATTAAACCTATTTGTTTAATTTAATGTTTTTATTGAATTGTATGAATTATATGTGCGATTAACATGATTTTAGAAATAACATGTCATATAGAATAGGAAGATGTCATATTGTTGCATAATCACATGTCATAAATGCATAGTAGCTATTATGCATTTAATCGACTAGTATGATAGTTATTATGTGAGATTATTTAGGTTATCCACTAAGCTAATTATAAATTATTATGATTTTATATTAAAATCTAGAATAATAATTGAATTAATTAATTGTGGAATTAAAAATCTAGACAAATAATCCAGATATTTCCTAAGAGAATTGTGTATTTAAGAGTGATTTAAAAATACTCTAAATTAAACAATTTTTGGAAATTGAAAATTCTTATTTTAAAAATTATTGAATGGGTGAAGGTTTTAAATTAAGCAATTAATTTTAAAACCTACGGGCCCCAATTGTGGGTTTATTAGTGAAATGGTTATCGCCGAAGCCCCATCGGATAAGGATAATCGGATTTCGCTAGATTAAACCCTAATATTTTCAAAGTTTTAGTAAAGTTTTGTACGGCCCATCGTCGGCAACACTTAGACACTAAAGATAATTTTGAAAGTAAACAATGGTTAAATACATTCAACTTTGGTAAAATTGTTAACCCTCCCATCGAGGCTCTGGCAATGGAACTGAAGGTCCAAAATAACAATATTAGTTTTTACAAGTATCTTGCCCATCGTAAGCCTTGTGAAGATAACTAATGGATTGCTAAACAATAAACGAATAGTAGTTATTAGAATCTACTAACGCAATATATGTTTGTTGTTAATTATAGTTTGTAATTAGTGTGATTTTGTCCTCATTTTTTCAGAAAAATGTCTTTCAATCCTTTAGCTACAATCTTGAGCCAAAAACCTATGGATGGTATAAACTACAAACAATGGAAAACAAATTTGGATATTGTTCTTCAATATGAAAAGCTCAACTTTGTTCTAACTGCCCCTATGCCAAATAAAAAAATTGTTGTAGATGCGTTTGTGGCAATCTAGACAAAATTTCAGCAAGAGAAGGAAAAATGGGAGAAGGCGAATGAGGCGGTTCATTGCTATATTTTAGCCGCCTCGCCATCACCTTCAGAGCAAGTGAGCATGATTGAGAGTGGAGCGAAATGCTCCGGACTCTTGATGGCATGTTTGCTACGTCTAGCGCTTTGCTAGGCAAAATGCGCTGAATTCACCACCAAGACAAAGGATGTTTGGAGGAAGTGTGCGGGATCATTGTCTAACAATGATAGCAAACTTTAAGAAGGCATGACCATGGTATCAAATTTGAACAAGATTTTAAAGTTTACCTTCTCTTACAATCACCGCTCGAATACTTCAATCAATTCAAGATGAATTATAATATGAATAAGATGCATCTTGACCTCACTCAACCGATGCAGAGCTTGAGAGTGCTTTGAACAATCTCTAGTCAAGCGGGGTAGTGCATTATTTGCTAGTGAAAGTTCTCAGAAACCTAAGGGGAAACCCAAGGGAAAGAACAAGAACAAGAAAAAGAAGAAATCAGGTATTCCAGCTTGCCAAAACAGCTTTGCAATGAAGCGGCCAAAAGGCAAGTGCTTCAAGTGCGGACAAAAGGGGCATTGGAAGAAAAATTGCCCATGGATGAATCAACCAGGTATGGGTAATTTACATGTGATTGAGGCTTGTTTAGTGGAGAATTACGATGAAAAATGGATCGTTGATTCAGGAGCCACTAACCATGTTTGTTACTCTATGCAAGGTTCAAACATAGCTTGCCTATAAGTGAAGGACAAAGAGTTTTGAAGCTTGGAACCGGGAGCTTGTGGTCCGCACTAGCAGTGGGACAAGTTATTTTATCTTTTGAAAATTGCAGAACTTTGGTTTTAGAAGACTCTTATTTATTCCGAATTTAAGAGGAATTTAATTTCTATTAGTTGTTTGGAAAAACATGGTTTGACAGCCAGTTTAATTCCTCGCTTTCAATAAGAAGTAAATCTTCTTTTATTTGTTCTCGTGTAATGATTAATGGTCTTTATTTCCTTAATCATGTTCCCCGTGAAGTTAATCATGTTGAATTAAGAGATGTTGAGCATATAAATTCATCAAAGAAAAGAAAAGTTTCCAATGAAACTTATCTTTGGCATTTGAGATTAGGTCATATTAACTCTAACAGGATACAAGGTTTGGTCAAAAGTGGGATTTTAAAATCCCTGAACTTTGAACCGATACCAGTATGTGAATCTTGTTTAGAGGGTAAAATGACTAAGATATCCTTCAAGTCCAAAGGAAAACGTGCCACACTTCAGCTGGAATTGGTACATACTGATGTATGTGGACCAATAAATGTCCAAACCAGAGGAGGGTATTCGTATTTCATCACATTTACTGATGATTACTCTAGATTTGGACATGTGTACTTGATGCGTCACAAGTCCGAAGCTTTTGGAAAATTCCAAGAGTTCAAGGCCGAGGCGTAAAAACATCTTGGTGTTCAAATTAAGACCCTTCGATCCGATCGAGGGGGTGAATACCTATCTCGGAGAATTCAGGTCTTACTCGATCAAAGAGGGGATAGTTTCACAATTATCCTCTCCAAGGACACCCCACAGAATGGAGTTCTTTGAAAGGAGAAATAGAACCCTTTTAGAAATGACAAGATCTATGCTCGCTTATTCATCTCTTTCGATTCATTCGGGATTTGCCTTAGAAACCGCTATGTATCTATTGAACTTAGCACCGTCCAAGTCGGTTTCAAAGACACCAATAGAATTGTGGAAAGGGTGTAAGCCCACCATGAAACATATTCAGATTTGGGGTACTCCGACACACGTCTTGCAACAGAAACCAGATAAGATGGACTCGCGTACTGAAGTATGCATGTTTATAGGCTATCCTAAAGGAACCAGAGGTTGGTTGTTTTATAGTCCAAAAGAAAAGAAGGTCATAGTGAACACACACGCGACTTTCTTAGAAGAGGACTATATGGCAAATCATAAGCCAAGAAGTAAGGTTATTCTTGATGAGCTAGTCTCGATCAAGTTTCACCGCCACCTCCTCAAAGCGGTTTATGCATTTATTCCCGTGGTTGTTCAAAGAGGGAAAATATGGAAAATATACCGAACATACACAAGAACCAGAAATAGAACCAGAAGTTCAGCATAATGATGAACGTATGGAAGAACAAAATCACGAATTGGTTAATCCACCTAATGAGGGTACTCATCAAGAAATTGTTAACCCACAAAATATGGACCCACCTATAGATGCACAACATCAAGTGCAACAAAGTCGTAGAGGAGATTGATTCGTAAACCCGCAAGATTTCTCTTGTTGGGTGAGTCATATCGATGTCATCATTGATGAAGATGATGATCCCACGAGCTATGACGAGGCACTAGGAGATGTTGATGCTCGAATGGCTTGAGGCTATGAATCGTGAAATGGACTCTATGTATTCCAATTCAGTTTGGTCTCTTGTAGATGCACCTAAAGGAGTAAAACCCATTGGGTGTAAGTGGATTTACAAGAGAAAGAAAGGATCGGATGGGAAGGTTGAAACCTTCAAAGCTAGATTGGTGGCGAAAGGGTACTCCCAAATAGAACATGTGGATTATGAAGAAACTTTTTCGCGGTTGCCATGCTTAAGTCCATCCGGATTCTCTTAGTCATTGCAAAGAAATCTTGATTATGAGATTTGGAAAATGGATGTCAAAACTGCTTTTCTAAATGGAAATTTGGAAGAGGAAATCTATATGCAGCAACCAAAAGGGTTTATAGCCAAAGGGCAAGAAGAACTGGTATGCAAGTTGCAAAGGTCCATTTATGGACTTAAGCAAGCGTCCAGATCATGGAACATCATATTTGATCAAGTCATTAAGTCTTATGGTTTTGAGAAACATCCTGATGAGCCGTGTGTGTATAAAAGGATCCAAGGTAATGCAAAGTGTCTTTTCTCGGTACTTTATGTGGATGATATACTCCTTATCGGAAATGATACGGAGGTATTGTTAGGCATAAAGACCTGGGCCGAGCAAAATTCTTGATATGAAGGACCTGGGGAAGCCAATTATATTCTTGGTATTAAACTCTTAAGAGACCTAAGAATAGGGTTTTGGCATTATCCCGTGCCAAATACATCGACAAAATACTTGCCAGGTTTAGCATGGAGAATTCCAAGAGGGGAATGATACCCTTCAGGTATGGGATTCATCTCTCTAAGGAGCAATCTCCTAAAACTCCTGAGCAGATAGAACGCATGAGTAGGATACCTTATGCATCACCGTAGGTAGTCTCATGTATGCTATGCTTTGTACTGCACCGGATATCTCGTTATACAAATGGGAGTAGTAAGCCGGTACCAATCTAATCCCGGAGAGGAACACTGGGTAGCGGTTAAACATATACTCAAGTACCTATGGAGAACGAGAGATTATATGTTGGTATATTCTAGTGGGAGTCTTGAAACCATTGGTTATACGGACTCAAATTTCCAAGGAGATGTTGACTCAAGTAAATCCACCTCGGGATATGTGTACACCCTTAATGGCGGTGCCATTTGTTGGAAAAGTGTAAAACAATCATGTGTGGCTGACTCTGCCATAGAGGCTGAGTATGTAGCTGCTTCTGAGGCTGCAAAGGAAACTGCATGGTTAAAGAAGTTCCTAACGGACCTTCAGGTGATTCCAGATGTTAATTGTCCTATCACACTTTACTGTGACAACAAGTAAGGGGCAAGAGTACGCCCAAGGAACCAAGGTTTCACAAGAGACAAAAACACATACAGAGGAAGTACCACTTGATCCGAGAAATAGTTGAAAGAGGAGATACATTGGTAGCAAAGATAGCATTAGAAGAGAACCTTGCTGACCCTTTTACTAAGAGTTTGCCTGAACGTGTGTTCGAGAGGCATGTTACATCTATGGGTCTTAGGAAGATTCCAAATTTGCTATAGCTTTAGGTAGTTGAAATTTCATTTTGTTATTTTGTGCTTTTTGAGCAAGACATTATGACATTGCATTTTTCTGAATAGTATAAATGAGGTGTTTTTCATTTATTTTCGCACACTATTTACATACTCTAAGGTCCGGATCAATTGTGGAGTATATGATCATATGGATACGTTCATAGAGGACATGGTCATAGGTTCTCACAATTGATGAATAGGTTCACAACTATTAAATTAAGTTGGGCACTTTATTTAGGCCGCAATATTTTATGAAATGGTTTTGTCCGAATCATTATAAAATATTGGTGAGTTAATACTTACATTGAATGGATCAATGAGAGATTTGATTAAGGTTGCTTTTTCATCATAAGGAATCAAATCTCCATATAACTATAGTCATGTAGTTGCTCTTAATCCTGAGTTTATTTTAAATAGGTAGTCGAATAGTTTTCATTCTTTGATTTACCAACAGGTGAGGTTTGATCTATAATAACTTGGTATTTTGGGATTGAGACTTTTTGGTTATCGGTGTTTATGAGATAAACAACATGGAATTTATATGAAATGTCCACTTGATATGTTTCGGTACTTGGATATTGAAGACACTAGCCGGTCATGTGTAATCCATTAGAGAAACTATCACAAATCAAGAGAATAAATAATTGATTGAGTTACGTAAAACTGGTCAATCAAATTATAGACATTCTATAAAGGGGTAATGCATATTCGTGTTGTAACCATCATCAATCTTGGAGTTCACATTCGGGCTTTTAGTGGAGTAGCACCGAACCGTATAATCTTCATTATCATGAGTCTCGATAAATGACAAATGATAGATCCTCGTGCTAGCTCGAAACAAGGGATGGGGTAAATAATCAGATGATGATGGCTTATGGGCTACATGGTCTTGGGTTTACGAACTCAAGTTTGTATCTCAAAGAGCAAGTGGGAGATTGTTGGAAAATATGCTCTTTGGTCACTTACGCCCAATTAGGCTTAAGTGAGACTACAGCCCAAGAGCCCTATGGCCCTATAGGGTTTAGGGTTAGGTCTTGGTGTAGTAGTATATAAACCTACTTTCACCCATTGAGAAACCTAATTCACAAGGAGGCTCTCATCGTAAATAAATCCCTAGAGGCGACGTTCATCATCCGAACGGTTGCCAGCCCACACAACCATCCTATCCCCCTCGAGAGATAGTCCGGAAGATCGATCATAGAGCGGACTTGGACCGTTCGTTACTTGACCGTTCGTTACTTGGACTGTTCGAGAAGAGGCTTTTAGATCGCTCATCTTTCCAGGTAATCAAAATGATGAAGGTTCATCTTTTTCTACATCGTCTCAATTCGATACGCTTCCGTGCTTCTGGTGAGATTCCTACACTCTATTTATATGCCTCCATACATTGAAGACTACATAAGAGTTACAAGTATATAAACAAGGGAATTAAGCAACATAATGATGCAATTGGAGGTTATAGGGAATATGTACTGAAGTCCCTTCAATTTGGAGTTATACAGTATAATGTCAATTAGCATGAGATGGAATCTTATGCATGAAGTTATGAACATCCACACACATATTGTTTATGACAATTATCAAATAATTTGATTTTAAATTTTTTGAAGTTAATGTTGATGTGATTGTTGAATTGTGATATTTAATGTGATTTTAAACATGATATATTTTTTCAAGCAAAAAAAGAAGATGTATTTTGACATAAAGGTAAGGTATATTAGTCAATCAAATAGTTCTCATTTCTTTTTCTCTCCATTTTCTTTTGTCTATCCAAAGAGGAGAGGTGACATCATTCTCCCTTTAGTCTTCTCTTCCATCTATTTTCTTTTCTATCATTTTCTTTCCTCACAACTTTTAATAGAGCATAAAGAACTATAAATGCACTTTATAAACTCAAACATAATATAAACATAAAAAATTAAATGTATACTTTAGCGGATACACCAAATGTATAAGTACATGGCTCTCTATTTTTACATTAGCAAAAAAACTTTAAACAATAATTAAATTAAAGGGTTAAGGTGCAAATTTAACATTGAACTATTTCGCTATGGGCACTCAGCATAATTAACTATTTTGGGATGCAAAAGTAGATATAATCAATTTTTTGGTAGTACATATAGCAATGCCGTTAGAGCTGTCAAAATGGGCTGGACCCCACGGGCCAGCCCATTAACCCCTTTATTTTTAGCCCTCATATGATGGGGTTATTTTTTGCCCTAGCCCAAAATAACCCCCACTCCTCTAGGTTTTTTTATCGTCTTACACAATTTTTCCGCGTTTGACAAAAATTAAAAAAATAAATTGTATCCTTTTTCACACCACGGACTACTATGATGTGTTACTACTTTGCTGTTTTTTAAATTAAAACTTTCCATTATTGCTTTTGGTGTACGCATTTAAATTGGACCGTAGAATATATATTTTTCAAAATAAAATAAATGGCTTTTGGTTATGAGTTGTCACTAACACTGGATCTTTTATATAGTAAATACTCTTAAGTAAAGAGTATTGAATTATTTTAATAAAGAAAAAAGAGTATCGAATTATTATTATTATTATTTATTTGGTTTTATTAAAAATAATAATTAAAAACATGTGACTCGCTCAACAAAATCAAAATGAAACCAATCAACAAGTGCATTTCATATTACTATTGAGTGTGTTTTTTTAACACTTTCATTTAAATTCATGGTTTTGATCCAAACTATGGTTTTAAAATTGAACACTACAAAAAAAAAAAAAAAAAAAAAAACACCCCAGATTCCCAGTTTGACTCATCTCACTTTCAATGCAAAACCCTTTACTATCATGGTTTGATAAACTCTTTTTTTTTTCTTTAAGTTGGGACAAATTTTCTAATATGCCTAAAAAACTATTGCTACTATATTTCATATATTAGACTATTACAAGGATTGAAAACTGCTCCTCTAACCCTTTATATTTTGACTCAACATGATATTTTCTAAAATGATTTTTGGCCCGTGGGCTGGTCCTAACCCTTAAGGTTATATAATTTTTTGGCCCGTGCGGGCTGTTTAACATGCGGGTTTTTTGACCATGTGGGCTTTTTGGCCCTAGCTTGCGCGGGCTAGGGCCTAACGGGTCGGGGTGGCCCGTTTTGACAGCTCTAAACGCCGTGAACTTTGGTTAACTTCGGTTACTTTTTGTACTATGAGTCCCACAAGTCTTCTCACTTTATATTATTTTAATATATTTTTAGAAGGACAAATGTGCAAATTTAACAATAAATTATTTTGTCATGAGTACTCAATACAATTACCTTTAGTCGGGTCCATCAATAGACATGAGCATTTTTTGTCTTATAAATTCTCATATTTATCTTGTAGATTAATTCGTTTAGTTATCTTGTGAATGTCTATATTTGTCTTATAAATACTATTTTTTGGTTGTTTATATATTTATTTTTCAACATGAACGGAATGATTTGAGAAAAACATAAGTAGTTGTAATATATAGAAATCCTCTTGGTAGTTCAGTTGTGGTGTCTAATGTAAAATCTTTATTAACTTTGTTTAATTGTTTGGCTTCTTGTTCCTTCTAGCTTGGCTGTATTATAACTCATTAAGGCTCTAGCAAAATATATATATATATATATAATATAATCTCCTTTTTTTTGGCTAAGTAAGGGTGTGTATGGTAACGCTCCCAGAATGAGTTTTTTTTTTTAAAAAAAAAAAACTTTTGTTCCCCGGAATAAGAATGGATAAGAATTGTGTTTGGTAAATCCGGTTTATTTTTTTGTTCTAGGGATGAACCGGTTTATTTTCTATGCTGGGGAAGAGAAAAAAGAAGCAAAAAATTTCTGCTTCTCTATTCCGAGCACAAAATGAGAATCATTTGTCGGGCCTAATCGAGGGGAACATAATGCAGGGCCAAAAGAGAGAGCATCGCACAATCGGGGGAGAAGATTTCAACAACGTAGGGGACGACGACAATCATCAGAGGAGCGACACTGTTCATCGTCTTCCCGCGGAGAGTTGTGTCTTCTCTGCTTATTTCCCTGGCCTTGTGAGGAAAACTCGTTTATTGATTATGAGAATGGAATACAGGATGAAGAATAATCATGACCGATAAAAGGAGGGTCGGCAAGTTCACAATATATAGCTGATATGCTCTTGATCATCTCCTCGTAAAAGCCGCTTTGGTGTCTCGGAATCATATCGCAGAACTTCCTAGATTTAATATATATCTTAAGAAACATGTATTATATCTAGTTTGAACATTAAATCTGTCAGCAAAATTTAAAACTGGCATTCATGGCTCAATAATGACTAAATAGAGTACATACAATTTCATTGGGCAAATGTATACACAGCTGGGTTGTTGAAATTTTCTTCTTTGTTTCAGTGGATCTGCCTATTGTTCATTCACAATGTAAGCTCAGCTATGTTCTGTTCTTATATATATATAACATAGCTATGTGATGAATGTAGATTATGCCATGTTTTCCCTATATTTCATGACTAAATTGTATCACGAATAAGAGCGTAAATTGCAAATAACTCAAGCAAAAAGGCAGGTATTCATGATTTAAGGAACTGAGGGATGGAAACCATTTACATCCGAAAAACATGTGCTAAGGAAGAGCAAGTTACATTGTCTCTAGGAGAAACGCACAACAGAGCTGATACTATGCTATAGCATTCCAACAAAGAAATGAATTGCAACTAAAGGCATAAGGAAGCTATAGCAAAGTAAAGGACGCGATGCTATGCGACATATTTTCCGACCTTTTTATCTAGCCGATTTCGAATGGAAATAAAAGGTCGAGGCCAACAGTAGATTGCGATATAATAGAAGATACGAAGGATCAAAAAGGAAAGATTTGAAGAATCCCGCAATATCGCGGAATCAATCTACAAACGTAAGATATGATAGATCACAACAGATTTGGAAAGCCCGGCTAGCCTAACTTGCATCACACGGAAGTCTGAATATAAAAAGGAAGCAGCGAGTCAACCCTAAAAATATTCGGATAAGAGCCAACACGAGAATACACATTCCACCGACTCAAGAGAAGAGTGAAAGGTTTCACTAGCACGAGAATTCCAGGAGAACCCAGCATCCTTCCTCGCAGCAAGACGTAGGGAAGAAGACGTGGAGCAATGACGTGACAGGGCTTCATCCACGCCATCAGAACGCCGTCAAGCTTTCTATTTTTCATTTACTTTCAATAGTTAGAGCATGGGTCATTCTGTTATTGGCTGTTTTGTGTTTCCTTCGTCAGTCATGAACTAACTTTCTGATGGCTGAACAAGGATGAATCCTTAAGCGTATATGAACCCAGTTGCAAGTTTTTAATTAAAGACTCGATTTGCGTATCAGTAGATTAATTACTAGTCGATTAGAGGAATCTAAGGGCTAGATCTGTGGTCTCGACTTACTGGCAAGGAGTCGAGGCTAGACATCCGAGAAACAAGCAGATGTATGCTAGGCAAATGGTGCAAGGCTTGACCTATTTATTGTAGGCTTCGGGAATGGGTCTACCTCTCATAACCGCACACTCGAGAGTAATGCGATAAAAGCTAGAAAGTTGCCATAGGAATATGGAAGGAGTATAGTTAATATCAAATGTATCGGACGCGTGCTTCCGGTAGATCATAGCGGTGGGTTAATCGAATAGCTTTGCGCTTAGTAACTATCTTTGTAGCAATTGCGTAAGCCGTGTAGTATAGGTGCTATAGCATTGGGTAAAACAACCGAGGGAATTATGCACTTAAGGAGGAGTCCAAGTTCAGCCTAATTTCTCGCCGATATCCTCTTCGAATTACTTTGTTTAATTCCCGTTTCTTAGTATAATCACCAAAAACCTCTCAAACCCATTACATCTACCTTCTAGTTGCAACTATCATAGCACCGAGCGTCACTCTCTGCATATCTCGCCTCGTGGGACGATACTCTACTTTCACTTTATTACTTGTTTGACTGGTTCACTTGCCATCAAGGAAATCGACCAACACTATGCTATGTTCTACCCCTATTTTTTTTTTATTCTATTTAATTCACAGTCGACATTTTACTATAAAATATACATGTTGCAAAATGCTCTCTTATGTCTTTGACATGTTATCAGTAAGGAGAATGGCATCCGAAGGGTTCAAGCAAATTGGATTGATAAAAACACAAATCTTTTGGAGGAAGGCGAAAATCTAGCACATTATGCAAATCCCAACATGGCAGCAGCAACCCATACATCTGCAGCTTATAGATGATGAAGGCCCTTCAAATCAAGTGACCGAAATAAATATTATTAAGAAAAATATTGCAAACCAATTAGCTAGAGACAATCAGTTGCCCCCAATATGATGTTGATAGATTAAGAGACATATTCGAAATACATTGGAGACTTGTCATATTTTTTTGTTCAATACAACATCAATTATTTTTGCTTTAAATTATTGTGATATCATGAAAATTTAGTTGAGTCATGTGACTAATGTAGATTTATTTATTTATTTGTATAATTAATATTAAGGTAATAATATGGTATTAAAAAAATGAGAGCAAACGTAAAGAAATAGATTATTTTTTAGATATAAAATGTTAGCATTTTAGTTAAAATTTACCCCAATTTATTATTTTATACCGTTGATGAAACCCGTAAACAAAAAATAAAGAAATAGATTTGTATTGTATTAGGTAATTCTAATTCTAATAAAAATAAAAAATGTGTTAACAAATATAATTCTATTCTCGAATGAAAAAAAAAAAAAAAAAAAAGTGTTACCAAACGTAATTCTAATTCTTGAAGTAAAAATAAAATGTGTTAACAAACGTAATTCGATTCTTAACTTTTCCAAGGCACATAATCGAAAAAACTGCTTCATCTCGAAACTTGATCTTTAATATAATGGTTGTCATGCACACCCTAAGTGATCCTCTCAAGTATTTCATTTTTTTTTTCTAAATATAATTTCATTTAAAATAAAAATAAAATTTCAGGAATTCTAACCACATGTTTTTCTGGTGGCCGGACAAAACGCCCAAGTTCTTACTCTGTTCGCCTCTCTACCACTACCAGTATCCCCGCGTCCTCATGGCTTCCCCGTTCGCCTATATTCCTCTGCGTACTCATTGTTCGCCTCAAAATTTTGCTCAACCCCTACAGCGAATTCCTCTGCTTTCTCTTCCGTCTATTTCCATTTCTCATTCTAAGTACGTTTCTGCAAAATTAGTTTCATCCAACAGAGAAGGAGCCAAGGACACTATCGAGGAACAAACTATTGAATCCTCAAGTTCCGATTCAACCCCAAGCCCCACTTCATCTTCCAAATTGGTTCTCGTTGTTGGTGGCACAGGAGGTGTTGGTAAATTCTCGTTTATCTTTTCTCTGCTGTTTTGCTTGTCATTCTAGATTAAACTACTACAAGTTGGTGTTTATGCTACATGCGTTGATGTTTCTTGAATTTTTAAATATGTAAGTTAATGATTATGTCATTCATGACCTAGAAACAATTTGAAAACTAACTCTTGTACACTTTAAGTATTAGAGAATCAATTTGTTAGTTACTTGAAAGTTTATGATCCTTCTATTCGCATGATATGTTTGTTCTATCAGCTCATCCTTCTTTTGGGATTTGTGTCTGGCATACTAGAGATATATTTATGTAAGGCTCCATATAGCTGAATTTCCTCTAGAATTCATCGGAACCTTCTGAAGAACTTTCTAGCTTATAGTCATGCCTGATTTAGCTTTATCCCAAAATGAAAGGGAGTAGGTTGTACCTTTATATTATAGCCAGCTTTAGCGCTATCTTCTATAAACATGGCATTCAGATCACTTGCTTTGCTTCCCCTTCCTCTGTGGAGACTTGCCTGTAGGTTCATTCATTCATAGAAATAGTTCATAAAGATGAGCAGACATAGCTAGGATCTACTTGTAGGAACTTAATAAAACAAGTGCATCAATCAAAACGCAGAAGCATAAACATACTCACAAAACATCCCAAAGTCGAAGCATGCATTGGTTAATTTGGAAGTAATTAATTATGCATTGTAAATAGCAAGTGATGTATTCTAACATAGAACAAGCCATTATATATGCCGTCTGATAAAGTCATGATTTATTGTGTTCATTAGTCATTACCTCTTATCCACAAGGTCAGTCTTGTTGCCCACAAGAACGATGTTACATCACTGCCTCTCTCATTTCGTATCTTTTCAATCCAATTTGATGTGTTTAGAAAAGACTGCCGGCCTACAAAAGAAAAATACAGGATAGACAGATACAATCCTTCAAAATGTTCTATATATATAATAAGCCACTTTAATTTATTAGAAGGTTGAATATAAAGGTACTACCTACTCCCTTTCATTATAAAGGCTCAATGTAGGGTGTTATATTATTCTGTTAATACCATTATGTTTCATATTGGATCTATTAACAGCCACCAAATAATAACTAAACTAGTGTTCTATTATTCTGTTGCATACCATTATGTTTCATAATGGATCTATCAACAGCCACCAACTAACAACTAGTGCATAGCTTCTGATTTACATATGGCTGCTATTGATGCACAAACATACACGCTACTTGTTGGAGCCATAAACTAATTTAAAGGATAAGGCAAGGCAGATGAAACTTATCTGATTTAATAATCAATGTGAAGGCCTATATGTATACAGTTTCAGAAATCCAGGAATATAACAAGACAAACATATGAGTGGGGATATGGGAATCAGATAACGGAATTATGGGACTGCTGACTAAGTCTAAACAACAATAAAAATGATTATTAAATATAATGAAATAATCTGAAAAAAGAAGAAATGAGGAGCATATTTGATGCCAGCTTGGAGGTTTGTAATGTAGTTGGCTTACTTTGCAGGGCAGCTAGTGGTAGCATCACTGCTTAAGAGAAATGTTAAGTCACGCTTGCTATTAAGGGATCCTGAGAAAGCCAAATCATTATTTGGTGAACAAGATGAGGAGACAATGCAGGTATTTCATCTTGTTTTAACTGAGCAATCAAAATAGAAATGTCATTTTTCAGAACTCCTTCAAGTGAAAACAAGTTGTCTCTCAAACTTGTTTGCATTCCTTCTCAAGATTGTTAAGTTATAGAGAGCTTTTGAACAAGATAGGTATTCAAAGGAGACACTAGGAAGCAAGAGGATCTGGATCCATCCATATTTGAGGTACGTTGTCCAATGTAAATTGCAAATGCTTCATTTCCTTTGGATCCATCCATGAGGAGACATTGATTTTATTTTCAGGGTCTTCTCATTAGGAATTCTTTCTTTACGCTATACAAATATAGCCCACACAGTTTTTGTATGAGGATATCACTTGTAAACTCTAAATTTTGACAGCCCAACACCTTTCTTTAACTTTCTAGGCTGAACCACATACATGTGTGTATAAAATTTTGCATCATTGCAGTTAATACTTCCAACTTGAGCTCCTAATAAAATTCAATCATTTCTTAATAAAATAATGGCTGGCCGTAACAGGGAATGGGGGGAAAAAGTTTGTAAGATCCAATCTCATCATTCCAATTGCTCACACAATACACTTTAGACACTATGCATATATAATTCTTCAATTCCATATAACTCAAACTTACCTGACTATATAAACTATACAAATAGTGAGCATTTTTTCCATTTTCAACTTTCAAAATTCAATCCAACAAGCATTCATCTTCATATATTCTTAAAAATTTCATTATCATAATCGATGCTTTCAAGTTTGGGCTCTTAGCATTTCACCTCACATGACTTTGCATTTTAAAACCATTGGGAACATCAAACTACAAAACTCAGCTCCTTTCCATTAAGATTATAACTGGCTGAAAAAGGGGAACGTTAAAATATGTTTATCTCCCTTCTGTTGATTCCAAAAACAACATAGGGGCTATTGTACGTTTCTTAGGTGTGGTTTGGAGATTTAAGATACTTGTTTGATGTTATTACTTATCAATATAGTGACATTTTAATCCTTTTTTAGTCACCACAATCAAACACATATGGGTGTGTGTGTTTAACATCCTCTTCCTTTGTTTATGCATCTACATCTTCAATATGGAATATGGAATTTTTTACAATTTCGAAAGCCATCTTATTGGAATGTTTAAATATGCTTCAACAATCTCAAATGCTTAGGTAATATTTAGAAGCATTAAACTGTACATTCCTTTTGAATTCTCACAATAAAATTTGATTCAATTTTATCACCATACACTAACTAACATTCATATAACCAATCTGTTTTAACATTCAAACATCTCTGTGCAAATTTCCATGTCAAAATCAAACAAAACTCCTTTGGACAGCAAGCCATTTTAATCTGGAAATTTTCCAGATTTAAGAACAATACTTAAATCACCATTTTAGAATCCTTAACAATGTTATAATAGCTTGAGACACTTGTTTAACGTTTAGAAAGCTCAAAACAGAAAATTATAATCAGTTTCATGTTTCAACAATTCAGTTCATCAAGTATTCCTTTTGAATACTTTGAGACACTTATTATCACAAGGGAACATCAAAGAAAAATTTAATATAGATTCATAGTCTCAAACATTCCTCCCGTCAGGCTACAGCAGCGTACACAGACATATGTTCATATATGTCATATTATTATGCCTCTAATGTTTATTCCAACATCGTTCCCTGCTGAACCTAACGCTAAACTGATATGTAATCTATAATTAAGTATTTGTCTTATTAGGATTAGATATTTGAGTAGGATTATGATAGAATACTGGATTAGTGTGAGATAATGGAAGTTGCGGAAAGTTAGAGATTTTAGGAATAAATATTTATTAATATAATTTTAGATATTGTTTATTTTATTAAGTAATTAATTCTTATTAAATTAATTGAGTCTGTTTTTATTATTATCTTTAGGAAATTAGGAAATAAGTGAAATATCCCACTAGATAGATTTAGTTGCTAGAATCTAGGATTAAGAGTTATCTGAATTTCATATTTGGATATATTTTGGATTTCGTATTTGAATTTTGAATCAGAGTCTGTCCCTGTAAACTAATATAAATAGGCATAGTGCCTCATCAATAAGAGCATGGAGTATTTCAGAGAGTAAATTGATACAGGAGATTCTCCTTAGGCTTTAATAGTCTGATGAGTTCTAGATTCTAGCTCATCTTTGTATTAAGGATGTGGGCTAATTTAGAGAAGAGACGAGATTCTTGTCTATTCTCTATCTCAGAGAGGCTGTTTTATAGAATTAGTGAGATACTTACTTATTCTATGAAATAGAGGCTGTTCTTAAAGCGTTAGCGAGATACTTGCTTCCTCTTTAGATCAGAGTAATTTTATAGCTTACTATCATCTTTAATTTTCTCAACTTAGATTCTCATATAGCCTTCTCATCACCTTACCCACATCAGTGCCATAATTAGTATCTCATTAGATTAGGATTTCCCAAGACTTATAAATAAGGTAGTCATCATTATTATTTTCCCAATATGAATTGCAAACTCTTCATTTCCTGTTTGTTTTCATGTGTAAAATCATTCATCAAAAGCAATGTACTAGAATTATTATATTGATTTTATTTTTTGGGTATCTACTTGAATTTTAGGGAGTCACACATGTGATTTGCTGCACAGGAACAACAGCTTTTCCTTCAAAGCGGTGGGATGGAGATAATACTCCCGAGAGAGTTGGTAAGAATTTTGTTGTTAAATCACAACTTTGGCATCATAATCAACTGATAAAGGAAAATTAATTAGACAGAGTCAAACATGGGAAATTTAAAAATATTAATTTCATCCAAAGATTTGTGAATAGAGGACAGAGTTTATTAAATGTTTAATACATTTTTATTCTTTTTGATCCGAGTTTTTTTTTCCTGAAGATTGGGATGGAGCAAGGAATCTGGTATCTGCAATGCCATCATCAGTGAAGAGAGTTGTTCTTGTATCATCAATTGGCGTGACTAAGTTTAATGAATTACCGTGGAGGTAAGAATACTTAATTAGTTGTAAACTACCGTGGATATAGACGGTCCTTTTACAATATATAAAAAAGGGCGGCTTAGTACACAAGGCTCCCACTAGGTGGGGTCTGGGGAGAGATAAATGTATTCAGCCTTACCCCCACAAGTGGAGAGACGGTTTCCAAGATTTGAACCCGTGACCTACAGGTCACATGGCAGCAACCTTACCACTGTGCCAAAGCTCACCCTCTACATCCTTTTACAATATATAATAAGAGAAAATGAAAAAATGAAGGTTGTTATTGTGGTTTGCTTTGTTGAGTGAAAATTTGGTACAAATCAACTAGATGACGTTTTGAAGAGGAAAATTAAGCTACGGTTTGATCAGAGTTGCTAGTTCAAGGCACTAATTGGCTTTTGTTGCCACAATGCTAAAGAAAGCGCCCCCTCTTCATTGTCTAGGATAAGAGTTACCCCTCTTGTATCTTCTTATTCCAATTTTTACCAAGCATAGATCGAAAAAGTTTGAATACCATGTGGATTGATGGGTTGCCTGAAGTGTTGGTGCTGCTTTAAAGGCTGTAAATTGGTGCTTTTTAGAGAATACCTTTGGTTTTCGCCAAAAAATAGAAAGGATTTCTATGGTATCTCCTTTATTTGATCATTCTTTTTAAAAGGCTTTGCCAGTAGTTAGAGCAGAATAGTAGAGCCTTAATTTACATGGTGTAGGCAAAGAAAGAATATCAAGCTTCAACTGGAAATTGAGCGTGACGTTTGACTAAATGAGTTGCATATGCATGTGAATTATATAATGGTGAATAAGGGACACATGGAGCTCTCTGTGCACGATGTTCTAGAAGAAGTTGGCTAGGCATGTTGTCTGTGATAAATTGGGTTAACGGCAGAGAGAGAATTAAGTATAATTTGTTGATGTGTGAAGTTCCAATCTTTTTTTAAACAGGTTTTGTGTCTATTTTGAACTTTACCTCAAGGGAAATACTTGGATCATAACATGTTATCAAAGTATTATTCCTAGGTGAATGGTAAACCTAGGGTTGAGATGTTAGAGAATGAGAAGGGCAACTTGGAAAGCAAACTTGGCGGAGCTAATGAAATTCTTGGCTTGAATCAATGGTTCCCTTGCTGGTGGGGAAGAGAGGAGAAAATCAGTAACTGTATTGTCTTTGGCACTAAGGTAAAGGACGATGGCACCAAAAGACCTGAGTTGGCTATTTTTTTCTTTGGCACCGCCCGCCTGCCGGGGGGGGGGGGTAAATAGGAAATCCGTATGTTTCTTAGATATGAGTCCCTAGTCTCTTAATCCTTCTAGAATAGAATACTAGGAGGTCAAATATCTCTCTGCTCAATTACCCCAGTTATCCCATTACGAAAATCTAATCCCAAATTAAACTTGGAACATCACATAATAAAATAAAATTAATTTCATGTTGTCATTTTCCATCATAGTTAACTTTTATCATCTAAAAGACTTGTTGACTGTTCGTTTCACACATTTATTAATATGCTACTTTGTGATGCAGTGTTATGAACCTATTTGGTGTCCTCAAATATAAGAAGATGGCAGAGGATTTTCTTCGGAGTTCCGGCCTTCCATTTACTATTATCAGGTAAGATGAAAGGTGCACATCTTATCTTTGCTGATACATAGATAAATAAATGGTACACATTAACTTGGATTATGTGCCGTTATGCTGTTAACACTCTTCATTCCACATTTTCATGCATGTCAGACCTGGGAGGTTGACTGATGGACCATACACATCTTATGATCTTAATACTTTGCTCAAAGCCACTGCAGGGCAACGACATGCTGTCCTTATAGGTCAAGGTGTGTTAAAATGCTTATCATTATAGCCTTGGCACTGGGTTTTTATTTTCTTCTTCATTTCTAATCATTTTCAGCCAATGAGTACACAGAGGCTGCTAGAAGCAGGGTGTGATGATATTATCTTATAAACCAACAATTTGTTTGCTAGAATTGCACTGTGTTTTAAGAAAAAGTGGAATCTGAATTAGGGTGCCTGTTTCTTAGTGACGATGATTATAGCTAGAAAATTATGGATCTTAGGATCTCTTTTGATTGGCAATAGAAAATTTCTCAAAGCTTGAAACTAGGTGCCATTTGAGGTGAGAGACTTTATCATATACAACTCTGTCTTTGTAAGATAGATTGATTATAAAATAGAGGATCTGACTCAAGGTAAGTTTTAAAAATGGTATAGATATTGACATTGAATCTGCCATTTTGCACGTGACTCCCCACAACTGTATAAAAAATGAAATCGATCAGACCCAATGCAAAATTTTCCTGACTTGTGTGTTATAAGTCCTGCAATAAATGGACAGAATTGGTCAACTGTAAGGAGAATTGGGTCTATAACTTATTTTTACCTTTCCTATGCTTTTAAAACAAACCAATTTTTTCTTTTGGTGAATTACTCTGACCAAATCCCCCCCCTCCATGAAACTCGCTGCAAAACTAGCAAAAGAAGCAACAGGAGTGAAATGCTAACCAATATACGCATCTGGACTTCTCATAATCATAATACTCAGATGAGAGAAGGCTCAACTTTTAATGTAACTAATGATAGAGCAGTTGGTGAATTTATTAGATAACTATTTAAGTTGAAACACACAGTTGTTATTAGGAGTAGAGTTCAGCATAGTTGATAGTTCTATAATTTATATTTATAGGGAGAATTTCAGTAAAGGACCCCTATAGCATTTTATTTGCAAATCAGGATCAAAGAAATCTGAAAATACATTGCAGGATCTGAGGACTGAGGTGAAATAAACTTGTAATGCAAAATGACTGAAGTAACCCTGCTTAGCTCCTACTTGTCAATATTTTAATTGACTCTTCCCAATTTCAGAATGAAAAATGGACTTGTTACGACCCTTACTTGACCTGTGATTTTAGCTACTCATGCTTGTTAAAACACTCTGATTTGTCAATTTCTAACTCCCGCATGTCAGTTAAATAACTGACTCTTGACAAATTTCAGAATGAAAATGCAAACACTCTTTGCTATGAACCTTATACAACTTGTGATTTTAGTTACTCATGCAAATGTCAGATTTTATTGGTCCTGATTTCTAAATAAAATGTTAGAGAGGTCCTTTACTGATATTTTCCTCAATTTTTACAATTAGGATGGTCTTTTCTTCCTTTTTCTTTTTAATAAGCATCTGCAGTGGACTTTCAGGAGATAAATTGGTTGGAGAGGCCAGCAGAATTGTTGTTGCTGAAGCTTGCATACAAGCACTAGATATAGAATTCACTGAAGGCAAAGTATATGAAATTAATTCTGTTGAGGTAAGCTTTTAATAGATTTTGCATTATAAAGTTGAAGCTATAGCATTTGAGTGTGTAATGTCAATGCAACCTGAAATGGCATGACTAAAAGTTGAGAGGCCAATCTTACATGGCTAACTAAAAATACTAGTGATTACTTTGTGAACACCTGAGCATCATTAGCTTCTGCAATATTAACCTTTTATTTGCACCTCACTTTCATCATGAATGGCACAACTTGGATCACGTGGTTCTTGCGCCATAAGAAAGGCATTTGCTTTTCGTTGTATATAAATGATGTGTTCGCACGCGCACAATATATTCTGCACCTCTAGTAGAACTTATTCTTTTGATCATTGACAGAATTTTTCTTTTTTAAATATATGGATTGTAACTAGATGTGTGCCTCCTATATTGCACAAAGTCTAAGGACTTAAAATGACAGCTTCTTATAATTGAACATGGGCCTAAGTTTACTTATTTTAAGAGGAAGCTCAATATGTAAGAACTGGCATAGAGCGTGTGAACAGGGGTATTTGTGGGAATTACTTGTTGACAGTTAGAGATTACAGTTGAGTGTATTAGGCGTGGGTCGAGCGATGGTGAGAGGTATGCAATTGTAGAGCACGAGTGTGGAGAGCCTATACAGTGAGAAAACCTAATAATGAGAGAATATGGAATAGCCAGATGACTGTAGTGCTGGCCTTTGTATCATATATATAGCAAAAGAATAAGAGCAGATTACAACGGATATTATCAGAGTTTGTTACATGAAAAACTGTGCAGGACGCGTGGCACCTATACCAGCTAATATACAATCTGTTACAGCATATACAGAGAACAAATGCTAATCACAACTACACAAGACCTAATTTACATTAGCTCTAACATTCCCCCTCAAACGAGAGGGTGTGAGACACAATCCGAGTTTGTCTCTTAAGTAAGAAAATTGTGAGTAGGTGAGAGCCTTTGTAAGGCAATCAGCGATTTGATGACTGGAGGGGACATAAGCAACTTTAACATCACCAGCCAAGACTTGATCTCTTATGAAATGGACATCAATGTCAATATGTTTACTTCTTGAATGATGGACTGGATTAGAGGCAAGAGCTTGAGCACTTAGATTATCACACCAAATAACATAGGGGCGTTTTAGAAACAAATCAAGTTCACTGAGTAAGCCACACATCCATTTTAACTCAGCTGCCCCATCAGCAAGGGCCCTATATTCAGACTCAGAACTAGCTCTAGACACAACCTTTTGTTTCCTAGAGGCCCAGGAAACCAAGGTACCACCAAGATATACACAAAACCCAGCCATTGATCTTCGATCATCTAAATCAGTAGCCCAGTCTGCATCAGTAAATGCCAATAGTTGAAATGATCTGAAGGGCTTGAGATGTAAAGCATAATTATAGGTGGCTTTAAGGTATCTAAAAATGCGTTTAACCCCTTGAAAGTGCACATCAGTAGGGCATGACAGAAATTGGCTAAGTTTGTTAACTGAGTAAGCAATATCATGCCTTGTAGTTGTCACATATTGTAAGGAACCTATAGCTTGCCTATAAAGAGAAGGATCAAGCATAGGTGTGCCATTAGAAGCAGTGAATGAGCGTCCAGTAACCATAGGAGTTAAAACAGGAGCACAATCAAACATTTTAAATCTTTCTAGCAAATCCAAGATGTATTTACTTTGATTAAGGTATATACCAGACAGATCCCTATGAATTTCCAAGCCAAGAAAATAATAAAGCGAACCCAAATCTTTTAAGGAAAAGACTTCATTCAACTTTACTATAAATCGATTGATGAAATTGACATTATTCCCAGTGATCAAGATATCATCTACATAGACCAGGATGAACACAGCTAGTGACTTTGTCTTGAGAAAGAACAACGAAATATCACTTATGGAATTTTTAAAACCCCATTGAATCAGAGTATGACAGAGACGTTCAAACCAAGCACATGGTGCTTGTTTAAGACCATAAATTGCTTTGGTCAGTTTACACACATGATTTGGTTTTTGAGAATTACGAAAACCATCCGGTTGACGCATGAACACAGTCTCACGAAGAAAATCATTTAAGAATGCATTATTCACATCCAATTGCCGGATATCCCAGCGAAAAGTAACGGTAAGAGTGAGAATTAGCCTTACAGTAGCTGGCTTGACCACAGGACTAAATGTTTCGAAGAAATCCACACCTGACGTTTGTTGAAATCCTTTAGCTACAAGACGCGCCTTGTGCTTAAGGATTGTCCCATCTGCTTTGAACTTGGTTTTGAAGATCCAGCGACAATCAACCAGCTTTTGGGTCCCATCATACGGCACAAGACGCCACGTGTTGTTTCGTAGGAGAGCAGTAAATTCATCTTGCATTGCTGCCTTCCACGATGGAGAAGAAAGTGCCTCGGCAACAGAGTTCGGCGGCTGTGCCTGAGAGAGCAACGACGGTGATTCGGAGCTGAGTAACCCGACAAATGGGTATCGGGGTTTGGAGACGCCAGCTTTTCCACGAGTCACCATCGGATGAGTATTAGTATTTGAAGAGGACAGATGGGGTAGAGACTGGTCACGTGTAGCAGATGTGGAATGGGTCTCACGTTGGGCCTCAAATTGGGCTTCATCTTGAGAAGAAATGTTTTGTGAAAGAGGACTAGAGACTTCGGTAGTTGGGCTAGAGTGATTAGTCAAGGATGGATTTAATAATGCTGGACCAGAGACTGAATTCTGAGTATGTAGACGGCCCGACGTTGGAACAATTATGAACGGAATAGGAGGCCCCGTGTCTGCAACTGAAGAACTTTGCCGGAAAAATCCTGGTAAACAGGGAAAAACAGAGTCGTCAAACACCACATGACGGGAAACATAAATACGACCTGATGGACTAAGGCATTTGTAGCCTTTATGTTGAGGGGCTGGTCCAAGGAAGATACATTGTTGACTGTGATACTGAAGTTTGTGGGAATTGTAAGGACGCAAGTATGGATAAATTGCACACCCAAACGGCTTCAGACCATGGTAATCTGGTTTAGTATGAAATAACCGAAACAGAGTAGTATCATCACCAATGGTAGCTGTAGGGAGGCGATTGATTAGGTACACAGCCATTGTGAAAGCATCAGTCCAATAAGTGAATGACAATCGTGACTGAGCAAGCAAGGTAAGACCAAGCTCAACAATGTGACGATGTTTGTGCTCAGCACGGCCGTTTTGAGGAGATGTATATGGACAAGTGTATCTCAGTAATACCAGCAGCTGTAGCAACAGGTATAAAAGGTTTAAATTCAGCCCCATTATCACATTGTATAGATTTAATGGTAGTGTTAAATTGATTTTCAGCATAGCTACGAAAATGATTAAAGGCATTTATAGCTTCCCCTTTATGCTTGAGTGGGTAAAGCCAAGTGTAGCGATTGTAGTCATCTATAAAATGCACATAGTATCTGTAACCATTGATAGATTGAATCGGAGATGGACCCCAGAGGTCAGTATGAATTAGTTCCAGAGGAGAAGAGGCATGAGAAACAGAACGAGAAAATGGCAATTTCTTTGATTTCCCACATTGACAAGCAGCACAAACTAAAGAGTCATTAACACGTAAATTGACATTACAAGATTTTAAAATTTGACGTAAAATCTTATTGCTGGGGTGTCCTAATCTGTAATGCCATTTGAGAAAAATCTCATCATCCTTCCTGCCTGCGGTTGCCAAGTGACTTTGAGCTGGTGCAGAGACTTGACTCATGGGATATAGACCCTGCCTTGGGGTTCCCTTCATTAACATTTGACCGGTGACCTTTTCCTTCACAACACAACCATGATTAGAAAAAGTGATATCTATTGGATTATCTCGTAACTAGTCTATTAACACCGAGCAGTCGTTTTGTAGCGAAGGTACTACAAGAACATCCTTTAGATTAAGGTGAGGACTGAACTTAGCAGCTCCAAAGAGCATGAACATGAGTTTTATGTCCAAGACAGTATAAAGAAATCGATTACCCGAGGGAACAACGAAATCAAGTTGGGTGGAATCGGGTGTTATGTGATGGCTAGCACCGAGTCCATGTACCGGTCGCCAGATCCGAGATAACCCGAGGATCAGCATAGTAGGCTTGAGGTGTGTAGGCGAAGAAGAGCGTGCCCACGAGAATAAGTGGAATTTGAGTCCTGTCGCTGATAACAAGTTTCAAAATAGTGACCATGACGATCACAATAGGTACAGTAGGGACGGCCGCCACCACGATTGCTTGATCGGCCACCGCGAGATCGACGACCACGAGAGCCACGAGAGTTACGCCATGGCCCAGTGCTGCGACCTCGAGAGAAATTTCTGTCAAAACCTGAAGAACCAGATGACGCCATATTTACCGATGGTTACAGAGTAAGAGACGATAGCTGGTTAAGTTGCTCTAGACGGCTCTCAAAAGCTAGTAGCAAGGCTTGAACATCCACCCATGACAAACCAAGTTGATCGATCAACTTGACTACTATTGCGTTATACTCCGCATCCAAGCCATTTAGAGTATGGAGAATTAAATCATCAGTTGAGATGGGCGCGCCAGCAAGAATCAAGTGATCGGAGATACTCTTCATTTTGGCCAAGTACTCGTCCATCTTCATACCATTCTTCCGAGTTTGGTGTAGTTCAGCTTGATACACCATAACCCGTGAGCGAGAGAAAGCACTAGTGAGAGTGCGCGCTCCTTTCCAGAGGTCAAGAGCCGTACGACAATGGAGAAGCTGGGCACCGATTTCCTGAGTCATGGTGTTGCGCAACCAGCCCACAAGCATGCGGTCAACAACATACCACTATTCAAATTCTGGGTTAGGAGTGGGTAGAGTAGACCCTGGAACAGAGCGTGTCATCGGTGGAACCAAGCCGTGAGCAGAGATATGAGTCTGTAGCCGATTGCCTTCGATGAGAGGCAACACAACAGACTCCCAAACCAGAAAGTTCGACCTATCCAACTTGATAGATGTGGTTTGGCTAGAGGATTGGAAAAGAGAGTAGGACTTGGGAGTTGAGGGAGCTGAAATAGCTGAGGGAGATGCAGTCTCAGCAGAAGTTTGTGAAGGAGACGACATGTCGAAGACGACGGGGAAAAAAAAAACAACGCAGCCTGGCTCTTGATACCAAGTGAGAAAACCTAATAATGAGAGAATATGGAATAGCCAGATGACTGTAGTGCTGGCCTTTGTATCATATATATAGCAAAAGAATAAGAGCGGATTACAACGGATATTATCAGAGTTTGTTACATGAAAAACTGTGCAGGACGCGTGGCACCTATACCAGCTAATATACAATCTGTTACAGCATATACAGAGAACAAATGCTAATCACAACTACACAAGACCTAATTTACATTAGCTCTAACATATACCTCTAGAAAGTAACGAGCGTCACTTCCTTTTTCCCCCCTTCTGCGTTTCCTCCATCAAACTACACTTTATGGAGTTGTTCTCTTCAGCTGAATGTGTCTTTTAGCTTTCATATTTTTGGTCTATATGTCTTAATTTAAGTTGCTGTGGAATGATGCTCATGGAGTAAATTTGTGTAATTGTGTTCCTTTACTTGCTCTGTGCATCTAATTGGTGCTAAAATGCACATTTTGTGTAATAATCATCATAGGGTGAAGGTCCTGGAACTGATGCTGCAAGGTGGCAAGAACTATTCAGAGCTGCAGAGTCCCAGTAACTACAAAAACTGTATGTGTAACAAGGAAATTGGTAATTAGGCATATTGAATTACTGTTGTAAAGCTCAAAATCCAAAAATATAATTAATTATAATTCAAATCATAATATGTAAAGTTAAGACACCACTCAATTCGCAATCATTTAATTAATTATAATTCAAATCATAATATGTAAAGTTAAGACACCACTCAATTCGCAATCATCATTAATAATGTGTGTTGCAAAGACTTAATGCTAAAACAAAATGAAATTTTGAATTTTGAATCTTAACAAAAAAAAATATAAAAAAAAATAGCTCCTTTTTTTTTTGCTACATAAAAAAAAAAAAAAAAAAAAAAAAAAAAAAAAAAGCTCTTTAAGTAAAGGCTTTCCCTTATTTAATAAGCGTATGTGAGGATTGGCCCATTTGCCCTTTTATCAATCTGTTATCCAATATATATTGAGCCCATTTTGATGACACTATTATCCTCTGTATGTAACTAGCATAAATTATACTTCCACAGTCCCACTCTTACTTTTAATAAGATTCTTAAGTATGTCATGTTCTTTTTTACAAAATAGGATTAGGGGATGTTTGGAAAGTTTAGTAAACTCCCCATTTTACACTTTTTTAATTACAAAAAATTACCCATACCATTAATGTATTTAATTCTCATGTTTGACTAAATCACTCAATATAACATATTCTATTCTTTCCCTTAAGACAATGACAAAAATTCATTTTCTACATATTTATTGCACCTATCTAATTTTAACTATATCTTCGAATAACACAATTCAATTAATCCTATATTATAAAAAGGAGTATTCAGTATGAAAATGAGAATCCATATAATTTTATTTATTGAAGACAATTTGAAAAGGAATGAATACAAGAATATTGAGACTACAACAAACAATTCCTCATTTGAGTTTAGATGCTCCCTACCTCTAAATTGTAACACAATGTTTCAATCCTCAACCAACTTTTCACACTCATCTAATCAACAAACACACCAGCATATTCTCCAAATGGAAAAAATATTGAGAAATTAGAGACAAATTACGAAGACAGAATCAATCATCTCAATCACAGCAAATGCAGCTAAGAATTTTTTGCCAGAAGCTTCTGGGAACTATTGGCGGCGGAGGTGGCGGTGTGCTTCTAGGATCTATTGGCGGCGGAGGTGTTGCAGAGCAATTTGAATCTGCACATTCAATAATTTTAGATCCATCAACACCAGCTTGCTTTGCCTTCTCACTCTCACTCATGAAGAACTCAAGTGCGTTTTTAACATAATCCACTGCGTCTGCAACTTTCAGATCCTCCACTAGCTTGTGAGGGTAGATATCTTTCTTGTGATCGCCATTTAGAGTTGCTGCTAGTTGCACCAATTCTACTTGAAAATCACTTAATTCTGTTTCTTCATTTGCTTCAGCCTCTCTCAATCTCACTGGTTCTGGCAAACTCACTGCACATTTATTGCAACAAGCAAAGATTTAATGTATAGATGATATTTTTTAAGTTCGAATCCCTGAAAGCAAGACCAGTGTGCAATTTACTAGACTTTTTGGCTTCTCTACAGAGCAAACCATCTACAAATGTTTTTAGCATAAATGTGAGAGAGAGAGAGAGAGAGGGGGGGGGGGGGGGGAGGGGGAGAAACCTGCCTAGTTTTTGTCGAATTGTTATGATTTCCGGTCTAATTTCGGGTTCTGTTCAATACTTCAATGCTTTTCAATTCCAGTCTAATCCAAATCAACCATGAACACCTTTTTCGGTCCCAACTAAGCCGCTGACAATTCCAATTAATAGTCTAACCATTTCAGACCGTCTGATCAAACCCAGTTCTTTAGTCATTGGATGCTAGAGAATCTATAATTTAACATGATCTTACGCAAGAAGCTAAATACTCCCTCCACTTCTTAATATCTGACCTATTTGAGAGTTGATATTGGTTTTAAGTATAAGACCTATTTTTTATATTTGTCAATCTTTTTCTAATTTATTCTTATTGATTCTCCCCTAACAATAATTAAGAAGGAGAGAGAATTTTACTCTAATCAAATAAGTCTTATATTAAAGAACGAATGGAGTAGTTAATTAGAGTTACCTGGACAATCAGTTCGTGGGGTGGATCGAGTTAAAAGGAATTCAAATGTTCCAGCCCATGCATCACGTTTCGTCAAGAACTCAGGTAGCTTAAATATCTTCTTCACAGTTGATGGTATAGATGAATGCTCATATTGCGATGTTGCCTCTGGCCCAGACGGCTGATGAAACACTGCAACATTATTCATTTACTTCCATTAATTTTACATATCATACGATAAATTCACAAATCTCTCATGAACAAGACAAACCAAGAAGAGTAATAAAAATGGCAATTCTCACTAAATAGAGGAAAAAGCACTACAAAAAATAGTCCATTAGCGATGGAATTGGGTAATTCAGTCCTCAAATAAATTGTCATTAATTAACTAGCGACAGAAGATTCTACCGCGAATCCACTTTTTTTTTTTTTTTTGTAGCGATGAAGTTATAAATTACTAATATATTGCATTAATGAAAGGCTGAAAGCATATATTGATCCTACACACCTGTGCCTCGCTCGATCCAAGGAGATATGAAGAGTGCCGGAACCCTGACGCCAAGTCGATCAAACTGAAACTTAAAAGGGTCAGGACCGATTATCCCGTCGGGGCTGGGGACTCCGGTCACCGGAGTTGGAACATGGTCAAAGAATCCACCGTGTTCATCGTAAGTGATGACGAAGAGCATTTCGTTCCATTGAGGGCTTGACCTGAGGGCTTCGTAGACTTCTTTGATGAATAGTTGGCCCTTGGAGACGTCGTGCGAAGGATGATCGTCGTTGCCAGGAATGACTAACAAGTCCCAAAACCTTTGCTCCAATACGACATAGTTTGGGAGCTTCCCTTCTTCACAATGCTTCTTGAACGCTAAGTCGAACTGGTGGAAGTTGCCCATGTTCTTCAGCTTCCTCAGGTTCCTGCCATATTGCAATATTCACGTTAAACGCCGCTGTTTGATACGTGTTAGCAAAATTATTTTGTTTCCCCAAAAGATTGATGTATGAAATATTTAATACTCCCATTCGATAATAAGTTTAGGATTTCAATTCACTATATCTTTCACATTTGTTATTTTTTTTCTCAAACGACCTCTATTAATTACATACACTAACGGATGTAATTCTACTTTAAATTTTTGATAAATCATATTTTTTATGTTATAATTTTTTGAAACCATTTAAACTAAAAATAATAATAATAATAATAAAGATGCTTTCTTTTCGAACATGATAATTAATGCTCAAATTTTGAGTTCAGTAAAATAAATTATTCATACTTCATAAGGCTTCGAAGTTTGATAAAATATACAATAATATTTTGTGTATGAATTTTTTATTTTTGTTTTCTTTTTGCATGAAATTTAAGAGTATTTAATATAGTACTATAGAGAAAAAAATTTGAAGATTGGAGAATATCCACAGCCCCGGTCTAAAATATGCTTAAGAAGACTTTTTTTTTTTTTTCAATTCATTCAGAAATTAATAATGAACACAAATCCACTAATCAGACAATTATAATAAAATTCTTAAATTCAAAAGGGAGGGTTTATATCACTGGCCAAGAAAAAAAGGGGAGGGTTATATATAAAAACTATATATCATCATTATTATCAATTAATTCAAATAATTATGACATTTATTATACTATGCGTGCTCTGTCACAAGAAATCTCCTACATTACATTCTCCAGCCAGAATTAAATATTGTATTGTAATTTCTCCTTATTAAATAATTAAAAGTCATGGTGGAGACTGGAGAGAAGATTGATCAAGAGAGATTTATAGTTAATATTGGTAAAATATAATTAAAATAATTTTAGAAGGTCATAATAATTAACTTTTGAAAAATTCAAAAATTCAAAATAATTTTAACAAACTTTCTGTGAAACAATGAAAAAAGACATATATTGGGAAAATTCCATTTAAATACCAAATGAATTTGCAAAACCCCCCGAGTTCCTCCGAATTTGTAAAATGACTGAGAGGTACAAAAGACCTATGAGGAATATGCAAATTCGCGTGAAATTACCTTTCTACCCTTACATTTAAATAAATTAAAAATATATATAAAACCCCACCCCCTCCCCACCCCCACCACCACCACCACCACCGCCGGCGGCCGCCACCACCACCACCACTGCCGGCCGCCACCACCCCCACCCCCACCGTCGGCCGGCCACCACCCCCACCACCACCGCCGGCCGACGGTGGTGGTGGTGGTGGTGGGGGTGGGGGTGGGGTGGGGTTTGGTTTTTTTTATTTTAATTTATTTAAATGTAAGGGTGAAAGATAATTTCACCCGGCCGACGGTGGTGGTGGTGGCGGCTCCCATGTGGTGGTGGTGGTGGTGGTGGTGGTGGTGGGGTGGTGGGGGTGGGGTGGGGTGGGGTTTTTTATTTTTTATTTAAATTTATTTAAAGGTCGTTCAGGAAACTAGATGTGACACAAGAATATTCCTTTTATGCTTTAAGCATTATTGAATAACTTGGAGTTCTTCTGAGCAAAAAAAAATAACTCGGAGTTCACGAAATTTGAATATTTGATCCATGAATATAAATCAATTCACAGTTCAGACTCAAGTACTGCTTCCAAAACTTCTTGTCCAAAATATAAAATATAATACTACACAGTTTTCGCTATAAAAAAAAAAAAAGGCTAAAAAGTTTATTTGTGTCAAAAAATGGGAAAAGGTGAAAAACGACAAAATCCACAAAATCTAAGCAAATGTCAAGACAGTACTGTCTATCTACATGTTACTTAGCTCCGCTTCTAAATATAGAACAAACTTTATAACATCATAAATTTTATCCTATATTGTATTATATTACGAGTTATTCTATTGGTTTTTATGCAATGCCATAAATTTCTACTTTAGCAAAATATAAAATATATAACAAAATATTTGACTGTTACAACAGTGAGTTCCATTTCTTAAAATATTTACATTGCTTCACAACTACATATAATTTTTAGAGTAAATACCTTTTTGGGTCCCTGACAAAAATACCCCATTTTAAATCCTATGACTAAAATGAGACTTTTTATGACTAAAAAGGGTTTTTAGAAATTTGAGAGGACCAAAATGTTCACCAATCGACCCTTATTCGTCCTTTTCAGGGACTAAAAGGGCATTTCTTTGTGTGTGAGACCAAAATGGGGTCCGTGTTTTTTTCCAGGAAACCAAAAGGTATTTACTCTAATTTTTAAAAAGATCATTCAAAGAATGGATAGATCATAAGTATGCGCTTTTTTTTTCCAACTACAGTTTTATAATACTTTTTTGTTATACCGAATTTTTTTTGTTTTGTTATTGTAGTGATGGTAGTTATGAAGGATTATTTTTTCTAAATTATATAAAATTCTCTCAACTTTACATTAATGTACAAATAACTCCTTTAATATTTAAAACTTAAAAACAAATCATCCTAAGCCTTCAAATTGGCATGAGTAACCCCTAAACAGAAAATATATCTCACTAAACTTTCTTTTTATGTACATGTAGCCCTAAAAACTTCAAATTATATACCTATAACTCTCTTAATTTAAGCTACATGTATATAAATAAATAATCAACAAAACTAATGACAAAGAGTTACTGACCTGAATATAAGTGTCTCGGAATATTTATCACGAAATTTTAAAATTGAAGAAAGTTATCTATACATATGGTATGAAGTTTAGAAATTGTGTATAACATAGTTTTTTTCCCATTGGCAAAAAAAATTGCTTTTTGAAAGACAAAACGTAGAAGAAAGAGAAGGAAGGGGGAGGGAACGTACCTGTAAAAAAGCGTGGAGGGAATGGACTGAAAATAAATCCCAAAAGTGAATCCATTTTCTTCCAATGAATCAAATATTGTCTTCTGCGGCATACCTCCGATCAGCTTCTTCGTATCGTTGCTGGTCAGCCCATGCGACGTCGCCGAGTGCACGAACATCCGGTTCGGCTGCGTTGACGCCGGCATCGACGCGAACCACCGGTCACACACCGCAAATTCCTTCACTAGCTCCTCATATACCGGAACCTTACCCGGATTGAACCCGTTCATCACCGCCTCCACCATCTCCTTCCCTTCCTTCTGCCTCCCCGCATTCTGCACGAACCCCTCCATCTTCGGCGGCAGCTTCTTTGCCGCTGACGCCTCGCTCCATGGCTCCCCAAACACCTGCTCGTATATGTCCTGGATCGAGTGCCCTGGATCCGGGTCGACGTACACCGATTTTTCCCCAAAGAAGACCCGGTTTGAGCCCGGGTCGGAGGTCGACACGGGGTTCGACTCCGATCCAGTAACACCGTCGATTTCTGGGTTCAGAGACTTCATCCAACCAAACATGTGGTCGAAGGAACGATTCTCTTGAACCAAAACGACGATCGTTTTGATTGGGGATGGTGTGGAGGGGGTAGACGACGAAGCCATTTTCCGAGCTGTAATGTTCTGATTCTAAACAGTGAGGCTATATAGAAGAGTGGGTGTGTATATAAATATATATATATATATATATATATATATATATATATATATATATATATATATATATATATATATATATATATATATAAGTGCGTATGTGTGTTAGTAACGTGGGAAGTAAGACATAAGAAGTTGAGATGGTTTTAAACTCTTTTCGTTGAAATTTTGATTGCGTTTGGGTTACTTTAGAATTTAGATAATGAGACAATCACTCACTTTGGCATGGCCTTAAAAGTCCAGTATGGTGAAATAAAACGGTTTCTGAGAGAGTGAGATATACTTATCTTATTTTATGGGGTTTAGGATTGGGATGGACTGATCTAACAAACAAAAATTATGAGAGAAGCTGAAAAATTCTGGCTTCTCAAAAAATCCTAGCAGTTTTTTCAGAAAAAAAAAAAAGTTACTCTTGCTATGGTCAATTCAAATATAAATAATATAAATAACATCTACAATATGGTATTTATTCTATCTTATATTTGTAAAAGTCAAATTGAAAATAAGTCACTTCTAATACCGCAATTTCAAACGAACCCACCATTGACAACTTTGCTTCAAGACAATTTTATTTCTTGTATAATTTTTTTACCAAATATATTCATTTTTATTGTATAAATAGTTTAATGTTATACAAAATGCAATAAATAGTTGAGGTTATGATAATTTAATAGCTTAAACTTTTATTTATTTTTTTCCATAAAAATCTTAAACTTTTATCAATACATTTTTCACACACAAAATAATATAAAAAATTACTATAAGGTTTAGTTTTAAGCAAGAAATATACTCATAATTACCAAAAGTCTCACAGTACAACATTGATCTATTATCATTTTTTTGCACTAAATTGTTCTCATAAATATTGATATATACTATATCTTTTCTTTAGTATAAGAATCAATTGACTAATTTGAGAAGGTTAAAGAAACTAAATGAGTTATTTAATTATAATATATATTACATGATCTCTCCAAAATGTATTATTAGATTATATATAATTTTATAAGTCCGACAAATTAATTTGGAGAACAATGATAAATAATAATATTTTAAAATAATTTATTTAACTTCCTTAATCTTCTTAAATAAGGAAACTAGAAACAAGCTAGTATGATTTAATCTGCTCAAGACTCAAAATATATTAGTAGACCGTGGATTAAATTTTTTTTTTTATTATTTAAAAAAAAAAAAAAAAAAAAAAAAAAAAAAAAAAAAAAAAAAAAAAAAAAAAAAAAAAAAAAAACTCAACATGGTATTAAAGCTGAAGGACAAGTCCGGCCACGTCGGAAGAATCCAAAGTTTGTTTGGCCGGAATATTTAACAACTCTGCTTAATGAAGAAGATGAATAAATAAAGCTCAGGCAATTTTGATAAACTCAAGCTATTAGAGATTAGCTCACCTACCATGCAATAAAATATAAAATTCAAACTAAGCTGTACTATTCACCAATTACAAATCATGCGATATGATTTTTCTAAAGCTTGTGTATAATATATAAGCAACCTACCTCATAATTCCTCACACATTAAAATTTGAAACAAAAAATTGCTCCCAAGATTAAAATTAGCGGAAATGCACTAAATTTTTCTCATCACACACTATTACAGAAAAGTCATGCTTGACCCTTTTTAAAAAAACTTTATTTGTTGGTTATTAACGAGACAGACGTAGTTTTAATGGTGGGCTTAGATTTGGTGGTTGCTAACTTTATTTAAATTGTCCAATTATAAAAGTAATCAAATCAGGGCGCCCTAAAGATTCAAAATACAGACACGTGTGATATGTGGATTTGAGGGAAAAAAGCAAAGCAAATAACTTTATTTAAAAGAAAATAACTTTATTTAAATTCTTGCAATTCGTCAACATCACAAAACCCTAACTATAAAATTCCATGATCGTTTGTTTGGCAGTTGGAAATTGAAATCATTGACCATCTTTGATTGCGGGAATCAAGAATTTATCGAATCCCCACGATCGACGCCAATGTTCTATATAAGACTAGAGATGTCTAGCCCAAAGGACTAATATATTGATATAAGATTTGGTGACTCTCCAAGATATCTATGAGGCAGATATCAAAGAGAATAAAGGATCATCATTGTGCACGTATGAGGCTTTCGCCTAAAGGGGTGATGTGTGTGCACAGTTATGGCTGAATAATAAATGAGTATGAGTGAAATGTGTATACCTTTTAGGTTTACCTTTTATTTATATAGTGTACCTTAGAGTTAGGGTTTGGACTTATGAGCCTCTATGCCTCCAAGCCTAAGTCATGTACCGCCGTATCTGTGTTACATAGATTGTCCCTTGTTAGGCCACACCTTAGATGAGCAATATGAGTCCGTAACAATAATGAAATAATGTAAATATCTCCCATCTATATTTTATTTTTATTATTAACATGACTAATATCGCATAGATCCCCTATAAAGTAAATCAATATATTCATTTGATTTATAATTACAAATATTAAAAATCATGTTATTCATAAATTGTTATAAAAATAACAAAGATGAATATAAACAACACAATAAAAGGATGAGGAAAAAAATGTAGAGATGAGAAAATATGGGAGAATTCTCATTGATATATATTTTCATGTACATCTAATCGTTTTGTGACAAACCTCTATATATACACCACAATCATCTTAAGAGTTACAATATTATAAACATAATAATTAATTCACATTATGATAGAGTTACAATGTCATAAATATAAGAATTAATCTACAAAGTAAAACCATGGGAAGTTAAAACTATCAATCATAAAATCCTAAGAGGCTATAAATACTCACACACCACGTTATTTATAACGTAATTCATTTATTACCGCCACTACTATTATTATTTTTGGAAAATTAATTAAGATATATAAGAAGGATTATTATGAACACATTTTTGTCATAAAATGCATATATGATATCTTACACGTGAGAATATGCCAGAACAGACTGTATGGTTATTGGTTACGTCGCTCCACTAACCATGGACTTTGTGGTTCTTAAGTTATGAGTTTTTCTTTGTTCTTTTATTTGGGTTAATTTTAATTTGCATTTTGAACTAAATTTAAATTATTCAAATGAATGTGCCTGGCAAGCAAAATTGTCAAACTCCCAAGTTTAAGAAACTGGACAACGACGTAAACTCATATCGCTAACTCAATCATAATTTCGTAAGAGTTTACTTTCATTATTAAATATGTATTAATAGTATATAATAAATAATTAAAATATAAAAAAAATAACAACAATTTAATTTAAATATATTTTAAATTCAGATAATTGAAATTAAATCCATAAATATTCAAAATCTATCATATTCAACAAAGAAATTTCTATAAAACTCACATATAAAGCCGCAAAGCATAATCAAATAAAAAAAGTTCACACGAGTTTAAAGGTGAGTTAACATGGTTTTGTAAATTTGAAACGTAAAAATAGTAAATTTGGTGTATAAATTTGTAAGTTTAACCGAAGTTACAACAATCACGAAAGTTAATCAAAATGACTTGACTCAATTTGGTAAACTAAACGTAAAAACGGTAAACTCGTAGAGTTAATTTACAAGTTTGATAATAATAGGCATATGTTATAGAATCTATTTTAACAACGAAAGAGCTAACATTTTAACAAGCGATGACTCAAAATATATGAAGTTAATTAATTACATAGTTACTTACCACAGTCAGTGTTTAAAAAAAAAAAAAAAAAGCATAAGATGGTAAAATGAAAAATTTATGATTTTTTCCCCTTTGATTGGAGGGAAATGTAATTTTTCAAAAAAAAAAAAAATTTGTGTTTGTGATATGAAAAAAAAATTAATTTAAAACTTTTCTAATTTTTAAAAATTAAACTCATCAAAAAATTTCTTCCTTACCTCTTTCCATCCGAAGAAAGAGTGTGTTGCCCATGTTATCATGTGAGTTAGGAAGAGGGACAGCATATTAAATAAATTGACAGATAGATTGATAAATGTTTGGTCAAAATAGATAAATAAATAATATTTCACCACAAAAATACTAACCAATACTTCATATAAAACTTAATTGATATTTTTTTATGAGATTATAAAAACGAAATAAATTATTTAATTATAGTATATATATTATGAATGTATATCATTATATTATATATCATTTCATAAACAAGTTAGTTTAGAAACAAAATGATAAATATAAATATTTTAAATTAATTTATTTAAATTTTTTTAATCTGTTTAATAAAGTAACTTTTTTTTTTTTATATCAAGCATATGATGAAATAATATAAAATTGAGGTGGACAGGTATTGAGATCAGAACGTACAAGTTATGCCATGGAATAAAACCGTCGCATATCCTAAACGTGTCGTTTTGGTCACGAAGCTCATTTATTGGTCATTTCTGATTTTTTTAATGAACCAGACTTTGACCTTTGGGCCAAAAAAAAAAAAACCCCAGACTTCGACCTATATTTTTAATAAAGTTCTATGTTAAATTTATTTTTAAAAGAATCCTTCAATTTCAATATTTTACTATCACATCATGGTGTAGTTTGATTTTGCCCTAATAATTAGGGTTGTTTCATCTGTACCACTATCTATTACTGTGGGTGTGTGTCTCCTAGTTTTGTCCAACGGAGAACATGTTGAATAAGATTGAGTGGTGGGCTGAATTGATTTAAACAGCTAGAATTAATTAAAAGATGCAACTTGAGCGGTATCGTGCGCAATGAATTTAATTTGTGAAGATTATAGACTTACCATTTAAACACTTGAAATATAAAATTATAATTAAATCTATGAATATGTATGTGATGTGCACAGCATGACATATCATATAATTAACAATTTTCACAAAGCTCTATTATTGATTATGAAAAAGTATATTATATATTGTGGTAAATGTAATTTTTTCGACATTTATACACTCTAACAATATATCCAAGTGAAGTGCTCCTTTAGAGAAGTGCTCCTTTAGAGAGTATGTTTTTGGGATGATTATAATGGAGTCTCAAGAACTTAATTACCAAGAAATTCTAATAACAAGTAAAGTGTTGTCATTTCTTATTTTGAAACTTGTTATCGCTTTCTCTTCGATAGAGCCATAAAAACGGGGCGAACCCATCGTGCTAGCCTATTTAAAAATATCTAAGTGGAGGGCCAGACTTATGTTTTAGGTGGTGTAAAAGAATTTGGGTTTAAACAGGTTAGTTCTTTAAGACTCAAAATAAAAGGGCCCGCCCATTAGGGTTGAGGGCCGCCCCTTTTAAGTGTGCTTACATCAACTGCACATTGGATAATCAACTTTCAAAAGCAAAAGGACAAAATGTTTATTTTAGTGCAAAGGGCATAATATTTTTCATAAAACAATATAATTTTAGTCTAACTTTTTTTTTTCCAAAACTTTCTCAAATTCAATTAAATAGCATTATAATAAAGAAAATTTAATTGTCATATGTAAATTTTATATCTAATAACTATAAGATTTTCTTGTCTTTTCAACTATATTACAATTTTTTTTTATACATTATTACAAAAAGGAGGTAAATTATTTAGTTTTGGTTATTTTTGAGCTGGGACAAAACAATAGTTTATTTGTGTTTAAATTTTGATTTTTATTTGCTTTTGAAGTTTAGACAATAGTTTGAAACTTCATTTTTTGGGCAAAAAAAGTTTGACACTTTATTTTTTTGGTATATGTGATTTGAACTATAAATTTTAAGAGATTTATTATTCTATATTTATTTATTTTAAAATAATTTAAAAATTGAAATTTAACAAAATTACATGAAAGCCTATGGGCTAGCCTTGAGCCCTCATGTCGAAATGCCAGATTTCAATAATATGATGGTTTTATGACATGGAGGTTTTCAAGCCTGACCTTTTTAAGCCCTAGCTCGTCAAGCCCTTAGAGCTGGGCTAACCCGCTTTGATAGCTCTACTCTTCAGTTATTATGGGGACTTTTTAATAATTAAATCAACCTCATTGTAATTACCATATTTTTTCCTCCTTAATAAAAGTCACCTTATTAAATTTATTATATAGATGAACTATTTTACCCCTAATTTATTATTTTGTAGATTGTTACTTTCTTGAATTATTTCTCATTAAACCAAATATTTTAATGTATAAAAAACCATATGTGCGTGATAGGGAGGATATTACAAGGTATTTAATTTTAAAACAAACTTAATGAGATATATATTATGTTTGGATGAAGAGAAAACTAGGGGAGAGAAAATAGACATAAGAGAAAAGTGATAATATTATCCTTCCCTGTGTTTGGATAGATGGGAGAAAAGAGAGGAGAGAAAATGTATGACATTTATGATGACAATGTTGGGATCCGTATACGCAGCGGAATTGAAAACTTTTACGAATCTCATCCGAGGATCGCTCAATCGCGTTTAAATCAAAGTTCGTTAAAAACTATATCTATGCGAACTTGCGAGCGTCTCATTCAATTCGATCTGGTGGGCTACCTGCTCGATCAATAGGAGCAGACTCTGCAAATCCCCTCTGTAATGTCCTAATTTTTAATTGTAGGATTTAAGTATGATTATGAA
Organism: Acacia melanoxylon; assembly: GCA_019022615.1. Taxonomy (NCBI): domain Eukaryota; kingdom Viridiplantae; phylum Streptophyta; class Magnoliopsida; order Fabales; family Fabaceae; genus Acacia; species Acacia melanoxylon. Next base: position 444,546 of record JAFJYJ010000071.1, on the reverse strand, counting down.
AGAATTACATATGATAAAATGTATTTATTATATAATTGTTAAATATATAGATATATATATAATTTTAAAAAAAAAAGTGGGAGGCATGTCCTACCACTGCACCTGACAGTGGGAGGCGTGGCCTCCCACTGAATCGGACAGTGGGAGGCCATGCCTCCCACTACCTAATCTTATATATATAAAAAAATGTTAGTGTGTGTGTGGGAGTTAGTATAAATACCCCCTCCCCCCCCCCCACACACACACACACAACACAAAACACACACAAGCACACAACGGTGAGCAGAGGGAGAGCGAGAGAATGGGAGAAGGGAAGAAGAAATAAGAGATAAGAGTCTGGAGGTTCTTTTAAGGTATGTCTTTCATCTTATAAGATTATTTAGATAGCTAAATTAGCTTATTTTCAATAAACTTTCTTCATGAAAGTTATTCTAAATATTTTTCTCTTTCTAATGAGGTTAATAATATGTTGGTTAGTGAAAATTTTGAGATTATGATTTTAGGAAAGTTTTGAGTTTTTACAATAGAAGACTATATATATGTAGTGGATGATTAATAGTAAATTTTAATCGGTTTAGATTTATTATTTGGTTGTTCTAGAAATTTAAAATGAATTTTTTTCTATTTATGAAGTTTAGTTTTATGTCCTATAAATTATTTTTACCGATTAAATGTTATAAAAATGATTTATTTGGGGTTAGGGAGATATTATTGGAATTTACTTAATTTAGCTTTTATATATGAAGGACAAAACTGTAATTTCTGGAATGTTGGGGCAAAACTGTAATTTTGGGGGGTAAAACTGGAATTTTGGGGCAAAACTGTAATTTCTGAAATTTTGGGACTAAAATGTCATTTCTAGAATTTGTGGGACCAAAATGTCATTTTCAGGTTTTGTTATAATAATATATATTTTTATTAGAATTTTTATTTTAAGTTATAGGAAATTATAAATTATAATTGTGATAATGTAGAGTCTTCTTGTAACCGGTGTGGGTGGTGCTCCTCAAGCTAAGGTTAAGCTTGGAATTGAGGTAACCGGGGTTAATTTATTTTATAGGCTTGTTTTGGGTTGTGAAGTATTTTTCTAAGTCTTACTTTTACTACTTGTATGTGTTTTGAAAAATTTTGTATATGTTTAAATATGAAATTATCTCAGTGAAACAGTGTATTTAATTAAATATTATTATTAGGGTTGTTATTGGTGTGATGGTTGTAATGTTTGAATCATAATTTAGTAAAATGTTGATGAAAATTTTAGTGACATATTATTTATTTTGTTGTGTGATATGTTGAGTTGTGTGGAAGAGATTGAGGGCGAAATTGTGCCCATTGGCTCTTTCAATCCTGGCTCGGAATTTGAGTTGAGTGTTTTGGGCGGACACCTCTCTGTTACGATATATTGGTGGTGACATGGGAGGGGACAGTATTCTTAAAGTTACTAGCTAACCTTGGCCGGGTATACTAGCATTGATAGGTCATCACCGCATCCGGAAGATATAAGGAGGAGCGGGATGGATGAGTGGGGATGGTTTTAAATATTGTTAATTATGATGTATTATTTAATTATTATTGACATTTTAATTACGATAATAAACCTGCTTCTCTGACTTGCAATCCTCTCCTGCATATTTGATAAATTAATTTCGGTTACGGGGACTTTATGTCTCACCCCGTCATTATTAAATTTTTCAGGCGAGACCTCTAACCTTACTAGAGGACAAGGGAAGCAGCCAGAGGCATAAACGCGTGAAACTTGTAGGCCTCTTTTTGGTATTAGTGTTGTATTGATTTATATATTGTCATCATAGGGCCCTCATATTTTGAAATACTACATTAACCACTTTTGGATGACTGTTGATTTTCCGAATGCCTTATTTTATATACTATCAAATTATAGTGGATCCGCTTTCCTATCTTGTGTGAACATTGTTTTGTGAGGACCCTTTGTTGTGGGGTTCGTGTTGTATGACTTGTGGGCTATAAAACCTCCTGTTCGATAATTGTGCCCTGAGTTATGAATCTTCTGTAGTGGGTTTGTGGGAAAAGTTTGTACCCTGGACCCCGAGGTGTGTGTATTGAAAAGAAAAAGGGTTTTCTATAATTACCCGCTAATCCAATTTTAAGAAAACGTTATGGTTAATTGTTATTTTGTGAGAAAGGTATTAGCTCCTAATGTTTTGATAATAACAAAAGTCCAAGTTTTAAAAATATGTTGAAATCTGATTTCATATTTTCATGAAGTAATTCTCGAGAATAGACTCAAGGATTCTCGAGAATGGCTGTTAAGGCAGTTAAGCTACCATCGCAAGACAAAGGATTCTCGAGAATGAATATTGGACTCTCGAGAATGATTATCGAGAGTGCACTAGTAACTCTCGAGAATGATTGAGTCAGTAACGCATATCAGAAGAGTTCACTAGCAATTCTCGAGAATGGTTCTCGAGAATCAGCAGAAGGACTCTCGAGAATGATCAGATGTCTCATCTGATATTCATTAAGATAAAGTCTTCACCAGTGATTCTCGAGAATCAGCATAAGAATTCTCGAGAATGATCAATCACTCCAACTGATGCTTTCTGAAATAATGGTCTCTCGAGTAATTCTCGAGAATTGAGAATCAATTCTCGAGAATGGTTCTCGAGAATCATTTGGCGATTATCGAGAATGATCGAGAAACGTTCAAGCATCATGCATCAGCAGTTTGATATTAAAGAGTGATTCTCGTGTATGAACCCATCAATTCTCGAGAATGCCCAAACATCTTTCATATATATGAAACACTCTGTGCTTTGAATTCCCGAGAACCATAATCACAATTCTCGAGTATCAGCAAGACTCAACTTCTGGATTAACATTCTTGTTCAACTATTCTTGAGAACCATATGAAACACTCTGTGCTTTGAATGTCTGCTGTCATTTAACATGTTCGTTGACGTGATCTGTAAATCATTGATTATACTTTGGTTGTTTATTGTTATTGATTTATATCTCTTCTAACCATATTTAATCAGTTTGCTAGTACTTTTCATATATGTTTAAGATGTTTTAAACGTCAAATTTCCATAAAGCAAAATTGTGTCAGACGCATTTAATGCAAAACAGAGACGAAACAAGAAAGTAGAATATGGATATTTGTGCCATTGCAAAGCATTTCAAAATGTTTCCAGTCATTAGTCTATCTGAGTCTCAACGGACAAATCGAACAAAGAATGCCAACGAGCATATTCATCAACCTCGGAAGATTACGAAGAAACAGAGCAACGGATATATTTATTACTCTCAACGGCTCTTTGAGTTTTCTTCCAACGGGCATTAATTGCTATCATCTATAAAAGCCAGAAGCACTCAAATCTTCAACCACCGGAAACGTTGTGCATTCAATTTAACTTATTGCAATTTGTTGTTTCAACTGTTTCATTAATATCTTCGGATATATTGTTGTACGTCAGTGTTTATCAATATTTACTCAGTGGGGAGTTTAAACAGCATTTAATTCTTCTAGTTGTCAGAATCTTAAGGTTGTGGAACCTTAAGTGTGGGTGTATCAATTACAACTTGTAAGGGGGAGTGAAAGAGTGAGAGAATCATCCTTCGTTTACATAGTGTGTAATTGTTTTTGAAAAGATTAGTGGAAATCCCAAAGTGTGCTTGGGCACTGGATGTAGGTCGAAGTATTAGACCGAACCAGTATAAATTGCTCTGTGTCCATTTACTCTTCTCACACTTTATCTCACTTGCATTTCTCTTCAGTCAGCAAAAAGTTTTTTTTAGATCACCTATTCACCCCCCTCTAGGTGATATTCCTATCTTCAAAAGGGTCTTTTCACCCTCCCTCTACCGGTATCCACACGAACAGCCTCCAACACCGACGGCAACGTGCTAGCGCCTTCAGTATTTTCGCGTCTCTCTCTTTTCTCTCTAGGGTTTCTTGCAGCTTTTCTAATAAATCCGTCTACTTAATATGACTATATCAATATCTATTATAGGGTTTCTAAAACCCTAATAAGCCGTATTAAAATATTCAAAATTAATCCAATTAATCTTGAAATTCGAATTTCAATTAAAATAATTTATTAATTAAATCTATCAAATAGATCTAAAATATATTTATTTAATCCGAATTATAAGCCTACAGATTTAATTTATCTTTATAAATTAAATCGAGATATGATATCATTTATTTAATTAAATATGAGATACTATATCTCAATTTAATTAAATTTGAGATACTATATCTTTATTCGAAAATTAAATCGAGATACATTATCTCAATTTATTATAGTTATTTAATTTATCAAATAAATTAAATACTATATATAATAATACTATTATCCATAAATAATATCATTATAAATTTTGAATTTAATAATATATATATATATATATATCCAACCTAGATCAAATACAATATTCATTAAATCTTAGACATATCTAAGATTCAATGAATCTGGACACTTTTGCTCCTTTGGCTATTGTGTGCGACCCTGCAGGCCCACATGAGATTGGCAATGGGCCAATACTGTTGTTGGAAATTATGCCCTAGGAGCAAGTCATCTCCATTTAGTTATCATTTAATTTGCGAGTTTATAGTGATAACTGTATCCCTGGATATATCTTATAGATTATCCTAAATGTCCCTGGTCGGTCATCTACGTGGGAGCGAAGATGAAATAAGACCAGTATGACTTTGATGAGGTATGGAGATACGAATCAAAGTCATGGGCACTTGTAAGAGTACAAGGTGTTGGACCAACCCACTATGAGAAAGTTGCATGGATTAAATCATAAGCTTTTCTCATGTATAACCGCGTCACAACGCCCTTTGACCTGAGATCATCATGGATTCCTACATGATGAGTCGTTGCTCTTTGACATAGTCAAAAGTCACCTTTGACCGGGTGATGATAAAGGCTTGGATCGAGATCAGACGTTCTCATGTAGAGGAATGTGAATGGTCAAGATGAAATTTGTCCCTCACATTTGTAGAGAGATAATACTGGGCCCCTCGATGAGTGAATCTGAGAAATGTATGGTCATACTACGATGGAAAGGAGTTTCAATTTCAATTATCAGACTACTCAAGAATCGAGAAAGTAGTGGTCAAGAACAGGAAGTTGACATTATCCATGCCTCATCCTTGACCAAATTATCGCGTGACAAAAGGGACGTGACATGGTTGTACGATAGGTTGTATCGTATCATCGATCCTCATATGAATTGGGTAGTCGCAATGTCTTTCTAGAGGCCACTTGCGACTTGTGGGCTGGTACAATATTGGCCCGCTGCCAATCTCATGTGGGCTTGCAGGGTCGCATACAAGAATAGCCCAACACAAGCAAAAGTGTCCAGATTCATTGAATCTTAGATATGTCTAAAATTTAATGAATAAAACATTTAATATAGGATGAATATATATATATATTATTAAATTCGAAATTAAATATAATAATATTATTTAATAGAGATAATAATATTATTATATAATATTTGTTTTGTATTTAATTTATTTGATAAATTAAATATCTAAAACAAATAGAGATATTGTATCTCGGATATAATTTTCGAATAAAGATATAGTATCTCGTATTTAATTAAATTGAGATATAATATCTCATATTTAATTAAATAAAAAGGTATTATATCTCATATTTAATTTATAAAGATAAATTAAATATGTAGGCTTATAATTCGGATTAAATAAATATATTAGATTAGATCTATTTGATAGATTTAATTAATATATTATTTTAATTGAAATTTGAATTTCAAAATTGATTGGATTAATTTTGAATATTTTAATATGGCTAATTAGGGTTTTAGAAACCCTATAAATAGATATTAATCTAGTCATATTAAGGTGACGGATGAATTAGAAAAGCCGCGGGAAACCCTAGAGAGAAAAAGTAGAGACGCAAGAATACTGAAGGCGCTAGCACGTTGCCATCCGTGTTCGAAGGCTGTTCGTGTGGATACCGGTGAAGGAGAAGATTCGTAGAGTCTGCTCCTAGTTGATCGCGAAGGTAGCCCACCAGTTCAAATAAAACGAGACGCGGACTAGTTTGCCGTAGGTATGATCCGGATTCTTATAACCTTGATTTAAACGTGGTTGAGCTATCCTCATACGGGATTCGTAAAGTTTTATAATTCCGCTGCGTGTACGGATCCCAACAACTGTTAATTCCTGTATTTTGATGATCACAATTTCGAATATTGAATTAAGTATTTTTAAGCTATAAGTAATATTGCCCAAGCAAGACAAGTAAGCTTGCTCGAGCAACATCAGCTTCATTGAAAAAGAGAAGGAAAGCATAGGAAAATATGCCCGAGCGAGTCTTCGAAAAGGTCGAAAAGCATGCCCTTGCCCGAGCAAGGTAATGAGCTTGCTCGAGCAACGTCGGACTCGGAAGAAAAGCGTAAAGTAGCTCAAGTAAACTTGCCCAAGCAACCTTTGAAAATGACAAAAAGTATGACCGCCCGAGCAAGGTTATAATCATGCCCGAGCAACATCGGCCCTCTCGAAGGAAAAATAAAGATTCACGTGATCATGCCCAAGCAACACCCGAAAGCATCGAAAGCATGACGTTGCCGAGCAAGGTCATAGTCTTGCCCGAGCAACGTCGTGCCTGGCAAAATGAAGCTTGCTCAAGCAATACCTGAAAGCGTTAGAAAGCATGATCTTGCCCGAGCAAGATCACAGTCTTGCCCGAGCAAGAGCGAGACAGAAGCAAAAATGTTCCAACTAGGAAGTCTTGCCCAAGCAGAGAAGAATGCTTGCCCGAGCAAGCTGCCCGAGCAAATAGAAAAGCTTGCCCAAGCAAGAAGCTTGCTCCCACTCAAAGTAATCTTGCCCGAGCATGGAAAACGCTTTCCCGAGCATTATGCCCAGCAAAGGAAAAATGCCCGCCCGAGCGATTTATATTCGCTTCTCGAAATTGCCTCGTGCGGAGGTTGCCCGAGCACGCTTTCGGGCTTGCCCGAGCAATATCGAAGGAAAGTGACTTTTGCTATAAATAGAAAAGCTTGCCCGAGCATATATATCATCATGCTCGAGCACTATGCCCAAGCAAGTAAAATAATCCCGCCCGAGCATCGCCGAGTATGAGGCCTTTATAACTAAATCCTAAAGTGCTTGCTCGAGCAAGCCCGAGCTATTGCCCGAGCATAACGCCTCTGTTTTGAAACTCGTTTTCGAACAATTTACGAAATCATTGATTTTATCTTATTACTTCGGATTATCATATATTGAGAATACCAAATGCTTTTAACCAAAGTGTATTGATGAGTTTCGGACTAATTAGACACAAATTACCGGGTGATTAGAATAAAGCATTGTGGTCCGACGAAGCATTAAATGAAGCTACCTAAACCAGAGTGAAATTGTTCTCGACCGAAGTAAAGCTTCTCCGACATTCTCATTGAACATTAAATGCTATTAGACAACGGATATGCAAAAGGAATGTAAGAGAATGTTTCCCAACATAATTTTCAAACAGACGAAACTAAGGCGGAGTGATTCATCTCTCTAACGGATACCTTAATGAGTCACAACGGCAGATTATCAAATCTTCTCCAACGGTCATTAATGACATCGACTATAAATAGAAGGAGCATTGAATTTGATACCTACCGAAACGCTGAGCAATTAATTTGATTCCAGATTCATTCGTTGATTCAACTGTCTCATTAAATTCGAAGTGTTCTTGATGCTCATTATTATCTGCTCGTGAGGAGTCTTTAAACACTTACTTATTTCATTCAGTAAAGTTATACTTAAGGTTGAGGAACCTTAAGTGAGGGTGTACTAATTACAACTTGTAAGGGGGAGTGGAGTGACCATCCTTCGTTTACAGAGTGTGTAGTTATTTGAAAGAGTAGTGGAATCCTGTGTGTTCGGGACCTGACGTAGGTCGCAATTTGAGACCGAACCGATAAATTGTTATGTGTTCTTCTTCTTCTTCTCTCTCATTCGTGTATTCTGTATCATCGCGTGAGTTTCAGAAAGATTTTTTTTAAAAAATCACCTATTCACCCCCCCCTCTAGGTGATATTCCACCTTCAACAACTGTACCAGCCCACAAGTCGCAAGCAACCTCAAGCAAGACATTGCAACTACCCAATTCATATGGGGATCGATGATACGATACAACCTATCGTATAACCATGTCGCGTTCCCTTTGTCACGCGATAATTTGGTGAAGGATGAGGCATGGATAATGTCAACTTCCTGTTCTTGACCATTTCTTTCTCGATTCTTGAGTAGTCTAACAATTGAAATGGAAACTCCTTTCCATAGTAGTATGGCCATACATTTCTCAGACTCACTCATCGAGGGGCCCAGTATTATCTCTCTACAAATGTAAGGGACAAATTCCATCTTGACCATTCACATTCCTCTGCATGAAAACCACTGATCCCGATCCAAACCTTTATCATCACCCGGTCAAAGGTGACTTTTGACTAGGTCAAAGATCAGCGACTCATCATGTAGAAATCCATGATGATCTCAGGTCAAAGGGCGTTGTGACGCGGTTATACATGAGAAAACCTTATGACTTAATCCATGCAGCTTTCTCATATTGGGTCGGTCCAAAGACCTTGTACTCCTACAGTGCCCATGACTTTGATTCGTATCTCCATACCTCATCAAAGTCATACTGGTCTTATTTCATCTTCGCTCCTGCGTAGATGACCGACCATGGACATTTAGGATAATCTATAAGATATATCCAAGGATTAGTTATCACTATAAACATGCAAATGAAATGATAACTAAAGGAGAATACTTTAAATAACATAAACATTTAAAGTACGATGACTTGCCCCTAGAGCATAATTTCCAACAGACAATAATACCCTTATTAATTTTAACCCATTTTTAAATAATTTCAAGAAAAAATAAATTCAAATAAAAAATGAACACCAATAGGTATAAAAGTTGGTCTATCTAAAATGTCATCTTTCATCATAACTACATTTAGATAGAAACTCCTTAATGTATGTAATCAATATGAATACCTTTTAAAAAATTATAAATTTAGGAGATAAAGTTGATTTTAGAACCAAATCCAATCCCCAATTAACCTTATATTATAAAGACAAGAGGTAGTATGTGCATATTGAGGTATGTTTCTTTTGCTCATCAAACGATGAATCCTTAGATTATTTATTCTTATACAGTCCTTTTACTAGAACTTGTTGGTTTAGAAGTTCGATCGTTGGTATGAGGGTGGATGATTATCTGCATAGAGATTTATTAAACTGGTTATACATTTCGATGGAAAACCATAAGGATTCTAGGAATTTAATGTCATATTTTCCTTTTCAAATGCTAGAGTCATTATGGTTGGCCAAAATCAGATTTGCCATGTAGGAATGACATTTACACCTCGTAAGTTATCCAAATGGCACAATCCAAAAAGCAATAGCTTTTACTTCTCATGCACATCCAGTGAAACGTCCCCAGCTTTAATTTGGCAAAGAGATGTTAAAGTCAACCTTTTGCCTAGAGAATGCTTAAGAACCATTCCTTCAAATTACTGGTTGATGATTACATTTCAGATTAGAGATCCACTTGTACGATAAAAGTAAATACACAGTCAAGTTCAACTAGGAAACATAAACTTCAATGCTGCTGAATCTTTACAAATAAACACTATCACAAATTAGGGATTTAACATCCCCAATTAAGGTTCAGTTTTTTAAAAATAGATGTTAAAAAGTAGACGGTGGCATTGTTGTAATTTTTTGAATACTAAAGTTAACATTTAACGTCCGTTTTTAAAAAATAGACATTAAATTCAAAACATTCAACGCCCGTTTCTAAAAATGGACATTAAAGCAACTTTATAATGTCTATTTGTAGAAACGAACGTTAAATGTAATCCTTTTAACATTGGTTTTTTTTTTTAAAAAAAAAAAAAAACAGACGTTAAAAGTTTTGGCAGCACGTTAGTCTAGACACTCCTTGTTCAGATTATCACTATCCTTGTTCAATGTGCTACCAATTCAACAACTATTTTTTTTTGCAAAATAGTCGCTGAATATATCTCTTATTCAACGACTGTTTTGTCCAAAATAGTCATTGAATTTGTTGACAAACTAATTTAGCAACTGTTTTAGACAAAAAAGTCGTTGAATATTGTCCAAGACTTTTATGATCCCGCCTTTCCATTTTTTATTCACTCACTTCTCTTCAAGACAGACTTATTCGACACACTTCCATATATTCATTTCTTCCGTCTTGCACCCGAAAACAAAGAGAGAGAGAGAGACCGATTATCGTTGGAGAAAGAGGAAGAGTTGGCCAGAACCCACATGCAACCATAGATTTTATTAAGGTGAGTCTCCTAAACCTCTTCCTGTTTTCAATTTTTTGAATCGTTGCTGCTTGGGGTGTGAAGAGGGATCAAAATTAAAGTTTTGGAAAGGAAACCACCATATAACTTAAAGATAAGTTAAGATTAAAGGTTTTATGGAAAGAATCTAGTGCTGCATGTGTTTTATTTACTCTGGGTAGTGATTTTTGTATTGGTTGTTTGTTGTCTCCAAGTGTAAGGTGTTGAGTTGGTTTGTTTTGGGATAACTAAATCTGTGGCTTGTTGTTTCAGTGTGTATGGTTCATATTCTTTTTTATATTTACTCTGGGTAGTGTTGTTGGATTGTTTCAACTGGTCTGTGTTATGGGGGAGACGTTGTTGTTCTGTTTGGTACTGAATATATATATATATATATATATAAGGATTAAGTTTTATAATATATATATATATATATATATATATATATATATATATATATATATATATATATATATATATATATATAAGGATTAAGTTTTATAAGCTTTTCCCATCTACCCTTGTACGACCAAGCCACTTTAAGCTTGAAGGAGATGACTTTTTCTAAATATATGTATTCTAATAGGCTCACAGAGGATTTTGTATAATATGGAACCACTAGGAAAAAATTAAAAAATGATGATTTATGTGTATATAAGGCTTGGCCAAGGTTGTTTGGTGTGGCTAGGAATGTATTTTGTTTAATTTGATGGTTCTAATAGTTTCCAAATGAAAATGAAGGTTGTGTTGGATATAATTAGTTTTGATGATGTCAAATATAGTTGTCCAATATTAAGAGCAAAAAGCTTGTATAATATATTTATCCTCTATATTGACTAACTACTATATTTAATGTAGATTAGTCCAAGTCAAATTATAAAGAATGATCAAGAGAAGAGATTGAAGAAAGAAGAATTCATCAAATATTATGAGAATATGAATATTTGAGTCTCTATGATCAAATGGAAGTTGGAATGGCTCAATTTGGAGTTAAAATAAACAAGTTGAAGCTCCATGATGGATAGTAGATAGCTACAGTGATTTCGCTTCAATTTTTCATCTTACTCGAGCACAAAATTGGTCATACTCGAGCACAAAATTGGTATACTCGAGTATCAGAATTACTGTACTCGAGTATGATTGTATTCCAGCGACTCTGTTTCACGTTTTACCTGAGCGAGGTTTGGTTATTTGATGATATATCCCAAACCAGAGATCCGATTGAGGTGAAACTAATTTTGTATGAAACTAGACTCCCAACGTGTTAGTCTAACATACAATTAAAGTCCAAAGGAGTTTAGATGAAATAGTTATGAATTTCAGAAGTTTCCCCATCAATTAACGTCACACAGCAGACCCAACTTTGATAATTTGGGTGTACCTCACAAACTACACATTCAAATGAGATGAAATTAGTTACATATGAAACTAGACTCACATACCTTTCCAAAAACATCAAGATCACAGAAAAAAAGATCAAATGAGAGAGATATGATTTTGTGAAATTCATAGTCAGTTCAGGATGTTGCAAAAACGTTGGTCCATAACAGCTTCTATTAATCTAATTGAAACGTACTGCATACAATGAGTTTGGAGCTGATTCTTTTTGCTTTGGAAAGAAGACTTAAAAGAGCTTTCTAAAGGTTACTCGAGTATACCATAATGCTACTCAAGTACACTTGCTTGGTCAATGAACTTATGGACATGTTGAAGGTGGTTACTCGAGAATGAATATTCTTACTCGAGCAAAGTTGTTTTAGTTTTAATTCTTTGAGCACCTTTAGGTTGTTACTTGAGCAAGGTATTCTTATGCTCAAGAAAGCGTGGTTTGGTCACTGTGGATGTCTCTCATTCTCCATTGTTACTCGAGCAAGAGTTGGTCCCTACTCAAGTATGATATCTGAAAAGGCTCTCTATATTGATCGTTAAAGAAATCTACTCGAGTAAAGACTTGTTTCTACTCAAGTACTAGTTCAGAAATAGCTGCTGCATTGTTCTCTAACGATGATACTCGAGCAAGCTTCCTTGTCTACTCGAGTAAGGTATTCGAGTACTGGAATGACAATACTCAAGTGTGGCTGTTCTGTCAAGCATAACACCTATATCAGAGACATTACTCGAAAATGTGGCAAATGTTACTCGAGTTTGGTACTCGAGAACAGGTAATATCTTACTTGAGTATGATTGGTTCTTTTCTTATTTATGCTCTCTGTATGGCGTACTCGAGCACACTTTTACTCCTACTCAAGTATGGTACTCGAGCATGAGGAAAAGGATACTTGAGCATAGGCTTTCTAATGTCTTCAATGAGTATATGATTCAACAAAGTTCAGAATGGCCTACCCGAGTAATGCTTACTAGTACTTGAGTAATCTTGTTACAGTGGATTTGATCTAAATTGCTGAGATCATACTCAAACAAATGAGAAGTCCTACTCAAGTATAATACTTGAGGAAAGTAAAAGGATACTCGAGTATGGTTTAACATGGCTCTCTATGAAGGATTTTTGAATCCTTACTCGAGCACTCAAGCAAGGCTACTTGAGTATAGTTCATCAGCTCTTAAATGTCTTTGCTGTAACAATAACCGTAAATTTGAATATTTTGCTTATCCATTTGTTTATGTTTAAATACCACTCAATCTTGTTCATACTATTAGTAATCATCTTTTTGAGTGAATTTCATACGATTAACGAAAAATTTAGCAGTAAATGGGCGAAAAGCAACGTGTGTCAGAGCATTAAATGTTTGCAGAAAACAGAGCACGCACAGGGAATGAAAATCAGAGCGGACCAAATGACTCATACGAAGCATGCTTATTCCGACGAAAGACTAAAGTATCTTTTCAGAGTCAACCAACAACCAAAGACTGTCGACGGCGATTCGAAAACGACTGAATCACTTCATTTGCTTAACGGAAAGCGTAAACAAGTCTAACAGCTACTTCCAACAAACATCCAACAATCATATTCTAAACGAGAAGAATTGCTCAACGATCAAATGCTCTCCATCAACTATAAAAGGTGAAGCATTCAAGATAGAGCAAGAGACACGAGATTATAGCTTCATTGTCAAAATACCAATACTCTGACATCTATATCACTTACTCTTCGATTATCCCAATGATCATATAATTTACCTTAGAGAGTGAGATTATTTCTAATGTACTTTATTGTTTATCTTATTCACTTCTAAAAGAGAAGATTGATTGTTAATCATTTTATATGAGAGTTACTCAAGATTGTGTGATCTTGAGTGGGAAACCGACTGTATCCTTACAGTGTGTAAGGGGGAGTATCTCGGTAAGAGATTCAGCTTCACAAGTGCCTGGGTGAACTTGTGGGATTGTAGAGGCTTCTCTTGTGTCCAGATTGAACAAGAGGATAATGGATTGAAAATCTCAAGTGGAGCTTGGGGACTGGACGTAAGTCAAGGATTGGGCCGAACCAGTATAAATCTCAGTTTGCATATTCTCTTCCCTTATCTCTTATATTTCTAATATATGTTTATTTGAATATCAAACTATTGATTTAGAAGACTCAAAAAGATTTTCAAAGTTCCAAGTTTTTAATCATACACCCAAATCACTCCCCTCTTGGGTTCAACCGGTTCTTACAAGTTGTTGTCTACTACCTCTACATGGCTAGCAAGTATCTTAATGGGCAAAGTTAGTTGAGGTTTAGATTTAGGAAATGAAATTGGGAAGGAAAACTATGTACGAATTGTTATCAATATTATGTTGATGCTAAATGAGAATCTTAGATATTTAGTACGATTGAAGAATGTTTTGGTACTTAAAGATTTTAAAAATCAGTAGGTAAATGCCATTAGAGGTTGATGTATAAATTTTTGGGTACTAATTGCCGAACCTTTTGTTGTTGCCAAGAGGAATTTTACTGGTTTCCTTTCATGAAAATCACATACAAATATTCAAATTTGGAAGTAGATAGGCTACTTGATTGTATGATATTGGTTGCAGATTTGAGCTAAAATTTAGAAGAGAAAACTGAATGTGATCCACTGTTTGTATAATCATATATGCCACCTGTACCACTTTTCTACTCAAAGCATATGCGACGACATTAGCTTTCTTGGATGATACTTAATTTCCAGGTTAAAGTCTTCCATCAACTCCATTCATCCTATACTCAGGTGTAGTATTCAAACACATAAGACCCACTAACTATTTTCCAAGTGCTTTGTTATATAGGCCTTACTTCCTGATACATTCTTCCTTTCATCTTATTTCATTTTGGCCTTCTGACTTATTCTATTACCATAGCGTTGCATATTATGGCATTACTACCGAGGGAATCATCTCGTGCCATCGATATCTTGACTATAACCAGGTATAGTCTGACTATTTTGTTGGCCTTAAGATATACTCTGGACATACTGGTCCAAAGTCATCACGCTATAATACAAACACAGCCATAGGCACATAGCTCTTGCGGCCCAGGGACACCTCCCCATGCAAACTTGCACATCGGGTCCTACCGTCTCAAGCCTCTGCTCGTTTATTCTATGTTTGAGCTTCACCAATTCAAGCTCTCAAACTACTTTCCTCTTGCTTAGCGCTGGAGCTGGAAATACTATATGATCTAACTGGTCCAAATTTCTAGACCATTCTATCAGTTTATGTTCATGTATCAACATAATCATCAACTTCACCACTTTTCATTTCAACACATTAGTGATGACAATCATGTCACCGCTTTTCAATTGTCTTATGTTGTCTCAAATTCAACTTTCTGATTTTCACATATTCAAATTTCTGTGGTTACAGTACATTTTCATAATAGCACTATACAAAAGTAGTGCTTTCACATTTTCAATAAAACACTTTTGTTGCAAGCTTAGTTTGTAGATAAGATAATTCATCTCGCGAGGTTCAACGGTTGAGAGACACATGTCATTGGGAAGATATTGTCTTCTAGTTAATCAGCTTCAGGAAGATACCGTCTTCTAACCTATCGACTTTAGGAAGATACCGTCTTCCAATCATTCAATATTGGTACAAGTCTCAACCTTTCATTCAACTTTTGAAAATCTCTCGCAGTCACATCCCACAAAACAATTATTTGTTTCAAAACTCTGTTCACATGAGCTTTTATCAATGGCCAGCGATTCAAGAAACATTTCACAAATATCTGGCAAGACTCAGCAAACTGAGTATGTCTACCACACTTTTTGGCCTCTTCCAGTTCTATACTGCATCCACAATTTTGGGTTCCACAAGGACCCTATTTATGAGACAACATAGTTTAGAAGTAACCACTATAATTGGTCTCAACTTTTGTTAAAAAAAACATTTTATTCAAAAATTCACAATTACAGCAGGTTCAAAATTCAATTTTGAAAGATAAACAAGAACCATGCAACTGCTATAGAAGGTTATCAACTATAACACATTCCAGGCTCTAACTCTTACCACTCGAGCCATCTATAGGACACACGGTCCATTCTATTCCAGCCTTCTGGCCATTCCAGGACATTACTTGTAATTCTTAGGCTTTGCAATTTCTTTAGGACACTGTCCGGTATTCATAGTCTAATGACCATGGGCTTCTACCAGCTTATGAAAACATTAGTCTTACAGGACTTGGGGTTTCTTATTGAACACATCAAATTTGATGACCTAAGGACACACTAGCCTAATAGGTCTCACTAGCCACCATATATTCATAACACGAATATACTTAAAGTCCTCTATCGGGTATTCGACCCATATCATTCAGGGAATCTATTAGCCACTTACATATCTACGGTTATCTGTCCGAGTCGTGAGACCATAACTTGTAGCTACTAAGGTTCTAGCCACCACTCGATTCTAGCAAGGGACAAACTCTCTATCATTTTTTCTAAGGGATATTCTAAGATCAAGATCTTTCCCTATCCAGATCAGCAGCTAGCAACCTCCAATACCTCATACACATTGGTACCACATTCTAGTGCCTCAGTTCATTTAGATCAATTGGTACCATATCCTAGTACATCAATTCATACAGGTCGATTCACCTGCCTTAAGAATCACTCAACTATCATATTAGATTCTTAGGTCATAGTTCAATTGATAGCACCTTCTGGATGCCTAACCAATTCTTAGGTTCATCAACCTAATTTAGAAACGTCGACTATACCCAATAAGCATGCTAGAATTATCATGATCTATAGGTTATAACATTTAGGCACTATCCCAAAATATTCTCAAATCAATAATCGTTGAATTCAAGACTCAACTCTTAGAACCTCAACATCAGCTAAGCTGAGATATCATGTTTCCTCAATAATACCCATTGAACATAATAAGATCATGATTCACAAGTCATATTCTAATCCTTAAAACATTTGGATAATATTCTCAAAATATCAGCATTGTTCATGAGGTTCTAATTCTACCTCAATCCTCAATATTACAAAGGCATATTCTAAGCATCATTCTTTCACCTCAAAGTCAACTGCTGCCAGCTCTATATTATGAGTGGGGTATCCCATCTCGTGAGACTGCAGCTGTTGAGAAGCATCTGACACCATTCTACCCTGCTACACTAGGCACATCCCAATCTTGTATTCTCATTCCACTACAACCCATACCGGTCGCTTCATTTCAAAAATCATACAACATGTATTACAATTCATATGCATCATATAATAGAAACATCTTTATAAGATCCAATACCTCAGCGCTAAGAAAATACAATTGGGTGAATTAATAGCCCAAAAATAATTGAATGCACTAGGCCCTGCATAGCTACAGGGAAGCTAGCCTTATGGTCGGCCCTTCCAGCCAAATGGCTCACGAGTAGTGCTGGCCAATATGGTTTAAACAAGCATAGATAGTCATATAAAGAATGTGAGATTATAGTTACTATCTGGTTGTTCGCCAAACTTTTGGTTAAATTCCAGGTCTTGTGAAAACTCCAGGCAACGTAAGTTCCTATAATAATATATTTATGGACAAAATCATTACTTATGCAACTCTTTATTTTTTAGAGTACTAGAATCAGTCACTACCTTATACTCATAATAAAAATTTAGAGCCTATATTATCACTTAGAAGCTCTTCATATCCTTTGAAGATTAGGTAGATAATAATTGACTCTTTGCTTCTTTATTTTTGGAACTTGTCTTAAAACTGTCAGAATTTTCATCGAACTTCAAAAAATCACAACTCATTGAAAAAATGTCCAAATAGGGTGGTTCCAAAGCCTATATGATCATTGGTGAGTTCATTTTCAAGTAAAAATACTTACAGAAGTCATTCTCATGCATACAAATTCAGAACCAACAATAATCACATACTGTCCAGAATTTTGTTCCAAACTCATAACTCAGATTCAAAATTTAATATCTCTCTGAATATAAGTCTAAATTAGGCATATGATCTATCCAATTAAATATTATTATGTCTACTTTAATTATAGAAAATATCATGGAAATTAGACACCATTTACCTAGTCAAAACTCTTCCCGAAAATGGACATCATTTCTGGAAAAGTTGTCCAAATTTTTC
This sequence comes from Acacia melanoxylon, assembly GCA_019022615.1. Classification (NCBI taxonomy): domain Eukaryota; kingdom Viridiplantae; phylum Streptophyta; class Magnoliopsida; order Fabales; family Fabaceae; genus Acacia; species Acacia melanoxylon. The sequence goes on along the minus strand of JAFJYJ010000071.1, from coordinate 426,697 downwards.
GTCAATCTTTGGAAAATCATAACTCCCTTTTTACATGTCTGATTTTGATGTTGTTGGGCTCATTTTAAATCTTAAGATGTCTACTATATTCTGGCTAAATTTTAAGAAAATCCATGGTCATATGCTTTGTCAAAGGTGAGATCGAAAATGGCTATTCAGTTCTGAAAACAAGGATGTCAAAATGTTCATTGCCTAACTTTGAATAATCATAACTCCCTTTATACACGTTCGATTTGGGTGTTCTTTGGCTCATTTTAAAGCTTAATATGTCTACTACATTCTGATCAGGTTTGACCGAAAAACTCAAATATTTTCCTATGAAACAGAAGCACAAAAGCTTTCTCTATTTTTGGTATGAAAAATAGAGGTGTTTTTGGTTTCCGTTTTTCCCTTAACCCAAACAGCAAACCCAATGTTCAGAAACAACATAAGCTAGAAGGAAAAGGCTTACCTAGTTAAAAACTCTTGCATGCAACCATTCGGTCCTTCTTCTCCTCCAACTTTCCTTCACAAGAACCAGATTTTTAGAATATAATTTGCCTTTCCACATGCTTCAAATGCAAAAAACAAGGTTGGGAAAGTTATTGGAAGGCTTACCTGTTTAGAATTCAAGCTTACATGCGTGGTTGGTGGTTTACACTTATGTTTCTCCTTCCTTCTTCCTCCGTTCTCAATCTTGGTCTCTCGTCTCTTTCTTTGCTGTTTCTGGCCAAAGTGAATATGAAATGAGGGAGGAATGGAGAATTGTTGTGCTGGCCGAGTGGTTAATAGAGGACGGAGGTTAAATGGTTTGCATGTATGTGGGACACGTGGCTGCATATTAAGGAAGGAAAGAATAAGGTGTCTCAAGAAGAAAGGGGATGAGGTGTCATGCATGCAAAGGGTATGTGATGTGTGGGGTCCACTCTCAAATAATCCCAATTGATTCTCATTTACCTTCTACAAGATTTTTATTTGCAACTTGGTCTTTTACTCATTAAATTGTAAATATTGGAGAAGTGTTAGAAATAAATTCTTAATTCCAGATAAGGAATTTCTTCCTTAATTAGCTTCTATAGACCTTAAAATATTAACTCTAATATTTTTAGCCAAAAATTATCCCTTACTAATTTTCCTTACTATTTATTCTTTTTCCAAAAATTCAAGGAAAAATAGGTCTTAAATTATAATAAATAATTTTATAATTATTTTAGACCAAATTTTCATAATAAGTTCCCATACTATTTCAAATTTCCAAATCTTGAAATTTAGGATGTCACAAAATGTGTATGTCAGATATCTTGCTGATGTGAATATGCCAGAACACATTGTATGGTTACGTTGTCCCACTAACCATTGACTTCTTTAAGTTATGACTTTTTCTTTTTTAAAATACAGAGAGAATTAAAAATTCAAACAAGGAGTGTTGCCCACGTTATCATGTTCATGTGATGTTAGGAATAGGGACGGCGTATTAAATAAATTGACAAATAGATAGATAAATGGTGGGTAAAAAATAAACAAAAAAATTAATATTTCACATAAAGGTAATAAATATAAAAAGGGTTGAGGCTTGTTTAACTTGGTGAAGTATTTTTTTCATATATTTTCAGTGTTCTAAAATATTTTGTGATTTATCGAGTAGGCTGAAATATTTTTTCATATACGTCCAACACTGTAAAATATGTTTTGGCACAACGTTACCCTTAAAGTATGAATTTTTTAGGAGAAATTTTGTTCATGAAGTAATTTTTCAGGAGAAATTTTAACTTCCCCGTTAACTTAAAAATTACTTTAGGATATCCGACGCAACTTGAAGGACACAACTTAACCCATATAATTAAAACGGAGAAGACAGTATGTATTGAGATCAGAACGCACCAGTTATACTATCGAATAAAACCCAGCATATCCTAAACGTGTAGTTTTAGTCACCTAACTGCTTCGCTGTTCATTTCTCATTTTTTAATGAACTAGACTTTGGCCTGTAGCTTTAATAAAGTTCTTCTATATCACATTAATTTAAAAAAATCCTTCAATTTCAATACTTAACTATAACATCATACGCCAGTTTGATTTTGGCCAATTAGGGTTGTTTCATCTGTACCACTATGTATTATATATGTGTGTGTGTTATATTATATGAGGGTTGTGTCTGTGTGTTATATTATTTCTGCCCATAGGAGATCGAATTTGTCGAATAAACTTTAGTGGTGGACGCTGTATTATTTAAACAACTAGAATTAATAAAAAGATACAGCTTGAGCGACATTATATATACGCAATGAGTTGAATTACATTCACTATATTAATATGTAAAAACTAACACTTGAAATATAAAATTATAGAAAAATATATGAATATTGGTGTGATGTGGAAATGATGACTTATCGCATAAGAATTTTCACAAAGCTCTATCATTGATTATGAAAAAGTATATTATATTGTGGTAAATATAATATTTTTAATATATATATATATATAAGTGAAGTGCTTCTCTAGTTCTATTTGTAGGGCAAAAGGAGTTTTATTTTTTTCCTCCTTAATATATACAAGTCACCTTCTTATAATTGTATAATTTTATCCTAATTTATTGTTTTGTAGATTGTTATTTTCTTGAGTTTATCATTAAACTATATATATGTGTGTGTATGTGTGGGTGTGTGTGTGTGTAATTTTTATTTTCTCGAATCCCAATAGATCTTTAATCAATATACCCTTATGAAACGTGACAGTGATGATCTTGATCAAGGGAGATATAAATTATTGTTTTTATAGCTCTTTTATTTTTGCCCTTTTATTTCTCGCTCTTTATTCCTAATTTTTTTTTTTTTTTTGCTTTCTTTAAGCTTTCAATTATGTCTTCTTCTTCTTCTGTGCCATACTCTTCTATAAATAATGAAGGATCATTTTCTTCAACAAACAATATCTTTAACGAAGAAATTCAAAGTTATAAACCAAAACATTGATGATTGGACTCTTCCTCCGATTGCCAATAACACTCTTTACCAAAATCCAAACAAAAGTTGGTTTGCAAAGTCTGATTATGTAATCAAGACTGTTGAAGGATCAATTTCTGTACAACCAGAAAATGAAGAATTTTTCCTTTTATCTCCAAAATCTGTTGCTAAACACAAACAAACTTACAATTTTATGCACATCGGTTGTGTACAAATTGCTCTTAAACCTTTTGTCCACAGAAGTCTCAATGTCACCTGCTTAGTCTGTCTTAGAGATACAAGGAATTATATATAATTTGTCCAATTCTCTCTTAGCAGCCGTTAAAGTAGGACTTTATGATGGACTTGTTTACTTCAATTGCTATCTAGATAGGATGGTAGATCTGAAGTATAAACATGTCCTTGAAGCTCTCAAATTCAATATCAAACTCAACGGTTTTAACATAAAATTGGGATCTATACCTGTTACCCTAATATATAGGATACAATATAGTGTCTAAAGCTCTTCAAACTCCATGGTCCAATTACCTTCAGACAATGGACAAACTGTTGTCTTCTTAACAGACCATGCCAATGCAAACATTACAATTCCTCAAACTATCATGTGGAAAGATGTACAGTCTTAATGAAAAAGGTTGTCTAAGCCATACCAAGACCCATGCCACAAATCAGCAAAATTTCATAAACACATACTGGGACTATTAAATTAACTTTTGATAGACCCAGAAATTCTTGTCACATATCCAGATCGAGATCTTCAATGTATGAGGACTTCAAATATATAAACTCTGATTTTCCAATACACTCTTGCTCTTTAGAACAAACTCTTCCTTCGGTAATACACATGCCACCTCCACTGGCAACAACAAACTCTCCACTCATAAACATCTCAGTTCAAGGAATTGACAATTCTTCAAACCTTCGTCATGCAAACCACCAAAAAGAGGATGACCTAAGATCAATGGAGTCTCCGACCTATTCATCTCTAGGAGAACCTCATTTTGTAAATGTTTTGGAAAAATAGTTTGAAATTGATAAACAAAGTTTGTAAAAGGAATTTTATTATGACAAATATACCCTTCAAAGAAATTGATTTCTTGACAGATTCAAATGATTTATAGGAAAACAAATTCAAGAAAGGTTTAACAAATTTCCTGAGTAGTTTGAAACAAATATTTCATTTTTTGATTGGTTTGAGGCTTATGATCAAGAACAAAAGTTGGAATATCCATTTTTTCAAACAATAAACCTAACAAAGAAGGATTGGAAAACCTCTAAAGGAGAAACCATCTCTTCAGAAGTTCCTCCAACCAAATCTATTCAAATTCCTCAAATTAGAGACAATAAATAGCAGCCTATTTTGGTTGCACCCTTCAAATTTAAACATATTGGTGATCCTGCAAACCTTTGAGATATTCAATGAGCCTATTTGGCTTGAGCGTTTGGACAACATTTTTAGCCAAAAAGCCCAGTGGGAAGAGCTGTAGAGAAAAGGCCCAGTCTAAGGTGTTTTAGGTGGCTTTTTCTTAACCGGGCTTTTACAAAAAAAGCTCCATTATTCCAAAAGCTTTTAGCCACGCATCACGTTACCGCTACACCAAATTTTTTTTTTTTGCCCTTCACATTCCTCTCCTCATTATGTCATTCTTGTCAGAAGTTTTTTTTATCTTTAGTCAAATTTCACTAAATAGTTACATATTTTTAATTGTCATTATTTTATATTTTTATTTATTGAATTACTAAATACATCTAATTAAATGATTTCTAGTATTTACATTTTTTTTTATTGAAACATATTTTTCGTTTTATTTTTTATAATATGTTTTAATAATTTGTTTATAATATATATGTAGTATTCAATCTAATTCATGTCATTTTCAGTCAATTTCTATCTCAAATTACTTTTGAAATAATAATCCAAACACTCATCAGTTTAGGAAAAAACCACTTCTGCAAAAGCCAAACAGGCAATCCAAACACAAATCACATTTACAACTTGACATTTTTCCTACATAGCTCCCGCAAAAGTCGATAGAGAATAAGCAATTGTTGTAATATCTTGATCTTTTCTTTACCAAAATTCCTTGTGCAATATATATGTTTAGTATAATGGAACAGTGAAACTTTGGCTGAATGCTTGATTTTCCCGAAACCTTAAATTTTGGGATATATGTTAATATAAAAATATTTGACATCTATTCCATTGACTATTTGGACCATAATTTCATCCAAAATGAAATAAAGAAGGTTATCGGGATTTTTCGTTAATAAGTATACTTAAGGGTCAAATTAAAATGTCAACAATGATTTCTTTTTGCTCAACTTGGTGCCATGCGTCATATTTGACCAACAAGTAGGAATTGTTCTTGACCATGTGATTCTATTCAATTGATCAACAAAGAAAAAATGAATAGGCTTCCTATCTATGTAATTTCGTCCAAAAAGGATGAAGGGAAGAGAGAAAATTAATTGATGCACATGTGACATGTCTTAATTGTCAAAGGTGTAACTAAGAAGCTTCTTGCCTAAGCCCTTGGATTTTAGCTACATATACACTCCATATGTCGTCCAACAAGAGAGGAATAGGAGGCCATATGGATCTTTATATTTATGACATGCCAGAGATCAACGTCAAGACAATAACTTCTTGCATCACATATTGGTAATAAGAGACATGTGCACATGCAATTAAGGCAAGAAGGATGAGTCATAGGCTTCTTCAATAAGCCTCCAATTCGTTTGAAGCAAAGGCCAAAGAGAGGAGAAGTGTGAACACAAACCAAAAAGGTCAAGAAGTATCAAGCACAAGCCTCTTATCTTGTGCTACTTTTCGGCCAACAAGGTAAGCAAGGAAAGAGAATGGATTTTTATGTCTTTGACTCATGTGAAGACCATTTTAGAAGCCCAAACACACACACACACACACACACACATTCATTTCTTCCAAGGCAAGAACAAGGTATGAAGTTCAAGAAGAACATGCCATATTGACCACATGTCGGTCAATATAAAATAATAAGAGAGAGAGAAGGGGCAAGTCGATCAAGACACAAAGGGGGACCATTAGGTTACTTTCTAACGAATTATAAATCACCCTGCACTCCCTTTCTCATGCTAAAAGTCGTCCAATATCAAAGGGAGCACAAAGGAAGAGGTGCTAGCCGAAACAAGGAAAGAAGAAGTAAGGAAAAGAGCTAAAGGTGATCCAAGGTGAGTTGCATGCTCTAACTTCCATCTCTTCTCCTTTTCTTGTGTAAACCTCAAGTTCTAAAAAGCCCTCTTGCGTGGTGTTTTGAAGGAGTAGGCCAAAAATCCTAGGATGTTAAGAAGGAGGAAGTTTGCAAGAAACTCAAGAACAAACCAAGTAAGTAGCAGCATCTCTAACCTTCTTGAACTTGTTCTTGATGTTGTTAGACATGGAATCAATTTCTTTTTACTTTCTTGTAAATTTGGAAGCTTTAAACCCTAAGGGGAGATGCTGCGGAAATGTGTAAAAATTGGTTAAAGCGTGTTAAAGGCTTAAATAACAAGCCAGAAGATAACCTAGGGCTAAGTCATACTGTCCTTGAAGTAAAACTTGGAAAAACAATTTGGTTTTCTTCATGCCTCATTTTTTTCCAGAATAGGTCATGAGGAAACAAGGGATATTGCCCATTTTGATGCTTCCAATGTAATTAAAATAAAAAATTTTGTAGGAGAAAGGTTGGGTAGTGATTTTGGAAGCATTGGGATTGAATTATGCAAAAATCCTAAAAACTACCAGTGTTAAATTCCTATGCATATTTTTGAATACGTGGTGTCCAATGGCTATGAATTTTTTCAGATTTAAATTAGACATAATGAGCTTTAATTGGATGGGTCATATGCCTATTTTGGATCTATGTACGTGGAGATATGAATTTGTGAAAATGACCCTTAAATCTATAATGTCATTCTGATCAGTAGTACTGTCTGATTAAACATGTACCAGTATATGTATGATTGTTGTATATGATATTTGTCTTTGCAAGTATACTTATAAAGGGTTATATAGCCTTTGGAATTACCCTATTTGGACACTTTACAATGAGTTATACATTTTCAAAATTTGTTGAAAATTCTAGCAGTTTTAGGTCGAAGGTTTGAAAATTGAAGAAATGAAAGTCAATGCCAATTAATATGAGTTCTTGCAATTAATATAAGACCTTTAGCATTGAGTTGGGCATAATATGATAAATAATCATAATACCTTAGAAATATGAAGATTTTGTATAAGTGTTGAACATTGTCAGCAATTGTATAAATATAGGAATTGGTAATTGCCCAGAGCCATCAAGGGACTTATACTCAAGTTAAAAGCTTATCAAGCATCCAGGTAGTAATTGTAATCTCACATACTCTATATGATTTCATATTCTTGTTTGAACCATAATTGTGATCCATGTTATGAACACGTGTCTAGGCTGTAGGGCCTAATGGAATGGAGGTCCTTAAGTCGCTAAGCCTAGTATGCATTCAGTTGTTATAGGTTGTCCAGCGTTGTGGACCCGGGACTTGTTGTGTCCTGCGTTCATAGTCAACATTGCACATAACTCTGTGTTTGCATTTTTTTGCTACGCGTGATTTATGACGATTGATCTTTGAATGCTAAATTGTTTACTTTCATTATTGTGGTTGACTATCATATGTTGTCTATACATTGTACATGTGATTAATTGTTACTCTAAGATTCAATTTGAATCTCAGACCTTTCAAAAAGTTCAGGACAAGCACAAAGTAGTGATCATGGCTCAAGGGGAAAGGCTATGGACATTGGCCACTGATGTTTGTTAGGAGATCAATGGATTAGAATTAGATATATGTTATTTAATTTGATATTTCTTACAGACTATTTGGAGATTGGAGGTTGTAGTCAGTATTTATCTTATTTTTAGATAACTATATAATAACCATGAGGGGTACCTTCTGATATTATAACCAAGATTTGTAATATATTATCAGTATACTACGCCTAAACCATTTTGCCATTGTGTTGCGCTATAATGCTCTGATGTGTGAAATTTTTGGAGGGCTGTGACAGTTTGTGGTATCAGATTCTAGTTTGGGCATTATCGGAATAGTATACTGATACTTGATTTCATAGTAATGGGAATCGAAGCAGTAGTGACATGACCATGAGGAAGAAGGTTCAGGCTTCGGTGAGTTGAGGCTCTAGGGATGTATGAGGTAGCACAAGATTTTGGATTTTGTTGCTAGCTCTAGGGCTTCTGATATTAAGATAGGATATGATTTAGATCCTCACCATGTGTTACGAGAATATATAGGGAAGTTGTGTTAAGAACCTAATACTGTATGACCTAGATTTTATCGGTACTTTGAGGTTAAGCATGCTTAGGGAAGAGAAATCTCAGGATGGGTGACCCTCTAGGAAATATCGTAGGAACTTAAAATCCTTTGATTTAAAGCCTAAGTACCTTAAGTTCTGAAATATGGTGATTCTGAGGGATGCCATGAGGATGTTAGACTGAATACAGTAACAATTGAGCATAAGCTTGAATGTGATCTAAGAAAAAATTATGCCTAGGTCAAAATGTGATCACGGTTGAACTAGGTTCCAATACCTGAGAGCAGGAACCCTGTGAATGTTGATTGATGCCGCGTTGTTAACATGCTTATTTGTGTATGATTAATGGATGACCTTGAGGTAGAATTAGAACCTTGTGAATAGTGTTGATGTCGTGAAGAAATTATTCGAATGTTTCGAGGATTAGACTAGGAAATTGTGAAATATGATCCTAGTATGTACGATGGGTATCGTTGAGGAATATGATTTCTTAGCTTAACTGATGTTGAGGTTCTAAGAGTCGAATTGTGAATTTGACTTATGTTGCTTTGGGAATATATGTGGATAGTGCCTGAACATTATGAGGATAGAATAAAAGCTATGAATCATGATGATTCTAGCATGTTTATTGGGTATGGTCGAGGTTTTCGAATTAGGTTGATGAACCTAAAAGTTAGACAGGCATTCAAAGGGTTGCTACCAACTGAACTGTGACCTAAAAATCCAACTTGATAGTTGAATTGATTCTTTAGGTGTGTGAATCGATCAGAATGAACTGTGGTACTAGGATATAGTACATATTGATTTGAACGAATTAAGGCACTACAATGTGGTACTAATGTGCATGAAATATCTGGAGGTTGTTAGATGCTGATCTATCATAAGAAAAGATCTTAATCTCAAAATATTCCCTAGTAAGAATGATTGAGAGTTTGTCCCTCAATGGAATTAAGTGTTAGCTAGAACCTTGGTTGCCATGGGTTATGGTCCCATAATCAGGACAAATAATTGTAGATATATGGTGGCTAATAGATTCCCTGAAATGTGGGTTGAATACCCGATTGGGAAAGTTGAATTTCTGATTATGCTTGGAGCTGGATTAGTATTGAAAGTTCATGCAAAATGACCCCATATGAGATGGTGAAATGGTAATAAGTCCCATATCAGATGGGATTCCTAAGGAAAAGGTTTATGTGATTTAGCGTATTGTCGTGGGGTGCTCCAGTGTTGTATGTATATTTGTGGTATGAATATACGGTGAGCAGTAAGACTTATGGAGCTGATGTATTCTTAGGCCGTCGGACCTGATAAGTGTTTAATGAGAAGCCTTAAGTCCTATGAGACTAGTGTGTCCATAGGCTGACAGAAACCCACGATCGTTAGACCATGAAGATCGAGCAGTGTCCCGAAGAAATTGCGAAGGCTAAGGATAACGGGCATCGTCCTGGAATGGCCAGAAGGTTGGGATAAAATGGACTGAGTGTCCTATAAATGGCTTGAGTACCAAGAGTTAGAGCTTGGGATGTTAGTAAGTAGATGTCTTCTAACGTTGATCTACACGGCTATCTCCCAATTGCCTTAAGAACTCCTTCTCCCTGAATCCTCTTTCTCCTTGGATGCTTGCTAGAGGATGACAAGGTTGAGGATTCACGTTCTTGGGTTTTCTTTTTCTCAAGACGGTTATGGTGTCTTGAGGTTAGGTGGAGGATGGGATGAACAAGATTGGATCTTACCTTTCTTGCATTGAACCTTGGATGCCGCGCCTTTCTTGGATGAGCCGTACACATACAACTATCCAAGACTTCACGACCAAAACTTCTAAAAATGTCTAAAATTAGGTGCCTTAATTTCAACCACTTAATTATGGTTAAACCTTAATTAAATTAATTAGAAGAAAAGCTCATTCCAAGATTTAATCCAAAAAAATCAAGATAACGGATCTTATCCATATCCCGAAATATTTCTTGAATTCAAAATTTAAGATAATGGATCTTATCATTATCTTGAAATATATTTTTAATTTAAAATTGAAGATAATGGATCTTATTCATATCTTGATATGTCTTGAATTCAAAATTCAAGATGATGGATCTTATCCTTATCTTAAAATATATTTTTAATTTAAAATTAAAGACAATGGATCTTATCCTTATCTTGAAATATATTTTGAATTCAAAATTCAAGATAATGGATCATATCCATATCTTTAAATTATATCTTAAATTTGAAATTCAAGATTACTTTTTATCCAATCTTCATGCATTCTTTATCCACTCTTTATTGGATACATATTCAATCTCTATATTATATATTATATATATATATATTAGATAATTCAAAATTATCTTTTATAAGCTAACCTCTTGAATTAAAAATTCGAATTCCAAATTCAAATTGGCCCAAGATCCCGTTTGATCTTCTAACATATTTAGGCCCATTAGTGGAGAAATTAATTTCCCACTAGTGGATTATATGTTGTGCCATTTTACTTTATTGGCTCCAACCCAAATACATCTATTGTCTTGAAAAAGTCCAACAACAATTATTGGCCTAAGGTCGCTAATTTTAAGCAATCAAGAATAACCTTTGTGTGTAACTCATTAGGCCCAATTAGTCAATAACATAAATAAACTTGGACCAATTAAACTATTTTAACAAGCCCAATTGATCTAATGACCACATAAGACATTGGCAATGCTCTCCGGCCCCAGAATTAAATAAGTTGATCAAGTGATCTACCTTTCTAATTTGGATACCGTGCTGGTATCATTTCTCACATCATCATTCACATTTAGTCGAGAGCAAAGATAGAGTAGCATATCTTTCTTGATTGGCTAAATGTAGGTAATTCACAAAAATAGAAATCTTCTTCTTGTTACTCTAAGACAGATCGTGACTCTTCATGGTCACTTGTTGTGTGCACACACTCCCGAGTCAACTAAAAGTTATCCAAGCTCTATCAATGTTGTGAATGACTAATCCCTTGTAGGGGACTGAGTCCTTTTGACATGTCCATCTATACTCATGTATCCGAGTTATACCCAAGAGTACATTGTTCTTCCTATTCTCGAAAGGATAGAGTTGTACAATCAAAGTATAACCCTATAAATTAAAGTTTTTGTTTTATCTGTATTGTAGTTATGAATTGTGTAGATCAAATTTTAACTATTAAAAATTATTTATTCATGAATTTTATAATAATAATTTATAAAATATTAAATCAGAACCTTCTATTTTTTTTTTAATCTAATAGTAGATATGAGATTCTGAGAAGGGAGAATCCCATTTAAATCCTGTTGAAATACCTAAATCCAAAATTAGACCTATACTTTTAACAAATCCTTAATAAGATTGAGAGGCCTAATTAGGAATTTCTGAATATTGGTAAAAGACCATAATGCCCTTTTAATAAAGTTATGACTAAGAATCCACCTCATATCATAATTCATTTGGGGAAAAGAAAAGGGTTATGCCAATTAGGCGTATTAAAATAAATAATGTTCTTGGCTAAGGAAAAACCCAAAAGGTAAATTCTGACAATTTTTATTTAACCCTACCACCTTGTTAGTTCCAGATCCGGCTTCTATCCTTTGTGTTTAATATCCGCTACCATCCTTTGCCTTGAAACGGCGCCATTTTGGCACAAAAGCTGAAGTTGTGCTCCCTTTTTTTCTTTTAAAAAATATTTGAGGGTACTAAGTAGTACTAAAAATATACTTTAGTATATTGAACGTTACTGACAAAATACTTCATGCTATTGAAAAATTATTTTATGATCTTGAAAAAATATCCTGAAGTATATTTTTAGTACCAGGTCAATCCATAAATAATTTTTCAAGATCATGAAGTATTTTTTTTAGTACCAATCAATATCCTAAAGTATGTTTTTAATACTAGTTAGTACCCTGAAATATTTTTTTAAGATTATAAAATAATGTTTCAAGATCATGAAGTATTTTTTTCAAGTACCGTTTAGTATCTTAAGGTATATTTTTAGTACCAATTAGTATCCTGAAGTATATTTTGTTTTTTAAAAAAGGGCACAACTTCTATTTTGCGCCAAAACAACGTCGTTTCAAGGCAAAGGACGACAGCGGATATTAACTGCAAAGGATAGAAGCCAAATCCGTTAGTTCCACATGATGTACATAAAATGATTGAAAGCATAAACACAGATAAAGTATGCAACTGCGGATTTGGGGGGAAACCCGCTTCCCCTTATATTAGATGAGATGAGTGGGCCTAAATTTAATGCACTAAATTAAGGCATATGGTTTACATAGGATAGTGACTCCATCTGTCTCCAACGTGATAACCCATTTATAAATGAGATAACCCTATATAATTTAGGGAAAATCACTGTCAAGTCTCAAGGGCCATAAAGAATCACAAAAAGTCTTATACAAAATTCCCTTAACAAAAAAGTCCCCAAGGACTTTTGTGTGATTAGTTTTTAATGTGAAATGACAAAGTTGCCCCCAAGAATAAACAAGGAGAAGGCAGGAGAAGGAGGCTCATCATCGTTTTGCGTCCATGTGTCCGTTGCTTGTCCATGTGTCGAGGATGCAGAGAGTCAAATGTTGCACCAAATTCTGATGAGGACTCTAAAAACCAAAATGTAAAGACCATATTCAAACTTCTAATGTTTCATGTTGTTAGCAACTCTCTGCATATTCAAGTTTCTAATGTTGCGACTGTTGGGATCCGTACACGCAGCAGAATTAAAAAAAAAAAACTTTACGAATCCCAAGAAGAGGATCTATCAACGGCGTTTAAATCAAGGTTCGTTAGAAAAATCGTACCTATGAGTAGGGTTGAGAGTTTCGTTCGATCCAGTCTGGTGCGCATCTCCTGCTTCGTGCGTCTCGACCGTCGTACGTCTTGAACGTGGTGCCATCTCGTTCGATCAAACAGAAGCCGACTTTTCGAGTCTCCTCCCTCTACTGGTATCCACACTGAACAGCTCTCCAACACGTACGGCAACACCGAACAGCTCTCCAACACGTACGGCAGCGTGCTAGCGCCTTCTCTTTTGTGTCTCACGTTTTTCTAGGATTTCTTTCGCAGCTTGTCTCTAATATGTTTCAATACGACTAAAGCTTTATTTATAGAGTTTCTCAAACCCTAAATGGGCCATATTAAAATATTCAAGATTAATCTCATTAATCTTGAAATTCGAATTTTAGATTTAAATAGCATTAATCAAATATGTCAAACAGATCTAATCTACTTGACCCAAAAAAAAAAATCTAATCTAATCTATTTATTTAATCAATTAAAAGCCTGTTAATTTAATTTATTTCTATAAATTAAATATGAGATATGATATCTATCTATTTAATTAAATCGAGATACTCTATCTCAATTCAAATTAAATTAGATATATGATATCTTTTTTCGAAAATTAAATATGAGATACAATATATCTATTTGTTTTAAATATTTAATTTATCAAATAAATTAAATACAAAACAAATATTATATAATAATATCATTAAATAATATTATTATTATTTAATTTCGAAATTACATATATATTATATATATATATATATATATATATCCATCCTAGATTAAATGTTGTATTCATTAGATCTTAGATTAAGATTCAATGAATATGGACAATATTGCTCGTGTTGGGCTATTCTTGTGTGTGACCCTGTAGGCCCACATGAGATTGGCAGTGGGCGAATATAGTACCAGCCCACAAGTCGCAAGCGGCCTCTAGCAAGACATTGCGACTACCCAATTCATATGGGAATCGATAATACGATATAACCTATCATACAACCATGTCACGTCCCTTTTGTCACGCGATAATTTGGTCAAGGATGAGGCATGGATAATGTCAACTTCCTGTTCTTGACCACTACTTTCTCGATTCTCGAGTAGTCTAATTGAAATGGAAACTCCTTTCCATCGTAGTATGGCCATACGTTTCTCAGACTCACTCATCGAGGGGGCCAGTATTATCTCTCTATAAATGTGTGGGACAAATTCCATCTTGACCATTCACATTCCTCTCGCATTTAAAACCACTGATCTCGATCCAAGTCTTTATCATCACTCCTATCAAAGGTGACTTTTGACTAGGTCAAAGATCGACGACTCATCATGTAGGAATCCATGATGATCTCAGGTCAAAGAACGTTGTGACGCGGTTATACATGAGATAAGCTTATGAATAAATCCATGCAGCTTTCTCATAGTGGGTCGGTCCAGCACCTTGTCCTCTTACAAGTGCCTATGACTTTGATTTGTATCTCCATACCTCATCAAAGTCACACCGGGTCTTATTTCATCTTTGCTCCCGCGTAGATGACCGACTGGGACATTTAGGATAATCTATAAAATATATCCAAGGATACAGTTATCACTATAAACATGCAAATGAAATGATAACTAAAGGAGAATATTTAAATAACATAAATGTTCAAAGTACAATGACTTTCCCCTAGGGCATAATTTCCAACAGCGACATCCCAATTACTCCATTTACACAGCAATCTCCCTAGTATATGTTTCATGTTGTTAGTGAATCTCTGCATATTCAAGCATGTACTAAATTATGAATATCAATTTTTTTGTATATAGCTTTCAACCCCTATTTGATTCATTTAAACCATTTTCTTATATCTTTCTTTTTGTTGGTCTGACTTTACTCTTATTGTTAGAAAAGAATGTAGCTTTTGAAATTGGGTATTTTTTTATTCCATTCTCTTCATTTGTATCTTATAAACATTGTGCCTCTTTTGCAGAGTTCAAATTCGTACAACTTAACATTTGGATGTCATATGATAGTTGGATTTGATATGATATTCAACTATTAAAGTAGCATCATGAAGTTGTCAAAATAGGCTCATGATGTTGTCAAAATAGGCATAAGAAGTTGTTAAAATATGTATAAGCTACTCATGTGAAAATTAACTAGAGGCATAAAGTAGATGCCTAGAGTCAAGTTGCCTAGAGGCAAATATTAAATGACTAGAGGCAAACACTTTCTCAAAGTTTGAAATGGCGCAACGTCTTGACGGGAGACATAAATAAAATGCCTTGAGTCAAGTTGCCTAGAGGTAATTATTAGATGACTAGAGGCATAAAATGATTATAGCATAATAACGAGACTGCCATTAGATGCCTTGAGTCAAATTTCCTAGAGGCAATTATAGGATGACTAGAGGCATATCAATTTTAGCATAATTACGAGTTTGTCATTAGATCAAATAAATTGATGCCTGGAGGTATAAAGAAAATGCCTTGAGTCACATGCCTTCAAGCAATTATTAAGTAACTAGAGGCAAATTCAAAAATCGTTTTATCAAGGAAAAACAACTTAGAGGCAAATCTTTTCAACACTTATTTACTCCAAGTCAAAACATATTTAATAAGTTAACTCGAGGCAAAATGATTTTGACTAGAGGCAATTAACTACAAAACTTATTAACTTCAAGCTAAATGCCATTTAACTCGAGGTAACTGGATGAAAACATTTTGCCTTTGATGACATGAACTTTATAACTCAAGGTACTTAAGATTTAACTAGAGGCAAATCAAAACTTCAAATTTTCATTGAAAATTAAAAATTAATTACATTAAAATTGTTATCATCAAAACATCAAAAACATGAGAACTAACAACATTCTTTATGTTTATTTCAGTTGGATGGTCTAGATTCAACCCTACATTTTTAATAAGTCTTTAATTAGGCCAAAAGGCCTTATCAAGGATTTCTAATTCTTATTAAAAGACTATAATGCCCCTTAAATTAAAATGATGGCTAAAATATTTATAGTGTCACCACATCTATATTTTTTTATTATTGTAAATATAAAAAAAAAAAATTGATTTTAATCTTAGCTGGCGCCCTCTACGTTTTTTCTTTTTCTTTTTTTGGAAAAACAGAAAAATATCCCTCGCAAGTAAACAAATTTCTCTCTCCCCCATCATCACTAACCTTAGTTCGTTTCCTCCATGGCCGCCGCCTTCTCCTCCATCAAGCTTCCTTGCAGCACACAGCACCTCCAAATCTGAACCTCATCTCCTCCACCATTATCGCAGTTTTGTTTCTTCTCCTCCGTCAAGCTTTGCTGCAACACACAACAGTACAACACCTCCGAATTCGAGCCTCATCTCCACTGTAACTGTCACCGTTCGGGCTTGTCTCCTCATCTCCTTCGCTGCAGCACTCTATTGTTGTTCAAGTAGGATTTTGTGGTTTTCAATTTTCAGATTTCTGGTTGATGCTTTATGGACGAAGAGGATGAAGGAAGACATGATGGAAGGTGGAGAGGAAGAGGCCAACAAGATGGTGGGGCAGTGTGGGCGTGGGCCATTGCAGAGATGACAGACCATGGAAGACGATGCCAACTGACCATCTGAAGACGATGCCAACTGATTGCCGATAAGTATTTCAATTAAATTTTATTAGGATTCCCTTGAAGGATATAAGAATCACAACTTATCAGAACTTCTTTTTTTCTTTTTTCTTTTTTTTTAAAAAAAAGTTTATAGAAGTTGATTTGGCTAATAAGAATGCAACTTATGTTTAATAAAGGCGTATTTAAATTGTGTTACTGATATGAGAATTTTAATACTAGTAAGTATTTTGTATTTACTTATTGAGTTGTCCGTCCGTCCTTATATTAATAAGTCTGATCCAATTCAATTACTTTTTTATCTTTTAGTTTTTTTTTCCCCCTAAGAGCTTTTAGGTCAACTGGCATCCATGACCTCCCCTCATCATGAGTTCTATACGCAATGTTGTCATATAAAGATGGGCATGTGTGGGTCATACCCATCTTTGGTACTCCGTACAATTTTATTGCCTTTTTTTACCATCGTTGTTTCCTTAAATGTTTTGTTTAAAGGAACATATAACGATGGTGTACCCATGTCCCGTAAGGGCCCGATAACATTGTTGAAACGGGTGGAAAGATGACTTAATGATGCATGTAAGCCCACCGGGATCATGATTAGAAGATTTTCTAATATGGAGATGACTTATATTACATGTTTAGATTAACTTTTGGAGAATAACTTTTTACAATTTATGAAGTAAGTATGTGAGATAAGTTGTGTCCTTGCTTGCAAAAAAAAGTTCTGAAACCAATCACTTAGTCATATTCCAGCATTATGGAACTCAATTAAAGGTATTTCTCCTAAAAGGTGTTTTATGTATTTATACAACCTTAAACTTATTCTTGATACCTAGCATAAAAGCTAGTGTCTTACAACAAAACAATTAAAATTTGCACCTTAACCAACAGTATTAAGGCGATGAACTAATTTTACCAAAATAAATAAAATACACACGCATAAATCAATCATTATGTCATTATATAATTTTGATTAGAAAATGACTTATGGTATATGATTAAATTTTGTAATGAAATTACCTAAATATCCTTACTTTGGAATTTGAAAAACAAAAACAAAAAACAAAAGGAAAAAAAAAAAAAGGCAACATCAGTTTAACAAGTAATACTTTTAATTCATCAAATGGCACAACAAAAGAATAATTTAACTTATTAAATGACAACAAAAGAATATATGTAATTTCATAACATGTTCTTGCTTAATGTTAATGACAACAAAAGAATAATAAGTAACAACTTTAACTTATTAAATGACAATAACAACTAATTATACAGAGGACAATTAGGTCATTATACAAAAAAAATTAATTCCACAATAGTCCATAAATACTTCATAAGAATTAAACCATTTTAAGAGATCATTTTGAGATTTCCAGATCTCGATAGTCGTTATATATAGTTTTCCCTAAATTTTTTGTTCCCTTGTTATGATGTGTCCTACACTTCCCATTTCTATTTGCTTTTGTGGGGCGAGCAACACACAATCTAACAATAAGTAATTTCACAACAAAAGAATAATTTAACTTATTAAATGACAACAAAAGGAAAAAAAGGCAGGGATAACTAATTTCATAACATGTTCTTGCTTAATGTTAATGACAACAAAAGAATAATAAGTAACAACTTTAACTTATTAAATGACAATAACAACTAATTATACAGAGGACAATTAGGTCATTATACAAAAACATTAATTCCACAATAATCCCTAAATACTTCATAAGAATTAAACCATTTCAAGAGATTATTTTGAGATTTTCAGATCTCGGTAGTCCTTATATATAGTTTTCCCTAAATTTTTTGTTCCCTTGTTATGATGTGTCCTACACTTCCAATTTCTGTTTGCTTTTGTGGGGCAAGCAACACACAATCTAACAATAAGTAATTTCACAACAAAAAAATAATTTAACTTATTAAATGACAACAAAAGGAAAAAAAAAAAAAGGCAGGGATATGTTCTTGCTTAATGTTAATGACAACAAAAGAATAATAAGTAACAACTTTAACTTGTTAAATGACAATAACAACTAATTATACAGAGGACAATTAGGTCATTATACAAAAACATTAATTCCACAATAGTCCCTAAATACTTCATAAGAATTAAACCATTTCAAGAGATCATTTTGAGATTTCCAGATCTCGGTAGTCCTTATATATAGTTTTCCCTAAATTTTTTGTTCCCTTGTTATGTTGTGTCCTACACTTCCAATTTCTGTTTGCTTTTGTGGGGCGAGCAACACACAATCTAACAATCAAGAATACATGCGTGCATTATCAAAAGGCATGGCCAAGTAAACAAAAAACATATTGTAACTTGCATTATCAAAGGTAAACCACTAAACCAGTTGCCAAAAAAAACTGAATACAACACTACTAATAGATACAAAGAACAAGAAAAAATCTGCTCTAATTTTCTCTCCCTCACTGCATGTAACATTGCTTCCACTGTGACACCCTATTTTTTGCTTGATACCTGCGCCACGATTTTCAAGGACAAATGTGGAATTTGTGAGGCCATTACTGAACAAAATGCACCAAAAGAATGAACCCTTATGGACTCCAACCATGCCAACTCCAACCTCAGTATGTGACTTGTTTCTCAGCAGAGACAAAGATCTGTTGTCTTTAACAAGAATATTGGAGAAAGCTAATGGTGGCTCTACATACTTCTTTTGACAGCCTACTAATTGCCCTGTTATGATGCCGAAAGTGGGGAGCTCTACACCACAATTGGGAGCGAATACTTCGGTGAAGTCATCTTCTGATGGCTTGCAGTTCACAAAGTTGTTCTCTGTGCAGTTCCATTTGCAGAGTTCCACATACTGTAAGGCCATGCACCCAAGACCGGGACTGTCATTTAGGCGTGGGATCTTGAGAGCTGTTCGGTTGTCATTGATGATGCTGACAAGATCGTTTGCCGGGTTACCTACAGGACAGAGATCATAACAATAAATGGCATGAGTCACGCAGAGAGTTGAGAAGACATTTGGTTTCTCAGAATCTTTCATTCCTTAGAATGTCATTCCCAAAAAATAAGAAATTTTCAAGGTTGGTCTATAACAAATATTCTTGAGAATACTTTGCTACATTCTTGAGGAATCAAACGTGTTTGGCTCATTCAATATTCTAAAATTGCCTCTACCTATTTAGTAGGGCAAAAATGTGTTTGTTCAAAATTGCATGTCTTCTATGATTTTGGATCTTGCAAATGTCCATTTCAAATGGAAGCCAAACAGAATTTTGGAAATGATGGAAACTTTGCATGTTGTTGTATGGCATACTAAATCTCACATTTAGTATGGGAAGCACAGTGAAGTATTTAAGGGGGTTAGTTGTCCCACCTCAACAGCTAGCTTTTGGGTAGGACTCCCAATTCCACTTACATACCCATAAAGAGTTTCCGAGACATAAATACTAAATGTAGATGTAAATTATTTTTTTTTTTTTTGGGAGTGAAAATGTAGATGTATATTAATTCTATATGCTTTCCCTTGTCTGAAAATTCAACCTCCACAGCCTAGTTTCAGATTCATTCTAATTAACAATATATAATGTATTCCGACTACATTAAACCAAGAGAAGCAAGATAAACACTGGAAACACCAAAAAATTGAAGAGCAATGAAATTAAATCAATCAACAAAAATCATGATGAAGATGGTGATGACTGATGGCAGTTCAATCCATTATCTCCAGTTTAATCTAAAGTAACTTTGATGTTTTTCACTGTACATTATCTGCAATGTTGTTACACCAGTTCAATCCCTTAACAATATCCATGTGAATAGCAATGAATAAAGTAATCAAATGGTCCTTATATTTTTTTATCTGCCATCATGAATTATATAATGTTTGTTTAATCTCAAAGTAGCTACCAATGTGCAAGAGGCTTCCTGATTGAACATATATCCTCCCTCCAGTCCTTAATACTGGACCTAATTAAGGAGTTAATCTCGTCCTAAATATAATACCTATTTCCCATATTTTTCAGTTTCCTAATTTATCCATATTGATGCTCCCTCAACATTAATCAAGCAAGAGAGAGGTAGAGGAAATTAAGGAAGATGATTAAGGTGTTTTAAAACAACATGTCATATTAAGTAACTTCCTAAATCTAATCAAATCAGGTAAATAGATCTTATATTAAGGACTGGAGGGAGTATATAGCTGGATCTGAAATAGGTAACCAAGCTCTGGAGCCACCATTACTCAGCCTAATTGCGCTTAAAGTGTCACATCCAGCTACATATACATTGATAGACTCTTGACTCCTAAGTAAATGGACTAAGCACAATTAAGTGGGGGAAAGTCAACCTTCCATAGCAAGATGTTTCTGAGCCTAACAGGAAAGCTGCAATACATGGACCAGCAGATTTCTCAAGAAGCTATGAATATTATGGGATTTATCGTTCAAAACATTATGCATCATTGCTTGACAATTACTATAGGAATAGGGTAGTGAATGGATGCTAACACATATTCTAATTATGATTTCAATCGTTCTATTTTCTATTTCATCTTTGAACATCTTGGGTATTAACTATTATTATTGTACAAAATTTATTTTCTATACTGTAAGATCTACAAGTAGTTGCCCTAACTCTAAACCCTTACAACAGAGAGTGTTCACAAAGTTTCATTTCCATATTTGTTATGTCTCAAGGAGTATATTCAAACTTAATTTTCTTATTATTATTAGAGAACAGCCAATCCTCTAATTTCAAAATGACACCAAGCCTAAGCCTTAAGTTCAGACAATTAGCGAAAGATATTGTTCAGACCTGGGATCCATCAAACAAATCCAATCAATTTTTGACACTTTCTTTTCTTAGAAACCAGATTCATCAAACAGTAACATACTTGTAAAACAACTGTTGGAACTATATTTTTATACAAGCATCACTTCTACAACTCATTCCCCAATTTCAAGATGTAATAACAACTATCTTTAATGATATATAAAAGTTTTGAACTCGGTTGTAGAGTACAGGATCCTACTTTTTGTGTTAGATAAGAGTAATCCTCCTCTGTTCAACTACCAAGCCTTTGACCCCCTTATGAGGTTTCTTATCCCTAAAAACTTTTCTGTAATCACACTTACAGTGAAATTCATTGCTCTGAAAGGAAAATAAGTTGTTTTAACTAATTTTCTAAACGATTCTCAGTCAGTTTTATTCAATTTTTTTCAGAAAAGCTTGTGAGGTTGCTTGGACTAATTTTCTAACGGATTCTCAGACAGTTGCCCCCTTATGAGGTTGCTTATTCCCAAAACCTTTTCTGTATCATTTTCAAAGGAATTCATTGCTCAGAAAAGTAAAGAATTTGTCTCAATTAATTTTTTAAAGGATTATCAGTCAGATGAATTAATTTTTTTCCGCAAAGCTTGTTATAATTGAAACCATTTTGCTGCATGTCAGGAGGTTTTGTTTACTAAACAAATAATGGTAACAACTGCCAATTGATTTTACGCATGTAACTGTTATTCTTTTCAATGCACCAATTGCACTGAACTACCCATTGTTGCTGAGCTTTTTGTGAAGAGAAAACAAATCTAGTCCATAACTTGTCAAAGAAAGATGAGGCAGGAAACCTAGAGATTGTACTATTAGGATCAGGGAGAGCATCAGGAACTGGAGAGATTTATTAGGCCTTATTTCTTTATTGGACTTCGAGAGAAAAATATATAAATAAGTTGGGCACTACCTTTTAACCCAAAATCTTAAAACTTTTGAACTATTAAACCATTTATATTTTTCTAGTTCAATGCCATCCAATGTCAGACTTTTTTCTCATTCTTCACTCACACTAAACCAAAATATGCACACCTGGTTCACCTTCTACCAAATCAAATCACTGTCTTTCATCATCAAGAAAATATGACTTATGAAAATAAGATGAGTTGGGATAGCTGCTTCCTGTTGTTTACCATGCAGTGATACAAACTAATTAGGGAAGCCCATCCCATGAATTTCCTCTTTAAAGTTAGAAAACATAGAAGGAAGCAGCGTATATAATGGAAGATTCAGTTGCCACTTTTGGTGAATTTTTGTTAAAGTGAATATTTGAAAAATGATTGATGTTAGTTGTAACTATTGTATAAATATATTCTAAGAACCAAATTATTTAAAATAAGTTTATTATTTGGATTTTATCATAAATTTTCTAACTACTTAAGTTTTAGAAGTGTGTCAATTTTCACTCGTGATCTATTCTAGTTTTACACTAAATTTTAGTTAAACTTTTTACAAATCAAAATAAATTCTCTTCTTGTTATGCTAAGCGCAAATACAGCAGTTTTCTCCAAATGCTTAAGCAAGACATGAATTGGTCAATTGCAACACATGTAGCTCAGTCAAGGAAACCTATTTTGTACTTAATAAGCATATTAGTTTACAAAGACAAAATAGTAGCAGACGAAAAGAAAAATTGCTGGAAATATACTGCAAATCCTACCAAACTTTATATACAATGATTTAGGAGTCCGAGATGCAAAAGCATTCCTCATGAATCATAGGGAAGATAGAGAACAACATATTTATTCAAAAAGCACTTACATATAGCTTCTTGACCTCATGAACTAATTAACTGGAACTTGCTTGAAAGGCATTGAATTTCTTCACCGCCTGTTACAAGATACTCTAATCTATTGTGTAAAACATGATATGGGTTTGGCAAGCATTTTTTTTTTTTTTTGGTCAAGCATTGAAACTATATTTGTTAATGTTATCAGAAATGGAACACCATTTTGTCTGAGCATCCTCTGGGATAGCTTGTTAGAGGCTTTGTGAGATAATTAATGGCTAACAGCCCCAAAAGTACGACCTATGTCAGAATATAAAGCATATGCTCTCGCCAAAAGTAGCTTTGAAGAAAAATATGTACCCTTTGTGTGTCAAAGTAGATATGGTGTTGCCATTAAGCAAGCAATGGAATAGAATATAAAGTTATGCTTTCTAAAATCAAAAGTTGTATGCCTCTGGAATTGAATTAAAAGCATGCACTTGACAAAAACAGAAAGAGAGTGGCTTTTGGCTGATCCAAATGTAGAACACTGAGTTAAATAAGATGTGGTTAGCTTCTGAGTAGTCCAAGGCTTTAATTTGTCGTAGACCACCATTCATACTAACAGTTGTTTTAGCTAATTTAGAAATGGAAATACCTTATTGGAGATTTTGCAGCTACTCTATACCCATTACTTTGAAACCTACAAGTGAAAGCCTTCGCAGGCAATTAGCATAAACAGCTTCCTATAAACAATGCAATAAATGCAGATGAAAAAGTTTCTGCGTTGTCAGCTGCTTATATATCTGACCCCTATTATTGAGAAAAGCAACAGGAACAGGGAGTAAAGTTTCTGGGCATCTCCAACAGGAATAAACCAAGCTGAGGGTCCTAAATGAACTTAGTTAATTTTGCAACCATCCTTAAAATCTTAATGAGGGGACAATGGATGCAGCTTTCTAGAAAGAGCAGGCCTCAAGAAGCAAACATACACCCATACTTCATAAAAACAGTGTTCTTTAACAGCTACAATGTGCAAATACAGCTTAATAACAACATTATAGTGTTCTTTAGCGCACACGTTAGGCGCTAACTATTCTAGCTGTAAAGATACTACTAAGTAGCCAGTATTTACTTGGATACCAGATAGATGTATAAAAAACAGAAAATGCTGCTAAAGTTATTTCAGAACAACCTAACAGGACCTCCCATTACGAAGAACACAAGCATAGATAAACTATGGATTTTCAGTAACAGGTATAGACAGGGACAGTTCAAAATGTCAAAAGATGGAAGGGGGGAAAAAAGACAATAGAAGTACCATGATGCTTGGAGTGAACAAGAGCAGCCCACAACACATAACAGAAAATGTAAAGCTCATAGCAGCGAAGCTTCTTCATCGTCTTCATTTCCACAGGTGAAGAAATGGGGTTTGAAAATCTACCAGGAAAATGAGACAAAAGGCAAAAACAAAAGGGAAGCTAAAGTAGGAACCTAGTTTGTGAGAGAAGGGGATTCTACTACGAGATTTCAAAGCAACGCGATAAGAAAGAAAGAAAGGGGGAATGGAAAGAAACAAGATTGAATATTGATGAAAAAGGACTAAAGCAAAGGTAGAAAGTGCTTGATTGGAGATAGTGCTGCAGAAAAATTTTTTAATTTTTTTTTATATATTGTATTTATTTAGATTTAAATTATATCTTTCTTTTCACGAGATTTTTTTCGCACTGCCATGTCTCAAATTAATTAATTTTCAGTCTGCGTTTATGTCATAACACCAAAGATATTATGAAAATTAATTAATTTGAGATGCGGGTGCGAAAAAAATCTCGGGACAAAAAATCTTCCATATATAAAAAAATTTAAAAAATTTAAAAAAAATATCTTGTGGTCCCCAATAGCCGATTGGAGATAGTGCTATTCCATACTTGTCCTCCTCATGAAAACAATAATAATGATGCTCATTTCAAAAATCACGGGCCTTGGGAAAAGTGGTGGTGAAAAAATAAGGAAGGAAGGAGAAAAATACGGTAAAAATAAAATGAGGTATTTAGATTGGTATTTTTTTGAATGGGTTTTTAGGTCAAGAACTACTTTAAAAAAGTTTTTTTACAGTGTAAACGGGTTTCTACCACCGCCGATCCAAACATAAATCACATTTATAATATGACTTTTATCTTATTTTAAATTTTTGTCACCACTAATCTAAATGAGTCCTTATTTTGGTGGTCCCATCATTAGGGAAACATACTGTGCACGGGTTTTGACTTGCTTAATGTTTATTTAAATTGACAGTAGAAGTTGATTTTCCAACATAATTTAAAAATGAGTTTTGTCTGGACTTTGGTACTAACTCCTTCGAGAACAGGCACTTAATTGTAAAAAAGAAATGAAACCCAGCGTGTATTATACCATTATCAACTTAGCTCTCTCCAATCAAAAGAATGACAATATATGATGACAGCTTTCTTCTTCGTAGTTCAGGAACAGAAAAGAGAAAACTAGCATGACGGATGAATGAATAATATGCTGATAATTCTCAGTAAAGCTTGCATAATTTTTTTTTGGGTAAAGGAGCAATTTTACACATGAACTTTGCCCCAGGAAGCGCCCAGCACCACCAGGGGTGGAGCTACGTTGGTGCCTCTGTCTGCAGGTGCAGAGATAAATATTGGTTACATTGTTTTTTCACAAGGAAATAGCATTAGCTCAGTGGTTGAGGCACTTTCCATTCAGTATGACGTGGCCTGTTCGAATCCCATAGCCCTGTTTCTTTCATTGTTTTTGTCAAATAAATGACACCAACCATTGAGACAGGCGTGTTTCTTTCATCCGTTTCATGATTTGAGCCAAGCATTTAATTCTCAGACGTTCATAAAATCATGATTTGAGCCAAGCATTTAATTCTTAGGTTCATAGAATCTTTAGATTAGGTGTGGTCTTTGTATAGTACTCGCAAACAAGTTTGATCAAATAATGATATTTTTTAAATTTCTGTTTTTAATTCAGTAATACACTCTATATTTTTCATTCTCATTTAAAACCAATCCTACACATATTTTTTTCCTTCGTTAGTTCTAACTAGATATAAAGAATGCAATGTAATCAAAATTTTGAGTATCGGGTCTCCACTTCCATTTTTGCTTAATGTACGTTTGTTCATTAACAAACCGAAATGCCTTCTTTTTAATTTCAACGCTGGTTATATTCTTTTATTTTTTAATACATTTAAAACTTTCTTAAAAAAATATAAATAAATAAATAAATCGAGTAGCGGCGCCCCCGAACCCCGAATCCCACTATTAATTGTGTACCCAAACATTCAATCCTGGCTCACATCGAGCACCACGACCTTTCTTTTGGACCAAAAATACACACGACGTTACGTTTTGAGAGCAAAAATACCACGGGCGATTAGTTGGCCAACTCAATTGGATGGAGCAATGGCGTGGCATTGATTTGGATTGACATCGTCTTGACATGGAATAAAAATTCAAAAAATTAGGAAAAAAATTAAAAAAATTAGAAAAAAAAATTAAAAAATTTAACAAAAATTAGGAAAAAATTAAAATAAATAGAAAAAAAATCAAAAAATTAGGAAATAATTCAAATAATTAATTTTTTGAAAAAAAATGTATAGTTAAATAGGTTTAAAGTAAAAAAATTGTTAAATTTTGTGATTGAATTAACAAAGTTTAAAATTTTCTTTATCCAGTTCTTAATCGAGACTTCACACATCATATTAGATTTATCTCGTAGGGAGAATTGACGGGAAGATTATCTTAATTAATTAATTATTATTATATTTTTCAATGAACAGTTTACCCTAGTGCATCTTTAACAAACCGCACCGACCTGTGTATATACAACTCCTCCTCCACCAGTTGGTTATCCGACCGCCGTTACTTACGACGGTAGGGTGGCGTGGTAGTAGGAGCCCACTTGGCGGGGTATTTTATTTTATTTTTTTCTAATTATTTTAATTATTTCCTAATTATTTGAATTTTTTCCTAATTTTTTGATTTTTTTTTTATTCCATGTCGGGCGTGTCGATCCAAATCGGCGTCGTCGTCGTTATCAAGTTGACGGTCAACTAACCGCCCGTAGTATTTTTTGCTCCCAAAACGTAACGTCGTGTGTATTTTTGGTCCAAAAAAAAAAAAGGTTGTGGTCTTGAACGTTCCTTGGGGCAAAATTCATGTATAAAATTACTCCTTTACCCTTTCTTTTTTTTTTTCTCAATCAATGAAGACCCTATATTCTAGACACTATATAGTTGTGTCCAACTATGTGGAGTGTGGGGTATTACCTGGGACCGTACCTTTTTTGGCTTTTAATAACAAATATTTATTGTTCTCTTCCCAACGGAAGGGGGAAAAAAGCCTTTTCTCTTCCCACGTGAACTTGATTTACTGTAATTTTCGAGCATGATAATAAGGTGCTCACTATACCAGATTACCATCTAAATTAAATTTCAAATATTTTAGATTTCATTTAATTTTATAATTAAATATTTTACAAAATAATTTCAATAGATACATAATATAAAATAAAAATAATCTTATAAAATATTGTTTTTAAATTATAAGTTTATCAATTTAAAAAATACAGATTAAAATTTTAATCAATAGAGTATCCAAACTTATTTATGATCACATCCAAAATTCATCACATCAATAAGCAATGATTAATAACCAAGATCTGCTGGTTGAGATCATTTTAACTTAATCAATGGTTTAATTACTTTAATGCTCAAGTCTTGAGTATGCCGCCGCAATAATTACTTAAACTTAGCAAGATTCCCACCCCGCAGGCCAAGAGCCGGAAATCGGTCGGCCCGGCCCGGGGACAGGGTAATAAAAACATCTGTTTTTTAAATCCCGGCCCGATAGTACCAGGGCCAGGTAGGGCCGAAAAATTACTATTCCAAATTTTAACGATTTTTTGTTCGATTTTTTTAAAGAAATATAATTAGTAAATTGCAATCATTAAAGTTCTAATCTATCAAATAAATGTTATCAACATTAATATCTAAACAATATAAATCATTTAACAAATAAACACATTCATTAATTCGTAATAAAAAAAACAAATAAATACAAAGAATATGTTTTTTTCCTATTTTTTCAAAAAATATTAAACAAAGGAATTGCTTTATATATGCCACGACAAAATGCATTTCCCTCTCGTAATTTTTTATGTGTCTAGATTCCTTCGGTTCATGCATGATTTTACTTTTGATAAGTAAAAGTAATATTTTACACCAAATATATTTATAATTTATTACTTATATAATATTGTAATACCAAAGTATGTGTTTATTTAATATGAAAACATCCCTTCTTTAAAATTTATAATAACTAATTATGTGTTTTAATACGGAATAATCATAAACACAAAAAAGGGTTATAGTTTAAATTAAAAAAAATCTAAGTAATTACAAATAAATACATTCATTAAATGGAAGTCTAAGTAATTAATTTTTTTTAAAAAAAAAAAACTACAGTTAAACGGGCTGCAAGGCCGGCCGATTAAGCCCGAGCCAAGCATTCCAATTTCAAATTTCTTGCCTATTTTTCAAGCCCGAGCCCTGCAGGGACAAGGCTTAAACGGGTCGGCCCGATTTCCCGGCTCTACGCAGGCCTACATCCTACAAGTCGGACTAATTGATTGCTAGTAGTTCTGGATACTATAATGGGGAAATTCAAAAAAAAAAAAAAAAAAAAAAAAAAAGCCAATGCTTAGATACATGGGATAGTATATACTATCCTTCTGTTGGCCAAAAAAAAAAAAAGAAGGTATATTAATCTGACGCTCTAGATTACGTATTGAAAGAAATAAAGAGAAAAGTATAATTCAATATGTATTTAATTGTATGCATTGGTATGAAGAGAATTCAATGGCCATTCTATCACAGAGAGAGAGAGAGAATTCGATGGGCATTACATATATTTAGTGGCGGAGCTACACTTGTGCCCGTGACCGCACGTGCAAACATAAATTTTGAGTTTTTTTTCCTCCTTTCTCAGATCCCAATCGCCTCCACACTCTCATCAACTTCCCCAGAATCCTGAAGATAAAGATGATGCCCAACTTGAAGACCTTAGAGTTCCTCCTCACTAGTTACTTCCTTCCAGGTATTCCCTCCAATTCCTTTCCTTTTCTCATCTTCATTACTGTTTCCCCACTTAATTCCTTCCATTCCTGCTTCACTCCCCAAGAATCTTTTTTTTTCTCCCCCTGTAATGCCAGGTGCGTGATTATACCTTCAAAACAAAAAAAAAATATCTACTTAGGATATTCATATCAATTGGCCAGGTCATCATGAATCTAGTGGGAGTCTCCTCGTCTTTCATAGTGGCTAAAGTTGGCACTCGTTCTACCGGTAGCAACTGCTAGTGTTAACCGGGTTTTTTCTGCAATGACTTTTGTTAAGGATAAGTTGCGCAATCGGATAAGTGATGATTGGTTTAACTCATGCACGCTAACTTATGTTGAACGTGATATGTTTGATAAGATTGATGATGAAGATATAATGCAGTATTTTCAAGGAATGAAGAATGCTTTTGTAATCATTCTGTTGTAATAGCTTAGTTGACTCTTGATTATTATTTTTCTATGTTAAGTTGAAGTTTTCTTTTCTTTTCTTATTTATATTCTTTTTTTTTTAATGCATTTAAAACTTTTCTTAAAAAAAAATCGGGCGTAGCAAATCCCCCCACTAATTGTGCAGACATAAATAAAAAAGGGTTAAAGTCCTAATTTGCCACAGAAGTTTTGCTAAGGGAGCATCTAGCACCTGGAAGTTTTTGTGATATCATTTTTGCCCCGGAAGTTTACAAAATGAAGCAAATATGCCCATCAGTAATCTTGATTGTTGGATTGGTTACATTTTGGCCCCGGAAGTTTATAAAAATTTGCTCCTAAAAAAACTTCCGAGACAAATTTGCTCCTAAAAAAAACTTCCGGGGCATATTTGCTCTATTTTGTAAACTTCCGGGGCAAAAATGATATCACAAAAACTTCCGAGTGCTGGATGCTCTCTTAGCAAAACTTCCGTGGCAAATTAGGTATTTAACCCAATAAAAAGTCCTAGCTCCGCCACTGCATGTATTATACATATAATTGTATGGTAGTTCAATATGTCAGTTTTCTGTACCACTTTTATTTCAGATGCCTGATAAAGATAGAGCTTAACATAATGAGAGAAATGTAGACGTAAAGGGATATGATTGAATATAATGTATAAATAGGATTTAAGCACTTGAATATGTAATGATGCGGAGATGGGCCAAAGTTTGCATACGATGGTTGATAAATAATGATTTTATATATATCATTCTGTTATAGACTCATATAATGGACCTGGCTGATATGCGGCCCAGTAAGGGAACTTTATGGTAGAACCCCTCTATAATCAGGTAAAACACTAATCACCCTGTAATCATGCCTATAATCATGGAAAGTACAGGTAGTAGAGGAGCAGGCATTTGCAGAACATGGAGGGGCACATTTGTAACGCCCAAACAGTTGCAACCAAACCTTGTTAACTAGCGGGACCCACGTAGACCGGTAGTTGGAGATTGGACTGAATAAAATAGACAGACCAGAGGGAATGAGGGGAACGAATTAGGTAGGCCCTGGGAGGCGCCACCTACCTCCCTTAATTATTATAAGATAACTTGGAGAGCAAGAAAGAGGAAAGTCAAAGAAAAAGTCACCGTGGGCCTATTTGATCGAATAAAGAAGAAATAAATCAGATAAATAGGATAAGGACCAGGGGATCTGATCTGTGGAGCCAGTAGGCGCCACTTATCCCTGGGAACACTCTGGAAAGCTTGAAGAAAAAGTCAGGGGTCATTAATGATCCTGGGCCAAAAGTGGTAATTATCATAAATTTCGGGCCAAAGTAGGTAATTTTCTCCAAATGTAAAATAATTACCCAAATATTTTGCAAGGGGGTTGCGCCATATGTCAACTCCCCAGAAGCCTCTAGAATTTTCCCCAAAAGCATATAAGGACCAGCATTTTATGGAGGAAGCTGCGTCACTTGGCAGCTGCTGGATGCCCCTGGACTTTTCTAGAATTTCTTGGGGAGAAAGTCAAATTTACAGATCCAAACTACTCCCTATCTGCCAAAATTTACATCGGTTAACTCCAAA
The DNA here is from genome assembly GCA_019022615.1 of Acacia melanoxylon. Taxonomy (NCBI): domain Eukaryota; kingdom Viridiplantae; phylum Streptophyta; class Magnoliopsida; order Fabales; family Fabaceae; genus Acacia; species Acacia melanoxylon. Next base: position 395,395 of record JAFJYJ010000071.1, on the reverse strand, counting down.
ACTTACTGGGCCACTTCCACCTTTATAAAAAGGTGTTTAACTCTTCATTTTCACCCCTAAAGGGGCGAAAATTCCAGAGGGCAGAGAGAGAGAGAGTTCAGCAGCCACCGCAACCAAGGATCAAGGTCCCAAAGTCCCAAGAGTATCCACAGATTTTCCGATTTTGAGGTAACCCGAAAACTCCATCTCCTTGAGTTCTTGTTAAGTATTTTCGTGCACCTGGTTAGAGCTTGTTGATAGGGTCTGATTTTGGAGATTTTGATGGTTCCAAAGTGTTTAAAACATGATTTTGTGTAGGGTATTGTCATGGCTTAAGTTTCCGAAGCTGAAAACACCGAAAACCCCTTAAACTAAGCTTAATCTCAAATCTGGAAATTCTTGGCAATATGTCTTCAACCCGGTCTTAAAAATAGTAAACAATGTCTATTTAATCCGAATTTTGTATGGTAGAAATTAAACATCCTAAGGTCCATCTTGATGTATAATTTTGTAAGATTTAGATTTTTAAACAAGGAGATAAAAATTTCTAAAGTCAGTACATATGTAACAGGGGCGAATCTGGGCAGAGGGTGTAAAAGTGACCCCACGCCAAAACATATGTACTTTTGTATTCTGGGTGTATTTTTCCTGGATAGTATACACCTTAATGGTTCAAATGGAGTTCGTTTCACATGAAAATTATTTTTTTAGAATTTATTAAAAATCATGGAAGTTGGGACAAAAACACTGGAATTCTGGAAAACCTTGCTTAAGCTCGGTTTTTGTGAATAAGAAAAGGATATGAACCCAGATGGATTTTGTAATTATTTTTCCCATAAACTAGACATCCTAAGGGTCCCATGGCCACTGGTTTCACGTTAATAATATTTTCCTAAAATTTATGAAAAATCGGCGAAGTCGTAACAGTGATTCTGGAAATTCTGTGATAGGTGAAATTCATAGAAATTAAAAGTAAAGTTGGTATTCATAATTGAAAGTGTGTTATTTTGTTGTAACTAGGGTGTTAAATCGTGTGGATCAACAAGAGAAGTATTTGCTAACTTCAAGGAGTACCAGGTACTAACTGTTGACTCGCATACTCTATGTTACTTTTGCATGTTGTGTTGATCATGATGTAGGAGATCGAGCTGTAGTACCATTGGACTGCGTGTCCAATAGGTATGATGGGAGCCAGCACCCGTAAGTCCATATCAACAACTTTAAGGACCTTCCCAAGTATGACGGGAGCCAGCACCCGCAAGTCCATATCAACAACTTTAACATGGAGATCATGGTGAAGGAATTTGAAGGACACATCATACCTCGGCTATTTGCGAGGAGCTGCACCAATATGGTTTCATTCGCTACAACTAAATTCTATTCAGGATATGTTTACCTTGGAGCAAAAGTTTTTACTGAATTTTGTGACAAGCAGAAAACAGTCCAACAGCTGACTGGGAGATTGGCGGCTTTAACTAGATTTTTGCCCAAGTCGGCCCAAATTCCCTCCCCTTTTTCAAGTTGTTGAAGAAGGAATCCCAAGGCGGTTGGAACCCGAAATGTGAAGCGGCCTTCGTAAGGATAAAGCAGTGCTTATCTGCTCCGCCGATTCTATCCAAACTTGAGCCAGGAGAAAGTTTGATAATATACTTGTTTGTAGGCAAAGAGGTAGTAAGCGCCGTGTTAGTCAGAGAAATGGGGAGGGTCAAGCTCCGGTATACTTCGTAAGTCGGGCTCTACAAGGCTCCAAGTTGAGATACCAAAAGCTAGAGAAGATGGCCTTTGCATTACTCACCACGACAAGATGACTTCACCCATATTTTCAAAGCCACTCGATCGTTCACTTGGCTGGGAGAATGGTCACTTGGGCGATTGAGTTGTTCGAGTTTGATATAACTTACGAAGCCCGGCACGCCATTAAGTCACAAGTTCTGGCAGATTTCATAATGGAGTTAACTATGTCGGATGAAGAAGGCATGCAAGAAGTTGAGATATGGAAGGTGTTTGTTGACAGATCATCAAACACAAAGGGAAGTGGAGCTGGAATCATAATAGAAAGTCTAGAAGGAGTTTCGATGGAACACTCCCTCCAGTTTAACTTCCAGACTTCCAACAACCAGGCAGAGTTCGAGGCTCTTATTGTTGGTTTGCTTCAGGCTAGAGAAAATGGAGCCAAGAGAGTGCACGTCTCCACTGATTCTTAGCTTGTGGCCTCCCAAATAGAAGGAACTTACCAGGCCAAGGGCCCTTTGTTGATTAAGTACTTGGGGAAGGTTAAAGAAATTATGGCCGACTTTGATGAGGTAAACATCATGCACATTCCAAGAGGAGACAATACCAGGGCTGATATTTTGTCCAAGCTAGCAAGTACCAAAAGCCCGGGTAATCACTGAACGATGATTTAGCAAAGTTTGTCAGAGCCGAGTTATGTTATGATAATCTCGGACACCAGTGATTGGAGAAAACCAATCGCCAATTATCGAGAGAGAGAGAGAGAGAGAGGAATCCTTCCAGACGGCTCAATTGAAGCGAAGAAGCTGGTAAAAGCAGCAACTTCATATAAGATGATAGATGATTAGTTATATCGCAAAGGCCTACATTCTCCAATGTTGAAATGCCTTAATTCGGAAGAAGCCGAGTATGTCCTGGCCGAGATCCATGAAGGAATCAACGGACAACATATGGGCGCCAAGGCATTAGCCTAAAAGGCTGTGCGAGCCGGATACTTTTTGCCAACAATGGTGGCAGATTCTAAGGACCACGTCCAGAAATGCGATAGTTGTCAAAAGCATGCCAAGATGATACAGTCTCCCCCATCAGAGCTCACGTCTATCTCGGCTCCATGGCCATTCTTCAAATGGGGCATGGATCTGTTGCGTCCATTCAAGGCGGCCCCAGGACAGCTCCGATGGCTTATAGTGGCCATCGACTACTTTACAAAGTGGATAAAGGTGGAACCACTGTCGACAATTACCTCGGCTTGGGTGCAGAAGTTGCTTCAAAGGAACATTATATCTCATTTCGGGATCCCGACAGAGATAGTCACGGATAACATAACCCAATTTATTGACAAGGGATTCCAAAAGATGGTATCTGACTTCCTTATCAAACATCACTTTGCTTCCGTGGAACATCCATAATCCAACGGACAAGCCGAAGTGGCGAATAAGGTCATTATAGAAGGATTGAAAAAGAGGATGGAGGAGGCAAAGTCAGATTGGGTAGAGCAGTTATATTTCGTTCTATGGGGATACCGGACCAGCGTTCAAATGGCAACTGGGGAAACCCCTTTTAGGTTGATATATGGATGCGAAGCAATGATCCCGGTCGAAATCGGAGAACCCTCATGGAGGAGAATTAAGGCTCTACACGAGGAGAACGAAAATAATAAAGCAATTGCAGTAGAGTTGGACTTAATCGATGAAGTCAGAAGCACGGCACATTGCCGAGATATGGCTGCAAAAAAACTCATTACAACCCGGTACAACAAGAAGGTAAGACCCCGATCGTTTGAGACAGGTGATTTAGTCCTTCGAAGAGCCGACATAGGCAATAAGAATGCCAGCGACTGGAAACTTGCTGCAAACTAGGAAGGCCCATACCGGATCAGAGAAAAACTCGGTAAAGGAGCTTATATGCTCGAGACACTAAAGAAAAAGGCGGTTCGGAGAACATGGAATGCGGATAAGCTGAAGGCCTACTACAGTTGATGCCGGATTCCAACAAGAGGCGACAATGTCGCGAGTCTATGTAAAGTCCTTAATTGGATTATGTGCGACGGCTATGCCGCCAAGCCTATGTAAAGTCCTTAATTGGATTATCTGCGACGGGAATGCCGCCAAGTCTATTGAATAAATGAATTTTGGGTCAAGGAACCCATTTTCAGAAATTATTTTTGACGGCAATACCGCCAAGTTTATTTAAGATTCCAATGAGAATACCACCAAGTCTATTGAATAAATGAATTTTGGGTCAAGGAACCCGTTTTCAAAAATTATTTGTGACGACAATGCCGCCAAGTCTATTTAAGATTCCAATGAGAATCATTTGCGATGGCTATACCGCCAAGTCTACTTAAGATTCCAATGAGAATCATTTGCGACGGCTATGCCGCCAAGTCTATTTTCATGAAATAATCCAAGGTAAAGAAACCCGTTTTCAAAATCATGTTGCGACAATAATCCCGCCAAGTCTATTTTAAATTTCTTATTGGAATAAAGACGTCATGGCCGAGTTGTATTAATTTTTTTTTTTTTGGGATAGTGGAGTTAACCATCATGCAGACCCTGATCAAGTCGGAATATTCTAAATTTTGAATATATGATGCGTTGATCTTACTACCAGATTGAGTTTTAATCAGCCGTGCTGAAAGACGCTGTGATAGTTCGACGAAAGTCCTCACAAAGAACTTGGAGATTAACGTCGAGTCCATCATGCATGATAAACGTAATGCGAAAATCTATTTCGAATGACGTTCGAATTTGATAAGCAAACAGTAAGTGATCGGTATGAACAAAATATAAGTACTTTTCATTAAATTGAACCTATTTACATCATGTTGATGTAGGAATATTGAACATATACAAAGACATTTAAAACCAAGTTTTAACCTTGGAGGAATCTTGTTACAAAAGCAAATAAAGAGCTTCAAGAAAGAAGTGTCCTAAATTCCATGGAGGAAGACGTTGATCAACCAAAAAGGAAGGAGACTAGAGCTACATATGAGGCTATGCTTAGTTTCCCATCCTTGACATAATCTTGACAATCCATGCCGGCAGTAATCAATTCGACACCAGGATTAAGAACTCGGATTTGTGCCACAACGTTATCAAAAGATTGCATGGCGGCATGAACGCATAAAGATAAGTCAACCTTAGTAGCGCGAAGCTCGACATCCATCATTTTTAGCTTGGCCTTGGTAGCGCAAAGCTCATCATCCGAGGTCTTCAACCAGGTCTCGAGCTGAGCATGCATGTCCTAAATCCTCTTCATGGAGATCACATCATTGGTATGAAAGGACATGGGCATTAAATGCACACAAAAACCAGAAATGCCAGGATTGGCCATTACGTGGAAATGGCGGTTACATGCCCCAATGTGGGCAGGCCAACAGTTGTCAATATCCTTGGGGAGCCAAGATTGTTCGTATGTCGGTAGACTCTCATGATACCCCGGATTGGGGGCAGCACGTGGCAAGAGATTATAAAGCCGGCAATAGCCAAGTTTCAATTGCTAGTACAATCCCGATCATTATGAAAACGTATGAATGATTGTGGAAACCCAACTCGGTATCCATGACAGGGGGCAGGTCGAAAGCAAATTCGGATTCAAGGAATCCCCGAGAGTAACTGAATGAAAAGAAACTCGGATAGACGAAGTCCGGGTTAACTGTTCAATTAATCTTAGCAGCTCAGAAGCCTGAACTACCAAGCTTGGGGGAAACTGTTATAGACTCATATAATGGGCCTGGCTGATATGCGGCCCAGTAAGGGCACTTTATGGCAGAATCCTTCCATAATTAGGTAAAACACTAATAACCTTGTAATCATGCCTATAATCATGGAAAGTACAGGTAGTGGAGAAGACATTTGCAGAATGTGGAAGGGCACATTGCCTGTGGGGCGAAATCACAGCAGAGGCAACAAAACCCTAGAGGTAATCTCTATAAATAGGAGATTACCCACAAGGTGTACACTCTCTATTCATCTATTCTGTTAGTTCTCTAAAGGTTTTGATGATTACCAACAAATTGCAAACAAAGGATGAAGTTTTGCTTTGTAAGTTAGAAAAACTTACTATCAAAGCAAAACTCGAGTTTTGGATACAAAACTCGAGTTTTGATCTTACGAGAAGACACCAATTCTGGACTAAGGAAAACCGCGCCTTTTCGAGAAAAACTCAAGTTTTCACCAAACAAGGTTAAAAACCCGGACCGGTCACAGAACCGGTCGGGGTCTTTGGGTTAAGGGTTAGTGGGTCGGGCCGAGTCAACCGGGCCTAGGCCGGTGAGGTATAAAAAATTAGAAAATAATTAATTTCTTATCATACCAACCTAAATTTGACATACTATATATCTTTTCAATATTTTGGATCGGTGGCAAAATAATCATATACTCCAATACTTGTGACATATTCGGACATTCTTAACAATTTTCTTTACAACCCACATTTGACATCCACTAAGCGGAGCCAACCGAAAACAGAGAAACCACAATAGCGGAAAACCAAAAAACAAATCCAAATAAAATCCATATGACATCCAAAAGTGAAAAAAAGGAAAAAAATTTGAGGGAGAAATAAAAAAAATTGAAGGAGAAATGTTTTTTTTTTTTTTTTAAAAAAAAGTCGACCAGTGACCCGTCCGGTCACTCCCGGTTTACCGGGTCGACAGGTTCACTGGAGTCGACTGGTTTTTCACCAAACCGGACCGGTTTCGGGCCGGTTGGCCGGTTCCGGGCAAACCGGTCCCGGTCCGGTTTCATAAACCATGCCAAACGAGACTTGTCAATATTTTTTGAAAATGTCAAAACTCCGGTTTTTCGTTGAAAACTCGAGTTTTGAACTCACGAAAGTCTTCTGAATTTTTGGACTCGAAAACCTCCGGTTTTGGCTAAAACCTCCGCTTTTCAAATTAACTTGAAATATTCCAAGTTTTCACCAAAAAGTGAAAACTCGAGTTTTGAATTGCGAGAGAGGTTTCGTTTTTAGCTTTGTTTTCAAAACCTCCAGTTTTTCATGAAAACTCCAGTTTTGGTTTTTGACAATGTTTTCACGAAGAAAGTGAAAACTCGAGTTTTGATTTCAAAACTCGAGTTTTGATCGAGCGAAAGTCCTTGGATTTTCTCAAATTTCAAAACCTCCAGTTTTCCATGAAAACTCCAGTTTTTGGTTTTTAACAATGTTTTCACGAAAGTGAAAACTCAAGTTTTGATCTCAAAACTCGAGTTTTGATTTGCGAAAGTCTTTGAATTTTCTCGGTTTTGAAAACGCGGTTTCGCCAAAACCTCCGATTTGACTTGGCACAGCTTTCCTCTAGTTTTCATATTTAAATCTCGAGTTTTGATTTCAAAACTCGAGTTTTGGCCAAGCGAAAGGTTGATGTTTTTCAATGATTTGAAAACCTGCAGTTTTGAAAGAAAACCTCCAGTTTTGATGTTTTGGACTTAAATCGATTTTACTCACTAAAGTCCAAAACTTGAGTTTTGAAATCAAAACTCAAGTTTTCATCGCTCAGTTTGAAATTCAAATCTGACGAATTTGTGAAACCTTCTTGTTTGGTTTTAATACTTCCTATTATCATTCTTGCATATTCCCTGCTATGTTTAACCACTTTTTTAGTGAGTTTCAGACGAATTAGAGAATGCAAATTGAAGGTTTAAAGCAAAAAGCATGTCAGAACATTAAATGCTTCAACCAGAAAAGTTGCATACTTCTGGTAATCCATCTGTACACGATTACAAAGCATTAAAGAATGTTCTCCACTTCCAAAGAATCGCTTCTCCAACGGATTTATTTACAAGAAGTCAACTCTGAACTTCTGCACAGCTGGATTAAGTGAAGATTAGAGAGAGAAGAAGACCAAAACTGAAGCAGAACCTTGGTTAATGTCACCAACGGTTATATGAAAAATTACAACGGTCATTTAATGCCTTCTCAGTATAAATAGAAGAGCATTCAATTTCTCTCAACAACTAAGTCCACAGAAAGCGAAAATCATTAAAGTTTCAACTACTCTTGAGCTTTTTCTGTACTAAGTATCTGTTGATACTATAGAGCTTCAGTGTTCATTTATATCTACTCTTAGAGAGAGTTTTCTTATTGAAAATCATTCATTGTAAAAAATCACAAGTCGGGGACTTGGTGATTGGGTTCATTGATTACAACTTGTAAGGGGAGTAAGTTCTAGTGAGAGAATTACTCTTGAGTGCGAGTGTGTAATCAATACGATAGTGAAAAACCCAGAGAGTCCGGGACTGGACGTAGGTCAGGAATTTGGACCGAACCAGTATAAATTCATGTGTCTTGCTTTTCTACTATCTTCTCTGTTTATCCCTGTTTTTATATAACAAAAACAGAGCAAGTTTTAAAAGTTTTTAAACATACCCAATTCACCCCCCCCTCTTGGGTAGTTAGCTCCATTTTCATATTCTACATGCAATCTCACTGTGCACATACCCCACTCCCTTTGGCTATCGCCATATAAGTGTAGCACAGTGATCATCAGACGCTCTGTGATATCTTCTTTATAGTTATCACTGAGTATTCCTCTTCTCCTTGGTGTTTAACCTATAGAAATCTTGGGGAATATACTCGATCCAATATAAATCATTCACTAGTCCCTCAAGGCTAGACACTTGTGTTCTACCACAGAACACATTCCATTTTATTCATATATTTTTATGATAATTTTAGACTAATTTGGGTTTATTAGGCAGTTTTTTGGATTATTAGGCAATAGTCAATTTTAGGAAATAATACAAATTTGGATTAATTATAGCATTATTGAGCTTAAATTATAATATTTTATTTTCTCATGTAAGGGGTTTTATAATCCCAAATCTGTAAAATGATGATCTCATATTTTTTAGATGAAGGAAGAGTAAATTATAAATTCTTATGGTGCACAATTAATCTTGAAAATTTAAGGATAATTGGGTGGCTACTTTTAAATGGCCCAATCAATTTTACTGGACTCAAATTTTATATCTCAAATTCTCTCTTCCTTCTATTAAAAATCCGTTAGGCTTTTTTTGGAAGTTTGGAGGGGAGGGGAAGGAAGGGGATGCAAGGAGAAGGGAGGGGAGGGGAATGGAGGATATTTCCTCCCCTTGTTTGGGAGTTACAAAAATAGTAAGGGAGGAAGATGGAGGATTAATGAGTTATTTTAACCATTTTGTCCTTTTCTTTAAAAATTAATATAATTATTATACTTTACAAATAAATTTAAATTTTCTAAAAAAATTATTTATGTAATTTTTATATTCAAAAAATATTTTCCCCTAAAAAAATATTTTCTCTCTCTAAAAAATATTTCTCTCTTTAATAGTTATTTCTCTCTCTCTCTCTCTCTCTAATGATTTATATATGATTTTTATATATATATATATTTTAGTACATAATGAATTGAGTATATAAAACTACAATCTAAAATATAAAATTATACATAATTCCATAACTAGTTGAAATTGAATGTGATTTGTTATTTTAAAATCTATTGAGATTAAATGATGTTATTCTAAAATCTTTGTGCTAAAAAGTAACACATCCATAAATCTTTTTTTAAAAAAAAAAAAGAAGAAAAGAATAGTTGCGTTCCATTTGACTAGTTCTAAACAAGAAAATCCTAGTACATCATTCAAACATTAAGTTCTAAACAGTTTGCCACATTCCGACTTGACAAGTTAAACCCATTACATCAACAACATTGGTTCAATCATGTGCTTAAAACAAAAATTCAAATCAAAAGTGAATATCTTCATAGCGAATGTTCTACTTCTATTGTAAAAGAGGATTGTCATAACTTGGCTCTCCAATATTGATGGCACTTGATCCCCAAAGCAACTCAAAGTTTGAATGAGCAGTTTACTTTCTCAAAATAAATTGTCCCTACATAATTTTTAAAAAAAAACAATAGAAGGTTTAATTCATATAAAAGGAAAAATAATACTATCTCAATTCAGTAAAACAGCACAACATAAAATTTATGGTTGAGGGAGTAAAACAAATACATAAACACCAAGAGCAAACAAATTTTTTTAAAAAAAAATTTCGGACACCATGAATATAGGACTTTGATATGATCATACAGATTCCCATTTCATCCAGAAATGTATAGTCACAATCACCTGGTCTTAACAAGAAAAACATGCTTGCCCTTAGACAAATCAGGAAAAATAATCAGACCAGCAAAGAACATTATGACCAAATACAGTTACCATGCAAATCTTCAAGGCTCAACGAACAAGAGAATGAGGCTCAATCCAATGAAGGCTACCAACACCACTAATTAATCAACAGGGGAGTTTCATTGTTTTTTTTTTCTCTTCATGTTCTCCATAATATAAACAATGAACAAAATGAAAAATAAAATGAATTGCAAACAAGATCAAAAACAAATATATCCCAAATATAATTGTTTCTGATCATGTACAAAAAGCAAGCATACCACAAAAGATATGGCTCATAAATTTAAAGAACGTGAGCATTGAATACATGATGTGATATGGAACCATTGATGAAAATGTGCTGCAGCATTGAATCATGAGTTGAAGAAATAAACAAATTACCAATGAAGGAAATTTGATGTACTAACTTACTAATAAATGGACGACCAATGGTATATGTTTATATGGGGTATTTCCATGATCCAATAGGACATTTTATTCATAAAGTATATACTAATGCAAAAAACTTTAACTACCAAAATAGCAGAGAGATGTAGGAAAAAAATAAAGCCTCTCATACCAAAGAATACTTGCAAACTTCAACAATTACCTTGAAGGACCAATAGGACCAAACACCATCTCAAGTAGCAACTCCTTGCGTTTGTCTAGAGGACAACCAATCACTGCTCTAATCCTCTCAAGATTATCAAGAAGATAAAGATATACACGGGTGAAAAATTGCCTCTCAATCTTCAAATCCTCCAAAAGTTTCCAAATTTTAGCTTCAAGAATTGGAAGTTTCTGCTTAACTTTCTCATAAATAGCATTACCCTCTTTAAGAGCTCCAGCAATATCTTGAAGTGCCACTTTTATCCCTTCAACTTCTTCATCCTTTGACCTTTTAGCCCTTTTAGATTTAACATCTTGGCTGCGAGTATCTTGTACTTTAGGTGATGTAACTTCATTTTCATTGCCAACCTCTTGAGCACTCTCGAAGGTCACCTCAATGGTTTCTATGGACTCAGATTCTTTAGGCAGTGACCTTTTGTTTCTAATGTCTTTGGAAGTCTCAGAATGTTGTCCAATGGCTCTATCTCCTCCACACACGAGCATCAATTTGTCATAATTATGAATAGACTTTCCCATCCACTCTTTTGCTTCAGGCTTAGCCTATAAAATAATAATTATTGAACAAACATTATTAAGCTAAAACATGAAAGGGATAAAAATGAGAAAAGTTCATAATATACCTCAATTAGCTTTTGCCAAACTTCAGGCTCAGCACACCATTATTTTGTAGTTGGGTCCCAAGCAAATCCACTCAAGCCATTCTTGAACAAGTCATAACACTTGGAAAAACGTCTCTTTACTAATTTCCAACGACTCTTCACCATTTCTTTCTCAAACAGGCGTCCAAATTTTTGTTGCAACTCCTTTATGATGGTTTCATAAGCTTTGGAAGTAAAGGAGCCACTAACTTTATTTCCATCATTCTGTTGATGCAAAAGAGCATCAACAAGAGCATCATCCATCTCTTGTGTCCATGTCTCTCGTTTAGTCTCTGACTCAGACATGATTCCTAAATAAAATTTCAGCAGTATAGCAATTGAACATTAAGTAGATGTAAAATTCAGTATTAAGTAAAATCAATGGCTCATAATCACAAAATTGATAATAGTAGAACAACATAAAATGGGTAACAAATCTATTATGCATTTAAACATCAATTCATTAAGTCAGAAAATACATAATAATCCTAAATGTAAGTCATGATCTATAAGCTCTCCACATAGCATCAGCTATAGAATTTCTTAAATTTTCTCCTAAACAAGTATGTTCTTCATCCTCATCCTCTTCTATGTGGTCATCTCCATGTTGTTCAAATACACTTTGGTTAGCAATTTCTTCATCCACCTCAACAACTAGCTCTTATTCAGGGTCGGTCATCATCAAATAATTGTGCAAAATGCAACATGCTATGAAAATTCTATTTTGTGTCTTGATTCCATAAGTTGGTTCTGTGCCACTTGCAATAATAGGAAACCTTTTTTTCAGAACCCCAAAAGCCCTTTCCACAGCATTACGCAAGGATGAATGGCGATGGTTAAATAATTCTTGAGGTGTCCGAGGTAGATTTCTTGAGGAAAATTCTTTCAAGTGATAGCGTGTTGATCTATAAGGTGTGATCAGCCCCTTTCTCAACATAAATCTAGCATCAAGGACATAATATTTACCTACTAAAAAAATATTGATGAGATATATCTAATGAAGCAAAAGGAAAATTTTAGGAAAAAAATAACTAATTACCTCTAGGTGTTCTAAGATTATTTGTTCTGCGTAGTGCATCTTTTAATATCCTTGAATGCAAGCAATGCCCTCCCATCCAGGTAGAACATAGGTAAATCTTAGGTCGAATGAACACGCAGCCAACACATTTTGTGTTGGAAAATCTTTTCTACCGCGATATTTTGGGGCTTCATTTAATGGCACTTTTACACTAACATGTATACAATCAATTGCCCCGACACAATCCTGGTATTGTTATTATATCATCAATATATTTTTAACTATATATGTTTTTTAATATAAACATGAAAATAATTTTTTACCTTAAAAGATGGGTTAAACCTATTGTTTCCAAGAATTTCTATAGGAATTTGTGAGCCATCCGGTTGTTTAAGATATTTGTCTTCTAACTCCACTATAGATCGAAGCACACAATGAAAATGCTGACTAGTGGTCTCACCAGAGCGTCGAAACCAGAATTGAACCTCTCAGTTTCTAACATTATGTGTTAGAATATAAAGGGTTTTGGGAACTTGTTCCTCTATACTTACCCGTTGGGTTGATTGGAGACCACCCTCTCGTTCTAACATTGCACATAAGTCCATAAAGGCTATAGGCCCCATTCTTATTATCTTACGACCTTCACTACTAGCAATTCGCTTCATTATTTTTTCTTGTGCTCTCTCTTTCTCCAAAATCATTGTACGATCAACTATACTACTTTGAGAATGAATCCTAATCATGTAGTAATAAACTACAAGGCATATGACATGAACAATAGTCTTTCGACGTCTTTCTCTCCATGTAAACAATGCTAGATTGATCTTTTCTCCTGGATTATCCATCTTTGGTGGAAATTCAGAAATAACATGGTCATTGCAGAAAGCACAATTCAACACATGCACCCAATACTTTCAGTTTTTCTAAAAGAAAAATGGAGTTATGGGCTGCTTAAATGTCTTATTTACAGTCGCTATTTTTCAAGTTGACTAAACCCCATTTGCATTTCCATAGAATTCAATAACACAAAACAATAACAGTCAATGTTGTCAAAAACTAGTTTCTACGTAGACACGAACGTAAATCGTAGAAACGAGATGACACGTAAAGTTTCTACTTTCTACTACTTAAGGTCAGAGCTTAAAATTATATATATATGCATAGGAAAAAAAATCATAAATCAGTAAATAACTACTCAAAATTCAATGGAAAAAAAATCATAAATCACTACTCAATGAAAAACTTCATATCTAAAATATATAAGTCATATAAACATATAATAATAACAGAGCACATTAGAAAAATGATAGCAGCTAAAAACTGAACTCAAACTCAGAAAAATGCTATGAATAATATCAAAGCACATTAGGAGAAGGTTCAGAAATATACATGCCATATCATTTATTGAAAGCTAATTTCCTATTAATAGGACAAAATCTGGTTCCTTTATTCTTTTTCAAGCCTTGCAAATAATACCAATGCTATACAATATACACTGATGAAAATCTTACTAGTCACTACCAGCCTATAACAAAATTACTCAAAGAGCTAACAAGAAAGAGGCCAAAAATAGGGGAGGAAATAAGCACCTTGGAGATAGGAGAAATAAGCACCGGTGAGAAACGCGGTGGATCCTAGCTGGAGTGGAGGAGGGCGCGTGACGACTGAAGAGTTCTGGACTTGGGTCAGTAGGAAGCACAAGCAGAGCACGATGAGCCGACGGGTTGGAGTGGATCAGTCAACGAGGAGGGCGACCGGCGATGCCGCAAATGGAGGAGGCAGTCGATGATTTGGGTTTTAGGGTTTGGGAAGTAGGAAGCAATGAAGCACGATGGAGAATGAGATTTCAAATGGAATGCCCGATGGTTTGGTCAGGTTACTCACTAAAGTCAGTTTTATTTGAACAAGAGTAAAAAAAGTAATTAATCTATTTTCCCTCTTAAAACCCCCTATATTGGGGGAACTTTATTTTTTAGAAGAAAGAGGGTTTTAGGGGATTTGTAAAAATCTCTGATTTCCTCTCCTCTTATTTTAAAAACTTGTAAACAAGAGAAAAGACTACCAAAACCCTCCCTTTCCTTTCCCTCCAAAATGGAACACCCAAACAGGCCCATAGCCGCCAATGGTCCAAGGAGTTTTTGGGCCGGTAGCGAAATGACCAAGACTTGAGAGTTTTTGGTCAAAAGACTTGAGAGATAATGACTTCATAAAGAAAATGAAGGTTTCTGTAGTATACTTGAAATCTGATTACTAGTGTCCTCTTCAAATCAGAACATTGACCTAAACGCAACACATCAAATGTGCCGAAGAGAGGAAGATAAGGAAAGATGAGGGAGAATCTTTCTGGGTTATCGTCCAATAACTAAAACTGACTTCCTCTTTTGTCCTTATTATAAATCACCAATTAGTAAGTGCATTTGACCTTTTTTATAAGGCACTTATTTATTCTCAATGTGCATTAATTATTTTTTCCCATATATGCCCCTAATTAATAAAGGTAGTGAGTGTGAGTAATAATTAATATGATATTAGAGTTTAATGCAATTAATAGGGGTAATATTGAAAGTTACTTAAATTTTAGAATAACTTCATTGATTCTAACTTTTTTATTGATTTGCAAGAACTATTAGTTAGCACTTTATGAGGGAGTACTTCTTGTATCGTGGACATGAGTTTAACATTTATAACTTTCAAGGAACTCCGTCTATAGACCCTCCTTGTTCACATAATATAGCTTTACATATATTGGGCCAAAGGTGTATTCGGCTTAACCCAATAAAGAAAATATGAGTTGAATAGGATTAAAAAAAAAAATTGTTGTCGATCTAAAATTTCTCTATACGCCTTCTTGCCTTTTCGTATGCATTTTCTCCCTTGTTTGTTATTTTTGTGTTGTTGAACTTATTAGACGTGTAGTTCACGGCTGTCCATTGATTATAAATAGATATTTTTGAAATATACCTAGTTCATTCTTAGTGTGTTAGGACTGAATCCCGATTCAAGAAGAGTTGATATGTAAATATAGAGAAACATGTGTTTGTAAAGAGATATTTCCCTTCATGAAACTTAGATTGAGAAGTGAAGTTAATGTATACCCCATGAGAGGCTAATTGTATTGCAGATGCGCTGGCCACGAGTGGGATTAATCAAGGGATAAAGGTCTTATTTGCCATGTAAGTTTTCGCTCAGGAGCACTGGGTAGATGGAAGTTTTTTTTGGACAAAAAATGCCACGGAAGTTCACAAAATGTAGCAATTTTGCCCCTCCGTTAATTTTGACCGTTAAGTTTAACTGAGTGCATACGTGGCATGCCACCTCATCAATCAAATAAGAGTTAAGTATAATTTTTACCTCGGAAGTTTTCACTCATGAGCAATTTTACCTCGGAAGTTTACAAAACATAGCAATTTTTCCCTTCTGTCCCCCAATATTAAATTTAACTATTAAATCAGTCAAAGACCACACATGCCATGCCTTGAAAAGGTCGAACTTGGAGTCAGAGAAGGAGATCCTTTAGATGTTGAGCTTAATGCAACCAGAATTTGTGAAGCCGAACTGGTCAAAGGGACTGAAAGATCAGTCACAAAACTCAAAGGAAGCATCACTTATGATCTAATCAAATGAAACGCAAAACGAGAAATGAATTGTCCCAAAAATTGGTTCAGTAACACAAATCAATAGTGATACTTTGTATAGATTGATCTAAGTCACCCACCCTGTCCCACAAGGTATAATGAATTGTCCCGAAAATTGGTTTAGTAAGCATCACTTAAAATCACTGGAGATTTATCTTGTGGGACAGGGTGAGTGGACTAGATCAGTCTATACAAAGGTAAATATTATCATTATTGATTTGTTTTCCTGAACCATTTTTTGGAACAATTCATTTCTCGTTTTACGTTTCATTTACTTAGATCATAAGTGATGCTTCTTTGCGACAGACCTTTCAGTCCCTTTGACCAGTTCGGCTTCACAAATTCTGGCTGCCTTAAGCTCAACATCTCAAGGATCTCCTTCTCTGACTCCAAGTTCGACCTTTTCAAGGCATGACATGTGTGGTCTTTGACTGATTTAATAGTCAAATTTAATATTGGGGGACAGAAGGGAAAAATTGCTATGTTTTGTAAACTTCCGGGGCAAAATTGCTTCTCAGTGAAAACTTCCGGGTAAAATTGCTCCTCAGTGAAAACTTCCGGGGTAAAAATGGTACTTAACTCTTATTTGATTAATAAGGTGGCATGCCACGTGTGCACTCAGTTAAACTTAACGGTTAAAATTAACGGAGGGGCAAAATTGCTACGTTTTGTGAACTTCCGTGGCATTTTTGGTCCAAAAAAAATTCTGTCCACCTAGTGCTCCTGAGCGAAAACTTTCATGGCAAATAAGACCCTTATCCCATTTATCAATTAGCCTTTTATGATGCTTGTCCACCCCAATTAAGGACACTAGTGGGGAATGGCTACATGGGATTAAATTCCCCTTTGGTTTTAATCTAGTTTTCATGTAATCATGCTACTTGTAACATCTTAATTTTTTTTATCTTTAGGATTTAATTTAAATACAGAAAGAATTATTTATGATAAATGGAGTTGTCATTTAATTAATGAAATAAGAATGACTTATTTAAAATATAATTTATGATAGCAATAGAAAGTATGGAATAAAAGTAATGAAATGGAATAAAAATGAAGAAACAATAATATTTTATTGTTATTGTTGTTATAAAAAATTGAAACACAACCAGGGAAAAACTATAAAAATAAATAAATAAATATAGGGAAAATGATAAAAAAAAATACCACATGAACTTTAAAATCTTAGTGATAATAATATTAATGTGATTAACAAAAATAACAAAACAATTGACAAGTGGTATATAGCAAACCACATATTTAGAATTTTAAAATTTAAGTGGTATTTTCTTAGAATTTTTCTTTAAATATATATAATGAAAGTTATGAAAAGAGAATGATTAAAGGGGCCACTTGGCGGGGTGGGGTATTTTAAATAACCCTACCATTCATTTTCAGTCATGGCGAGTGAGGGAGGGGCTCCGACTTCCGAGCTACAATGGAGAGAATTGAGTTCCTTTAGCAGCGATATACCATTTCCAATTCTAAGGTTCTTCATTTGAGATCAAATAGGTATTTAAATATACTGTTTTCTACTAAACTCTTTTGGTAATATTGTTTTGAATAATTTTATCTTCCTAATGATGGTATTTTTGTACGGAATAGATAACATTTTGAGGTTAGGGTTTTGGGTAAGTTTTAAATTTAATAAATTATAAAGGGAGGCTAATAGTTTATTTTAATTATTTTAGATTTTTTGTTTGGTTGTTGTAAGATTTTTTGTTTGGTTTTGTATGTAAACAGTTTTTAAATTATTTTTTATAGGACGCTTTTACTTATTAAATTTTGGTTAAACTACTTATTTGGCTTCTTGGAGGTATTATTGAAATTTTAATTAGTTTAGATTATTTGATAAATTGAAGATTTATAATTTAACAATTCATGTTTGAAACCCTAAACTTTAAATTACGGATTTTATACAATTAAATGAAATTGGTGTTAACTTGTGATTCCCATGGGATGTTTAGGTTAGGAAAATGTATGAATAAATGTTAAAACAAATAATTGAGATTAGAGTGTGAAATAGTAATTTTGGTAATTAATTCCAAATTTTGAAGTTATATAATTAAGTTAATTGTTCAATTTATATATTAAATCGGTATCTACATTGTTGTGTAGATTGATTAGTGACCAAATTATGATTGGTGCTTTTGTTTCTCAAGGTTTGGAAGGTTAAGCTTGGAATTGAGGTAACCGGGTTAAATTTCTATATATACATGCTTTGGACTGTAAGGCTTTCTTACTATGTATTTTTTAATAAATATACCTTGGAATATGTTGGAACAAGTATAGTTATTTTGCTTTTCCTTGAACTTCTCCAATGAAGCCATGACTACTATTTGAAATAAAATTGAGAAAATGAATCATGTCTTGTGAAATGATTGTGAAGGATGTGTTGATATGTGGAATGTGTATCTGGTGTGACTTTTGAAAGCATGCATATTTGCTAACTGTTATGACAATGCTTTGTATATTGTAGAGCTGTGTTGTGTGGGTACATGTGGATGAAGGGAAATGGAATGAGTATCATAATATGCTAAGTCCGCGGCAAGCCTCCACTAATGATCATAGTGGTTGGCAACTTATAGGCTCAGACCCAGGCGGGGAACCAGGCCAGACCCGGGCAAGAGGCCAAACAATTTCTAAGGCCCTGTTTGTTACGGGAAAGATTTAAGGAGAGAAAGGAACTTGGAGGAGAGAAAGGAATGGAAAGGAAGATTAAGAGGGAACTTAAAAAGTTGAACTGTTTGGTAGATATGGGAATGAAACTTTAGTTGAAGGAAAATAAAATGGTTGGTGTAAAGAAAGGGAAGTTGGTTATGTGGGAATGAAAGGTAAAATACCTATAATACCCCTGAAAAATAAAACCACCACACCTCTCCCTCGATCTCATCCATGCCTTTCTTCCTCACTCTCGTTTCTGCCCTCTCCTTCACATCGTCGGCACCTCTTCTTCATCCACTATCGTCGGTGCCTCTGCTGCATCCACTATCGTCGGGGCCCTCTTGCATCACACCACCATCACCGGCGCCTCTTCTTCATCAACCTTAAAATGCCCCTAAATTAAAAAGACAACCGTGGAATGATTCTTTTTATTTTCGCAATGGGACATAAACAAACCCTAAACCAGATGGTGTGAAGGTGCAGATGTAAAACTAAAGATACCCCATGACAGTAAGAGTTAAACCACAATTAAAAGAAACCCTCTGTTCGTTCGGACGTTCGAACGAAAATGTTACGTTCGAACATAATAGGCACCCAATCGCTTGTGTTCAAACGTAAAATCTGACAGTGGCTTGAGGTTTATATCTGCAATTTCACAATCCTGTAGACAGAAAACCAGACCACCAGAACACAGAAACTATATTCTACAAACAAGCAAATACGCATGTAAAGGGGGAAAAAACATATTTCATCATGTATTCCAACTGTCTCTCTTATTTAAACATTTCCTCACTCACCATAACCCACAAATATACGAATTATCGCACCATAGAAGCAACAGGGCATCGCGCAACATTACTTACAGACAGCTAAAACACCAAATAATGAAGACCCATTGCAACTTTTCTTTATTCCACCTTCAATCTGAGCAATGAGACACGATTGGAGCAAGAGGGTCGGCAAAATTTCAGAGAGTAGCTCGACTTATCGTCAAATTGGAGGCCGCTTGATTTTTTCGAGGAAGGTGGGTGGGTTTTGGTGATGCCTGCCAATCTGCCATTGAAGCATCGAAGCAAGCGGCCTTGAAGAAGAAGCAGGAAGAAGAAGATTTCAGGGCCAATTTCGTCAATGATTTCACTCTCCCGAAAGATTTAAGCTTTCCCTCCATTTTGGATGGAATGAAGATTCCCACATTTGAGGGAACATTGGCAGAGGCGGGAAGCCATCTTCCTGGGAGAGCAGCGACCCAAACATGTTTTTTTGTGAGGGAACCTTGTTATGTTCCCTTTCCATCACCCACATTCGCTCAACAAACGGGTCCTAAGTCTAGACATAGGGTGGGGACAAGAAAGGGGACTGGGGCTTAAGGTGTTAGTGTGATCTTGGCCATGTCATACTATACTTGAAGTTTGGTCCACAACAAAGTGTGATAAGGAGAGGGATTCGATTAGAGGGAATAACTAGGCGGGCATAAGTTTTTTCCATGAGCTTATACTTTGTTAACTCTGATTATTGTTTATATGATTTCTCTTGGCTTTCTTGGCTTATATTCCTTTGTTGGATATTCTATAATTTGATTTTGATTATTAGGACTTTATGTCTCATCCATCATTGATTTAATATTTTTTAGGCCAGCCTCCATTATTGATCAAGGGAAAAGGGAAGCAGGTTGAGGTATAAGCTTTGGTATTGTATGTAGGCCTCTTATTTTGTTGGTTTATAATGATTATCATATTTCCATCTAGGGCTCACATCCTTATTTTCATTATGTTATTAAACCTGAGGCCTTAACTTGCGCACTCAACAATTTTGAGGATCCACTACATTATTAATATGTTATGTTTTGTTAAAGACCTTTTTGTTGTGAGGTTTAGTGACATGTAATGATATATTGGTATGGACAAGTGCGCTGAGTTTCTAACCTCTATTTTGATTGTGCCCTTAGTCTTGTATTTGGTTTATTATAGTGGGTTTATGGGCGGATCTTGTGCCCTAAACCCTGATATGATCAGCTTGTTAGTCTTCGGGAATTTTTTTTTTGTGAATTTTTTTTATAATAATCAATTTCCATTAAAAGATATCAAATGAGTTACATCAGGTCTCTGCAAACATCTTAGGGCACAATTGCAGAGAGTTTAGAATGCTATTGTCTACACTAGATACAACTACTATTTTTTCTAAAGAAAAAAATTGCAATGTTTTGTTGTATCCTGGAAAACAGTATCTGCAGAATAGTGTCATGTATCCAAATTAATGAACCATCTCTTTTTCCTGCAAAAAATGGTTAGTCTCTGTAATGAAGAATTGATAAAGAGAGGATAATTAATAATCCATAGAAGAGCAAATCGCAACCCTCTGAGCAAAGTTCATCATCGTTCGATTTCTCTTCCATTGTATAGCTTGCACAGATTGCCCTTGATAGCAAATAATGAAGCAGAGGATCACATTTCTTCCTGAACAATTTTTTTTCATTATGATGCTCCATCCACTTGTGGGAATAGAATTGAGGTGATTGATCTGAGGTAGAACCTTGTGTCTTCTCTCTTCTAGTGAATTTTCTAATTCAAATGCAGCTTTGCAGATTGAAGAGGAACAAAAAATTTCATTTTATTATCTGATGAGGCTCCACTTTCTTGCCTTTGTGAAGCAGAAGATTTCTCTTCATCCCTAAACAATTAATATGCTTAATAATCAAAATTATCATCTCAGATTGCCCATCCTTATTTAATTCAAAACAATGATCTCTTGAACCAGTCTTTGAAGGCATTATAAGATCTGAAATCAAATGAAATCGAAAGCCCTCCAAACCAAACTACTTGTGTAATATGGCAAGTCACAAATAGATGTTCTGGTGATTCAGATTCATGCAGTCAAAAAGACCATGACCTTGAATAAGTACATGATGCTTGGAGAGCACATTGGTTGATAGAATTGCATCATTCAGTAGCTTCCATACAAATAACAAATCCTTCATAGGCAATGAAATTGACCGCAAGAACTTCCATAATTCATAACTATGAGTTAGCTGCAATGGTGAGATACCTCTAAAAGCAATATTGACCTTATAATCAACTACTACCTCCGGTCCTAATTATAAGACATAGTTGACTTTGTTTGGAGAGATTAAGGAAGCTAAATAAGTTACTTAATCATTTTATATGTTGTGTATCTTTGGATTATATATTAATTTATTAGTCAAACTAATTACTTTGAAGAAAAAAATAAAATTAAAAATACTCTAAAGTAATTTAATTAGCTCCTTAATTTCTCCAAAAAAGTCAATTATGTCTTATAATTAGGACCGGAGGGAGTATTAGATTAAGAGTCCAGATTAACCTTTCTTGACCATTCATGAATGAGATAGAAGTTTGAAGTAGAGTTAGCAATTTGATTGGGGATGAACCCTTGACTAAATTTTGATTCCATCTATCTGGGCACCAGCTAGAAAGAAGATGCACTAATAAATCTACAACTGATCTTAAAGAGTAATCACTTGCAGAATTAGATTACATAGGTCACCACAAAGGGTGGTTTATAGGAATAGAACTTCCAGTTCCAATCTTTCATCTTAAAGTGTCAGTTATCAGGTGAGCACATTAAGAAATACCCTTCCAAATCCAAGAGGAGTTATAAGGCTTTCATACCAGAGCAGCATCATTCATGTCTTGTCAGCAAGCAAAGTACTTTGTCTGGCATTGAGGATTCGCCAAATTTATTTTGCCAGTAATGCAGTGTTAACCTGCCCTATTGGGCGAATAACCAGCCCACCTTTTGAGAAAGGTTTGAAAATAAATTTCTTCATTGTTAGATGACTATAATTTCTGTCACCATTTGATCACCTGAAAAAATAGCGCATCTAGAGTCAATTATGTTACATACGCTCTAAGGGAGTTTCATACAAGACAGAACATAAATATTAACCTTAGAGAGGACTAATATGATCGAAGTTAATCTTGAAGTTTTTTATAGTAATCTAGCTTTCCAAGCTGTTCTTCTATCAATAGATTGAGTGACTTGAGAATAAACTTGCTCTTTGTTTCTTCCAGGATCAACCAAGGTCCCAAGATATTTCCCAAATTTATCAAATGGGCTCCTAGAAAGTGAGCATAATGATTTTTCTGTTCATGAGAGAAATTTGGACTGAATATTAATGTGGATTTTTATCGATTTATCTGTTGGCCAACCTACAATCTATAGAGATACAATAAAGCCTTGATAGACTTAACATTGATATCTGTTCTTTCAAAAAAGAATACAGAATCATCAGCATATAAAAGGTGGGACACAGGTTGAGAGCTTCATATCTTTGAATATTGTATAGAATTAACTTTGTTTTTTAATCTCATATCTCGACGGTTCTCCATAATTGAACTTCATATTTTTTAATCTTTAAATATATATTAAATATAGAAATTAGTCAATATAGGAGATAAATATACTATGTAAAATTTTTGCTCTTAATATTTGACATCTATTTTGACATTATCAAAACTACATATATCTAACATGGACAATATGTGTAAAAAGATTGACCGAGTTTAGGGTTGTGATTAATTGAGTGATAAGATTGATTAAAATAGTAATGATTTTGACAAAATCCGCAATGGTTTTGATAAAATCATTAGTAAGGACAATATATATAAAATGATTCACAAAGAGTTTCGGTTGTTACCAATTGATTTATCATTTTGACAAAAATCGTAATGGTTTTAACAAAATCGTTAGATCTTGAAAAAAACAATTGTGAAGGAGACATTTTGGTCTTTAAGCCAAAACATGAAAAGCCCATATTCCTACCACATCACCTCCTATTATTTTCATGTTTCAACAGATTTTTTAGAGTTTTCCTTTTTCAAATAGTAATTAAATGTCATTTTCCTTTATTTATATGGGTATATTCCTTTTTATAAGATACATTTTAAAAATATCTAAATATTTAATTCAATTTTTTTAATACATTTTTACCCTCAATTAATTATATGCATCTTTATTCACTCCCCCCCCCCATTCTTTTTCGGGTTAAGATCGATGAACAATTTTGCCCCAAAAGTTTTTCGATGGTCAATTTTGCCCTAGAAGTTAAAAAAGGGAATAAGTTTGTTTTGGTTGTTCTCCCATTTAATTTTGACCGTTAGTTGACCAAATATGTTGAAAGGAGACAATCCACATATCATCTATGTTAGTTTTCTTAAGGTATAAATTTGCTCGAGAAGTTTTAAATCTAATTTTGAAAAACAAAGTAGATGACACAGACTTCCGGACAAATTTGTATCTTACAAAAATGACGTGGATGACATAAATACTACTAACTTAACATATCTGACCAACCAATGATCAAAATTAACTGGGATAATGTAATACCCGGATAATTATTTATCTGGAATATTATATTTCGATAGATAATACCTATTGAAAATAGGTGAACATGTGGTTTCAAATAATAAGTAATAATTATCTTATTTTCTAAGGTAATTACTATGGAAATTAGGAGAGATAAAGAGCTAAAATGTATTTTTAGAGCATTAAATGGCCTAAAAATATTATGATAAATCCCAAGAGGTAGTAAAATATTTATAAAAAAATTAGAAAGTATGTTGTCTCTAATTTTAGGAATTTTTGGGATAATTTCCCTTGAAAAATAATGAGGCAAAATTAAGTATTATTTTGGGATCATAAGTGACCCCATGATTTTTAATATTTTACATGGGATATAAAATACCAATGTAAGTAAAATAGTTGTGAGATAATGATTTATCCTAATTAAGAAAATTATCAAAAATTAGTAAGTGGCTAATCTGGTAATTAATGGGATAATTAAGGTATAAAGTAAATGAATTAAAAATAATTTAAATAATTATTTTTAATTGGAGAAATTCGAAATTATTAAATAAATAAAAATAAAAAAAAAAATATTAATAAAATATTTTATGCTTAGAAAAATAAAAAAAAATAATAAAAAAAAATAAATGTGAAAGTAATTAGAATAAAATAATAATATAATGCGGTGAGTCGAACATATGGCGGGCCAGGAAAAGTTAGAAATAAATTCTACGTAAAACGAGGGTAAAAGTATTTTCGACTGATCAAATTAAGAACAAGTGAAATTTTACACGAAGAAAGAATTTACCGTGCGTTGTTTCCGCAACCGAAAACCCTAATTTCAAATAAGACGAAAAGTTGATCATATAGAGTAGAGTCGATAGGCAAAGTGAGAACCTATAAAACAATTGCGTCTTTTTAAACACGAGATTAAGTTAGGCAACAACTAGACGTTTTACGATTCGGTGAATTGTTGTCCAGTTGGTTCTATCGGAAGCGATTTCCAGTAATCGGACGCGTTTGTCCGAATATCTTCCGACGCACCGGAGAATACCGGATATGATCAAAAAGAGGATCCAAATAGATAATATGAAAGAGGATGGAAAGATCTTCAAAGTTACACGCCCGATTTTTGAGTTTCGCGAAATCGGGCGAAACGGACACGATCGGGTAGCTTTATCGGGCGGAGGCCATAAAGCAAGAGTCATCATGGATGACAACTCATCCATTGACTTTAGGGCTCTTAGATTTCAATCTTGACCATGGATGGCCAAGAGTGTGTTGTCCTCAAAAATACGATCCAACGGCCGGAATCCGATCTGAAGACTTTTGTGGAAATTCTCACCTTGTCCCTATTTTTCCCTATAAATAGCAAGCTCTCTTGCTCTCATTCTTCACACCAAATCTGAATCCTAGAGAGAGGTTCTAGAGAGAGAAGCTTTGGAAAAATTCTGCCTTAGCTCCGAGTAAGTTCTTCTGTCCTTAGCTTTTAGTTTCGGTAGTTATAGTAGAACTGTTGTTTTAATCTAGGAAGTTTCAGAATTTATTCCTATACTTGTTTTTAAGCCTCATTGCATTGAAAGATGCTTGACGAGGTAAAAACATAGTGGGGATAATTTTGAAATGGAATAAGGTCAAAGTAACGAAGTTACGCGAAATTCCGCCGATTAGGGGTTCGGGGCAAAATGGTAATTTGTACCTAAAATGCCCGTTATCTTGCTAAAAGTTGTTAAATATTATCCTTATAGGATATCTAAGATAATCGGACCGCTTTGTTGTACCGCCGATCAAATCTTCTTCACCCACCGTATTGTCAAAAGTACCGTTTTTTCGTAAAAAGTACCGTTTACCATCAACGAAGGTACGTTCGCGTACTGTAACACTAACTCTGATGGTTATTGTATGATTATATATGTTTGTTGTGTTTTATTTGTTGTTGTAGCATACGTGGTTATGTTATATACACGGTTATGTCACATACGTGGTTATGTCACATACAAGGTTATTATTGCTGTATCATACGTGGTTATGTTACATACGTGGTTATGTATTTTTAATCATACATATGTTGTGGACTATTGTATTGATTGTTGTTGTCGTGTATATATTGTCATATTTAAGCATGAGGTTAACTTAGATTCGAGGTTCAATGTGCATTGAACCTCGGCTCTTCTTATCATAGCGTCGGGTTCGGGAGAATCGAGAACCGAGGAGAAAGGCGAGCGCCGCACAGAGACCCTGAAGACTTTCTTCGTTGTTATTCATTTTTGAAAACTCTCGGTCAATGTACCGCTTCAAATCGACGGACTTACGGCAATTTGAATAAATGTATCGATTACTCAATTGCTCCGATGCTTTCTACTTTCGATGAAAAAAAAAATATACTGCTTTTGAAAATGGGATGTTACAGATAACAGTCACACTAAAATTGTTCCTTTTTTTTTAAAACACTTTTAGGACAAAATTGCATGTGGAAAACTTTAGGGGCAAAATTGCCTCTCCTACGACAACTTCCGGAGCAAAATTGCTCTTAAACTTATATTCATCCCTTTTTTTATTTATTCTCTTTTTCACCCAACTTTTTTTTATATATAAATAAGGGATTTTTAGAAAATGAGTTGATTTTTTAGGGTTAATATGATATTTGGTTCCTCAAGTTTTGGTTCCTTAAGTTTTATTTCATTTAAAATATTAGTGCTTATAATTTAATAAAAAGTTGGATCATTTTGCCTCTATAAGGCCCAAAATTAATAGTTTAAAACATGAGGGATCAAAATCAAAATAAGCACAAACTTGAGGGGAATGATATTAACCCATTTTTTTATATTAGTACTACCACTCTGGTTTAATTTATAAAACCATTTTAACTAAAAAATTGGTCATATTTGTAAGTCCTTGTTCGGGTAATAAATGAAATTGTAACAATTTTGCTTTATATAAATCAGTACAAATGAAAATAGAGAGAGAAGAAAGAGTTGAAAGATACCAATTCATAAATGAGGGTAAAATTAAAAATTTACCCCATAATCATTGAGCTAACTACCTCTTCTTGATATGTGTGATTTAATTAAAATGGACTTATAAATAGAACCAGAGTGGTAGTCCCTCTGTTCCTTATTATAAGACATCAACTAATAATTCTCACAAATCAATAAAAACAGTTAAAATTAATAAAGTTGTCCTAAAATTTAAGTAACTTCCAATATTACCCTTCATAATTACACTAAATTCTAATATTATATTAATTATTATTCTCATTCACCATCCTTATATTAATTATGTGTATATATGAAAAAGTAATTAATGCGTTTTAAAAATAAATAAATATCTTATAAGAATGATGAAATATAGTGGGTTAAACCGGACTACTAATTAGTGTGGTGAAGAGATGAAATCCCGAACTCTAGTAAAATACATACGCCTTCGAAAAAGGGTTTAAGCTTGTTCTCTAATCGGTGCCTCGTGTTCTATCTCACACCCTCCCTTCTCTTCTTGCTCTTGCTTATTCTTATCCATGGCGTCCTCCTTTCTCGCTCTCCCAAAACCTTTTCTTTGCCCGCCTAAGGCTACCACCTCTTCATCTGACCGCAGACTTGCAGGTACTTGTAGCTCTATCTCACTTCCATTTCCGCTCTTCAAATTCTTCACCTTCCGAATTCCGTTTGTTCTTCTTCTTCTTCTTTAATTTTGAAGGTTTACGGAAGAACTCGTTGAGGGTTGAGGCAGTTGTGAAGAAATTTGAACCCACCAAGGTTTTTATGTAATTTTTGGTTGTTGTGTGCTTACACCTGTAACGTTTCTATTCGTAATTGATGTTTGAATGTCGATTTGCTTCTGAATGTGCATTATGAATGTGGGTTTCAGGTGGTTCCTCAGGCTGATAGAGTTCTTGTTCGTCTGGCTGAGCTTGAACAAGTATGACATAGACTTCTCTAAATAGTTGATATATGACTTTGATGCTGTCATGGTTAATTGGTTGGTCGTTCAATTGATAGTTTGATTGCAAGTTACAAGCACAAGTTATAGAAATTGCTCATAAAGATTTAATGCTGAAGTCTGAATATTTGAGCAGTGCTTAATTTAATGTTTTTTTTCCCTATTTAGCTTGCGTTCAACCTGTTATATTTGTCTTGAAGGTAAACCTGACGTGCTTGTTGTAATATATAATATTTTGGATGGGATTGATCTCTTAACCAAAGGAATGTGGGAGTTTACAGATTTCACTTTCCAAGTTCATATAGCTCTATACACAAATGCAGTTATAAGATGTTTCTTTTGTTTGTATGAACTTATAATTTGAGCAGTGCAATTGATTCTTCTTTTCACCTCTCTCCTTTTTACTAATTTAATGATATTATGATTATTTATTTCCATCCTCTTGCCAAGGTTGTCCTTTCAAGTAGTGCACAGTGATAAAGGTTCTTTTTAAAAAAAAAAATTATTTTTTCCTTTGAAAAAATTTGACGTTGATGAAGAGTTCCTTGTGTAGATAGAGTTATGTTCCTGGGATTTTGCTTTTCATTAGTGATTCCCCCCCTTGTATGTACATCTCCGTATACAACTAGCCTATTAATGATCACATTTGATTATAGATTTACTTGTAAATATTCTAGGTTTGAATAGTTCAACTGAATTATAAAATGTATTATAATTTGATTTGACCATGTCATGATAGAATTAGGTTATACATTTTGCAACCAAATTAGAAACTTTTGATTTTACAGTTGAGATCTTAAGCTAAAATAATATTCAGAATTTATGATAGAATAATTATAGGTCTTGCGCATTAGTTTGATTATGCATCTGCTTGAACTGAAGTTGTATCCAATAGGACATGTCATGATGTCTATTGTCTAGATTATTGTGACTAACACTAATACTTGTGAATGAATTGCTAGTTCATCTTTGGTATCATTAGTTGGTTTTCTTATCTATCCCATTATTGGTGTGGCTTAGTTTTAGCATGACTTTTGTTTTTCCAATTTGAAATGTTCAAAACCATTTCCATCTTCTGTACCCAATTAATGATTGTATTTGGTGCAGCAAACTTCTGGTGGAATTTACTTGCCAAAGTCAGCTGTTAAGTATGAGCGAAATCTAATGGGAGAAGTAAGCAGACTTGGGATTCCATGGTTTTCTAGGCACCAAAAATGTTCTCTTTGATAAATTTGTTTCAATGGTCTACATAATTTCCTAATTTTCTTCATCTATTTTCAGGTTCTTTCTGTTGGTGAAAAGGTTCAAGAAGTAGAGCCTGGCAAGAAGGTTAGCTTTTCATTATTATGAACCAATCTTCTTATTGATGCAATAAAATAGTTATCATTATTGGTCCATCCATTTAGTTATTTGTTGGATTAAATCT
This sequence comes from Acacia melanoxylon, assembly GCA_019022615.1. Classification (NCBI taxonomy): domain Eukaryota; kingdom Viridiplantae; phylum Streptophyta; class Magnoliopsida; order Fabales; family Fabaceae; genus Acacia; species Acacia melanoxylon. The sequence goes on along the minus strand of JAFJYJ010000071.1, from coordinate 366,269 downwards.
TAATAATGTGATACAGTTGCATACCAGTGGCTTCTTAAGCTACTTCCCCATGTTGTGATGGGTGTATTGTTGAATATAGCATGTTTCTTTTGGATTGGGGTTAATTATGATTCTAAGAGAAACTGTTGTCTCATATGAATCAATTGAATTGGCTTCCCGTTTATATATATATATATATATATATATATTTTAAAAAAAGATTCCACGAGAGAGTGGAGGTCTAAGTAGAAGGGCTAAGTGATGTGAAACAGGTTGGGAATAGGGGATGAGAGAGAAGGAAGAAGAGAAGGAAGCCGAGAAATAGGAAATTCAATATTCAATACTCAAGTTTGGTCCTCAATTGAAAACCCTTGCTCTATTAATAGAGCTTAAGATAATAAATAATAGTTTAAATTCAAATTGCAACCTAAATCCTAATATGAAATTCAACCGATAATAAGAAATCCTAATTTGAAATTCAAAAGGTAATAAGATACTGAGAGTAAACTAGATATCCCGATTTGTTTGGAAAGCCCAGAAATCCTAATTTATTGAAAACCCTAAATAATCTAAGTCGATATTATTTCATCACTAAGCTTTTGGAATCCCTCCTAGCAATTTGAGAGGTTAGGCTCTCCACATGACTCACTGGTTGCATGCCTCCTTCTGCCCCTAAACCCCATAATGCATGCCTTACTCCGTCTTTCACTCTCAGACCTTGCAGATCCTGTGTGAGTTAGCCTTGTCCCATCAGTTTTCAATTATTGCATTGTTTTAGATTTTGTCCTCAGAATGGGGGAGGAGTTTTGTTGTCTTTTGATCATCTTGGGTAGGAGTATGATTTTTCATGTGGCTGATGAATGTTCTTTTGCAGGTTTTATTCTCAGACCTAAATGCTGATGAGGTGAGTGGCATAGCTCACTTGGCTTTAACTTATACTTTATTGGATGAAGCTGATGATCTTCTAAGCCATAAAGCTGTTATTGGCTTTAACTTATATTTAGATTATTTGATAAAGCTGATTATTATCTTAGTTGTAAAGCGGCTTGATAAGATGGCCTTTTAATGGCTTGGCTAAAAAATATTTATAAGATGTCATAAACAATGAGGGGACGTATAATTAAGTTAGCACTTAGCATTGGTGCTCCTTAAAGTTACAATTTCATCCTCCTGATTTCATGAGATATATATACACATATTTTGAAATTTACTACTGGGTGAAAACACTTCTGGAACTTTTGAAAGACAAGATTAGAAAGGACAAGTGGTAATGTTGTGAAGCACCTATGGTAATTTATTTTTGTACTTCTCTCGTCAGGATTTTGAGATCCTGAACTCTCAAAAATATGAATTTTGGGACCTTGAAGTATCATTTACCCTTTTTTCCCCATTACTGACCTTTGTTTGGATATACCCTAGGGAATTCATTAGGAACTAATGTTACTGATTTTTTTAATAAACCCACCGTTTGAGGTCCTTGGCATGGCATTAATATATATGATATATTCATAGCAAGTTGTTATATTCAGAAAGCATGAAATGTGCAATTCATGTATAAAAAGTTAAGCAATCTAAGAGAAAAGTGGTTTCCAAACCATGCCTATTTTCTCAAGTGACCAACAAATATTTGGTGAAATAATCAAAAGCCTTCCAGACTATAGCTCTTGTTTTAGCCGTAAATTCTAGCATTATTAGGGCATTTTCTTTTTCAAGACCCTAGTTTGTTCAGCATTGCGTTTTCTTTAAATGAATGTGGCGGCATGATAACTAGATAAAGAGCCCAACCAAGCAACTAGGTATGACCCAACTAGGTCTTTGGTTCATGCTGCACTTGCTACATTAACACCTGAGTATATACTATCTCTAGTCCTAAATATAAGACTTAGTTGACTTTTTTGGAGAGATTAAGAAAACTAAATAGGTACTTAATCTTGTCATATGTTGTGTAGACAAAGTAGTCTACAGAAAAACAATGAGTACAAACGTTTTAAAATAACTTATTTAATTTCCTCAAAATGGTCAATTGTGTTTATATTAAGGAAAGGTATATATATATATATATAGAGAGAGAGAGAGAGAGAGAGCTGTATAACTAACTTCCTTGCTCTCCATCTTGTGTTCTTTTTTCCTTTTTCTTTATCCTTTTTATACTTGAGAGGCATTTTATGAATTTCTAATTCAAGAAGATCCAAATTCTAGTAATAAAATCTCTTGCAGAGTTAATATCCAGGCTTCTCCTTTTATTGTTTATTAATTATTATTAATACTTGAGGTGTAATAATGTCAGGTGGATTTGGGGACTGATGCAAAGTACTGCTTCTGTAAAGAAAGTGATTTGCTGGCTGTGGTTGACTAGAGTTTGGCCACTGATTCTATGGGAAGAAACAACGCATTCTAGTTTTTAGGGAACTCAATTTATTCTTGCTTTTTTGTGAAATCTGTAAACTCACCTGAAATTTTGTCATGCTTTCTATATTGCATTGGATGAATGGATCCCTTGCAAATCTTAATGGTGTGCTAGGTTCGCTTTTTTATCTAGGCTTTTCTGGATAATTTAAATTCTAGGGAAAATCCTAAAGATGGTTAAATTATTTAAATTTTAATTTGGGTTACTGAACATAACATTATATATTAGGTTATGTGTCATACTTAGGATTTTAAAATTTGGGACAAATTATCTAAATATCTTAGTTATTGAAACGATAAAATTGAAAACATAATCCTCTTATTTGCTCTATCAATTAATTTTTTAGGAAGTGCAGTATGATTTTGTGCTATGGCTTATTTTCAAATATTAATTATGCTTAATTTTCTTTTTTATACGATATTTAGTTTTGCATGGGAGTAGGAGTATGTATAATTGAAAAAAAGTGAATTTTAATGTACCACTATGTTTCTTGAATTTTTCATAATTACAGATTTTAATTTTAGATCAAATTATCCCCATATCTCAATTATTAAAATAGAAAAATAGAAAACGCAACACTTTTATTTGCTCGATCAATTAATGTATTAGGAAGTATTGTATAACATAGCACCGTTTATTCTCTTACTTCTTCCTCGACATTAACTATACGATGGAAGTTCTATTTCGAGTTTGATTGTTATCTCAATAAAAAAAATTATGCATATGTATATATGTGTGTGTACACACATATATATACACATTATTCAAAATTTGAAGTAGGGTCATAAAGTTTTGAATAAAAATATAAATATCAAAAGAAGATAATAGATCTTCTTGTGGATATGTAGATATACTGTTATAATATTATTATATAAAAACCGAATATTGTATAAGAAAATATTGTGCATAATTTTTTTTTTTTTTTTTTTTATTGAGATAACATTAAACTCGTAATAGAATTTCCATAGTTTGACGATATATATTTCGTTCATCATTGCTTGCATAGTTAATGTCGGGAAGAAGTAGGAGAATAAACACTTCTAAGTTGTATAGTACTCCAATTATTTAAACCCAATCAAGCTCAAATTCATCACTATAAGATTATATGAATAAGATGAAGAGAAAATGTATAAAAATAACAGAGTTATGAAGGCACGTTTTGGAATTTTCCAATCAATAATATTGAAGTTTAGCCCAACAACGAACTCTATAAATGCTACTCCATTTTTTATGCCTCATATCTCCACATCAAAAGAAAATAAACACAAAGAATATGATTAGATTTTAAAGTAAGATTATATTTTTTTAACCTATAGTTGGCTACATGTTAATTAACTATTTATAAAATATTTATGTGCTTATCCTACAGTTGGTTAAAATATTCATGTCAGCACCCTTGGAATTTTGAGCAGGGAGCACGGGCCATTAATGACGAGGGATCCTTATACTTTCATTTTCCATTTTGTCTATAAAACTTTTTTCTTGATATAAAATAGTTTAGGTGAATTGGGTTTTGAGGGTTCATCAGGATGCAAACAAAAATTAGAAACAAACTAAACCAATCTAGTAGTGGAAAAAGTATAAAAGTAAAATAATTGTTAAATATATAAAGAATAAGCAAATAGTAACTATTAATGGATGGAAAAAAAGTAACAAATAATAAATGAAAGAAAAACAAATGGAACAGTTTGAAAATCTCATCATAGATAAAGAAGGAAAGGGAGAGAAGGAAGAGGGGAGGAATATTAAAAACAAATATGACAAGAGAAGTCCGTTTAAATAATTTAATGCAAAAGCCGAAAGGTCCAATTATACAAAAGAGAAAACTACTAAAACGATACAAAAAGAAGAAGGGTCAAAAAGGAAGAAGCATCAGCAAAAAATAATTCTTAATGGGTAAAATAATAATTATAAATCACAAATAAATCATAAGGAAAAAAAGAGGAAAATCATTGAATACAAATTTACATATAAACAAAATAGCCCATTTAACTCAAGTAATTTAAATAATAGAAACCTATTCAACAACTCCAAGTGGGAAGAAATAGAATAAGAAAATAAATATTAGTGGTCATATGTAATAATTCTAAATCATAAATATCTACGAACTATTAAATAATAAATAACTTAACATGAAATAATTTAAATAGCACAAACAAGGAAAAAAATAGTAAGAAATAATCTAAGAAAAATAGTAAGAAATAATCTAAGTTATGATAGAAAAACACTCACTCAAAGCAAATATGACAACAATATAACAAATCTAAATTATTAATAATTTTAAACTAGAAGAAGCTGGCCAAAAAAAAGAGAGTCATGGGTAAAAAAGATAGAATTTACTGATACATATAATAAATTAGATATATTACAATAAATAAATAATAATTAAAGGAAAAAACGTAACAAATAATAAGTCAAAGAGTAAACAATTTAATACAGTTATGAAGTTATGGAATAAAAGAGGACACGGTTAATAAAATATAATACCAAATGAGGAATCGTGAATTGGTAAAAATCAAATAGAAACAGCTCAAAAAGGGAGACATGAAAAAAGTAGGAGACAAATTTAACTAATTAAATAGAAAGAATTATTTGGAATGATCAAATACAAATTTAAATATAAGTAAAATAACTCAAATAATTTCACCTCTAAGTCGCGGAAGAAATAGAAGAAAATACCTGTTAATAACAAAATAGTACATCAAAGTTTACATAGTAGCAAATAATAAAATAAAAGACAACAAAGAACAGTTTGAAAATTTCATCATAGTGAAAGAAAGAGATAAGGAAAAAATGAGGACCAATATTAAAAACAAATATGATAACAAGCCCGTTTATCGCAAAAGCCCATAATTCCAATTGAGAAAACTCTTAAAATTATACAAAATGAAGAATGATCAATTCTTAATGGGTAAAATAATAATTATAAATCACAAATAAATGATAAGAAGAAAAGAAGAAGAAAATCGTTGAATACAAATTTACATATAAATAAAATAGTCCATTTAATTCAAGTAATTTAAATAATACAAACCTATTCAATAACTCCAAGTGGGGAAGAAATAGAATAAGAAAATAAATATTAGTGGTCATAAGTAATAATTCTAAATCATAAATATCTATGAACTATTAAATAATAAATAACTTAATATTAAATAATTTAAATAGCACAAACAATAAAAAAAATAGTAAGAAATAATTTTAGTTATGATAGAACAATAGTCATTGAAAGCAAAATATGACAACAAAATAACAAATCTAAATCAAATAATTTAAAACTAGACACATGATAAGTAGAAAAAAAGTCATGGAAAAAGAGAGAAAGAAAAGAGGAGGACGAGTATTAAATATGACAAGAGAAGTCTCGTTTAAATAATTTAATACAAAAGCCGATAGGTCCAACAATACAAAAGAGAAAACTACTAAAACGATACAAAATGAAGAAGGGTGAATTAGGAAGAAAGCATCGAAGATAATAGTTCTTAATGGGTAAAATAATAATTATAAATCTCAAATAAATCATAAGGACAAAAAGAGGAAGATCATCGAATACAAATTTACATATAAACAAAAATAGCCCATTTAACTCAAGTAATTTAAATAATACAAACATATATTCAGCAACTCCAAGTAGGGAAGAAATAAAATAAGAAAATAAATATTAGTGGTCATAAGTGATAATTCTAAATCATAAATATCCATTAACTCTTAAATAATAAATTACTTGATATCAATTAATTTAAATGGCACAAACAAGACGGAAAATAGTAACAAATATGACAAAAAAAAGAGTCACTCAAAGAAAATATGACAACAAAATAAAAAATCTAAATTATTAATAATTTAAAACCAAAAGAAGCTGCGAAAAAAAAGAGAGAGTCATGGGTAAAAAGAGAGAATTTACTGATACATATAATAAATTAGATGTATTACAATAAATAAAAAATAATTAAAGAAAAAAATGAATTTAACAAATTAAATATTAACATAACAAATAACTTGTCAAATAGTAAACAATTTAATAAAAAGTTATGAAGTTATGGAATAAAAGAGGTCACGGTTAATAAAACATAATATAATACCATATGAGGAATAGTGAATTGGCAAAAATCAAATAGAAACACCTCAGAAGGGAGACGTGAAAAAAGTAGAAGACAAATTTAACTAAGTAAATAGAAAGAATTATTCGGAATGATCAAATACAAATTTAAATATAAGTAAAATAACTCAAATAATTTCAGCTCTAAGTCGCAGAAGAAATAGAAGAAAATACCTGTTAATAACAAAATAGTACATCAAAATTTACATAGCACAAACACTCAAAACTCCCAAAGTTATAATGTTATAGAAAAAAGTGCAAAACAAATTGTTCCGGTGTAGAACACGAATGTCCAGCCCAATAGGTTGGTGCTTTGATCTTGGATCGAATGGCTCTGCCGGAATATCTATGAGACAGATATCTCGGAGAATGGATGATCACTGTACACTAATATAAGGCTCTTCGCCAAGGGGGATGGGGGTAGTGTTTAGTGGGAGAGTGCACAGTGATACTGAAAATAACTAGGTTTGAGTTAGAACATGTGCACATTAGGGTTCGACCTTTGTATATATAGGGTACACCTCGGTATCATAACTGCCGAATCTATCTTATCCCTTGATTATAAATATGATAGAATGTTCCATGATTGTAGGTGAATCTAGATATGTGATATATCTCTATTGGGTCGTCCCAGAGTTGGGCCTCGGGTAGGTCCGTAACAGTTGCCCCCCAGCCCGGTAGTTCAAGTTTTTGAGCTGCCGGGATGTACCTTGCTCGCCGGGCCAGGTTGTTCCTTGCCCCTAGACCGGGATGTACTACCGGGAACCCTACTTGGCTTCTGGACCCGAGGTCATGTCTCAAAGGTCCAGGCTTGTACCGGGATGTTTAATGATCCTATGATCACGCCCCCAGGTTCTAGGCGAAACGCCGTGGTACTCTAGGGCTTGAGGTATTACATACCGCGTCGATGTGTTTCGAGGCCAGCGTCTTTCCGCATTCGCCATCATTGCCCCCTGACACCTGTCCCTTCTGGATTGGCTCAGGAATGCAACCGCCTGGCCTTGCCGGTATCGATTTTCGTGCACATTTAATGCCCTCTCTGCGCGTCGTACGTCACTTATACTTTTAGGACGAATAGACTCTTTTACCCGTGAAGTTTCGACACAAAACCAGTTGCTGTAGTATATTCGCTAACAATTTATTTCTCTTCCTCGCTCCTTTTGCTGTTTCTCTTTGGTTTTTCGAGAATCCGCTCGTTCCCAGCATACTCGTGTCTGTGCAGCTTTTCAACTTTCTTCCCTTCGGAGCTCATCAACCTTTTGACTAAACCAGGTATGCTCGCCATTCCCTGCCATGACCCTGTTTGATCGTTACTTTTTCTGGTTTACCACTCTGTGTATTTCGTTTCTTTTACTTTCGTGTCATAGGTAGGCTTGAACGTACAGTTCTTTGGTTGAGTTCCGGTTGGGGTTTCTGGGTAGTCGCTAAGTGTTAGTTTTGGCCGCATGTCTTTGTTCATGGGGGGATTTCCGCCATGTTCCTTATTGGTCATTTTTCTGCCTATTTAGGTTGCAACCCTCGATGTTCATGGGTACAGTTAATCACCCTTCCTCATCGAGTCAAGATTTAACCCCAGAAGAGGAGGAAGCACTGCGTGCTCGTTATCCTTGAACTACTAATTGGTTGTTCGGTACTCCCCTCTCTATGGAGCAAAGACTAGCCTCCTTTCTTCGTGGTGGATCTGGTAGGAGGACTGTTGGAACGTCTCGCCCCCCTCTTGCTTGGTCTCAAAGTACGGGTTCCAATCTTAGATCCTACCATGAGAGTCGAAATGAGACCGAGGACATACCGGTCCAACCTATCAATTTTTATGAAGCCCCCCATCGTCCTAGGTTAGAACCCGTTTCGGAAGGATACCTCGGCCTATGTTGGGAATGTCTTGCTTCGAGTTCTTACTATATCGCGAGCGGCGAGGACTCCCGGGCCAACACCATTCTAGGCTCTTGTAGTCATAGGTCGTCCTCTGACCCGACCCCAAACTCCGAGGGTCTGCCTCGTTTGAGTCCGGTCATTCTTCCTTCTCCTTGTGATAGCTTGCCTGTCTTAGGTATTCCCACACTTGTTGATCTTAGTATTTTTGTTGTGTTATAGGTAAATGGAGTCGTCATCTTTGCCCACTAGTGCCCGATCTGACGCCGGGGGGTCGGATTCCTCCACTCCCCCCAAGGATCTGCTTGAGCGATACCCCTGGGTGACACGCGATGTATTAACGACTCACTCCCTTATGACCGTGGCCAACATTCGCCAAATGAAACTGGGGGCCTTGGAAGGTTGCCACCTGAGTCCCCCTAATGATGATGAGCCTATTTGCTCCTCGAGGGTGGAAGGCCTTACTAACTTCTTCTTCTTTTACAAGGTCTATATGTCCCGGCTTGGTATTCGCTTCCCGTTTACCGAGTTCCAGATGTCCTGTTTGAACCATCTCCATCTAGCTCCCTCACAGCTTCATCCAAACAGGTAGGCCTACCTGGTGGCCTTTGAACGCTTATGTCGCTCCTTCTCGGCCCTATTCCCTGTACCGCTACCTTATTATTCTTTTTCTTTTTTCCTTTTACCCCCTGCTCTGGTAAAGAACCGGAGAAATTGAAGGGGCTTACTTCCCTCCGGGGTGATCCAGACAGAAAACTCCTTACCGCTTTTTCAGATTCCTTTAAACATTTCAAGAATAGCTACTTCAAAGTAGTGGCTAAACCCGGCCAACAGCCCTGGTTTTTAAAAGGGGCCAAGGCCAAAGATGTGGAGTGGAGGTTCCCCCTCTATTGGACGTACGACCATCACAAATTGGCCTCCACCTCTTACCAAGTCGAATCTGACGATCTTCTAGCCGAGGAGGTTTTGTCCATAAACCGCCTGGTGTCTTATGTTAACACATTCGGCACCAGAAGTGTGGCTTTCTTTATTACCGGTGTTGGTTCCAAGCCGAGATATGTGATCAATATGAGCCTTTTGGCTGTTTCTCTTGAATGTGTTTACATTTATGTTATAGTCGTTTCTTGACTTTGTTCTCTTCCTTTTGCAGCTCAAGCTATGGACGAATTACCGAGGTACCTGTCCGTCGTGGCTCCCGCCCCCGGTGCTCCTAGCAAGAAGGGTACTCAGAAGCGGCCTTCCTCGGAGGCCGGGAAGGGGCAGTCCTCTGGAGCTTCCCCAGCTGCTGCGACCAAGAAAACAAAGACCTCGGCCCAAGCCCGAACGTCTCCATCTCCCACTGGTTCGGTCTCTCATTTCGCCAAACCGACTGCTAAGAACAAAGAGGTTTCTCTCTCAGATTCTCCGGCACCACCTTCTCCGCCCAAGGGTCCTTCTGCTCCCCCTCCTGCCTTGAAGATCGCTCGTGGTCTTGCATGGGAGAAAGGAGTGGTCGAGGAGATGGAACTCGCCTTTTTGCCTCCCCGACAATTTATGAATGCCCTGCCCCTAGCAGATATCGATGAACAGCTAGTACACGACGTACAGGATCACCTCTGTAAGGGTGTCGAGTTGGCCCAAGCGCTGCTTCACATCAAAGGGAAATATGTTGGGCAGTTTGCTGAGGTACGCCGGCTGAAGCTGCTGAAAGAAGAGGCCGAGGAGGCGAAGAAGCGGGCTGAGGAAGAGCTTGAAGTTTCCAAGGCGAGTGCCGGGAAGGCTACCGATGAGCTCCTTCTAACGAAAGAGGCAATGGAGAAGACCTCCTCGGAACTTGCTGCTATCAAAGAGGCCTACACGAAGGGTTTGGATGCCGTTAAGGTTCTTCAGACCCAGCGTGCAGATTTGTGTACCGAGCTCAACCAGGCCAACACTGCTCTTGCCGAGGAGAAGAAAGCCCGCCTCGACTGCGAGGAGATTCTGAAGGAGGCCGCCGCTGACTGTTTCAAGATGGCACTTGCTTAGATTCGCCATCTTAATCCCGAGGTGGAACTCAAGACTGACGGGTATGACCACCAGGCTTATGTCAAAGATGGCGTCCTGCATCCACCTCCTCCGTCCCCTGAAGACGAGTCCCTATCGTTTGTGGACGAGGAACAAGGTGGAGAGAAGGCTTCTAACGTGGGTTTGGATGACGGGAGCGGTGAAGGAACTTCAAAGTCTATTCCGTCCGCCGAGGTGGTCCCCTCAGAAGACACTGTTCCTCCGAGCCGAATGGCGGAGTTTTATCGCTTTTGTTATGCCGGTGTATTATACCGGATTAATTTTGTAATTTATAACAATTTGTCAACATTGATTTCATCAACCTTATCAATATTATCTTTAAACTTGCCAACTCTTATTTTGAGTTAGTAGTTTTATGACCGGGCTAGGGTCTTATATGTGCAGTATCTGCTAATTGTATTCTTCCGATGGGTTGACATCGGGCATAGGGGTAGGGGTGTTCTATAATACCCGAGCTACTGAGTTCCGGATCCGTTGTCCGGGTTCTTTGCCAGAATAAGGGAAAACTGTCCAACGTCGAACCGTGGTGTAAAAACGCACGTTTAAATTTGAAGAAATAGTGACTTTACCATTTCACAACCTGGGCGTGGTAGCCCCGGTATAATCCCTTATATTGGGTTTCGTTTTTGACCGGGTTTGATAACCTTGGTGTAATGAATTTGAACTATCAATAATGCATATTTGGCGTCTCCGTTGGGGAGTTCTTTATTAAATAAATAATCCGCTCGAGATAGCTACTACTTCAAGCATGAACCAAAACATAAAATTGAAATCAAAATACTGAAATTAAGAAATAAACGAACTCGGATGCGTCGGTTGGGCACATTGTAACAGACAGACCGAGGTCTAACTGTAGTAGATTTTAAGCTTGTCAGCATTCCAAGTCCTTTTGACCGGCTTCCTTCCCAGGGTTTCCAGTACGTACGCTCCCTTGTCGAGCTTTTCCTTAACCCGGTAGGGACCTTCCTAATTTGCAGCTAGCTTGCCATTTCTGGCGTTCTTGTTTTCGACGTTCGCTCGTCGGAGTACTAGGTTACCCCTGTTGAAGGAGCATGGCCTGACCTTTCGATTGTACTTTGCTGCAATAAGTTGCATGGTGGCTAGGTCTCGGCAATGTGCCGCAATTCTGGCCTCGTCGATCAGGTCCAATTCCGTCATCAAGGCATCATTATTCGAGTCTTCGCTTTCTTCGAGAGTTTTCAACCTCCTCCATGAAGGTTGGCCTATTTCGACCGGATCATTGCCTCGCACCCGTACGTCAGCTGAAAAGGGGTTTCCTGGGTTGAAGTTTGTACGCTGGTTTTGTAACCCCATAGCACACTATAGAGCTATTCGACCCAGGAAGATTTCACGTCCTCCATGCGCTTCTTTAAACCATCAATAATGACTTTGTTGGCTGCTTCGGCCTGGCCATTTGACTGGGGGTGTTCGACCGAGGCAAAGTGATGTATGATATCGATGTCCGACATCATACCCCGAAATTCCTTATCGATGAATTGGGTCCCGTTATCCGTGACTATTTCAGCCGGGATCCCAAACCAAGAGACGATGTTGTGGCGAAAAAATCGTTGTATGCGTGCCGAGGTAATGTTGTCAAAGGCTCGACTTCAATCCACTTCTTGAAGTAATCAACCGCGACCACGAGCCACTTTAACTGTCTGGGAGCTGCCTTGAAGGGTTTGAGGAGGTCCATCCCCCATTTGTAGAATGGCCAGGGAGCCGAGATATTTTGTAATTCTGATCATGGGCGCCAAATGATCTTGGCGTGTTTCTGACAGCTATCACATCTTTTTATTGCTACTTTAGAGTCGGCCACCATGGTCGGCCAGTAGTAACCAGCGCGTAGAGCTTTTCTTGCTAGGGATTTCCCTCCCATGTGCTGCCCATTAATACCTTCGTGTATTTCAGCCAAGACGTATCGTGCCTCGGCCGGCCCCAAGCATCGCATTATGGGAGAATGTAGTCCTTTTCGATACAACTGATTGTCCACCATAGTGTACATGGCGACCTGGCGAATTAATTTCTTGGACTTTGTCGCATCAACGGGTATGATCCCTCTTTCTAGGTAATCCTAGATTGGTTTCCTCCAATCCATGGAAGATGATATGGTCATGACACAGCTCGGTTCGGCCAAATTTTGTTGGACCACGGTCCGGTGGTTTCCTGAACCTTTTGTACTGGCCAGCTTTGACAGGATATCCGCTCTTGTATTCTTCTCCCGAGGGATATGAGTGACTGTTACTTCTTCGAACTCCGTAATCATATCCCTTGCTTTGTTCAGGTACTTTGCCAACCAAGGACCCTTCGCTTGGTAAGTACCCTCATTCTGCGCCGCTACGATCTGAGAGTCGGTTAGGACCTTGACTCTCTGTGCTCCATGCTCTTTCGCCTGTTGGAGGCCGGCCAACATAACTTCGTATTCTTCCTGGTTGTTGGAGGTTGGGAAGTTGAGATGGAGTGAATGTTCAACGGCGACCCCCTCTGGGTTCTCAATTATTATTCCGGCTCCACTTCCCTTAGCATTTGACGAGCCGTCAATGTACACCTTCCATTCTTGGAGGTCGGTTACTTCTTCAGTGTAAGCCGGGGTGAGCTCCCTTACAAAATCCGCCAGTGCTTGTGACTTGATCGTATACCGGGCTTCGTATATAATGTTGAACTCGGATAATTCTATCGCCCAACTGATCATTCGTCCAGCTAGGTCCGGTTTATGTAGCACCTGTCGGATTGGCTCACTGGTTCGTACCACGACCTTGTGTCCCTAGAAGTAAGGACGTAACCGCCTTGCCACCATTAGTAAGGAAAATGCCACCTTTTCCAGCTTCTGATATCTGAGCCCCGAGCTCTGCAAAGCTTTGCTTACAAAGTATATCGGTACTTGGCCGGCCCCTGTTTCTCGGACCAAAATGGCACTTATAGCTTCTTCCCCTATCGATAAGTATAGATGTACCATCTCACCGGGTTCGGGTTTGGATAGGACTGGTGGGGTGGCTAAACATTGCTTGATCTTTCCAAACGCAAACTCGCATTCTAGGTTCCAGCCTCCTCATGCCTCCTTTTTTAGTAATTTAAAGAAAGGTAATGCATTCTCGGCCGATCTCGGCAAGAACCTCGTCAAAGCCGCCAATCTCCCAGTCAGCTGTTGTACCTCCTTCTTGCTCGTTGGTGCTTTCATGTCTAGCACGGCCTTACATTTATCTGGGTTTGCTTTGATTCCTCGGTTTGTCAACAAGAAACCCAGGAACTTTCCAGCTGGGACTCCGAATGCGCACTTGGCCGGGTTTAAGCGGATCTGGTGCTTCCACAACTTATCAAACGTCATCTCTAAGTCTCGGATATGGTCCTCCAGCTCTTTTGATTTGACAATTATGTCGTCAATGTATACCTCCACGTTTCGATCGAGCTGGTCTTCAAAAAATTTATTCATCATTCTTTGATAGGTGGCCCCAGCGTTCTTCAGTCCGAAAGGCATCACATTGTAACAATAATTGGCCTTCTCAGTTATAAAGGCTGTCTTCTCTTGGTCCTTTGGGTGCATGGTGATTTGTTGTATCCGGAGTAGGCATCCATAAAGGATAACAGTTGGAACCCGGATGAGTTGTCGACCAGCTGGTCGATGTTGGGCATCAGATAGGAGTCTTTGGGACAAGCTTTGTTCAAATTAGTGTAGTCCGTGCACACTCTCCACTTACCGTTAGGTTTCATCACCATGACCACGTTAGATAACCATGTCGTGTACTGTATTTCTCGGATGAATCCGGCATCTAATAGCTCCTTCACATGTTTTTCTAAGGCTATCTGCCTATCGGCCCCTTGTTTCCGCTTCTTCTGTGACACTGGGGTTGACCCCGGTTGGATGGCTAACCTGTGACAACAAAAGTTGGGGTCGATCCCGGCACTTCCGACGCTGTCTACGCAAATAAGTCTCGATTCCTTTTTAGGAATTCTTTTAATCTGTCTTTTAGCTCTAGGGTCATTGTTCTACCTACTTTCGTAATCTGTGTCGGGTCTTCGTCCAATATCAAATCTTCTAATTCGCCTTCTGGCTCGGGTCGTGGGATCTCGGGCTCGTCTCGCAGATCCAACTCCACCATGCTAACGGGTCGGCCCGGCATTGTTCTTTTTCTGATGTCCGAGGTATGCTCATTTCTTTGAACCCGAGATGGTGACGTCGTCCCGTTCTCATTCTCTCGAATCGTCTCATAATAACATTGTCGGGATTCTTTCTGGTCTCCGGTCATGGTTACCACCTTGTTCTTGGTGCTAACCATCTTCAACTTTTGATGTTTGGTAGAGACTAACATGTCCCAATTGTGGATAGTCGGTCTGCATAATATCATATTGTATAGGGAGGGGAAATCGGCCATGATGAATCTTACCCTCTCTACCTTGAATGCTTCTTTTGTTCCCAATGTTAGTATGAGGTCGATATATCCCTTCGAGGTAGATTGTTCTCCATTAAACCCAATGAGTGTTGTTTTGCACGGTCTCAGGTCTTCTTCATCTAAGTTCATCCTTTTGAAAGCATCCCACATAATGATGTCCGCCGAGCTTCCCGCGTCTACGAAAATCCTCTTTACCTGACAATTTACCAAAATTCTAGTGATTACCAATCCGTCTTGATGGCTTGGTACAACATCCTTCAAGTCGTCCCTTGTGAACTGCAATGGGGGAGGTGTCGGTCGGTCATGGTTTTCTTTGAACTTGGGAGTGCCCTTACCGAAAGGACTTCCCTCAAGTATTTCTTTCTTTGGCTTGCAATATCTTTGTCTCTACCCATGCCTCCGCTAATTACATTGCACCTGTGTTCCATGTCTATTTCTGGGAACTCCTCGTCATCAATAGATGACTTTCGTCGAATTTCGTCAATCTTCCGACCGAGAGTCGGACTCAGACTTTGGTCACCTTGCTTCCGTTTTTTGTTCTTCCTGCCTTGGGTCTTTATCAGATATTGGTGTAGTTTGCCATCTCGGATGAATTTTTCAATCACGTCTCTGAGTTCGTAGCACTGGTCCGTGGTATGCCCCGGTCTGTCATGAAAATAGGAAAATTTTGAATGATCCGTGGTGGGCCTTGGGTCTATCGACTTTCTTCATCTCGGTTGAGGCGACCTCCCTCCATACCTGGGATTGTGAAACATTTAGCGGAGTGTATCTTTCATACCTCGGTTTTCTTTCAAATTTTTCGCCTCTAGTTCTGTTATCTCAGATTTGCTTATGGGGATCTTCTCTGTGACTGCTCGGCTGACTCTTGTTCTCTGGAAGTGTATTTCTTTGTTTCTCACTTCCGATGGCATTGGCTATCTCTATCTGTTCTACCTCTAAATATTGCTTCGATCGAGTGTTAAACTCGGTGAGGGTGTAAACCCGGTTCTTGAAGTTTGAATTGGCTAGCCTGGACGAAGGATCCAGGCCATCGATGAGGCAATGTACATGAATGCTTTCAGGGAGAGAACGCACTTGCAGGGCGACCTCCTTAAACCTATCCAAGTATCTTTGCAAAGTCTCCCCTCGTCGTTGCTTGATTTTACTCGGGTGAATCTGATTTAGGCTGCTTCTTACTAGTCGCGAAGTTGAGCTTGAACTTTCACCCGAGGTCTTCGAACTCATGGATAGATTGGATTGGTAAAGTGTGAAGTCACTTTTGGGCAGGTCCGATCAGCGTCACCGCAAAAAGTCAAAGAATGACCGAGCCCTTGATTTTCCGTACGAACATGAGCAGTTCGAAAGTATCGAGGTGTGACCGCAGATCCTGAGTGTTGTCATACTTTGGTAGGTTATCCAAATCAAAGTCTTTTGGATACGGAGCATTCACGATGTCTTCCGAGAAGGGACTACAATTATGTCCGGCGATGTACTTTACTCGATATTCCCTGGCAGAACCCCGCGGTCGGGCCGTCCTCTTCTCTATATCTCGATCTTCATCATCCGGTGTCTTTTTGATGTGTAGTTTCTTCAGGTCTGAGGTACGTTTACGAGTCCTCGTACGTCCGGGGTCTGTGTCCGGGGAGGCTGTTCCTGTAGTATGCTGAGTAGACCTTGGTTGCTTGCTTTGGGGAGGGTTGTCGGAGTCTCGGGTCACCTTTCCTCTCCGTCTTCGCTGGTCACCTCGGTTTTGCTTTTGAGCCGATGCTTCAATTTGTTTGAGGTGGTCTTGCATGATTTGTTGCATCACTCTGAGGTCTTCTTGGCACTGGAGACTATTTCGCCTATCCATATTCTCTATTCGTCCCAGTATTGACTCCTGAGTCTTCTGCAGGAGGAGGAGATTTGGATTCGGCGTATCCCGAGGTTTTGCCCCTTTGGGAGGGGAAGATGCTGTGTCCGAAACATCATTCCCTTCATTTATGGCATTAGCGTCTGGGATATCCTCAGGCCGCGGAAGTCCTTGAGTTTGCTGCTGTTGACTCGTGTCGGCTTGCGATGGATATTCAAGGTGAGGGTTTCGACTGCTGCTTCTGGTGTTTGCCATTGTTGGTCACGGGGATCGAAATTTAACGATCCCCACGGTCGGTGCCAATGTTCCGGTGTAGAACACGAATGTCCAGCCCAATAGGCTGGTGCTTTGACCTTGGATCGAATGGCTCTACCGGAATATCTATGAGACAGATATCTCGGAGAACGGATGATCATTGTACACTAATATAAGGCTCTTTGCCAAGGGGGATGGGGGTAGTGTTTAGTGGGAGAGTGAACAGTGATACTGAAAATAACTAGGTTTGAGTTAGAACGTGTGCACCTTAGGGTTCGACCTTTGTATATATAGGGTACACCTCGGTATCATAACTGCCGAATCTATCTAATCCCTTGATTATAAATATGATAGAATGTTCCATGATTGTAGGTGAATCTAAATATGTGATATATCTCTATTGGGCCGTCCCAGAGTTGGGCCTCGGGTAGGTCCATAACACAAATAAAAATATAATACCAGATGAGGAATGTTGAAGTCGTATAAAAAGAGAAATTAGAAACAAAGGAATTTACTAGTGGAAAAAGTAGAACACTAAAATAATTGTTACATAGATAAAATTTTTGAATAATAAATAGAGTAAATACCCTTTTGGGTCCCCGACAAAAAACACGGACTCCATTTTCGTCCCTAGGGACTAAAATGAGACTTTTTTATGGACTAAAAAGGGCTTTTTGGAAATTTTTGAGGGACCAAAATGTTCACAAATTGACCATTATTCGTCCTTTTCAGGGACTAAAAGGGCATTTCTTTGTGTGAGGGACCAAAATGGGGTCCGTGTTTTTTTTTTCAGGGACCCAAAAGGGTATTTACTCTAATAAATATTATAACTAAAAGATAATAAGCAAATAGTAACAAATAATGGATGGCAAAAAGAAAAGTAGCAAATAATAAATAAAAGACAACAAACAGAACAGTTTGAAAATTTCATCATAGTGAAAGAAAAAGAAAGAGATAAGGAAAAAATGAGGACCAATATTAAAAACAAATATTGTGACACCCGTCCTAAATGTGCCTATATTTATCAGAGTTAGAACGAAGAATCCATTAGATAATGAACTATTGGTTCTAAGCCAGATCAGTTTCTCCTGAACAAATAAGTGCTTGGGCCAATAAAATACGAACCGACTGATGTTGAAGAATCAGCGGATGAGTTTTGGTTAGGGGTGAAATGCCACTTGAACCCAGACAAATTTTTCTTGATTTTTATTTTGCCCGAATTTTGTAATAAAAGACCAATTATTAGAGGATTCATATTCTTAGAGGTTTCCTATTATTAGAGTTTTCCTATTTTTGGGCCAATCTTGTAGCCTTAGTGTTTCCTATTTATAGGTTAAATTAGATGGCTGAAAAACATATTATCAATTACACTTTATGAGATTTTTGGGATTAATTAGAAGCTTTTTATTTTCTGAGTTGTTCATCATGTTCTTCACATTCTTCATCTTTTCTTTTGCGTCTTGCCCAGCCATGCTTGGCTAAGCTTCTGTGGTTGACCCATGGATTGAGGATTCTGCGAATCCAGAGGACCCGCACTTCAATCGGTAACGTAATTTCGTTTCTGTTTATTATAATCGGATCCGATTATAATTGCGGATTATCCGATTATAATTGCGGATTAGGTATTAGATTTAGTACCTAGATTGATATCCTAAGGACATAGGTCGGACCGGGTTCTAAGACAGCGTTGTGCAATCGCACAGCGAGCTCGCCACGTGTTCGATCAAATGCTAGGCGATCGTCTAGTCGAGGGAATATCTGGACAAAGGCCGAGATTTCGGTTTGTCCAGAATCAATCACGAGTTTCGTTATTTCCTTTTTTTTTCCGATGAAGGTTATGGAATCCCAATTCCGGGTTAATCGTTTTTAATCTGATTAATATCGTTTTCTTGCATTTTGTTCTAGCTTTGCTTTGTTTAAATTGCATTGAACATTCTAGTCACTTGTTACTTGTTTACTATTGATTTTAGACCCACTGTGAATTCTTTGAGAGAAACGATCCAGGTTCTCTATACTGTATTTTTTATTGAACTTGGTTATTTTGTGAGGGCTCGGCAACTCTCATCAAAATTTGGCACCGTTGCCGGGGAGTTTGCATCGATCTAAGATTAACAGTATAGTATAATAGATTAATGTAGATAACTTTTTCACTATTTTTTTATCTCGGCGGGAATATCAGGTATTTCAGAAATGGTTTGACTTACTCCGATTGGGCTGATTTTTGGTGAGCTGAAGGAAAATAGCATTTAATTAAGAACACAATGCTTTGACACTGTGGTCTTCGTATTTTAGCTATATTTCATCGTTTAGACCACTTTTTCATTTTTTTTAAAGTTTTTTTATTTGATTTTTCGATTCCAGAATAGTCTAGAAGTTGTTATGTAGAAGTCCCAAATTTTAAAGAAAATTGTTTAGGTTAATTTCTAGTATAGTTTTTGTGCTTTTGTGTGTGTGTGTGTGTGTGTGTTTTTTTTTTGTGTGTGTGTGTGTGTCTTTGATGCCATGAAACATTCTAGGGTCTTAATTTTATTAGTTAGGTAGTTATCTTGTGATTCATTGGGAATTAATTATATTGAACTTTCATGGCTTGGTTTTATGGCAATCATAACCTACCTTTCAATTCTCACTCTTTTGTAGGCAATCAAGAATGTCATGGTCCATTCTACCACCCATTAAATTAATGAATATTTTAATAAAGTAACCATGACAACTGTTATAGAAAATTGTTATAATTATAGAGTAAATTGTCCAAAAACCTCCATTTCAAAATGAATATCAAAATCAACCCTATTATGATAAATACTGAAAGATCATGAAAAATTATGAGAAAAATATGGAAGTGTTATCCCTCAATATACCCTACCATCCTTCATTCCACCCCATTTCCACAACATGCCATCTATCTCATGAATCCTTATATCCATTATAGAAACAATTGCGTATTTTCAAACACAGGATTAAGTTAGACAACAACCTGGACGTTTTACGACCTTTGTCCGGACCTATGATCAAAAAGAGGATCAAAATAGATAATATGAGAGAGGATGAAAAGATCTCAACCATAAAGCAAGAGTCATCATTGGATGACAACTCATTCTTTGACTTTTTGGGCCCTAGATGTCGACCAAGACCATGGATGGCCAAGATTCCATCTTACAAAACCCTAGATCCAACGGCGAATCATTTCGAAGACTTTTTGGAAATTCCCAACCAAGAACCTTCCATTTGTGAAGTCATATTCATAAGTGTGTTATTATTCTGATTAGAATACTTCGAGATTTCCGAAATCAAATGACTTGGGCTATAAACGAGGGTTGAGAGAGACTGGTCACATAAGGACAACTTTCATCAACAAAACTGGACTGTAATCCAATACTATTAGAAGAATGGAACACCAAGCGAAAAAAAAAAAAAAAAAAATTTCCGGAATGAGAGATTAGGAAAAGAAAAACGAGGGGTTGACAACATCAATCACAAATGTTGAAAATGAAGTTTCAAGAAAATCCTTCTCTCATGGTTACACATGCACAAGAAGTGAAGCAAGTGCAAAAGCACATTGAAGAGTCTTCCCTCCCATTTGGTAATGATCTTATCCTTATAGAAGTAGACTCTCCTACTACTTTAACTAATGCAGCAATTCATGATTTGAGTGATGATGAGGTTGACGAGGAAATCATTGTTGAATCCCTTCAATTGTTTGGAAATGTAATTGCTCAACCAATTGGCTTTAGTAGTAGTGATTCGATTGTACTTGTTGATGAGTGTACTCCTATTTCTTCATGTGATGCTTTAACTGTTGAAAATGCTTCTCTTCTTAGTACTACAGATGATTGCGATAAATTGAATGACATATTTTCATGTTGTTGTGAGGAATATCAAATATGTGCAGGTTGTTATCATGAAAAATGTCATTTACTTGTTGAGCTTCGAAAGAATGCATTTAGTGAATTGGTTGATTCTACCATTGATCCTAATGCACCCTCTTGTGCTATTGATGATAGTAAGCATGTCAATTTTGAAAAGATTGAATCAAGCATGGATGCCAATGTTGACGATGATGTTCTCGCTGAATGGTATGCTGATTATCCCGATTTTGCATCTATGAGTGACTTTGTTAATTGTGCCTGTTCTAATAATGAATGGTGCCCTATTTGCATTGAGATTAATGATGCATTATATGGTCACTATGATTTAATTGGTGATTCTGCATTAATCGTGGATTCTGATGTTGGTTGTGATATCCATTATGATGTTCACCCTGATTTCATTCCCCTGACACTATTGATTTTAAAGATACTTCACTTACCGCTAACCATAATGATGTTTTGAATGATGGAAGTAATATGTCCATTGATTTTATTGATATTATTCATGATCTTGACATGACTGTTGTTAGTGGGGATACTATTAAAGATAATTGTGGGGAAAGCCTTGCTTTTGATATGCATTTACAGGGAAAGACCATCATGAATCATGATGTTTCACATGTAGAATTTGTCTTGTGTGATGATTTGAGCAACCATTGTGAGACTATTTTGAGTGATCACTTGAATTATTCTTTAGAGAGTTTGACTCTTACTGAGGAGAGTCATATTGATTTTGTGGGTTGCTCAAAATATTTGGAAGTTCCAACAGTTTCCTTTGATCAATTTCTTTTGGGATCTTCCTTGATTCTTGATAAATCGGGTTTTATTGATTATATTTATGTGGACAAGATACTGCTTGGTGCCATGATTTTATGCAGGTACATGGATTGATTACTCCATTCCAAACACCTTCCATACTTGAGCTGAAACGTTATTTGCGGATCTTAAAAAAGGTGATGCTTGTTGAACATCAAAAGAAGACATCACTAGTGCTTTCATGTGACTTACAACCAGACAAAGGAAAGAAGCCAATTATGCCACTTCATTTGAGTCTTCGAGATTTTAATAGTCCGGTCGTACTCCCTCCTTACTCTTTTACTTGTATTACCTACTATTATTGGTTATATCTATCTTTTGCACTAAGGCCAATGCATGATTTAAGTGTGGGGGAGGGATTTTGTTCTTACTTTTGATTTTTATTCTTTGTTTTCAAAACGAGAAAAAGAAAAATATTTTTGCTTTGGTTTTTATTCCTTATGTTCAAGAAAAGGAAGAAAAGTTTTCTTTTGTGAATAATTTCCATTTTCAAAATAAAAATTAGTTTTTTTTTTCGAATAATAATCTCTCTTTCTATGATTGCTATACATCTTGTGAACTTGGACATTTTGGTTTTGACGGATCATTCTGTTTGGGCTGAATTTTAGGACTCTTGGGTTATATTTCTTGGTAGTTAATTTTGGGATGCTGGTTGCATGATTTGGTATTGACCTTTGTGAGATTTTAGACTTGCATGAATGTAATTCATCTTTTACCATTCTTTCTTTCATGTGTGCGTCTACTCATGATTTGTGTTTTCTAGAACTTGCTCCTTTTCTTTTTGAAACTACATCTTTCACTTATGTGCATGAATATGATGGAAACTTGTTTTCTTTCTTTATTTTCCTCACTTTGGCCAAATAGCTTTCCCTTGCATTATGTTTCCTTTGCTAGCCCTTTTGTGCCTTTTTGACTCATTCTTTTCTAAACCACATTACAAGCCTAAGTGTAAAACCATTTTATTATGCACCTTGGAAATTTATTGAGCATTGGTTTCACCGTGGTTTTGTGTTTAAGTGTGAGGGTTGCTCAAGAGTGCAACGGTTTAAGTGTCGGGGGGGGGATATTTGATTTTGTCATTGTGATTATAAAGAAAGAAAAGAAAATACATAGAAAGAAAGAAAAGTAGAAAAAGAAAGAAGAAAGAAAGAAAAAGAAAAAGAAAATGCATAGAAAGAAAGGAGATATATGAGAAAAAATAATAAAAGTTTTTATACATAAAGAATGATTGTGTTAATTAGTGCTCTTTTTAATTTCTTTAGTGCTTAGCCTTTCATTCCATACTATTACCTACCTTCACCCTAGCCCCATTACAACCTTTAATAACAAGCTCTCTTGATTTGTGCATGCATGTGTTATGAGTAGTGTGAAGGTAGAATATCACCTAGAGGGCGGGGGGGTGAATAGGTGATCTCAAAATCTTTTCGCGAATCACACACACAAGTGTAAGTAAAACAAAGACAGAGAAGGGAAATGGACACAGAACAATTTATACTGGTTCGGTCTAATATTTCAACCAACGTTTAGTCCCCAAGCACACCTTGGGATTTCCACTAACTCTTCAAATACGTTTACAATTACACACTCTGTAACTTAGGATGATTCTTTCACACTCGAACTCATTCCCCCTTACAAGTTGCAATCGTACACCTACACTTAAGGTTCCACAACCTTAAGATTTGATAACTAAAAAGATAATCAAATGGTGTTTAAACTCCTCACGAGTAGATAAATGATAAACACTGAAGTACAAGATATCCAAAGATATTATTGAAGCGGATGAAACAGTGAATTGCAATAAGTTCAAATTGAATGCATAGCGTTTCGGTAGTTGGCGAATTCAATGCTTCCAGTATTTATAGATGTTGCAATTAATGACTGTTAGTGAAGCTTGAAGATTGACTGTTGAGACTCTTGAATATATCCGTTAGACAGATGAAGCTCGGATAATATTTTCGTCATTTAATAATCCAGGTGGATATGCAGTCATGACATTCTCTTCATTCCTTTTGTTATGCCCATTGAGAGACAACATTAAATGCTCGGATGGAATTGCAGCAGAAGCTTTAGGATGATCAGAGGATTGTTATTGTGAAAATAACCTGATTGGGGAACCGCATTAAATGCTCCTCTGACACAAATTGCTTTATTCAAATTTGTTGTTAATCCATGGCATAATCATCTGAAACTCATTAGCAAACTGGTTAAAAGCAATTAGGAATAGTAACGAGTAATGATATGTAAAAGAAAAAATTATATATGATGATTTATGATTTATGAAGTCAGAGATTTTGAAAACAGAGGATGATCCTGCTCGAGCATGACTAATTGTATGCTCGGGCAACCAAAGAGAAAAACATGTTATAAGGTGGAGGATCTTCCTATGCTTGAGCATCCATGAGCTACTGCTTGAGCACCTTGCTCGAGCACTCAACTATGCTTGCTCGGGCATGCTTCAATTGTTACATTTAAAATTGTCTTTTCTCGCTGATGCTTGAGCATGTGAGTCTTTTTGCTCCGGCATCATTCTGAGCCAATGTTGCTAGTGCTCAAGCATACCAAAGACGATGCTCGGGCATAAGACATACAGAGGCGAAAAGCAATGATTTAGTAATGCTGCTCGAGTATGGATTCTCCTATGCTCGAGCATGGTGTTCGAGCATGCCATAATCATGCTCAGGCACGAGTCACTCAGAGACAAAGGATGAAGGGTCGATTGATGTTGCTCGAGCATGCTGTTTACCTTTGCTCGAGCATGGTGCTCGAGCATGCCTTTCACTCTGCTCGAGCATGTCCTTTAACTTTGCAGAGTTTGCTCTCAGCCTAATGATGCTCAGGCATGCCAGATACTCTGCTGTTGCATGAATGGATCAATTGTGAAATTATGCTTGGGCATCACGATCTGTGCTTGGGCAGCCTTTCTGAAATACTTGAACAATCTATCGGAAACAAGTATGCTCGGGCATGATATAACTCTTGCTCGAGCAACCCATTACTTAACACATAAATTAATTCAATGACATAGAATTTGTGATCATCAAAACACATCGAGAACTAACATTCTCCCCCTTTTTGATGATGACAACTTTGAGATGGGATTTTAAGATATACTAGAAACAAAAGTTATTGAATTTAATAATGGAATGTTCAAGGTAGATAGGATTGTAAAAATGCTCTAGATCAACATCCACAATCGGACATAAAGGTCTCTTTCTCAAGTAAAAAGCAAAGTTCTCAGGATCATCAACGACAACATCACCAATAATCATACCAGGTGAAGGTTCAGGTAGTTGGCCATTAAGTGGACGACTTGTCAAGACTTGTTGTTTCTTGCTACCAGACGCTTGGGATTTTTGAGAGACCGAAACTTTCTGCTTCTTGTTTCCCGAGGCCTGAGAATTCTGACTAATAGACGCCTTTGGATTCTGTGGGCGATCTTCTTCTCCTTTAATCAAAGTTCATCGATAGTCTTCTCAGAGTCGTCAGAGGCCAAAGGAGGTGGAGATGGTGACCTTGTGCGCTTCCTTTTATCCGAAGGTAGAGAGCCAGTCTAAAATCGAGTCTTTGGCTTTAGAGATTCTTGTATGAGTACACTCAATTTTTGTGGCTATTTGGAGGCCTTCATCGACTTGGAGGTTTAGAATTGGAGGTTTTGGTAGATTTGGATTCTTGAACCTTGGGGCGACAGTATCGTGATTTCTTTACAGGAGGCCTTTTGGAAGGGGATTTGTCATCAGAACCAGCTATATTAAGAATTAAGGTTTAGGGAACTTAGAGCGAATGGGTTCGTCGACGATGAAGGATGAAATGGAGGGAGATGAAGAGAATTTAAGTGAATGGAATTGGTTGAAAGTGCGCACACACCTGATTAAAGCGTTATAATGGTTGAAAATGATGTGATGATTCGCAAATGGGTGTTATGGAAGCAGAATTTGAGAGTGGAGAGAAGAGCGTTAGGGTTCAAGCGTTGATACAAAAAGGTAACTGACGGAGAATGAAACAACATCTATTTTTTTTATATAAAAAAAACTTTACACGCGATGTTGCTCAAGCAGAGATTTCTTCGTGCTCGAGCAGGGTTCTTGCTTGAGCAGACTTCATGTCTTGCTCGAGCAGGGATGAACATGAGTATTTTTATTTATAAATTAAATGATCAAAACTAACCTCCCATCAAGTATGTTTTGTGAATACTTGATTTATGGATGATAATCAAACCCTTGAAGCAATGGGAGAAGATTTTCTAATCACAATGTTCATCCAGTATGTACGCATGCTCGAGCAGATAGAATTAGATACTCGAGCATCATTCTTTTGTTTGCTACTTTTCATACTCATCCCGTTGTTGCTTGGGCAGACTCCTAGGCGTGCTCGAGCAGTGATCAGAGATCTTCAAGAGTCTTCATAATGTATCCCGCTGTTGCTCGAGCAGGATTAGATATGTGCTCGAGCAACATTCTTTGTCTTTGTTTCTTTGGCGGATTTTTCCCGATATTGCTCAAGCAAAGAGAGAGGGTGTGCTCGAGTAGCGTTCTCTCTGTTACCCTCTGTTTTTCATCATCTGAACAGAGCATCCCGCATAAACAAAAGCTAGAAACTCCGATGCTAAAGTTAGTAATATCTTATTAAATCAAATTAACTGAAGAGAAAATACTTACAGTTCATTGGGTTTGGCCATATCCAATTCTCTACAGATGAACATGAATTGTTCCTTAGCCAACGGTTTGGTGAACATATCAGCCAATTGAAGATGTGTGGGGATGAACATCACCTTGACATCTTTCTTTTGAACATGATCACGAATAAAGTGATGTCTCACATCAATATGCTTGGTTCTAGTGTGTTGAACTGGATTTTTAGCCAAGCTTATGGTGCTGGTGTTGTCACAAAGAATTGGAATCTCCTTGAGATGAATCCCCAAGTCTTGGAGTTGCTGTTTGAGTCACAAGACTCAAGCACAGTAGCTTGAGGTGGCAACATATTCAGCTTCAGTGGAGGATACAGCCACAGTGGTTTGCTTCTTGCTGAACCACGATACGAGTGAGCCTCCAATAAACTCACATTGTCCACTGGTGCTTTTTCTGTCAGTTTTGTATTCAGCGTGATCCGAATCTGAATAAGCAATCAAATGCTATGATTTACCTTTAAGAAACCAGAGACACAATTCCTTTGTATCCGAAAGATATCGAAAAATTCTCTTAACATGTTTGGCATATGATTCTTTAGGAGCAGATTGAAACGTCGCACACATTCCCACACTGAATTGAATGTCAGGCCGACTTGCAGTTAAATATAGTAAGGATCTGATCATTCCTCGATATTTGGTTATGTTGAAGTCTTTGCTGTTTTCTTCATCTGCATCCAGAGAGGTAGTTGAACTCATTGGAGTGTTGGCTCCATTACAATGTTACATCCCAAACTTCTTGAGCAGATCACAGAGATATTTCGTTTGTGAGATTAATATCCCATTCTTCCGTTGTTTGATTTGCAAGCCAAGGAAGTAGTTCAACTCGCCCATCATAGACATCTCAAATTCACCCTGCATTTTCTTGAAAAATTCCTCATAGAGAGAATCATTAGTAGCACCAAATATTATGTCATCTACATATATTTGCACAATTAGGATTTCATTAAACTTATTACTTTTGGTGAATAGTGTTGTGTCTGCTTTTCCTCTAACAAAATCTTGATCCAAAATAAATTTACTTAACCGCTCATACCAAGCTCTAGGGGCTTGTTTAAGACCATATAAATTTTTCTTGAGACGATACACATGGTCTGGATGATGATCATTTTCAAAACCTGGAGGTTGTTCAACATACACTTCCTCTTGTATGAACCCGTTTAGAAAAGCACTCTTAACATCCATTTGATAGAGTTTAAATCCCCTGATACACGTAAAGGCTAAGAGTACACGTATAGCTGCCAATCTAGCCACTGGAGCATACGTTTCCTCATAATCAATACCTTCTTCCTGATTATAGCCTTTGGCAACCAATCTAGCCTTGTTACGGACTATAATTGCGGATTCATCTAATTTGTTCTTGAATACCCACTTAGTGCCAATGACCGGATGGTCCTTAGGCCTAGGTACGAAGTCCCAAACTTGATTTCTATCAAATTGATGCAACTCCTCTTGCATTGCTATAACCCAATCATTTTCTGATAGGGCTTCGTTAATCTTAGAGGGCTCAATCTCGGATATGAATGCAGAAAATGTAACCTCATTTAAGGTACTTTTTTTGGTCCTTACCCCTTGATTTACATCTCCTATTACTTGGTCCAAAGGATGATTCCTAATGAACTTCCAACCTTTAGGTTGAGATTGATTAGGATTTTCACATGTGTTTTGAGGATCGTTTTCAAAATCATTTTCTGGATTTTCAAGAGAGGCAGGAGTAGTTTTTGAAAAGAATTGGTTTCTATAAATAGGTTCATTATCATCCAGAGGTTCGTCTATCTTGGATTCACAGAACACAACATAGACAGACTCTTCAACTAAATGAGTACGCTTATTGAAAACTCTATATGCCTTACGTTTATTAGAATATCCAAGAAATATACCTTCATCGGATTTGTAATCAAACTTACCCAAATTATCCTTACCATTTTTGTGAAATAAGCACTTACAGCTAAAGATATGAAGGTGAGCCAAGTTTGGTTTCCTTCCTTTGTAAAGTTCATATGGAATCTTGTTGAGCTTCTTTCGAAGATAGGCTCGGTTGGAAATATAATTGGCCGTGCTCATTGCATCTGCCTAAAAGACTTGTGAAGTCTGATTTTCATTCAGCATGGCACGGGCCATTTCAGTGATCACATGATTCTTCCTTTCAACCGTACCATTCTGTTGTGGTGTTCTTGGAGCTGAGAAGTTGTGATCAATGCCGTGAGCATCACAAAACTCTCCGAAAGCCTGATTCTCAAATTCACCTCCATGATCTATTCGGATAGCTGAAATGCAAATACCTTTCTCGTTTTGCACTTTCTTGGCAAACAAAAACACATCAAATGTTTCATCCTTAGAATATAAGAAAATAGTCCAGGTGAACCAAGATAAATCATCAACAATGACCAGAGTATATAAATTGCCACCAAGGCTCTTTACTCTTGTAGGTTCAACTAAGTCCATATGAAGTAGTTGAAGAGGTTGATTTGTTGAGATTTCAAGTTTGTTTTTGAAAGATGATTTAGTTTGTTTACCTCTTTGACAAGAATCACAAATCATGTCATTTTTAAAACGAAGTTTAGGTAAACCAATAACTAAATATTTTCTTAACAACTTATCTAGTTGGAACATATTGACATGAGCTAGCCGCTTATGCCACAACCAACTCTCGTTTAAGTTGCTAACAAAACATTTTTCAAAATTAATTTTAGGTAAATCCAAAGTATAACAATTTCCTTCATGAGGAGCTTTGAATAATACCTTACATTTACCTTTATCGATTGGGAGATCATTTTTGTTGACAGTGAGACATTCTTCTGAATCGAAGATAATCCAATTGTTCTTGTCAACACTTTGACTTACGCTCAGGAGGTTGTGACAAAGATCTTCCACAAGATACACATCTTTTATTTGAGGTCCATCCTTTGCACCAATCTCTCCAATTCCGGTGATCTTCCCAGATTGATTACCTTTAAAGGTGGCTTTGCCACCATCTTTTGATCTCATTGCAACAAATTTGTCTGCATCTTCCGTCATGTGTCTTGAGCATCCACTGTCAATATACCACTTGTTGATTCTTGATGCCCTCAGACACACCTACAAATCAGAAGAGATTAAGTTTTAGGTACCTATCTTTTCTTGGGTCCTTTGGGGTTAATTCGGGCCTTAGGAACATAGGTTCCCTTAAGTACCCATTGATAGTTTCCAACATGTTTATCTCTTCTATCTTTCTTATGGAAACAAGATGAGGTACTGTGTCCCTTTCGGTTGCAGTAATTACAATGAGCAAAAGGATTTGAAGTATGAACAATTTTTTGAAAGTAGTTCAAATAGGATTTTCCACCGGTTTTCTTCTTGCCTTTCTTTTTTGTCAAAAATAGGATTGTATCCTATGCCTGATCAATCATTTGTAAATCTTTGATCTTTCAAAATTACATTGAGCATTTCACTACCTTTAGTGAATTTCTCAAGCGTTTTTGTAAGATACAAATATTTTTTTTCTCTAAATTCGAGGCATTCTTCACAAACAAGGTTTTCACAAAAAGCATTTTCAACTTGTTGCTCAAGAACTATGTTCTTCTTTTTCAAAGCTATATATTTCTCAGCAACCTTTTCAAATTCAGATTGTAAGGCATTGTACTCATCAAATAATTCATCATATGTAGGTTGCGAGTCATATAACTCATCGTCATTTTTAGGTCGCTCTTCTTCTGCAACTAAACAAGCGTTTGCAGTTTGTTCTTCTTCCTCACTTTCTTCTTCTGAGGAACCATCTCCCCATATAGCAGATACATAGGCCTTCTTCTTGAAGTTATTGAATTTCTTTTTCTTCTCCTTTTCTTTGCCTTTTAGCTGAGGACATTCAGATTTGTAATGACGTGACTTTTCGCACTCGTAACGGATAACTTGATCTTTATCCTTGAGTTCGCGTCAGTTACTTGAGCTTCCTTTCTGGAATCTATTTTTGAAGCCTTGGTCCTTTTTGTAGAGCTTCTTGAATCTTCGCACGAACATGCCCATCTCATCATCGTCCTCATCTTCTTCATCTTTATCTTCCTTCTCCTTCACAGCATTAAGAGCAATACCTTTGCTCTTACTAGTGTTGACTTCGTCCAAGCCCTTTTTGAATTTCAATTTGCTTTCATATTCAGACAAAATTCCGAATAGAGCAGCAATTGAAGTCATTGATTCTCCACGGGCTTTTCGATTGCTGTGACTTTGGCTTCCCAATATTTTGTCATAACATTAAGAATTTTCCTGACTTGAGAATTTTGTTCATATGTTTTACCCAGAGTCGCCAATTGGTTGATCAGATGAGTAAAGCGAAGTTGAAATTCTTCGGTCTTCATACGAAGAAGATCATACTCGGTAGTCAATGTGTTGACTTGATTTTCCTTAATGCCGGTAGTTCCTTCATAGACAATCTCCAAGGTATTCCACATTTCCCTTGCAGTTGATCGATTACAAATGCAAAAGTATTCTTGCTGATCAGAGCGCTTTGGAGCATGAGAATAGCTTTACTATAGAGTGTGACATTTCTCCGGTCATTTTCATCATAGTCTTCTTCCAGTTTTGGAATTCTAAGACCATTTTCAAGAACTGATGGAGCGTAGTCTCCTCTCTCGAACACCCTCCAAAGACCAAACTCAATAGCTATAATGAAGATTTTGAACTTGTTTTTCCAGAACGAATAATGTTGACCATTAAATCTTGGTGGTCGATTGATCGAGGTGCCATCTGGTAATATTCTGTCCATGATCTAACTCAGGATGTTAAGCCTAAGAGAGTAACCTTTGTTCTGATACCAAATGAAGATGGAATATCACCTAGAGGTTGGTGAATAGTGTTGGTCGATTTCCTTAATGGCAAGTGAACCAGTCGAACAAGTAATAAAGTGTAAGTAGAGTATCGTCCCACAAAGACTGAGATACCGGAAAGTGACGCTCTATTGCTAAGACAGTTATGCGAACAGAAAGTAAATATAATTGGTTTGAGAGGTTGTTGTGATTATGCTAGGTGACTAACAAAAGTAAACAAAATAACATAGTCGTAAGAAGATATCAGTGGGAAATTAGGCTGAACTTGGAATCATCCTTAAGCATCTCAATCCCCCAGTTGCTTTACCCATTGCTATAGTATCTATACTGCACAGCTTCCGCAATGCTACAACATAGCTACTACCTACAAGGCTATTCAGTTAACCCACCACTATAGTCTATCGAAGCTTCCGAGTCTAATACTTCTAATGCTAACTTTACTCCTTCCATATGCCTATGGCAATTTTCTAGTTAGATCAACATTACAAATTAGGGTGTAGTGGTTATGAGCGGTAGACTCATTCCTGAAGCCTACAATAATAGGTCAAGCCTTGCACGAGCCTGCCTAGCAATTACTGTTTCTCAGAGGTCTAACCTCGACTCCCTGCCAGTAAGCCAAGGCCAACAATCTAGCCCTTAGCTTCCGTTAATCGACTAGTAATTAATGCATTGATAAGCATACTGAATTTATTGAATTAAGAACTTGCAACTGGGTTCATTCGAAACTTAAAGATTCATCCTCGTTCAGCCATATGGAATTTAGTTCATGACTGATGAGAGGAACAAAAGACAGATAACAACAAAATGACCCATGATCAAAAGATTAAACAAAAGGAAAACAGAAAGCTTGACGAGGTTCCGATGGCGTGGAAGAGGCCCTGTCAAGTCACTACTCCACGTCTTCTTCTCTTCGTCTTACTGCAAGGAAGGACGCTGGGTTCTCTTGGAGTTTTCGTGCCTCGTGAATTCTCTCTCTCTCTTCTTTCGAGTCTGACTGAATAAGGAATTCGTTTTGGCTTTGCACAACTCTCCTCTAGGGTTGGCTTGCTGTTTCCTTATATAGTCGGGTTGTCAGAAAAATAAAAAAAATATACAGAAATAAGAGAAATTAAAACTAGGGGCAAGAGGAGCAGGAGCGCTGGTGGCGGTGTCCTCCTCAGTAGAAGTGTCGGCCACCCCATTGGCAATCATGTAGGCCTTGTCATACTCGGTGGCGGGGCCTATGGAAGCTGAAGAGTCGGTGGAGTATGAGGAGGATGAAGAAGTGGGTGTAGGGGCGAGAGGTGTTGGTACGGGTGGTGGATTGGGTTGACGGCGGGCGTAGACTGTTGAGGGCGCCTGGTGAAGCCTCGTCATCTTCCTGACTTTAGGCATGGTGTGTCTGTGGGTGTGAGGGGGAGACTCGTAGGAATGTGAAAAGGCGCGGGGCGGAAGGATGTAGAGAATAGACAAAATTTTGAATGTGAAGTGTTACGACTCTTAAGTAATGCAGCAAAGTGATTTTGCGCGGAGTGGGCCCAACAGTTGTGGCCCATTTATTCAAAACTTAAACACATAATGTTTAGAGATTTGGGTGTGTACCTGGCTTTTAGTGGGCTTCTGCCACGCTACTGTGCTGAGGCCGAGGCACCTTTTATCATGTTATAGAAAATGTCCATATCCTACTCATCCCTTTGCCGTAATGCCGAAAGAAAAAAAAAGTTGGGCTGCCTCCCAATAGCGCTTGCTTTAAAGTTTTTAGCTAGACTTTGCCATAGCAATTTAAAGCTGAGGTAGTGCAAGAAGGCTGCCCGCTTCTTTACTGCCTTTGATGTCATCTTCAGAGGCTAAATACTTGTCAGTTGGGTCTTCGATTTCATCAGTCTTGAGGGTTGAGAATGTGACCCGATCGTCATTAACACGCATAGTAAGCTCTCCTTTTTCCACATCGATCAGCGTTCGCCCAGTTGCCATGAAAGGTCTGCCCAAAAGGATTGGAACATCACGATTTGCTTCGAAGTCAAGAATAATGAAGTCCACAGGGAAGATGAATTTATCCACTTTTACCAGGACATCTTTGATTTTTCCTTTAGGTAGAACGATGGAGCGATCGGCTAGTTGCAACGTAACTGTTGTGGGCCTGGCTTCCCCAACTGCCAACTTCTTGAAGATAGACATAGGCATGAGATTAATGCTGGCACCAAGGTCACACAGAGCTTTCCCTGAATATTGAGGTCCAATTGCACATGGTATGGTGAAACCACCAGGGTCTTTTAATTTCGGCGGTAGCCGATTCGTTAGCATGGCACTACAGATCTGGGTCAATGCCACTGTTTCGAACTCTTCTAGTCGTCTCTTTTTTGTCATAATTTCCTTCATAAATTTCACATAGCTAGGCATTTGCTCCAGAGCACCTACCAGAGGGATATTAATGTGCAATTGTCATATCATGTCAAGGAATTTCTTAAATTGTTTCTCTTGACCTTGCTTCTGAAGTCTTTGGGGGAAAGGCAGAGGTTGCTTTAGCATTTTTTAAGCTCCGAGATCATGATTACGCTGTGATGATGTGGTAGCATTCCTTGTTAGGTGTTGCACGTGATCATCTCATGCGGCAGTTGGAGGCAATGTCGTGACGTTGATATCCTGTTCAAGTTGTGCAGGCCTTGGGTGCCTCTGCTTATCTCCAAGGAATTTGTCATTACTTTCCTGTCCCTCCTTTTTCTTCCCAAATTTCGGGTCAGCAACAACCGTAGTCTACTTTGTTACTCTCATGGGTTCTAGACTCTTGCCGCTTCGAAGCTCTATTAACTTGACTTCATCTTTTCCTTGTATTTTGGGGATTTCAGTGTCACTTGGCAAAGATCCTGAGGGTCTATTGTTGAGGGCAGTAGCTAGTTGTCCCACTTGGTTTTCAAGGTTTCTCAGGGTTACTTGCTGATTTTGAATGATTGAATTATTCTTCGCCATATATTCTTTCATAAGGGTCAACATGGAATGTTGTGGTTCTAAATCACCGCCCTGCTGCCTTGCTTGCTGGGTAAACCCTGGTAGGTTTGATGGTCTGTTCGGGTACTGTGGGCCTGAAGGTTGTTCAGCTGCTTGTTGACCTTGAGCACTCCATGAAAAATTGGGATGCTGTCTCCATCCAGGATTATACGTATTAGAGTATGGATTGTTGTTGTTACTGCCCTTGTTGAAGTTGTTGATGAAGTTAATCAATTCGGGGTTGACAGAGCACTGAGAGTAGGAGTGCTCACTGCCACAGTACACGCAAGCTACTTGAGATGGTTGTAGTGATGTGTTGCTTGATGGAAGGGTCAGTCCTTACACCATATTGGTTAAAGATGATACTTGAGTTGTGAGAGAAGTCATAGCATCCAATTCATGTATTCCAGCAACAGTTCGGGAGGAAGT
The DNA here is from genome assembly GCA_019022615.1 of Acacia melanoxylon. Classification (NCBI taxonomy): domain Eukaryota; kingdom Viridiplantae; phylum Streptophyta; class Magnoliopsida; order Fabales; family Fabaceae; genus Acacia; species Acacia melanoxylon. The sequence continues at coordinate 331,846 of JAFJYJ010000071.1, read as the reverse complement.
AGCTCTATCGGCTTGCCATTGATGGCTATTCATCGCCATGCGTTCCAATAAGTTGTGGGCCTCTTCGTAAGACTTCATGAGGATGGATCCTCCAGATGAGTCATCTACAATTGATCGTGTTTGTCCATCGAGACCTCTGTTAAATGTTTCTAACTGAACCCATTCGCACAGTTTGTGCTGCGGGCATCTTCTGAGGAGGTCTTTGAATCTGTCCCAGGCTTCATAGGTAGACTCTCCAGACTTTTGTTGAAAGTTGGTAATGTCCCCTCTGAGTTGAGCGTTCTTAGTAGGTAGGAAAAATTTGAGCAAGAACTTACTTCCCAAATCATTGCAGGAGGTGATGGAATTGGCTGGTAAGTTGTTGAGCCACGTTCGAGCCTTGTCCCTAAGCGAGAATGTGAATAATTTAATTCGGATGGCATCGGCTGTGACTCCTGGAATGACGAGTAAGTCACACACCTCTATGAAGGCCTTTAGATGTAAGTGACGATCTTCAGAAGAGAGTCCCCCAAATTGTCCGGCTGCATTTAGCATCTGGATCATGACACCCTTGATTTCAAAGTGTCCTGCATTCAAAGTGGGTGTTGTGATGGTCGAATTCAATTTGTTTAGATCTGGAATCCCGAATTCCATGATGGCCTTGATAACATCTGGATTTGGAGGTGGAGGGATCTGATTGTCCCCGTTTATTACTATCGGCTCCCGTCGATCCTGCTCATGGTTGACAGGCATATCCGCCATGCTTGCTGAGTCAAAAGGTTGACTTCTTCGCTTCTGCCTTCTGCGCCTTTGCTTATAAGTGCGTTCGATTTCAGGATCATAAGGCTCTAGGTTGGCTGTCGGTGAGTTGCGCATGAACTACAGAATGTACCTGAAAATTACGAACAGGGAAAGAGTGAGCTTTCATAGATAAATAACAACTATTAAGCACAGAGGGCATCGTCACTAAGGGTATCTACAGTCCCCGACAACGGCGCCAAAAACTTGTTGGTCGATTTCCTTAATGGCAAGTGAACTAATCGAACAAGTAATAAAGTATAAGTAGAGTATCGTCCCACAGAAACTGAGATACCGGAAAGTGACTCTCTATTGCTAAGACAGTTATGCGAACAAAAAGTAAATATAATTGGTTTGAGAGGTTGTTGTGATTATGCTAAGTGACTAACAAAAGTAAACAAAATAACGTAGTTGTAAGAAGATATCAATGAGAAATTAGGCTGAACTTGGAATCATCCTTAAGCATCTCAATCCCCCAGTTGCTTTACCCATTGCTATAGCATCTATACTGCACAGCTTCCGCAATGCTACAGCATAGCTACTACCTACAAGGCTATTCAATTAACCCACCACTATAGTCTATCGAAGCTTCCGCGTCTAATACTTCTAATGCTAACTTTACTCCTTCCATATGCCTATGGCAATTTTCTAGTTAGTTCAACATTACAAATCAGGGTGTAGTGGTTATGAGCGGTAGACTCATTCCTGAAGCCTACAATAATAGGTCAAGCCTTGCACGAGCCTGCCTAGCAATTACTGTTTCTCAGAGGTCTAACCTCGACTCCCTGCCAGTAAGCCGAGGCCAAAAATCTAGCCCTTAGCTTCCGTTAATCGACTAGTAATTAATGCATTGATAAGCATACTGAATTTATTGAATTAAGAACTTGCAACTGGGTTCATTCGAAACTTAAAGATTCATCCTCGTTCAGCCATATGGAATTTAGTTCATGACTGATGAGGGGAACATAAGACAGATAACAACAAAATAACCCATGATCAGAAGATTAAACAAAAGGAAAACAGAAAGCTTGACGAGGTTCCGACGGCATGGAAGAGGCCCTGTCATGTCACCACTCCACATATTCTTCTCTCTGTCTTACTGCAAGGAAGGACGCTGGGTTTTTTTGGAGTTTTCGTGCCTCATGAATTCTCTCTCTCTCTCTCTCTCTCTCTTCTTTCGAGTCTGACCGAATAAGGAATTCGTTTTGGCTCTGCGTGACTCTCCTCTAAGGTTGGCTTGTTGTTTCCTTATATAGTCAGGCTTTCTTGCAGCATAAGTTCCAGCGAGCTGGGCTTTCCAAATCTATCAACATCTATCGAATTTTTTAATGCAATAGATTGATTTTGCTGATCCTGCGGGATTCTTCAAATCTTTTAATTTCGATCCTCCGCATCTTCTATTCCGTGACGTCAGCAATCTACCTGTCTTTTCTCGACCTTCGCAAGATTTCCTGAAACAATCTTGACAACAGATTAGAACATATGCCGTATAGTATTGCGTCCTTTACCTTGCTATAGCTTCCTAGATGCTTTGTATTGCACTTCCATGTTCTGTCAGAATGCTATAGCCTAGTATCATCTTTGCTATACGTTCTTCTCATAAAACCTTGTAACTTGTTCCTCTTTTAGCACATGTTTAGGATGTGAATGGTCTTTATCCTTTAGTTCCCTATATTCATGAATTAATGCCTCTTTACTTAGATTGATTTCAGTTAAGCTTGTATTTACCATGCAATTCAGTCATAAGATATAGGGAAAATACGGCATAAAATGTGCTCATCAAATAGGTGATCTCAAAATCTTTTCGCGAATCACACACACAAGCGCAAGTAAAACAAAGACAGAGAAGGGAAATGGACACAGAACAATTTATACTGGTTCGGTCTAATACTTCGACGTACATCCAGTCCCCAAGCATACCATGGAATTTCCATTAACTCTTCAAATAGGTTTACAATTACACACTCTGTAACTTAGGATGATCCTTTCACACTCGGACTCACTCCCTCTTACAAGTTGCAATCGTACACCTACACTTAAGGTTCCACAACCTTAAGATTTGACAACTAAACAAATAATCAAATAGTGTTTAAACTCCTGACGAGTAGATAAATGATAAACACTGAAGCACAAGATATCCGAAGATAATACTGAAGCAGATGGAACAGTGAATTGCAATAAGTTCAAATTGAATGCACAGCGTTTCGGTAGTTGGCGAATTCAATGCTTTGAGTATTTATTGATGTTGCAATTAATGACTGTTGGTGAAGCTTGAAGATTGACCATTGAGACTCTTGAATATATCCGTTAGACAGATGAAGCTAGGATAATATTTTCGTCGTTTAATAATCTAGGTGGATATGCAGTCATGACATTCTCTTCATGCCTTTTGTTATGCCCATTGAGAGACAGCATTAAATGCTCGGATGGAATTGCAGCAAAAGCTTTAGGATGATTAGAGGATTGGTTATTGTGAAAATAACCCGATTGGGGAACCGCATTAAATGCTTCTCTGACACAAATTGCTTTATTCAAATTTGTTGTTAATCTATGGCATAATCATTTGAAACTCATTAGCAAACTGGTTAAAAGCAATTAGGAATAGTAACGAGTAATGATATGTGAAAGAAAAAAATTACACATGATGATTTATGATTTACGAAGACGGAGATTTTGAAAACAGAGGATGATCCTGCTCGAGCATGACTAGTTGTATGCTCGGGCAACCAAAGAGAAAAACATGTTAGAAGGTGGAGGATCTTCCTATGCTTAAGCATCCATGAGCTACTGCTTGAGCACTCAACTATGCTTGCTCGGGCATGCTTCAACTGTTACATTTAAAATTGTCTTTTCTCACTGATGCTCGAGCATGTGAGTCTTCATGCTCGGGCATCATTATGAGCCAATATTGCTAGTGCTCGAGCATACCAAAGACGATGCTCGGGCATAAGACATATAGAGGTGAAGACCAATGATTTAGTGATGCTGCTCGAGCATGGATTCTCCTATGCTCAAGCATGCCATAATCATGCTCGGGCACGAGTCACTCAGAGACAAAGGATGAAGGGTCGATTGATGTTACTCGAGCATGGTGCTCAAGCATGTCTTTCACTCTGCTCGAGCATGGCCTTTAACTTTGTAGATTTTACTCTCAGCCCGATGATGCTCGGGCGTGCCAGATACTCTGCTGGAGCATGAATGGATCAATTGTGAAATTATGCTTGGGCATCACGATCTCTACTCGGGCAGCCTTTCTGAAATACTTGAACAATCTATTAGAATGAGTATGCTCGGGCATGATATAACTCTTGCTCGAGCAACCCATAACTTAAACACATAAATTACTTAATTCAATAACTTAGAATTTGTGATCATCAAAACACATCGATTAAGGGCATCCTTGATAGACCATCTTGTGTGATTAGCATCATTGATTGAGATTGCCATGCTTTATAATTTGAGATGGAAGAATTTCAGTCTTGATTGGTTGATCTTAAGAAGCCTTGTGATCTTTGTTCAATTTTTGAAGTTTGGCAATTGTTGGAAAGAAGAAGTTTTTATTTTATTTTATTTTATTTTTCTTTTAATTTTGCCCAGGAGTGCAAAAGGATAAGTGTGGGGGAATTTGATAATTGAATATTATTTCACTTATTTGTATCTCTTGGCTAATAATTTAGGAATTTTTAATTGATAAATAATTGGTTTTATTACTTAATTGGGCTTTGAGCTTTTAATTAGATTTAATTCATTTTTGTAATAAAATTCCAGATTTACAGTGCTTCACTATTTTCACCATAACCTTTGATCTAGATATCAGATTAGCCTCATTCTTGTTTCGTTTTTTAGATGACTCAGAGAGCTACAATTGTTATGAAGACCTGGAAGGCTGATTCAGACAAGAAGATGGAGGAAATTGGAGCCAAAGACAGACACATTTTTCTGGACTTTATTTTGCCCGAATTTTGTAATAAAAGACCAATTATTAGAGGTTTCCTATTTATTAGAAGATTCCTATTCTTAGAGGTTTCCTATTTATTAGAGGTTTCCTATTTTTGGGCTAATCTTGTAGCCCTAGTGTTTCCTATTTATAGGTTAAATTAGATGGCTGAAAAACATATTATTAATTACGCTTTATGAGATTTTTGGGATTAAATTAGAAGCTTTTTTTTTTCTCTGAGTTGTTAATCATGTTCTTCATCTTTTCTTCTGAGTCTTGCCCAACCATGCTTGGCTAAGCTTCTGTGGTTGACCCATGGATTGAGGATTCCGCAAATCCAGAGGACCCGCGCTTTAATCGGTAACGTAATTCGTTTCTGTTTATTTTAATTGGATCTGATTATAATTGCGGATTATGTATTAGATTTAATACCTAGATTGATATCCCAAGGACATAGGTCGGACTGGGTTCCGAGAGAGCGAGCATGTGTTCAATCAAATGCTAGGCGATCGTCTAGTCGAGGGAATATCTGGACAAATGCAGAGATTTCGGTTTGTCCAGAATCAATCACGAGTTTGGTTATTATCTTTTTGTCCGATGAAGGTTATGGAATCCCAATTCTGGGTTAATCGTTTTTAATCTGATTAATCTCGTTTTCTTGCATTTTGTTCTAGCTTTGCTTCGTTTAAATTGCATTGAAAAACTCTCCCATTCTGGTTACTGTGTTACTTGTTTACTGTTGATTTTATACCCACTGTGAATTCCTTGAGAGAAACGATCCAGGTTCTTTATACTACAATTTTTATTGAACTTGGTTATTTTGTAAGGGCTCGGCAACTCTCATCACACCCCTCATCTTCATTCTTCTTTAGGTAGGAGAAGTCTTCATTCTTTTTTAGGTAGGAGTAGTGAGACAGATTAATGAACCTGGATAGATACTTGTCAAAAGACTCTCCTGGTTTCTGTTTGATGGTTATGAATTCAAACTCCATTTCTACTTGGACTAAGTGAGGAAAGTACTTCTCATTGAACTTCTCTTGGAACAATTACCAAGTAACCGGTATATATTGGGTACGCAGAGCCTTGGCCACACTCTTCCACCAATGGTTTGTGTCACCTTCCAGCTTGTATATGGCTAGTTGTGCCTTTCGTTCTCCAGGGCACTCCATGACCTCAAAGATTTTCTCCAATTTGAGTAGCCAATTCTCAGCAGCTTCTGCATTAAGCTTACCAGTAAATGATGGCGGCATGTGCTTACAGAATTGAATAGTCCAGAATTAAGACTCTTTTACAGTTCTATGTCGTTGTGGTTGGGCAGGAGGTGGAATCTCTACGCGTGGAGGGTTATCCTCTTGTTCTTCCTCTTATTTTGTCTCCACCCTCTTGGCCAGTCGTGCTTTTGCAGCTTCAGCACGCTGCCTTTCTTTGTTTTGCTCAATTCTCAACATAAAATACCCCCTCCCTAAGTTCTCTTAATGAATCTCGATGTTCGTCCAGTATCCCCCTTACTAGTTGCATGGGATCCTAGGCTGGAGGTTCTTGTTGATTGGTCCTTCCCCTGCCTCGTCCTCGGCCTCGTGCAGGTGGATTTAGGTCTTGATGGGGCTCTAGTTCAGGTCTGGGCCTCCGGTTGACTCTTGTTCTAGCCATTTGTACTACCTTAGTACTATACGTCAAGAAAATTTATTGTTAATAACAAAGTTATAATAATCATTCCTGACATTCATATGCATTTAATACATACATCATACTTGTTACTAATATTTCATAAGACGTCAAGTACTACTATTACAAAATGCCTTCCTTTAATATAACTTCCTTAGGACTTTTAGAGTGGTTGTTACATGCCGACTACACTTAATCTAGTACTAGATTGGGTTTCCTTCTTCTCCTAACCCTTAGCCATATGTGATTAGCTACAAAGGTCTTCATGAAATCTATAAAAATCTCCAAGTCATTGAAAACATACTCCTTAAAGATTTCCTCTATCTTATCACACCAAGCTTCAGTATGGGGAAAGAAGAATAAGGTCGTCTGTATCCATGTGTCAAGGTCATTATCCTCATATCCATGCCTTTTCTTGTTGGCATACAGGTTGTTGACCTTCTCTAGGTATAACTTATATAGGTCAGCTTGGATATCTAGGTATGGTGCATATAGGTCAGCTTGCTCAGTTATTTCCCAATGAGCCCATGAATGAAGGTCACTAATATGACCCTACAAATCAGTATCTACGATCTTAAACATTGTAGGTTGGGAGGTTCAGCTTCTGGGTTCCCTACGTATGGATGATCCACAAGTATGTCAGCCTTACGCTTCTAGTGTAGTTTTTTGGGCTTAGGTACGGGTGGTACTCTTTTCCTAGCAGTTTGCGCTCTCAACGATCCTCTGCGCGTACGTAGAACCCTTATTGTATGTTGGGGGTAATTCTCCCTCGTAAATTCTCCTCATCCTGTTTTTAAAATAACTAAGTTTTGTTAAATCCTTTTTCAAAAACTTTGTCCAAACCGATATTCTGATACCAAACTGTGACGCCCTAGCTTAACATGCCATTATTTATCAGAGTTATAGCGCATAGGCATTGAAGTAGTTTGGACGACTTAATTGTGGAATAAAAAATTTCTTAAAATAACTTAGTTTAAAAACACGTGGATAAATTTTTCGCAAGCGATATCTATACCATAGGGGGATCTTAATACAATAATCCAAAAATAAGCAAATGATAAACGAATTAGTACAACAAACTACTTATACTATCACAAAAGTCCCTTCGTTGTAACCCTTATGGCCTGCATTTTTCCTCTTAACCCCGATCCACTACCTGTCTCTTTCATGTGATTTGGAGTTCAAATAAATGAACCCCAGGGGTAACAGTTAATCTTGTATGCAAATATGAAGTGTAATTAACAACATACAACATGTTAAGCATAGAATAATTCACAGTAAAACAAGTCGCACTGTAACCGCAGTTAACGGCTAAGGACCGCAGCCCTTTAGGACACGCAACCCTATGAGACATGCAGCCTCAATCCATAGCTAGGATACACACATGCAAATTATCTAGCAAACATGGTTAGTCATACATGAATACATACAAGCTAATAAGATAATAGTTACCCACCTCAAGCTTGAATCCTTAATTTGTTCGAAGATGATGGGATCAGTAGAGGTGTCAAGGTATGTTTAGAAACATTTATCATTGTCATTAGTTACTTCTTGCATCGCAAAGGAACTAACTACACAAATTATTTTTAGAGGATTAAAAGTGGTTATAAATCCCTAAAATTCCTTTAATAATAATACCCTTTTTAATTTATTACTTATTTCTTTCCTAATAATATTATTATTGTTATTATTATTATTATTATTTTCTTTGCAATTATTCCTCTGGGTTGAGGGGTTCCGGGATGGGGTTGCTGGGATCGAGTTTGGTTGTATCTATTGATGTGTTGAGTTGTAGTTGCCGAGATTGATTTTGGTTGTATGTGTTGATGTGTTGAATTGTGGTTGCCGGGATTGAGTTTGTGTGTATGAGTTGATGTGTTGAGTTGTGGTTGCTGGGATTGAGTTTGTGTGTATGAGTTGATGTGTTGAGTTGTCGTTGCCGAGATTGAGTTTGGTTGTATGTTGATAAATCCCAATTTTAATATATTTTATCTCGGTTTATTCATATATTTTGGGGACTATTTTAGGCTAATTTGGAATTATTAGATAATATTTGGATTGTTAGCCAATTTTAGGAAAAAACATAAATCTGAATGTCTATGAGGTAGGAAAACAGGAGAACTGAGGAGGCTCTCGCCCAGGGGGTGTTGTGTGTGTACAGTGATGACTGTATGTAAATAGTTCAAAGTTAGAGCGTATGTACCTTAGGGTTTGACCTTTGTATTTATAGAGTGTACCTTAGATTGAAACTTATGGGCCATATGTGATTCGTGGCCCACGTATTATAACTGCCAGATCTAGGTTAAGATCTCCCTTGATTATAGATAAGATAGAATCCCCCTTTATTGTAGGCAGATCCTGATATGCGGTATATACCTGGCTGGGCTGTCCTGAAAGTGGAGCTAAATCACAAAGAGGGGGTGAATTGGGGATTTTAAAAATTATTTCGAAATTGCTCTGTTTTCGAACACTAAAACAGAGCTAAACAGAGGATAGGGAAGAATAGCAAAACACAAGAGAGTTATACTGGTTTGGTCCAACTTCTTGACCTACGTCCAGTCCCCAGACACTCTGGGATTTCACTATCACGATTGATTACACACTCTGTAACTCAAGAGTAATTCTCTCACTAGAACTTACTCCCCCTTACAAGTTGCAATCAATATCTCAATCTCCAAGTCCCTATACTTGAGATTCTTTACAATAAATGATTTACAATCAGTGAACTCTCTCTAAGAGTAGATAATGATAAACATTGAAGCTTAATGTATCAAAAGATACTTTACAAGTGAAAACTGAAAGAGTAGTTGTAAAACTTGAATGTAATTCATTTTTAGCAGATGTGTTGGTTGAGAAGAATTGAATGCTACTCTATTTATACTAAGAGAGCATTAAAGATCCGTTGCAAACTCCATTATGACCGTTGGTGCATTAATCTAGCTGTTGGAGGCACTTTGGTGTCTTCTCTCTCTACTATTCAGTTAATTCCTTTTGTCCAGAGGATTACTATTGACTTTCCTTGTAATAGATCCGTTCGAAGAGCAAGTACTGCTTAGGGAAAGCAGACATTAATCCTTTTGCAAACATGTAGAGAATGATGGCTCAAAAGGATGCAAGCTTCTGGACTTGCATTTAATGTTCTGACATTGCTTTTTTGCTTTTGTTCAAATCTTCATTTAATGTCCTCTAAACAATCTGAAACTCCTTAACAAACTTATTAAACATAGTTAAGAATAGTAGTGGATGTAGAGGAGAAGTATTGAGATTAAACAAGAAGATTTCACACATTCGTCAGATTTAATTTTCAAACCACGCGACCTATACTAGAGTATGTTCTTCAATACTTGAGTTTAGCACTGTGCACTTATATCAAACTTGAGTATCCAACATGATACTCGAATATTCCTCTTCCAGAGAGGAATGTCGTGATTTGATCTTTAGACCATATCTTTGAAATAGGAACAATACTCGAGTGTGAAAATCAGTACTCGAGTATTAGACTTTTGATATGAAAATAAGTTTAAGTACAAAACCTCAATACTTGAGTATTCATCTCAATACTTGAGTTTCCAAATCATTTGAAAAAGAGTAAAGCTCTCTGTATACCCAATACTCGAGTTTCGAACTCAATACTCGAGTATGCAAATCATTTGAAAAACTTTGTGAAATCTTATCCCAAGTCAATACTTGAGTATTCAAACAATAATTGAGTATTCGAATAATTGTATAAAAATTGAAAACTTTCTGTCAGTCAGATACTTGAGTGTTCAAGCCAATACTCGAGTATTCAGAGAATTTGAAAACTTTGAGAGATCTTTGTCAAGTCAATACTTGAGTTTTCAAATCAATACTTGAGTTTTCAAAGACATGTGTAAAGTTTGAAAACTTTCTGTTAATCCCATACTCGAGTATTCATACTAATACTTGAGTATTCACAAGTTGAAACTTTTTGGTAACTCTCTGTAATACCAATACTTGAGTATTGTAATGGATACTTGAGTTTTGAAAGATATGTGAAAAACTTGTATGTTTTCTGTTAATTTGATACTCGAGTATTCCAACCAATACTCGAGTATTCTCAAGTTGAAAACTTGGGTGAATCTTTATAAGATCAATACTTGAGTATTCAAAACAAATACTTGAGTTTTGAAATATTTAGGAAATATTGAGAGTCTCTGCATGATGCATACTCGAGTATTCAAACCAATACTCAAGTTTGGCTCAGGGTGAAAAACTTAGAGTGCTCTCTGTAAGTTCAATACTTGAGTATCCAAAGGAATACTCGAGTATTGCTTTGTTTAATAAAATTGAGCTACTCTCTGTTAAGTCAATACTCGAGTATTGAGACCAATACTCGAGTTTGCCTTTGACAGTAAGTTTTTCAACTTAACAAAGACAAACTTCAACTTGTGTTTACAATTGTCGGTTATCATCAAAACACATAGAGAACTAACACGTCCTGCTACTGGGCCTGACATATGTCCGTAACAGTTGCCCCCCCACCGCAGCTTAAGATTTTGAGCTGCCGGGATGTATTTTGCCCCCCAAACAAGTTAACCTGGCTAGGTTGTCGTGAAACTTATCCTCTTGCCTACTTACCGCACCTTTTCGAGTTGGGTTATGCTGGCCTTGGTTACCAATGCCAATTGCTCAAAGATCTGAGGTAATGTTAAGGGGCTCGCTTGATTCCGTGGTCAGGATCCTTCTGCGAACATCATCATGGTGGATTGACGCGTGGCAGCCCTCGGTTAGCGAAAGACTTCAATTGCCATCGCCTAGCCTCCTGCAGTTACTGTGCGCATTTAATGCACCCATCGCGTCACATACGCCACCCCTGCTTTTCTGGTGAATAGTCTCTTTTACCCTTGACGCTTCGGTATCGTAACGTTTATTATTCATATTTCCCTCCATTCGCTAACTCCCTAACTTTGTTGTTTCCCCTTTCTTCCCAGAGACCACTCGCTTTCGTACGATATCTTCCCTCTCGCATTTCCTGGAGCTTGCCATTTCAGAATCTTTCCACCATCATTGAATCAGGTATTTCTGCCACTCCTTTCCATTCATTTGGTTATCACCCTAAAGTTTGCCGATTCTGCAATATTTGATTCTTACTTTCATCCATACTTGCAAAGGAAACTGGGTTCTGGTTTCTGGATCTTCTGGGTAATTCTTGACAGGACTTTTATTTTCTAGGTAGCCTTTCGTCTCTGGCCTTGTCTGTATGAATATTACCTTCTAGCCTTGGGTGTAGTCGCCTCTGTTAGATATGATTAGTTTTGATGATGTCTTATATAGATGCCATTATTATTCAGAGCAAAAAGTTTATATCATAGACATTGACTAACTACTGTATATTCAATGTAGATTAGTCCGAGTTGTATTATAGAGATTAATCAAGTAGGATATAAGAGGTTACAAAAAGAAGAACTTGTAGAGAGTATCAAGGAAGCAAGAACTTATCAAAGGATTTTGGGAATAATCAAGAAGAAGAGGAGAGGTTGAAGAAGGAAGAACTTGTTGAATGGAATGAAGATATCTTTATTCAAGTTCTTAGATTGATACTAGAAGTCTCCACGATCAAATGGAAGTTGGAATAGCTCAATTCAGAGTTAAAAACAAGCAAATATAAGGTTCAGGATGATCCAACTCGAGTTAACCACTTTGCTACAGCGTTTTCCCTCTTCTAGGATGAGTTAACTCGAGTCATGTATGAGTAACTCGAGTCATAACTCGAGTCAAGGTGTATTTCAGCAACTCTGTTCACCTCTGTTTCACGTTTCAGCTGGCGAGGTCTGGTATTTCAATGATATCTCTGAAACCAGAGATCGGATTGAGGTTAAACTAGTGGAATATGAAACTAGACTCCCAATGCATCATTTTCATATAAAATTCAATCCAAAAGGAGTTCAGATCAAGGATCTATGAATTGTGGAAGTTGACAGTGAAATTCACGCTACACAGCAGACCAAGCTTCAATGTTTTGAGTGTATCTCACAAACTAAAACTCCGATTGAGCTGAAATCAGTGGCATATGAAAGTAGACTCAAAAGGCTTTCCATCAAGATTTTAACCAACCAAAACGGAGTTCCGACCACAAAGATATGGCCTTCTAAAGTTGATACTCGAAATTCTGAATTCAGTTCAGCATAGGCTTGATCTTCTGGAAATAGCTCATGCACAACCAAATGAAATGAAACCAATTCCATATGAATCTAGAGTCAACAAGTGTTTCAAAGAATTTGGAAGCAACCAATTTTGATGAGCTCTTACCTCGAGTCAAGTTACGAGTAACTCGAGTTCAAGGACATCACAGAGAGCAACCAGAATTGTTGAAACTCAAAGTTGACTTGAGTTAGACAGATTCAACTCGAGGCATTCCTCGAGTCATCCAGTAGCAACTCGAGTCACAATTTACACGAGAGAGCAACCGAAGCTTGGCGAAAAAAATCCAACTCGAGTCACTCATTAAATGACTCGAGTCACTCGATTGCTATACATATCTCGTTTGTCCGTGTCTCTTCATTTCTTTCGATTCGAAAAACATAACTCGAGTCAAGTCCACCAACTCGAGTCACTCAAGGACACAGAAAAGCATCTGGTATTTAAATCAACTCGAGTCACATGGAGTAACTCGAGTCAACCTCCCTCTCGAGAAAATCACCGTTGTCCGAAATCTCAAAATCATTGTTTGTGATTTCGTTAATCCTTACCATTACTCATTACTATTCCTAATCATCTTTAATCAGTTTGTTAATGAGTTTCAGATGATTATGTGAAGGATTAACATCAAATTACGAAAAGCAGATGATTATGTCAGAAGCTCCAATGGTAATATTTTCCAAAGGTCATATAGGCTTACAACGGTCATATTCTAAACTGGAGGAGTTGCTCAACAGTCATAAATTGCAACTAACTATAAAAGGAGAAGCATTCAAGATAGAAGGCGTTGGAGACAAGGCTTACACTGTCGAAATGCCAAATTTCTGAATCAAACATTTAGCTCACACGCTCTCTGTTCTCAATGCTTGTATAGTTCATCATAGAGAGTGAAATTATTTGTATTGTACTTCAGTGTTTATTCATTTACTCTTTTAGAGAAAACATCTCTGATTATTAAATCATTGTAAGAATCTCAAGTCGTGGGACTTGGAGATTGGGTTATCAGTTTACAACTTGTAAGGGGGAGTGTATCCTAGTGAGAGGATAACTTCGAGTACAGGGTGTGTAGCTGATTGAAAGGAGTATCTCAGTGAGAGATTCGGCTTCGCAAGTGCCTGGGTGAACTTGTACGTTTGTATAGGCTTCTCTTGTGCCTGGTTAAACAAGAGGATAGTGGATTGAAAATCTCAAGGGGAGCTTGGGGACTGGACGTAGGTCAAGGATTGGGCCGAACCAGTATAAATCATAGTTTGCATATTCTATTCCCTTATCTCTTATATTTCCAGTATATGCTTATTTGAATATCTAACTGTTGATTTAGAAGACGTGAAAAGATTTTCAAAGTTACAAGTTTTTAATCTTCACCCAATTCACCCCCCTCTTGGGTTCAACCGGTCTTACAGCCTCCACCGTCTGTCTTTTCATAGTTGCATTTCGTCTCTTTTTGTTTCTTTTCACCGATAGTTTTGTGCCCCTCTAGGTCTTGATTTCCGGTGTCGATGGGTAGGGTTAACCATTTGCCCTCTTCAAGTCAGGACATAGTTCCCAAAGAGGAGGAACCGCTTTGTGCACGTTATCCTAGAACCAATTTTTGGTTATATGGTTCTCCTCTTACCGAAGAGCAAAGCCACCTTGCTTCGTGGAGGGTCTGGTAGGAGGAGTGTTGAGGGATCCCGACCTGCCATTGCCAGGTCCCAGGTGAAAATACTTTGCCTCGCGTCGGGGGTCAAGGTGTACCCGATGCCATCCTGGCACTGCCCATCATCCTTTCCGAGGTTCCTCCTCATGTTAGGTCGAAATCCCTTTCGGAAGGATACATCGGTCCATGCTGGGATTGTATCGCCCTAAGCTCCCAATATGTCGCGAGTGGTCAAGATTCGCTGGCCAACGTCACTTTATGAAAGTTTTATTCCGCAATTAAGTCATCCAAATTATTTCGATGCCTCGATTATGCGCTATAACTTTGATAAAGAAAGGCACATTTAGGACATGCGTAACAAATTCGGGATTCCTCATTTGGTATTATATTATATTTTATTAATTGTGTCCTCTTTTATTCCATAACTTCATAACTTTATATTAAGTTGTTTATTATTTGACTTATTATTTGTTACTTTAATATTTAATTAGTTAATTTTTTTTCCTTTAATTATTATTTATTTATTGTAATACATCTACTTTATCATATGTATCAGTAAATTCTTTCTTTTACCAATGAGTCTTTTTTTTTTTGCCAATTTCTTCTCCTATATCTTGTTTTTTCCCCTTTAATTATTATTTATTTATTGTCTAATAGATATATTTATTGTTTATTTATTTTACTTATTATTTGTTATGTTAATATTTAATTAGTTATTTGTCATATTTTTGTCATGTGTCTGGTTTTAAATTATTTGATTTAGATTTGTGGGAGAAAAAATAAATAATTTAATGTGAAAGAAGAAAAAAGAGAAAAAAAGAGAGGAGGATGAATACTAAAAACAAATATGGCAACAACTCCATTTAAATAATTTAATGCGAATGTCGATAAGTCCAATTATATACAAAAGAGAAAACTATTAAAATTATACAAAACAAAGAAGGGTGAATTAGAAAGAAGCATAAGAAGATAATAATTATGAATGGTCACAAAGAAACTAAAAAATCATAAGAAAAAAGAGGAAAACCATCAAATACAAATTCACATATAAAAAAATAGCGCATTTAATTCAATTAATTTAAATAATACAAACATATTCATCAAATCCAAGTGGGAAAGAAATAGAATAAGAAAATAAATATTAGTCATCATAGCTAATAATTTAAATCATAAATATATATTAACTATTAAATAATAAATAACTTGATATCAAACAATTTAAATAGTACAAACAAGACAAAAAATAGTAACAAATAATTTAAGTCAAATATGACAGAAAAATAGTAACTCTAAAGCAAATATGACAACAAAATAGTAAATCTAAATCAACATAAGAAGGAAAAACTGGCAAAAACAAAAAAGACAATCATGGATAAAAGAGAGAATTTATTGATACATATGATAAATTAGTATTACAATAAATAAATAATAACTAAAGAAAAAAAAAAACAAATTTAACTAATTAAATATTAATGTAACAAATAATAAGTCAAATAATAAACAACTTAAATAATTTAAATAGCACAAACAAGAAAAAAATAGTAAGAAATAATTTAAGTTATGACAAGAATTAGTCACTCACAGCAATTATGACAACAAAATAACAAATCTAAATCAAATAATTTAAAACCGAGATACATGAGAAGAAACTGCAAAAAAAAAGTCATGGATAAAAGGAGAAAACAAATAAAAATATAATACCAAATGAGAAAAATGGTGTATTAGCATGCAAACAAAAATTAGAAACAAACTAAACGAATCTAGTAGTGGAAAAAGTATAAAAGTAAAATAATTGTTAAATATATAAATAATAAGCAAATAGTAACTATTAATGGATAGAATAAGAAAATAAATATTAGTGGTCATATGTAATAATTCTAAATCATAAATATCTACGAACTATTAAATAATAAATAACTTAATATGAAATAATTTAAATAGCACAAACAAGAAAAAAATAGTAAGAAATAGTCTAAGTTATGATAGAAAAACAAATCACTCAAAGCAAATATGACAACAAAATAATAAATCTAAATTATTAATAATTTAAAACCAAAAGAAGCTGGCCAAAAAAAAAAAAAGAGTCATAGGTAAAAAAGAGAGAATTTATTGATACATATAATAAATTAGATGTATTACAATAAATAAATAATAATTAAAGGAAAAAAAAACGTAACAAATAATAAGTCAAAGAGTAAACAATTTAATACGTTATGAAGTTATGGAATAAAAGAGGGCACGGTTAATAAAATATAATACCAAATGAGGAATCGTGAATTGGCAAAAATCAAATAGAAACAGCTCAAAAAGGGAGACATGAAAAAAGTAGGAGACAAATTTAACTAATTAAATAGAAAGAATTATTCGGAATGATCAAATACAAATTTAAATATAAGTAAAATAACTGAAATAATTTAACCTCTAAGTCGCAGAAGAAATAGAAGAAAATAACTGTTAATAACAAAATAGTACATCAAAATTTACATAGTGGCAAATAATAAATAAAAGACAACAAACAGAACAGTTTGAAAATTTCATCATAGTGAAAGAAAGAAAGAGATAAGGAAAAAAGGAGGACCAATATTAAAAACAAATATGATAACGAAGCCCATTCATCGCAAAAGCCCATAATTCCAATTGAGAAAACTCCTAAAATTATACAAAATGAAGAATGTTTAATTCTTAATGGGTAAAATAATAATTATAAATCACAAATAAATGATAAGAAGGAAAGAAGAAGAAGAAAATCGTCGAATAAAAATTTACATATAAAAAAATAGCCCATTTAACTCAAGTAATTTAAATAATACAAACCTATTCAATAACTCCAAGTGGGGAAGAAATAGAATAAGAAAATAAATATTAGTGGTTGATAATTCTAAATCATAAATATCTATGAACTATTAAATAATAAATAACTTAATATTAAATAATTTAAATAGCACAAACACGAAAAAAATAGTAAGAAATAATTTAAGTTATGATAGAACAATAGTCACTGAAAGTAAAATATGACAACAAAATAACAAATCTAAATCAAATAATTTAAAACCGGACACATGAGAAGTAGAAAAAAAAAGTCATGGAAAAAGAGAGAAGGAAAAGAGGAGGACGAGTATTAAATATGACAAGAGAAGTCCGTTTAAATAATTTAATGCAAAAGCCAATAGATCCAACTATACAAAAGAGAAAACTACTAAAATGATACAAAATGAAGAAGGGTGAATTAGGAAGAAAGCATCAAGATAATAGTTCTTAATGGGTAAAATAATAATTATAAATCACAAATAAATCATAAGGACGAAAAGAGGAAGATCATCGAATACAAATTTACATATAAACAAAAATAGCCCATTTAACTCAAGTAATTTAAATAATACAAACATATATTCAGCAACTCCAAGTAGGGAAGAAATAAAATAAGAAAATAAATATTAGTGGTTGATAATTCTAAATCATAAATATCCATTAACTCTTTAAATAATAAATAACTTGATATCAATTAATTTAAATGTCACAAACAAGATGGAAAATAGTAACAAATATGATAGAAAAAGAGTCACTCAAAGAAAATATGACAACAAAATAACAAATCTAAATTATTAATAATTTAAAACCGTAAGAAGTCACAAAAAAAAAGAAGAAGAAGAGAGAGACAAATGGGTAAAAAAGAGAGAATTTACTATACATATAATAAATTAGATGTATTACAATAAATAAATAATAATTAAAGGAAAAAAAAAATTTAACAAATTAAATATTAACATAACAAATAACTTGTCAAATAGTAAACAATTTAATAAAAAGTTATGAAGTTATGGAATAAAAGAGGTCACGGTTAATAAAACATAATATAATACCATATGAGGAATCGTGAATTGGCAAAAATCAAATAGAAACACCTCAGAAGGGAGACGTGAAAAAAGTAGAAGAGAAATTTAACTAAGTAAATAGAAAGAATTATTCGGAATGATCAAATACAAATTTAAATATAAGTAAAAAACTCAAATAATTTCAGCTCTAAGTCACAGAAGAAATAGAAGAAAATACCTGTTAATAAAAAAATAGTACATCAAAATTTACATAGTATAAACACTCAAAACTCCCAAAGTTATAAAGTTATAGAAAAAAGTGAAAAACAAATAAAAATATAATACTAGATGAGGAATGCTTTGAAGTCGTATAAAAACAGAAATTAGAAACAAACGAATTTACTAGTGGAAAAAGTAGAACACTAAAATAATTGTTACACAGATAATATTTTTGAATAATAAATATTATAAATAAAAGATAATAAGCATATAGTAACAAACAATGGATGGCAAAACGAAAAGTAACAAATAACAAATAAAAGACAACAAACAAAATAGTTTGAAAATTTCATAATAGTGAAAGAAAGAAAGAGAAAAGGAAAAAATGAGGACCAATATTAAAAACAAAAATGATAACAGAAGCTCATTCATCGCAAAAAGCCCATAAGCCCAATTATACAAAAGAGAAAACTCCTAAAATGATACAAAATGAAGAATGGTTAATTCTTAATGAGTAAAATAATAATTACTATTCACAAAGAAATAATAAGAAATAAAGGAGAAGAAGACAATCATTGAAATACAAATTTACATATAAACAAAATAGCCCATTTAAATCAAATAATTTAAATAAAACAAACCTATTCAGCAACTCCAAGTAGGGAGGAAATAAAATAAGAAAATAAATATTAGTGGTCATAGATAACAATTCTAAATCATAAATATCTATCAACTATTAAATAAAAGATAACTTAATATTAAACAATTTAAATAGCACAAACAGAAAAAAAAATAGTAAGAAATAATTTAAGTTATGACACAAAAAGAGTCACTCGAAAATATGTCAACAAAATAAAAAATCTAAATCAAATAATTTAAAAAAAGACACAAGAAAAAGGAGGGGCGGGGGGGGGGGGGGGGCACCATGGAAAAAGAAAGAAGGAAAAGAGGATGACAAATATTAAATATGACAAGAGAAGTCTCGATTAAATAATTTAATGCAAAATTCGATAGGTCCAATTATACAAAAGGAAAAACTACTAAAACGATACAAAATGAAAAAGGGTGAATTAGGAAGAAAGCATCGGAAGATAATAATTCTAAACGGGTAAAATAATAATTATAAATAAAAAATAAATCATAAGGACAAAAAGAGGAAAATCATCGAATAAAAAATTACATATAAACAAAAATAGCCGAGTAATTTAAATAATACAAACATATATTCGAAACTCAAATTAGGGAGGAAATAAAATAAGAAAATAAATATTAGTGGTCATATATAATAATTCTAAATCACAAATATCTATGAACTATTAAATAACAAACAACTTAATATTAAATAGTCTAAATGGAAAAAAGAGAAAAAAAAGTAAGAAATAATTTAAGTTATGACAGAACAATAGTCCATAAAAAAAATGTGACAACAAAATAACAAATCTAAATCTAATAAATTAAAACCATACACTTGAGAAGAAGGAAAAAAAAGTCATGGAAAAAGAGAGAAGGAAAAGAGGAAGACGAATATTAAATACGATAAGAGAAGTCCGTTTAAATAATTTAATGCAAAAGCCTATAGGTCCAATTATAAAAAAGGTAAAACTACTAAAACGATACAAAATGAAGAAGGTTGAATTAGGAAGAAAGCATCAGAAGATAATAATTCTTAATGGGTAAAATAATACTTATAAATAACCAATAAATAATAAGGACAAAAAGAGGAAAATCAACGTATACAAATTTACATATAAACAAAAATAGCCGAGTAATTTAAATAATAAAAACATATATTCAAAACTCCAAGTAGGAAGGAAATAAAATAAGAAAATAAATATTAGTGGTCATATGTAATAATTCTAAATCATAAATATCTATGAACTATTAAATAATAAACAAATGTTAAATAGACTAAATAGCAAAAACACCATAAACAAATAGTAAGAAATAATTGAAGTTATGACAGAACAATAGTCACTCAACAAAATATGACAACAAAATAACAAATCTAAATAAAAAAAATTAAAACCATACACTTGAGAAGTAGGAAAAAAAAGTCATGGAAAAAGAGAGAAGGAAAAGAGGACGACGAATATTAAATACGACAAGAGAAGTCCGTTTAAATAATTAAACGAAAAACCCGATAGGTCCAATTATACAAAAGGAAAACTACTAAAACGATACAAAATGAAAAAGGGTGAATTAGGAAGAAAGCATTTGAAGATAATAATTCTTAACGGGTAAAATAATACTTATAAATCACCAATAAATCATAAGGACAAAAAGAGGAAAATCATCGAATACAAATTTACATATAAAATAAAATAGCCAAGTAATTTAAATAATACAAACATATATTCAAGAACTCAAAGTAGGAAGGAAATAAAATAAGAAAATAAATATTAGTGGTCTTATGTAATAATTATAAATCATAAATATCTATGAACTATTAAATAATAAAAAAACTTAATATTAAATAATCAAAATAGCAAAAACATCAAAAAAAGAGAGTAAGAAATAATTTAAGTTATGACAGAACAATCGTCACTCAAAACAAAATAAATTAAAACCATACACTAGAAAAGTAGGAACAAAATGTCATGGAAAAAGAGAGATGGAAAAGAGGAGGACGAATATTAAATAGGACAAGAGACTTCTGTTTAAATAATTTAAGGCAAAACCCGATAGGTCCAACTATACAAAAGGGAAAACTACTAAAACGATACAAAATGAAGAAGGGTGAATTAGGAAGAAAGCATCATAAGATAACAATTCGAACGGGTAAAATAATAATTATAAATAAAAAATAAATCATAAGGACAAAAAGAGGAAAATCATCGATTACAAATTTACATATAAACAAAAATAGCCGAGTAATTTAAATAATACAAATACATATTCAGCAACTCCAAGTAGGGAGGAAATAAAATAAGAAAATAAATATTAGTGGTCATATGTAATAATTCTAAATCATAAATATCTATGAACAATTAAAAAATAAACAACTTAATCTTAAATAGTCTAAATAGCAAAAAAAGCAAAAAAAAAAATAGTAAGAAATAATTTAAGTTATGATAGAACAATAGTCACTCAAAACCAAATATAACAACAAAATAACAAATCTAAATCAAAAAAATTAAAACCATAGAATTGAGAAGTAAGAAAAAAAAAGTCATGGAAAAAGAGAGAAGGAAAAGAGGATGATGAATATTAAATACGACAAGAGAAGTATGCTTAAATAATTTAATGCAAAACTTGATAGGTCCAAGTATACAAAAGGGAAAACTACTAAAACGATTCAAAATGAAGAAGGGTGAATTAGGAAGAAAGCATCAGAAGATAATAATTCTTAACCGGTAAAATAATACTTATAAATCACCAATGAAACATAAGGACAAAAAGAGGAAAATCATCGAATACAAATTTACATATAAACAAAAATAGCTGAGTAATTTAAATAATACAAACATATATTCAGCAACTCCAAGTAGGAAGGAAATAAAATAAGAAAATAAATATTAGTGGTCGTAAGTAATAACTCTAAATCATAAATATCTATGAACTATTAAATAAGAAACAACTTAATATTAAATAGTCTAAATAGCAAAAACAGCAAAAAAAAAAAAGTAAGAAGTAATTTAAGTAATGACAGAACAATGGTCACTCAAAACAAATTATGACAACAAAATAACAAATCTAAATCAAATAAATTAAAACCATACACTTGAGAAGTAGGATAAAAATGTCATGGAAAAAGAGAGAAGGAAAAGACGAGGACGAATATGAAATAGGACAAGAGACTTCTGTTTAAATAATTTAATGCAAAACCCGATAGGTCCAAATATACAAAAGGGAAAACTACTATAAAACGATACAAAATGAAAAAAGGGTTAATTAGGAAGAAAGCATCAGAAGATAATAATTCTTAAGGGGTAAAATAATATTTATAAATCACCAATAAATAATAAGGATAAAAAGAGGAAAATCATCGAATACAAATTTACATATAAAAAAAAAAAGCCGAGTAATTTAAATAATACAAACATATATTAAGCAACTCCAAGTAGGGAGGATATAAAATATGAAAATAAATATTAGTGGTCATATGTAATAATTCTAAATCATAAATATCTATAAACTATTAAATAATAAACAACTTAATATTAAATAGTCAAAATAGCAAAAACAACAAAAAAAGTAAGAAATAATTTAAGTTATGACAGAACAATAGTCACTCAAAACAAAATATGACAACCAAATAACAAATCTAAATCAAATAAATTAAAACCATACACTTGAGAAGTAGGATAAAAATGTCATGGAAAAAAAGAGAAGGAAAAAACGATGACGAATATTAAATAGGACTAGAGACGTCTGTTTAAATAATTTATTGCCAAAGCCGATAGGTCCAACTATACAAAAGGGAAAACTACCAAAACGATACAAAATAAAGAAGGGTGAATTAGAAAGTGTAACATCCCATTTGAAAACGGCGGAATTTTTTTTTAAAAAAACGTTTCCAAATATTTCAAGCAGTGTAGTCAGAGTAGAGCATTGGAGCGAGTAAGTAATTTACATTACATTCAAAAATATGGACCATAGTGTAAGAGTATTGGATTACAGTTATCCAGAATTCTTTAAAGAAACTAAAGAAAACTAAAGGAAAACGATAAACAACGTAGACACGTCCTGGCCTACTTCGGTTGCTTGCCTCGATCGCCTAGGATTGGTCCTCCGCACGATGCTAACCGAGATCCATTCCACATATGGATCTCGGTAATGGTTAACCTTATGCTCAAATAAAACAAGATACGTACAACAAATATTCATTTCAATACGGATATCATCACAAAAGCAACAAAGCGGATGTATGATCAATAACATGGACGAACATAAGCACAAAGCGGTATGTAAAGTCTCTCTCTCGACTAGTTCTCGCACATATCCAAAGCCACGCCACAACGTGTCCTCGCGCTAGGAATAACTCAAACGGCATTACCAATACTATAATCCGTGCGTAAAGCCGTAGTATCTCCGACGATTCTCAACGAACCTCGCTATGAACGTATCTATAATGCAAAAGTATATGAGCAGCATAGAGTTAGGGTTACAGTACGCGTCCGTACCTTAGTTGCATATATCCGGCTCTTCCGGCTAAAAACGGTACTTTTTGACGGCCGTACGTAAAACAGCGGCTCAACAGCGGCAAACAGTGGAACGATGGAATTTCGACAGCGGTTCGACGTCAGAAGTATTCTAAACAGAATAATAACACACTTATGAATATTTGGCAGCATAACAGGCATTTTAGGTGAAAAAGACCATTTTGCCCCTACTACCCCTAATTGGCGGAATTTCGCGTAACTTCGTTACTTTGACCGTATTCCATTTCAAAATTATCCCCACTATGTTTTTACCTCGTCAGGCATCTTTCAATGCAATGAGGCATAAAAACAAGTATAAGAATATATTTTGAAACTTCCTAGATCAAAACAATAGTTCTACTATAACTACCGAAAGAACTACGGAAACTAAAAGCTAAGGGCAGAAGAACTTACTCGGAGCAAGGCAGAGTTTTTCCCAGAGCTTCTCTCTCTAGAACCTCTCTCTAGGTTTCGAATTTTGGTTTGAAAATGAAGAGCAAGAGAGCTTGCTATTTATAGGGAAAAATAGGGACAAGGTGGGAATTTCCAAATTTGTTTCCGGATCGGATTTCGTAGTTGGATCGCACTTCGCCACGTGGCACTCCTTGGCCCTTGGATGTCTTGGTCGACATCTGCCCCCCTTGTGACATCATCATTGATGATGTCACCCTAGCCGACTCCCCGATCGTCTCCCCCGACGGCATCGGTACCGACGGTGTCGTTTCGCGTGATTTCGCGAAACTCAAAAATCCGGCGTGTAACTTTGAAGATCTTTTCATCCTCTTTCATATTATCTATTTTGATCCTTTTTTTGATCATATCCAGGTATTCTCCAAAGGTCGTCGGAAGATATTCGGACAAACGCGTCCGATTCTAAATCGCTCCGATAGAACCAACTTCTTGACAACAATTCGCTGAATCGTAAAACGTCCACTTGTTGCCTAACTTAATCCCGTGTTTGAAAACACACAATTGTTTCTATAGGTTCTCACTTTGCCTATCTGACTCTACTCTATCCGATCAACTTTTCGTCTTATTTGAAATTAGGGTTTTCGGTTGCGGAAACAACGCCCTGGTAAATTCTTTCTTCGTGTAAAATTTCACTTGTTCTTAATTTGATCAGTCTGAAAAGACTTTTACCTCTGGTTTACCCGTAGAATTTATTTCTAACTTTTCCCCTGGCCTCGCTTATAAGCCGACTCACCGCATTATATTATTATTTTATTCTAATTATCATTTTAATTATTTAAACAATTCTTTTTAATTAAAAATAACCATAATTTCGGCCCCCTCATTTTAAAATTCAGTTTTAATTATTTTTTCATAATTTTTTCCATTTTTTAAAAATATAATATTTTTTACCAAAATTTCCGTTTTACCCCCGCTTTGTTAGGGGTTAATTAGACCTAATTTCTTCGTTTAGTGATCTTTTTAGGATCATGTTTCTTCATATATTTATCTTTACTAATTTACAGTATATTTTTATCTTACAAACTTCTATACCGATATTGTCATTTTATATCCTATGTAAAATATTAAAAATGTTTACCCCATCGTTTACTTTATGGTTACGAAATGCTTTTTAAACTTTTCTTCATGTTATTTCCTCTAAAATAATTTATTAAATTTTCATAATTAGGGATAACACTTCCATATTTTTCTCATAATTTTTCATGATCTTTCAAATATTTATCATAATAGTTTTAGACTGTTTTTATCACCATTATATCATTTTTAGTCATTCTGTTCATCATATTTTCTTGTAACTTTTTTGACAATTTACTCTATAATTATAACAATTTTCTATAACAGTTTTATCTCATGAATTTACTTCATTAAAATATTCATTAATTTTCGTTTATCTCAGAAATTCTAGATTTGCTAAAATCCGGGTATTACATTTCTCTCCCCCTTAAACAAAATTTCGCCCTCGAAATTTAATCTATACTAACTAGACTACGGGCCATAAACTCGGGTACTTCTCCTTCATGTCACTCTCGGTTTCCCAAGTTGCCTCGTTTGGTGACAAACCCTTCCGCACCACCTTCACTATCGTTATAGTTTTAGTCCTAAGCCGTTTCTCCCGGTGTTCGAGAATTTGCTCGCTCGACTACAAAGGTGTTATCATGCCGTACTTCAACATCATCATACTTTATGACATGATCTCGATCTGGTAGGTATTTCTTTAGTTGTGACACGTGAAAAACATCGTGGAGATTACTCAGGTTCGGGGGTAATGCTAGTTGATACGCAACTGGTCCTCGCTCGGCTAACACTTCAATTGGTCCAACGTAACACGGACTAAGCTTCTTTCTCTTCAGTGTTCTGCTGACACCGGTTACTGGAGATAATTTCAGAAACACATAGTCTCCGACTTCAAACTTCAACGGTCTTCTCCTCTTATCTGCATAGCTCTTCCGTCTCATCATGTGCGGCAAGGAGTCTCTTCTTGATCGAGCGATCTGCGCTTCGGAGGTCTCTTTTAGCATATCCGGTCCAAGCAACGCTTTTCGTACGCATCTGTCCAAAGATAAAGGCGATTGGCACTTTCGCCCATACAAAGCCTCGAACGGGGCCATTTGTATGCTTGAATGATAACTATTGTCATACGCGAATTACGCTAGTGAGAGGTGTTCGTCCCAATTTCCTTTGAAATCCAGGGCACATGCTCGCAACGATATCCTCTAGCGTCTGTATCGTCCTCTCTGATTGACCGTCGGTTTGAGGGTGATAAGCCGAACTAAACTTCAGCTTGGTACCCATTCCTTCATGTAGTGCTTGCCAAAAGCGGGATTGGAATCGAGTATCCCGATCAGAGATAATACTCTTAGGGACTCCGTGCGCCTCACGATCTCTTTGATGTAGATTGCAGCCAATCATTCTGGAGAGTAGTAGATGCTAATGGGTATGAAATGTGCCGACTTGGTTAATCGGTCGACGATCACCCAAATGGTATCGTGATGCCTGATCTTAGGTAGACCTACCACAAGATCCATGGTCACATTCTCCCATTTCCACTCCCATAGCTTCTAGTCCTTGCGTAAAGACCGGGGGTCGCCGGTGCTCAATCTTTACTTTCTGGCAAGTTAGACACCCAGCTACGTACGGAGTTACGTCTCTTTTCATCCCAGGCCACCAAACTTCGGCCTTCAAGTTCTGGTACATCTTGACCATTCCTGGATGTAGAGTATACTTACTCTTATGAGCCTCATCCATTATCTTCCGCTTCAGTTCATCAACTGGCGGTATGTAAATGAGCCCCTTGTGTCTGACCAATCCACTCGATGAAAGGTCGTGGTCTTGTGTTTCACCTTGAGAGATCTTCTCCCGCATGGAGATTGCCCAATCATATTGTCTCTGAGCTTTATCAACTTCATCTCTCAGGTCGTACTCCCCTTGACTCAAATAAAGATTTGCAAGGTAGGCGTCACTTGGTGCGTTGAAATTCATGCAGATTTGGTTTGAAAGATTCAGGTCTCTGAAATCTTCAAGTAATTTCAGCTCTTGTATCATCATGTATGATACTTGCACCTTCTTCTTGCTTAGAGCATCTGCAACGACGTTTGCTTTCCCTGGGTGATACTTGATCTCCAGGTTGTAGTCTTTCAAAGAATTCCATCCAACGACGTTGCCTCATATTCGTTCCTTTGATCAAAGAGATACTTCGTGCTCTTGTGGTCGCAGATAATTCTACGGTCGTACCGTACGAGATAATGCCTCCATATCTTCAAAGCGAACACGATGGCGCAAGCTCCAAATCGTGTGTAGGATAGTTCGACTCGTGCGGCTTCAGCTGACGAGAGGCATAAGCCACCACTCTGCCCAATTGCATTAGGACACAACCCAATCCTTGCCCACTGGCATCACTGTAGACAACATATGTCTCACTAGGATCTAGGATTATCAATACCGGTGTTGTAGTCAACCTCTCCTCGATCTCTCGAAAGCTCTCCTCACGCCATCTCCCCATACAAAGGGTTGATTCTTCCTCGTAAGCTTTGTCAATGGTAGGCCAAGACGCGAGAAATCCCGTATAAATCTGCGGTAATATCCCGCCAGACCTAGAAAACTACGTATCTCCGTTACTGTCTCTGGCCTCTTCCAGTCTAGAACTACTTCCACCTTGCTTGGGTCAACAATAACTCCACCGCTAGATATCACATAGCCCGTAAATCTTACTTACTTCCTAGCAGCCCAAAATTCACATTTGCTCGCCTTTGCGTAGAGCCGCTTCTCTCTTAGTATACTCAATACTAGGCGCAGATGTTTTTCATGCTCTTTTCTGCTTTTGGAATAGACGAGAATATCGTCGATGAACACCACCACAAACTGGTCTAGGTGTTGTCGGAAGATACGGTTCATGTAATCCATGAATACCGTAGGTGCATTTGTCAATCCGAAAGGCATCACAAGGAATTCATAATGCCCATATCTCGGTTCTCGAAAGCCGTCTTGGAAATATCATTGTCTTTGACTCGCAAATCGATGATATCCCGAACGTAAATCGATCTTTGAGAATACGGTGGAACCAGATAATTGATCCAAAAGATCATTAATCCGGGGAAGTGGATATTTGTTCTTGACGGTTACTTTGTTGAGTTCACGGTAGTCGATACAGAGTCGAAAACTTCCATCTTTCTTCTTAATGAACAGCACTGGGGCTCCCCACGGTGATACACTGGGTCGGATGAACCCCTTTTGTAATAGCTCTTCTAGTTGTTTCTTCAATTCCTGCATCTCATTTGGAGCCATACGATACGGCGCCTTTGAAATTGATCCTGTACCACGCATCAATTCAATGGTGAACTCGACTTCTCTCGTAGGAGGTAGCTCGGTGAGATCCTCCGGAACACGTCGAAACTCGTTTACAACGGGAATGTTCCCAAGTGAAAGCTCGTCAGCTTTAACCGAGAAAAAGATCATATATGCTTGGCATCCCTCTTTCATGCATCCGTCGCCTCCGTAGCGAGAGAGAAAATTCAGGCTCACATCAACTTTGTCTCTACTAGGTGAATCGAAGAACGTTATCTTCTTGCTGCTAGCTGATTGATCATCGCACCGCTCGTTGCTAGCCAATTCAACCCGAGTATGACGTCTATGCCATGAAGTGGCAATCGGATAA
This sequence comes from Acacia melanoxylon, assembly GCA_019022615.1. Lineage (NCBI taxonomy): Eukaryota > Viridiplantae > Streptophyta > Magnoliopsida > Fabales > Fabaceae > Acacia > Acacia melanoxylon. The sequence goes on along the minus strand of JAFJYJ010000071.1, from coordinate 303,375 downwards.
GGTCCACTTCGAAACTCGTCCATCAACGCTCATGGTACAATTAATACATGCATCGAAGCTAAGGATTTCAAGCCAAGTGGTGTAGATACTATCGATCATAAGACAATCTAGAGGCATGCATTCCTAGACGATTTGCACAATCATAGGAAATAAACGAATGGCTAGCACCCGTATCAAACAATGCTTGCGAGATTTCCGTTGATAATAACAAGACCTTGCACCATCTCTCGGAGACTCTCGGCCTCCGCATCGGTCGCGCAAAAACCCGGCCTTGGTTCTCGTCTTGCCACCACCGCAATCTCCGGACAGCCCGGCTAATATGCCCGTGTTTTGGCACTTGTAGCAGATCGGCTTCCCATCACAAATGGATCCGGATGGTCCTTTCGCACTTTGGGCAAGTTTGGGTCCCCGCTGACCAGGATAACCTTGTTGCCCTTGTTGGAACGGCTTCTTGCCTCCGCCTCGGAGTTGTTCCATGGTGCGCAGTCCTCTTTGCGAGGAACCTCCGCGACTTGACTCGCCACGGTTTGCATTGTTGTTGTTGTTGAGATGTCGATCCTCCCGAGCTCCTTCGATTACGCTCGACCCGACGGCATGATTCAACCGCTTGAATCGATCCGGAAATTGCCGTGACACCAGCTTTTCCCGAATCTCAAACCTCGAGACCATCTACCAATCGACTCGCCTTCCAGTTTTCGTTGTTGTTGGTCTTCAGATATGACGAGTATCGAGATATGTTAGTGAATCTGGCGAAGTAATCCTCGAATGACTCATCATGGTTTTGTCGAATATGTAAGAATTCTGACTCTTTTATTACTTGTAACGAGGGAGGGAAATATTGTTCGTTAAACTTTTCCAAGAACTTCTCCCAAGTCACAGGGCAAACGCGTGCCCGCAATGTCACTGCCACGGTCTTCCACCAACGGTCGGCATCTCCTTCCGGTTGTAGATTGCCGGTTGGGCCTTGCGGTCTTCGGGACGTCTAAGACCACAAAGATCTTATCTAACCTCATCAGCCAGTCTTCAGCTGAATCAGTCTTGCCACGGAAAACCGGGGGTTTCAATTTACAGAATTGAGTTACCCAATGTTGTGTGGCTTCCACCTCTATATTTCGTTGAGGTAGAACTACCAAAGCTCTTTCAGGAGAAGGTGATCGAGATCCCTCTGACTCATCAGCTTCTTCATTTTGTTGATTTCTGGCTTGTCTTTCTTCCAGAGTACGTTAATAAGAGCTCTTTGCTCTTGCAAAGATTTGCTTCACTTCTTGTAACTCGTAACTCCGCTCGGGTTGGTTATTCTCGGGCTCGGGTGTTGGACTTCTTTGAGGTCATGCTCCCTCGACCACGTCCTCTACCTCTAGTTTGGCCTCGTCCACGGCCCCTATTTCTTAGGTTCGCCATTCTTTAGGTTTATACCTTTTTATTTATAACAAGAGATAGGAATAAGGGAATTAGTACGAAATAAGCACACAAAACAACATATATTATTAATGCATCTTATTTGTACAAGTTGACCTCGACGTTGGCCATATCCTAAACTATACAAAAATTCTACAATCCCTTTTATTCTAACAGAATATCTCACAATCTCTCAGGGCATTTAGAGAGAGTTTTTAAAACAATAATATACTATATAGCCTCTATCTATGGTTCCACAGCTTTCTTTCACCGTCTTGCTCTTTCTACATGTGCTGGTGCACTATGCTTTTCAGATAACGAAGATAGATACGAGCGTCTACAATAGGGCCTTCGTCCAGCAGTTCGTTAGTGATTCTGGCCCAAAAACGGGTCACAGGGAAACAGAAAAGAGTGGATCTGACCCAGTCTCCAGGTGAATGTGGGTTCCTCTGGTTTTGAGAATTTTGAACCAAGTGAAAGAAGGTCAGATACCTTTCTTTCGAAGTTTTTGTAGACTGTTCTACAAACAAGTAAAATGATTCTAATTGTTGGGTTAAGGCCGTATTACTGCCCAACACGAAGTGAAAATCGTCAAGGGTGACCTCTTCGGTATCGAGGTTTTGGATGTCCGGGAGATCGAAGTTGTCTCCTACAGAAGAGTAAGTTGAACTATCAGGGGTTGCAACAGGTGCATCTTCAACATACATGAGTTCCGGGTCTTCCTCCGGATCTTCCTCTGATTCTACCGGTTCGGGATCATAAATATGATATGGGTATTCCGGTCCGGGGTGATACTGGGGTTCGGAGTTATCGGGGTCCGTAACAGCATCGTCAACGTCATCAGCTGGTACATAATCGTATGCCGGGGTAGGTACAAGTTGTACAAGCTCTGGTTCCGGTGGAGGGTAGATTGGATCAGGGTTCAGTCTTCTTCCTATCATCTCGGTCCCCACCGACTTCCTAGCGGTCCGATTCCATCTCCCATACCGCCAAACGAACGGATTATCGTCTATGTTCATCTCTACACATTGCACTAGGTCATATCAATACTCATTTTCCAAAAAGTGCTCAAATTTTTTGAAAAAGGCTAATTTGAACATAACTCCGTTAACCGAACAGAATGACCAGATAAGTGTCTATCATGGGGACCTCACCAACTCTTTGGCGACTGATTGGCCACACCCACATAGACTAGCCTTAACTGTCTTACCATATTGTCCGTAATAACATAGTCATATCAATGCCAGGACTACTGCTCTGATAGCAAAAATGTAACATCCCATTTGAAAATAGCGGAATTTTTTTTATAAAAAAAACGTTTCCAAATATTTCAAGCAGAGTAATCAGAGTAGAGCATTGGAATGAGTAAGTAATGTACATTACATTCAAAATATAGACCATAGTGTAAATGTATCAGATTACAGTCATCCAGAATTCTCAAAAGTTAAGGAAACTAAAGAAAACGATAGATAATGTAGACACGTCTTGGCCTACTCCAAATGCTTGCCTCGATCGCCAAACATCGGTCCTCCGACTGATGCTACAAATGAGATCCATTCCACATATGGATCTCGGTAACGGTTAACCTTATGCTCAAATAAAACAAAATACGTACAACGATATTCATTTCAATACAAAGATATCATCACAAAAGCAAACAAGAGATGTATGATCAATAACATGGACGAACATAAGCACAAAGCAAGTATGTAAAGTCTCTCTCGACTAGTTCTCGCACATATCCAAGGCCACGCCACAACGTGTCCTCGCGCTAGGAATAACTCAAACGGCATTACCAATACTATAATCCGTGCGTAAAGTCAGTAAGTATCTCCGACGATTCTCAACAAACCTCGCCTATGAACGTATCTATAACACAAAAGTATATGAACAGCATAGAGTTAGGGTTACAAAGACGCGTCCGTACCTTAGTTGCGAGATATCCGGCTCTTCCGCTAAAAACAAGATTTTTTTTGACGCCGTACGTAAAACAAATAAACAAATGCTCAACAAAACGCAAACAAATGGAACGATGGAATTTCGACAAATGGTTCGACGTCGAAGTATTCTAATCAGAATAATAACACACTTATGAATATTTGGCAGCATAACGGGCATTTTAGGTGAAAAAGACCATTTTGCCCCTACTACCCCTATTTGGCGGAATTTCGCGTAACTTCGTTACTTTGACCTTATTCCATTTCAAAATTATCCCCACTAGGTTTTTACCTCGTCGTGCATCTTTCAATGCAATGAGGCATAAAAACAAGTATAGGAATATATTCTGAAACTTCCTAGATCAAAACAACAGTTCTACTATAACTACCGAAAGAACTACGGAAACTAAAAGCTAAGGACAGAAGAACTTACTCGGAGCTAGACAGAGTTTTTCCAGAGCTTCTCTCTCTAGAACCTCTCTCTAGGTTTCGAATTTTGGTGTGAAGAATGAGAGGAGAGGTGCTTGCTATTTATAGAAGAAGGGAGGGACAATGTGGGAATTAACACAAAAGTCTTCAGATCGGATTCCGGTCGTTGGATCACATTTTTGAGGACAAAGAAATCTTGGCCATCCATGGTCAAGGCCGACATCAAGGGGTCCCAAAATTCAAAGAATGAGTTGTCATCCAATGATGTCTCTTGCTTTATGTCCTCCGGTCCGATAAAGCTACCCGATCGGTGTCCGTTTCGCGCGATTTCGCAGAAACTCAAAAATCTGGGCATGTAACTTTGAAGATCTTTCCATCCTCTTTCATATTATCTATTTTAATCATCTATTTTATCATATCCAGGTATTCTCCGGTGCGTCGGAAGATATTCGGACAAACGCGTCCGGTTACGGAAATCGCTTCCGATAGAACCAACTTCTGGACAACAATTCCCTGAATCGTAAAACGTCCAGTTGTTGCCTAACTTAACCCCGTGTTTGAAAACACGCAATTGTTTCTATAGGTTCTCACTTTGCCTATCTGGCTCTACTCTATCCGATCAAATTTTCCGTCTTATTAGGAATTAGGGTTTTCGGTTGCGGAAATCAACGTCTGGTAAATTCTTTCTTCGTGTAAAAATTTACTTGTTCTTAATTTGATCAGTCTGAAAAGACTTTTACCTCTGGTTTACCTGTAGAATTTATTTCCGACTTTTCCCCTGGGCCCGCCTATAAGTTTCGACTCACCGCATTATATTATTATTTTATTCTAATTATCATTTTAATTATTTAAACAATTCATTTAATTAAAAATACCAAGAATTTCGCCCCTTCATTTTAAAATTCAGTTTTAATTATTTTTTCATAATTTTTTCCATTTTTAAAAAATATAATATTTTTTACCAAAAATTCTCGTTTACCCCTACCTTCGTTAAGGCTTTACTCGCCCTAAATTCTTCGTTTAGTGATCTTTTTAGGATTAGATTTCTTCATACATTTATTTTTACCAATTCTTCTTAATATTTTTATCATAATTAGTAAGTATATTTTATGCTAATTACCAAATTAATCTCTTAATTAAGGATTTTACCATAACTTTAACTTTCTATATTTCTCTTGTTTTACTGAATCAATTAGCTAGTAATTATCTAATCATTCTCTTACCAATGGTTGATAATTTTATAATTTACAGTATATTATTATCTTACAAACTTTATACTAACATTGTCATCTTATATCCTATGTAAAATATTAAAAATGTTTACACCATAAAGTTACTTTATGGTTCTGGAATGCTTTTTAAACATTTCTTCATGTTATTTCCTCTCAAACAATTTATTAAATTATTATAATTAAATATAATACTCCCATAATTTTCTCATAATCTTTCATGATCTTTCAAATTATTTATCATAATGTTTTTAGACCGTTTTTATCACCATTATTGCATTTTTAGTCATTCTGTTCATCCGATTTTTCCGTAACTTTTTCGACAATTTACTCGACAGTTATAACAATTTTCTATAATAGTTTTAAACTCATGAGTTTGTTTCATCAAAATATTCATTAATTTTTCTTATCTCGAGAATTCCAGATTTGCTAAAATCCGGGTATTACATAAAGTGAGGGAAAGGGACAACCGTGCAATGAAATCTTCTTAAAGTCATCAAACATAAATTCCCATCCCGGATGAGAATCAATATCCTACAATATTCAAGAACATTAGAGTAAATGATGATAAGATAGCCAAAACATAAATGTAACGATAGTTTACCCTTCAAATTATTTTTTCCTTTAATCTAACTTTTGACTCAAAGGCAAACAGAATGCAACATAAATATTCTATATAGAACAAAATCCTAATTCAAGGAGATAAAAGGGCTCAGGTTCCTTACATTATTCCCAGCTGCAATAAGTTCTTGCCTGCATAGATTAAGTAAAATGCAGCTATGAGAAATAGATGAACCATCACACTTGTGAGTCGTTAAGATAAGCAACGTGCATATATTTTAAAAAAATCAAATTATACAAGGAGAAGAAATAAGAAGCAAGACCTCAAATTTGGGAGGACAACCCATCCAAGAACCCTACAATCCGTAGGAGAGATTTTGCTATGGAATCAGTCTACGAATTAAAATAAATCAATGTTAACAAAGTTCAGCGTGACACAGAACAACGCTGGGCCATTGATATCATAAACAGATAACATATTTATGGGCATTTTGAAGATGAGCAGAAAAATAGATTATTTTCTGTGAATAAAACCATGACACAATTTACAAGGACATACCATATAAACGTTGCCCAAATTTCGCTATTTATAAGCTCCAATTCATTGAGATTGTGCACTAGATGACCTTTAAAGTGGACAACTTGTTTAGATATAACTACAAAAACAAGAACAAAGAAAATTCAGTGAAAATATAAAGCAATAATTAATTTATTGAAGTAGCAGCAAGCCGTTAACTTTAAAAGCTGTATATAGATTCATAGACAAGTGCATGCGCACAATCTCACACTACATAGATGGAAATAAAACTAGAATGCGTTTGTGCGTGTGTGTGTGTGTAAGCATTGCTTTTATTTCCATAAAGTACAATACGTGAGTTGGGGGGGAGGGGGGAACCTTTGAATGTAGAAAGATCAATATGATACAGTGTTGAACTACCATCGCTTCCATACAAGACTTTTCCATCAGTTGCAGGCCCCAACCATCTTTCATCTCATGAGTGAATTGCTGTAACTACAGGAAAATTTAAAAACAAAAAACAATTTTTCAAACTTTGCTACTAATACGAACTGGCAATGTGAAACTTAACCTTCCTTGAAGATCTCAATAAAATATTTAAGAAAATAGAATAGGAGATTGGTAATTTAAATTTGGAAGGAAAAGTCTATAACCCAAAGTGTCAAAAAAATTATAAAGACATTTTCAAAAAGTTTATACAGATTGGATCTAAATCAAACTCCCATCAACTGACCACCTAATGAAACTACATAAGCTTTCCTCATTAGTAGAACCAAGTTAACTGAGTCTGATATACACTGCCAAGGTTATATTCTCCAACCAAATTGTACAGAAAAATAATATATACGTATAATTAATGAATAGGTATAATTCAAGTTATGATCTTTCAGGCTCAAATCATTTTACAGATATTTTCAACTGATACCACTTATATAACCACCTGATAAATCTTTCAACGTCCCGCTTCAGTTTGCATATTATTGACAATAAAAAAAGAGCAAATATAGTTTTTTGATGATACCATCTGCTTACACACAGTTCATAATCGGAAAGAAAAAGCACCGTTAGCAACAGTACGATAATTTAAAATACAAACCTGCATCAGCATTACTGTTCAAACCAGAAAATAACCGGGTAATATCCTAGAGATCTTCACAAACGGAAAGAGCACCGTGTACATTTGTATGAGTGTCGTCGAGCTCGGGACACTCATGAGCCGAGAGGCCGAAAGAACGAGTTGAGATTGCGAACCGAGAGAATGAGAGGATTTCAATTTGCGACAGAGGAGTGTCGAGCTCGACGACACTTATGAGCGGAGCGGCCGAAAGAATGGACTGAAGTTTTGGATTGGACTGAAGGTTAGGGTTTTCTCACACTCTCAGGCCCTGTTTGTTAGGCAGAATTGGGCCGAGGGAAAGGGAAAATAACAACTTTCTAGCCCAAAAAACGTGTTTGTTTCCCGCGTCTTCCTTCGATCATACATCCCGCGAGTTGCAAACTTCCATCAACCATTACAACCTTCATTCCATCCAAAATAGGAGGGAAGGCCGAAATCTTGCCGGGAAGGTGAAAATGTGGGACAAAAAGGCCCTTTGAAAACATTGTATCCATTTTAAAAGCAGGAGGGGCGCGCGAGCTGGACGAAGGTTTTGGTGAAGGAGCTGGGATCTACAATGGTCGTTTTTCGGCGAAGGAGAAGTTGAACCCAGAGAGAGAGCTGCATTTGAGGTAAGTATTATTCGAAATCAATTTCTGTGTGATTCACCATTATGGGTATGAGCTGTTGGTTGCCCTATTGCTTCGAGATTGGAGGGCTCCCTGTTGCTTCGAGCTTTTTTGTTTTTGGGGGGGGTCGAGCCGTACGTTGCCTTATTGCTTTGAGGTTTTTTTGGGGGGGGTTGAGGTTTTCGTTGCCTGTTCCTTGAGCTGAGGGAGGGGGGACACACACACAGTGGAATGCATTGACAACCAATATTCAGACATAGACACGGTTTAACTAAATTAAAATATGTTGTTTGTTTATGTACAATGTGTTGTAGCTTTGTGAATGATAAATTTTTGAATAATGTGAAGTGTGTTTATATATGAAATTTGATAGTTGGGTGATGGCATGTTTACTGGAAATAAAATATGGGTTTTGTAAGTCTGTTAAAGCTGAAATGAAAACAACTAAACAACTGAACATTACGTTCGAACCAGACAGCCCAGTTCGAACATCATACATATGTCGTTAAGTCAGTGAGTGTGATGTTGAGTGATAAGTAGTGGTGTAAATTGATCATTTGGGGTGAAAGATAGAAATATTTGAATGTTAAATAATGGTAGTTTGTAAAGAGGAGAAGCAGATTATGATCAAAAAGATATTGGTGTGCTGAAAAATTGTGTAGGTATGGAGCCACGTTTACAGCAAATGGTTGGAATGTTGGCTGGGTGCATAGCTTTGCTATTAGCAGTGAGGACCTTGCTTGTGACGATGATAGTGGCTGTGGGAGCAGGTAGACCAAGGCACTTACCGGATAGGACGTTTAGATTAGATTTTCATGCCAAGAGAGCGAATTTGAGAGAGATGATATATAGTAGTGACACCATATGCTTCAACCAAATTAGGATGTACCGAGCAACGTTTGATAAATTGCGTCACATGTTAGACACAATCGGTGGATCAAGAGCAACTAAACATATGCTAGTTGATGAGCAAGTGGCTATGTTCCTTCACATATTGGCCCATCATGTGAAGAACAGAGTCATACAATTTGAGTTTGGAAGGTCAGGAGAAACCATTAGTAGATACTTCAAACTAGTGCTCAATGCTACCATTAGACTTCAATAATTGCTTTTGAAGAAACCAGAGCCAATTCCGGAGGACTCAAATGATCATCGTTGGAAGTGGTTCAAGGTATGTACATTATGTTATTGTGTGAGTAATTTAATAGAGAATTGACACTGTGGTTTGACCTTAACCGTCATAATGTTTTTTTTTTTCATTTTAGGGGTGCCTTGGTGCATTGGATGGTACGCACATACGTGTTCAAGTCCCTGCACAACACAAGGGGATGTACCGAAATAGAAAAAGGGAGGTAACAACTAATGTCCTTGGGGTATGCTCACCGGATGGCCAATTCATATTTGTTTTTCCCGGGTGGGAAGGCTCAACTGCGGATGGGAGGGTGTTGAGAGATGCTATAAGGAGACCATTTGGACTAAGAGTACCACTAGGTACTGGTGCGAGCGTCCATTACTTGGTTTAAATTAAATTATACCATTGTTTTTTAATTTGTTTTTCTTTGAGCAGGGAACTACTACTTGGTGGATGCTGGGTACAGTAATTGCCAGGGTTTTTTGGCTCCTTACAGAGGTCAAAGGTACCACCTTAATGACTGGAGACAAGGACATCAACCCCAAACTGTGCATGAGTGTTTCAACATGCGACATTCTGCAGCCCGAAATGTAATAGAAAGGTGCTTTTGCATACTCAAGTTACGGTGGGCAATATTGAGGAGCCCATCTTTTTATCCAATGAGGCTGCAAAACAGATACATCGTTGCTTGCTGTTTGCTCCATAATCACATTCGTTGGGAAAGTGTTCAAGATCCCCTTGATGAGGAGATTGAGTCCTTTCAGACTGGACCTACAACGATTGAGAACACGCCCTTAGTTCCAATGGAAACGAGTGAAGTCTAGACTAACTATGGGGAACAAGTTGCAAACGACATGTTTGCTGCCTTTATGGCACTTGGAGATAACTAATAACGTTGTACACAACTATTGCTAGGTTTAAGGACAATTTACTCCATTTGTTTACGTCATAACGAACAATCATATGCTATGTCAAACTGAATTTCAATTAAGTTCTTCTTTGCCTTTATTGGTGCTGTGGTGTGGATTTTTTGTTGTTATTTGAAAAGTATGTATACATGCAATATGTTGTCGCTATCTGTGTTTGTTTTAGATGGATCCAGCTGAACAGGAAACCAGGACGAGGATCAAGATGTGGACTGCAGTTGAGGACCGGATCTTGGTAGATTGCCTTGTTAGTTTGAGAATGGACCAAAAGTTCATGGCGGACAGTGGGTTCAAGGCAGGATATGCAAATGCGTTGCAGAAGATGATTGAGGAGAAGCTTCCTGGATATGGCATCAAAGCAACTCCTCACATCACCTCCAGACTAAAGATGTTGAAGCGGTTATGGCAGGCGGTATATGACATTGTTTACGGGCCTAACACTTCTGGATTTGGTTGGAATCTGGAGACCAACCTTGTTACCGCAGATCCAAAGGTGTGGGATGAGTATCTGAAGGTATGTGATCGTAGCATTCTGTTGAAATTTTTACTTTACTTCTATATTACGAATGACATTCATTTCAACTACTCACATATTGCTTGTTCAAAGTGCAGGCTCATCCAAAGGCAAAGGAATTTCGAACCAAACCTTTACCAAACTTTGACTCTCTATACATGGTTTGGGGAAGGGATAGGGCTACCAGTGAGGAAGGAGAGTGCCCAGGGGGAATGGAGGAACAAGTTAATCTTGAAGATGACGAACTACCGGAAACACCACAAAATGTTGTTGATGAGTCTGAGTTGTCACAAACAAATCATGAAACTGTCCCCACTCAAGTCAATGCATCTAATGCATATGTTGGTCCAAAGAAGAAGCACAAACTGAACAATGCTGAAGTAATCGCTGAGGCATTGCGAGATACAGTCACACAATTGGACAAGACCATCGTTACTGCGTTTGACAAGCTAGGAAATATGATGGCACCCCAAGAGAGGCAACCTGAACCTGCTGCCCCAGGAGATGACTTGTACATGGAGCTACTGCAACTTGAGGAATTGACTTGGAATGAAAGAAACCTTGCACATATGAAGATCCTAGCGTGCGACAAAATGCACTCTGCGTTTGTAAAGGTGCCTGCACAGTTTAAGCCGTCATGGATCCACACCTTGCTGAATCAGTAGATATGCATTATCATCAGTATATATAAGTGTAGTTTAATAGTGTGGAGTACATGGCTGGTCTTTTTTGTTTTTGATGTATCAGTATTGGCCAGTGGTAATTCAGATGTGTCACTCAGTTTTGGACACTAATCTGTCTGTTGTATATGCTGCACAGTCATTTTGTCTAAGTTCAAATATGTCTTTTGTATAGGTCAGGGTTATATGCATTAGCGCAAACTTTGGACCATGTTCAAATAGGTTAAGGAAAAAGTGGACATGGCATAAAGTTTATGTGTGGCAGCCTGTTGTTGTTTGATTCCTTATAAGTGTATTATCATTCAGGCCATTACTTTAACCATGGCGGTGCATGGGATGTACTCACCTATTCTGAATGTATGAAAGTGGATACTATCAATATATCAACATTGTACTATACCTGATTCTTGTAACATCAGCATATCAGCATTTTTCTATTACTATACCTGCTTCTTGTAATAAATGCATATCAGCATTTTCCTATTACAATACATGCTTCTTGTAACAAATGCATATCAGCATTTTCCTATTACTATACCTGCTTCTTGTAACAAATGCATATCAGCATTTTCCTATTACAATACCTGCTTCTTGTAACAAATGCATATCAGCATTTTCCTATTACTATACCTATTTGTTTTAACAAATGCATTGTGCTTTTTATCCCATTACTATAGGTGCTTATTGTAACAAATAAAATGGATTTTTTCCCATTAGTACACCTCCTGCTTGAGAAAAATTGCACTCTGGTTTTTTTCCTACACTGCACCTGCTATAGCTCAATTTAAGCATTTGGATTTGTTGCCGTCAAAATTGACGTTCGAACGCATTTTTTTACTCTCATAAGTTCGAACGTATAATATGAAGTTCGAACTTAATAGTCTTCAACATTATCTTTTGTTTATGACATTATGACATCTATGTCTATTCGAACTTCAGAATGACGTTCGAACTTATGATTTCTGTTGAATTATGCAAAATATAATCTCAGTGTATTTAATGACACGTGAGTAAATTTCTTTTGTTTAATTAAGTAAAAGGTATTTATTGTTCGGACGTGGGTTTTTTTTTCCATTTAATTAAACCAATGGCGGTTTATACCCATGTTCAGTACTTGATGGAGCAATTCGAACGTCAGCCACAAAACTGACGCCGCCCACTACTCTGATCAAAACTGTCACAACTCTGCCATCTGTTCATCGCGTCTTTCCCAGGAAAACCCAACCCATTTCACATTGTGCTTCCACCTTTCTCACCGCGACCTTTCGAATTTCTGACCTTCAAACACACACCCAAGACCATAACACAGCGTCGTCTTCCCTTTGTTCCTCTGTTCTTGCCAGCGAACCTAAAACGGGTCCTTACCCGAACCCCTCAATCCACATTTGGGAGGATTGTAACCCTGTACCCAGAGTTTCCAAACGCGACTTCACGTTAACCATAGACGTTTGCCACGCCGATACTGAACCAGTTCATAATGGGGAAGGCAAAGAAAAATGTCAACCGTTTGAACGACTTAGGCATTACAATAGAAGACTTTGTAGCATTTAGGAAGCATAGGGCAACACTACGATGGTGTGGTCGAGTTGGGACATCAACGGAGACGAGCAAAGTCACAAAAGCTTATGACGAGTATGCAAAAGCAGCAAAGTGGAAGAGAGAAGTTGATGCTAAAGAAGCCAGGAAAAACAAAAGGGCTGCTAATAAGAACAACCACACGCAGGCGTCTAGGAAGAGGAAGGCCCCTTCAGGTGATGATGGTGACTCCGTCTCTGACTCTTCTCAAAGGTAGAAACAACGAAAGGCAGAGGATGCCAAACAGAGGAAGGGAAAAATGGTTGACATTGCCAGTTCCAGTGGGGAAGGCAAAGACTGGCAAGACACAAACGCGACTGAAGAATCTTCTGCCTCCACCAACAACGATGATGAAGACATTCAGCAAGTTGATGAGGTAAGGTCCAAGTTGTATAAGAAATTGAAATTGAAACAGAAGGACAATATCATTCCTGACTCTAAGGCCGACTTCAATCAGTCGAAACTTGAGGACTATGACATGAGGTTAGTAGGTAGAAGTCTGTATAAAATGAGTAGGATTAAGATGGACTCATTTGAAGATGATTTTTACTTTGGATTAGACGACATTCTTAGACCATTTAGGGGACTGTTGGAGTTGGGTTTACCAAATAGTGACTCTGTTATGAAGGTTTTTTATTCAAACCTCAGATTATCTAGAACTAGAATTGTGTCCACACGTGTTAGGGGCCAAACAATTGAATTGAATGAGAAGAAAATCCTTAATTGGTTAGGGGTTAAGGCTGCACAGTCAACAGATACAAGGTTCAGTGGAGAGGAAATGGATAAAATATTGCTACAGGGAGGGACAACAGAGGATGATTCTCCTCTGTATAGACCGAAGCCACTGCCTCATAAGTATAGGGTGCTGTATTATCTTTACAGCAGGAACTTCGTAAACAAGGGCAACCACTACACAACCATGAGCATTGAGGACAAAGAAATCCTATGCTGCTTGATCAAGAGGAAGCCATTTCATATGGGGAAGAGGATCATTGACATAATGCTGAAGGCTGCAACTATTGGGGTGAAGAATTCTTAACTGCCATACCCTTCCATCGTTTCTCTCATATTACAAAAGCACAAGGTGTGGTATCTTCATGAAGGTGAGCCCCCCATATGGACTCCTGAATTTGATGACGAGGCTCTGCACATAATGCATATCCATGTTGTTGCCAAACAGTCATCTAATAGATCATCCAATGAGGCCCATCAAGGTAGGAAAGGGAAGGAAAAGGTAGTTGCACCTAGACCTGGTCCACGTAGGGGAAACCCTTCATTTCAGGAAGGAGTTGCAGAAGTGGCAGAGTTCTTTGCTAACATTGTGGATGAAAAAATTGGGTTAATTAAGGCTGACATACAATCAACCCTCAATGAGATGGAGTAACGCCTTGCTTCAATGGAAATTGACTTGAAGGACGTTCGAGATTTCATTTACGTCTATGGCACCGACTTCAAGGACTTTGCTTGAGTTCGGGGCAAAAAGACATGACATGGCCGGTCCTTCTACCAAGCCAACGGATGACAAGGAAGGAAGTGAGCAAGGTGATAGCAAAGAAAGAAGAACCAGTCGAAGCAAGGGGATGGGGAGCATGAGTCGATGCCGAGGATAGTAGCGGGAGGGAAGAAGAAGAAGAGAATGAAGATGAAGAGAATTTCCGGGATGATGATCATTATTCGTAGGCCGAGGATGATGGCAAAGAAAGATGGAGAAGAAGATAATGAAGATGAAGAAGAAGAGAATGAAGGGGATGATGAACATGATTCTGAGGGTGAGGATGATATCAGCAGGGAAGAAGAAGAAGAAGAGAATGAAGGGGATGATGAACATGATTCTGAGGGCGAGGATGATATCAGCAGGGAAGAAGAAGAACTAGGGAAAAAAATTGTTTGCATTGTCTGTTTAGAGTTACATGTAATGCTCCAGTACATTGTTGACTATGTTTTTTGTTGTTATGACTGTTGATTCACATTCTGAGATGGTTTACATGCTACTTGTTTGAGTTTGAACTTTCTTGTTTGGTTCGAACTTCAACTTTTTTGTTTTCAACTAATGTTTAATGGTTTAATGATGTTTAATCTATTTTGCTGTCTATTATCATTTTGTACATTAGTTCATGGTTGTCATGTTGATTTTAGGCAGATAATTTTAGGGTGCCCTGATGCACCTTGTCATTTGCTGTTCCAATTATAATTATGGTGTTGTGCTGGGAGTTCGAACTTGTTTGTTTGGTTCGAACATGAACTTTTGTTTTTTTTTCACATCTCGTAACGATGAATGATGGTTATTCTATGTTACTGTGCCTGCAAATTTTGGGTGGCTGATGCACCCTGTGAAAAACTTGACAATTATTTGTTATACAACATTTGAAAAGGCCAATTTCCTTAATTTTTTTCCTTTCACCCAACAGTTCACATGGTATCATTTTCCACTATTCTGACTCTACCTCATGTTGTTGTCATGTCCAAGGTTTTGTTTACTTTTATGCAGCATTTGAGAAGGCCAAGTTCATTCATTTATTTTCATTTTCAGCCTTGGCATTAAGCTTCTGTGTTGTGTTGGTTCAAGATTATGGTTACGCAGCATGTGATAAGTCTAATTTAAAATTTTTCCCTTGCTTTCCTTCTTGTGCAGCATTTCATAAGGCCAAATTGCTTTATTTAAATTCCTCTCCCACACCACCACTGGGTGAAGATTATTTTAATAAATTTTGATGCAATCTGTCAAAATGTTGGCTATTTTGTGCTTCACATATGTTCACTTCAACTGCCCATTTGACAGCAACCAATGTCCCTGTTTTGCATAGAGTCATACCTGTTAATGTCTTCCTCTTCATCCTCACAAGTGCAATTTTTCCTACTTCCTGTGTCCTTTTTAACTGATCTAACTTTAGTTATTGGTATGTCCCTGTTTGATTTTGATGATTAATTATAGTCACATGAAGGAATGCGATATTTTCCTCACACTTTCGTAGTCACCTCTGTTTCACCAACCCAACAACCCCCTTTTCATTTAGCGACTTCACACTGGTCAGAGGTTCAACACTCATTTTTTTCAATCAACCTTCGTTCTCTATAGCATCACCTGGGTTCAATGTTCATCAGTGCTAATCTTCCCTGATTCTCTTCTCATACTCGTTTCCGTAGCTCGTTAAATATACCTTCGTGCTTTCCCAGCCTTATTCCTTCCATCGACGTCGTCCTTGTCACCACCAGGAGACATCCGTCGTCGGAATTTCATACCCCAACACCATCTATTCCAATTTTACATTGCAATTTCCTTCTAGGGTTCGTTCATGTCTTCGTTCCTGTCGCGCAAAAACACTTCCAATCAGTTATGAACTTTTTTTTTATGTTTTTTTATTTAGGGGCAATCTGGGAATTTCACCTAATCTTCCAACTTAAACAACACCCAATTCTTCATACCAAACATCTCATTTTCCCTCAACTAACTTCCTTTCCCTAGTATACCAAACAACTCACATTTTTTAAGTTCCCTCCTAATCTTCCTTTCCTTTCCTTTCACTTCCTTTCCTTTCATTTCCTTCTTCAAATATTTCGCGTAACAAACAGGGCCTCAATCAAATCTCACTGAAGAATGGAGGGATGGGGGGGGGAGTGATTATCATAAATGTGCCCTCAATGCAATTGCAACGGTTACAAAATTGATTGAGAATGAATTTTTCTTAATAATAAATGTAACAAATTTGAATGAACTTATTATCATTATTGATATGGTAAAAAAATCATTATGGTTTGAAAACAATCTTAATTGAACTCGTGCTAGATATCCAGAATTAAAAGTATTGAAATACAATGAATATTTTTCTTAATAAATATAAAGAAAGTGACTATCTCCCTTCTTAGCCGATTTTTTTCTCTTTTGCTAGAAAATAAATACTTTTGTTATGATAAATTTTTTTAAGTGGTAAAATAAATATTAATTTTTATTTCAGAAAAAAAAATTCTTAACCAAAAAATTATAAATTTAAACGAAAATTATCACACATTATCACTTTATAACTTTTATTTAAAAATAAATTAAAACAAAACAATTTTTTTTTTATTTTGCTCCTTTCATTGTCTATCAAAATTATATTGTCATGTTTTATACAACCTTTTCAGCCTAAAGTTTGCATAATTGGATTTTACTAGTTTATATTATCTTTAGGGCTTGTTTGGTTCTTTGAAAAAAAAAGGAGGGGGCTTGTTTGGTATGAAGGGAGAGGAGAGAAAGGGAAAAAAAAATATTTGAGTTGATAATTAATGAAAAAAAGGTTGTAAATTTATTATAAAAAATTTTTAATTAATTTTTCTTATTCTTTTATCTTAAATCTTCTTACATCATAAAGTAAAATTAAAAATACATGTAACCAAAACACTTGGTTCTTGGAGTTTTGATGATAACAATTTTTATTTAAACTTTTGTTAAATTTGTGTTTTTGAACCCATAAAAATCTCAAGCAAGGTGTTCTTGGTTATTCAAGTAATTGTCCCTCTAAATCCCCAATACTATCAAACAAACCCTTAAAGAACTACACTTTTTTGCAAGTAATTATTTTATTCAACATTGAAAAAAATTTGCAAGTTATAGACTCTTAAATAACTATATCATATTTAGCTACAATTTTTTATTTTTTATAAATAATTTTAATTTTTTCTGGAATTATACATTACTTGAAACTATCTTTCTTTTAAAAACTTATTATATAATTAAAAGCTAAAATTTAAATTTCACAAATCTATCTTTCATGAGTCTTTATTTGTTTATTTTATAATTAATGATTTCTTTGTTGTAAATTTTTTATTACTAGAAAAAAATATAAGATTTATTCAGATATTTTTAAGCTACCGGAGTAAGTTCTTGCAAATTCCGAAAACCATCGTTATGTGCTTAAACTCTGTCTAATCATTATGGGTAATCTTTTAACTACTCTTAATCACTCTCAAACTTATTTATATCATATCTAAACATCTTTTTGAGTGAGTTTCAGTTGATTAACCTTTGTTTAATGTGAGATTAGCCAAAAGCATTTCAACATGTCAAAAGCATTTAAAACATTAAAAAACGAAATTAAAGCGTGTAGCGATCGAAGATATTCCAACATTATTCTGCACAAGTAGGCGAAGGCATTTAATGAAGCAACGGTCGAAGTCTCTCAACGGCTATCACATTTAATTCCGCCAACTACCCAACTACCGAAGCTTTGTGCAATTAATTCGACTCAAACGGTCATCAAGCTTCAACTGGTATAAATAGGCGAAGAGCTGAATTCATCAGTACAAAACAACACAGACACAGACAGAGTATTCAAAGCATTCAAATTCTATTCTGTTTATATCTTCGGATATCATTGAGCTTCAGTGTTTATTATTTATCTACTCTGTGAGAGAGATTTATCATTTGTTTTTATATTTGTTCAAATCTCAAGATAGAGGTATCTTGAGTGTGGGTGTACGATTACAACTTGTAAGGGGAGTGAGTCCTAGGGAGAAAGGATCATCCTGAGTTACAGAGTGTGTAATTGTATTTGTGAGTTAGTGAAAATCCCAGAGTGTCTAGGGACTGGACGTAGGTCAAGGAGTTGGACCGAACCAGTATAATTCCTCTAAGTCATTTCTCTTTACTTCCTTTACTGCTTTCATCGTTTATCCGGCGAAAGAATTTTTTTGAGATCACCTATTCACCCCCCTCTAGGTGATATTCCACCTTCAATACCCTCCCCCACGTTTAGGGCTTCCTTGGCTAAAGTATCTGCGACAACATTTTTTCACAGCAACACCATTCTATGCGTGCCATTTAAAAACAAAAAAAAAAATCAAATCAAATAGAGTAGTTTTTTCACCCCTTTAATATATCCAAACCATTTAAAAATGGAGGAAAAATAAGTTCTTATTTTAACAAATTGCTTTGATTCAAGAAAAATTTAAAAACTTAAAATCTTATTTTCCCTTCATTCTTATCCACTTTTATCATCAAAACAGTTTTCAAAATTTATTGGTTTGCATCTTGTGAACAAAGAAATCATTTCTCCATCTTTTTTTCAAATAATTTGTTCTCTTTTTTATTGAAAAGAGATGACCAAGTCATTTCTTAGTGCAAATAATGCTAAATAATAAATTTTGAAAAGGTATTTGATCAAGAAAGTGGATAAGAATGAAAAGATATAGAGTTTTTTTTTTTTAAAAAAAAAAATCATGAATAAATGCAATTTATTAAAATAATAGGCTATTTTTCTCCATTTTTGAAGGCATTTGGCTAATTAATAGGTAAAATGGAGGTATTTGATATGTTGTTTTCTTTTCATGTTTTTGTGTGGACATGTCCCGAAAATAAGGAATCAATTTTCTGTCCTCACGTTTTTGACTTCCCTGTCCTTGTTTCTGCTTTTTTTTCACTTGCTCCTTCCCATTTTATTGCAATGGAGAGTAACAAGGGCATGATACTTATCCCGGAAATACGGAATCATAAGAATGATCATATGATGTTTACTCTCCACGGTGCCACATTGAAGCAGTGGAGAGTAACCATCTGGTGAAATTCACACCCTTACAAATTCATAACAAGACCCGCAACTCAAAAGTCAAAACAAAATTTTCAACTTTTGATATTATCCACTTTGCCCTTCTCTATTTTTCATCCCATTTATTTTTACTTTTATGCTTTCTTGTTTTCTGGGATATATACACACATCATACGTAAATCACCAAGGGCCTAGTACTTATCCCAAATGCATTTAAATACCCCGTACATTCTATTCTTGATTGGCCTCATATATTTAATTGGGACAAATATTGATTCGAATTTTTTCTATTTTAATTTTTCAAGATAAAACATCATTTTCTTAAAAAAGAAAATCATAATGAGAAGATTATGTTTTATTTTTAAGAAATAAGAACAAAATTAAAAATTAAGGTTAAAATAAAATAAAATATCTATTATTCAAAAAAGGGTGTGGTGGGGTTGGTTTTTTTACTGTCTTAAAAAAGAAGGCAGGTTTATATAATTTAGTCTTTCATCTTTTTCGATTCAATGATGGAGCTGTTGGGTGTGCCTTTTTAATTTAGCTAAATAGGGAAAAAAATCAGAAATACATTTGGATACTTTAGAATGTCAATATGAGACAAGCATGGCTTAAGTCCCTTTTTTTAAGGAAAGTTTTAAATCCATTAAAAAAAATAAAAGAATATAAACAACAAAAGAAAACTTCAACTTAACATAGAAAAATAATAATAATAAGTCAACTAAGCTATTACAACAGAACAATTACAAAAGCATTCTTTGATTCTTCATTTCTTGAAAATATTGCATTATATCTTCATCATCAATCTTATCAAACATATCGCGTTCAACATAAGTTAGCATGCATGAGTTAAACCAATCATCATTTATCTGATTGCGCAACTTATCATGAACAAAAGTCATTACGTAAAAAACCCACGCAACATTAGCAGTTGCTACCTATAGAACGAGTACCAACTTTATCAACAAATAGACCAATGGATAAACAATATCCTTTCTCTTCTCAACCATCTTCAAAGCAAGGTTAAAAATTGTTTTCAAATTGACAAAATCAAAATCAGCTCTTACATCAACAATAAAATTCTGACGAAACTTGAAGAAAGAAAAGGAATATCTCGCAAGCTCATCAAACTCCAAAGGATAGAATCTAGCAAACTCAATCAACTTTTCTTTGTTAAAATTAGCAAATGAATCACGAGGATCAAGACAACTCAAATACTCAAGCAACTTGGTATTGACATTATCAAATCGATCACCCAACTCTTGAACCTGAGTATCTATCACTGTATTAAATAACTCTACCTTAAATTAGTGCAAGAATGTGAATGATTCCAAGAATAAAACTTTATTTGGCTTAGAATAAAACTTTAGAGTTTCAAGAAATAAACCTTGTTGATTTGAACTTTTACATTCATCATGTCCCCGAAAAGGCTGACCATTTCGTAGTAGGTATTTAGCACAATCTAAAGAAGTTTCAAATTTAAATACGATAATCAATTCTTTGTTGTTCGAAATATTTGAAAAGGCAATATCAATATGTTGCTTTTGCTTCATCAAATCTTGACCAAATTTGATAACATCTATTGTGAACATTCTTATGGTCTCCAACATGAACTTTGATTCTATCATTCTTCTGCCAATTTTTGAACCCCACACCGACAAATGCTTCCTGCGTCGAACAAGTACCTCCAACCTCCATATAAAGTAGATAACAATACAAGCAAAAACATGCATCTTTTGATACACTATACTCCAACCAAGAGCCAAATTCTTCATACCACTTAGGCTTGAATCTACACATTTTTTCATACATTTCCGTTTGAGGGAATGGTTTAAGAATTGGTTGAGTTGTCCCCTTGAGCAACTAAGCTCTTCGAATATCCTCTCTTTCTATAGGTTTTGATGCCATTCAATAAATTGAAGGTCTTTTTCTTGGATCCGCTTCAAGATTTTCTATATTAACTTTTGCTTGAGGTGGTGATTGAAAACTTTTAAATTGAGATTCTTGTGGTGGTTGATAGGATTCTTGGACAATTGGAACTGAAATAGTATTTGAAACTTGCTCACTTTGATATTTGAGTTCTGTATTTGTGGGTTTTAGATGTTTGAAATAAGATTGTATCATTGACATTTTCTGAAAACAAAACAGTAAAAATCACAACATTTTGAAATAACAAAAATCACTAGGGTTAGTCAGTCACAATACATACATATAGAGCGAAATTTCAGATTTTCAATGAAGGGCAGTTCAGTGATTTCTTTCAAAATGAAGGGCATTTTGCAACTGAAATATGAAAAAAAAAACTCAAAATTTGTGTCTGCACGTGCGGCCATGTACGCAAGTGTGGCTTTACACTGTATGTATGTATGTATGTATGTATGTAAGTATATATGTATGTATGTATACATTTTCCGTTGTATATGATTGTTACCTTTTGACAACTTTAGCACAATAATGCATATTAAATAGAGTAAAATACTCTAACAACTCTTCTCTGTTTTGTTTTGATTATACAAATTTCTCTTCTATTATGAAAACATATATTTTAGTCCAAGCCATTAACACCTTTAAAGAATATTCTAAAAATTTCTTGAAGGATATTTTTTAATAAAAGAACATATTATAATACATCTTTTTTACTAATTTACCCCTCATTATACCGAATCCATATTTATGTTTTTAACATTGGTATTTATTAATAAGCTATTAAATATTTTTATTATATTTAGAAAAAAATTAAGCAATTTTTATGTGAAAAATATCAACAACTTGATCAAATATTTCAATAGTTTTTTTAACAAACATGTGTGTTCACTAAAAAACTTGTTGGTTATGATTAGTTTTGATGATGTCTTATATAGATGTCATTCTTAAGAGCAAAAAGTTTGTATACTACATTTATCTTATACTTTGACTAATTCTCATACTTAATGTAGATGCAAAGTTTGATAGTGAAGAATGATCAATAAAGGAGGCTAAAGAAAGAAGAACTTGCACTATATGTGATACTTGGAAGTCTCTATAATCAAACAGAAGTTGGAATGAAGCTTCATCATAATTGAGCTACGGTCAAAAGATATACATGAATAGTGCTAATACAGAAAGTCAACACATGAAATTCTGGAACAAGTTCAGCATCCCTCGGCTTTCTGGATATTGAAGAAGGTAGAAGCTGTAGAGAATGATGAAGAATGATCAAGTTGGGAGATGGAAGAAGGAAGAACTTGCTAAATGGAATGAAGATATCATCATTCAAGTTCTAAAATTGATTCTAGAAGCTTCCATGATCAAATGGAAGTTGAAATGGCTCGATTCGGAGTTAAAATAAGCTATAATTGAGTTCCTGAAGTCATGCTTGAGCAACAACAATGTTATGCTCGAGCAAGGTGCATTTCCAGCTCAAAATCCGCTCTTGCTTGAGCATGAAAAGAAATCTTGCTCGAGCAAGGTCATTCTTCAAAGATACTGCTCAACTCTCGTTTCGGTGAAGTCCTAATTCAACGATATCTCCCAAAATAGGAATCGGATTGATGTGAAACTAGTGGAATATGAAACTAGACTACCAATGTGTCCTTTTGATATAAAATTCAAGTCCAAAGGATTCCATATGAGATATCTATGAGTTTTTCAAGTTTGCAAAAAAATCACCGTCGCTGTCCAGACCAAGCTTCGGTAATTTGAGCATATCTCACAAACGACAAATCCGATTGAGATGAAATTGGTGGCATATGAAACTAGACTCACATACCTTTCCAAAAACATATAAATCATGAAAAAAAGATCAATTAAAGGAGATATGATGTTTTAAAGTTGACAATTGCATTCGAATGTTGCAAAAAACGTTGGTCAAGAACAACCTCCATTCATCTGATGATAATGGATGAAATAGAATAAGTTTGGAGCTGATTCTTCTTGCATTGGAAAGAGGACTTGAAGAGCTTTATGAGCATGGATGGTTTTCCAAAATTGAAACTATATTGAAGACATTACGTTCGCGGGAAATTGAGTATTGTGCTGATGGCATTTTTGTTTTCTGAAAGTCTCTACATTCAGGAAGATTGGGTTTTGTATTGAAGAATATAATGCTTGTTCACGCATGATCAGAAGCTTCAATAATAGAAGTGTACCCAAGCAGCATAGTTGAGTTTCTCGAGCATCATCAAGGCAGAAGCGAGAAGATGAAGTTAAAGAGTCTTGCTCGAGCAATAAAGATAGACTTGCTCGAGCAACATTGAGCCAAGAGATAACTTTGTTGACTGGAACATCATGCTCGAGCATGAAGTATAAGAGATATAGCCTACTCGAGCATCCTCCATTTAAGAGTCATACTCAAGAAAAACTGGAAAGCATGCTTTCGAAGCATGCTCAAGCAGGCATGAAAAAGTTGCTCGAGCAAAGTCGAGCAACCTATGTCCTCGTCACAGAATGAGCCTTGCCCGAGCAAAGTTAGAAAGCATGCTCGCGGATCATACTCGAGCAAGGATAACTGGATTGCTCGAGTAGAGTCGACCAACATGTTCTCTGGTCTCTGTATAAAGGTTGCCCAAGCAAACTCTGGTAGCTTGCTCGAGCATCATCGATAAAATCTCTTTTCAAAGTCTTTCTAAAAGACTTGCCCGAGCATACCTTTGCAACTTGCCTGAGCAACGACGATGTTGATTAAGTTTCAGAAGAACCTTGCCCGAGCAAGCTTGGTTTCATGCTCGAGCATTGGGTGATCTCGTTCCTTGAAAATACACTTTCTCATAGCATGCCCGAGCACACTACTTACTCATGCTTGAGCATGATCATTCCCTGCTTTCAAAATCACTGTCTACGTAAATCTTAAATCATTATCTGTGATTTCATTTCTACATATCATTACTCATTACTATTCCAAATTGCTTTTAATCAGTTTGCTAATGAGTTTCAGATGATTAGATCATGGATTAACAACAAATTTGCATAAAGCAATTTGTGTGTCAGAGAGGCATTAAACGTTACGTTAGAAAATAGAGGAAAGCATCTGAGTGTAACGGATAGTTTGAACATACCAACAAAAAGCTTGAATCTTCTTAACGGCTATTAATACAACACTCAAGACGGAGCATTAATGAAGTCAACGATAAACATTTTATGATTAAAGTTGGATTAGAGCTCAACGGTCAAAAAGCAACAAAAGCTTCAACGGATACTTCCAACTGATTTCCAACGGTCAAATGCTCGCAATGGTAGAAACACAATAACCTATAAATTGCGAAGTCTTCAAACCGGAAGAAGTGACGACGATTGATGAATGAATCGACAAAGCCAATGAAATGATTTCACTACTTCACCGTCGATAGTTCATACACTCTGTTTCTCAATGTTTATATAGTTTACAGTAGAGAGTGAGATGATCGATTATGTACTTCAGTGATTATTATTCATCTACTCTGTGAGAGAGTCCAAACACTTATTTGATTATCTGTTTAGTGATCAAATCTCAAGGTTGTGGAACCTTTGATAGTGGGTGTATAGTTACAACTTGTAAGGGGGAGTGAGTCCAAGAGTGAGAGGATCATCCTTCGTTTACAGAGTCGGTAATTGTATTCTTACAGTGCGTAAGAGGATATCTCGGTAAGAGATTGTAAAGGCTACACAAGTGCCCGACCAAAATTGTGAGGTTGTAAAGGCTTTCTCTTGTGCCCGGTTAAACAAGGAGATAGTGGATTGAAAATCTCAAGTGGAGCTTGGGGATTGGACGTAGGTCAAGGATTGGGCCGAACCAATATAAATCTCAGTTTGCATATTCTCTTCCCTAAACTCTTACATTTCTAGCATACGTGTTTGAATGACTGATTATTGCTTTATAAACTAATTCTGTCATTCAAACTACTTTCAGTAATTTGCGAAAAGATTTTCAAAGATTTTCGAAAGTTTTATTAGACACCCAATTCACCCCCCTCTTGGGTGATAGCCGGTTCTTCAAAACTGTGGTTTATGTAGTGGTCAAAACATTGTGCTTGGAGCGGTTAGGACCACAATTGGTAGTTGCAATGTATCATCGAAGCTAGGCTTAATTGGGTGAATTATAAAAATTAAAACAATCTTAATGAATAATTAAATCAATAAGGAAGGGTTAGAAAGATATCACCGAAGTGTGCACAAAGATTTATACTGGTTCATCTTTAATATCTTGACCTACGTCCAGTCCTTAAAGCCTCTCTAAGATTTCCATTATCTTTTAACACTACACAAGCTCTTATAGAATAATCCTTACCAAGACTCACTCCCCTTACAAGTGTAATCGGACAACCACACTCAAGATCTCACTACCTTGAGATTTTACAAGAATCGGTTGAATGATAAAGACTCTCTTATAGAGTAGATATATGAATACTGAAGAATATAAATATCACAAGATATTTCAAAGAGTATTAATGAGCAATAAATTGTTCACCTTGGTTGGTTAGCTCCGTATTGAATGCTTTGGCTTTTTATAGTTGAATACCATTAATGACCATTGGAGAAGTGAAAGAGATTTGCCGTGTCTCTCAAAATAACCAGATTCAATAAAAGATTTGCAGTAATAGGGAACTTGGATTGTTTTCCCAACGAATTCGCAATGGGTTTGATTGGACAGTAATAGCGAACAGAAACGGTAAAAATGGGGGGTTTTTGGTTCAAACAGAATAAAAACGAAAATAAACAGAAACAGATTAAAATCGATCAACCCAACATTCAGATTCCAGAGACTTCCATCATTGAACAAAGTATGAATGAACTCGCGTTTGGTTTTGGATGAACCGAAATCTATGCATTCATCCAAAAAATCCCTTAACTAGACAATTGCCTAGCATATGTACGAACAATGGTGTCTCACTGTGCGACCGCACAGTAACACTAGAATCTAGTTCAAACTCGGTCCTTGGGATGAACCAAACCGAATATTAAATCTAATATTCGAACTATTTCTAGAAATCGAATCCGATAAGATGAAAACATAAACGAGTTAAATTACCGATTAAGCACAAGCTCTCTAGACGAATCATGTAATCCTCAATGTTGGGTTAATCATAGAGTTATGTTCTAGAGGCTAATGTAGCCCATTAGATATTAATTTTTCCAAGCTCACTTTCATGACTCTAACAAGTCATGTAATTATGTGCCTAGGGCCATGAGTCGACAATGAAGAGGCAATGGAAGCAACTTTGATGGTTGGAAAAAAAAAGAATAAGAGGAGGACTAAAAGACTAAAGGTAGTAAACTTACACTACTTGTGTGTATTTATATGTTTTCTTGTGTATTGAGGTGCATGATTTCTTTGCTTGCTTGTTTATGTGTAACATAATTGAATGATTGAAGCTCTGTTTTTATTGATGATGTGACCATAAGTAAGAAATGTGAATCATTGAGCACACAAAAATGTCATTATGTTAACATGAGCCTATGTAATGAAAGACTATCATGCACTAGCATTTATCTTGCATGCATAGTTTGATACGGTTTGCTATTGAGATTCCCCCGAATCTCACCATCCCTCAACCAACCATACAGGTATGTGAGCACAAAGAAGGGCAGCGCATGAAGTTGCGCTAGAGAAAATGGAATGGAGAACTGAATGTGTATAAGTGATCATGAGTTGTATATAAATCTGGCATGTCTATTATTTGTAAAAACATGACATAGTTTGTGTACGTACATGCATGAATGAACAAAGAAATGAGGAAAGAGATACTCTGATAGTAATGAGGATGATCCTTAAGAATATTGATGCTTTCGTAAGAGTAATTTTAGGACGTGTGTGACATTCTGCTTACAAAATAAAGGGATCAACTTTAATGCATTTGTTAAGGCATGTCTGCTCTGGGACATTGCAGCAAGTAAGGCTTAAACAATCATTTGATCTTGAGCAGTGTACATGTTGGTCGAATTCCTTGATGGCAAGTGAACCAATTGAACAAGTAATAAAGAGTAAGTAAAGTATCGCCCCACAGAGACTGAGATGCCAAATGATAACGCCGAATTGCAGAAAGTTGTGCTTAACAAGAAAATATAATCCGGTTGGTTTGGGAGTTTGTATAGTTATACTAATAAACAGGAAAATAACCAAATGATCGTAGTCGTAAGAAGATATCAATAAAAGATAGGCTGAGCTTAGAATCCTTCCTAAGCATGACACTTTTGATTGCCTATACACATTGCTATAGCATTCATGCTGCATAGCTCTCGCAAATGCTACAACATAAACACCTTTTTACAATGTTATTCAGTTAACCCACCACTCCAATCTACCGAAGCTCTCGCGTTTGATATGTACAATCCTAACTTTACTTCTCTCATATGCCTATAGCGATTTTCTAGTTAGATTATCATTACAAATCAAGGTGTTATGGTTATGAGCGGTAGACCCATTCCTGAGGCCTACAATAATAGGTCAAGCCTTGAGCCAACCTGCCTAGCAAACACTGTTTCCCAAATGTCTAACCCCGACTCCCTCTCAGTAAGCCGAGACCACTGATTTAGCCCTTAGCTCTCGCTAATCGACAAGAAATTAAATCACTGATAAGCAAACTGAATGTATTGGATTAAAAAATAGCAACTGGGTTCATTCAAACTTAGGAAATCATCCTTGCTTAGCCACATGAGATTTAGTTCATGACTGATGAGGGAATCACTAAACAGATCACTACAAAATAGCCCATGACAAAAAGATTAACTACAATCAAATAAAGAAGAAAAACAGAAAGCTTGATGGAGGTTCCGACGGCGTGGAAGAAGCCTTGTCACGTCACGACTCCACTTCTTCTTTTCTCCGTCTCACTGCAATGAAGGATGCTGGGTTCTCTTGGAGTTCTCATGCCTTGTAACTTCTCTCACTCTTCTCTCGAGTCTGGCCGTGTGGGATTAGTCTTTAACTCTCGACGACTTCTGACCCCCTTTAGGGTTGGCTATTGTTTCCTTTTACAATCCGGTCTACTTACGGCGTACGTCTAGCGAACTGGGCCTTTCCAAATCTGTCAAGGTCCAATCGTAATCTCTCTTTCAAATCTCGATAGATTGATTCTGGTGATCCTGTGGGATTCTTCAAATCTTAGTTTCGATCCTCTGCATCTTCTATTCCAATACGTCAACAATCTAACCGTTGTTCTCTTCCACTTAACGACCTGCACTATATTTCCTGAAACAACCTTGACAATAGATCATAACATATGCCGCATAGCATTACGTCACTTACTCTACTATAGCTTCAGGGATGCATTGTATTGCACTTCGATAAAGCTGTCCTGATGCTATAGCATTGTATCGACTATGTTATGCGCCTTTCTAATAAAACCTCAAAACTCGTTCTTTCCTCAGTGCATGTTTAGGATGTACGTGGAATTCATCCTTAAGTTCCCTATATAATAAATCAATGCCTTTTTGCTCAGATTAATGCAGTTAAGCTCCTATTCACCATACAATACAATCATATAATATAGGAAAAACATGGCATAAACAAGACTCATCGACACAGTATGGCCACTAGGGACAAACACCCATTTGATCTTGGACACCCGATCGATAGACAAGTACAATGTTTTTATTCTATTACATTATTATTAGTAAATGGGTGTCTTAGAGACAATCTCTTTCGACGAGATGAACACCATTCTACATTTTAGTATTTCATGATTAATATAAATGAGCACATTTTATCTTTATCATATTTAAGTGTTGCCTTTATTTTAAGGTAAATATGCGTTTAAAGATAAAAGCCCTAGGAATAGAACATGTGTTAACTCGAGGAACTATGATAAGGATCAAGATCATTAGGAATTGAGGATACTGCATGTCTATTGCCAGAAACTTGTTCCTAGTCTTGAATCACCAAGAACTGGCATTGATGATCTCAATAAGACTAGTATGACATCATCTACTTATATAGAGATACAAGGTAGGGACCTCATAGAATACATGCATGGTGATACCTTAGCTGATGTCGTGGGTGGATTTGTTGGAGAATAGATAGCACTAAACTGACTCATTGAGAGACTCAACAATGATTCATCGTAGAAAGTATCATTGGATATGTAAAGCCTATCATTGTTTAGTAGTGCGGATCATCCTGAACTTGAAGATTTCATCAAACATTATATCCTAGGGTTATACTTTGACTGTACAACTATATCCGCCAGAAAATGGGGTGGAACAGTGTACTCTTGGGTGTAAATCGAATACATGAGTGTAGATGAACATTCTGAAAGGACTCACAGTCCCTTACAAGGGATTAGTAATCTATAAGATTGGTAGGGCTAAAATCGCTTCTAATTGACTCAAGAGTCTGTGCGCACAACAAGTGATAATAAAGAGTCATGATACATCATATAGTAAATAGAAAAAGGTTCCTAGTTAAGTGAATTAGCTACATTTAGTCAATCAAGAGAGATGATACTCTTTGTTTGCTCTCAACTAAATGTGAATGACGATGTGAGGAATGATGCTACCACGGTATCCAAATTAGAAAGGTAAATCACATAATCAACTCATTTAGTTTTGGGGCCACAGAGTATTGCTAGTGTCTTATGTGGTCATTATATGAATTTGGCCCATTAAAAGAGTTTAATTGGTCCAAGTTTATTTATGTCAGTGACTAATTGGGCCTACTAGGTCACACACTGAAGTTATTCTTGATTGCTTAAATTTAGCAACCTTGGGTCAATAATTGTTATTGGGCTTTTTTTAGACAATAGGTGTAATTGGGTTAGAGTGAGAGTCCAAGCCCAATAAGGTAACATGGCACAATATATATTCTACTAGTGGGAAATTAGTTTCTCCACTAATTGGCCTAAAATATGTTAGAAGACCAAACGGGGTCCTTGGCCAATTTGAAATTTGAATTTAAGTTTGAAATTTAAATTTGAATTTTAAATTCAAGAGGTTAGGATATAAAAGATAATTGTGAATTATCTAATATATATATATGTGTGTGTGTGTGTGTGTGTGTGTCCAAAAAGATTGGATCGATATCCAATAACGATTGGATAAAGAATGGATAAAAAGTAATCTTGAATTTAAAATTCAAGATATAATTTAAAGATATGGATATAATCCATTATCTTAAATTTTTAATTCAAGATATATATCAAGATAAGGATAAGATCCATTATCTTGAATTTTAAATTCAAGATATATTTCAAGACATGGATTTGTTAGACTTGGCTATCACCCAAGAGGGGGTGAATTGGGTGTCGATAAAAATTTGGAAACTTTGAAAAATCTTTTCGGAACTTAATGAAGGTAATAAATATGAATATAACTATTCATAAATCAACAAATCAAATATTCAAATAAATATTAAAATAATATTTGCTGGAAATATAAGAGTTTAAGGAAGAGAATATGCAACCGTGATTTATCCCTGGTTCGGCCCAATCCACGATGACCTACGTCCAAATCCCAGATCCTCTTGAGATTTTCAATCCACTATCTCCTTGTTTAATCGGGCACAAGAGAAAAGCCTTTACAACCTCACAAGTTTGGTCGGGCACTTGTGCAGCCTTTACAATCTCTCACTGAGATACTCCCCCTTATACACTGTAAGGATACACCGCTTGATCACACACTCTGTACTCGAAGTAATCCTCTCCCTAGGATTTACTCCCCTTTCAAGCCGTAATCAACACAATGTGTTTCCCACTCAAGATCACCCAATCTTGAGTAACTCTCGATAAGATAAAATGTTTACGATAAATCTTCTCTCTCTCGTAAGTGAATAAATAAGCACCGAAGTGCATTACAAATAATCTCACTCTCTAATAAATTATATAATCACTAAGAAAATAGAGAGAACATGAGATAAACATCAGAAGGCATTTTTAAAGGTGTAAGCTCATGTTCTTTCGTTTTGAATTTGTCTCAATTTTTAGGCATGTACGTTGGAAGCCCGTTGGAGAACTCTTTGAACTTTGTGAATAGTAACCGTTGCATTTTGAATTGTTATATCCGTTGCGCATTCGTCCGTTGCAGATGTCCGTTGGCTTTTTACTGTTGAGAGCATTCATCCGTTGGAGCATTTGACCGTTTGAGTATTACCGTTGGATCGTTGTGAGAGTTGGTCGTGTATCCTTCCATTTGAACGTTGTGAGCATCCGTTGGAAGTTTCGGTCCATTTTGAGAAATAGTCGTTTGCTTCATCATCCTCATTTCATCAAAAGCTTGTCTGAACCTCTTCACTCTTGTTTTCAACAAAATGGCTATTGCTTCATCTTTGCTTCATCAACCATGTCTCGTAGCTTTCTCTGTTGAATCCGTTGACGTGATTTGCTTCAATCGGTCTTCATCTTATTTCCAACGTTAATCACCTAAAGCTCATACACAAATGATATAAATAATGTTAAGAAGTAGTATAAGTCATTTTGGTAATCATCTGGACGTTTTCCATAAGCAACAAGATTTTCCTGGACACGGTGTTTTTCGAGCTTCTTGAGATATCAACGTTTCAGAACATATGTCAACTTCCGAGGCTATATCTCTTTGAATTTAGCTCCAAAATTAGTAAATTAAATTTCCCTGGAAAGCTATTGATGTATTCTTTCCCATGAAAGAATAATCAACTCAAAACATCTCGTATTTTGATCATTATCATCATCTGAATGAAGACTGTCCAGAAAACAGAGTTTCAGCAACCATTAACTTTCGAAATGTATATCTCCTTCGTTTCAAGCTCTTTTTGGTTGCTTCCAAATTCTGTAAAACCATTTTTGAGTATAGATTCATATGGAATTGGTTTCACTTCAATTGGTTGTGTATAATGTGAGATATAGACCGAAAACCGAAGCTATGCTGAGTTGATTCCAGAATCATATGTGTCAACTTTCGAAATTAATATCTCCCTGGTCTGATCTCCGTTTTGAGTGTTCAAAATTGGGGAACACTGAATTTTGAGTCTAGTTTCATATGCCACTGGTTTCAGCTCAATTGGATTTGTATTTTATGAGATACACCCAAAATACCGAAGCTTGCTCTGCTGTGTGGCGTGAATTGAACTATCAACTTCAACAATTCATAGCTCCTTCATCTGACCTCCTTTGGACTTGGGTTTTATGTCAAAAGGACGTATTGGAAGTCTACTTTCATCCAAGATTGGTTTCACCTCAATCCGACGTCTGGTTTGAGAGATATCATCGAAACACCGAACGTCGCCCATGAAAAACGCAGAACAGAGCTGAACAGAGTGCGGATGTCTCGTCTCGGTCTGAATTGAAGTTCAGCATATTTACGGTTTTGCCATCAGAAGCATAATTACGACTTTGCCATTACAACTGAATTTCAGCATAATTACGATTTTGCCATTGAAGCGGATTTTCCGAGGAAATGACTTGAGGCAACGTCCAGGCAAACAAATCAATGCAGCAACATATATGGATCCGTATGTCACTGTTCATATATACGTACATCACTGTTCGTACATACGTCACTATTCATATATACGGTCTTGTAGCTCAAAAATCGCTCTTCGTGATGATGCTCCAAATTGCTTAATTTAGCACTGAATTAAGACTTTCCAACTTCCGTTTTGATCATCGAGACTTCGTGTATGGCACTATTCATGTATACGGTGTACTATTCACATATACAATACTATTCACGCTAATGCTTCAAATAGCTTAATTTGACTCCGAATTAAGCTATTCCAACTTCCGCTTGATCATAGAGGTTTCTAGTATCACAAGAACTTGAGTGTTGATATTCCCATTATATTGTGCAAGTTCTTCATTCTTTAGTCTCTTCTCTTCTTCTTGATTATTCTTCATAATTCAAGTTGGACTAATCTACATTAAACTTATTAGTTAGTCAATGTAGGAGATAAATATATTACTCAATCTTTTTGCTTTTAATAATGGCATCTATATAAGACATCATCAAAACTAATCACATCTAACATTCTCCCCTTTTTGATGATGGCAAATACTATAAGAAAAATATGTATAAATATGAAAATATATTAGATGCAACATATTTTTCTCGTCATTCTCTCCCCTTATTTGTCATTAGCAAAAAGTTGAAGTAAAGAAGAAGTTCTTAGGTGACAAATATGAAACCATATTATAAAGAATCAAGAAACCGATTTTCTCTCCCCAATGTGAAATTGTTTTCATTCTAAATATGATGCAATTTAGAATGTTTTATATGAAAACAAATTTGAAATAATTTGGAGAGGTTTTCAAGAAATCTTTCACATTTAAAACATATAGATACCAAGCATGTGCAAAATTTCTACTGAATATAAAAAGATAGAGATTAGAAATGCTCATGTAGAATCTGCAAACGATGAATGAATGATGAAGTCCATTTGTCTGGCTTTGAGATTTGTGATGTGCTCGAACAGCTTTTTGAGATGTGAAATGAGACTAAAGTACTTGGCTTCTTGAGTTGTATCTCATCCGAATGAATATGATCAAGTACTTCATGTTCCATCTTTTTCTTCATAGATCTCGCTCTGTAGAGCATATCTCGCTTCAATGATTGATCGCCAAAGCATCTTTCCTTAATTTAATAGTTTCTCCTTGTAGTGCATTAAGGAAAGTTGTAATACATAACAAAATCTCCTGCTACAAATTGAAAAACTTTCTTTGCAAAAGAGATTTGTTAGTGCAACCAGATATCAAATTATTCCTTTCTAAATGATATTTTCAAATAAAAATAATGAAAGGAAAATATAAGATATTTTTAAATATGAAATTAACTCATCATCAAAACTAATAAAAATATAGTAAATGTAGATGAGCAAATTTAAAAAGGGTTTTCTTCAAATAAAAGAGATGAGCTTTTATGATATAAAACACGTGTGAATGTGAAGCTCCCCTTAATGAATGCATGATAAAAAAAATGAAGTTCCCTTTAATGATATCAATAATAATGTGACACCAAATGTTATGAGATATAGAGTTCCTCTAACTCCAATGGACATAACATG
The DNA here is from genome assembly GCA_019022615.1 of Acacia melanoxylon. Lineage (NCBI taxonomy): Eukaryota > Viridiplantae > Streptophyta > Magnoliopsida > Fabales > Fabaceae > Acacia > Acacia melanoxylon. The sequence continues at coordinate 269,311 of JAFJYJ010000071.1, read as the reverse complement.
GTATCTCGAATTAAGAACTTTCAAATTCACATGGGTGGACTTGAAATTGGTATGAAGAAATCACTTATGCTTTTTATGATGATAAAAATGTTTAAAGCATAAGGATCATTTTTAAAATGAATGTGCTCAGGCTAAATTTCATGAGATAGAATCGAATAGAATCAAGTTAGCCTAGCATGATTATGGTATATATATATTATTTCAAAATACAATACCTCACTCAAGTAATATCGTAATTACTTGAGTCATAAACATTTGTAATCCATAGAAGCATCACTGGCTAGCCACTATCTGATGATGTGATCAGTACTAAAGATCTCCCAGATTTGATGCATATGGATGGGTTTAAGCTTATCTTCCTTTATTTCCCAATGCAAGAACAGAAGATCCTGCAAAACAAATATATGTTCTTTGGTACCCGATGTATCTTGGGTCCACAAATCATTAGACATGACAACTCTTATGCTCATATAGAATTAAATCATGTGATATTTGAGCAAAGAGTATAATAAGTCAATCAAAGACCAAACTATAGTTTTACCCAATTAAATAAATTCAAGCCAATGAATCATTAAGGGTTAAACTATAAGATACCAAGAATGTTATTTCTCAATGACAATTTTATAAATACATTTGATGTAGAAAAGATGTCATTGATGAGAATTCATGTAAGTTTGAGTATAGAAAATCTTATCCTTAAAGATAAGCATTTATCAATTCACGCTTCATGAGTGAGATCATATTTTTCAAGAATGATAATAAAATATGCAAATTATTTCAAATCTCAAATGTTCTTTTAAAAACAAGATAATGCATTATGAAATTGAGATTTTAATGTATGGAAAAATTTAAAATATGTTTAAAATCAATGTGCATGCTAAATATGGTGGAAGTCAACTTGTTAAAGAACATATCGGGGTGCTTCAATATTTGGAGAACATGTCGAACATTGAAGTTAATATGTTGAAGAATTTCTCAAAAGCAAAAGTCATAAGGAAAATGAATTAGCCAAAAAGGGCTAAGTATGATAGAAATATATAGGCACAATGACTTTGCTATCGACTAGAGATAATCTTGCCTCTTTGAATTGAATCTAGAAATATATGAATATTCAAGGCAATAATATGAATCCAAATGTATACTCAAAATATGGATGAAAACAAATGCTCATGTATTTGAGTAATAAAGAGAGTACTAGGATTCCTGGATGATGAAGCACATACTCGAGTCCAAATGGCTAGAGTATCAAGATATTATCCTAGTAAGTTATTCCATATCATGGTTAATGCATTAATATTCCATGCACTAATGAACATTTATAAGCTTGGAATAACTCAGCCAACTAAGCATAACAGATTCACAAATTGAAATCTTTTCTTGAAGATAGGCTTGAAACATGAGGTCCAACTAGTTAGAGAATGAAACAAAGGAGTTCAAGCAACACATTGAAGATCAAAGATCAATATGTGAATGATAGGGAAAACTCTTTTGAAGCAAATCTGACATTCAATATACAAAGATTTAACTTCCAATTTTGAAAAATCATTTGAATGCAATCAAAGTATGAATATTTTTCAAAACATGTGTATGCATTTTTTATACAACAAGGTGAATTGTAATTCAAACAGTTTTAGAATTGTGCAATTTTTTTTTAAAAAAATAAACTCAGAAGGTTATGCACAATTTCATTTACAGTCCATTTAGCAATCTAAAAAATATTTTGGAAACCATAAATGATTGATTGCTAATGGAATGCAATGATGGACAAGTATACATTACCCACATATATAATTCATTTAAGTGCAAAATAGGGTAAGAATTAGATATCACCGTATTTCCTCTTGTCCTTGTAGTAGCTTGCTTGGTTGAGATGAAATAATGTATATGACTCCTTTTTCTCGTTCACCATCAACATCAAGCATAGCTTGTTTAGCTTTCTCAAGACTTGGATGATTCTTCTATGATGCATTCTTGAGAAGCTTTCTTTGATCCTACAAAACCATATAAATCTTTTTCTTTCTTGGTATCCAACCTTGCTTGGATCCAATCTCTCGTTAGCGTGTAGGAACCAAAATTCACATGCTCTTATGAATATATTCAATTCAGAATAATTAAGCATAATGAATTAATCATGACTTTATGCATAAAAGAATTACTTCCTTTTCAAATCATCATGTATGCATAAAGAATTAAACTATTGAACATTGCAATCCCTTTATAAATTTATCAAGTAGATTTTTAAGGGATGTGAAAAATTAATTTCAAAATCATTTGCAATGATCATTCCTAAGGTTACAAAATATAAAACCTCAAAGAAGATTTCAGAAGACAAAGATAGGAGGTTTTACCATTGCATACCTTAGCCTTAGGTACTAGGAGGATTGGCTTTGCTTACCCACTGATTCTTCATTTGTTTTCTTGTGGGTGTTGGCAAAGCTCTCTAAGATATAGACTTCAATTGTCTTCTATTTGATATTTGAGAGATTCTCCTCTTCTTGTTCTCCTCAAGATAGTTGAATGGTACTCTATGGTAATTTGTTCTTGAGGTAGAAGATAGTCCTCTTGCTTGTATCCATTGCTTCTTATGATTTGACCTTGTGGTTTCGCAATGGGTGCTCCGAGAGTTCTCTTGTTTGATGTGAGTCTCCTTTTAGGTTCATGAGAAACTCTTGGATTTTTCTTCATCTTCTCGCACCATTATGTCCATTGATTTTCAAATTATCCCGCACACATAAAGCACTAGATGGACATTTTGGTACCCACTTATACTTGGGTCCTTGACCGTTAGTATTGGACCTTGCTTGTCCTTTAGAACCCAAACAAATCTATTTCTCACATTATAATTTCTTCTAATATAACACGATGAGAAATATGGCCAGATTTTCCACAATAATTGCAAATAATAGAATGATGTTTATTATGAACAGTTTTGCAAATATTGTTCGGGTCGAGTGGATGCAATATCAAATTACCCAAATTTGTATATTCTTTCTTCCTACATGATTTTCCAGCATGATTGAAAACATTTTTGTTTTTCAAAATAGAATCGCAATTGGTTGAAAAACAATTTTATGCAAATGTTCAAAATCATTTTTCTTAACTACACAAGAAGAATTGAAATTGTTTACCTCATGTGCATCTTGAGCTCCGATAATGATTGACCATAATTGTCCATGAGCTCTTCTTGGGAATCCTCATTCTCTTGTTCTTTTGTGTTGACGGATCATGAAAACATTCTCTAACTTCGCCTTCTTCCATTTGTTCATCACTCATAGATGTGCGCTTTGAAATTTCGATGAACTCACAACACTTTCAATTTCAACACAATTGTTAGAAGCATAAATAGAATCAAGAGTATCCCAAATATTTTTAGCACTAGAGCAAAGGTTGATTTTCTCATAATCATTTTCTCACAATGCACCGTATAAAATTTTCATTGCTCTAATGTTCAACGAAAAAAATTTCTTTTCCTTTTCGTCAATCAATCCTTTCTTGGTTTGAAATCAAAAACATTTGTAAAAACATTCCACATATGAAAATCGCTTGCTTTGATAAAACTAGTCATTCTAGCTTTCCAAAACCAAAAATCAATATCTTTGAAAAACGGTGGAACAAAGATAATCAAAACCTTCGAAAGAAAGCAACACCCAAAATTAGCCATTGTAACTCTTGAGACGGTTAAGTCCTTTAAACAAGAGCCCCACTCTGATACCAAATGTTAGACCTGGCTATCACCCAAGAGGGGGGAATCATGTCGATAAAAATTTGGAAACTTTGAAAAATCTTTTCGGAACTTAATGAAGGTAATAAATATGAATATAACTATTCATAAATCAACAAATAAATATTCAAATAAATATTAAAATAATATTTGCTGGAAATATAAGAGTTTAAGGAAGAGAATATGCAACCGTGATTTATCCTGGTTCGGCCCAATCCACGATGACCTACGTCCACCCCCCAGATCCTCCCGAGATTTTCAATCCACTATCTCCTTGTTTAACCGGGCACAAGAGAAAAGCCTTTACAACCTCACAAGTTTGGTCGGCACTTGTGCAGCCTTTTACAATCTCTCACCGAGATACTCCCTTATACACCGTAAGGATACACCGCTTGATCACACACTCGTACTCGAAGTAATCCTCTCCCTAGGATTTACTCCCCTTTCAAGCCGTAATCAACACAATGTGTTTCCCACTCAAGATCACCCAATCTTGAGTAACTCTCGAATAAGATAAAATGTTTACGATAAATCTTCTCTCTCTCGGAAGTGAATAAATAAGCACCGGTGCATTACAAATAATCTCACTCTCTAATAAATTATATGATCACTAAGAAAATAGAGAGAACATGAGATAAACATCGAAGGCATTTTTAAAGGTGTAAGCTCATGTTCTTTCATTTTGAATTTGTCTCCATTTATAGGCATGTACGTTGGAAGCCCGTTGAGAACTCTTTGAACTTTGTGAATAGTAACCGTTGCATTTTGAATTGTTATATCCGTTGCGCATTCGTCCGTTGCGATGTCCGTTGGCTTTTTACTGTTGAGAGCATTCATCCGTTGGAGCATTTGACCGTTTGAGTATTACCGTTGGAGCGTTGTGAGAGTTGGTCGTGTATCCTTCCATTTGAACGTTGTGAGCATCCGTTGGAAGTTTCGGTCCATTTTGAGAAATAGTCGTTTGCTTCATCATCCTCATTTCATCAAAAGCTTGTCTCGAACCTCTTCACTCTTGTTTTCAACAAAATGGCTATTGCTTCATCTTTGCTTCATCAACCATGTCTCGTAGCTTTCTCTGTTGAATCCGTTGACGTGATTTCTGCTTCAATCGGTCTTCATCTTATTTCCAACGTTAATCACCTAAAGCTCATACACAAATGATATAAATAATGTTAAGAAGTAGTATAAGTCATTTTGGTAATCATCCGGACGTTTTCCATAAGCAACAAGATTTTCCGGACACGGTGTTTTTCGAGCTTCTTGAGATATCAACGTTTCAAACATGTGTCAACTTCCGTGAGGCTATATCTCTTAGACTTTAGCTCCAAAATTAGTAAATTAAATTTCCCTGGAAAGCTATTGATGTCTTATTTCCCATGAAAGAATAATCAACTCAAAACATCTCGTATTTTGATCATTATCATCATCTGAATGAAGACTGTCCAGAAAACAGAGTTTCAGCAACCATTAACTTTCGAAATGTATATCTCCTTCGTTTCAAGCTCTTTTTGGTTGCTTCCAAATTCTGTAAAACCATTTTTGAGTATAGATTCATATGGAATTGGTTTCACTTCAATTGGTTGTGTATAATGTGAGATATAGACCGAAAACCGAAGCTATGCTGAGTTGATTCCAGAATCATATGTGTCAACTTTCGAAATTAATATCTCCCTGGTCTGATCTCCGTTTTGAGTGTTCAAAATTGGGGAACACTGAATTTTGAGTCTAGTTTCATATGCCACTGGTTTCAGCTCAATTGGATTTGTATTTTATGAGATACACCCAAAATACCGAAGCTTGCTCTGCTGTGTGGCGTGAATTGAACTATCAACTTCAACAATTCATAGCTCCTTCATCTGACCTCCTTTGGACTTGGGTTTTATGTCAAAAGGACGTATTGGAAGTCTACTTTCATCCAAGATTGGTTTCACCTCAATCCGACGTCTGGTTTGAGAGATATCATCGAAACACCGAACGTCGCCCATGAAAAACGCAGAACAGCTGAACAGAGTGCGGATGTCTCGTCTCGGTCTGAATTGAAGTTCAGCATATTTACGGTTTTGCCATCAGAAGCATAATTACGACTTTGCCATTACAACTGAATTTCAGCATAATTACGATTTTGCCATTGAAGCGGATTTTCCGAGGAAATGACTTGAGGCAACGTCCAGGCAAACAAATCAATGCAGCAACATATATGGATTCGTATGTCACTGTTCATATATACGTACATCACTGTTCATACATACGTCACTATTCATATATATTCGGTCTTGTAGCTCAAAAATCGCTCTTCGTGATGATGCTCCAAATTGCTTAATTTAGCACTGAATTAAGACTTTCCAACTTCCGTTTTGATCATCGAGACTTCGTGTATGGCACTATTCATGTATACGGTGTACTATTCACATATACAATACTATTCATGCTAATGCTTCAAATAGCTTAATTTGACTCCGAAGATTAAGCTATTCCAACTTCCGCTTGATCATAGAGGTTTCTAGTATCACAAGAACTTGAGTGTTGATATTCCCATTATATTGTGCAAGTTCTTCATTCTTTAGTCTCTTCTCTTCTTCTTGATTATTCTTCATAATTCAAGTTGGACTAATCTACATTAAACTTATTAGTTAGTCAATGTAGGAGATAAATATATTACTCAATCTTTTTGCTTTTAATAATGGCATTTATATAAGACATCATCAAAACTAATCACATCTAACAGGATTGATTCATTATCTTGATTTTTTTAGATTCAACCTTGGAATGAGCTTTTCCTCTAATTAATTTAATTAGGGTTTAACCTTAATTAAGTAGCTGAAATTAGGGCACCAAATTTTGGACTTTTTAGAAAGATGGTGTAGTCTTGGATAGTTATCGTGCATCTCATCCAAGAGAGAGGGCAGCATCCAAATTTTGATCAAAGAAAGGTAAGATCCAATCCTGTTCATCCCATCCTCCACCTAACTTCAAGACACCATTAATTTCTTGAGAAAAAGAAAACCCAAGAACTTGGATCCTCAACCTTGCCATCGCCTAGCAAGCATCCAAGGAAAAGGAGGAGTGTGATGCCCTAGCTTAACATGCCTTTATTTATCAGAGTTATAGCACACATGCATCGAAGTAGTTTGGACGACTTAATTGCGGAATAAAAACTTTCTTAAAATAACTTAGTTTGAAAACACTAGGATAATTTTTTTGCGAGCGATATCTATCCCATAGGGGGATCTTAATACAATAATCCAAAAATAATCAAATGATAAATGAATTAGTACAGTCCAACTACTTATACTATCACAAAAGTCCCTTCTACTGTAACCCTTACAGCTGCATCTTTCCTCTTGATCCCAATCCACTACATGTCTCTTTCATGCGATCTGGATTTCAAATAAATGAACCCCAAGGGTAACAGTTAATCTTATATGAAAATATGAAGTGTAATTGACAACATACAACATGTTAAGCATAGAATAATTCACTATAAAACAAGTCACACCGTAAATCCGCAGCTAACACCAAGAACCGCAGCCCTTTTAGGACACGCAACCCTATGAGACATGCAGCCTCAATCCATAGCTGGGATACACACATGCAAATTATCTAACAAACAGGGTTAGTCATACATAAATACATACAAGCTAATAAGATAACAGTTACCCACCTTAAGCTTGAATCCTTAATTAGTCCGAAGGTGATGAGATCAGTAGAGGTGTCAAGGTATGCCTATAAATGTTTATCATTGTTGCTTGGATTGAGTTTGGTTGGATGTGTTGATGTGTTGAGTTGTGGTTGCTGGGATTGAGTTTGTGTATATGAGTTGATGTGTTGAGTTGTGGTTGCAGGGATTGAGTTTGTGTGTATGAGTTGATATGTTGAGTTATATTGGTTGGGATTGAGTTTGGTTGTATGTGTTGATGTGTTGAGTTGTGGTTCTTTGGGATTGAGTTTGGTTGTATGTGTTGATGTGTTGAGTTGTGGTTGCGGGATTGAGTTTGTGTGTATGAGTTGTGGTTGTTGGGATGAGTTGGGTTGTATGTGTTGATGTGTTGAGTTATGGTTGTCGGGATTGAGTTTGGTTGTATGTGTTGATGTGTTAAGTTTTGGTTGCTGGGATGGAGTTTGTGTATTTGAGAGTGGAAGATGGACGGGTTAAGGAGATTGCCGGGATCGCGATATATTATATGAGCCGAGTTGATGACGGGTTAAGAGAGGATGTCGAATCATTTCCCATGGTTTTCCAATATACACATAAACACACTACCCAAGTTTCCTTCCCTTATTCTCGCATATACAACGTTGATATATGTATTTTGGAAACACAAATCCATATCTCTTCAACACGACCTCGATTTACATTTTATGCAACAGAGTTCTTATGGCTTGGTTTCTACGGTGCTTTTTGCATAAACTTCATGGTTTACTCCTACGGTTTATTACTCAAAGTTTCGTTGGAAGAACTGATAAAAACTAGAAAGAAGAGAGGCTCGATGATTACCTTCAGGTGGTGATCTTGAATGATAGAGATCTAGCTAAAACCAAAGCCTCTGCTCCTGCTAGATCAAAACAGGGGAATGAAGTTGGTTGATACTCTCTATCAGCTCCCACATTCCTCTCTATCAACTCTCACGTTCACTCTCGGCATTAGTTTTGGTTATAGAAAGATGAATGAATGAAATTCCAAGAACAACACTATATAAGGACTTAAGGGTCCGGTTCGACTAGAAGCAATCAAAGGTAGGTGGTCTGAATTCAAAATGTATGGTGAGGGTCTCGGAGAAGAATGGCACCGCTGGTCTTGCGTGTTCAAAAGGCGAGTTAATCACGTCGGTAAAGGTATGGTTAATGACTTTTTGCTGATAGCTTTCTCTCTCTTCCGTTCTAATTGCTGCGTTTTGACACAGCTAAAAACAAATAGGCTAGAGGAGTAGGTTAAATGAATATTGAAGAAGGCTATATTGCTGTTGCACGTTTTGGGCTGCAATATGTGTTGGACCACTATAAACAAATTATCCCACTTGATCCTTTTCAAGCCTCATCTTTGAAAGTATTATTAAAATTAAGTCCTTAGTCCCATTTAAATATTCTCTTTCCCAATTAAATTTCTTTTGGCCTTGAAATATTATCTCTAAAATATTTATGCCAAAATTTCATAATAAATCTCCATATATTATTCAAACTTTAAAAACCCAAAATTTGGGATGTTACATTTCCCCCCCCCCTTAATTTAAATTTTGTCCTCGAAATTTGCTATACATCTTGTAAACTTTGGGCCATAAATTCTGGGTACTTCTCCTTCATGCATTCCTCTATTTCCCATGTTGCCTCCCCAAGAGATAATCAGACGCCCTACCTTAATATGCCTTTATTTATCAGAGTTTAAGTGCACAGGCATCAAAATAATTTGGACGATTTAATTACGGAATAAAAAACTTTCTTAAAATAACTTAGTTTGAAAGCATCACGATAAATTTTTCTCAATTTGAATCTATCCCATAGGGAATCTTAATACAATAATACAAGAATAGACAAATGAACGTTAATTACATCCAACTACTTATATTATGACAAAATATCCCTTCTGTAGTATCCCTTACAACTGTGTCTTTCCTCTTGAACTCAATCCACTACCTATTTCTTTAATGCAGTTTGGAGTTCAAATGAATGAACCCAGGGGTAACAGTTAATCTCATATGCAGGTATGAAATATAAACAACAATACAACACATGTTAAGCATAGAATAATTTACAGTAAATAAGTCGCACCGTAACTGCAGTTATCGGCCAAGGATCGTAGCCCTTTAGGACATGCAGCCCTATGAGACACACAGCCTCAATCCAAAACTAGGATACACATATGCAAATTATCTAGCAACCATGATCAGTCATACATGAATACATACATACAAGCTAATAAGATAACAGTTACTCACCTTAACTTGAATCCTTAATCCGGTCGGTTTTGCTGGGATCAGTAGAGGTGTCGAAGTATGCCTATAAGCGTTTATCATTGTCATTAGTCACTTTTGGCGTCACAATATACCCTACTACGTGACTTAATAATAATACCCATTTTTAATAAATAATATTATTATTTATTCTCTTTCCTAATAATAATAATAATTATTAATTATTATTATTATTTTCTTTGCAATTATTTCTCCGGGTTGAGGGGTTGAGGGGTTGGAGGTGCTGGGATGGGGTTGCTGGGATAGGTTGTTGAGATGAAGTTGCTGGGATGGGGTTGCTGAGATGGGTCATTGGGATAGGGTTCCGAGATAGGGTGTTGGGATCCGAGATAGGGTTGCTAGGATGGGATGTTGGGATGGGGTATTGGAATCCGAGATAGAGTGTTGGGATCCAGGATAGGGTTGCTGAGATGGGATGTTGGGATGGGGTGCTGAAATCTGAGACATGGTGTTGGAATTCGAGATAGGGTGTTGGAGTCCGAGATAGGGTGTTGGGATCCGGATAAGGTTGCGGGGATGTGATGTTGGGATGGGGTGCTCAAATCGAGATAGGGTATTGGGATCCGGGATAGGGTTGCTTTGGATGGGATGTTGGGATGGGGTGCTGGAATCTGAGATAGGGTGTTGGAGTCCGAGATAGGGTGTTGGGATTTGGGATAGGGTTGCTGGGATGGGATGTTGGGATGGGGTGCTGGAATCTGAGATAGGGTGTTGGAGTCCGAGATAGGGTGTTGGGATCTGGGATAGGGTTGCTGGGATGGGGTGTTGAATCTGAGATAGGGTGTTGGAATCCGAGATAGGGTGTTGGAATCCGAGATAGAGTGTTGGAATCTGAGATAGGGTTCACACTAAGTTTTTCCTTACACTTATATATATTTCTATGACAACAACGTTTATATATCTTGGCATGTTTTAGTTTCATAGCTGATATATATCTTGGCATGTTTTAATTTCATAGCTGATATATATATATATATGAGCAACAACAACATTTGCTATTTCCTGAGCAAGTTTTCTGGTTCTCTTCTTATAAACATCAACCACAAATATCTTTCAAAAATCTATAAGCTCCCTTCACTCTTCCTTATATGCAGAGATTATATATATATAAATATCAACTCGAATGGCTAATTTGTTTCATTATGTATATATGACCAACTTCTTAACTTCATATAACCATTAAGCTTTGTTTTCAATATACTAAAACTTCCTTTGTTTAAACTCCTAAGAACAGTCCCATAAGCAAAGAACTAAACCATGAAAGCAAGGTTGAAAGATTACCTTGTGCAAAGCTCAAACTCCTTATTATTGTTGCTTCTCAACGCCACACTTACCTCTATTTTGCTGTTTGAAAATAGAGGAAAACGAATGGACTCTCTCTCTCTCTCTCTCTCTCTCTCTCTCTCTCTCTTATTCTCAGTTTTGGTTGCAGGAAGATGAATGAGGGAGACTTCAGGAACCACACTTATATAAGGACCCAAGGGTCTGGTCCAACTGGAAATATTCAAAGATAAATGGTGTTGAATTCAAAATGTATGGTGGGGGTCTGGAGAAGCATGGCATCGCTGACCTTGCGTGTGCAGAAGAACCGTATGTTAAGGGATTATGGGAAAAATATGATTTTAGTTGGTTAAATGAAACACAACGGGCTGAGAGAGAATGATTAATAAAGGAACATGGGTACATTTATATTAGCCACGTGCTTCAGTTGAGGGAAATAATGGGCTGGTATTTCATACAATTGGCCTAATGGTGAATTTTGTGTTGTGAGGCCCATTTTATTACCTAATTGATCCTCTTCCAAACCTTTATTTGCAATTAGGTACTTAATTCATTGCAAATATTGGAATAATGATAACATTAAATCCTTAATTCCATATAAGGATTCGTCTTCTTTGTTAATCAATTCCATAAATGTTTAGGCCTGAAATTATCCTTTATGAATATTCCTTAATCTTTTCCTAAAATAAATTTAAGGAAAAATAGACCTTAATTTCTAAATAATTATTCTCATAATTATTTTAAGCCAAAATTTCATATTTAATCTCCATACATTATTCAAACATAAGAATCCTAAACTTTGGGATGTTACATAATCCCTTCTAGACCACTTTCACAAATGGGATACTTTTGTGCCTGAGCTGCTTCTCCTGATGATCAATGATCCGTATCGACTCAACCACGAAAGTATTATCATATCGGAGTTCAACATCCTCATACTCTATGACATGCTTAGGGTCCAGTTGATACTTTTTCAACAGAGAAACATAGAATACATCATGAAGTTTACCCATGTTTGGGGGTAGGGCTAGCTGGTAGGCTACTGGTCCACGTTTCGCCAATATTTCAAATGGACCAATATATCAAGGACTTAAATTTTTCCTCTTTAATGTTCTACCTACTCTACTAATCGATATATTTTCTTAAAAACATGATCTCCTACTTCAAACTCTAGAGGTCTTCTCCTTTTATCTGCATAGCTTTTCTGCCTGTTTTGCGCTGCTAGGAGCCTCTTCTTGATCAGCTCAATACGTTCGAAGGTTTTGTTTACCACATCTTGTAAAATCCCAAACTTTGGATCCCGAGAATCGAGAACAAGCCTAAAATAGGCGAACGACTAAGCCCGGTTCGGGAAGATTGCAAGAATGTTGAGAGATAGTAAGCCTTTTAGCGACTAAGTAGCTTGGCTATACGGGTCGATGACCCTAGTATGTATAAGCCGTGAAATTGAAAGTGCTAATGGAAAGTAGGGCACGTAAGACCTATACGGTGTTAATCAATTAGTAAAATGCCCTTTAGCCATGTCCTAAGGTATGAGACAATTAGCTGAGCAAAAATATGCTAAAATAAGTGTGCACATGACCTTTCCTGGTCAGGTAAGGATTTCCTGCGTTTTTGAAAAGATAAGAATGAAAAGTCAGCTGTAATAATTACCTGAGGACATGTGTCACTACGGGATTAAAAAGCAAAAAGTAAGTAATGATTACATGGGAGAAATGGTCAAATCCTCACCCCTTAAGCATTCGATTTCGTCCACCCAAGATAGAGAAGGAAAAATCAGATGATTTTATCTGTACTCAGGCCCAAACACAAAATACGGGTCCCATAGGATGTTAACTGGTAGAAAGTGGACCGATAGAGACTAGTTAGGGGCTTCTTTTGGACCGAATGAGACAAATGTGGGGCCACTTTGGGAAGTCAATATGGCGCCACATATGGATGGGTATTCAGGGGAAAACATCTGAAAAGTTGAAGAAAAGTACAAAGGAAAGCACCCGATTGACTAGCGGGGCCCAAAAAGGACCGGTAGAAGGAGACTGGACTAAATAAAGTGGAAAAATCATGATAAAATGGATGAGGTAAGATTTGGTGGGGCTCCTTATGGGCCACCTAGCCCTTATAATTATTAAAAATTTACTTGGAGGAAAAGAAAAGCAACATCAGTCCAAAAGTCAAAGTACGAGTCTCACTTTCTGGATAAAAAGGGAATAAATCAGATAAATTGGGAAAAATAAAATAAAATCGTGGGATCTGATTTGTGGGCCCAAAATGGTGCCACATGGCCCTAGGAAGAGTCTAGAAATATTGGGGAAAAAGAAAAGAATAATAAAGAAGTTTCGGCCCACAATTAATAATTTTCATAAATTCCTGGCCAAAATAGGTAATTTTCCCCAAATGAAAAGTAATTATCTAGATATTTACATGGAGAATGCGCCACATGGCAGAACAGGGAAGCCTCTGGAATTTCTTGGAGAAAAATTCAAAAAGCCAGATGAATTCCATTAATTACTGGACAGGGTTTTACCACAATTTTTTGGGACTGAACAGTTACTTTTCCTATTATTAAATATGCATGATTTCTCTCTCCTAAACTAAGGGAGCACGAAATTTCTAGAGGAAGGGAGAGAAATTTTCAGCCAACCTCCATAGCTAAGCAAGGTCCAAGCTCCATAGATCACCAACCGGACCTCCGATTCAGGTAAACACCGAAAACCCGAACCGTTGAACTTGAACTTGTGATTTTCGTTCAAGGGGTTGGGTGTTGCAATCTGATTTTTGGTTCTTGATGGTCTCAATGTGTTTAAAACATGATTTTGCATTGGGTTAACTCATGGTTTGATTTTCTGAACTCAAAAACACCGAAAAACCCCTAAGAACAAGCTTATTGTTGATTCTGGAAATTCTGCCAGCGAGCCTTCAACTGGGTTCTAAAAAAAGTAAATGAACTTGAAATAATCTTACATTTTACAGGTAGAAAGTAACCTTCCTGAGCTTCACCTTGATGTATAATTTTGCTTCATTTTGATTTTTCTACTAAGAGATAAAATTTATTAAATTTAGCTCAGAAGCATCAGACCGAATCTGGACCAGAGAGGCGAAAATTAGTTACATGCCCAAATATATGTCCTTTTGGTCTCTGAAATTAATTTACTTGAAAAATAGACATTTCAATGGTTCAGATGGCGCTGGTTCCATGCAAATATTATTGTTTTGGAATTTATTAAAAATCTTGGAAGTTGGGCGATTCACAGAATTTTTGGAAAATTCTGTGTGGCTCGGTTTTGACAAAAGAAATGTAAGGGTATTTTTGGAAATACTAAAAAGGGTGTATTTTGGTGTTATTAGGTCAAGGGAATTTTTGGAAAAGTCTCCGGGCATAATAAATATTAAGGGCAGTATATAGCACACCAGGTAGTAACCGCTATACTCAGATATCTTTATGTGTTTTATTGTATGTTTTGTGTGGATTATTGTCAAATATGCAATCACAGTGTGTTGGGGTTTGAGTCCCTCACTATGTGGTTCCTAGTATGAGGACGATCAGTCCGAGGCCAGCCTTAGTTGGCAGCTGTACGGGTTGATAGGTCCGGGGCTGTCCTGGTGCAGGCGGCTCTACGGGTCATGACTCCGGTAAGTCCGGGGCTTGCCTTGCTAAGGCAAACTTTGACGGCACATGGTAGTCGCCGATGTGTATATTCTGTTTGCATATGTGGTAGGTTTGGCATATTACCTGTATTTCTCAAATCTGACATGGTTACGTACATACACTCTACACATTTAGTATTTGAGTATTGATGGTTACTCTGGGGGCCAATATTGGACTCCAGAAGCCTCTGTAGTTGCAGGGGAGCGTGCCTGATATAGAAGACCCTTTTTTGAAAGGTAGGGCCGGCGGTGCGAGAAGATTAGGGAATGCCCTTTCATTTTGTACTTAACTTTTTGGATGACTGTATTTATTATTTTGGTATTTACTTTTGATAACTATACCCTTAACCCTTCGGGGACTTGTATTCTCTGTTGTTTTTACTTTTACCAGTACAATTGAACATCCAACCGGTCTTGTGCTCGTCGCGCTTACTCGATATATCTACTAAATGGACTTAATAATGACAGAAGGGTAACTAATTAAAGAAATCCCTCTAACCCGAGTTTTGCTTCTGAGAATAGTTACAAACTCCAGTTTTGATGAACAAACTTGAGTTTGTGTCACTGGTTTTGAAAATCAACTTGCTCGAATTTGTGAAATCTTCCCGTTTGATTTCAATACTTCTTATCATAACTCATTACTATTCCTAGCTTTGTTTAATCAGTTTGTTAATGAGTTTCAGATGGTTTAGAGAGTGTTAAATGAGGATTTAAATCAAAAGCAAAAGTGATGTCAGCACATTAAATGCAAAGTGCAGAAAACTTGCATTATTTTGGACAATCATCCTACACACGTTGCAAAGGGATTAATGTTTTCTTTCAAGATCTAGTAGCTGCTCTTCCAACGGATTAAAAGTCAAGATGTCAACCACAAACTTCGTGCAACCGGATTAAGCAAAGAGTAGAGAGAAAGACCAAAGCTTGTGCTAATCCTTCCTTAATGTCTCCAATGGTTATATTGAAAATTACAACGGTCATTTAATGTTGTCTTAGTATAAATAGAGTTGCGTTCAATTCTTCTAAAAAACCAATCTGCTGAAAACAAATTGCATTCAAGTTTACCAACTACTCTTTCAGTTTTTCACTTGTAAAGTATCTTTTGATACATTGATCTTCAGTGTTTATCTTTATCTACTCTTAGAGAGAGTTCATTGATTGTAAATCATTTATTGTAAGTATCTCAAGTCTGAGGACTTGAAGATTGAGATATTGATTGCAACTTGTAAGGGGGAGTAAGTTCTAGTGAGAGAATTACTCTTGACTTACAGAGTGTGTAATCAATTGAGATAGTGAAAATCCCAGAGAGTCTGGGGACTGGACGTAGGTCAAGAGGTTGGACCGAACTAGTATAAATCCTTGTGTCTTGCTCTTCTTCCCTATACTCTGCTTAGCTTTGTTTTAGTGTTCAAAAACATAGCACTTAGGAAAGATTTTTAAAATCCCCAATTTACCCCCTCTTAGTGATTAAGCTCCACTTTCATTTGGTATCAGAGTCCGGTCTTCTCTAAAGAGCTTAACATCTCGAGAAGGATCAATATGGATGGTATTCTACCCGATGGAGCTTCGATTAACCGACCACCGGGATTCAATGGAGAGCATTATTCCTTCTGGAAAGCCAAATTCAAAGTCTTCGTATTGGCTTCCGAATATGGCCTTTTGGAGATTATTTGAAAGAGGAGATTATGCTCCCGCAACAATCGAAGATGGAGTTAGAATCCAAAGCTCGAAGAAGAATATGATGAGAATGACAAGAAATTGGTCACCCTCAACAAGAAGGCCATTCTCATGCTACGAGTGCCTTAAGTCAAAGTGAATAATTTTGAATATGCACTTTAACCTCTGCTAAGGCTATGTGGGACACCTTGGAGATAGCTCATGAAGGAACCACCGGAATCAAGGAGAACATAGTCAATATCCTCATGACAGAATATGATATTCTTCGTATGAAGTCTGGGGAATCAATTGGTGAGTTCCAGCTTAGATTCACTCATATGATCAACTAACTTGCTGCATTGGGAAAAATCTATGATCAACCAGTTCAAGTCAGAAAAATCTTAAACATTCTCAGCAAAGAATGGGAAGCCAAGGTTACTGCTATCGAAGAAGCTCGTGGCGAGTCGATGGCATCTGTGGCAACCTTGTTTGGCAGCTTGTCTGAATATGAAGGCAAGATCAAGTTCAAAAAAGGACTTGATAAGATCAATGGCAAGAGCAAAGGCATTGCTCTCAAAGCTGTCAAGGAGGCAAAAGAATCGGAGGATGATGAAGAAGAAGACGAAGATGGTGAGCTTGGCATGATGGTCCGAAGATTCAGAAGATTCTACAAGAAGGACCAAGGATACAAAAGGTTTCACAAGGGTAGCTCCAGCACTGAGGGAAAGTAACCAATTATCTACTACGAATGTGAAAAGCTTGGCCACATCAAGTCGAATGCCCCCAAATTTGAAGAACAAAGACAAAGAAAAGAAAAAGTTCAATAAATACAAGAAGAAAGCCTATGTCTCAACAATATGGGGAGATAGCTCATCCGATGAAGATGAAGAAGATGAGGAAGAGAAAGCCAATATCTCGTTTAGTTCTTTGAAGAAGAAGAGCAACTTAAGAACAATAATGAGGTATACGACTCACAACCTTCTTATGATGAACTATTCGCTGAATATAGTGTTCTGCGGTCTGAATTTGAAAAACTTGCTGAAAAATATATTTCTTTGAAAAAGAAGAATGTTACTCTTGAACTACAAGTTAAAAATCTCTCTTGTGAAAACTCTGATTGTGAAGATTGCATTGATTTAAAGAAAAATAATGTGCATCTCACAAAGGCACTTGAGAAATTCACTAGAGGTAGTGAAATGCTCAATGTCATTTTGAAACAGCAAAGATTTACAAATGAAAAATCAGGAATTGGCTATAAACCTGATTTTGATAAAAAGAAAGGCAAAAAGAAATTTGGAGAAAAATCCTATATGAACTATTTTAGAAAATATGTTCATTCTTAAAACCCTTTTGCTCATTGCAATTATTGCAATCGTAAAGGTCATACTACTTCTTCCCCGTTTTCATAAAAAGGAAAGAAAGAGTAAACCTATAGGAAATTATCAATGGGTGCCTAAGGGATCCTACAAGGTTCCTAAGACACAAACTAACCCTAAAAGACCCAAGAAAAGATGGGTACCTAAGACCTGATTTCTCATGTTTTACAGGTTTTTCTAAGGGCATTGAAATCCAACAAATGGTACATCGATAGTGGATGCTCTAGACACATGATGGGAGATCAATCCAAATTTGCTTCAATCAAGCCCAAAGATGGTGGCAAGGTGACCTTCGGTGGAAACCAATCCGGAAGGATTGCTGGTATTGGTGAAGTTGGAAACAATGAAGGACCACAAATCAAAGATATCTACCTCGTAGAAGGACTTTGTCACAATCTCCTCAGTGTAAGCCAAAGCACTGATAAAAGTAACTTAGTTATCTTTGATTCTGAGGAATGCTTGATTGTAAGCAAGGATATTCTCTCTCTGGAAAATATAAAATCCAAAAGCTTTATTTAGAGCCCCTAGAGAAGGAAACTGTTATACACTATGTCTTTCTAAAAATGATTATGTCTCTAAAAAGTGTTTTATTGGTAACTTGGATGAGAGTTGGTTATGGCATAAGCGTTTGGCTCATATCAATATGATCCAATTTGATAAGTTGCTGAAAAAGGATTTGGTCATTGGTTTACCAAAACTTCATTTCAAAAATGACATGATTTGTGATGCTTGTCAAAAGGGTAAACAAACCAAATCATCTTTCAAATCTAAAAATGAAATTTCAACTAATAGACCTCTTCAACTACTCTATATGGATTTAGTTGGACCAGCCAGAGTAAAAAGCCTTGGTGGTGATCTTTATACTTTGGTCATAGTTGATGATTTCTCTAGATTTACTTGGACTATATTCTTATCCTCTAAAGATGAAACATTTGATCAGTTTGTTGTTTTTGCCAAGAAGGTCCAAAACGAGAAATAGTTCTCTATTTCAGGAATTTGAACTGATCATGGAGGAGAATTCAAAAATCATGCATTTACAGAGTTTTGTGACAACATGGGAATTGATCACAACTTCTCAGCCTCGAGGACTCCTCAACAAAATGGTGTTGTGGAGAGAAAGAACAGAGTCCTTACCGAGATGGCAAGAGCTATGCTGAATGAGAACAATACTTCTCAAGTGTTCTGGGCTGATGCAATGAGTACGGCTTGCTACATTTCAAATCGGGCATACCTCCAGAAGAAATTGAACAAAACTCCCTATGAGCTCTACAAAGAAAGAAAGCCAAACTTGGCCCATCTGCATGTTTTCGGATATAAGTGCTTCATCCACAATAATGGTAAGGACAATCTGGGAAAATTTGATGCCAAAGCAGATGAAGGTATATTTTTGGGTTATTCAAATAGAAGTAAAACTTATAGAGTCTTTAATACTCATACTCGGATTGTTGAAGAGTCTATGCATGTTGTTTTTTGTGAATCCAAAACTGATAAATCCTTGGATGATGATGAGGAAAATGTTTTCAAAGATAAATTCTTTTCGAAAACTGCCCCTGCCTCTATTGACAATCTTGAAAATGTTTTCGAGGATGATCCTCAAAATAATTTTGAAAACTCTGATCAATCTCAGCCTAGAGCTTGGAGGTTCATTAGGAATCATCCTTTGGACTAAGTGATAGGTGATAAATCAGGGTGTAAGGACCAGAAATAGTACTTTGAATGAAGTGACTTTTTCTGCCTTTATATCACACATTTAACCCTCTAAGATTGATGAAGCCCTTTCGCATACAATGATTGGGTGATAGCAATGCAAGAGGAGTTACACCAATTTGATAGAAATCAAGTTTGGGATTTGGTACCTAGGCCTAAAGATCATCCGGTCATTGGCACTAAATGGGTATTCAAGAACAAACAAGATGAGTCAGAAATCATTGTCCGTAACAAGGCAAGATTGGTTGCTAAAAGCTATAATCAATAAGAAGGAATTGATTATGAAGAAACTTATGCTCCAGTGGAAAGATTGAAAGCCATAAGGGTTCTTCTAGCCTTTGCTTGTGTCAAAGGATTCAAGCTCTATCAAATGGATGTAAAAAGTGCTTTCTTAAATGGTTTTATTCGGAGGAAGTTTATGTTCAACAACCTCCTGGTTTTCAATGTGATCATCATTTGGATCATGTTTATTGTCTCAAAAAGGCATTATATGGTCTTAAGCAAGCTCCTAGAGCTTGTTATGAGTGATTAAGCAAATTCCTTCTTGATTAAGGATTTATTAGAGGAAGAGCAGATACAACTCTCTTCATAAAGAGTAATAAGCTTGGTGAAATTTTAATTGTTCAAATATATGTCAATGATATTATATTTTGTGCTTCTAATGTTGCTATGTGTGAAGAGTTTCCAAAGAATATGCAAAAAGAGTTTGAGATGTCCATAATGGGAGAACTCAACTATTTTCTTGGTCTGCAAATCAAGCAAAAGAAAGATGGAATCTTCATCTCTCAGACCAAGTATCTCAATGATCTGCTGAAAAAGTTTGAGATGGATCAATGTAATGGAGCTAACACTCCAATGAGCTCAACCACTTCATTAGATGTTGATGAGAAAGGCAAGGACTTCAATATTACAAGATATAGAGGAATGATTAGATCATTGCTCTACCTTACTGCACGTAGCCCTGACATCCAATTTAGTGTGGGGATGTGTGCAAGGTTCCAATCTGCTCCCAAGGAATCTCATGCTGAGAATGTGAAGAAAATCTTCAGATACCTTGCTGACACAAAGACCCTTGGATTGTGGTTTCCCAAAGGTCAACCTGAACATTTGGTGGCATATTCGATTCAGATCATGCTTGGATACAAGACGGATAGAAAGAGCACAAGTGGCCAATGTCAATTTCTTGGTGGTTCACTTGTGTCCTGGTTCGCAAGAAGCAAACAAGTGTGGCGTGTCTTCTACTGAAGCTGAATATGTATCTGCCTCAAATTGTTGTGCTCAAGTCCTATGGCTCAAGCAACAACTATCTGAAAGACCTGGCTATCACCCAAGAGGGGGGGTGAATTGGGTGTTTGATAAAACTTTTGGAAGTTTGAAATTCTTTTCACAACTTATTGAAAGCGCTTTGAATGACAATAATAATTGATAAAACAACAAATCAATCATTCAAACATGTATGGACATTCGTATATATATGTCTTTGGAAATATAAGAGTTAAGGGAAGAGAATATGCAACCGTGATTTATACTTGGTTCGGCCCAATCCTTGACCTACGTCCGGTCCCTAAGCTCCGCTTGAGATTTTCAATCCACTATCTTCTTGTAACTTGATTACACGTTCGTACTTGGAGTAATCCTCTCACTAGGATTCACTCCCCCTTACAACCGTAATCAATACACTTGCTTGATCACACACTTTGTACTCGAAGTAATCCTCTCCCTAGGATTCACTCCCCTTACAAGCTGTAATCAACACAATGTGTTTCCCACTCAAGATTACCCAATCTTGAGTATCTCACAGATTGAATGATAGGATGTTTACAATAACTCTTCTCTCTCTCAGAAGTAGATGGATAAGCACTGAAGCACAATTATAAGTCATCTCACTCTCTATGATAAGCTATGTAAACATTAAGAATAGAGAGTAAATGATATGAAAATCAGAGTATTAGCATCTTGAAGATGTCAGCTTGTGTGTCTGCGTTTTTTTGCTCTGTGTACTCTGTGTTCTGTATGGAGTCTTCAAATCTTCAGATATTTATGCTGGTTGAAGCTTGATGACTTTTTAGAGTACTTTAAATTCGTGGAGAAATAGTTGTTGGGAATATAGCTGTTGGGAATATAGCTGTTGAGATATAGCTGTTGAGAACATTTGCAGATTTGAATATTTGGCTCTTCAAGAATGTCTCCCATGATGTTCAACTTTTGTTGGTGGAAGCCTTGCTATCTGCCTTGAAGAATGGTTGGTCTTCTTTCCAGGCTGTCTTCCATTTGCTTTGTTTGAGAAGATATAATAAAATAATACAAGTGGCTCATGGAGTTGCTTTATTTGACTTTAAAGCAAATTCAAATCTTCTCAAATCCGTAGTCAAGGATATTGAACATTCGAATCCATTGAAGAACATTACCGTTCAGCATTAAACGTTGCTTCTTCAATTTTCTCGTTCAATTCTGCCTTCTTTGCTGTTTCTGAAAATCTGCAGCAACCTTCATCTTCAAGCTTATGACAGATTTTGGTTTTTATCAAGTTTGATGTAATCTCAAACTTTAATCACCTAAAACTTATACACAAATGATATAAATGATGTTAAGAAGTTATATAAATCATTTGAGTAATCATCTGGATGTTCTTGATGAGATATGATGTTTCAGTCATGGTGAATTTTTCTGAATCAGATGTGTAGATCTGTTCTGGAGTTCCAAGCTCGAGTTTACATAGGTAAGCTCGAGTTTGGTCTTATTTTGAACTTGGATTTTTGCCTCTGGAAGTCTCAAGCTCGAGCTTATAACTTATAGACTCGAGTTTGGTATTTATCGGGACCTGCTTGCACTCTGTCTGAGCTAAACTCGAGTTTGGCTTTTTCCAAAAGTTCATTTCTTCTCTGGAACTCTTGAGCTCGAGCTTGTAACTCAGGCTCGAGTTTGGACTTCTTCAAAATCAGCATTTCCACTCTGTAACCCGTAAACTCGAGTTTGCTACTTGTAAGCTCGAGTTTGCTACTTGTAAACTTGGCCTGGCTGATTTTGGACTTTGTTCAGCGAGCTTGCAACTTTGTCCACTTTCGAGGGCCATATCTCCCTGGTCTGAACTTCGTTTTGGTTGGTTCAACTCTTGATGGAAAGCTATTTGAGTATAATTTCATATGCCACTGGTTTCCGCTCCATCAGATATGTAGTTCGTGAGATACACCCAAAACATTAAGGCTTGGTTTTCTGTGTGGCGTGGATTTCTATGTCAGCTTCCACAATTCATAACTTCTTTATATTAACTCTTTTGGGCTTGAATTTTATATCAAAATGACACATTGGGAGTCTAGTTTCATATGCCACTAGTTTCACCTCAATCGGATCTCTGGTTTGGAAGATATCATCAAATTACCAGACGTTGCCCGTGCTGAACGTGAAACATAGTTGATCACCGCTGTAAACTCGAGTTTGGAAGTGTAAGCTCGAGTTTGCCTAGTCCAGAATCACCAAAGCTGCTGAAGACACTTATAGACTTGAGTTTGAAGTGCTAAGCTCGAGTTTGCTCATATCAGATAGGCAAATTACTTCAGCAAGGTAGTAAACTTGAGTTTAATACTTGGAGGCTCGAGTTTGCTCATCCAGAACCTCATAGTTGCTGACTTTAACTCGAATTGATCCATTCAAACTTCCATTTGATTGTGGAAACTTCTATGACCAATCTTAGAACTTGGATAATGATGTATTCATTCCATTCGGCAAGTTCTTCCTTCTTTCATCTCCCAACTTGATGATTCTTCATCATTTAACTTAGGCTCATCATTCTCTGCAACTTCTACCTTCTTCAATATCCAAAAGGCTGATCCTATTATGAACTTCTTCCAAAATATCTTGTGTCGGCTTTCTGTATCAACACTTATTTATGTGTAGTCCATTGTAGCTCAAATATGATGAAGCTTCATTCCAACTTATGTTTGATCATGAAGACTTCCAATCTTCTTTCTTGAGTCTCCTTTCTTGATCATTCTTCATTATTAAACTTTGCATCTACATTAAATATAAGAATTAGTCAAAGTAGAAGATCAATGTAGTATGTAACCTTTTTGCTCTTAAGAATGACATCTATATAAGACATCATCAAAACTAATCATAACCAACACTATCTGACTTGGGAATCAACCTGAAGGAGATCCCAATATTGTGTGACAACACTAGTACAATAAGCTTGGCCAAGAATCCAGTGCAACATACTCAGACCAAGCATATTGATGTGAGGCACCACTTCATAAGGGATCATGTTCAGAAGAAGGATGTCAAAGTCATGCTCATTCCAACTCATCTTCAACTTGCTGACATCTTCACCAAACCATTGACAAAGGAACAATTCAATTTCATAAGCAAAGAATTGGGAATGGTAAATCCCAATGAGTTGTAAGTATTTCCTACCCAATGTTAGTTATGGTTTTGATGATTGTTAGTTACTGACTTAAGCATCAGAGTATCTAGTTGTAATTTTTGCAGGATGCTTGAAACCTGGAAGTTTGCTGGGAAAAGAAGCAAACTCGAGTTTTGGACTCTAAACTCGAGTTTGTCGGGGTCAGAGAGCAACCTTTGGTTTTGGCGAAGTTCAAAAACTCGAGTCATTAAGTGTGAAACTCGATTTTCCGAAACTCGAGTTGGTAAGTATGAAACTCGAGTTTTGATAGCAGAAGTTCAAAGGTTCACCATACACCTTTGAAGTCCAGGTTAGTGAAACCTTATGAAAACTCGAGTTTTGCTAGAGAAAACTCTAGTTCGCATCGTCATTATATATAAGTTGTTGTGTTTGTTCGTCTACACTCGACTCAAAACTCAAGTTTTTCCCTAGCCTCTCTCTTGTTTCTTTGACTCTCGTCTCTCTCGATCAAACCCACATCTTAAACCTAGAAATGGCCTCAAAATCACCTGCAAAATCAACTCAAGACACAGGTTCTGACCAAGAAGGGACAAAATCATGGTCACCTCCTCCTCCTCAGCGACCTAGGAGGACGAAATCGACACCCAGACATTTCCATTATGGGGTTGATCGTTCAATCGAGGAGTGAGCGAATCTATTCCCCGAAGCTTCTCCTACATCGAAGGGGGTCTCTTTCAAAGAACTAACTGCAACGTCTTCGAAGAAGAAGAGGATTGAGCCTGAACCAGTGGAAGGAAGAGGAAAGAAGAAAGTAGTTGAAGCCTCCAAACCTGCTAGGAAGAAGAGGGCCACGGTTTCTAAGTCTCAGGACACTGAGAGAGGATAAGCTTCCTCCAAGGCTACATCTTCTGCTCACACTCAACTAGATGAAGTACCTTCTGTTATGACCAATGGTATTGAAGATATTTAACACCATCCCTTTCCTCCTCAAGGTTTCACTATTACTTCTTCCACTCTTTCCCCTGAACAAAATGCTAGATTTAAAGATTCCTTCATTAAGAAAGAATTATGCCCTGTAGTTGCAGTAGATTTAGTCCAACTTCATCAAGATTGCTGTGTTAATCTTTCCCCTTGGCTCAAACCTTATGATTCATTTGTGTCTATCTCTGCTCCTTACACTTCAAACCTTGTTAAACTATTCTATTTCAATATGGAATGGGATAACTTAGAGGACAGTAAACTTAACCTTGTGGAAGAGAGAGTAATCACTTCAGTCAAAGGAGTCAAATTCCATCTATCTCGCTTCAATCATTAACTCCATACGAAAATAGACAATCCTCCTCCTGTTCCCACAATTAAGTTCAGTAATAGGGAAATCTTCTCAATTCTCAGACCAAACGAGCCAATTCCCGAAGAACAACTGCATGCCCTCTCATTCAACCTTGTGTCAATGCCTCCCATAAACAGAGTCCTTTGGTACATTTACTCAAGAAACTTTATCACTTTAGTCAAAAGGACTACCCTTTGTTTGTTGCTCTAGTTAAACAGATCCCTCTCAATCTTGGCCACTGGATCTTCCAGGAGATGGTCAAGTTCAAGTTCTCATCTAGGAGGCCCTTTCACATACCATTTCCTTCATTAATTTCGTCCATCCTCTTTTATCACAAGATCTGGTATGTTGGTCCTGCTGAGTCTTTGAAGTATCCTCCATTCTTTGGCAAGGCTCAACTAAATCTCATGAGGCTTAACTTTGAAGCTGAAGGCTTTGGACAATCTTAGGCTCCCTCTAGGTCACAAGCAAGAGCCTCTCAAGCAAGGGCACAAGAAGCCCAATCCACTCCTCCACCTCCTCAGGCATCTCTGCCATTTGATTTTGAGGAAAGAGTTAAGGCCATAGTGGATGCTGCCATTGCAGCCATGTCTATTTGAATTGAGTTTGAAGTAGGCAAATTGGTGCATGAAGTAACTAGAGGCAATCACGAGATGATTGATGCTCAGGACGCAATGAAAGAAAAAATTGAGGGACTCTCTGGACAGAATACTGAGTTAAAAGAAAAGACAGATGATCTCATTGGACACATAATGGACCACTATGCAAAGCTAACCACTCTGATGGCTTGCAATGTTAGCTTGGATGACAAAGTGGACAAGATATTGGAGCATCTCCACATTGGGTCATCTTCCGGTTTTAAATCTTCTCGTCGGTCCGAGTACCTCGATATTAAACCCGATCCCGAGCCATCTCCTCTCCCTCATTCACATTCACTAATCCTCAAGGATCCTACCTCTTCACCTGAACCATCCACTCCCATATTCTCCTCTCCTATACCTACTTCCACTCCAACCACAGAGATTCTATCTTCCACTTCTCCAATTACCCCAGCCACTGAAGTTCCTCATCCATCTCTCACACCAGCTACTGAGGTTTTACCACAATCCCCTCCTTCTACTCCTCTCATAGATCCTCTCCATGAACCCACTATCTCAGCTCCACCCTCATTTGAAGATGACAAAGAGGGAGAGAAACACCAAGAGTAGAGTTTGAGTTGAGTAAAGAGTAGAGAGTCTAGAGTATTTTGGCACTCAATTTTAATTATGTTGCTCCTAATTGATACATCCGATGTAGTTGTGCATTTTGACTTAGAATGATGAAATGTATTTTCTCTTGCTGAAATGAAATGTTAATTATCTTTTGCTTCTGCTACTTATGCTTTACTCTAATATCCTAACTCAATCATAAGCATTTCATACAACCAAGTGTCCTCCAAAATGAATTGTCAAATGCAAAACTTCACCTCAAGTTCCAACTCACTCTAATTTTTGAAAATGTGGTTTACAAGTGTTGTCATCATCAAAAAGGGGGAGAATGTTAGTTCTCTATGGGTTTTGATGATAACTAGCAATTGTAAACTTATAGTGGTTTGTCTTTGGTAAGTTGGAAAACTTATTGTCAAAGGCAAACTCTGAGTTTTGGCAACAAAACTCGAGTTTTGATTTGACAGAGAGTAGCTCAAATTTTTAAAAGGAAACAAAACTCTAGTTTACATAGCGAAACTCAAGTTTTGTAACATACAGAGAGCACTCCAAGTTTTTCATAAAGACAAACTCGAGTTTGGGATCACAAACTCGAGTTTGCACTATACGTAAAACTCACTACGTTTTTGAACTAAAGCAAAACTCTAGTTTTGATAAGGAAACTCGAGTTTGTGCCAAATCAAAAGTTTTGTCAAGTATTCGTAAAAGAGACAAAACTCGAGTTTAGGTTTCAAAACTCAAGTTTTGGCTTGGCCGAGAGTCTCAATGCTTTTCATGATAAGAAAACTCCAGTTTGTTCTTACAAACTTGAGTTTGTACATGGCCATAAGTTTTTACATGTTTTCCAAAGTGTAGAAAACTCGAGTTTACACTTGACAAAGAGCTTTCATGTTTTGTCCATTTTAGAAAAATCCAGTTGACTTTAGAAAACTCCAGTTTTCACTTTGCATAGTTTTTCAAAAGTTTTCAAACTTAATTAAAAACTCAAGTTTGGACTAGAAACTCGAGTTTAGGCCAACTCGAGAGCTTTTGTCATTTTAATGTGTTTTGAAAACTCGAGTTTACATTGAAAACTCTAGTTTTGAGGTTTTTGACTTGAACATCATTTTCACTGCAAAAGTCCAAAACATGAGTTTGTCATTAATCAACTCGAGTTTTGAACTGTGTCCAAAGATGTGCTTTTAAACTCAAAACACGACATTCTTCTCTTTGAGAAGAAAACTCGAGTTATGAAATGGAAAATTGAGTTTTGCTTATGAGAATAGTTACAAACTCTAGTTTTGATGAACAAACTCGAGTTTGTGTCGCTGGTTTTGAAAATCAACTTGTTCGAATTTGTGAAATCTTCCCATTTGATTTCAATACTTCTTATCATCACTCATTACTATTCATGGCTATGTTTAATCAGTTTGTTAATGAGTTTCAGATGGTTTAGAGAGTGTTAAATGAGGATTTAAACCAAAAGCAAAAGTGATGTCAAGACATTAAATGCAAAGTGCGAAAACTTGCATTCTTTTGGACAATCATTCTACACACGTTGCAAAGGGATTAATGTTTTCTTTCCACATCCAGTAGCTGCTCTTCCAATGGATTAAAAGTCAAGAAGTCAACCACAAACTTCTATGCAACTGGATTAAGCAAAGAGTAGAGAGAGAAGACCAAAGCTTGTGCTAATCCTTCCTTAATGTCTCCAATGGTTATATTGAAGATTACAACGGTCATTTAATGCTCTCTTTGTATAAATAGAGTTGCATTCAATTCTTCTCAACAACCAATCTGCTGCAAACGAAATGGATTCAAGTTTACCAACTACTCTTTCAGTTTTCACTTGTAAAGTATCTTTTGATACATTGATCTTCAATGTTTATCGTTATCTACTCTTAGAGAGAGTTTATTGATTGTAAATCATTTATTGTAAGTATCTCAACTCTGGGGACTTGAAGATTGGGATATTGATTGCAACTTGTAAGGGGGAGTAAGTTCTAGTGAGAGAATTACTCTTGAGTTACAGAGTGTGTAATCAATTGAGAAAGTGAAAATCCCAGAGAGTCTGGGGACTGGACGTAGGTCAAGAGGTTGGACCGAACCAGTATAAATCCTTGTGTCTTGCTCTTCTTCCCTATACTCTGCTTAGCTCTGTTTTAGTGTTCAAAAACATAGCACTTAGGAAAGATTTTTAAAATCTCCAATTCATCCCCCTCTTGGTGATTAAGCTCCACTTTCAATTTTCAATGTAAAAACAATAGCCACGAGCTCCAAATCATGAGTTGGATAGTTTGACTTGTGAGGCTTCAGCTATCGAGAGGCATAAGCCATCATTCTGCCCTGCTGCATCAGGACACATCCCAACCCATGCTTACTAGCATCACTATAGACAACATATGTCTCACCTGGATTTAGGATAATCAACACTGGTGTTGTAGTCAATCTCTCCCTTAGTTCTTTGAAGCTACCCTCACAACGCTCATCCCAAACAAATGATTGGTTCTTTCACGTCAGCTTTGTTAATGTCAAGGCAAGTCTGGAGAAATCCTTTATGAATCTGCGATAATATCTCGCCAGACCCAAGAAACTCTGTATTTTAGTTACCGTCTTTGGTCTCTTCCAGTCTAATACTGCTTCCACTTTACTATGATCAACAGCGACCTCGTCTCGTGATATCACATGGCCCAGAAAATTAACTTCTGAAAGCCAAAAGTCACACTTGCTCGCCTTAGCGTAGAGTTGCTTCCCTTTCGCACCTTAAGTACTGCCGAGATGGTGCTCATGTTCCTCCTAATTCTTGGAGTAGATCAAAATATCATCAATGAAGACTACTACAAACCGATCCAGATACTCACGAAAGATTCAATTCATATAGTCCATGAATACTGCAGAGGAATTAGTCAAGCCATGGCATAATCATCTGAAACTCATTAGCAAACTGGTTAAAAGCAATTAGGAATAATAATGAGTAATGATATGTAAAAGAAAAAATTATATATGATGATTTATGATTTACGAAGATGGAGATTTTGAAAACAGAGGATGATCATGCTCGAGCATGACTGATTTTATGCTTGGGCAACCAAAGAGAAAAACATGTTATAAGGTGGAGGATCTTCCTATGCTTGAGCATCCATGAGCTACTGCTTGAGCACCCTGCTCGAGCACTCAACTATGCTTGCTCGGGCATGCTTCAATTATTACATTTAAAACTGTCTTTACTCGCTGATGCTCGAGCATGTGAGTCTTTTTGCTCTGACATCATTCTGAGCCAGTGTTGCTAGTGCTCGAGCATACCAAAGACGATGCTCGGGCATAAGACATACAGAGGCGAAGACCAATGATTTAGTAATGCTGCTCGAGTATGGATTCTCTTATGCTCGAGCATGGTGCTCGAGCATGCCATAATCATGCTCGGGCACGAGTCACTCAGAGACAAAGGATGAAGGGTCGATTGATGTTGCTCGAGCATATTGTTTACCTTTTCTCGAGCATGGTGCTCGAGCATGCCTTTCACTCTGCTCAAGCATGGCCTTTAACTTTGTAGATTTTGCTCTCAGCCCGATGATGCTTAGGCATGCTAGATACTCTGCTCGAGCATGAATAGATCAATTGTGAAATTATGCTTTGGCATCACGATCTGTGCTCGGGTAGCCTTTCTAAAATACTTGAACAATCTATCAGAACGAGTATGCTCGGGCATGATATAACTCTTGCTCGAGCAACCAATAACTTAACACATAAATTAATTCAATAACTTAGAATTTGTGATCATCAAAACACATCGAGAACTAACATTCTCCCCCTTTTTGATGATGACAACTTTGAGATGGGATTTTGAGATATACTAGAAACAAAAGTTATTGAATTTAATAATGGAATGTTCAAGGTAGATAGGATTGCAAAAATATTGAAACTGAACTTTTAATTTTCATAAACTAACAGTTAGTACACATAGTTCAGGACGTTAGATAACATAGTGCAATAAAAAACATTTAAGTAAATTAAACATAACATGATAATCTTTAAACATAACAAAATAATCTATCTCAAAAGCATCGCTCTCTTTCTCCCCCGTTGGCATCACTCAAGAAGGAGGAAGATCAGGATGGGAAGGAGACTCAAAGGCAGGCTATGAGGACTGAGATGGAGCAATAGCTATCATGGGAGCAGAGACAGGAGGTATATCAGAAGTAGAAGGAGGAGCCATATCAAAAGCAGAGGCAGGAGTAGGAGGCTTCTCAGATGTAGAGGCAGGAGGCTTAACTGAGGGACCGTCAAGGCTAAAGCTCGTCACAAAGGCATCCAAAGACGCATCAATATCATGTACGGTTTCTTGAAGACTAAGTTGCTGTTGAGCCAAGTCTTGAACTTCCTTTTTGATCTCTTGTTGATTGGTCCTTCCCCTGCCTCGTCCTCGGCCTCTACCTTGGGGCTCTAGTTCGTGTCCGGGCCTCCTAGTTGACTCTTGTTCTAGCCATTTGTATTACCTTATTACTATACGTCAAGAAAATTTATTGTTAATAACAAATTTATAACAATCATTCATGACATTCATATGCATTTAATACATGCATCATACTTGTTACTAATATTTCATAAGACGTCAAGTACTACTATTACAAAATTCCTTCCTTTAATATAACTTCCTTAGGACTTTAGAGTGGTTGCTACATGCTGACTACACTTAATCCAGTACTAGATTGGGTTTCCTTCTTCTCCTAACCCTTAGCCATATATGATTAGCTACAAAGGTCTTCATGAAATTGACAAAGATTTTCCGTGATCTCCCAAAATAACCATATTAGAAAAGGATTTGCAGTATAATGTAACCTGGGTCGTTTCCCAACGAATTCACAGTCAGTTTAAATCAGTAACAACGAAATAGAACAGTAACAAATTGGGGGTTTTTGATTCAAAAGAGATTAAAAACGAAAATATGCAGAAACAGATTAACAACGATCAATCAGATTAAAAACGATTAACCCGCAATGGGATTCCATAACCTTCATCGAAAAAAGATAATAACCGAACTCGTGATTGATTCCGGAGAAATCGAAATCTCTGTATTTGTCTAGATATTCCCTCGACTAGACGATCGTCTAGCCTTTGATCGAACACGTGGCGAGCTCGCTGTGCGATCGCATAACGCTCTCTCAAAACCCGGTCCGACCTATGTCCTTGGGATATCAATCTAGGTATTAAATCTAATACCTAATCCGTAATTATAATCGGATCCGATTAAAATAAACAAACGAATTACGTTACCGATTGAAGCGCGTGTCCTCCGGATTCGTGGAATCCTCAATCCATGGGTCAATCACGTGCCTAGCCTATCATAGCTATGCAGAACGAAAATGGGAAAGAGATGAAGAGGTTCATCATGAACACGAAGAACACGATGAACGGATGAAGAACAGGTTGAGAGAAAATGAAACTTCGTATTTTAATCCAAAACTGAGTAAAAACCTCAATGAATAATCTGTTTGTGGCTGCTGCCTCACTTAACCTAAAATTGAAAAACGAAATGGGGCTCCAATCCACAATTCAGGTCCAAAACAGAAAATAATAAAAAATGGGCTTTATTACAAATTCGAGCCCAAATAAAAATCCGACTTCGTCTCCAAAATCGACCGCCCTCTTGTCCGAATTTGTCCTTCATGTCTTCATAACAATTGTAGCTTTCTGAATCATTTGAGATATGAAACAAAAATGAGGCAAATCCGATGTCTGGTTCAAGAGTTATGGTAGGAATAGTGAAGCAATGTAAAACTGGAATTTTATCATTAAAAATGGCTAAAATATAATCAAAGGCCCAAAGCCCAAATAAGTATAAAAGCCATTATTTATTAACTAAAGAGTCCTAAATTATTAATCAAGAGATAAAAAGAAGAGTATGAAGTATTCAATTATCAGAAATCTATAAAGATCTCCAAGTCATTGAAAGCATACTCCTTAAAGATTTCCTCTATCTTATCACACCAAACTTCGGTATGGGGAAAGAAGAATAAGGTCGTCCGTATCCATGTGTCAAGGTCATTATCCTCATATCCATGCCTTTTCTTGTTGGCATACGGGTTGTTGACCTTCTCTAGGTATAACTTATATAGGTCAGCTTGGATCTCTAGGTATGGTGCATATAGGTCAGCTTGCTCAGTTATTTCCCAAGGAGCTCGTGAATGAAGGTCACTAATGTGACCCTACAAATCAGTATCTACGATCTTAAACATTGTAGGTTGGGAGGTTCAACTTCTGGGTTCCCTACGTATGGATGATCCACAAGTATGTCAGCCTTACGCTTCTAGTGTAGTTTTTTGGGCTTAGGTACAGGTGGTACTCTTTTCCTAGCAGTTCGCGCTCTCAACGATCCTCTGCGCGTACGTAGAACCCTTATTGTATGTTGGGGGGTAATTCTCCCTCGTAAATTCTCCTCATCCTGTTTTTAAAATAACAAAGTTTTGTTAAATCCTTTTTCAAAAACTTTGTCCAAACCGATATTCTGATACCAAACTGTGATGCCCTAGCTTAACATGCCATTATTTATCAGAGTTATAGCGCATAGGCATTGAAGTAGTTTGGACGACTTAATTGTGGAATAAAAACTTTCTTAAAATAACTTAGTTTAAAAACATGTGGATAAATTTTTCGCAAGTGATATCTATACCATAGGGGGATCTTAATACAATAATCCAAAAATAAGCAAATGATAAACGAATTAGTACAGTCCAACTACTTATACTATCACAAAAGTCCCTTCTGTTGTAACCTTTATGGCTGCATTTTTCCTCTTAACCTCGATCCACTACCTGTCTCTTTCATGCGATTTGGAGTTCAAATAAATGAACCCCAGGGTAACAGTTAATCTTGTATGCAAATATGAAGTGTAATTGACAACATACAACATGTTAAGCATAGAATAATTCACAGTAAAACAAGTCACACTATAACCGCAGTTAACGGCTAAGGACCGCAGCCCTTTAGGACACGCAACCCTATGAGACATGCAGCCTCAATCCATAGCTAGGATACACACATGAAAATTATCTAGCAAACATGGTCAAGCTAATAAGATAACAGTTACCCACCTCAAGCTTGAATCTTTAATTCGTTCGAAGATGATGGGATCAGTAGAGGTGTCAAGGTATGTTTAGAAACATTTATCATTGTCATTAGTTACTTCTTGCATCGCAAAGGAACTAACTACGCGAATTATTTTTGGAGGATTAAAAGTGGTTATAAATCCCTAAAATTCCCTTAATAATAATACCCTTTTAAATTTATTACTTATTTCTTTCCTAATAATAATAATAATTATTATTATTATTATTATTTTCTTTGCAATTATTCCTCCGGGTTGAGGGGGTTCGGGTTGGGGGTTGAGGGGTTCCGGATGGGGTTCTTTGGGATCCGGGTTGCTGGGATGGATTGCTGGGATCGAGTTTGGTTGTATATGTTGATGTGTTGAGTTGTAGTTGCCGAGATTGAGTTTGGTTGTATGTGTTGATGTGTTGAGTTGTGGTTGCCGGGATTGAGTTTGTGTGTATGAGTTGATGTGTTGAGTTGTGGTTGCGGGATTGAGTTTGTGTGTATGAGTTGATGTGTTGAGTTGTGGTTGCCGTTTGTTTGTGTATATGAGTTGATGTGTTGAGTTGTCGTTGCGAGATTGAGTTTGGTTGTATGTTGATAAATCCCAATTTTAATATATTTTATCTTGGTTTATTCATATATTTTAGGGGCTATTTTAGGCTAATTTGGAATTATTAGATAATATTTGGATTGTTAGCCAATTTTAGGAAAAAAAATATAAATCTGAATGTCTATGAGGTAGGCAAACGGGAGAACATAGGATCACTGTACACAGAGGAGGCTCTCGCCCAGGGGGTGTTGTGTGTGTACAGTGATGATTGTATGTAAATATTTCAAAGTTAGAACGTATGTACCTTAGGGTTTGACCTCTGTATTTATAGAGTGTACCTTAGATTGAAACTCATGGGCCATATGTGATTCATAGCCCACGTATCATAACTGCCAGATCTAGGTTAAGATCTCCCTTGATTATAGATAAGATAGAATCCCCCTTTATTGTAGGCAGATCCTGATATGCGGTATATTCCTGGTTGGGCCGTCCTACTACTGGGCCTGACATATGTTCGTAACAGTTGCCCCCCAGCTCGATAGCTTAAGGTTTTGAGCTGCCAGGATGTATTTTTCCCCCCAAACAAGTTATCCTAGCTAGGTTGCTGTGAAGCTTATCCTCTTGCCTACTTACCGCACCTTTTTGAGTTGGGTTATGCTGGCCTTGGTTACCAATGCCAATTGCTCAAAGATCTGAGGTAATGTTAAGGGGCTCGCTTGATTCCGTGGTCAGGATCCTTCTGCGAACATCATCATGGCGGATTAACGCGTGGCAGCCCTTGTTAGCAAAAGACTTCAATTGCCACGCCTAGCCACCTGCAGTTACTATGCGCATTTAATGCACCCATCACCTCACATACGCCACCACTGCTTTTCTGGTGAATAGTCTCTTTTACCCTTGATGCTTCGGTATCGAAACGTTTATTATTCATATTTCCCTCCATTCGCTAACTCCCTAACTTTGTTGTTTCCCCTTTTTTCCCAGAAACCACTCGCTTTCTTACGATATCTTCCCTCTCGCATTTCTTGGAGCTTGCCATTTCAGAATCTTTCCACCGTCATTTAATCAGGTATTTATGCCACTCCTTTCCATTTACTTGGTTATTACCCTGAAGATCGCCGATTCTGCGGTATTTGATTCTTACTTTTATCCATACTTGTGAAGAAAACTGGGTTCTGGTTTCAAGATCTTCTAGGTAGTTCTTGACAAGACTTTTGTTTTCTGGGAAGCCTTTCGTCCCTAGCCTTGTCTGTATGAACATTAACTTCTGGTCTTGGGTGTAGTCTCCTCCACCGTCTTTCCATAGTTGTATTTTGTCTCTTTTTGTTTCTTTTCACCGATAGTTTTGTGCCCCTCTAGGTCTTGATTTCTGGTGTCGATAGGTAGGGTTAACCATTTGCCCTATTCGAGTCAGGACGTAGTTCCCGAAGAGGAGGAACTGCTACGTGCATGTTATCCTAGAACCAATTTTTGGTTATATGGTTCTCCTCTTACCGAAGAGAAAAGCCACCTTACTTCGTGGAGGGTCTGGTAGGAGGAGTGTTGACGGATCCCGACCTGCCATTGCCAGGTCCCAGGTGAAAATACTTTGCCTCGTGTCGGGGGCCAGGGTGTACCCGATGCCATCCTGGCACTGCCCATCAACCTTTCCGAGGTTCCTCCTCATGTTAGGTCAGAATCCATTTCGGAAGGATACCTCGGTCCATGCTGGGATTGTATCGCCCTAAGCTCCCAATATATCACGAGTGGTCAAGATTCGCTGGCCAACGTCACTTTATGAAAGTTTTATTCCGCAATTAAGTCATCCAAATTATTTCGATGCTTGTGCGCTATAACTTGATAAATAAAGGCACATTTAGGACGGGCGTAACAAATTCACGATTCCTCATTTGGTATTATATTATATTTTATTAATTGTGTCCTCTTTTATTCCATAACTTCATAACTTTATATTAAGTTGTTTATTATTTGACTTATTATTTGTTACTTTAATATTTAATTAGTTACTTTTTTCCTTTAATTATTATTTATTTATCGTAATACATCTACTTTATCATATGTATCAGTAAATTCTTTCTTTTACCAATGAGCCTTTTTTGCCAGTTTCTTCTCATGTGTCTGGTTTTAAATTATTTGATTCAGATTTGTTATTTTATTGTCATATTTTCTTCTCATCTATTTTTTTTGCCAGTTTCTTCTCCTATATCTTGTTTTTTTTACTTTAATTATTATTTATTTATTGTCTAATAGATCTATTTATTGTTTATTTATTTTACTTATTATTTGTTATGTTAATATTTAATTAGTTATTTGTCATATTTTTGTCATGTGTCTGGTTTTAAATTATTTGATTTAGATTTGTGGGAGAAAAAATAAATAATTTAATGTGAAAGAAGAAAAAAGAGAGAGGAAAAAAGAGGAGGATGAATATTAAAAACAAATATGGCAACAACTCCATTTAAATAATTTAATGCGAATGTCGATAAGTCCAATTATACAAAAGAGAAAACTATTAAAATGATACAAAACAAAGACGGGTGAATTAGAAAGAAGCATACGAAGATAATAATTATGAAAGGTCATAATTATAATTATAACTAAAAAATCATAAGAAAAAAAGAGGAAAACCATCAAATACAAATTCACATATAAAAAAAATAGCACATTTAATTCAAGTAATTTAAATAATACAAACATATTCATCAAATCCAAGTGGGGAAGAAATAGAATAAGAAAATAAATATTAGTCATCATAGCTAATAATTTAAATCATAAATATATATTCACTATTAAATAATAAATAACTTGATATCAAACAATTTAAATAGTACAAACAAGAAAAAAATAGTAACAAATAATTTAAGTCAAATATGACAGAAAAAAATAGTAACTCAAAAGCAAATATGACAACAAAATAGTAAATCTAAATCAACATAAGAAGGAAAAAAACTGGCAAAAACAAAGAAGACAATCATGGATAAAAGAGAGAATTTATTGTACATATGATAAATTAGTATTACAATAAATAAATAATAACTAAAGAAAAAAACAAATTTAACTAATTAAATATTAATGTATCAAATAATAAGTCAAATAATAAACAACTTAAATAATTTAAATAGCACAAACCAGAAAAAAAAAATAGTAAGAAATAATTTAAGTTATGACAAGAAAATAGTCACTCAAAACAAATATGACAACAAAATAAAAAATCTAAATCAAATAATTTAAAACCGGACACATGAGAAGAAACTGGCAAAAAAAAAAGAGTCATGGATAAAAGGAGAAAACAAATAAAAATATAATACCAAATGAGAAATGGTGTATTAGCATGCAAACAAAAATTAGAAACAAACTAAAACGAATCTAGTAGTGGAAAAAGTATAAAAGTAAAATAATTGTTAAATATATAAATAATAAGCAAATAGTAACTATTAATGGATAGAATAAGAAAATAAATATTAGTGGTCATATGTAATAATTCTAAATCATAAATATCTAGGAACTATTAAATAATAAATAACTTAATATGCACAAACAAGAAAAAAATAGTAAGAAATAATCTAAGTTATGATAGAAAAACAGTTACTCAAAGCAAATATGACAACAAAATAACAAATCTAAATTATTAATAATTTAAAACCGTGAAAATGACCAAAAAAAAAAAATCATGGGTAAAAAAAAGAGAATTTACTGATACATATAATAAATTAGATATATTACAATAAATAAATAATAATTAAAGGAAAAAACGTAACAAATAATAAGTCAAAGAGTAAACAATTTAATACAATTATGAAGTTATGGAATAAAAGAGGGCACGGTCAATAAAATATAATACAATCATAGTGAAAGAAAGAAAGAGATAAGGAAAAAAAGGAGGACCAATATTAAAAACAAATATGATAACGAAGCCCATTCATCGCAAAAGCCCATAATTCCAATTGAGAAAACTCCTAAAATTATACAAAATGAAGAATGTTTAATTCTTAATGGGTAAAATAATAATTATAAATCACAAATAAATGATAAGGAAAGAAGAAGAAGAAAATCGTCGAATACAAATTTACATATAAACAAAATAGCCCATTTAACTCAAGTAATTTAAATAATACAAACCTATTCAATAACTCCAAGTGGGGAAGAAATAGAATAAGAAAATAAATATTAGTGGTCATAGGTAATAATTCTAAATCAAAAATATCTATGAACTATTAAATAATAAATAACTTAATATTAAATAATTTAAATAGCACAAACACGAAAAAAAAAAGAAAGAAATAATTTAAGTTATGATAGAACAATAGTCACTAAAAGCAAAATATGACAACAAAATAACAAATCTAAATCAAATAATTTAAAACCGACACATAAGAAGTAGAAAAAAAAGTCATGGAAAAAGAGAGGAGGAAAAGAGGAGGACGAGTATTAAATATGACAAGAGAAGTTTGTTTAAATAATTTAATGCAAAAGCCAATAGGTCCAACTATACAAAAGAGAAAACTACTAAAACGATACAAAATGAAGAAAGGGTGAATTAGGAAGAAAGCATCATAAGATAATAGTTCTTAAAAGGTAAAATAATAATTATAAATCACAAATAAATCATAAGGACAAAAAGAGGAAGATCATCGAATACAAATTTACATATAAACAAAAATAGCCCATTTAACTCAAGTAATTTAAATAATACAAACATATATTCAAAGAACTCCAAGTAGGGAAGAAATAAAATAAGAAAATAAATATTAGTGGTCATAGGTGATAATTCTAAATCATAAATATCCATTAACTCTTTAAATAATAAATAACTTGATATCAATTAATTTAAATGGCACAAACAAGACGGAAAATAGTAACAAATATGACAAAAAAAGAGTCACTCAAAGAAAATATGACAACAAAATAACAAATCTAAATTATTAATAATTTAAAACCGTAAGAAGCTGCAAAAGAGAGAGAGAGAGAGAGAGAGAGAGAGAGAGAGAGAGAGAGAGAGAGAGAGAGTCATGGGTAAAAAAGAGAGAATTTACTTATACATATAATAAATTAGATGTATTACAATAAATAAATAATAATTAAAGGAAAAAAACAAATTTAACAAATTAAATATTAACATAACAAATAACTTGTCAAATAGTAAACAATTTAATAAAGAGTTATGAAGTTATGGAATAAAAGAGGTCACGATTAATAAAACATAATATAATACCATATGAGGAATCGTGAATTGGCAAAAATCAAATAGAAACACCTCGAAGGGAGACATGAAAAAAGTAGAAGATAAATTTAACTAAGTAAATAGAAAGAGTTGTTCGGAATGATCAAATACAAATTTAAATATAAGTAAAATAACCCAAATAATTTCAGCTCTAAGTCACGGATGAAATAGAAGAAAATGCATGTTAATAACAAAATAGTACATCAACATTTACATAGTACAAACACTCAAAACTCCCAAAGTTATAAAGTTATAGAAAAAAGTGAAAAACAAATAAAAATATAATAACATATGAGGAATGTTGAAGTAGTATAAAAACAGTAATTAGAAACAAACGAATTTACTAGTGGAAAAAGTAGAACACTAAAATAATTGTTACATAGATAATATTTTTGAATAATAAATATTATAAATAAAAGATAATAAACAAATAGTAACAAATAATGGATGGAAAAACGAAAAGTAACAACTAATAAATAAAAGACAACAAATTGAACAGTTTGAAAATTTCATGACAATGAAAGAAAGAAAGAGATAAGGAACAAATGAGGACCAATATTAAAAAAAAATGATAACAGAATCCCATTCATCGCAAAAGCCCATAAGACCAATTATACAAAAGAGAAAACTCCTAAAATGATACAAAATGAAGAATGGTTAATTCTTAATGGGTAAAATAATAATTATAATTCACAAATAAATAATAAGAAAAAAAAGAGAGAAGAAGACAATCATCGAAATAAAAATTTACATATAAACAAAATAGTCCATTTAAATCAAGTAATTTAAATAATACAAACATATATTCAAAACTCCAAGTAGGGAGGAAATAAAATAAGAAAATAAATATTAGTGGTCATATGTAATAATTCTAAATCATAAATATCTATGAACTATTAAATAATAAACAACTTAAAAATAAATAGTCTAAATAGCAAAAACAACAAAAAATAGTAAGAAATAATTTAAGTTATGACAGAACAATTGTCACTCAAAAAAAATATGACAACAAAATAACAAATCCAAATCAAATAAATTAAAACCATACACTTGAGAAGTAGGAAAAAAAAAAGTCACGAAAAAAGAGAGAAGGTGTAATACCCGGGAAATTATTTATCTGAATATTATATTTCGATAAATAATACCTATTGAAAATAGGTGAATATGTGGTTTCAAATAATAAGTAATAATTATCTTATTTCCTAAGGTAATTTCTATTGAAATTAGGGTGAATAAAGAGCTAAAAATCCCTAAATGCAATTGTGGGCCATAAAATACCCCGAAAATATTATGATAAATCCTAAGAGGCAATGAAATATTTATTAAAAATTGGAGAATATGTTGTCTCTAATTTAGGTAATTTTTGGGATTAATTTCCTTGGAAAATATTGAGGCAAGATTTAATATTATTTTGGGGATCATAATTGACCCCATGATTTTTAATATTTTACATGGGATATAAAATACCAATGTAAGTAAAATAATTGTGAGATAATGATTTATCCTAATTAAGAAAATTATCAAAAATTAGTAAGTGGCTAATCTGTAATTAATGGGATAATTAAGGTATAAATTAAATGAATTAAAAATAATTTAAATAATTATTTTTAATTGGAGAAATTCGAAATTATTAAATAAATAAAAAATAAAATAAAATAAAATATTAATAAAATATTTTATGCTTAGAAAAATAAATAAAAAATAAAATAAAAATAAATAAATATCATGATATTTTTGTAAAATTGTATTATTATATAATATAGTAAATAGTAATGGAATAAATAGGAAACGGATCCTATCTAGAGAACCAAGAATAGGAATTCCAATGTCAAGGTAAAATATTGATCAGTGAGTTTTTACCTTCAAGTGACCTCTTCCTAAGTTAATTCCGAGGTTCGGTAGCGCATTTGCCTAATAAGACGAAATAGGGAAAAATGCAGATATTCACATTTTGATTTGAAGAAAATAAATTATAAGTCAACATCCGGAGATGAGTTTATAATTATATGGACATATTTGGAATCGTGAATTATCATCCGAGAGATTGATGATTCCGAAAGCGATTTCCGACACCGGACGTGTTCGGACACGTTTTTTCGAGAAAACTTCAACTGGATCATTGGAACCCCGTAAGGGACCGAAATCTAAGTTAAATTAGATATTATTGATGAGGAAGAGAAGATCTTCAAAGTTATGAATCCAGAATTTTGAGATTTCTCCGAAGAGACGCGAAACGAGACCGAACAGGGGAAAATCATGCCGAACCGGCCATAAAGCAAGTTGACTCACCATTTTTGGACCAATTGGTTGCTGCCAAATCAGCCTTGAATGTCGACCAACATGCTGCATGGCTAGGAATTAAACACCATTATGCTTTGATTTTACTTGGTTATAAGGTAAGAGAAAATTACAAGATTTGGAATATGGAAATTACCAAAGTGGCACAATTTTTGCCTATATAAAGACATGAGCACCTTCTTCATTTCTCACACCAAAAATCTGCCTCTTAGAGAGAAGTTAGAGAGAGAAGCTCTGGAGAAAGTCTGAGCAAAGTCTGGGTAAGTTCTTCGGTCCTTAGTCTTTAGTTTCGGTAGTTCTTTCGGTAGATATAGAAGGAATGCTAGATTTATCTTTAATTTTTCAAGATAGTCTAGATATCATATTTAGGGGTAAATATGATATATATTTCGAAAATATGATGAGGGAAAAGATCTATCAAAATTCTAGAGAGATAGAGCGAAAACAGAGAAGCTCTGGCGAAATTCCGCCGATTAGGGGTTCGGGGGAAAAATGGTAATTTGTACCTAAAATGCCCGTTATGCCGCTAAAAGTTGTTAAATATTATCCTTATAGGACATCTGAGATAATCGTACCGCTGTCGAGCCGCTGTTGTGCCGCCGTCGTACCGCTGTTTTTCCCGCTGTCGGAAATTTACCGTTTTCCGTAAAAGTACCGTTTTCCGTCAACAAAGGTACGTTCGCGACGTACTGTAACACTGACTCTTATGATTGTGTTATGCTTGTATATGCTTGCTGTGTTCCTGTACAGAGACTCTGTCTCACTATTTTAATGATATACACGGGTTATGGTTTTGATAACACCGATTAAAGTTTTCCTAGCGCCGAGGACACGACCGTACATCGTGGCACGGGTAGAATATGCGGACCGGGATAACAAACAGTGCCGCGGGCCGTGTGTTGTTATTGCCTTGTATACATCATTATGTTTTTCCTACATCTCGTTATGGGCTTTTGTAGGGATCTTTCGAAAATGTCATGAATACCTATCATACATATATTGCTTGCATAAGCATGAGGTTAACCGTTACCTGAGGTCTGATGGGCATTGGACCTCAGTCTGCATGAATAGACAGGAAAGAGTCATGAACCAGAGGAGACACTAGAGGATGGAGCCGTAGATAGACGCCAGTAGACGAAGATGTGAGAAGGCACCGGTCAAATAAAATGCGGGAAGAAAGTCAACCGAACCTGCCATATAGCATGAATCTAATAAGGTTACTTCATATCATTTGGTGCTTAAAACAGAAAGGGTCGTCTTGTGGATCGCCCAATCCGTCACTCTAGCACGGTGAGGCTCCCACTAGACCTACCCTACGGCCAAATGGAATGATTTAACTGAGTTAGGTTCTATGCCCCAAGTCTACTCAAGGCTTGGATGAAGAGGGTATAGTTACATCGTAATTATAAAGTTTTGTATTACTGTATCACATGAATTATTCCTTTGGGAAATCTTATAATATATATCGATACGTCGGCATCATCATATGTCCGAGTATTTCATTTCAGATTACTCGGTGTTATTCTCGTTGTTCAAATTTTTAGTACATGCTCTCCGTTTCCGCAAAACGCTAAGTTGTAGCACCTCAAACTCTGGTGAATTTTATAAAACCACGTGTCACCGGCACAATTTTTGCTACGAAACTTGGGGTGTTACAAAAGGAAAAGAGGAGGACGAATATTAAATATGACAAGAGAAGTCCGTTTAAATAATTTAATGCAAAAATCGATAGCTCCAATTATACAAAAGGGAAAACTACTAAAACGATACAAAATGAAGAAGGGTGAATTAGGAAGAAAGCATCGAAGATAATAATTTTTAACGGGTAAAATAATAATTATAAATCACAAATAAATCATAAGGACAAACAGAGGAAAATCATCGATTACAAGTTTATAGGTAAACAAAAATAGTCGAGTAATTTAAATAATACAAACATATATTCAAGAACTCCAAGTAGGGAGGAAATAAAATAAGAAAATAAATATTAGTGGTCATATATAATAATTCTAAATCATAAATATCTATGAACTATTAAATAATAAACAACTTAATATTAAATAGTCTAAATAGCAAAAATAACAACAACAAAAGTAAGAAATAATTTAAGTTATGATAGAACAAAGGTCACTCAAAACAAAATATGACAACAAAATAACACATCTAAATCAAAAAAATTAAAACCATACACTTGAGAAGTAGGAAAAAAAAAGTCATGGAAAAAGAGAGAAGGAAAAGAGGTGGACGAATATTAAATATGACAAGAGAAGTCCGTTTAAATAACTTAATGCAAAAGATGATAGGTACAATTATACAAAAGGGAAAACTACTAAAACGATACAAAAAGAAGAAGGGTGAATTAGGAAGAAAGCATCAAAAGATAATAATTCTTAACAGGTAAAATAATAATTATAAATCACAAATAAATCATAAGGACAAAAAGAGGAAAATCATCGATTACAAGTTTACGATAAACAAAAATAGCCGAGTAATTTAAATAAT
Source organism: Acacia melanoxylon (assembly GCA_019022615.1). Classification (NCBI taxonomy): domain Eukaryota; kingdom Viridiplantae; phylum Streptophyta; class Magnoliopsida; order Fabales; family Fabaceae; genus Acacia; species Acacia melanoxylon. The sequence goes on along the minus strand of JAFJYJ010000071.1, from coordinate 225,425 downwards.
ACAAACATATATTCAACTCCTAGAGGAAATAAAATAAGAAAATAAATATTAGTGGTCATATGTAACAATTCTAAATCATAAATATTATGAACTTTTAAATAAAAAACAACTTAATATTAAAAAGTCTAAATAGAAAAAAAAAAAAAAAAAAAAGTAAGAAATAATTTAAGTTATGACAAAACAATAGTCACTCAAAACAAAATATGACAACAAAATAACAAATCTAAATCAAATAAATTAAAACCATACACTTGAGAGGTAGGGAAAAAAAGACAGGGAAAAAGAGAGAAGGAAAAGAGGAGGACGAATATTAAATATGACAAGAGAAGTCCGTTTAAATAATTTAATGCAAAAGCCGATAGGTCCAATTATACAAAAGGGAAAACTACTAAAACGATACAAAATGAAGAAGGGTGAATTAGGAAGAAAGCATCGAAGATAATAATTTTAACGGGTAAAATAATAATTATAAATCACAAATAAATCATAAAGACAAACAGAGGGAAAATCAACGATTACAAATTTACAGATAAAAACAATAGCCGAGTAATTTAAATAATACAAACATATATTCAAACTCCAAGTAGGAGGAAATAAAATAGGAAAATAAATATTAGTGTTCATATGTAATAATTCTAAATCATAAATATCTATGAACTATTAAATAAGAAACAACTTAATATTAAATAGTCTAAATAGAAAAAACAACAACAACAAAAGTAAGAACTAATTTAAGTTATGACAAACAAAGGTCACTCAAAACAAAATATGACAACAAAATAACAAATCTAAATCAAATAAATTAAAACCATACACTTGAGAAGTAGGAAAAAAAGTCATGGAGAAATAGAGAAGGAAAAGAGGAGGACGAATATTAAATATGACAAGAGAAGTCCGTTTAAATAATTTAATGCCAAAGCCGATAGGTTCAATTATACAAAAGGGAAAACTACTAAAACGATACAAAATGAAGAAGTGTGAATTAGGAAGAAAGCATCGAAGATAATAATTCTTAATGGGTATAATAATAATTATAAATCACAAATAAATCATAAGGACAAAAAGAGGAAAATCATCGAATACAAATTTACATATAAATGAAAATAGCCGAGTAATTTAAATAATACAAACATATATTCAAGAACTCCTTGATGAAATAAAATATGAAAATAAATATTAGTGGTCATATGTAATAATTCTAAATCATAAATATCTATGAACTATTAAATAATAAACAAAAAATAGTTTAAATAGCACAAACAACAAAAAAATAGTAAGAAATAATTTAAGTTATGACAGAACAATTGTCACTCAAAGCAAAATATGACAACAAAATAACAAATCTAAATCAAAAATTTAAAACATACACTTGAGAAGTAGAAAAAAAACAAAAAAAAAAGTCATGGAAAAAGAGAGAAGGAAAAGCGGAGGAGGAATATTAAATATGACAAGAGAAGTCCGTTTAAATAATTTAATGCAAAAGCCGATAGGTCCAATTATACAAAAGGGAAAACTACTAAAACGATACAAAATGAAGAAGGGTGAATTAGGAAGAAAGTATTAGAAGATAATAATTCTTAAGGGGTAAAACAATAATTATAAAATGCAAATAAATCATAAGGACAAAAAGAGGAAAATCATCGTGTAACATTCTAAATTTTAGGGTTTTAAAGTGTGAATGATATATGGAAATTAATTACGAAATTTTGGCTTAAAATAATTATGAGAATAATTATTGAAAATTTAGGCTTATTTTCCATTAATTAATTTATTTCGGGAAAAAGAATAAATTTGAGTAAGGAATAATTTAGGCCTAAAAATTATGGAATTGATATTTTAAGGCCAAAAGAAATTTAATTGAGAAGGAAAAATCGTTATAAGAATTAAGGATTTACTTCCCGCATTATCCAATAATTCCAATTAAACAACCCATTATTTATCATATAAACCCAACCCATCACACCATTCATTTAAGCCCATACCCGTAGAAAGAAAAAAGGAAAAAACAAAAACAAAAAACAAATTACCCTATTAAGCTAAAAACGCAAAGAAAGAGTAGGAAATGAATATATATCAACCAAACACGTTAGCGTGGTTCTCATCGGAAATCACGGAATGCGAGAGCGGTGAAAGGAAATCGATTACGTAACGGTGGAAGGACCATACCTCTTGAGCTCCACAACGCAGGTGCCATTGCATCTCGAGCCTCGCAACACTGAAAACTCGTTGGTTCATTCTTCTCGGACCGGACCTTAAACCTACCATATAATCCATACTTGTCAACTTCTCTCCATCCTCGTTTCCGTAACTAAAATCCAGCACCGAGTATGAGAGTGGAAGAGTGAGTGTTGTTGTTCAGAATGTATTGAGTAGATAGAGATAGAATATACGGTGAACAAAAATAGTATAAGAAGAATCTGTATTTATTAAATGGAGCAATCAAAGAGCATACAAGTAGTCTGTATAATATAGAAAAGCTTTAAACGAACTCACAAAACTGCCGATAAGGTAATGGAATAAATGCAGAAATCCGGGCCCAACTTTCGTTGTGTCCTTAAGACAATATTGCTCCCTCAATACGGATGCCGAAGGTTTCTGAGCAATTGCCTCCCCGGATAGAGCGGATTATTCATCTCCAAAAAGATGGCTCTGTCTATCTGAAGCCCAAGCGAATCCAACGAGTCTGCTTTCGGAACGCACAGAATGTATATGCAGAATGCAGAGATAGAGTATGCAGAGAAAACGTTATCTAATCTGAGACTAGGGCGCCCTATTTATAGACTCGAAAAAACAAGATCGACGGACTCGTCATGTTGCCGCGAACCGGTGCATTGTGAAAATAGACACACCCGGAACGAACGAACATAGGTGACTGCGTCTTTTTGCCGCAACCGGTGTGTCGTACGAACGAAGACGCACACCCAGATGGAGCGAACAATCCGAACGGATCGCAAAACGCAGCCTTTCCGGTTGGAAAACTCTGAGAGGTACAACGGAATTATTTAAACGTTCGGAAATTCAAAAAATTATTTTAATAAAAAATTATTTTTTTAAATACAAAAAATAATTTAATTAATATTTTATTTCACACGCGTTCCTTCTTACTTTTTCCTCTTCTTTTCCATCCTTCTTCTTAACCCATGAGATTTTCTCCTAAATTCTAATAATCCCCCACATGGATAAGAAGTAAGTCCATCATGATCAAATGCAAATGATAATTAATGTATGCAAAGTGCAGTTCCTCTACGAGAAACAACTGCATCGAGAAAGGTAGGGGTTGCCTTTGAACCTTCTCTAGTAAAAACCTATCGGATATACTGGTCAATCAGTGGACGCGTTGTCTTGAACTGTCGACCTTTTAATGTATACCAAGACAATAGGAGTCACACAGTTGCTCCTCTAGCATCGTTGGTTCTCATGCTGTGTCCATTTTTGGCCCTGGACACCGCCTGGTTCTGTGAGTGTTCTAGAGAATTGGCCATTTTAAATTCTCATAGAAGCGGCCCGCACTTCACACTTACATAGGTGATTCCTGTGATGTAAGTCAACATACATCATCTGAACACAACAGATTAGGATATCATTAAAAGCTTAGAAGCTTACCCTTATATATATGCACTGTCTTGTCTAGGAATGAGTATGAGTTTAAAACTCCACAGTGTTAATAGTCGATCATCACTTAGTTGTCTCTTTGAACCTAGTTCGTGGGATCTCCACTCTTCTAGGTAGAGTTACCGCAATAATCAACAATGGATCGGCCTTAAACCCATTCCTTTGGACAATTTCCTAACTATCTTCCTAAGAATCCCTTTAGTCAATGGATCCGCTATATTCTCTTTTGATTTCACATAATCAATTGAGATGATTCCATTTGAAAGTAGTTGTCTAACGGTATCATGTCTACGACGTATATGTCTAGACTTGCCGTTGTACATGACATTCTTGGTTCTACAATAGCTGCTTGACTATCACAAAGGTGTATACACACCGGGTAATACGGCTTTGGCCAATTAGGAATGTCTTCAAGAAAATTACGAAGCCACTCGGCTTCCTCACCAGCTTTATCTAACGCAATGAATTCTGCTTCCATAGTAGATCTTGCAATGCAAGTTTGCTTAGACGACTTCCAAGACACAGCACCCCCACCAAGGGTGAATACATATCCACTTGTGGATCTTGTGTCATTAAAGCTGGTTATCCAATTTGCATCACAAAACCCTTCTAGTACTGCATGGTACTTCTCATAATGCAAAGCAAAGTTTTAAGTAACCCAAAACTCTTATCATAGCTCTCTAATGAAGCTCATTTGGATTACTTGTAAAGCAACTCAACATGCTTACTGCATAAGCAATATCAGGTCTAGTGCAGTTCATAACATACATAAGATTGCCTAGCACTTGAGCATATTCTTTTTGTTTAATAGCTTCGCCAATATTTCTTAATATTCGAAGACTAGTTTCTATAGGGGTCGACACAGGAGTTATGTTTAAACTCTTGAATTTCTCAAGAATTTTAGAAATATAGTGTGTTTGCGATAAAGCTAACCCTCCAGATGTTCTATGGATTTTAATTCCTAAAATAACATCTGCTAAACCCATATATTTCATCTCGAATTTACTGGTAAGCAATCGTTTAGTAGCTTTAATCATTTGATTATTACTACCTGTTATCAACATGTCATCTACATAAAGACAAACTATGGCAAACCCGTTTTTAGTATTTCGAATGTAGACACACTTGTCACATTCATTAATACTAAAGTCATTTGATAACATAACTTCATCGAATTTTGCATGCCATTGTTTCGGGGCTTGTTTAAGTCCATAAAGAGACTTAATTAATCGACAAACTTTCCGTTCTTGTCCCGAGACAACAAATCCCTCGGTTGTTCTAGATAAATTTCTTCCTCTAATTCACCATTCAAGAAGGCTGTCTTTTACATCCATTTGATGTAACTCCAAACCATTCAATGCGCTAACGCGATTATCATCTGAATGGATGTAATTCTTGTAACAGTGAATAGGTATCAAAGTAGTCTAGGCCTTTCCGTTGTCTATAGCCTTATACTACTGTCTAGCTTTGTACTTATCAATAGTGCCATCTCGCTTTCATCTTCTTTTTGAAGACCCACTTAGTTCCTAGAGGCTTATTGCCAGGAGGAAGGTCAACCAACTCCCAAGTATGGTTTGACATAATGGATTCAACTTCACTATTGATAACCTCTTCCCAGAATGGTGCTTCAGGGGAACCCATAGCCTCTCCAAATGTTCGAGGCTTATTTTCTAGTAGATAAGTCATAAAATCAGGACCAAAGTATGTTGAAGTCCTTTGCCTAGTACTACGTCTAGGTTCCTCATTTTCAAGATTATCATTAGTCATAGTATCCTGAGATATCACAGTGTTGTTATTATCATTACCTTTATTGTACGGAAATATGTTCTCAAAGAACGTAGCGTTCCTTGACTCAATAACCGTATTCACATGGATATCTGATACATCAGACTTATAAACCAGAAAACGATATGCACTACTATTATGTGCATAACCAATAAACACACAACGATCTCTCTTAGGTCCAATTCTTAACCTTTTAGGTTTAGGAATCTCAACCTTTGCCAAGCACCCCCACACTTTCAAATATTTCAAAGAAGGTCTCTTTCCTTTCCATATTTCATATGGTATACTTTGTATCGTTTTATGAGGCACTCTATTAATTAGAAAGTTAGCCGTAAGTATGGCTTCCCCCCACAAATTTTGTGGTAAACCGGAATTAATTAATAATGCATTCATCATTTCTTTCAAAGTCCGATTTTTCCTCTAATATGCAATATTCAACCATAATGATGCTATAAAATTTCATATAATTTGATAGTGATGCATACCCCAACAAAAAATATTTATCATCTTTGGGTATCTAAATAAAACTACCAACATTTATATTCAATAATTATAAAGACAAATAATCAACCTTTAAGTTGATCCATAAACACCTTATAATAACAAACTTTAATTCTCCCACAATACAAACATAAGATAATAGCATCAAGGTTATGGGTAATTGAAAAATCATCGTCATACTTGGAATTTAAAAAAAATAAAAAAAAATTGGCTACTTTGGTGACTAACACATCCACCGTACTTAATTCCAAAACTTAAATATTTAACTTATCATAATATTTGGAATTAAAACAATTCATAAAGAATTGAACACTTTGGTGATTAATAAATCCACCATATTTAATTCCAAAATTTAAATATTTAGCATTTATTTAAATACTATTCACAACATTTAAGAAGCATAAAATCATAGCCACAAAATCATCCATAATTATAAAATTAAGGCTATAATAACATTTCTACTAATATCGTGCAAGTCATTCTTATTATATTTAAATATTTCACGATATCATGAAATAATAATACTATGAAAATTAAAGCAATTTATCTCTACACTAGATAAATGATTAAATTTCCATATCACCACAAATATTTAATAATTTCACCACATTTACTTTCAAAAGAAAATAATAAATCCTTTTTTAATAAATTAAATAATGGCTAAGATATTCACCGATATCACTATTTTTATTCCGCCATTATTAATTCAAAAAGCTTCACAAGATTTTAGGAGAGATTATAGGATATTAGAAATTATCAAACAAATTAATATCTCTATTAATAATAAATCTTTAAACGGGACTAAATTCCCTTCCATTCTAATTAATAGAATTTTTCCAAATACATAACATCCTAAAATTTAGGACTTTTAATAAAGCTCATCATTTAATTGTTAAATATATTTAATTTCGCAACTAGAAGCATGAAATTAAATCATATCCATACAATATCTAATCAAACTAATAAAATCTCCCGATGAAATCAAGACATATTATCTTCACTTTATGAATTTAATATTCATAAAATCCTCATTAAACTAAGGAGAGATAATAGGATATTTATTAACTACCATATCAATAGGATCTAATATATTTATTAATAATCAAATTTTCAACAGATGTAAATTCACCGTGCAAGTGATCAATAATTAGCATAAATTAATTAAATAATATATTGATTTCTATAGACACGTCCATACTTGAAACATCCGGCACGTTAAAAAGCTAGGATTATGAGAAACACATCGTTTAAAAAAAACGACTTGTCCTTTTAGCGCTTAACACAAACGACGTATCTTTTGTGTCAATCTCTAACCTCCACTGTCACACCGATCCGACGAGCGACAATGGTTTCTCATGTTTCGTTATCGATCTCTACTATATTTCAAGATCTTTATCCATGAAGCCAATTTCGTGCCTTTTTTAAATTAGTTTACTGGTTGCCTAATCTTTATCCATCAAATATATTGTTTTATCATTCTAAAATATATTTCACTGATATAATATCCAAAAATCAAATGCATCAATCAAAACAGATATACATCAAATTGTGAGATCTTTTCTATACACATATGACTTCTAGTCCCATCAATTAATAAAGTTTCAATTTTCAAGTAATCGCTATATCTAACGAGGTATAAAGCGACTAGTAAAAGCAAAACTTTAATACATATCTATATCAGAAACAAATTGACAGATATATATGCACAGAAATCATAATATTAGAAACTTTAAATTTTCAAGGTCAGGAATCCAAAAACTAACACAGATTCAAACCAAAATTTCTACCAATACAGAAATCAAGTTTATAAATTAATCTAAGTTGATTCCAATTTAATATTACTACCAACGTATGATATGAGCAAAGATATAAATTAATATAAACATATTTCAATCAATATTGTCTTAAGATTGTTGTTCAGAATGTCTTGAGTAGATAGAGATAGAATATACGGTGAACAAAAATAGTATAAGAAGAATCTGTATTTATTAAATGGAGCAATCAAAGAGCATACAAGTAGTCTCGTATAATATAGAAAAGCTTTAAATGAACTCACAAAACCGCCGATAAGGTAATGGAAAAAATGCGAAATCGAGCCCAACTTTCGTTGTGTCCTTAAGACAATATTGCTCCTCAATACGGATGCCGAAGGTTTCGAGCAATTGCCTCCCCGGATAGAGCGGATTATTCGTCTCCAGAAAGAGGGCTCTGTCTATCTGAAGCCCAAGTGAATCCAACGAGTCTGCTTTCGGAACACACAGAATGTATATGCAGAATGCAGAGAGAGAGAGTATGCAGAGAAAACGTTATTTAATCTGAGACTAGGGCGCCTTATTTATAGACTCTAAAAAACAAGATCGACGGACTAGTCTTCTGTTGCCGCGAACCGGTGCATTGTGCAAAGAGACACACCAGAACGAACAGAGGTGACCTGCATCTTTTGCCAGCAAACTGGTGCGTCGTACGAACAGACACACCAGTATGGAGCGAACGATCCGAACGGATCGTAAAACGCAGCTGCTGGTTGGAAAACTCGGAGAGGTACAACGGAATTATTTAAACGTTCGGAAATTCAAAAAAGTATTTTAATAATTTTTTTAATACAAAAAATAATTTAATTAAAAATTAATATTTTATTTCGCACGCGTTCCTTCTTCCTTTTTCCTCTTCTTTTCCATCCTTCTTCTTATTCATAACCCATAAGATTTTCTCCTAAATTCTAACAAGTGTCACAAAAGAAGGGGGAGAGTTAACTGTGATCGTCTTCCCCTGCATCTAATACCAAAAACAGGGGCAGTGGGCTACGGTAGCAATCATCACGTACACACCAAAAAGCTAACTAGGTGAGCCTTCAAGTTTTGTTTCTTCTAGTTTCCATGATTTTCCAATGCTAGTTCTGAGTTTTAAGTCTTTAGGAGCATAGCTACCATTCCACATGTGAGTCCCTGCTATATAAACACAAGAACAGGGAGAGTTTTGCATTTTTACGTTGGCCACTCCCAAAACAACAAATAACCCAAAGCATGGCTGTTCTTATATAGATATAACCCCTGCTGATATATATATTTGCGGTCATGAAAATACCTATTCAAACGTTGCACACATATGAAAAGAGAGAAGGAAACTGAGTTAGTTGCTTGTATATAGTCACTGCACAGATAAGAAGAAAATTAAAAGAAGAAAGTTACTAAACTATATGCATATAGTGCGTGTGGGTTGGTGTGAGATGCTGTATGTATATAAGAAAAACTAAAACAGATATGTGAATTGCTGCCCATAGGAGTTAGAGGAAAATATTGCTGCATAATGATAATATATATATATATATATATATATATATATATATATATATATATATATATATATATATATATATAAGGAAAGGGGCATTTGCTAGTGTATGTGTGTGTGTGTGTGTCGTGAAATAGGAATAGGATCTAGCTTAGAAAGAAATAGGAAATTGCTGCATCCATATATAGATATATCAAGTGGTAGTAAATATGTATATAAGACCGATGCAATGCAAACATATATATATATAAGAAAAGAAAAGCTTGCAAATATGGCTCTGTCACGTAAATATGATATCAAGGTGCTGTCGTACATTAGTAATATATAGGTGTTGTATATATACATAGATATTATAAATGGGTTATTCTGTTTCATTAAAATTTAAAAAAGAACATTAATAATTATAGAGAATGACAAGTATTGAAGAATAATCTGGGAAGCACTTGGAGGTTTTAAAATAATTGTAGAAAATAATAATAAATAGAAAAATAAAATAATAAAATAAAATAAAATAAAAACAATAATAATATTTAAAAATATAATAGTAAATTGGCAAAAATTCGGCCTAATAGTAAAAATGAAAATAAGGCCCAATAGCCTTACACTAAGCCTGGTGCCATGACGTTGGAGATTGTGAAGAGCTTGGGCAAATAATAACCTACCGTCTGTAAATGTATATTTATAGGACGCGATAGTTGCTGAGACAATTAATCGGACGTGAAACCATCTCAAGATTTTGGAGCAGTCAGGTAGTAACCTTAATCCTCATATACTCTGTAACTTGTGTACGTATGTTTTACCTTGAAATTGCATACATTTGGTTATCATTTATTTCCAAGCGCTATGGAATCATAACATGTTGTGTGGGCTTTGCATGTGTTGTGCCCGATGGTCTCGTCTTGTGTGCAATTAGGACCACTGCGGTATCAGCCTTTGCCGTGTGCTATTAGGGCCGCTAGTTCCGGATTTGGCTGTGTGCCTTGATACCGAATGTTATGCGGTATTTGTTTATTTATGGTTTTTCTTACATACATTATTTATACATTTTATATGAGATTAATGGTTACTCTGGGATTCAATTTCGAATCCCAGTCCCTTTTAAGCCTTCTGGCAGCTCATCTAGATCTGAGCAGGGAGACAGAGGTAAGGCTCCAGAACTGGACTAATGTGGTGAAGGATGATGGTGATTTCTTTTGGATATATATATTTTGGTGTCCCGGATGACTGTATTATAATTATTTTGGGTAACAATACCGGGATAACAGTATACTTGATCTCTCTGGAAAAATTTATCTTTCCGTATTTTTATAAGTATAATTTTGTCCAAACCGATGCATGCTCAGTTGCTTATACTCTGATGGGTGACGATAATTAACTTGGAAAAATAAGCTAGAATTAAATAAAAGTAAAGGACCACACTACCCGCCACTCGAAAGGGCGAGGCCGTGGGTGTGTAACACATCGAATAAAAATTTACATAAAAACAAAAATAGCCGAGTAATTAAATAATACAAACATATATTCAAAAACCCCAAGTAGAGAGAAAATAAAATAAGAAAATAAATAGTATTGGTCCTACGTAATAAGTCTAAATAATAAATATCAATGAACTAATAAATAAGAAACAACTTAATATTAAATAGTCCAAATAGCAAAAAGAGGAAGAAAAAAAAGTACGAAATAATTTAAGTTATGACAGAACAAAGGCTACTCAAAACAAAATATGACAACAAAATAACAAATCTAAATCAAATAAATTAAAACCATACACTTGAGAAGTAGGGTAGAAAAAAGTCATGGAAAAAGAGAGAAGGAAAAGAGGAGGAATAAGAGAGAAGGAAAACAGGAGGACGAATATTAAATATGACAAGAGAAGTCCGTTTAAATAATTTAATGCAAAAACCGATAGGTCCATTTATACGAAAGGGAAAACTACTAAAACGATACAAAATGAAGAAGGGTGAATTAGGAAGAAAGCATCAGAAGATTATAATTCTTAATCGATAAAATAATAATTATAAATCACAAATAAATCATAAATACAAAAAGAGGAAAATCATCGAAACCAAATTTACATATAAACGAAAATAGCTGAGTAATTTAAATAATACAAACATATATTCAGCAACTCAGAGTTTGGAGGAAATAAAATAAGAAAATAAGTATTAGTGGTCGTATGTAATAACTCTAATACATAAATATCTATGAACTATTAAATAATAAACAACTTAATATTAAATACCCTAAATAGCAAAAAATGCAAAAAAAATTGTAAGAAATAATTTAAGTTATGACAGAACAAAGGTCACTCAAAACAAAATATGACAACAAAATAACATATCTAAATCAAATAAATTAAAACCATACACATGAGAAGTAGGAAAAAAAAGTCAACGAAAAATAGAGGAGGAAAAAGGGAGGACGAATATTAAATATGACAAGAGAAGTCCGTCTAAATAATTTAATGCAAAACCTGATAGGTCCAATTATACCAAAGGGAAAACTACTAAAACGATACAAAATGAAGAAGGGTGAATTAGGAAGAAAGCATCGAAGATAATAATTCTTAATAAGTAAAAAAATAATTATAAATCACAAATAAATCATAAATAGAAAAAGAGGAAAATCTTCGAATACAAATTTACATATAAACAAAAATTGCCGAGTAATATAAATAATACAAACATATATTCAGCAACTCCAAGTAGGGAGGAAATAAAATAAGAAAATAAGTATTAGTGGTCGTATGTAATAAATGTAAATCATAAATATCTATGAACTATTAAATAATAAACAACTTATTATTAAATAGTCTAAATAGCAAAAATAGCAAAAAAAATGTACAAAAAATTTAAGTTATGACAAAACAAAGGTCACTCAAAATAAAATATGACAACAACATAACAACTCTAAATCAAATAAATTAAAACCATACACTTGAGAAGTAGGAAAAAAAAAAAGTCATGAAAAAATAGAGGAGGAAAAGAGGAGGACGAATATTAAATATAACAAGAGAAGTCCATTTAAATAATTTAATACCAAAACCGATAGGTCCAATTATACAAAAGGGATAACTACTAAAACGATACAAAATGAAGAAGGATGAATTAGGAAGAAAACATCATAAGATAATATTTCTTAATGTGTATAATAATAATTATATACCACAAATAAATGATAAGGACAAAAAGGGGAAAATCATCGAAACCAAATTTACATATAAACGAAAATAGCCGAGTAATTAAAATAACACAAACATATATTCAGCAACTCAGAGTAGGGAGGAATTAAAATAAGAAAATAAATATTAGTGGTCGTATGTAATAACTCTAAATCATAAATATCTATGAACTATTAAATAATAAACAACTTAATATTAAATAGTCTAAATAGCAAAAACAGCAACAACAACAAAAAGTAAGAAAAAATTTAAGTTATGACAGAACAAAGGTCACTCAGAAAAAAATATGACAACAAAATAACATATCTAAATCAAATAAATTAAAACCATACACATGATAAGTAGGAAAAAAAAAAGTCATGAAAAATAGAGGAGGAAAAAGGGAAGACGAATATTAAATATGACAAGAGAAGTCCGTTTAAATAATTTAATGCAAAACCCGATAGGTCCAATTATACGAAAGGGAAAAACTACTAAAACGATACAAAATGAAGAAGGATGAATTAGGAAGAAAGCATCGAGAAGATAATAATTCTTAATAAGTAAAAAAATAATTACAAATCACAAATAAATCATAAATAGAAAAAGAGGAAAATCTTCGAATACAAATTTACATATAAACAAAAATTGCCGAGTTGTAACACCCCTACCCGGCCTCGCCCTTCCGGGTGGCGGGTAGTGTGATTCTAACACCCTTCTGGATCTTCTTTATTCGGCATATGCGGAAGCGTTCTTAAACACATACTGATACAAACTTAAACTTTGATTACATAACGGTGTTGTTCATCGCCAATACCCATTTAATTCTTTGACACCCGGCCCTACGCTATTCGTACGTAAGCGTCAACGTTCTTGAGGGCCTTCTTTCGCTTATTCATTCTATGGTATCTTCAAGCACTCCCTTCAAAGGTGTCTTTGCCTTCAAGCAACACTCCGGTCACAGAGTCCGGTGCGTAACTACTAGCCCGTGCTCACTGTCTATTTCATGTGATCTGGAGTTCAAATGAATAAACCCCGGGGGTAACAAAGTTAATCTCATATGCAGGTATGAAATGTAAATAACAGTATAACACATGTATAAGCATAGAATAATTCACAATAAACAAGTCGCACCGTAACCGCAGTTAACAGCCAAGGACCGCAGCCCTATGAGACCGCAACCTCAATTCCATAGCTAGGAAAATAAACATGTAAATCATCTAGCAAACATGATCAGTCATACAAGAAATACACACATATAGGCTAACAAGATAACAGTTACCCACCACTTTAGCCTTTGTCTTCCGCTTGTATCTTTTCTTCCAACTACGAAGTTGCTTGAAGCACATCCGATTCTTCTTCTTTCTTGACTTCTCATGGCCTAAACACATGTTCATATTATTAGAGCCATGGAAAATGAATACCTAATGGGTTATTTTATCCTCATAGGCTTTCTCACACCCTTGGAGTTCATTCTTATTACTTAGGCCATTTCTTTCTTAAATTCGCAAGGTAACTAAAAGCTGTCAACATTTTGGCCAATCTTTGAAAACTCATAATTAATTCTACAGAACTCCGATTGGGGTGGTTCAAATTTCTATTTGCCCCTAATTAAGTCTAGTATCAAGAAAAATAATCACTAGACCTATTTATTTCTGTATCATTCCCAGATTTTCATTCTTTCTTTGCTGTCCAGAAAAACGTTTCAGATTAATAGGTCAATTTCAAAAATACGTATCTCTCTGGATACAACTCCGATTTTGGTGTTCTTTAGCTTTTTGGAAAGCTGGAGATGTCTACTAGTTACTGTAAAAATTTCAAGGAAAAACTAAAATGTTTACTTGGTCCGAAATGCAACGTCATTTGGTTGCTCCGGAACCATACCAAAACTTTCCAGAATTTTTAGCTCATCTTCCAAAATTCATAATTGGAGTTGTAGACCTCATATTTGGGTGATCCAAAGCTCATTATAAAGATCACGATGTGTACTAATTGTCCACAAAAGTTCAGGGTCAAAGGAGTTCATTTACCCCGGTTTTACCTTGCTCAAAGTTCACTGCTCAGCTGCAAGTTCAGTTTTCCAGCAATGACATCAGCATAGAATTCCTGTTCACACTTGCACCGTTCATCCACGAATTTACTTGTAGCTAACGTCTTTAACTCTGTTTCAGCACACAAAAACATAGACGAATAGGTTCAGTCCTTAACCTTAATCTTACATTCAAGTTCTGTTTCGATGCTCAAAGAACATAGCCACATGCATGTACGTTTAAGCTTCAATTTCAACCACTACAGAACTTCATGCATGCACTTAGACTTCCAAAGTTCTTTGTTTCGGCTATCAAAAACAGAACAGCAATCATGCAGAATCATAACCACGTCTCTTAAGGTTCGAATTCAGAAACCAACGTCGGAAACTCAGAGAAATGAGAAGGAGAGAAGCTTAATGGCTCACCTTGTTCGAACCCAATTCTGCATGTGTGGTTCTTCAGCTTCTCTTATTCTCTTTAGCACCTTCACTTGTTTGAATCCAACCTTGCATGTATGCTTTGGTGCTTCCTTCTTGTTCCTCTTCTTTAGCTCCACGGTCTATCACAAAGGATGACCACCTCACATTCTATTTTCTCGTATGCAGCGGAAGGCAAATGAGAATAGGAAGATGAGAAACTATGGGTACCGCCGAGATGCCGAGTTTCAAGGGACCTAGGGGAGTATATAGCGTGCTGCAGAGTTCAAGAGAAATGGTGGAGCATGGCAGACATGTTGGAGACACAAGGAAAGTAGTGGAGCATGAGAGTTGCTGAAAGCATGAGACATAGTGGAGCATGATGCTGCAGTTCCAAGAGGGAATATGTGGTTATGTGCTGTAAACATTCGCTGTCTCTTCCCTCAATGTTAAAAAGGTTTAGACCGAGGAGGAAAAACGCACTGAGGGAGTATGGGTTGCATGTGCGTGTGTTCTCTGCTTTTGGTGTTAGGCCGAAGAGAAATAGCGACTTGCGGGACCGTTGGGCTTCATCTTTTCTTTGTCAAATAATTCTGTCCAAATGATTCTGGGCCAAAAAGAATTAATGCCTGGAGAATTGGTGTTATGCGCTTACTTAATGGGTTAAATTATATGGCCCACAATGCAAATTAGATGCTGCCATGCTTTCAAAATAGTGATGCATCTTCTTTACTTCACCAATTAGCAATGGATATTAGAGAAGTTATCCAAATATGCATGCATCACGTGCTGTGGAAATTGTTCTCCAAGAATGGTTATTTTACTTTTGGGTCCCACGAGCATGCCTTCAATATTTCCTTTTCTTCCTAATGTTGGACATTAAAATTCAACAATTCTTTTCTCCAAAAATTCAAGGAAAATATTCCTCAACTTCCAATAATTATTTTAGCCCATAAACTATTCCTTCCCAATATTCCTTGAATTTATTATTTTCCTGAAAATTCAAGGGAAAATAGGCCTTAAATTCCAATAATTATTTTCATACTCATATTAGGCCAAATTTTCTCCATTAATTTCCATTCAATATTTCTAATTGCCGAATCCCAAAATTTGGGATGTTACACGAGTAATATAAATAATACAAACATATATTCAGCAACTCCAAGTAGGGAGGAAATAAAATAAGAAAATAAGCATTAGTGGTCGTATGTAATAACTCTAAATCATAAATATCTATGAACTATTAAATAATAAACAACTTATTATTAAATAGTCTAAATAGCAAAAAATCAAAAAAAAAAAAGTACGAAAAAATTGAAGTTATGACAAAACAAAGGTCACTCAAAAGAAAATATGACAACAAAATAACAACTCTAAATCAAATAAATTAAAACCATACACTTGAGAAGTAGGAAAAAAAAGTCATGGATAAATAGAGGAGGAAAAGAGGACGACGAATATTAAATATAACAAGAGAAGTCCATTTAAATAATTTAATGCCAAAACCGATAGGTCCAATTATACAAAAGGGATAAATACTAAAACGATACAAAATGAAGAAGGATGAATTAGGAAGTAAAAATCAGAAGATAATAATTCTTAATGTGTATAATAATAATTATATACCACAAATAAATGATAAGGACAAAAATGGGAAAATAATCGAAACCAAATTTACATATAAACGAAAATAGCCGAGTAATTTAAATAACACAAACATATATTCAGCAACTCAGAGTAGGGAGGAATTAAAATAAGAAAATAAGCATTAGTGGTCGTATGTAATAACTCTAAATCATAAATATCTATGAACTATTAAATAATAAACAACTTAATATTAAATAGTGTAAATAGCAAAAAATGTAAAAAAAAAAAAGTAAGAAAAAATTTAAGTTATGACAGAACAAAGGTCACTCAAAACAAAATATGACAACAAAATAACATATCTAAATCAAATAAATTAAAACCATACACATGAGAAGTAGGAAAAAAAAAAGTCAACGACAAATAGAGGAGGAAAAAGGGAAGACGAATATTAAATATGACAAGAGAAGTCCGTGTAAATAATTTAATGCAAAACCGGATAGGTCCAATTATACGAAAGGGAAAACTACTAAAACGATACAAAATGAAGAAGGGTGAATTAGGAAGAAAGCATCAGAAGCTAATAATTCTTAATCGGTAAAATAATATTTATAAATCACAAATAAATCATAAATACAAAAAGAGGAAAATCTTCGAATACAAATTTACATATAAACAAAAATAGCCGAGTAATTTAAACAACACAAACATATATTCAACAACTCTGAGTAGGGAGCAATTAAAATAAGAAAATAAGCATTAGTGGTCGTATGTAATAACTCTAAACCATAAATCTCTATGAACTATTAAATAACAAACAACTTAATATTAAATAGTCTAAATAGCAAAAAATGCCAAAAAAAGAAAAAGTAAGAAAACATTTAAGTTATGACAGAACAAAGGTCACTCGGAACAAAATATGACAACGAAATAACATATCTAAATAAAATAAATTAAAACCATACACATGAGAAGTAGGAAAAAAAGTCAACGAAAAATAGAGGAGGAAAAAAGGGAGGACGAATATTAAATATGACAAGAGAAGTCCGTATAAATAATTTAATGCAAAACCCGATAGGTCCAATTATACGAAAGGGAAAACTACTAAAACGATACAAAATGAAGAAGGGTGAATTAGGAAGAAAGCATCGAAAGATAATAATTCTTGATAAGTAAAAAAATAATTATATATCACAAATAAATCATAAATAGAAAAAGAGGAAAATCTTCGAATACAAATTTACATATAAACAAAAATTACCGAGTAATATAAATAATACAAACATATATTCAAGAACTCCAAGTAGAGAGGAAATAAAATAAGAAAAAAAGCATTAGTGGTCGTATGTAATAACTCTAAATCATAAATCTCTATGAACTATTAAATAATAAACAACTTAATATTAAATAGTGTAAAATAGCAAAAAATGTAAAAAAATTTACATATCTACAAAATATGACAGAACAAAGGTCACTCAAAACAAAATATGACAACAAAATAACATATCTACATCATATAAATTAAAACCATACACATGAGAAGTAGGAAAAAAACGTAATCGAAAAATAGAGGAGGAAAAAGGGAGGACGAATATTAAATATGACAAGAGAAGTCCGTGTAAATAATTTACTCCAAAACCCGATAGGTCCAATTATAGGAAAGGGAAAACTACTAAAACGATACAAAATGAAGAAGGGTGAATTAGGAAGAAAGCATCAGAAGATAATAATTCGTAATCGGTAAAATAATAATTATAAATCACAAATAAATCATAAGGACAAAAAAAAAAAGGAAAATCATCGAATACAAATTTACATATAAAAAAAATTGCCGAGTAATTTAAATAATACAAACATATTCAGCCACTCCAAGTTGGGAGGAAATAAAATAAGAAAAAAAGCATTAGTGGTCGTATGTAATAACTCTAAATCATAAATCTCTATGAACTATTAAATAATAAACAACTTAATATTAAAAACTCTAAATAGCAAAAAATGCCAAAAAAAGAAAAAGTAAGAAAAAATTTAAGTTATGACAGAACAAAGGTCACTCAGAACAAAATATGACAAACAAATAACATATCTAAATCAAATAAATTAAAACCATACACATGAGAAGTAGGAAAAAAAATAATCGAAAAATAGAGGAGGAAAAAGGGAGGACTAATATTAAATATGACAATAGAAGTCTGTGTAAATAATTTAATGCAAAACCCCATAGGTCCAATTATAGGAAAGGGAAAACTACTAAAACGATACAAAATGAAGAAGGGTGAATTAGGAAGAAAGCAACATAAGATAATAATTCTTAAACGGTAAAATAATAATTATAAATCACAAATAAATCATAAATACAAAAAGAGGAAAATCTTCGAATACAAATTTACATATAAACAAAAATAGCCGAGTAATTTAAATAACCAAAACATATATTCAAGAACTCGTAGTTGGGAGGAATTAAAATAAGAAAATAAGCATTAGTGGTCGTATGTAATAACTCTAAATCATAAATATCTATGAACTATTAAATAATAAACAACTTAATATTAAATAGTCTAAATAGCAAAAAATGCCTAAAAAAGAAAAGGGATAAGGGTCTTAAATGTCATGGAAGTTTTCGCTCAGGAGCACTGGTAAGACGGAAGTTTTTTTTGGACCAAAAATGCCACGGAAGTTGTCGCTGAGGAGCAATTTTGCCCCGGAAGTTTTTACTAAAGAGCAATGTTGCCCCTAAGTTTTCACTAAGGAGCAATTTTGCCCTTCGTCCCCAAATATTAAATTTAACTATTAAATCACAAATACCACACATGTTATGCCTTGAAAAGGTCAAACTTGGAGCCGAGAAGGATATCCTTGAGATGTTGAGCTCAAGGGCGGAGAATTTGTGAAGCCGAACGGTCAAAGGGACCGAAAGGTCGATCACAAAACCCGGAGGAAGCATCACTTATGATCTAAGCAAATTATTAGTCTATACAAACGTAAATATTATCACTATTGATTTGTTTTCCTAAACCAGCTTTTTGAACAATTCATTTCTCGTTTTGCGTTTCATTTGCGTTTTGTGACGACCTTTCGGTCCCCATCGACCGCCGGCTTCACAAATTCCGGCCGTCTTGAGTTCAACATCTCGAAGGATCTCCTTCTCTCGACTCCAAGTTCGACCTTTTCAAGGCATGACATGTGTGGTCTTTGACTCGATTTAATAGTCAAATTTAATATTTGGGGACGTAGGGAAAAATTGCTACGTTTTGTAAACTTCCGGGGCAAAATTGCTCCTTAGTGAAAACTTCCGAGGCAAAATTGCTCCTCAACGAAAACTTCCGTGGCAAAATTGCTTCTCAGCGAAAACTTCCGTGGCAAAAGTGAACTTCTGGGGCATTTTTTGATACTTCCTGTGAACTTCCGTGGCATTTTTTGTCCAAAAAAAACTTCCTTCTTACCAATGCTCCTGATCGAAAACTTCCATGGCATTTAAGAACCTTAACCCAAAAGAAAAAGTAAGAAAAAATTTAAGTTATGACAGAACAAAGGTCACACAGAACAAAATATGACAACAAAATAACATATCTAAATCAAATAAATTAAAACCATACACATGAGAAGTAGGAAAAAAAAAGTCATCGAAAAATAAAGGAGGAAAAAGGGAGGACGAATATTAAATATGACAAGAGAAGTCCGTGTAAATAATTTAATGCAAAACCCGATAGGTCCAATATACGAAAGGAAAACTACTAAAATGATACAAAATGAAGAAGGGTGAATTAGGAAGAAAGAATCGAAGATAATAATTCTTAATCGGTAAAATAATAATTATAAAATCACAAATAAATCATAAATACAAAAAGAGGAAAATCATCGAATAGTAATTTACATATAAACAAATATAGCCGAGTAATTTAAATAACACAAACATATATTCAAAGAACTCGAGTAGGGAGGAAATAAAATAAGAAAATAAGCATTAGTGGTCGTATGTAATAACTCTAAATCATAAACATCTATGAACTATTAAATAATAAACAACTTAATATTAAATAGTCTAAATGGCAAAAAATGCCTAAAAAAGAAAAAGTAAGAAAAAATTTAAGTTATGAAAGAACATAGGTCACTCAGAACAAAATATGACAACAATATAACATATCTAAATCAAATAAATTAAAACCATACACATGAGAAGTAGGAAAAAAAAATTCATCGAAAAATAGAGGAGGAAAAAGGGAGGACGAATATTAAATTTGACAAGAGAAGTCCGTGTTTATAATTTAATGCAAAACCCGATAGGTCCAATATACGAAAGGGAAAACTACTAAAACGATACAAAATGAAGAACGGTGAATTAGGAAGAAAGCATCAGAAGATTATAATTCTTAATCGGTAAAATAATAATTATAAATCACAAATAAATCATAAATACAAAAAGAGGAAAATCATCGAATAGAAATTTACATATAAACAAAAATAGCCGAGTAATTTAAATAACACAAACATATATTCAACAACTCAGAGTAGGGAGGAAATAAAATAAGAAAATAAGCATTAGTGGTCGTATGTAATAACTCTAAATCATAAATATCTATGAACTATTAAATAATAAACAACTTAATATTAAATAGTCTAAATAGCAAAAAATGCCTAAAAAAGAAAAAGTAAGAAAAAATTTAAGTTATGACAGAACAAAGGTCACTCAGAACAAAATATGACAACAAAATAACATATCTAAATCAAATAAATTAAAACCATACACATGAGAAGTAGGAAAAAAAAGTCATCTAAAAATAGAGGAGGAAAAAGGGAGGACGAATATTAAATTTGACAAGAGAAGTCCGTGTAAATAATTTAATGCAAAACCCGATAGGTCCAATATACGAAAGGGAAAACTACTAAAACGATACAAAATGAAGAAGGGTGAATTAGGAAGAAAGCATGAGAAGATAATAATTCTTAATCGGTAAAATAATAATTATAAATCACAAATAAATCATAAATAGAAAAAGAGGAAAATCATCGAATACAAATTTACATATAAACAAAAATAGCCAAGTAATTTAAATAACACAAACATATATTCAAAGAACTCGAGTAGGGAGGAAATAAAATAAGAAAATAAGCATTAGTGGTCGTATGTAATAACACTAAATCATAAATATCTATGAACTATTAAATAATAAACAACTTAATATTAAATAGTCTAAATAGCAAAAAATGCCTAAAAAAGAAAAAGTAAGAAAAAATTTAAGTTATGACAGAACAAATGTCACTGAGAACAAAATATGACAACAAAATAACATATCTAAATCAAATAAATTAAAACCATACACATTAGAAGTAGGAAAAAAAAATCATCGAAATATAGAGGAGGAAAAAGGGAGGACGAATATTAAATATGACAAGAGAAGTCCGTGTAACTAATTTAATGCAAAACCCGATAGGTCCAATATACGAAAGGGAAAACTACTAAAACGATACAAAATGAAGAAGGGTGAATTAGGAAGAAAGCATCAGAAGATAATAATTCTTAATCGGTAAAATAATAATTATAAATCACAAATAAATCATAAATACAAAAAGAGGAAAATCATCGAATACAAATTTACATATAAACAAAAATAGCCGAGTAATTTAAATAACACAAACATATATTCAAAAAGTCGAGTAGGGAGGTAATAAAATAAGAAAATAAGCATTAGTGGTCGTATGTAATAACTCTAAATCATAAATATCTATGAACTATTAAATAATAAACAACTTAATATTAAATAGTCTAAATAGCAAAAACAGCAACAACAACAAAAAAGTAAGAAAATTTTTTTGTTATGACAGAACAAAGGTCACTCAAAAAAAAATATGACAACAAAATAACAAATCTAAATCAAATAAATTAAAACCATACACTTGACAAGTAGGAAAAAAAATTCATCGAAAAATAGAGGAGGAAAAGAGGAGGACGAATATTAAATATGACAAGAGAAGTCCGTGTAAATAATTTAATGCAAAACCCGATAGGTCCAATTATACGAAAGGGAAAACTACTAAAACGATACAAAATGAAGAAGGGTGAATAAGGAAGAAAGCATCAGAAGATAATAATTCTTAATCAGTAAAATAATAATTATAAATCACAAATAAATCATAAATACAAAAAGAGGAAAATCATCGAATACTAATTTACATATAAACAAAAATGGCCGAGTAATTTAAATAACACAAACATATATTCAAAGAACTCGAGTAGGGAGGAATTAAAATAAGAAAAATAAGCATTAGTGGTCGTATGTAATAACTCTAAATCATAAATATCTATGAACTATTAAATAATAAACAACTTAATATTAAATACTCTAAATAGCAAAAACAAGAACAACAAAAAAAGTAAAAAAAAAAAATTTAAGTTATGACAAAACAAAGGTCACTCAAAAAAAACATACGACAACAAAATAATAAATCTAAATCAAATAAATTAAAACCATAAACTTGAGAAGTAGGAAAAAAAGTCATCGAAAAATAGAGGAGGAAAAGAGGAGGACGAATATAAAATATGACAACAGAAGTTTGTGTAAGTAATTTAATGCAAAACCTGATAGGTCCAATTATACGAAAGGGAAAACAACTAAAACGATACAAAATGAAGAAGGGTGAATTAGGAAGAAAGCATCGAAGATAATCATTCATAATGGGTATAATAATAATTATAGATCACAAATAAATCATAAATACAAAAAGAGGAAAATATCGAATACAAATTTACATATAAACAAAAATAGCCGAGTAATTTAAATAATACAAACATATTCAGGCACTCCAAGTAGGGAGGAAATAAAATAAGAAAATAAGCATTAGTGGTCGTATGTAATAACACTAAATCATAAATATCTATGAATTATTAAATAATAAAGAACGTAATATTAAATAGTCTAAATAGCAAAAACAGACACAACAAAAAAAGTAAGAAAAAATTTAAGTTATGACAGAACAAAGGTCACTCAAAACAAAATTTGACAACAAAATAACATATCTAAATCAAAAAAAATTAAAACCATACACATGAGAAGTAGGAAAAAAAAGTCATCGAAAAATGAGGAGGAAAAGAGGAGGACGAATATTAAATATGACAAGAGAAGTCCGTGTAAAGAATTTATTACAAAACCCGATTGGTCCAATTATACGAAAGGGAAAAAAACTAAAACGATACAAAATGAAGAAGGGTGAATCAGGAAGAAAGCATCAGAAGATAATCATTCATAATGGGTATAATAATAATTATAAATCACAAATAAATCATAAGGACAAAAAGAAGAAAATATCGAATACAAATTTAAATATAAAAAAAATAGGTGAGAAATTTAAATAATACAAACATATTCAGGCACTCCAAGTAGGGAGGAAATAAAATAAGAAAATAAGCATTCGTGGTTGTATGTAATAACTCTAAATCATAAATATCTATGAACTATTAAATAATAAACAACTTAATATTAAATAGTCTAAATAGCAAAAAATGCCAAAAAAAGAAAAAGTAAGAAAAAATTTAAGTTATGACAGAACAAAGGTCACTCAGAACAAAATTTGACAACAAAATAACAAATCTAAATCAAATAAATAAAAACCATACTCTTGAGAAGTAGGAAAAAAAAGTCATCGAAAAATAGAGGAGGACGAATATTAAATATGACAAGAGAAGTCAGTGTAAATAATTTAATGCAAAACCCGATAGGTCCAATTATACGAAAGGGAAAACAACTAAAACGATACAAAATGAAGAAAGCTGAATTAGGAAGAAAGCATCGAAGATAATAAGTCTTAATCGGTTAAATAATAATTATAAATCACAAATAAATCATAAATACAAAAAGAGCAAAATCATCGAATACAAATTTACATATAAACAAAAATAGCCGAGTAATTTAAATAACACAAACATATATTCAGCAACTCAGAGTAGGGAGGAATTAAAATAAGAAAAATATGCATTAGTGGTCGTATGTAATAACTCTAAATCATAAATATCTATGAACTATTAAATAATAAACAACTTAATATTAAATAGTCTAAATAGCAAAAACAGCAACAACAACAAAAGTAAGAAAAAATTTAAGTTATGGCAGAACAAAGGTCACTCAAAAAAAACATACGACAACAAAATAATAAATCTAAATCAAATAAATTAAAACCATAAACTTGATAAGTAGGAAAAAAAAGTCATCGAAAAATAGAGGAGGAAAAGAGGAGGACGAATATAAAATATGACAAGAGAAGTCCGTGTAAGTAATTTAATGCAAAACCTGATAGGTCCTATTATACGAAAGGGAAAACTACTAAAACGATACAAAATGAAGAAGGGTGCATTAGGAAGAAAGCATCAGAAGAAAATAATTCTTAATCGGTAAAATCATAATTATAAATCACAAATAAATCATAAATACAAAAAGAGGAAAATATCGAATACAAATTTACATATATAAAAAATAGCCGAGTAATTTAAATATTACAAACATATTCAGCACTCCAAATAGAGAGGAAATAAAATAAGAAAATAAGCATTAGTGGTCGTATGTAATAACTCTAAATAATAAATATCTATGAACTATTAAATAATAAACAACTTAATATTAAATAGTCTAAATAGCAAAAAATGCAAAAAAAAAAAAAAAAAGTAAGAAAAAATTTAAGTTATGACAGAACAAAGGTCACTCAAAAAAAAATATGACAACAAAATAACAAATCTAAATCAAATAATTAAAACCATACTCTTGAGAAGTAGGAAAAAAAAGTCATCGAAAAATAGAGGAGGAAAAGAGGAGGACGAATATTAAATATGACAAGTGAAGTCCGTGTAAATAATTTAATGCAAAACCCGATAGGTCCAACTATAAGAAAGGGAAAACTACTAAAACGATACAAAATGAAGAAGGGTGAATTAGGAAGAAAGCATCAGAAGATAATCATTCATAATGGGTATAATAATAATTATAAATCACAAATAAATCATAAGGAAAAAAAAAAATATCGAATACAAATTTACATATAAAAAAAATAGCCAAGTAATTTAAATAATACAAACATATATTCAAAGAACTCAGAGTAGGGAGGAATTAAAATAAGAAAATAAGCATTAGTGGTCGTATGTAATAACTCTAAATCATAAATATCTATGAACTATTAAATAATAAACAACTTAATATTAAATAGTCTAAATAGCAAAAACAGACACAACAAAAAAAGTATGAAAAAATTTAAGTTATGACAAAGAACAAAAAGGTCACTCAAAAAAACATAAGACAACAAAATAACATATCTAAATCAAATAAATTAAAACCATAAACTTAAGAAGTAGGAAAAAAAAGTCATCGAAAAATAGAGAAGGACGAATATAAAAAATGACAAGAGAAGTCCGTGTAAGTAATTTAATGCAAAACCCGATAGGTCCAATTATACAAAAGGGAAAACTACTAAAACGATACAAAATGAAGAAGGGTGAATTAGGAAGAAAGCATCAGAAGATAATCATTCATAATGGGTATAATAATAATTATAAATCACAAATAAATCATAAATACAAAAAGAGGAAAATATCGAATACAAATTTACATATATAAAAAATAGCCGAGTAATTTAAATAACACAAACATATATTCAAAGAACTCGAGTAGGGAGAAATTAAAATAAGCAAATAAGCATTAGTGGTCGTATGTAATAACTCTAAATCATAAATATCTATGAACTATTAAATAATAAACAACTTAATATTAAATAGTCTAAATAGCAAAAACAGTCACAACAAAAAAAGTAAGAAAAAATTTAAGTTATGACGAGAACAAAGGTCACTCAAAACAAAATATGACAACAAAATAACATATCTAAATCAAATATTTTAAACCCATACACATGAGAAGTAGGAAAAAAAGTCATCGAACAATAGAGGAGGAAAAAGGGAGGACGAATATTAAATATGAGAAGAGAAGTCCGTGTAAATAATTTAATACAAAACCCGATAGGTCCAACTATACGAAAGGGAAAACTACTAAAACGATACAAAATGAAGAAGGGTGAATTAGGAAGAAAGCATCGAAGATAATCACTCGTAATAGGTATAATAATATTTATAAATCACAAATAAATCATAAGGACAAAAAGAAGAAAATATCGAATACAAATTTAAATAGAAAAAAAAATAGGTTAGAAATTTAAATAATACAAACATATTCACCACTCCAAGTAGAGTGGAAATAAAATAAGAAAATAAGCATTAGTGGTCGTATGTAATAACTCCAAATCATAAATATTTGTGAACTATTAAATAATAAACAACTTAATATTAAATAGTCTAAATAGAGAAAACAACAACAACAAAAAAAGTAAGAAAAAAATTATGTTATGACAGAACAAAGGTCACTCAAAACAAAATATGACAACAAAATAACATATCTAAATCAAATATTTTAAAACCATACACATGAGAAGTAGGAAAAAAATGTCATCGAAAAATAGAGGAGGAAAAGAGGAGGAGGAATATTAAATATGACAAGAGAAGTCCGTGTAAATAATTTAATGCAAAACCCGATAGGTCCAATTATACGAAAGGGAAAACTACTAAAACGATACAAAATTAAGAAGGGTGAATTAGGAAGAAAGCATCAAGATAATCATTCATAATGGGTATAATAATAATAATAAATCACAAATAAATCATAAATACAAAAAGAGGAAAATATCGAATACAAATTTACATATATAAAAAATAGCCGAGTAATTTAAATAACACAAACATATATTCAGCAACTCAGAGTAGGGAGGAATTAAAATAAGCAAATAAGCATTAGTGGTCGTATGTAATAACTCTAAATCATAAATATCTATGAACTATTAAATAATAAACAACTTAATATTAAATAGTCTAAATAGCAAAAAAGACACAACAAAAAAAGTAAGAAAAAATTTAAGTTATGACAAGAACAAAGGTCACTCAAAACAAAATATGACAACAAAATAACATATCTAAATCAAATATTTTAAAACCATACACATGAGAAGTAGGAATAAAAAGTCATCGAAAAATAGAGAAGGAAAAAGGGAGGACCAATATTAAATATGACAAGAGAAGTCCGTGTAAATAATTTAATACAAAACCTGGTAGGTCCAACTATACGAAAGGGAAAACTACTAAAACGATACAAAATGAAGAAGGGTGAATAAGGAAGAAAGCATCAGAAGATAATCATTCATAATGGGTATATAATAATTATAAATCACAAATAAATCATAAATACAAAAAGAGGAAAATATCGAATACAAATTTACATATAAACAAAAATGGCCGAGTAATTTAAATAACACAAACATATATTCAAAGAACTCGAGTAGGGAGGAATTAAAATAAGAAAATAAGCATTAGTGGTCGTATGTAATAACTCTAAATCATAAATATCTATCAACTATTAAATAATAAACAACTTAATATTAAATAGTCTAAATAGCAAAAACAACAATAACAACAAAAGAAAGAAAAAAATTAAGTTATGACAAAACAAAGGTCACTCAAAACAAAATATGACAACAAAATAACATATCTAAATCAAATATTTTAAAACCATACACATGAGAAGTAGGAAAAAAATGTCATCGAAAAATAGAGGAGGAAAAGAGGATGAGGAATATTAAATATGACAAGAGAAGTCCGTGTAAATAATTTAATGCAAAACCCGATAGGTCCAATTATACGAAAGGGAAAACTACTAAAACGATACAAAATGAAGAAGGGTGAATTAGGAAGAAAGCATCATAAGATAATTATTCATAATGGGTATAATAATAATTATAAATCACAAATAAATCATAAATACAAAAAGAGGAAAATATCGAATACAAATTTACATATATAAAAAAAAAGCCGAGTAATTTAAATAACACAAACATATATTCAAGAACTTCGTAGTAGGGAGGAATTAAAATAAGCAAATAAGCATTAGTGGTCATATGTAATAACTCTAAATCATAAATATCTATGAACTATTAAATAATAAACAACTTAATATTAAATAGTCTAAATAGCAAAAACAGACACAACAAAAAAAGTAAGAAAAAATTTAAGTTATGACAGAACAAAGGTCACTCAAAACAAAATATGACAACAAAATAACATATCTAAATCAAATATTTTAAAACCATACACATGAGAAGTAGGAAAAAAAGTCATCGAAAAATAGAGGAGGAAAAAGGGAGGACCAATATTAAATATGACAAGAGAAGTCCGTGTAAATAATTTAATACAAAACCCGGTAGGTCCAACTATAAGAAAGGGAAAACTACTAAAACGATACAAAATGAAGAAGGGTGAATAAGGAAGAAAGCATCAGAAGATAATCATTCATAATGGGTGTAATAATAATTATAAATCACAATTAAATCATAAATACAAAAAGAGGAAAATATCGAATACAAATTTACATATATAAAAAAAAAGCCGAGTAATTTAAATAACACAAACATATATTCAGCAACTCAGAGTAGGGAGGAATTAAAATAAGCAAATAAGCATTAGTGGTCGTATGTAATAACTCTAAATCATAAATATCTATGAACTATTAAATAATAAACAACTTAATATTAAATATTCTAAATAGCAAAAACAAGAACAACAACAAAAAGTAAGAAAAAATTTAAGTTATGACAGAAACAAAGGTCACTCAAAAAAACATACGACAACAAAATAATAAATCTAAATCAAATAAATTAAAACCATAAACTTGAGAAGTAGGAAAAAAAAGTCATCGAAAAATAGAGGGAAAAAAGAGGAGGACGAATATAAAATATGACAAGAGAAGTCCGTGTAAGTAATTTAATGCAAAACCCGATAGGTCCAATTATACAAAAGGGATAACTACTAAAACGATACAAAATGAAGAAGGGTGAATTAGGAAGAAAGCATCGAAGATAATAATTCTTAATCGGTAAAATAATAATTATAAATCACAAATAAATCATAAACACAAAAAGAGGAAAATCATCGAATACAAATTTACATATAAACAAAAATAGCCGAGTAATTTAAACAACACAAACATATCTTCAAAGAACTCGAGTAGGGAGGAAATAAAATAAGAAAATAAGCATTAGTGGTCGTATGTAATAACTCTAAATCATAAATATCTATGAACTATTAAATAATAAAAAACTTAATATTAAATAGTCTAAATAGCAAAAACAAGAACAACAACAAAAGTAAGAAAAAATTTAAGTTATGACAAGAACAAAGGTCACTCAAAAAAAACATACGACAACAAAATAATAAATCTAAATCAAATAAATTCAAACCATAAACTTGAGAAGTAGGAAAAAAAGTCATCGAAAAATAGAGGAGGAAAAGAGGAGGACGAATATAAAATATGACATGAGAAGTCCGTGTAAATAATTCAATGCAAAACCCGATAGGTCCAATTATGCGAAAGGGAAAACTACTAAAACGATACAAAATGAAGAAGGGTGAATTAGGAAGAAAGAATCGAAGAAAATAATTCTTAATCGGTAAAATCATAATTATAAATCACAAATAAATCATAAATTCAAAAAGAGGAAAATATCGAATACAAATTTACATATATAAAAAATAGCCGAGTAATTTAAATATTACAAACATATTCAGCCACTCCAAGTAGGGAGGAAATAAAATAAGAAAATAAGCATTAGTGGTCGTATGTAATAACTCTAAATCATAAATATCTATGAACTATTAAATAATAAACAACTTAATATTAAATAGTCTAAATAGCAAAAACAGACACAAGAAAAAATTTAAGTTTTGACAGAACAAAGGTCACTCAAACAAAATATGACAACAAAATAACATATCTAAATCAAATAAATTAAAACCAAACACATGAGAAGAAGGAAAAAAAAGTCATCGAAAAATTGAGGAGGAAAAGTGAAGGACGAATATTAAATATGACAAGAGAAGTCCGTGTAAATAATTTAATGCAAAACCCGATAGGTCCAATTATACGAAAGGGAAAACCACTAAAGCGATACAAAATGAAGAAGGGTAAATAAGGAAGAAAGCATCGAAGATAATAATTCTTAATCGGTAAAATAATAATTATAAATCACAAATAAATCATACATACAAAAAGAGGAAAATCATGGAATACAAATTTACATATAAAAAAAAATAGCCGAGTAATTTAAATAACACAAACATATATTCAAGAACTCGTAGTAGGGAGGAATTAAAATAAGAAAATAAGCATTAGTGGTCGTATGTAATAACTCTAAATCATAAATATCTATCAACGTCTAAATAATAAACAGCTTAATATGAAATAGTCTAAATAGCAAAAAATGCCAAAAAAAAAGTAAGAAAAAAATTAAGTTATGACAGAACAAAGGTCACTAAAAAAAAAATATGACAACAATATAACATATCTAAATCAAATATTTTAAAACCATACACATGAGAAGTAGGAAAAAAAAGTCATCGAAAAATAGAGGAGGAAAAAGGGAGGACCAATATTAAATATGACAAGAGAAGTCCGTGTAAATAATTTAATACAAAACCCGATAGGTCCAACTATACGAAAGGGAAAACTACTAAAACGATACAAAATGAAGAAGGGTGAATAAGGAAGAAAGCATCAGAAGATAATCATTCATAATGGGTATAATAATAATTATAAATGACAAATAAATCATAAATACAAAAAGAGGAAAATCATCCAATACAAATTAACATATAAACAAAAATAGCCGAGTAATTTAAACAACACAAACATATATTCAGCAACTCAGAGTAGGAAGGAAATAAAATAAGAAAATAAGCATTAGTGGTCGTATGTAATAACTCTAAATCATAAATATGTATGAACTATTAAATAATAAACAACTTTATATTAAATAGTCTAAATAGCAAAAAATACCAAAAAAAAGAAAAAGTAAGAAAAAATTTAAGTTATGACAACAAAGGTCACTCGAAAAAAATATGACAACAAAATAACATATCTAAATGAAATAATTAAAACCATACTCTTGAGAAGTAGGAAAAAAAGTCATCGAAAAATAGAGGAGGAAAAAGGGAGGACCAATATTAAATATGACAAGAGAAGTCCGTGTAAATAATTTAATACAAAACCCGATAGGTCCAACTATACGAAAGGGAAAACTACTAAAAACGATACAAAATGAAGAAGGGTGAATAAGGAAGAAAGAATCGAAGATAATCATTCATAATGGGTATAATAATAATTAAAAATAACAAATAAATCATAAATACAAAAAGAGGAAAATATCAAATACAAATTTACATATATAAAAAATAGCCGAGTAATTTAAATAACACAAACATATATTCAGCAACTCAGAGTAGGGAGGAATTAAAATAAGAAAATAAGCATTAGTGGTCGTATGTAACAACTCTAAATCATAAATATCTATGAACTATTAAATATAAAACAACTTAATATTAAATAGTCTAAATAGCAAAAAAAGCAACAACAACAAAAAGTAAGAAAAAATTTAAGTTATGACAGAACAAAGGTCAATCAAAAAAATATGACAAAAAATAACAAATCTAAATCAAATAAATTAAACCATAAACTTGAGAAGTTGGAAAAAAAAGTCATCGAAAAATAAAGGAGGAAAAGAGGAGGACGAATATAAAATATGACAAGAGAAGTCCGTGTAAGTACTTTAATGCAAAACCCGATAGGTCTAATTATACGAAAGGGAAAACTACTAAAACGATACAAAATGAAGAAGGGTGAATTAGGAAGAAAGCATCAGAAGATAATAATTCTTAATCGGTAAAATAATAATTATAAATCATAAATACAAAAAGAGGAAAATCAACGAATACAAATTTACATATAAACAAAAATAGCCGAGTAATTTAAACAACACAAACATATATTCAAGAACTCGAGTTGGGAGGAAATAAAATAAGAAAATAAGCATTAGTGGTCGTATGTAATAACTCTAAATCATAAATATGTATGAACTATTAAATAATAAACAACTTTATATTAAATAGTCTCAATAGCAAAAAATGCCAAAAAAAGAAAAAGTAAGAAAACATTTAAGTTATGACAGAACAAAGGTCACTCGAACAAAATATGAGAACTAAATAACATATCTAAATCAAATAAATTAAAACCATACACATGAGAGGTAGGAAAAAAAGTCATCGAAAAATAGAGGAGGAAAAAGGGAAGATGAATATTAAATATGACAAGAGAAGTCCGTGTAAATAATTTAATGCAAAACCCGATAGGTCCAATTATACGAAAGGGAAAACTACTAAAACGATACAAAATGAACAAGAGTGAATTAGGAAGAAAGCATCTGAAGATAATCAATCATAACGGGTATAATAATAATTATAAATCAAATATAAATCAAAAATACAAAAAGAGGAAAATCATCGAATACAAATTTACATATAAACAAAAATAGCCGAGTAATTTAAATAACACAAACATATATTCAAAGAACTTTCGAGTAGGGAGGAATTAAAATAAGAAAATAAGCATTAGTGGTCGTACGGAGTAACTCTAAATCATAAATATCTATGAACTATTAAATAATAAAGAACTTAATATTTAAAACTCTAAATAGCAAAAAAAAAAAAACAAAAAAAGTAAGAAATAATTTAAGTTATGAGAGAACAAAGGTCACTAAAAACAAAATATGACAACAAAATAACATATCTAAATCATATAAATTAAAACCATACACATGAGAAGTAGGAAAAAAGTCATCGAAAAATAGAGGAGGAAAAAGGAGCACGAATATTAAATATGACAAGAGAAGTCCGTGTAAATAATTTAATGCAAAACCCGATAGGTCCAATTATACGACAGGGAAAACTACTAAAACGATACAAAATGAAGAAGGGTGAATTAGGAAGAAAGCATCAGAAGATAATAATTCTTAATCGGTAAAATCATAATTATAAATCACAAATAAATCATAACTACAAAAAGAGGAAAATCATCGAATACAAATTTACATATAAACAAAAATAGCCGAGTAATTTAAATAACACAAACATATATTCAAGAACTCGTAGTAGGAGGAATTAAAATAAGAAAATTAGCATTAGTGGTCGTATGTAATAACTCTAAATCATAAATATCTATGAACTATTAAATAATAAACAACTTAATATTTAAAACTCTAAATAGCAAAAAAAAAAAAAGTAAGAAATAATTTAAGTTATGACAGAACAAAGGTCACTAAAAACAAAATATGACAACAAAATAACATATCTAAATCAAATAAATTAAAACCATACACATGAGAAGTAGGAAAAAAAGTCATCGAAAAATAGAGGAGGAAAAAGGGAGGACGAATATTAAATATGACGGAGGAGAAGTCCGTAAATAATTTAATGCAAAACCCGATAGGTCCAATTATACGACAGGAAAACTACTAAAACGATACAAAATGAAGAAGGGTGAATTAGTAAGAAAGCATCGAAGATAATAATTCTTAATCGGTAAAATCATAATTAAAAATCACAAATAAATCATAAATACAAAAAGAGGAAAATCATCTAATACAAATTTACATATAAAAAAAAATAGCCGAGTAATTTAAATAACACAAACATATATTCAAGAACTCGAGTAGGGAGGAATTAAAATAAGAAAATAAGCATTAGTGGTCGTATGTAATAACTCTAAATCATAAATATCTATGAACTTTTAAATAATAAACAACTTAATATTAAATAGTCTAAATAGCAAAAACAGACACAACAACAAAAGTAAGAATAATTTAAGTTATGACAGAACAAAGGTCACTCAAAACAAAATATGACAACAAAATAACATATCTAAATCAAATAAATTAAAACCATACACATGAGAAGTAGGGAAAAAAAAAAGTAATCGAAAAATACAAGATGGAGGAAAAAGGGAGGACGAATATTAAAAACAAATATGACAACAAAGAGCCCATTTAAATAATTTATCGCAAAAGCTCGTAAGCCCAATTATACAAAAGAGAAAACTGCTAAATGATACAAAATGAAGAAGGGTGAATTAGGAAGTAATGGGTAAAATTTATAAATCACAAGGAAAAAAAAATCATCGATTACAAATTTAAATATAAACAAAATAGCCCATTTAACTCAAGTAATTTAAATAATACAAACCTATTTAGCAACTCCAAGTGGGGAGTGGGGAGTGGCGAAGAAATAGAATAAGAAAATAAATATTAGTAGTCATAGGTAATATTTCTAAATCATAAATATCTATTAACTATTAAATAATAAATAACTTAATATCAAATAATTTAAATAGATACATATTAGAAGAAACTAGCAGGGAAAAAAAAGTCATGGACAAAAGAGAGAATTTACTGATACATGTGATAAATAGAAAGTATTATAATAAATAAATAATAATCAAAGGGAGAAAACAAATTTAACTAATTAAATATTAAGTACAATTAATAAACAACTTAATATAAAGTTATGAATATGGAAACAAAAAAAACATAAAGCACTTAATATAATATATTTAAATAAGTATAGACTAATGCTGAAACAATGAAACTCAAGTTGTAGCAAGAGATAAGGAATAGGAAGACCATGGAATAGGGAGCACAATCAACTAACTACCATTTACTAGTGAGTGGGTCACCTCCAACACTTGCTACAATCAATCAATCCAACATATGATTTCACAAGTTATTCAAGAGAGTAAAAGGAGGAAAGGGACAACCGGATGATTGAAATCTTCGTGGCCCCTTGTAAAAAAAAAATCCAGCAGCAAGTATTGAACTCAAACTCTTAATGACAGATCATCAATGGCTAGTTGTCAACTCAATCTTGTTCCAGCAAGTTCCACAAATTCAGAAAGGTTCTGCAGAAACACAAGGCTCCTTAAATCAGAAATCTCAGCCAGATCAAAGATTCTATAAATCACATAACAGAAACGGATTCTGTCAAGACGAATTTTCTCAAACTTGGAAGAGTTTTAACAACAGTAGAGATGACTTATTTTTATCCTCAATGCAAGGTTCCAAAAATTCAATCGAGATTTCTCACAATTGTATAGCTATCAATTTTACAAAATTGCAAGTTGCTCAAGAAAATCCAGCAAGTTCTTGAAGCTAACATCAACTCCACTGCATTCACCACAAAAACACATCAACACCAGTGCACTAAATCAGTTCAAAAATAGTTGGAGATTTTTCCAAGTCACTCAACCCAAGCAACAGAATTTTCTGCAAAACGAGGAGTTCATGACAGCGCATGAAATGAGGCAAACAGGCACAAAACTCCCGGGCAATTTTCACACACAGTGACAGTACTATGAACTCTTCAATTTTTGTCAAATTCCGCAAGAGAACATGATTCACACACAAGCAATATTTATGAACCAACAATGCACCAATACAGTATTTTTTTCAACAGCAGTAAATCAGCTTTCACCAAAAAAAATGCGACAATAGCAATCAAATCAGAGACAAACTTAAAGTTCGACCTCAACAGCAGCAAGAAATATCCTTACGAAAATGCAACTAACACTCACCAACCAGCCATAGAAACAGTGCCTACCCCAGAACACTAGGCACAACAACAGAAGTAAGCTTTAATTAAATTACTACAGCACCCTTTTACAGTAACCGAGTTCCTATGGCAAATGTAATTATTAACACAGCAACGGATTCTGTCAAGACGAATTTTCTCAAACTTGGAAGAGTTTTAACAACAGTAGAGATGACTTATTTTTATCCTCAATGCAAGGTTCCAAAAATTCAATCGAGATTTCTCACAATTGTATAGCTATCAATTTTACAAAATTGCAAGTTGCTCAAGAAAATCCAGCAAGTTCTTGAAGCTAACATCAACTCCACTGCATTCACCACAAAAACACATCAACACCAGTGCACTAAATCAGTTCAAAAATAGTTGGAGATTTTTCCAAGTCACTCAACCCAAGCAACAGAATTTTCTGCAAACGAGGAGTTCATGACAGCGCATGAAATGAGGCAAACAGGCACAAAACTCCCGGGCAATTTTCACACAGTGACAGTACTATGAACTCTTCAATTTTTGTCAAATTCCGCAAGAGAACATGATTCACACACAAGCAATATTTATGAACCAACAATGCACCAATACAGTATTTTTTTCAACAGCAGTAAATCAGCTTTCACCAAAAAAAATGCGACAATAGCAATCAAATCAGAGACAAACTTAAAGTTCGACCTCAACAGCAGCAAGAAATATCCTTACGAAAATGCAACTAACACTCACCAACCAGCCATAGAAACAGTGCCTACCCCAGAACACTAGGCACAACAACAGAAGTAAGCTTTAATTAAATTACTACAGCACCCTTTACAGTAACCGAGTTCCTATGGCAAATGTAATTATTAACACAGCAACGGATTCTGTCAAGACGAATTTTCTCAAACTTGGAAGAGTTTTAACAACAGTAGAGATGACTTATTTTTATCCTCAATGCAAGGTTCCAAAAATTCAATCGAGATTTCTCACAATTGTATAGCTATCAATTTTACAAAATTGCAAGTTGCTCAAGAAAATCCAGCAAGTTCTTGAAGCTAACATCAACTCCACTGCATTCACCACAAAAACACATCAACACCAGTGCACTAAATCAGTTCAAAAATAGTTGGAGATTTTTCCAAGTCACTCAACCCAAGCAACAGAATTTTCTGCAAACGAGGAGTTCATGACAGCGCATGAAATGAGGCAAACAGGCACAAAACTCCCGGGCAATTTTCACACACAGTGACAGTACTATGAACTCTTCAATTTTTGTCAAATTCCGCAAGAGAACATGATTCACACACAAGCAATATTTATGAACCAACAATGCACCAATACAGTATTTTTTTCAACAGCAGTAAATCAGCTTTCACCAAAAAAATGCGACAATAGCAATCAAATCAGAGACAAACTTAAAGTTCGACCTCAACAGCAGCAAGAAATATCCTTACGAAAATGCAACTAACACTCACCAACCAGCCATAGAAACAGTGCCTACCCCAGAACACTAGGCACAACAACAGAAGTAAGCTTTAATTAAATTACTACAGCACCCTTTTACAGTAACCGAGTTCCTATGGCAAATGTAATTATTAACACAGCAACGGATTCTGTCAAGACGAATTTTCTCAAACTTGGAAGAGTTTTAACAACAGTAGAGATGACTTATTTTTATCCTCAATGCAAGGTTCCAAAAATTCAATCGAGATTTCTCACAATTGTATAGCTATCAATTTTACAAAATTGCAAGTTGCTCAAGAAAATCCAGCAAGTTCTTGAAGCTAACATCAACTCCACTGCATTCACCACAAAAACACATCAACACCAGTGCACTAAATCAGTTCAAAAATAGTTGGAGATTTTTCCAAGTCACTCAACCCAAGCAACAGAATTTTCTGCAAAACGAGGAGTTCATGACAGCGCATGAAATGAGGCAAACAGGCACAAAACTCCCGGGCAATTTTCACACACAGTGACAGTACTATGAACTCTTCAATTTTTGTCAAATTCCGCAAGAGAACATGATTCACACACAAGCAATATTTATGAACCAACAATGGACCAATACAGTATTTTTTTCAACAGCAGTAAATCAGCTTTCACCAAAAAAAATGCGACAATAGCAATCAAATCAGAGACAAACTTAAAGTTCGACCTCAACAGCAGCAAGAAATATCCTTACGAAAATGCAACTAACACTCACCAACCAGCCATAGAAACAGTGCCTACCCCAGAACACTAGGCACAACAACAGAAGTAAGCTTTAATTAAATTACTACAGCACCCTTTTACAGTAACCGAGTTCCTATGGCAAATGTAATTATTAACACAGCAAGTAAAATCAGCAATCAAACACTTTATCCACTGAACAATTGAATTGCAACAGCCAAGAGCCTAAATCCCAATCTCCTCACAGTTACCACAACAAAATCAAGCCACTGACAGTTCCTTAATTAGCATGAAAACAAAAATTAGAAAGAAATGAATCTAGTAGTGGAAAAAGTATAAGAGTAAAATAATTGTTATATATATAATATTTTTGAACAATAAATATTATAAATAATAAATAGTGAGCAAATAGTAACAAATAATGGATGGCAAAAAAAATAAAATAACAAATAATAAATGAAAGACAATAAATGGAATAGTTTGAAAATCTTCAATAATTTAAATATAAATAAAATAGCACATTTAACTCATAATTTAAATACTACATACCTGGCAAACAAAAAAACAAAAATTAACGTCTGTGGCATGGTTTAATCCTGCTCAATGCCTTCTGTCAACTACTTCTACGCCGCATTGTCTAATATTTTTAACATCTCCTTTGGGTTTGTGATTTAATTGAAAACCAATAGTAATTGCAACTAAAGAAATTTGCACCGTCAAATACAGTCATCCATGAGAATCAAAGAAATCAATAACCAACAAAGGTATAAGAAAGTAGTAGCCTAGTTAATACTACCTTGCATACTATAGACTATTTTCAGTGCTCTTTCCATCTTCAATTGTCACCACTCCTCTCCTATCAACTTGTTCAAGATCTTCAACTTACAAATGCAGGGTTATAGATGAATTCACAAATTTTAAAACTGCAGGTCAGCAAGCAAAAAAATACATAATTTAGTCAGCATCTACACCAAGATATTTGTCATTATAATTCTGAATTTGTACAATCGTCAAATCAATGGGATGTTAAAAAAGAAGAATATGTTCTAGAAATTTAGAGCGCATGACAAATACCAATGAAATTTTTAACTTATTCAACCCACATATAAGCCAGCTGCAACACCTCTTCCGACTTGGAAATCTAATGGATTTAGGCATCACCAAAAGAAAATGCCAACAAAATGAAATTACCATGGGTACCAAGAACCCAAAACCTCCCATCTTCCAGGCAACATGAAAGCTAAATGCTTTCTCCTCTAGAGCCAAATAAGCAGCATGAATAAATAAGTATTATAAATAATATTAATAAACAATTATAAATTCATGTGAAAAGATAAAAATAAATATAAATAACAAATAGTAACAACTAATAAGGAGGAAGATGAGAGCAAATAATAAAGAAGAAAGGAGAAATAAATCAATACATCAAACTATAAAGCGTTAAGATGCAGTATGAAAATATATCTCAAACAATAAAGATAATTTGGTTCAGACATGCATTATCAAACAAGAGGTGGTATAAGTTACACCGTTGCTCTCTCATATTTAATAGCCGCCTCTTGCCTCCTCAATAATTAGCTGGAAGCCAAATTCCATTAGTAATGGAAATGAGTTCCTTTGGATTCAGCTTTCCTCCTGGTTGGAATTTCTTTCCAACCACACTAGTTTCATAATTACGCCTGCAATACAAACAACCACCAAATAGCCAATGTCCAAATCTGGAAATTCTACTAAATTGCTTCTAAAATAATCATTTTAATCAAAATCTCCTAACTATATGCATTTATCTTATTCATGGCTAATTAAGCAAATAATAAAATCCCACAAAAATGCTCACTTAACCATATAAAAATAATGGTTTATCAAATTCACCCACACTTGCACTCCCTAGAAAAAGATTCAATGAAGGAAATCCAATACAAAATCGAATAGACATATCAGTGAGAATGTCGCAAGCTTAAATCAAAATATGTAAGCATAGTAGTATATCATACTTCAACTAATATCACAAGCAAAGTGTACAAATGCATGTACTTAGCCTAGCCAATAGTGAGTAATGCTTTAGAATACAACTTGGTCCTGTTTTGCACTTCTCACATTCCCCTCTTAAGGTAATTTCACTCCTCTCCACTAGTCCAACCCCTACCATAGGCTTGTAATGTGTCTACCATCTCCACCACTTATTATACACTAGATTAATGAATCAAGAGGTCTCTGCTTTGGTTGTAATGTTGAAAAGGTCTAAGTGGAAATGGAAAAAAGAATGGCACAAAAACTGAAATATACGCAGGTGATGAGCGACATAAACAAATGAGTAGACATGGAAAAAGTATAATAATAATATAATTATCGTTACATACAATGATAATTCATAAATATTACCAATTATTAAATAACAAAAAATATAATAAATAATATAATTAATAAATAAATAGTAACAAATAATAAATAAATGAAGGAGAAGGAAAAGAGAGGGAAGAATAATAATAATCAAATACAAATCAAATAAGAAAGAGAAGAGAAAATAAGAAAAAGCCGACAAAAAAAAAAAAACAATAAGAAAAACGGAGTCCATTTAAATATTTTAATATAAACCCACAACTTTAGATGATAAATAACTCTCTAAATGACTCCGATATTAAAAAGTCATCAATTAAGAGTCTAAACTTGACAACGATCAACATTTCCAACCATTAAATGCACACATTCTGTTCATGTAAATTCTTTTCATGCGCTGAAACAGGGATTCTTGAGATATCATGCTCTGTGATCTGAATAGAATATGAGAAATATTTTGCTATATGGAAAATAAATCAGATGCTTTAATAGAAATATTTAAGAAATCCAAAGAAAATGAAAAAGGTAAAGGCGTTATAAAAATGATTGCTTTTGAACAAGTAACATTAGAATATGAAGAATCGGAATATGAAAGAAGAAAATATAAAAGAAATAGGAAAAGAATTTGTTTATGCAACAATTATAAAAGAACCAGAAGAAGCAAAAATAAAATATGCAAAGAGAAGCAGAACAAGGACAAACATCAACTATAATGAAGAAGATACAGCAACCAAATTGCACAGTAGTAAGTGCAATTTTTTGACTACTCAACATAGAATTCTACTGAAGAATTTGCAAAATATAGTTAAGGTTACAATAAAATTCGGTGAAGTGACAAAAGTGTATAAGAACAACTAATATGCAAAAACTCAGATTCAAAGCCGATTTCAATGATGACAGGGAGTATATTCTGCAATGAGTCAACTACAGCAGCAAAATCACGTAATAAAAATATTCAAGGACTCACAAAAGTTTAAGTCCTGCAAGTAAAATATTAAGATTAGCAAGGACACAACAACAATTATGCAGAAAATATCTCAGGTCTGGACAGCAACAGAAGGACAGAAGGACTGGATGCAAAAGCAAGTCTAGCGAATTAATCACAATGGCAGAACAGAATTCCCAACTTTAAGCCACAATTCAATTCCATAAGCTTCAAAAATGCTCTGAGAATGCAGAGAAAGAGTTTATACTTTTCAGTGATTATATGGATGGAACGGTTCTGCTATTTATCATATGAATGTTCAATTATTATATGGATCATAGCATCAGCAATCACACTTAATCTATCACGGCCTCTCTACTTCACATCAATCCATGAATATACCACAAGCTAAAAGAACTGCAAATAGTACAAGATTAAAACCATGAGATTGCTTATGGAATAGTTTAATAACTATCCTAGGAATTAATGCTTATGAAAATTCACTCCATGAGATTGCTTTCAAAACCACGACAAACCAAGACGCAATTGCAACAATAAAAGGGTGGTTTTATAGATTTAATGATAACATCTAACTCAAGGATATGAATTATTCAGCTAGTATAACATGATGCTTGAATTGCATGAGCATGCATTGATCATCATATGTATTGAGAAACAGATTCCAAAATCCCCAAACAATTTTACAAGTTTTTTCACAGAAGGTTAATATAAAGATAAAATAAAAACTGCTGGAAAGCTGCAAGAGACGAAGAATGTCCAACTGAAAAGAAGTTTATAACACATTGATCCATATGTAAATCTAACGCTCACCGGGATGATTCTTGTTTCATCAAGCTCCTGCTGGATTTTCAACAACTAGTCAGCATCAGCAGGGCCCTGAAGATTTGAAAATAGCAGGGAAAATGAGATAACTGCGTCAAAACTAACCATATTAACAGGGAAGCAAAAAGAAAACTTTATCGGTAGACAAGTGAAATAAAAGAAAACAACTTTATTGAGAATATTTAGTTGAAAACAAGGTAGAATTCCAAATAAGATGAAAACTGAAATGAAAGAAGGTAAACTAAAATGTCTAGGTTTCAGTTATCAATCTCTTGAAGTTTGAAGTATTTAGTAACTTGAAATACAAACTTTAGATGTTTGGCATTATTTAAATAAAAAAGGAATAATAACACTCAGCAAGCCAAATTTAATTAAACCTTACGTGATCCAACCAGCAAGAAGCAACCAGAGAATGAAGTTGACCAGAAAAGTAGGCCAATTCACAACAAAACTCCTAAGTGCAGAATCTCAGCTGAAACTTTACAAAGAACTCCCAAGGGTCCTACAAATTAAACCCCAAATAAAATGTAATATCTTGTAATTACAATAATAGACACCTAAGGAATTAAAGAAGTGTGTCAAATTAAAAATTAATCCATATAATCACTCCTAAACACAGTTATCTTCTAACTAACACATTTTAGCTCAATTAACGTGATGAAAGCCTAAGATTATACATAAAAATATATGAGAATAAAGGGTTCTACCAATTTCCCCCCCCCCCCCCCCAAAAAAAAAAAAAAAAAAAAAAAAACTAAGGATTTTACACTCCGGGCAAAATAATGGAATAAAACTGAATCTCAAACACACCACCAATTAAGAGTATCAAAGCATGCTCAAATATGAACCGCTTGTAGTCACCAACGTTCTACTTCAAATAGCATCAATCCAAAACAACTTCATGCCAAAAAAGGCAATTAAACTCATGCGATTTAATCAAGGAAAGCAAATAAAGGAGGAGATTTCTCACATGGTAAGTGTTTCCCTCTCACTCTCATTAATCAAGGATATTTCCCTCATGACCATCTAATTTAGGCTTCCCATAAGCTTGTAACTATCCTACATCTCCACCAATAAGTAGCCCATAGTCTTCGTGAATCAAAGGGTCTTTTTAGGGTTGTAATGTTGGAAAGGCCAAATGATGGGGTGGAAGTAAATGCCAATTATTAATGAAAACTGCACATGTATGTTACTCTCTGATACAACTTTCATGAAGAGTTGATGACACCAAACATGCAAAAATCCAGATGTTCATGACAGCAAACTCAACATCAATCGCTTAAGTACAACATATGCACAAGTCAGAATCATTCGTCCCAACTATGAGTGAATCTTCTTTCCGTTTTACCCCTGCCACTTAGCTAGCTCTCATTCCTCTTCTTTCCTTTCTGTTTCTCATCTTTTTCTTCTTCTTCTTCTTCTTCTCCTTAGGCTTTTCTCTCTTCATTTTTTTGTTTTTTCATATAACTTTTCATTGCCTCTTTCTGCATTTTTTTTTTCATATTCTTTTTTCCTTTTGCTCCTTTTTTCTTTTTTTTTTTCAATCACTTTTTTTCTAGCATTGGAACAATAACTAAATGGCAAAAGAAGTTCATTCTGTCAAAAATTCCAGCCTCACTTAGTTCCTGTTACCAAGATTGCATACATCAACTAGTTTCAATAAACACAAATTCATTATTTATTCAATCAACTTAGCAAGTCAACCTCCAAACGTTCAGCACATGCAGCATTCATTAATCATCGATGGAAAATGAAAGAATAAGGAAGGGCTCAAAGGGTTAAACAAGGGATTTAATGTGTATAGGCTGCTGTTTGGTCAAAGGGGTTTGATTAGAATGCCCTTATCATATTCACAATTCCAAGTGCTGATGTGGTCTCGAATTAAGGATTGAGACAAGTTCTAGGAAGTTATTAAGCTAGATGGTATCACACAAATTTTAAGAAAACTTCAGGCCCAAATCGTTCCAACTGGCTTACTCGCCCTCATTCATTCACCAAGACCAAATCGCATATGAATTGAACTGCATGAGATTATTCTGCCTTGATGCAAAATTCCAGAATTCATTGATTCAACAAGCAATTCACACTTCAACAAGCCCTAACGCTATTCAAAAGGACATGTTCCAGGTTCAATCAAATTCCATACCAGTCATGCAACCATCAAACCCAAAATTATAGTACAAAGTTCAAGCAAATAATCGCCAACACAGATCAGAAACTCCAAAATGGAATCAGATCAGACCAGAGGAATAGAATAGAACCTTATTAATCAAAGTCACATGAGAAGAACATTGTCCTCAATGTGAAATAACGGCAGAATAGAAATAGCACAAATACAGCTAGATAGAACCGAGGTAGCAAAACCTATGCCACAACAACTACCTTTTA
Source organism: Acacia melanoxylon (assembly GCA_019022615.1). Lineage (NCBI taxonomy): Eukaryota > Viridiplantae > Streptophyta > Magnoliopsida > Fabales > Fabaceae > Acacia > Acacia melanoxylon. The sequence continues at coordinate 180,877 of JAFJYJ010000071.1, read as the reverse complement.
CTACTAGACTAACCCCCCCCCCCACCAAAAAAAAAAAAAAAAAAAAAAAAAACTTGTGTTTAACAAAACAGCTCATAAAACAATTAATCAATCTGAAAAAACTAATGTAAAGTGAGGGAAAGGGACAACCGTGCAATGAAATCTTCTTAAAGTCATCAAACATAAATTCCCATCCCGGATGAGAATCAATATCCTACAATATTCAAGAACATTAGAGTAAATGATGATAAGATAGCCAAAACATAAATGTAACGATAGTTTACCCTTCAAATTATTTTTTCCTTTAATCTAACTTTTGACTCAAAGGCAAACAGAATGCAACATAAATATTCTATATAGAACAAAATCCTAATTCAAGGAGATAAAAGGGCTCAGGTTCCTTACATTATTCCCAGCTGCAATAAGTTCTTGCCTGCATAGATTAAGTAAAATGCAGTTATGAGAAATAGATGAACCATCACACTTGTGAGTCGTTAAGATAAGCAACGTGCATATATTTAAAAAAAATCAAATTATACAAGGAGAAGAAATAAGAAGCAAGACCTCACATTTGGGAGGACAACCCATCCAAGAACCCTACAATCCTTAGGAGAGATTTTGCTATGCAATCAGTCTACGAATTAAAATAAATCAATGTTAACAAAGTTCAGCGTGACACAGAACAACGCTGGGCCATTGATATCATAAACAGATAACATATTTATGGGCATTTTGAAGATGAGCAGAAAAATAGATTATTTTCTGTGAATAAAACCATGACACAATTTACAAGGACATACTATATAAACGTTGCCCAAATTTCGCCATTTATAAGCTCCAATTCATTGAGATTGTGCACTAGATGACCTTTAAAGTGGACAACTTGTTTAGATATAACTACAAAAACAAGAACAAAGAAAATTCAGTGAAAATATAAAGCAATAATTAACTTATTGAAGTAGCAGCAAGCCGTTAACTTTAAAAGCTGTATATAGATTCATAGACAAGTGCATGCGCACAATCTCACACTACATAGACGGAAATAAAACTAGAATGCGTTTGTGCGTGTGTGTGTGTGTAAGCATTGCTTTTATTTCCATTAAGTACAATACGTGAGTTGGGGGGGAGGGGGAACCTTTAAATGTAGAAAGATCAATATGATACAGTGTTGAACTGCCATCGCTTCCATACAAGACTTTTCCATCAGTTGCAGACCCCAACCATCTTTCATCTCATGAGTGAATTGCTGTAACTACAGGAAAATTTAAAAACAAAAAACAATTTTTCAAACTTTGCTACTAATACGAACTGGCAATGTGAAACTTAACCTTCCTTGAAGATCTCAATAAAATATTTAAGAAAATAGAATAGGAGATTGGTAATTTAAATTTGGAAGGAAAAGTCTATAACCCAAAGTGTCAAAAAAATTATAAAGACATTTTTCAAAAAGTTTATACAGATTGGATCTAAATCAAACTCCCATCAACTGACCAGTGACCACCTAATGAAACTACATAAGCTTTCCTCATTAGTAGAACCAAGTTAACTGAGTCTGATATACACTGCCAAGGTTATATTCTCCAACCAAATTGTACAGAAAAATAATATATACGTATAATTAATGAATAGGTATAATTCAAGTTATGATCTTTCAGGCTCAAATTATTTTACAGATATTTTCAACTGATACCACTTATATAACCACCTGATAAATCTTTCAACGTCCTGCTTCAGGTTTGCATATTATTGACAATAAAAAAAGAGCAAATATAGTTTTTTGATGATACCATCTGCTTACACACAGTTCATAATCGGAAAGAAAAAGCACTGTTAGCAACAGACGATAATTTAAAATACAAACCTGCATCAGCATTACTGTTCAAACCAGAAAATAACCGGGTAATATCCTAGAGATCTTTACAAACGGAAAGAGCACTGTGTGCATTTGTATGAGTGTCGTCGAGATCAGGACACTCATGAGCTGAGCGGCCGAAAGAACTGAGCTGAGATTGCGAACCAGAGAATGAGAGGATTTCGATTTGGGACAGAGGAGTGTCGAGCTCGACGACACTTATGAGCGGAGCGGCCGAAAGAATGGACTGAAGTTTTGGACTGGACTGAAGGTTAGGGTTTTCTCACACTCTCAATCAAATCTCAATGAAGGATGGAGGGAGTGACTATCATAAATGCATGCGGGGGAGTGATTATCATAAATGCGCCCTCAACAGAATTGCAAGCCCTCAACAGAATTGCAACGGTTACAAAATTGAGAATGAATTTTTCTTAATAATAAATGTAACAAATTTGAATGAACTTATTATCATTATTGATCTGGTAAAAAAAAATCATTTTGGTTTGAAAACAATTTTAATTGAACTCGTGCTAGATATCCAGAATTAATAGTATTGAAATACAATGAATATTTTTCTTAATAAATATAAAGAAAGTGACTATCTCCCTTCTTAGCCGATTTTTTTTTCTTTTGCTAGAAAATAAATACTTTTGTTATGATAAATATTTTTAAGTGGTAAAATAAATATTAATTTTTATTTCAGAAAAAAATTCTTAACCAAAAAATTATAAATTTAAATGAAAATTATCACACATTATCACTTTATAAATTTTATTTAAAAATAAATTAAAACAAAACAATTTTTTTTTCTCCTTTCATTGTCTATCAAAATTATATTGTCATGTTTTATACAACCTTTTCAGCCTAAAGTTTGCATAATTGGATTTTACTAGTTTATATTATCTTTAGGGCTTGTTTGGTTCTTTGACAAACAAAAAAAGGAGGGGGCTTGTTTGGTATAAGGGGAGAGGAGAGAAAGGAAAAAAAAAAATATTTGAGTTGGATTTAAGAAAAAAAGGTTGGAAGTTGGGATAAAAGTTTTTAATTAATTTTTCTTATTCTTTTATCTTAAATCTTCTCTCTATTAAAATTTTGTAACCACACTTCTTCAATTTTCTTAAATCCAACCCATAAAAATCTCTCGTCCCCTCTAAATCCCCTCTATATCATATTTAGCTACAATTTTTTTATTTTTTTTATAAATAATCATTTTTTATTTTTTGGAATTATACGGAAATTATCTTTCTTTTAAAAACTTATTATATAATTAAAAGCTAAAATTTAAATTTCACAAATCTATCTTTCATGAGACATGTTATTTGTTTATTTTATAATTAATGATTTCTTTGTTGTAAATTTATTACTAGAAAAATTATTTATAGATATACTGATTAGTTAAGGTATGTCTTTTTCCAACTAATACAGCATGTCTTGCACTAAGTGTTTACATCATAAAGTAAAACATTAAAAATACATGTAGGAGAGGTCTCAAAAACGATACCCTCCCCCACGTTTAGGGCTTCCTTGGCTAAAGTATCTGCGACAACATTTTTTCACAGCAACACCATTCTATGCGTGCCATTTAAAAACAAAAAATCAAATCAAATAGAGTAGTTTTTTCACCCCTTTAATATATCCAAGCCATTTAAAAATGGAGGAAAAATAAGTTCTTATTTTAACAAATTGCTTTGATTCAATAAAAAATTAAAAATTAAAAATCTTATTTTCCCTTCATTCTTATCCACTTTTATCATCAAAACAGTTTTCAAAATTTATTGGTTTGCATTTTGTGAACAAATAAATCATTTCTCCATATTTTTTTCAAATAATTTGTTCCTTTTTTTTATTGAAAAGAGATTACCAATTCATTTCTTAGTGCAAATAATGCTAAATAATAAATTTTGAAAAGGTCTTTGATCAAGAAAGTGGATAAGAATGAGCAGATATAGAGTTTTTTTTTTAAAAAAAAAAATCATGAATAAATGCAATTTATTAAAATAATAGGCTATTTTTCTCCATTTTTGAAGGCATTTGGCTAATTAATAGGTAAAATTGAGGTATTTGATATGTTGTTTTCTTTTCATGTTTTTGTGTGGACGTGTCCCGAAAATAAGGAATCAATTTTCTGTCCTCACGTTTTTGACTTCCCTGTCCTTGTTTCTGCTTTTTTTCACTTGCTCCGTCCCATTTTATTGCAATGGAGAGTAACAAGGGCATGGTACTTATCCCGGAAATAGGGAATCATAAGAATGATCATATGATGTTTACTCTCCACGGTGCCACATTGAAGCAAAATGGAGAGTAACCATCTGGGTGAAATTCACACCCTTACAAATTCATAACAAGACCCGAACTCAAAAGTCAAAATAGAATTTTCATCCCATTTATTTTTACTTTTATGCTTTCTTGTTTTCTCGGGATATATACACACATCATACGTAAATCACCAAGGGCCTAGTACTTATCCCAAATGCATTTAAATACCCTGTACATTCTATTCTTGATTGGCCTCATATATTTAATTGGGACAGTATTGATTCGAATTTTTTCTATTTTAATTTTTCAAGATAAAACATCATTTTCTTAAAAAAGAAAATCATAATGAGAAGATTATGTTTTATTTTTAAGAAATAAGAACAAAATTAAAAATTAAGGTTAAAATAAAATAAAATATCTATTATTCAAAAAAGGGTGTGGTGGGGTTGGTTTTTTTACTTGTCTTAAAAAGAAGGCAGGTTTATATAATTTAGTCTTTCATCTTTTTCGATTCAATGATGGAGTCATTGGGTGTGCCTTTTTAATTTAGCTAAATAGGGAAAAAATCAAAATACATTTGGATACTTTAGAATGTCAATATGAGACAAGCATGGCTTAAGTCCCTTTTTTTAAGGAAAGTTTTAAATGCATTAAAAAAATAAAAGAATATAAACAAGAAAAGAAAACTTCAACTTAACATAGAAAAAAATAAAAAAAGTCAACTAAGCTATTACAACGGAACAATTACAAAAGCATTCTTTGATTCTTCATTTCTTGAAAATATTGCATTATATCTTCATCATCAATCTTATCAAACATATCGCGTTCAACATAAGTTAGCATGCATGAGTTAAACCAATCATCATTTATCTGATTGCGCAACTTATCATGAACAAAAGTCATTACGAAAAAAACCCACGCAACATTAGCATTGCTACCTATAGAACGAGTACCAACTTTATCAACAAATAGACCAATGGATAAACAATATCCTTTCTCTTCTCAACCATCTTCAAAGCAAGGTTAAAAATTGTTTTCAAATTGACAAAATCAAAATCAGCTCTTACATCAACAATAAAATTACGAAAACTTGAAGAAAGAAAAGGAATATCTCGCAAGCTCATCAAACTCCAAAGGATAGAATCTAGCAAACTCAATCAACTTTTCTTTGTTAAAATTAGCAAATGAATCACGAGGATCAAGACAACTCAAATACTCAAGCAACTTGGTATTGACATTATCAAATCGATCACCCAACTCTTGAACCTGAGTATCTATCACCGTATTAAATAACTCTACCTTAAATTAGTGCAAGAATGTGAATGATTCCAAGAATAAAACTTTATTTGGCTTAGAATAAAACTTTAGAGTTTCAAGAAATAAACCTTGTTGATTTGAACTTTTACATTCATCATGTCCCCGAAAAGGCCGACCATTTCGTAGTAGGTATTTAGCACAATCTAAAGAAGTTTCAAAATAAATACGATAATCAATTCTTTGTTGTTCAGAAATATTTGAAAAGGCAATATCAATATGTTGCTTTTGCTTCATCAAATCTTGACCAGCTTGATAACATCTATTGTGAACATTCTTATGGTCTCCAACATGAACTTTGATTCTATCATTCTTCTGCCAATTTTTGAACCCCACACCGACAAATGCTTCCTGCGTCGAACAAGTACCTCCAACCTCCATATAAAGTAGATAACAATACAAGCAAAAACATGCATCTTTTGATACACTATACTCCAACCAAGAGCCAAATTCTTCATACCACTTAGGCTTGAATCTACACATTTTTTCATACATTTCCGTTTGAGGGAATGGTTTAAGAATTGGTTGAGTTGGCCCCTTGAGCAACTAAGCTCTTTGAATATCCTCTCTTTCTATAGGTTTTGATGTCATTCAATAAATTGAAGGTCTTTTTCTTGGATCCGCTTCAAGATTTTCTATATTAACTTTTGCTTGAGGTGGTGATTGAAAACTTTTAAATTGAGATTCTTGTGGTGGTTGATAGGATTCTTGGACAATTGGAACCGAAATAGTATTTGAAACTTGCTCACTTTGATATTTGAGTTCTCAGTATTTGTGGGTTTTAGATGTTTGAAATAAGATTGTATCATTGACATTTTCTCGAAAACAAAACAAGAAAAAATCACAACATTTTGAAATAACAAAAATCACTAGGGTTAGTCACCACAATACATACATATAGAGCGAAATTTCAGATTTTCAATGAAGGGCGGTTCGATTTCTTTCAAAATGAAGGGCATTTTGCAACTGAAATATGAAAAAAAAAAAAACTCAAAATTTGTGTCTGCACGTGCGGCCATGTACGCAAGTGTGGCTTTACACTGTATGTATGTATGTATGTATGTATGTATGTATGTAAGTATATATGTATGTATGTATACATTTTCCGTTGTATATGATTGTTACCTTTTGACAACTTTAGCACAATAATGCATATTAAATAGAGTAAAATACTCTAACAACTCTTCTGTTTTGTTTTGATTATACAAATTTCTCTTCTATTATGAAAACATATATTTTAGTCCAAGCCATTAACACCTTTAAAGAATATTCTAAAAATTTCTTGAAGGATATTTTTTAATAAAAGAACATATTATAATACATCTTTTTTACTAATTTACCCCTCATTATACCGAATCCATATTTATGTTTTTAACATTGGTATTTATTAATAAGCTATTAAATATTTTTATTATATTTAGAAAAAAATTAAGCAATTTTTATGTGAAAAATATCAACAACTTGATCAAATATTTCAATAGTTTTTTTAACAAACATGTGTGTTCACTAAAAAACTTGTTGGTTATGATTAGTTTTGATGATGTCTTATATAGATGTCATTCTTAAGAGCAAAAAGTTTGTATACTACATTTATCTTATACTTTGACTAATTCTCATACTTAATGTAGATGCAAAGTTTGATAGTGAAGAATGATCAATAAAGGAGGCTAAAGAAAGAAGAACTTGCACTATATGTGATACTTGGAAGTCTCTATAATCAAACAAAAGTTAGAATGAAGCTTCATCATAATTGAGCTACGGTGCGGATACATGAATAGTGCTAATACGAAAAGTCAACACATGAAATTCTCGAACAAGTTCAAAGATCCCTCGCTTTCGGATATTGAAGAAGGTAGAAGCTTTGTAGAGAATGATGAAGAATGATCAAGTTGGGAGATGGAAGAAGGAAGAACTTGCTAAATGGAATGAAGATATCATCATTCAAGTTCTAAAATTGATTCTAGAAGCTTCCATGATCAAATGGAAGTTGAAATGGCTCGATTCGGAGTTAAAATAAGCTATAATTGAGTTCCTGAAGTCATGCTTGAGCAACAACAATGTTATGCTCGAGCAAGGTGCATTTCCAGCTCAAAATCCGCTCTTGCTTGAGCATGAAAAGAAATCCTGCTCGAGCAAGGTCATTCTTCAGCATACTCTGTTCAACTCTGTTTCAGGTGACGTCCGGTAATTCAACGATATCTCCCAAACTAGGAATCGGATTGATGTGAAACTAGTGGAATATGAAACTAGACTACCAATGCGTCCTTTTGATATAAAATTCAAGTCCAAAGGAGTCCATATGAGATATCTACGAGTTTTTCAAGTTGGCACAAAAATCACCGTCACCTTTGTCCGGACCAAGCTTCGGTAATTTGAGCATATCTCACAAACGACAAATCCGATTGAGATGAAATTGGTGGCATATGAAACTAGACTCACATACCTTTCCAAAAACATATAAATCATGAAAAAAAGATCAATTGAAGGAGATATGATGTTTTAAAGTTGACAGTCTGTTCAGAATGTTGCAAAAAACGTTGGTCAAGAACAACCTCCATTCATCTGATGATAATGGATGAAATAGAATGAGTTTGGAGCTGATTATTCTTGCATTGGAAAGAGGACTTGAAGAGCTTTATGAGCATGGATGGTTTTCCAAAATTGAAACTATATTGAAGACGTTACGTTCGCGGGAAATTGAGTATTGTGCTGATGGCATTTTTGTTTTCTGAAAGTCTCTACATTCAGGAAGATTGGGTTTTGTATTGAAGAATATAATGCTTGTTCACGCATGATCAGAAGCTTCAATAATAGAAGTGTACCCGAGCAGCATAGTTGAGTTGCCCGAGCATCATCAAGGTAGAAGCGAGAAGATGAAGTTAAAGAGTCTTGCTCGAGCAATAAAGATAAACTTGCTCGAGCAACATTGAGCCAAGAGATAACTTTGTTGACTGGAACATCATGCTCGAGCATGAAGTATAAGAGATATAGCCTACTTGAGCATCCTCCATTTAAGAGTCATACTCAAGCAAAACTGGAAAGCATGCTTTTGAAGCATGCTCAAGCAGGCATGAAAAAGTTGCTCGAGCAAAGTCGAGCAACCTGTGTCCTCGTCACAGAATGAGCCTTGCCAGAGCAAAGTTAGGAAGCATGCTCGCGGATCATACTCGAGCAAGGATAACTGGATTGCTCGAGTAGAGTCGACCAACCTGTTCTCTGGTCTTTGTATAAAGGTTGCCCAAGCAAACTCTGGTAGCTTGCTCGAGCATCATCGATAAAATCTCTTTTCAAAGTCTTTCTAAAAGACTTGCCCGAGCATACCTTTGCAACTTACCTGAGCAACGACGATGTTGATTAAGTTTCAGAAGAACCTTGCCCGAGCAAGCTTGGTTTCATGCTCGAGCATTGGGTGATCTCGTTCCTTGAAAATACACTTTCTCATAGCATGCCCGAGCACACTACTTACTCATGCTCGAGCATGATCATTCCCTGCTTTCAAAATCACCATCTACGTAAATCTTAAATCATTGTCTGTGATTTCATTTCTACATATCGTTACTCATTACTATTCCAAATTGCTTTTAATTAGTTTGCTAATGAGTTTAAGATGATTAGATCATGGATTAACAACAAATTTGCATAAAGCAATTTGTGTGTCATAATTGAATGATAATTAGATCATGGATTAACAACAAATTTGCATAAAGCAAAAAACAATAAGAGGAGGACCAAAAGACTAAAGGTAGTAAACTTACACTACTTGTGTGTATTTATATGTTTTCTTGTGTATTGAGGTGCATGATTTCTTTGCTTGCTTGTTTATGTGTAACATAATTGAATGATTGAAGCTCTATTTTTATTGATGATGTGACCATAAGTAAGAAATGTGAATCATTGAGCACACAAGAAATGTCATTATGTTAACATGAGCCTATGTAATGAAAGACTATCATGCACTAGCATTTATCTTGCATGCATAGTTGGATACGGTTTGCTATTGAGATTCCCCTGAATCTCACCCTCCCTCAACCAACCATACAGGTATGTGAGCACAAAGAAGGGCAGCGCATGAAGTTGCGCTAGAGAAAATGGAATGGAGAACTGAATGTGTATAAGTGATCATGAGTTGTATATAAATCTGGCATGTCTATTATTTGTAAAAACATGACATAGTTTGTGTATGTACATGCATGAATGAACAAAGAAATGAGGAAAGAGATACTCTGATAGTAATGAGGATGATCCTTAAGAATATTGATGCTTTCGTAAGAGTAATTTTAGGACGTGTGTGACATTCTGCTTACAAAATAAAGGGATCAACTTTAATGCATTTGTTAAGGCATGTTTGCTCTGGGACATTGCAGCAAGTAAGGCTTAAACAATCATTTGATCCTGAGCAGTGTACATGTTGGTCGAATTCCTTGATGGCAAGTGAACCAATTGAACAAGTAATAAAGAGTAAGTAAAGTATCACCCCACAGAGATTGAGATGCCAAATGATAACGCCGAATTGCAGAATTAGTTGTGCTTAACAAGAAAATAAAATCCGGTTGGTTTGGGAGTTTGTATAGTTATACTAATAAACAGGAAAATAACCAAATGATCGTAGTCGTAAGAAGATATCAATAAAAGATAGGCTGAGCTCAGAATCCTTCCTAAGCATGACACTCCCCCCTAGTTGCCTATACACATTGCTATAGCATTCATGCTGCATAGCTCTCGCAAATGCTACAACATAAACACCTTTTTACAATGTTATTCAGTTAACCCACCACTCCAATCTACCGAAGCTCTCGCGTTCGATATGTACAATCCTAACTTTACTTCTCTCATATGCCTATAGCGATTTTCTAGTTAGATTATCATTACAAATCAAGGTGTTATGGTTATGAGCGGTAGACCCATTCCTAAAGCCTACAATAATAGGTCAAGCCTTGAGCCAGCCTGCCTAGCAAACACTGTTTCCCAAATGTCTAACCCCGACTCCCTCTCAGTAAGCCGAGACCACTGATTTAGCCCTTAGCTCTCACTAATCGACAAGAAATTAAATCACTGATAAGCAAAATGAATGTATTGGATTAAAAACTAGCAACTGGGTTCATTCAAACTTAGGAAATCATCCTCGCTTAGCCACATGAGATTTAGTTCATGACTGATGAGGGAATCACTAAACAGATCACTACAAAATAGCCCATGACAAAAAGATTAACTAAAATCAAATAAAGAAGAAAAACAAAGCTTGATGGAGGTTCCGACGGCGTGGAAGAAGCCATGTCACTTTATGACTCCACATCTTCTTATCTTCGTCTCACTACAAGGAAGGATGCTAGGTTCTCTTGGAGTTCTCGTGCCTCGTAATTTCTCTCACTCTTCTCTCGAGTCTGGCCGTGTGGGATTAGTCTTTGACTCTCAATGACTTCCGACCCCCTTAGGGTTGGCTGTTCTTTCCTTTTATAATCTGGTCTAATTGTGGCGTACGTCCAGCAAACTGGGCCTTTCCAAATCTGTCTAGGTCCAATCATAATCTCTCTTTCAAATCTCGGTAGATTGATTCTGCTGATCCTGCGGGATTCTTCAAATCTTAGTTTCGATCCTCCGCATCTTCTATACCAATACGGCAGCAATCTAACCGCTGTTCTCTTCCACTTAACGACCTGCACTATATTTCGTGAAACAACCTTGACAAAAGATCAGAACATATGCCGCATAGCATTGCGTCACTTACTCTGCTATAGCTTCATGGATGCATTGTATTGCACTTCGATAAAGCTGTCCTGATGCTATAGCATTATATCGACTATGTTATGCGCCTTTCTAATAAAACCTCAAAACTTGTTCTTTCCTCAGTGCATGTTTAGGATGTACGTAGAATTCATCCTTAAGTTCCCTATATAATAAATCAATGCCTTTTTGCTCAAATTAATGCGCTTAAGCTCCTATTCACCATACAATACAATCATATAATATAGGGAAAACATGGCATAAACAGCACTCATCAATACACGTATGGCCACTAGGGACAAACACCCATTTGATCTTGGACACCCGATCGATAGACAAGTACAATGTTTTTATTCTATTACATTATTATTAGTAAATGGGTGTCTTAGAGACAATCTCTTTCGACAGATGAACACCATTCTACATTTTAGTATTTCATGATTAATATAAATGAGCACATTTTATCTTTATCATATTTAAGTGTTGCCTTTATTTTAAGGTAAATATGCGTTTAAAGATAAAAGCCCTAGGAATAGAACATGTGTTAACTCGAGGAACTATGATAAGGATCAAGATCATTAGGAATTGAGGATATTGCATGTCTATTGCCAGAAACTTGTTCCTAGTCTTGAATCACCAAGAACTGGCATTGATGATCTCAATAAGACTAGTATGACATCATCTACTTATATAGAGCTACAAGGTAGGGACCTCATAGAATACATGCATGGTGATACCTTAGCTGATGTCGTGGGTGGATTTGTTGGAGAATAGATAGCACTAAACTGAATCATTGAGAGACTCAACAATGATTCATCGTAGAAAGTATCATTGGATATGTAAAGCCTATCATTGTTTAGTAGTGCGGATCATCCTGGACTTGAAGATGTCATCAAACATTATGTCCTAGGGTTATACTTTAACTGTACAACTATATCCGCCAGAAAATGGGGTGGAACAGTGTACTCTTGGGTGTAAATCGAATACATGAGTGTAGATGAACATTCCGAAAGGACTCACAGTCCCTTACAAGGGATTAGTAATCTATAAGATTGGTAGGGCTAAAATCGCTTCTAATTGACTCAGGAGTCTGTGCGCACAACAAGTGATAATAAAGAGTCATGATCCATCATATAGTAAATAGAAAAAGGTTCCTAGTTCAGTGAATTAGCTACATTTAGTCAATCAAGAGAGATGATACTCTTTGTTTGCTCTCAACTAAATGTGAATGACGATGTGAGGAATGATGCTAGCACGGTATCCAAATTAGAAAGGTAAATCACGTAATCAACTCATTTAGTTTTGGGGCCACAGAGTATTGCTAGTGTCTTATGTGGTCATTATATGAATTTGGCCCGTTAAAAGAGTTTAATTGGTCCAAGTTTATTTATGTCAGTGACTAATTGGGCCTACTAGGTCACACACTGAAGTTATTCTTGATTGCTTAAATTTAGCAACCTTTGGTCAATAATTGTTATTGGGCTTTTTCTAGACAATAGGTGTAATTGGGTTAGAGTGAGAGTCCAAGCCCAATAAGGTAACATGGCACAATATATATTCTACTAGTGGGAAATTAGTTTCTCCACTAATTGGCCCAAAATATGTTAGAAGACCAAACGGGGTCCTTGGCCAATTTGAAATTTGAAATTAAGTTTGAAATTGAAATTTGAATTTTAAATTCAAGAGGTTAGGATATAAAAGATAATTGTGAATTATCTAATATGTGTGTGTGTGTGTGTGTGTGTGTGTGTGTGTGTGTGTGTGTGTGTGTCCAATAAAGATTGGATCGATATCCAATAACGATTGGATAAAGAATGGATAAAAAGTAATCTTGAATTTAAAATTCAAGATATAATTTAAAGATATGGATATAATCCATTATCTTAAATTTTTAATTCAAGATATATATCAAGATAAGGATAAGATCCATTATCTTGAATTTTAAATTAAAGATATATTTCAAGACATGGATTGATTCATTATCTTGATTTTTTCAGATTCAACCTTGGAATGAGCTTTTCCTCTAATTAATTTAATTAGGGTTTAACCTTAATTAAGTAGCTGAAATTAGGGCACCAAATTTTGGACTTTTTAGAAAGATGGTTGTGTAGTCTTGGATAGTTATCGTGCATCTCATCCAAGAGAGAGGGCAGCATCCAAAGTTTGATCAAAGAAAGGTAAGATCCAATCTGTTCATCCCATCCTCCACCTAACCTCAAGACACAATCAATTTCTTGAGAAAAAGAAAACCCAAGAACTTGGATCCTCAACCTTGCCATCGCCTAGCAAGCATCCAAGGAAAAGGAGGAGTGTGACGCCTAGCTTAACATGCCTTTATTTATCGTAGTTATAGCACACGTGCATCGAAGTAGTTTGGACGACTTAATTGCGGAATAAAAACTTTCTTAAAATAACTTAGTTTGAAAACACGAGGATAAATTTTTTGCGAGCGATATCTATCCCATAGGGGGATCTTAATACAATAATCCAAAAATAATCAAATGATAAATGAATTAGTACAGTCCAACTACTTATACTATCACAAAAGTCCCTTCTACTGTAACCCTTACAGCTGCATCTTTCCTCTTGATCCCGATCCACTACATGTCTCTTTCATGCGATCTGGATTTCAAATAAATGAACCCCAAGGGTAACAGTTAATCTTATATGCAAATATGAAGTGTAATTGACAACATACAACATGTTAAGCATAGAATAATTCACTATAAAACAAGTCACACCGTAACCGCAGTTAACAGCCAAGAACCGCAGCCCTTTAGGACACGCAGCCCTATGAGACATGCAGCCTCAATCCATAGGTGGGATACACACATGCAAATTATCTAACAAACATGGTTAGTCATACATAAATACATACAAGCTAATAAGATAACAGTTACCCACCTCAAGCTTGAATCCTTAATTAGTCCGAAGGTGATGAGATCAATAGAGGTGTCAAGGTATGTCTATAAATGTTTATCATTGTTGCTGGGATTGAGTTTGGTTGGATGTGTTGATGTGTTGAGTTGTGGTTGCTGGGATTGAGTTTGTGTGTATGAGTTGATGTGTTGAGTTGTGGTTGCAGGGATTGAGTTTGTGTGTATGAGTTGATATGTTGAGTTATATTGGTTGGGATTGAGTTTGGTTGTATGTATTGATGTGTTGAGTTGTGGTTGCTGGGATTGAGTTTGGTTGTATGTGTTGATGTGTTGAGTTGTGGTTGCCGGGATTGAGTTTGTGTGTATGAGTTGTGGTTGTTGGGATGAGTTGGGTTGTATGTGTTGATGTGTTGAGTTATGGTTGCCGGGATTGAGTTTGGTTGTATGTGTTGATGTGTTAAGTTGTGGTTGCTGGGATGGAGTTTGTGTATTTGAGAGTGGAAGATGGACGGGTTAAGGAGATTTCCGGATCGCGATATATTATATGAGCCGAGTTGATGACGGGTTAAGAGAGGATGTCGAATCATTTCCCATGGTTTTCCAATATACACATAAACACACTACCCAAGTTTCCTTCCTTATTCTCGCATATACAACGTTGATATATGTATTTTGGAAACACAAATCCATATCTCTTCAACACAGCCTCAGATTTACATTTTATGCAACAGAGAGTTCTTATGGCTTGGTTTCTATGGTGCTTTTTTGCATAAACTTCATGGTTTACTCCTACGGTTTATTACTCAAAGTTTCGTTGGAAGAACTAATAAAAAATAGAAAGAAGAGAGGCCCGATGATTACCTTCAAAGTGGTGATCTTGAATGATAGAGATCTAGCTAAAACCAAAGCCTCTCGCTCCCGCTAGATCAAAACAGGGGAATGAAGTTGGTTGATACTCTCTATCAGCTCCCACATTCCTCTCTATCAACTCTCACGTTCACTCTCGGCATTAGTTTTGGTTATAGAAAGATGAATGAATGAAATTCCAAGAACAACACTATATAAGGACTTAAGGGTCCGGTTCGACTAGAAGCAATCAAAGGTAGGTGGTGCTGAATTCAAAATGTATGGTGAGGGTCTGGAGAAGAATGGCACCGCTGGTCTTGCGTGTTCAAAAGGCGAGTTAATCACGTCGGTAAGGTATGGTTAATGACTTTTTGCTGATAGCTTTCTCTCTTCTTCGTTCTAATTGCTTTGCGTTTTGACACGGCTAAAAACAAATAGGCTAGAGGAGTAGGTTAAATGAATATTGAAGAAGGCTATATTGTTTGTTGCACGTTTTGGGCTGCAATATGTGTTGGACCACTATAAACAAATTATCCCACTTGATCCTTTTCAAGCCTCATCTTTGAAAGTATTATTAAAATTAAGTCCTTAGTCCCATTTAAATATTCTCTTTCCCAATTAAATTTCTTTTGGCCTTGAAATATTATCTCTAAAATATTTATGCCAAAATTTCATAATAAATCTCCATATATTATTCAAACTTTAAAAACCCAAAATTTGGGATGTTACATTTCTCCCCCCTTAATTTAAATTTTGTCCTCGAAATTTGCTATACATCTTGTAAACTTTGGGCCATAAATTCTGGGTACTTCTCCTTCATGCATTCCTCTATTTCCCATGTTGCCTCCCCAGGAGATAATCTGTGACGCCCTACCTTAATATGCCTTTATTTATCAGAGTTTAAGTGCACAGGCATCAAAATAATTTGGACGATTTAATTACGGAATAAAAAACTTTCTTAAAATAACTTAGTTTGAAAGCATCACGATAAATTTTTCTCAATTTGAATCTATCCCATAGGGAATCTTAATACAATAATACAAGAATAGACAAATGAACGTTAATTATAGTCCAACTACTTATATTATGACAAAATATCCCTTCTGTAGTATCCCTTACAGCTGCGTCTTTCCTCTTGAACCCGATCTACTACCTTTTTCTTTCATGCAGTCTGGAGTTCAAATGAATGAACCCTAGGGGTAACAGTTAATCTCATATGCAGGTATGAAATATAAACAACAATACAACACATGTTAAGCATAGAATAATTTACAGTAAATAAGTCGCACCGTAACTGCAGTTATCGGCCAAGGACCGTAGCCCTTTAGGACATGCAGCCCTATGAGACACGCAGCCTCAATCCAAAACTAGGATACACACATGCAAATTATCTAGCAACCATGATCAGTCATACATGAATACATACATACAAGCTAATAAGATAACAATTACTCACCTTAACTTGAATCCTTAATCCGGTCGGCTTTGCTGGGATCAGTAGAGGTGTCGAAGTATGCCTATAAGCGTTTATCATTGTCATTAGTCACTTTTGGCGTCGCAATATACCCTACTACGCGACTTAATAATAATACCCATTTTTAATAAATAATAATATTATTTATTATTATTTATTCTTTTTTCCTAATAATAATAATAATATTTATTAATTATTATTATTATTTTCTTTGCAATTATTTCTCCGGGTTGAGGGGTTGAGGGGTTGGAGGTCTTTGGGATGGGGTTCTTTGGGATAGGTTGTTGAGATGAAGTTCTTTGGGATGGGGTTGCTGAGATGGGTCATTGGGATAGGGTTCCGAGATAGGGTGTTGGGATCCGAGATAGGGTTGCCGGGATGGGATGTTGGGATGGGGTATTGGAATCCGAGATAGAGTGTTGGGATCCGGGATAGGGTTGCTGAGATGGGATGTTGGGATGGGGTGCTGAAATCTGAGACAGGGTGTTGGAATTCGAGATAGGGTGTTGGAGTCCGAGATAGGGTGTTGGGATCCGGGATAAGGTTGCAGGGATGTGATGTTGGGATGGGGTGCTCAAATCTGAGATAGGGTGTTGGGATCCGGGATAGGGTTCTTTGGGATGGGATGTTGGGATGGGGTCTTTGGAATCGAGATAGGGTGTTGGAGTCCGAGATAGGGTGTTGGGATTTGGGATAGGGTTCTGGGATGGGATGTGGGATGGGGTCTTTGGAATCGAGATAGGGTGTTGGAGTCCGAGATAGGGTGTTGGGATCTAGGATAGGGTTGCTGGGATGGGGTGTTGAATCTGAGATAAGGTGTTGGAATCTGAGATAGGGTGTTGGAATCCGAGATAGAGTGTTGGAATCTGAGATAGGGTTCACACTAAGTTTTTCCTTATACTTATATATATTTCTATGACAACAACGTTTATATATCTTGGCATGTTTTAGTTTCATAGCTGATATATATCTTGGCATGTTTTAGTTTCATAGCTGATATATATATATATATATGAGCAACAACAACATTTGCTATTTCCTGAGCAAGTTTTCTGGTTCTCTTCTTATAAACATCAACCACAAATATCTTTCAAAAATCTATAAGCTCCCTTCACTCTTCCTTATATGCAGAGATTATATATATATAAATATCAACTCAGTAATGGCTAATTTGTTTCATTATGTATATATGACCAACTTCTTAACTTCATATAACCATTAAGCTTTGTTTTCAATATGCTAAAACTTCCTTTGTTTAAACTCCTAAGAACAGAGTCCCATAAGCAAAGAACTAAACCATGAAAGCAAGGTTGAAAGATTACCTTGTGCAAAGCTCAAACTCCTTATTATTGTTGCTTCTCAACGCCACACTTACCTCTTTTTGCTTTGTTTGAAAATAGAGGAAAACGAATGGACTCTCTCTCTCTCTCTCTCTCTCTCTCTCTCTTATTCTCAGTTTTGGTTGCAGGAAGATGAATGAGTGAGACTTTAGGAACCACACTTATATAAGGACCCAAGGGTCTGGTCCAACTGGAAATATTCAAAGATAAATGGTGTTGAATTCAAAATGTATGGTGGGGTCTCGGAGAAGCATGGCATCGCCGACCTTGCGTGTGCAGAAGAACCGTATGTTAAGGGATTATGGGAAAAATATGATTTTAGTTGGTTAAATGAGACACAACGGGCTGAGAGAGAATGATTAATAAAGGAACATAGGTACATTTATATTAGCCACGTGCTTCGAGTTGAGGGAAATAATGGGCGGTATTTCATACAATTGGCCTAATGGTGAATTTTGTGTTGTGAGGCCCATTTTATTACCTAATTGATCCTCTTCCAAACCTTTATTTGCAATTAGGTACTTAATTCATTGCAAATATTGGAATAATGATAACATAAAATCCTTAATTCCATATAAGGATTCGTCTTCTTTGTTAATCAATTCCATAAATGTTTAGGCCTGAAATTATCCTTTATGAATATTCCTTAATCTTTTCCTAAAATAAATTTAAGGAAAAATAGACCTTAATTTCCAAATAATTATTCTCATAATTATTTTAAGCCAAAATTTCATAATTAATCTCCATACATTATTCAAACATAAGAATCCTAAAATTTGGGATGTTACATAATCCCTTCTAGACCACTTTCACAAATGGGATACTTTTGTGCCTGAGCTGCTTCTCCTGATGATCAATGATCCGTATCGACTCAACCATGAAAGTATTATCATATCGGAGTTCAACATCCTCATACTCTATGACATGCTTAGGGTCCAAATTGATACTTTTTCAACAGAGAAACATAGAATACATCATGAAGTTTACCCATGTTTGGGGGTAGGGCTAGCTGGTAGGCTACTAGTCCACGTTTCGCCAATATTTCAAATGGACCAATATATCAAGGACTTAACTTTTTCCTCTTTAATGTTCTACCTACTCCTGTAACTGTAGATATTTTCAGAAAAACATGATCTCCTACTTCAAACTCTAGAGGTCTTCTCCTTTTATCTGCATAGCTTTTCTCGCCCTTTTTTTGCGCTCGCTAGAGCCTCTTCTTGATCACTCAATACGTTCGAAGGTTTTGTTTACCACATCTTGTAAAATCCCAAACTTTGGATCCGAGAATCGAGAACAAGCCTAAAATAGGCGAACGACTAAGCCCGGTTCGGGAAGATTGTAAGAATGTCGAGAGATAGGAAGCCTTTTAGCGACTAAGTAACTTGGCTATACGGGTCGATAGACCTAGTATGTATAAGCCGTGAAATTGAAAGTGCTAATGGAAAGTAGGGCATAGAAGACCTATACGGTGTTAATCAATTAGTAAAATGCCCTTTAGCCATGTCCTAAGGTATGAGACAATTAGCTGAGCAAAAATATGCTAAAATAAGTGTGCACATGACCTTTCCTGGTCAGGTAAGGATTTCCTGCGTTTTTGAAAAGATAAGAATGAAAAGTCAGTTGTAATAATTACCTGAGGACATGTGTCACTACGGATTAAAAAGCAAAAGGTAAGTAATGATTACATGGGAGAAATGGTCAAATCCTCACCCCTTAAGCATTCAATTTCGTCCACCCAAGATAGAGAAGGAAAAATCGATGATTTTATCTCGTACTCGTGCCCAAACACAAAATACGGGTCCCATAGGATGTTAACAGGTAGAAAGTGGACCGATAGAGACCAGTTAGGGGCTTCTTTTGGACCGAATGAGACAAATGTGGGGCCACTTTGGGAAGTCAATATGGCGCCACATATAGATGGGTATTCAGGGGAAAACATCTGAAAAGTTGAAGAAAAGTACAAAGGAAAGCACCCGATTGACTAGCGGGGCCCAAAAAGGACCGGTAGAAGGAGACTGGACTAAATAAAGTGGAAAAATCATGATAAAATGGATGAGGTAAGATTTGGTGGGGCTCCTTATGGGCCACCTAGCCCTTATAATTATTAAAAATTTACTTGGAGGAAAAGAAAAGCAACATCAGTTCAAAAGTCAAAGTACGGGTCTCACTTTCTCGGATAAAAAGGAATAAATCAGATAAATTGGGAAAAATAAAATAAAATCGTGGGATCTGATTTGTGGGCCCAAAATGGTGCCACATGGCCCTAGGAAGAGTCTAGAAATATTGGGGAAAAAGAAAAGAATAATAAAGAAGTTTCGGCCACAATTAATAATTTTCATAAATTCCGGGCCAAAGTAGGTAATTTTCCCCAAATGAAAAGTAAATATCTAGATATTTACATGTAGAATGCGCCACATGGCAGAACAGGGAAGCCTCTGGAATTTCTTGGAGAAAAATTCAAAAAGCCAGATGAATTCCATTAATTACTGCGGACGGGTTTTACCACAATTTTTCGGGACTGAACAGTTACTTTTCCTATTATTAAATATGCATGATTTCTCTCTCCTAAACTAAGGGAGCACGAAATTTCTAGAGTAAGGGAGAGAAATTTTCAGCCAACCTCCATAGCTAATCAAGGTCCAAGCTCCATAGATCACCAACCGGACCTCCGATTCAGGTAAACACCGAAAACCCGAACCGTTGAACTTGAACTTGTGATTTTCGTTCAAGGGGTTGGGACATGGTGTTGCAATCTGATTTTTGGTTCTTGATGGTCTAAATGTGTTTAAAACATGATTTTTCATGGGGTTAACTCATGGTTTGATTTTCTGAACTCAAAAACACCGAAAAACCCCTAAGAACAAGCTTATTGTTGATTCTGGAAATTCTGCCAGCGAGCCTTCAACTGGGTTCTAAAAATAGTAAATGAACTTGAAATAATCCTAAATTTTACAGGTAGAAATTAACCTTCCTGAGCTTCACCTTGATGTATAAGTTTGCTTCATTTTGATTTTTCTACTAAGAGATAAAATTTATTAAAGTTAGCTTAGAAGCATCAGACCGAATCTGGACCAGAGGGGAGAAAATTAGTTACATGCCCAAACATATGTCCTTTTGGTCTCTGAAATTATTTTTCTTGAAAAATAGACATTTCAATGGTTCAGATGGCGCTGGTTCCATGCAAATATTATTTGTTTGGAATTTATTAAAAATCTTGGAAGTTGGGCCAGATTCACAGAATTTTTGGAAAATTCTGTGTGGGCTCGGTTTTGACAAAAGAAATGTAAGGGTATTTTTGGAAATACTAAAAAGGGTGTATTTTGGTGTTATTAGGTCAAGGGAATTTTTGGAAAAGTCTCCGGGCATAATAAATATTAAGGGCAGTATATAGCACACCAGGTAGTAACCGCTATACTCAGATATCTTTATATGTTTTATTGTATGTTTGTGATTGCCATGTATGTTTTGTGTGGATTATTGCCAAATATGCAATCACAGTGTGTTGGGGTTTGAGTCCCTCACTATGTGGTTCTTAGTACTGAGGACGATCAGTCCGAGGCCAGCCTTAGTTGGCGGCTGTACGGGTTGATAGGTCCGGGGCTGTCCTGGTGCAGGCGGCTCTACGGGTCATGACTCCGGTAAGTCCGGGGCTTGCCTTGGTAAGGCAGCCTGACAGCACGTGGTAGTCGGTGATGTGTATATTCTGTTTGAATATGTGGTAGGTTTGGCATATTACCTGTATTTCTCAAATCTGACATGGTTACGTACATACACTCTACACATTTAGTATTTGAGTATTGATGGTTACTCTGGGGGCCAATATTGGACTCCAGAAGCCTCTGTAGTTGCAGGGGAGCGTGCCTGATATAGAAGACCCTTTTTCGAAAGGTAGGGCCCGGCGGTGCAGAGAAGATTAGGGAATGCCCTTTCATTTTGTACTTAACTTTTTGGATGACTGTATTTATTATTTTGGTATTTACTTTTGATAACTATACCCTTAACCCTTCGGGGACTTGTATTCTCTGTTGTTTTTACTTTTACCAGTACAATTGAACATCCAAACTGGTCTTGTGCTCTGTCGCGCTTACTCGATATATCTACTAAATGGACTTAATAATGACAGAAGGGTAACTAATTAAAGAAATCCCTCTAACCCGAGTTTTGCTTCGAGAATAGTTACAAACTCCGCTTTTGATGAACAAACTCGAGTTTGTGTCACCGGTTTTGAAAATCAACTTGCTCGAATTTGTGAAATCTTCCCGTTTGATTTCAATACTTCTTATCATCACTCATTACTATTCCTAGCTTTATTTAATCAGTTTGTTAATGAGTTTCGGATGGTTTAGAGAGTGTTAAATGAGGATTTAAACCAAAAGCAAAAGTGATGTCAAGACATTAAATGCAAAGTGCGAGAAAACTTGCATTCTTTTGGACAATCATTCTACACACGTTGCAAAGGGATTAATGTTTTCTTTCCACATCTAGTAGCTGCTCTTCCAACGGATTAAAAGTCAAGATGTCAACCACAAACTTCTGTGCAACTGGATTAAGCAAAGAGTAGAGAGAGAAGACCAAAGCTTGTGCTAATCCTTCCTTAATGTCTCCAATGGTTATATTGAAAATTACAACGGTCATTTAATGCTCTCTTTGTATAAATAGAGTTGCATTCAATTCTTCTCAACAACCAATCTGCTGAAAACGAATTGCATTCAAGTTTACCAACTACTCTTTCAGTTTTCACTTGTAAAGTATCTTTTGATACATTGATCTTCAGTGTTTATCTTTATCTACTCTTAGAGAGAGTTCATTGATTGTAAATCATTTATTGTAAGTATCTCAAGTCTGAGGACTTGAAGATTGAGATATTGATTGCAACTTGTAAGGGGGAGTAAATTCTAGTGAGAGAATTACTCTTGAGTTACAGAGAATGTAATCAATTGAGATAGTGAAAATCCCAGAGAGTCTGGGGACTGGACGTAGGTCAAGAGGTTGGACCGAACTAGTATAAATCCTTGTGTCTTGCTCTTCTTCCCTATACTATACTTAGCTCTGTTTTAGTGTTAAAAAACATAGCACTTAGGAAAGATTTTTAAAATCCCCAATTTACCCCCTCTTGGTGATTAAGCTCCACTTTCATTTGGTATCGTGAGCCGTGTCTTCTCTAAAGAGCTTAACATCTCGAGAAGGATCAATATGGATGGTATTCTACCCGATGGAGCTTCGATTAACCAACCACCGGGATTCAATGGAGAGCATTATTCCTTCGGAAAGCCAAATTCAAAGTCTTCGTATTGGCTTCGAATATGGCCTTTGGAGAGTATTTGAAAGAGGAGATTATGCTCCTGCAACAATCGAAGATGGAGTTAGAATCCAAAGCTCGAAGAAGAATATGATGAGAATGACAAGAAATTGGTCACCCTCAACAGTAAGGCCATTCTCATGCTATAGAGTGCCTTAAGTCAAAGTGAATAATTTTGAATATGCACTTTAACCTCTGCTAAGGCTATGTGGGAGACCTTGGAGATAGCTCATGAAGGAACCACCGGAATCAAGGAGAACAGAGTCAATATCCTCATGACAGAATACGATCTTCTTCGTATGAAGTCTGGGGAATCAATTGGTGAGTTCCAGCTTAGATTCACTCATATGATCAACCAACTTGCTGCATTGGGAAAAATCTATGATCAACCAGTTCAAGTCGAAAAATCTTAAACATTCTCGAGCAAAGAATGGGAAGCCAAGGTTACTTATCGAAGAAGCTCGTGGCGAGTCGATGGCATCTCGTGGCAACCTTGTTTGGCGGCTTTGTCTCGAATATGAAGGCAAGATCAAGTTCGAAAAGGACTTGATGAGATCAATGGCAAGAGCAAAGGCATTGCTCTTAAAGTCATCAAGGAGGCAAAAGAATCGGAGGATGATGAAGAAGAAGACGAAGATGGTGAGCTTGGCATGATGGTCCAAGATTCGAAGATTCTACAAGAAGGACCAAGGATACAAAAGGTTTCACAAGGGTAGCTCCAAAGACCGAGGGAAAGTAGCCAATTATCTCGCTACGAATGTGAAAAGCTTGGCCACATCAAGTCGAATGCCCCAAACAAGAACAAAGACAAAGAAAAGAAGAAGTTCAATAAATACAAGAAGAAAGCCTATGTCTCAACAATATGGGGAGATAGCTCATCCGATGAAGATGAAGAAGATGAGGAAGAGAAAGCCAATATCTGTTTAGTTGCTGAAGAAGAAGAGCAACTTAAGAACAATAATGAGGTATACGACTCACAACCTTCTTATGATGAACTATTCGCTGAATATAGTGTTCTCGGGTCTAATTTGAAAAACTTGCTGAAAAATATATTTCTTTGAAAAAGAAGAATGTTACTCTTGAACTACAAGTTAAAAATCTCTCTTGTGAAAACTCGATTGTGAAGATTGCATTGATTTAAAGAAAAATAATGTGCATCTCACAAAGGCACTTGAGAAATTCACTAGAGGTAGTGAAATGCTCAATGTCATTTTGAAACAAAGAAAGATTTACAAATGACAAATCGAATTGGCTATAAACCCGATTTTGATAAAAAGAAAGGCAAAAAGAAATTTGGAGAAAAATCCTATATGAACTATTTTAGAAAATCCGTTCATTCTTCAAACCCTTTTGCTCATTGCAATTATTGCAATCGTAAAGGTCATACTACTTCTTCTTGTTTTCATAAAAAGGAAAGAAAGAGTAAACCTATAGGAAATTATCAATGGGTGCCTAAGGGATCCTACAAGGTTCCTAAGACATAAACTAACCCTAAAAGACCCAAGAAAAGATGGGTACCTAAGACCCGATTTCTCATGTTTTACGGGTTTGTCTAAGGGCATTGAAATCCAACAAATGGTACATCGATAGTGGATGCTCTAGACACATGACGGGAGATCAATCCAAATTTGCTTCAATCAAGCCCAAGGATGGTGGCAAGGTGACCTTCGGTGGAAACCAATCCGGAAGGATTGCTGGTATTGGTGAAGTTGGAAACAATGAAGGACCACAAATCAAAGATATCTACCTCGTAGAAAGACTTTGTCACAATCTCCTCGGTGTAAGCCAAAGCACGATAAAAGTAACTTAGTTATCTTTGATTCGAGGAATGCTTGATTGTAAGTAAGGATATTCTCTCTCTCGGAAAATATAAAATCAAAAGCTTTATTTAGAGCCCCTAGAGAAGGAAACTATACACTATGTCTTTCTAAAAATGATTCTGTCTCTGAAAAGTGTTTTATTGGTAACTTGGATGAGAGTTGGTTATGGCATAAGCGTTTGGCTCATATCAATATGATCCAACTTGATAAGTTGCTGAAAAAGGATTTGGTCATTGGTTTACCAAAACTTCATTTAAAAAATGACATGATTTGTGATGCTTGTCAAAAGGGTAAACAAACCAAATCATCTTTCAAATCTAAAAATGAAATTTCAACTAATAGACCTCTTCAACTACTCCATATGGATTTAGTTGGACCAGCCAGAGTAAAAAGCCTTGGTGGCGATCTTTATACTTTGGTCATAGTTGATGATTTCTCTAGATTTGCTTGGACTATATTCTTATCCTCTAAAGATGAAACATTTGATCGTTTGTTGTTTTTGCCAAGAAGGTCCAAAACGAGAAATAGTTCTCTATTTCGGAATTGAACGATCATGGAGGAGAATTCGAAAATCATGCATTTACGAGTTTTGTGACAACATGGGAATTGATCACAACTTCTCGGCCTCGAGGACTCCTCAACAAAATGGTGTTATGGAGAGAAAGAACGAGTCCTCACCGAGATGGCAAGAGCTATCTTGAATGAGAACAATACTTCTCAAGTGTTCTGGGCTGATGCAATGAGTACGGCTTGCTACATTTCAAATCGGGCATACCTCCAGAAGAAATTGAACAAAACTCCCTATGAGCTCTACAAAGAAAGAAAGCCGAACTTGGCCCATCTGCATGTTTTCATATATAAGTGCTTCATCCACAATAATGGTAAGGACAATCTGGGAAAATTTGATGCCAAAGCAGATGAAGGTATATTTTTGGGTTATTCAAATAGAAGTAAAACTTATAGAGTCTTTAATACTCGTACTCGGATTGTTGAAGAGTCTATGCATGTTGTTTTCTGTGAATCCAAAACTGATAAATCCTTGGATGATGATGAGGAAAATGTTTTCAAAGATCAATTCTTTTCGAAAACTGCCCCTGCCTCTATTGACAATCTTGAAAATGTTTTCGAGGCTGATCCTCAAAATAATTTTGAAAACTCCGATCAATCTCAGCCTAGAGCTTGGAGGTTCATTAGGAATCATCCTTTGGACTAAGTGATAGGTGATAAATCAGGGTGTAAGGACCAGAAATAGTACTTTGAATGAAGTGACTTTTTCTGCCTTTATATCACACATTTAACCCTCTAAGATTGATGAAGCCCTTTCAGACAATGATTGGGTGATAGCAATGCAAGAGGAGTTACACCAATTTGATAGAAATCAAGTTTGGGATTTGGTACCTAGGCCTAAAGACCATCCGGTCATTGGCACTAAATGGGTATTCAAGAACAAACAAGATGAGTCAACAATCATTGTCCATAACAAGGCAAGATTGGTTGCTAAAAGCTATAATCAATAAGAAGGAATTGATTATGAAGAAACTTATGCTCCAAAGTGGCAAGATTGAAAGCCATAAGGGTTCTTCTAGCCTTTGCTTGTGTCAAAGGATTCAAGCTCTATCAAATGGATGTAAAAAGTGCTTTCTTAAATGGTTTTATTCAGGAGGAAGTTTATGTTCAACAACCTCCTGGTTTTCAATGTGATCATCATTTGGATCATGTTTATTGTCTCAAAAAGGCATTATATGGTCTTAAGCAAGCTCCTAGAGCTTGTTATGAGTGATTAAGCAAATTCCTTCTTGATTAAGGATTTATTAGAGGAAGAAGCGAGATACAACTCTCTTCATAAAGAGTAATAAGCTTGGTGAAATTTTAATTGTTCAAATATATGTCAATGATATTATATTTTGTGCTTCTAATGATGCTATGTGTGAAGAGTTTCCAAAGAATATGCAAAAAGAGTTTGAGATGTCCATAATGGGAGAACTCAACTATTTCCTTGGTCTCAGTAAATCAAGCAAAAGAAAGATGGAATCTTCATCTCTCGCACCAAGTATCTCAATGATCTCAATGAAAAAGTTTGAGATGGATCAATGCAATGGAGCTAACACTCCAATGAGCTCAACCACTTCATTAGATGCTTTGATGAGAAGGGCAAGGACTTCAATATTACAAGATATAGAGGAATGATTGGATCATTACTCTACCTTCTTACGCACGTAGCCCGACATCCAATTTAGTGTGGGGATGTGTGCAAGGTTCCAATCGCTCCCAAGGAATCTCATGCCGAGAATGTGAAGAAAATCTTCGATACCTTGCGACACAAAGACCCTTGGATTGTGGTTTCCCAAAGGTCAACCCGAACATTTGGTGGCATATTCGATTCAGTCATCATGCTGGATACAAGACGGATAGAAAGAGCACAAGTGGCCAATGTCAATTTCTTGGTGGTTCACTTGTGTCCTGGTTCAAAAAGAAGCAAACAAGTGTGGGTCGTGTCTTCTATCGAAGCTGAATATGTATCTGCCTCAAGTTGTTGTGCTCAAGTCCTATGGCTCAAGCAACAACTATCTTGACTTGGGAATCAACTCAAGGAGATCCCAATATTGTGTGACAACACTAGCACAATAAGCTTGGCCAAGAATCCAGTGCAACATACTCAGACCAAGCATATTGATGTGAGGCACCACTTCATAAGGGATCATGTTCAGAAGAAGGATGTCAAATTCATGTTCATTCCAACTCATCTTCAACTTGCTGACATCTTCACCAAACCATTGGCAAAGGAACAATTCAATTTCATAAGCAAAGAATTGGGAATGGTAAATCCCAATGAGTTGTAAGTATTTCCTACCCAATGTTAGTTATGGTTTTGATGATTGTTAGTTACTAACTTAAGCATCAGAGTATCTAGTTGTAATTTTTGCAGGATGCTTGAAACCTGGAAGTTTGCTGGGAAAAGAAGAAAACTCGAGTTTTGGACTCTAAACTCGAGTTTGTCGGGGTCAGAGAGCAACCTCTGGTTTTGGCGAAGTTCAAAAACTCGAGTCATTAAGTGTGAAACTTGATTTTCCGAAACTCGAGTTGGTAAGTATGAAACTCGAGTTTTGATAGCAGAAGTTCAAAGGTTCACCATACACCTTTGAAGTCCAGGTTAGTGAAACCTTATGAAAACTCGAGTTTTGCTAGAGAAAACTCTAGTTCGCATCGTCATTATATATAAGTTGTTGTGTTTGTTCGTCTACACTCGACTCAAAACTCAAGTTTTTCCCTAGCCTCTCTCTTGTTTCTTTGACTCTCGTCTCTCTCGACCAAACCCACATCTTAAACCTAGAATGGCCTCAAAATCACCTGCAAAATCAACTCAGGACATAGGTTCTGACCAAGAAGGGACAAAATCATGGTCACCTCATCCTCCTCAGCGACCTAGGAGGACAAAATCGACACCCAGACATTTCCATTATGGGGTTGATCGTTCAATCAGAGGAGTGAGCGAATCTATTCCTGAAGCTTCTCCTACATCGAAGGGGGTCTCTTTCAAAGAACTAACTGCAACGTCTTCGAAGAAGAAGAGGATTGAGCCTGAACCAGTGGAAGGAAGAGGAAAGAAGAAAGTAGTTGAAGCCTCCAAACCTGCTAGGAAGAAGAGGGCCACGGTTTCTAAGTCTCAGGACACTGAGAGAGGACAAGCTTCCTCCAAGGCTACATCTTCTCGCTCACACTCAACTAGATGAAGTACCTTCGTTATGACCAATGCTATTGAAGATATTTAACGCCATCCCTTTCCTCCTCAAGGTTTCACTATTACTTCTTCCACTCTTTCCCCTGAACAAAATGCTAGATTTAAAGATTCCTTCGTTAAGAAAGAATTATGCCCTGTAGTTGCAGTAGATTTAGTCCAACTTCATCAAGATTGCTGTGTTAATCTTTCCCCTTGGCTCAAACCTTATGATTCATTTGTGTCTATCTCTCTCCTTACACTTCAAACCTTGTTAAACTATTCTATTTCAATATGGAATGGGATAACTTAGAGGACAATAAACTTAACCTTGTGGAAGAGAGAGTAATCACTTCAGTCAAAGGAGTCAAATTCCATCTATCTGCTTCAATCATTAACTCCATACTGAAAATAGACAATCCTCCTCCTGTTCCCACAATTAAGTTCAAGAATAGGGAAATCTTCTCAATTCTCGGACCAAACGAGCCAATTCCCGAAGAACAACTGCATTTCCTATCATTCAACCTTGTGTCAATGCCTCCCATAAACAGTCCTTTGGTACATTTACTCAAGAAACTTTATCACTTTAGTCAAAAGGATTACCCTTTGTTTGTTGATCTAGTTAAATAGATCCCTCTCAATCTTGGCCACTGGATCTTCCAGGAGATGGTCAAGTTCAAGTTCTCATCTAGGAGGCCCTTTCACATACCATTTCCTTCATTAATTTCAGTCATCCTCTTTTATCACAAGATCTGGTATGTTAGTCCTGCTGAGTCTTTGAAGTATCCTCCATTCTTTGGCAAGGCTCAACTAAATCTCATGAGGCTTAACTTTGAAGTCAAGGCTTTGGACAATCTCGGCTCCTCTAGGTCACAAGCAAGAGCCTCTCAAGCAAGGGCACAAGAAGCCCAATCCACTCCTCCACCTCCTCGGGCATCTCTCGCCATTTGATTTTGAGGAAAGAGTTAAGGCCATAGTGGATGCTTTGCCATTGCAGCCATGTCTATTTGAATTGAGTTTGAAGTAGGCAAATTGGTGCATGAAGTAACTAGAGGCAATCACGAGATGATTGATGCTCAGGACGCAATGAAAGAACAAATTGAGGGACGCTCTGGACAAAATACTGAGTTAAAAGAAAAGACAGATGATCTCATCGGACACATAATGGACCACTATGCAAAGCTAACCACTCTGATGGCTTGCAATGTTAGCTTGGATGACAAAGTGGACAAGATATTGGAGCATCTCCACATTGGGTCGTCTTCTAGTTTTAAATCTTCTGTTGGTCCGAGTACCTCTGATATTAAACCTGATCCTGAGCCATCTCCTCTCCCTCATTCACATTCACTAATCCTCAAGGATCCTACCTCTTCACCTGAACCATCCACTCCCATATTCTCCTCTCCTATACCTACTTCCACTCCAACCACAGAGATTCTATCTTCCACTTCTCCAATTACCCCGCCCACCGAAGTTCTTCATCCATCTCTCACACCAAACCACGAGGTTCTACCACAATCCCCTCCTTCTACTCCTCTCATAGATCCTCTCCATGAACCCACTATCTCGCTCCACCCTCATTTGAAGATGACAAAGGGGGAGAGAAACACCAAGAGTAGAGTTTGAGTTGAGTAAAGAGTAGAGAGTCTAGAGTAGTCTAGAGTATTTTGGCACTCAATTTTAATTATGTTGCTCCTAATTGATACATCCGATGTAGTTGTGCATTTTGACTTAGAATGATTAAATGTATTTTCTCTTGCTGAAATGAAATGTTAATTATCTTTTGCTTCTGCTACTTATGCTTTACTCTAATATCCTAACTCAATCATAAGCATTTCATACAACCAAGTGTTCTCCAAAATGAATTGTCAAATGCAAAACTTCACCTCAAGTTCCAACTCTCTCTAATTTTTGAAAATGTGGTTTACAAGTGTTGTCATCATCAAAAAGGGGAGAATGTTAGTTCTCTATGGGTTTTGATGATAACTAGTAATTGTAAACTTATAGTGGTTTGTCTTTGGTAAGTTGGAAAACTTATTGTCAAAGGCAAACTCTGAGTTTTGGCAACAAAACTCGAGTTTTGATTTGACAGAGAGTAGCTCAAATTTTTCAAAGGAAACAAAACTCTAGTTTACATAGCAAAACTCGAGTTTTGTAACATACAGAGAGCACTCCAAGTTTTTCATAAAGACAAACTCGAGTTTGGGATCACAAACTCGAGTTTGCACCATACTGAAAGCTCACTACGTTTTTGAACTAAAGCAAAACTCCGGTTTTGATAAGGAAACTCGAGTTTGTGCCAAATCAAAAGTTTTGTCAAGTATTCGTAAAAGAGACAAAACTCGAGTTTAGGTTTCAAAACTCAAGTTTTGGCTTGGCCGAGAGCCTCAATGCTTTTCATGATAAGAAAACTCCAGTTTGTTCTTACAAACTTGAGTTTGTACATGGCCATAAGTTTTTACATGTTTTCCAAAGTGTGGAAAACTCGAGTTTACACTTGACAAAGAGCTTTCATGTTTTGTCCATTTTAGAAAAATCCAGTTGACTTTAGAAAACTCCGTTTTCACTTTGCATAGTTTTTCAAAAGTTTTCAAACTTAATTAAAAACTCAAGTTTGGACTAGAAACTCGAGTTTAGGCTAACTCGAGAGCTTTTGTCATTTTAATGTGTTTTGAAAACTCGAGTTTACTCTGAAAACTCTAGTTTTGAGGTTTTTGACTTGAACATCATTTTCACTGCAAAAGTCCAAAACATGAGTTTGTCATTAATCAACTCGAGTTTTGAACTGTGTCCAAAGATGTGCTTTTAAACTCAAAACACGACATTCTTCTCTTTGAGAAGAAAACTCGAGTTATGAAATGGAAAATCGAGTTTTGCTTATGAGAATAGTTACAAACTCTAGTTTTGATGAACAAACTCGAGTTTGTGTCGCTAGGTTTTGAAAATCAACTTGTTCGAATTTGTGAAATCTTCCCATTTGATTTCAATACTTCTTATCATCACTCATTACTATTCCTGGCTATGTTTAATCGGTTTGTTAATGAGTTTCGATGGTTTAGAGAGTGTTAAATGAGGATTTAAACCAAAAGCAAAAGTGATGTCGACATTAAATGCAAAGTGTAGAAAACTTGCATTCTTTTGGACAATCATTCTACACACGTTGCAAAGGGATTAATGTTTTCTTTCCACATCCAAAAGAGTCTGCTCTTCCAACGGATTAAAAGTCAAGATGTCAACCACAAACTTTTGTGCAACTTGGATTAAGCAAAGAGTAGAGAGAAGACCAAAGCTTGTGCTAATCCTTCCTTAATGTCTCCAATGGTTATATTGAAGATTACAACGGTCATTTAATGCTCTCTTTGTATAAATAGAGTTGCATTCAATTCTTCTCAAGAACCAATCTGCTGAAAACGAATTGGATTCAAGTTTACCAACTACTCTTTCGCCACTTGTAAAGTATCTTTTGATACATTGATCTTCAATGTTTATCTTTATCTACTCTTAGAGAGAGTTCATTGATTGTAAATCATTTATTATAAGTATCTCAAGTCTGGGGACTTGAAGATTGGGATATTGATTGCAACTTGTAAGGGGGAGTAAATTCTAGTGAGAGAATTACTCTTGAGTTACAGAGTGTGTAATCAATTGAGATAGTGAAAATCCCGTGAGTCGGGACCGGACGTAGGTCAAGAGGTTGGACCGAACTAGTATAAATCCTTGTGTCTTGCTCTTCTTCCCTATACTCGCTTAGCTCTGTTTTAGTGTTCAAAAACATAGCACTTAGGAAAGATTTTTAAAATCCCCAATTCACCCCCTCTTGGTGATTAAGCTCCACTTTCAATTTTCAATGTAAAAACAATAGCCACGAGCTCCAAATCATGAGTTGGATAGTTTGACTTGTGAGGCTTCGCTATCGAGAGGCATAAGCCACCATTCCCCTTTGCTTTGCGCATCGACACATCCCAACCCATGCTTACTAGCATCACTATAGACAACATATGTCTCACCTGGATTTAGGATAATCAACACTAGTGCTTTGTAGTCAATCTCTCCCTCGCCTTCTACGAAGCTACCCTCACAACGCTCATCCCAAACAAATGATTGGTTCTTTCGCGTCAGCTTTGTTAATGTCAAGGCAAGTCTGGAGAAATCCTTTATGAATCTGCGATAATATCTCGCCAGACCCAAGAAACTCTATTTTTTAGTTACCGTCTCTGGTCTCTTCCAGTCTAATACTGCTTCCACTTTACTATGATCAACAGCGACCTCGTCTCGTGATATCACATGGCCCAGAAAATTAACTTCTGAAAGCCAAAAGTCACACTTGCTCAGCTTAGCGTAGAGTTGCTTCCCTTTCAGTACCTTAAGTACCGCAAATGGTGCTCATGTTCCTCCTAATTCTTGGAGTAGATCAAAATATCATCAATGAAGACTACTACAAACCGATCCGATACTCACGAAAGATTCAATTCATATAGTCCATGAATACTTTGTAGAGGAATTAGTCAAGCCATGGCATAATCATCCGAAACTCATTAGCAAACCGGTTAAAAGCAATTAGGAATAGTAACGAGTAATGATATGTAAAAGAAAAAATTATATATGATGATTTATGATTTACGAAGATGGAGATTTTGAAAACGAGAGGATGATCATGCTCGAGCATGACTAATTTTATGCTCGGGCAACCAAAGAGAAAAACATGTTATAAGGTGGAGGATCTTCCTATGCTTGAGCATCCATGAGCTACTGCTTGAGCACCCTGCTCGAGCACTCAACTATGCTTGCTCGGGCATGCTTCAATTGTTACATTTAAAACTGTCTTTTCTCGCTGATGCTCGAGCATGTGAGTCTTTTTGCTCCGACATCATTCTGAGCCAGTGTTGCTAGTGTTCGAGCATACCAAAGACGATGCTCGGGCATAAGACATACAGAGGCGAAGACCAATGATTTAGTAATGCTGCTCGAGTATGGATTCTCTTATGCTCGAGCATGCCATAATCATGCTCGGGCACGAGTCACTCAGAGACAAAGGATGAAGGGTCAATTGATGTTGCTCGAGCATGTTGTTTACCTTTTCTCGAGCATGGTGCTCGAGCATGCCTTTCACTCTGCTCGAGCATGGCCTTTAACTTTGTAGATTTTGCTCTCAGCCCGATGATGCTCAGGCATGCCAGATACTCTGCTCGAGCATGAATAGATCAATTGTGAAATTATGCTTTGGCATCACGATCTGTGCTCGGGCAGCCTTTCTAAAATACTTGAACAATCTATCAGAACGAGTATGCTCGGGCATGATATAACTCTTGCTCGAGCAACCAATAACTTAACACATAAATTAATTCAATAACTTAGAATTTGTGATCATCAAAACACATCGAGAACTAACATTCTCCCCCTTTTTGATGATGACAACTTTGAGATGGGATTTTGAGATATAATAGAAACAAAAGTTATTGAATTTAATAATGGAATGTTCAAGGTAGATAGGATTGCAAAAATATTGAAACTAACTTTTAATTTTCATAAACTAACAGTTAGTACACATAGTTCGGACGTTAGATAACATAGTGCAATAAAAAACATTTAAGTAAATTAAACATAACACGATAATCTTTAAACATAACAAAATAATCTATCTCAAAAGCATCGCTCTCTTTCTCCCCCGTTGGCATCACTCAAGAAGGGGGAAGATCAGGATGGGAAGGAGACTCAAAGGCAGGCTATGAGGACTGAGATGGAGCAATAGCTGTCATGGGAGCATGGGAGATGTATCGAAGTAGAAGGAGGAGCCATATCGAAGTAGAGTAGGAGGCTTCTCAGATGTAGAGGCAGGAGGCTTAACTGAGGGACCGTCAAGGCTAAAGCTCGTTGCAAAGGCATCCAAAGACGCATCAATATCATGTACGGTTTCTTGAAGACTAAGTTGCTGTTGAGCCAAGTCTTGAACTTCCTTTTTGATCTCTTGTTGATTGGTCCTTCCCCTGCCTCGTCCTCGGCCTCTACCTTGGGGCTCTAGTTCAAGTCTGGGCCTCCGGTTGACTCTTGTTCTAGCCATTTGTATTACCTTAGTACTATACGTCAAGAAAATTTATTGTTAATAACAAATTTATAATAATCATTCCTAACATTCATATGCATTTAATACATGCATCATACTTGTTACTAATATTTCATAAGACGTCAAGTACTACTATTACAAAATGCCTTCCTTTAATATAACTTCCTTAGGACTTTAGAGTGGTTGCTACATGCCGACTACACTTAATCCAGTACTAGATTGGGTTTCCTTCTTCTCCTAACCCTTAGCCATATATGATTAGCTACAAAGGTCTTCATGAAATTGACAGAGATTTTCCGTGATCTCCCAAAATAACCAGATTAGAAAAGGATTTGCAGTATAATGTAACCTGGGTCGTTTCCCAACGAATTCACAGTCGGTTTAAATCAGTAACAAAAACGTATAACAGTAACAAATTGGGGGTTTTTGATTCAAAAGAGATTAAAAACGAAAATATGCAGAAACAAAATGAAATATGCAGAAACAGATTAACAATGATCAATCAGATTAAAAATGATTAACCCAGAATTGGGATTCCATAACCTTCATCAGACAAAAAGATAATAACCGAACTCGTGATTGATTCTGGAGAAATCGAAATCTCTGTATTTGTCCAGATATTCCCTCGACTAGACGATCGTCTAGCCTTTGATCGAACACGTGGCGAGCTCGCTGTGCGATCGCATAACGCTCTCTTAGAACCCGGTCCGACCTATGTCCTTGGGATATCAATCTAGGTATTAAATCTAATACCTAATCTGTAATTATAATCGGATCCGATTAAAATAAACAGAAACGAATTACGTTACCGATTGAAGCGTGTGTCCTCTGGATTCGTGGAATCCTCAATCCATGGGTCAATCACAGAAGCCTAGCCTATCATAGCTATGCAGAACGAAAATGGGAAAGAGATGAAGAAGTTCATCATGAACACGAAGAACACGATGAACGGATGAAGAACAGTTGAGAGAAAATGAAACTTCTGTATTTTAATCCAAAACTGAGTAAAAACGTCAATGAATAATCTGTTTGTGGCTGCTGCCTCACTTAACCTAAAATGGAAAAACGAAATGGGGCTCCAATCCACAATTCAGGCCCAAAACGGAAAATAATTAAAAATGGGCTTTAATTACAAATTCGAGCCCAAATAAAAATCCGACTTCGGCTCCAAAATCGACCGCCCTCTTGTCCTAATTTGCCCTTCATGTCTTCATAACAATTGTAGCTTTCTGAATCATCTGAGATATGAAACAAAAATGAGGCAAATCCGATGTCTAGTTCAAGAGTTATGGTAGGAATAGTGAAACAATGTAAAACTGGAATTTTATCATTAAAAATGGCTAAAATATAATCAAAGGCCCAAAGCCCAAATAAGTATAAAAGCCATTATTTATTAACTAAAGAGTCCTAAATTATTAATCAAGAGATAAAAAGAAGAGTATGAAATATTCAATTATCGAAAATCTATAAAGATCTCCAAGTCATTGAAAGCATACTCCTTAAAGATTTCCTCTATCTTATCACACCAAACTTCGGTATGGGGAAAAAGAATAAGGTCGTCCGTATCCATGTGTCAAGGTCATTATCCTCATATCCATGCATTTTCTTGTTGGCATACGGTTGTTGACCTTCTCTAGGTATAACTTATATAGGTCGGCTTGGATCTCTAGGTATGGTGCATATAGGTCGGCTTGCTAAGTTATTTCCCAATGAGCCCGTGAATGAAGGTCACTAATGTGACCCTACAAATCGTATCTACGATCTTAAACATTGTAGGTTGGGAGGTTCAACTTCCGGGTTCCCTACGTATGGATGATCCACAAGTATGTCGGCCTTACGCTTCTAGTGTAGTTTTTGGGCTTAGGTACGGGTGGTACTCTTTTCCTAGTAGTTCGCGCTCTCAACGATCCTCTGCGCGTACGTAGAACCCTTATTGTATGTTGGGGGGTAATTCTCCCTCGTAAATTCTCCTCATCCTGTTTTTAAAATAACGAAGTTTTGTTAAATCCTTTTTCAAAAACTTTGTCCAAACTGATTTCTGATACCAAACTGTGATGCCCTAGCTTAACATGCCATTATTTATCAGAGTTATAGTGCATAGGTATTGAAGTAGTTTGGACGACTTAATTGTGGAATAAAAACTTTCTTAAAATAACTTAGTTTAAAAACATGTGGATAAATTTTTCGCAAGTGATATCTATACCATAGGGGGATCTTAATACAATAATCCAAAAATAAGCAAATGATAAACGAATTAGTACAGTCCAACTACTTATACTATCACAAAAGTCCCTTTTGTTGTAACCCTTATGGCTACATTTTTCCTCTTAACCCCGATCCACTACCTGTCTCTTTCATGCGATTTGGAGTTCAAATAAATGAACCCCAGGGGTAACAGTTAATCTTGTATGCAAATATGAAGTGTAATTGACAACATACAACATGTTAAGCATAGAATAATTCACGAAAACAAGTCACACTTTGTAATCAAGCTTAACGGCTAAGGACCGCAGACCCTTTAGGACAAGCAACCCTATGAGACATGCGGCCTCAATCCATAGCTAGGATACACACATGCAAATTATCTAGCAAACATGGTTAGTCATACATGAATACATACAAGCTAATAAGATAACAGTTACCCACCTCAAGCTTGAATCTTTAATTCGTCCAAAGATGATGGGATCAGTAGAGGTGTCAAGGTATGTTTAGAAACATTTATCATTGTCATTAGTTACTTCTTGCATCGCAAAGGAACTAACTACGCGAATTATTTTTGGAGGATTAAAAGTGGTTATAAATCCCTAAAATTCCCTTAATAATAATACCCTTTTTAATTTATTACTTATTTCTTTCCTAATAATAATAATAATTATTATTATTTTCTTTGCAATTATTCCTCCGGGTTGAGGGGGTTCTGGGTTGGGGGTTGAGGGGTTCCGGGATGGGGTTGCTGGGATCCGGGTTGCTGGGATGGATTGCTGGGATCGAGTTTGGTTGTATATGTTGATGTGTTGAGTTGTAGTTGCCGAGATTGAGTTTGGTTGTATGTGTTGATGTGTTGAGTTGTGGTTGCTGGGATCGAGTTTGTGTGTATGAGTTGATGTGTTGAGTTGTGGTTGACGGGATTGAGTTTGTGTATATGAGTTGATGTGTTGAGTTGTCGTTGCCGAGATTGAGTTTGGTTGTATGTTGATAAATCCCAATTTTAATATATTTATCTTGGTTTATTCATATATTTTAGAGACTATTTTAGGCTAATTTGGAATTATTAGATAATATTTGGATTGTTAGCCAATTTTAGGAAAAAAATATATAAATCTGAATGTCTATGAGGTAGGCAAACGGGAGAACATAGGATCACTGTACACAGAGGAGGCTCTCGCCCAGGGGGTGTTGTGTGTGTACAGTGATGACTGTATGTAAATATTTCAAAGTTAGAATGTATGTACCTTAGGGTTTGACCTCTGTATTTATAGAGTGTACCTTATATTGAAACTCATGGGCCATATGTGATTCATGGCCCACGTATCATAACTACCAGATCTAGGTTAAGATCTCCCTTGATTATAGATAAGATAGAATCCCCCTTTATTGTAGGCAGATCCTGATATGCGGTATATTCCTGGCTGGGCCGTCCTGCTACTGGGCTTGACATATGTTCATAACAGTTGCCCCCCAGCTCGATAACTTAAGGTTTTGAGCTGCCGGGATGTATTTTTCCCCCCAAACAAGTTATCCTAGCTAGGTTGCTGTGAAACTTATCCTCTTGCCTACTTACCGCACCTTTTCGAGTTGGGTTATCGGCCTTGGTTACCAATGCCAATTGCTCAAAGATCCGAGGTAATGTTAAGGGGCTCGCTTGATTCCGTGGTCAGGATCCTTCTGCGAACATCATCATGGCGGATTGACGCGTGGCAGCCCTTGGTTAGCAAAAGACTTCAATTGCCACGCCTAGCCGCCTGCAGTTACTATACGCATTTAATGCACCCATCACGTCACATACACCACCACTGCTTTTCTGGTGAATAGTATCTTTTACCCTTGATGCTTCGGTATCGAAACGTTTATTATTCATATTTCCCTCCATTCGCTAACTCCCTAACTTTGTTGTTTCCCCTTTTTTCCCAGAAACCACTCGCTTTCGTACGATATCTTCCCTCTCGCATTTCCGGAGCTCGCCATTTCGAATCTTTCCACCATCATTGAATCGGAATTTCGCCACTCCTTTCCATTCATTTGGTTATCACCCTAAAGTTTGCCGATTCTGCAATATTTGATTCTTACTTTCATCCATACTTGCGAAGGAAACTGGGTTTTGGTTTCTAGATTTTCTGGGTAATTCTTGACAGGACTTTTGTTTTCTAGGTAGCCTTTCGTCTCTGGCCTTGTTTGGATGAATATTACCTTCTGGCCTTGGGTGTAGTCGCCTCCACCGTCTGTCTTTCCATAGTTGTATTTCGTCTCTTTTTGTTTCTTTTCACCGATAGTTTTGTGCCCCTCTAGGTCTTGATTTCTGGTGTCGATGGGTAGGGTTAACCATTTGCCCTCTTCGAGTCAGGACGTAGTTCCCGAAGAGGAGGAACCGCTGCGTGCATGTTATCCTAGAACCAATTTTTGGTTATATGGTTCTCCTCTTACCGAAGAGAAAAGCCACCTTACTTCGTGGAGGGTCTGGTAGGAGGAGTGTTGAGGGATCCCGACCTGCCATTGCCAGGTCCCAGGTGAAAATACTTTGCCTCGCGTCGGGGGCCAGGGTGTACCCGATGCCATCCTGGCACTGCCCATCAACCTTTCCAAGGTTCCTCCTCATGTTAAGTCGGAATCCCTTTCGGAAGGATACCTCGATCCATGCTGGGATTGTATCGCCCTAAGCTCCCAATATATCACAAGTGGTCAAGATTCGGCGCCAACGTCACTTTATGAAAGTTTTATTCCGCAATTAAGTCATCCAAATTATTTCGATGCTTGTGCGCTATAACTTTGATAAATAAAGGCACATTTAGATGACGTAACAAATTCACGATTCCTCATTTGGTATTATATTATATTTTATTAATTGTGTCCTCTTTTATTCCATAACTTCATAACTTTATATTAAGTTGTTTATTATTTGTTACTTTAATATTTAATTAGTTACTTTTTTTCCTTTAATTATTATTTATTTATCGTAATACATCTACTTTATCATATGTATCGAAGAAATTCTTTCTTTTACCAATGAGCCTTTTTTGCCAGTTTCTTCTCATGTGTCTGGTTTTAAATTATTTGATTCAGATTTGTTATTTTATTGTCATATTTTCTTCTCATCTATTTTTTTTGCCAGTTTCTTCTCCTATATCTTGTTTTTTTACTTTAATTATTATTTATTTATTGTCTAATAGATCTATTTATTGTTTATTTATTTTACTTATTATTTGTTATGTTAATATTTAATTAGTTATTTGTCATATTTTTGTCATGTGTCTGGTTTTAAATTATTTGATTTAGATTTGTGGGAGAAAAAATAAATAATTTAATGTGAAAGAAGAAAAAAGAGAGAGAAAAAAAGAGGAGGATGAATATTAAAAACAAATATGGCAACAACTCCATTTAAATAATTTAATGCGAATGTCGATAAGTCCAATTATACAAAAGAGAAAACTATTAAAATGATACAAAACAAAGACGGGTGAATTAGAAAGAAGCATACGAAGATAATAATTATGAACGGTCATAATTATAATTATAACTAAAAAATCATAAGAAAAAAGAGGAAAACCATCAAATACAAATTCACATATAAAAAAAAAATAGCGCATTTAATTCAAGTAATTTAAATAATACAAACATATTCATCAAATCCAAGTGGGAAGAAATAGAATAAGAAAATAAATATTAGTCATCATACTTAATAATTTAAATCATAAATATATATTCACTATTAAATAATAAATAACTTGATATCAAACAATTTAAATAGTACAAACAAGAAAAAAATAGTAACAAATAATTTAAGTCAAATATGACAGAAAAAAAAATAGTAACTCAAAAGCAAATATGACAACAAAATAGTAAATCTAAATCAACATAAGAAGGAAAAACCGGCAAAAACAAAGAAGACAATCATGGATAAAAGAGAGAATTTATTGTACATATGATAAATTAGTATTACAATAAATAAATAATAACTAAAGAAAAAAACAAATTTAACTAATTAAATATTAATGTAACAAATAATAAGTCAAATAATAAACAACTTAAATAATTTAAATAGCACAAACCAGAAAAAAAATAGTAAGAAATAATTTAAGTTATGACAAGAAAATAGTCACTCAAAACAAATATGACAACAAAATAACAAATCTAAATAAAATAATTTAAAACCGACACATGAGAAGAAACTGCAAAAAAAAAAAAAAAAGAGTCATGGATAAAAGGAGAAAACAAATAAAAATATAATACCAAATGAGAAATGGTGTATTAGCATGCAAACAAAAATTAGAAACAAACTAAACGAATCTAGTAGTGGAAAAAGTATAAAAGTAAAATAATTGTTAAATATATAAATAATAAGCAAATAGTAACTATTAATGGATAGAATAAGAAAATAAATATTAGTGGTCATATGTAATAATTCTAAATCATAAATATCTAGGAACTATTAAATAATAAATAACTTAATATGCACAAACAAGAAAAAAAAAATAGTAAGAAATAATCTAAGTTATGATAGAAAAACAGTTACTCAAAGCAAATATGACAACAAAATAACAAATCTAAATTATTAATAATTTAAAACCAAAAGCTGGCCAAAAAAAAAGAGTCATGGGTAAAAAAAAGAGAATTTACTTATACATATAATAAATTAGATATATTACAATAAATAAATAATAATTAAAGGAAAAAACGTAACAAATAATAAGTCAAAGAGTAAACAATTTAATACAATTATGAAGTTATGGAATAAAAGAGGGCACGGTCAATAAAATATAATACAATCATAGTGAAAGAAAGAAAGAGATAAGGAAAAAAGGAGGACCAATATTAAAAACAAATATGATAACAAGCCCATTCATCGCAAAAAAGCCCATAATTCCAATTGAGAAAACTCCTAAAATTATACAAAATGAAGAATGTTTAATTCTTAATGGGTAAAATAATAATTATAAATCACAAATAAATGATAAGGAAAGAAGAAGAAGAAAATCGTCGAATACAAATTTACATATAAACAAAATAGCCCATTTAACTCAAGTAATTTAAATAATACAAACCTATTCAATAACTCCAAGTGGGGAAGAAATAGAATAAGAAAATAAATATTAGTGGTCATAGGTAATAATTCTAAATCATAAATATCTATGAACTATTAAATAATAAATAACTTAATATTAAATAATTTAAATAGCACAAACACGAAAAAAAATAGAAAGAAATAATTTAAGTTATGATAGAACAATAGTCACTAAAAGCAAAATATGACAACAAAATAACAAATCTAAATCAAATAATTTAAAACCGACACATAAGAAGTAGAAAAAAAAGTCATGGAAAAAGAGAGAAGGAAAAGAGGAGGACGAGTATTAAATATGACAAGAGAAGTCTGTTTAAATAATTTAATGCAAAAGCCAATAGATCCAACTATACAAAAGAGAAAACTACTAAAACGATACAAAATGAAGAAGGGTGAATTAGGAAGAAAGCATCATAAGATAATAGTTCTTAATAGGTAAAATAATAATTATAAATCACAAATAAATCATAAGGACAAAAAGACGAAGATCATCGAATACAAATTTACATATAAACAAAAATAGCCCATTTAACTCAAGTAATTTAAATAATACAAACATATATTCAGCAACTCCAAGTAAGGAAGAAATAAAATAAGAAAATAAATATTAGTGGTCATAGGTGATAATTCTAAATCATAAATATCCATTAACTCTTTAAAAATAAATAACTTGATATCAATTAATTTAAATGGCACAAACAAGACGGAAAATAGTAACAAATATGACAGAGAAAAAGAGTCACTCAAAGAAAATATGACAACAAAATAACAAATCTAAATTATTAATAATTTAAAACCGTAAGAAGAAGAAAGAGAGAGAGAGAGAGAGAGAGAGAGAGAGAGAGAGAGAGAGAGTCATGGGTAAAAAAGAGAGAATTTACTAATACATATAATAAATTAGATGTATTACAATAAATAAATAATAATTAAAGGAAAAAAAACAAATTTAACAAATTAAATATTAACATAACAAATAACTTGTCAAATAGTAAACAATTTAATAAAGAGTTATGAAGTTATGGAATAAAAGAGGTCACGATTAATAAAACATAATATAATACCATATGAGGAATCGTGAATTGGCAAAAATCAAATAGAAAACCTCGGAAGGGAGACATGAAAAAAGTAGAAGATAAATTTAACTAAGTAAATAGAAAGAGTTATTCGGAATGATCAAATACAAATTTAAATATAAGTAAAATAACCCAAATAATTTCAGCTCTAAGTCACGGAAAAAATAGAAGAAAATGCCTGTTAATAACAAATAGTACATCAAAATTTACATAGTACAAACACTCAAAACTCCCAAAGTTATAAAGTTATAGAAAAAAGTGAAAAACAAATAAAAATATAATAACGAGATGAGGAATGTTGAAGTAGTATAAAAACAAGTAATTAGAAACAAACGAATTTACTAGTGGAAAAAGTAGAACACTAAAATAATTGTTACATAGATAATATTTTTGAATAATAAATATTATAAATAAAAGATAATAAACAAATAGTAACAAATAATGGATGGCAAAATGAAAAGTAACAACTAATAAATAAAAGACAACAAATAGAACAGTTTGAAAATTTCATGACAATGAAAGAAAGAAAGAGATAAGGAACAAATGAGGACCAATATTAAAAAAAAATGATAACAGAAGCCCATTCATCGCAAAAGCCCATAAGACCAATTATACAAAAGAGAAAACTCCTAAAATGATACAAAATGAAGAATGGTTAATTCTTAATGGGTAAAATAATAATTATAATTCACAAAGAAATAATAAGAAAAAAAAAGAGAAGAAGACAATCATCGAAATAAAAATTTACATATAAACAAAATAGTCTATTTAAATAAAGTAATTTAAATAATACAAACATATATTCAAAGAACTCCAAGTAGGGAGGAAATAAAATAAGAAAATAAATATTAGTGGTCATATGTAATAATTCTAAATCATAAATATCTATGAACTATAAATAATAAACAACTTAAATATAAATAGTCTAAATAGAAAAAACAACAAAAAATAGTAAGAAATAATTTAAGTTATGACAGAACAATTGTCACTCAAAAAAAATATGACAACAAAATAACAAATCCAAATCAAATAAATTAAAACCATACACTTGAGAAGTAGGAAAAAAAAGTCATGAAAAAAGAGAGAAGGAAAAGAGGAGGACGAATATTAAATATGACAAGAGAAGTCCGTTTAAATAATTTAATGCAAAAGTCGATAGGTCCAATTATACAAAAGGGAAAACTACTAAAACGATACAAAATGAAGAAGGGTGAATTAGGAAGAAAGCATCAAGAAGATAATAATTTTTAACGGGTAAAATAATAATTATAAATCACAAATAAATCATAAGGACAAACAGAGGAAAATCATCAATTACAAGTTTACAGTAAACAAAAATAGTCGAGTAATTTAAATAATACAAACATATATTCAAGAACTCCAAGTAGGGAGGAAATAAAATAAGAAAATAAATATTAGTGGTCATATATAATAATTCTAAATCATAAATATCTATGAACTATTAAATAATAAACAACTTAATATTAAATAGTCTA
Source organism: Acacia melanoxylon (assembly GCA_019022615.1). Taxonomy (NCBI): domain Eukaryota; kingdom Viridiplantae; phylum Streptophyta; class Magnoliopsida; order Fabales; family Fabaceae; genus Acacia; species Acacia melanoxylon. Next base: position 136,476 of record JAFJYJ010000071.1, on the reverse strand, counting down.
AATAGCAAAAATAACAACAACAAAAGTAAGAAATAATTTAAGTTATGACAGAGCAAAGGTCACTCAAAACAAAATATGACAACAAAATAACACATCTAAATCAAATAAATTAAAACCATACACTTGAGAAGTAGGAAAAAAAGTCATGGAAAAAGAGAGAAGGAAAAGAGGTGGACAAATATTAAATATGACAAGAGAAGTCTTTTAAATAACTTAATGCAAAAGCCGATAGGACCAATTATACAAAAGGGAAAACTACTAAAACGATACAAAATGAAGAAGGGTGAATTAGGAAGAAAGCATCAAAAGATAATAATTCTTAACAGGTAAAATAATAATTATAAATCACAAATAAATCATAAGGACAAAAAGAGGAAAATCATCGATTACAAGTTTACAGATAAACAAAAATAGCCGAGTAATTTAAATAATACAAACATATATTCAAAGCAACTCCTAGAGGAAATAAAATAAGAAAATAAATATTAGTGGTCATATGTAACAATTCTAAATCATAAATATCTATGAACTTTTAAATAAAAAACAACTTAATATTAAAAAGTCTAAATAGCAAAAACAGCAAAAAAAAAATAGTAAGAAATAATTTAAGTTATCACAGAACAATAGTCACTCAAAACAAAATATGACAACAAAATAACAAATCTAAATCAAATAAATTAAAACCATACACTTGAGAGGTAGGGAAAAAAAACAGGGGAAAAAGAGAGAAGGAAAAGAGGAGGACGAATATTAAATATGACAAGAGAAGTCCGTTTAAATAATTTAATGCAAAAGCCGATAGGTCGAATTGTACAAAAGGGAAAACTACTAAAACGATACAAAATGAAGAAGGGTGAATTAGGAAGAAAACATCAAGATAATAATTCTTAACGGGTAAAATAATAATTATAAATCACAAATAAATCATAAGGACAAACAGAGAGGAAAATCAACGATTACAAATTTATAGATAAAAAAAATAGCCGAGTAATTTAAATAATACAAACATATATTCAACTCCAAGTAGGGAGGAAATAAAATTGGAAAATAAATATTAGTGTTCATATGTAATAATTCTAAATCATAAATATCTATGAACTATTAAATAAGAAACAACTTAATATTAAATAGTCTAAATAGCAAAAACAACAACAACAAAAGTAAGAACTAATTTAAGTTATGACGAACAAAAAGGTCACTCAAAACAAAATATGACAACAAAATAACAAATCTAAATCAAATAAATTAAAACCATACACTTGAGAAGTAGGAAAAAAAAAGTCATGGAGAAATAGAGAAGGAAAAGAGGAGGACGAATATTAAATATGACAAGAGAAGTCCGTTTAAATAATTTAATGCCAAAGCCGATAGGTTCAATTATACAAAAGGGAAAACTACTAAAACGATACAAAATGAAGAAGTGTGAATTAGGAAGAAAGCATCGAAGATAATAATTCTTAATGGGTATAATAATAATTATAAATCACAAATAAATCATAAAGACAAAAAGAGGAAAATCATCGAATACAAATTTACATATAAACGAAAATAGCCGAGTAATTTAAATAATACAAACATATATTCAAAGAACTCCTTGAGGAAATAAAATATGAAAATAAATATTAGTGGTCATATGTAATAATTCTAAATCATAAATATCTATGAACTATTAAATAATAAACAAAAAATAGTTTAAATAGCACAAACAAAAAAAAATAGTAAGAAATAATTTAAGTTATGACAGAACAATTGTCACTCAAGCAAAATATGACAACAAAATAACAAATCTAAATCAAATAATTTAAAACATACACTTGAGAAGTAGAAAAAAAAAACAAAAACAAAAAACAAAAAGTCATGGAAAAAGAGAGAAGGAAAAGCGGAGGAGGAATATTAAATATGACAAGAGAAGTCCGTTTAAATAATTTAATGCAAAAGCCAATAGGTCCAATTATACAAAAGGGAAAACTACTAAAACGATACAAAATGAAGAAGGGTGAATTAGGAAGAAAGTATTAGAAGATAATAATTCTTAAGGGGTAAAACAATAATTATAAATTACAAATAAATCATAAGGACAAAAAGAGGAAAATCATCGTGTAACATTCAAAATTTTAGGGTTTTAAAGTGTGAATGATATATGGAAATTAATTACAAAATTTTGGCTTAAAATAATTATGAGAATAATTATTGAAAATTTAGGCTTATTTTCCCTTAATTAATTTATTTCGGGAAAAAGAATAAATTTGAGTAAGGAATAATTTAGGCCTAAAAATTATGGAATTGATATTTTAAGGCCAAAAGAAATTTAATTGAGAAGGAAAAATCGTTATAAGAATTAAGGATTTACTTCCCGAATTATCCAATAATTCCAATTAAACAACCCATTATTTATCATATAAACCCAACCCATCACACCATTCATTTAAGCCCATACCCGTAGCAGCAAAAGGAAAAAACAAAAACAAAAAACAAATTACCCTATTAAGCTAAAAACGCAAAAGCAAGAGGAAATGAATATATATCAACCAAACACGTTAGCGTGGTTCTCATCGGAAATCACGGAATGCGGAAATAAAGGAAATGAGATTACGTAACAAAGGGAAGGACCATACCTCTTGAGCTCCACAACGCAGTGCCATTGCATCTCGAGCCTCGCAACACCGAAAACTCGTTGGTTCATTCTTCTCGACCGGACCTTAAACCTACCATATAATCCATACTTGTCGACTTCTCTCCATCCTCGTTTCCGTAACTAAAAGCCAAGACCGAGTATGAGAGTGGAAGAGTGAGTGTTGTTGTTCGTAATGTATTGAGTAGATAGAGATAGAATATACGGTGAACAAAAATAGTATAAGAAGAATCTGTATTTATTAAATGGAGCAATCAAAGAGCATACAAGTAGTCTGTATAATATAGAAAAGCTTTAAACGAACTCACAAAACTGCCGATAAGGTAATGGAATAAATGCAGAAATCCGGGCCCAACTTTCGTTGTGTCCTTAAGACAATATTGCTCCTCAATACGGATGCCGAAGGTTTCGAGCAATTGCCTCCCTGGATAGAGCGGATTATTCGTCTCCGTAAAGATGGCTCGTCTATCCGAAGCCCAAGCGAATCCAACGAGTCCGCTTTTTGGAACGCATAATGTATATGCGGAATGCAGAGAGAGAGTATGCAGAGAAAACGTTATCTAATCTGAGACTAGGGCGCCCTATTTATAGACTCTGAAAAAACAAGATCAGACGGACTCGTCTGTTGCTGCGAACTGGTGCATTGTGCAAATAGACACACCAGAACGGAACGAACAGAGGTGACCTGCGTCTTTTGCCAGCAAACTGGTGCGTCGTACGAACAGACGCACCAGTACGGAGCGAACGATCCGAATGGATCGCAAAACGCAGCTTCTGGTTGGAAAACTCGGAGAGGTACAACGGAATTATTTAAACGTTCGAAAATTCAAAAAATTATTTTAATAAAAAATTATTTTTTTAATACAAAAAATAATTTAATCAATATTTTATTTCACACGCGTTCCTTCTTACTTTTTCCTCTTCTTTTCCATCCTTCTTCTTAACCCATGAGATTTTCTCCTAAATTCTAATAATCCCCCACATGGATAAGAAGTAAGTCCATCATGATCAAATGCAAATGATAATTAATGTATGCAAAGTGCAGTTCCTCTACGAGAAACAACTGCATCGAGAAAGGTAGGGGTTGCCTTTGAACCTTCTCTAGTAAAAACCTATCGGATATAGTGGTCAATCAGTGGACGCGTTGTCTTGAACTGTCGACCTTTTAGTGTATACCAAGACAATAGGAGTCACACAGTTGCTCCTCTAGCATCGTTGGTTCTCATGCTGTGTCCATTTTTGGCCCCGGACACCGCCAGTTCTCGAGTGTTCTAGAGAATTGGCCGTTTTAAATTCTCATAGAAGCGGCCCACACTTCACACTCACATAGGTGATTCCTGTGATGTAAGTCAACATACATCATCTGAACACAACAGATTAGGATATCATTAAAAGCTTAGAAGCTTACCCTTATATATATACACTGTCTTGTCTAGGAATGAGTATGAGTTTAAAAATCCACAAAGGTGTTAACGTCGATCATCACTTAGTTGTCTCTTTGAACCTAGTTCGTGGGATCTCCACTCTTCTAGGTAGAGTTACCGCAATAATCAACAATGGATCAGCCTTAAACCCATTCCTTTGGACAATTTCCTAACTATCTTCCTAGGAATCCCTTTAGTCAATGGATCCGATATATTCTCTGTTGATTTCACATAATCAATTGAGATGATTCCATTCGAAAGTAGTTGTCTAACGGTATCATGTCTACGACGTATATGTCTAGACTTGCCGTTGTACATGACATTCTTGGCTCTACCAATAGCCGCTTGACTATCACAAAGTGTATACACACCGCCGGTACCGGCTTTGGCCAATTAGGAATGTCTTCAAGAAAATTACGAAGCCACTCGGCTTCCTCACTCGCTTTATCTAACGCAATGAATTCTGCTTCCATAGTAGATCTTGCAATGCAAGTTTGCTTAGACGACTTCCAAGACACAAAGACACCCCACCAAGGGTGAATACATATCCACTTGTGGATCTTGTGTCATTAAAGCCGGTTATCCAATTTGCATCACAAAACCCTTCTAGTACTGCGCAGGTACTTCTCATAATGCAAAGCAAAGTTTTAAGTAACCCAAAACTCTTATCATAGCTCTCTAATGAAGCTCATTTGGATTACTTGTAAAGCAACTCAACATGCTTATCGCATAAGCAATATCGTCTAGTGCGCTTCATAACATACATAAGACCGCCTAGCACTTGAGCATATTCTTTTTGTTTAATAGCTTCGCCAAGATTTCTTAACAAATCGAAGACTAGTTTCTATAGGGGTCGACACGGAGTTATGTTTAAACTCTTGAATTTCTCAAGAATTTTAGAAATATAGTGTGTTTGCGATAAAGCTAACCCTCCAGATGTTCTATGGATTTTAATTCCTAAAATAACATCTGCTAGACCCATATCTTTCATGTCGAATTTACTGGTAAGCAATCGTTTAGTAGCTTTAATCATTTGATTATTACTACATGTTATCAACATGTCATCTACATAAAGACAAACTATGGCAAACCCGTTTTCGATTTCGAATGTAGACACACTTGTCACATTCATTAATACTAAAGTCATTTGATAACATAACTTCATCAAATTTCGCAAGCCATTGTTTCAGGGCTTGTTTAAGTCCATAAAGAGACTTAATTAATCGATAAACTTTCCGTTCTTGTCCTGAGACAACAAATCCCTCAGGTTGTTCTAGATAAATTTCTTCCTCTAATTCACCATTCAAGAAGGCTCATCTTTTACATCCATTTGATGTAACTCCAAACCATTCAATGCGCTAACGCGATTATCATCGAATGGATGTAATTCTTGTAACAAAGTGAATAGGTATCAAAGTAGTCTAGGCCTTTCCGTTGTCTATAGCCTTATACTACCCGTCTAGCTTTGTACTTATCAATAGTGCCATCTCGCTTTCATCTTCTTTTTGAAGACCCACTTAGTTCCTAGAGGCTTATTGCCGGAGGAAGGTCAACCAACTCCCAAGTATGGTTTGACATAATGGATTCAACTTCACTATTGATAGCCTCTTTCCGAATGGTGCTTCGGGGGAACCCATAGCCTCTCCAAATGTTTGAGGCTTATTTTCTAGTAGATAAGTCATAAAATCAGGACCAAAGTATGTTGAAGTCCTTTGCCTAGTACTACGTCTAGGTTCCTCATTTTCAAGATTATCATTAGTCATAGTATCCTGAGATATCACAGTGTTGTTATTATCATTACCTTTATTGTACGGAAATATGTTCTCAAAGAACGTAGCGTTCCTTGACTCAATAACCGTATTCACATGGATATCCGATACATCGAGACTTATAAACCGAAAAATGATATGCACTACTATTATGTGCATAATCAATAAACACACAGTCTACTGTCTTAGGTCCAATTCTTAACCTTTTAGGTTTAGGAATCTCAACCTTTGCCAAGCACCCCCACACTTTCAAATATTTCAAAGAAGGTCTCTTTCCTTTCCATATTTCATATGGTATACTTTGTATCGTTTTATGAGGCACTCTATTAATTAGAAAGTTAGCCGTTAGTATGGCTTCCCCCCACAAATTTTGTGGTAAACCGAATTAATTAATAATGCATTCATCATTTCTTTCAAAGTCTGATTTTTCCTCTAATATGCAATATTCAACCATAATGATGCTATAAAATTTCATATAATTTGGTAGTGATGCATACCCCAACTAAAAATATTTATCATCTTTGGGTATCTAAATAAAACTACCAACATTTATATTCAATAATTATAAAGACAAATAATCAACCTTTAAGTTGATCCATAAACACCTTATAATAACAAACTTTAATTCTCCCACAATACAAACATAAGATAATAGCATCAAGGTTATGGGTAATTGAAAAATCATCGTCATACTTGGAATTTTTTTAAAAAAAATTGGCTACTTTGGTGACTAACACATCCACCGTACTTAATTCCAAAACTTAAATATTTAACTTATCATAATATTTGGAATTAAAACAATTCATAAAGAATTGAACACTTTGGTGATTAATAAATCCACCATATTTAATTCCAAAATTTAAATATTTAGAATTTATTTAAATACTATTCACAACATTTAAGCAAAAAAGATAAAATCATAGCCACAAAATCATCCATAATTATAAAGTTAAGGCTATAATAACACTTCTACTAATATCGTGCAAGTCATTCTTATTATATTTAAATATTTCACGATATCATGAAATAATAATACTATGAAAATTAAAGCAATTTATCTCTACACTAGATAAATGATTAAATTTCCATATCACCACAAATATTTAATAATTTCACCACATTTACTTTCAAAAGAAAATAATAAATCCTTTTTTAATAAATTAAATAATGGCTAAGATATTCACCGATATCACTATTTTTATTCCGCCATTATTAATTCAAAAAGCTTCACAAGATTTTAGGAGAGATTATAGGAGATTAGAAATTATCAAACAAATTAATATCTCTATTAATAATAAATCTTTAAACGGGACTAAATTCCCTTCCATTCTAATTAATAGAATTTTTCCAAATACATAACATCCTAAAATTTAGGACTTTTAATAAAGCTCATCATTTAATTGTTAAATATATTTAATTTACGCAACTAGAAGCATGAAATTAAATCATATCCATACAATATCTAATCAAACTAATAAAATCTCCGATGAAATCAAGACATATTATCTTCACTTTATGAATTTAATATTCATAAAATCCTCATTAAACTAAGGAGAGATAATAGGATATTTATTAACTACCCTATCAATAGGATCTAATATATTTATTAATAATCAAATTTTCAACGGATGTAAATTCACTTGTGCAAGTGATCAATAATTAGCATAAATTAATTAAATAATATATTGATTTCTATAGACACGTCCCATACTCAAACATCCTAAGACGTTAAAAAGCTAGGATTATGAGAAACACATCGTTTAAAACAAACGACTTGTCCTTTTAGCGCTTAACACAAACGACGTATCTTTTGTGTCAATCTCTAACCTCCACTGGTCACACTGATCCGACGAGCGACAATGGTTTCTCATGTTTCGTTATCGATCTCTACTATATTTCAAGATCTTTATCCATGAAGCTAATTTCGTGCCTTTTTTAAATTAGTTTACTCAAGCTGCCTAATCTTTATCCATCAAATATATTGTTTTATCATTCTAAAATATATTTCACTGATATAATATCCAAAAATCAAACGCATCAATCAAAACAGATATACATCAAATTGTGAGATCTTTTCTATACACATATGACTTCTAGTCCCATCAATTAATAAAGTTTCAATTTTCAAGTAATCGCTATATCTAACAGAGGTATAAAGCGACTAGTAAAAGCAAAACTTTAATACATATCTATATCAGAAACAAATTGACAGATATATAAGCACAAGAAATCATAATATTAGAAACTTTAAATTTTCAAGGTCAGGAATCCAAAAACTAACACAGATTCAAACCAAAATTTCTACCAATACAGAAATCAAGTTTATAAATTAATCTAAGTTGATTCCAATTTAATATTATTACCAACGTATGATATCAGCAAAGATATAAATTAATATAAACAGCTTTCAATCAATATTGTCTTAAGATTGTTGTTCAGAATGTCTTGAGTAGATAGAGATAGAATATACGGTGAACAAAAATAGTATAAGAAGAATCTGTATTTATTAAATGGAGCAATCAAAGAGCATACAAGTAGTCTGTATAATATAGAAAAGCTTTAAACGAACTCACAAAATTGCCGATAAGGTAATGGAAAAAATGCAGAAATCCGGGCCCAACTTTCGTTGTGTCCTTAAGACAATATTGCTCCTCAATACGGATCTAAGGTTTCGAGCAATTGCCTCCCCGGATAGAGCGGATTATTCGTCTCCAAAAGATGGCTCGTCTATCCAAGCCCAAGCGAATCCAACGAGTCCGCTTTGAACGCACGAGAATGTATATGCGTACGCGAGAGAGAGTATGCGAGAAAAACGTTATTTAATCGAGACTAGGGCGCCTTATTTATAGACTCGAAAAAACAAGATCATACGGACTAGTCTATTCTCGCGAACCGGTGCATTGTGCAAAGAGACACACCAACGTACGGGGTGACTCGCATCTTTTGCCGGAAACCGGTGCGTCGTCGAACATACGCACCAAGATGAGCGAACGATCCGAACGGATCGTAAAAACGCAGCTGCTAGTTGGAAAACTCGGAGAGGTACAACGGAATTATTTAAACGTTCGGAAATTCAAAAAAGTATTTTAATAATTTTTTTTTTTAATACAAAAAATAATTTAATTAAAAATTAAAATTTTATTTCGACGCGTTCCTTCTTCCTTTTTTCCTCTTCTTTTCCATCCTTCTTCTTATTCATAACCCATAAGATTTTCTCCTAAATTCTAACAAGTGTCGCGAAAGAAGGGGGAGAGTTAACTGTGATCGTCTTCCCCTGCATCTAATACCAAAAACAGGGGCAGTGGGCTACGGTAGCAATCATCACGTACACACCAAAAAGCTAACTAGGTGAGCCTTCAAGTTTTGTTTCTTCTAGTTTCCATGATTTTCCAATGCTAGTTCTAAGTTTTAAGTCTTTAGGAGCATAGCTACCATTCCACATGTGAGTCCCTGCTATATAAACACAAGAACAGGGAGAGTTTTGCATTTTTACGTTGGGCACTCCCAAAACAACAAATAACCCAAAGCATGGCTGTTCTTATATAGATATAACCCCTGCTGATATATATATTTGCGGTCATGAAAATACCTATTCAAACGTTGCACACATATGAAAAGAGAGAAGGAAACTGAGTTAGTTGCTTGTATATAGTCACTGCACAGATACGAAGAAAATTAAAAGAAGAAAGTTACTAAACTATATGCATATAGACGTGCGTGTGGGTTGGTGTGAGATGCTGTATGTATATAAGAAAAACTAAAACAGATATGTGAATTGCTGCCCATAGGAGTTAGAGGAAAATATTGCTGCATAATGATAATATATATATATATATGTATATATAAAAAAAAAGAGGAAAGGGGCATTTGCTAGTGTGTGTGTGTGTGTGTCGTGAATTAGGAATAAGATCTAGCTTAGAAAGAAATAGGAAATTGCTGCATCCATATATAGATATATCAAGTGGTAGTAAATATGTATATAAGACCGATGCAATGCAAACATATATATATATATATATATATATATATAAGAAAAGAAAAGCTTGCAAATATGGCTCTGTCATGTAAATATGATATCAAGGTGCTGTCGTACATTAGTAATATATAGGTGTTGTATATATACATAGATATTATAAATGGGTTATTCTGTTTCATTAAAATTTAAAAAAGAACATTAATAATTATAGAGAATGACAAGTATTGAAGAATAATCTGGGAAGCACTTGGAGGTTTTAAAATAATTGTAGAAAATAATAATAAATAGAAAAAATAAAATAAAAACAATAATAATATTTAAAAATATAATAGTAAATTGGCAAAAATTCGGCCTAATAGTAAAAATGAAAATAAGGCCCAATAGCCTTACACTAAGCCTAGTGCCATGACGTTGGAGATTGTGAAGAGCTTGGGCAAATAATAACCTACTGTCTGTAAATGTATATTTATAGGACGCGATAGTTGCTGAGACAATTAATCGGACGTGAAACCATCTCGAAGATTTTGGAGCGGTCGGTAGTAACCTTAATCCTCATATACTCATGTGACTTGTGTATGTATGGTTTACCTTGAAATTGCATACATTTGGTTATCATTTATTTCCAAGCGCTATGGAATCGGAACATGCTGTGTGGGCTTTGCTGTGTGTTGTGCCCAGTGGTCTGTGCTGTGTGCAATTAGGACCACTGCAGTCTGTGCTGTGTGCTATTAGGGTCAATCGCTAGTTCCGGATTTGGCCGTGTGCCTTGATACCGAATGTTATGCGGTATTTGTTTATTTATGGTTTTTCTTACATACATTATTTATACATTTTATATGAGATTAATGGTTACTCCGGGATTCAATTTTGAATCCCGGTCCCTTTTAAGCCTTTCCGCGGCTCATCTAGATCGAGCGGGAGACAGAGGTAAGGCTCCGGAAATGACTAATGTGGTGAAGGATGATGGTGATTTCTTTTGGATATATATATTTTGGTGTCCCGAATGACCGTATTATAATTATTTTGGGTAACAATACCGGATAACGATACTTGATCTCTACGGGAAAATTTATCTTTCCGTATTTTTATCGCATAATTTTGTCCAAACTGATGCATGCTCAGTTGCTTATACTCTGATGGGTGACGATAATTAACTTGGAAAAATAAGCTAGAATTAAATAAAAATAAAGGACCACACTACCTGCCACTCGAAAGGGCGAGGCCGGTGGGTGTGTAACACATCGAATAAAAATTTACATATAAACAAAAATAGCCGAGTAATTAAATAATACAAACATATATTCAAAGACCCCAAGTAGAGAGAAAATAAAATAAGAAAATAAATATTATTGGTCCTACGTAATAAGTCTAAATCATAAATATCTATGAACTAATAAATAAGAAACAACTTAATATTAAATAGTCCAAATAGCAAAAAGAGGAAGAAAAAAAGTACGAAATAATTTAAGTTATCACAGAACAAAGGCCACTCAAAACAAATTATGGCAAAAAAATAACAAATCTAAATCAAATAAATTAAAACCATACACTTGAGAAGTAGGGTAAAAAAAGTCATGGAAAAAGAGAGAAGGAAAAGAGGAGGAATAACGAATATTAAATATGACAAGAGAAGTCCGTTTAAATAATTTAATGCAAAAACCGATAGGTCCATTTATACGAAAGGGAAAACTACTAAAACGATAAAAAATGAAGATGGGTGAATTAGGAAGAAAGCATCGAAGATATATAATTCTTAATCGGTAAAATAATAATTATAAATCACAAATAAATCATAAATACAAAAAGAGGAAAATCATCGAAACCAAGTTGACATATAAACGAAAATAGCTGAGTAATTTAAATAATACAAACATATATTAAGAAACTCGTAGTTTGGAGGAAATAAAATAAGAAAATAAGTATTAGTGGTCGTATGTAATAACTCTAAATCATAAATATCTATGAACTATTAAATAATAAACAACTTAATATTAAATAGTTTAAATAGTAAAAATAGAAAAAAAAAAAAAAAAAAAAAAAAAAAGAAAGAAAAAATTTAAGTTATGACAGAACAAAGGTCACTCAAAACAAAATATGACAACAAAATAACAAATCTAAATCAAATAAATTAAAACCATACACTTGAGAAGTAGGAAAAAAGTCATCGAAAAATAGAGGAGGAAAAGAGAGAGGACGAATATAAAATATGACAAGAGAAGTCCGTCTAAATAATTTAATGCAAAAACCGATAGGTCCAATTATACGAAAAGGAAAACTACTAAAACGATACAAAATGAAGAAGGGTGAATTAGGAAGAAAGCATCGAAGATAATAATTCTTAATAAGTAAAAAAATAATTATAAATCACAAATAAATCATAAATACAAAAAGAGGAAAATCTTCGAATACAAATTTACATATAAACAAAAATAGTCGAGTAATATAAATAATACAAACATATATTCAAAGAACTCCAAGTATGGAGGAAATAAAATAAGAAAATAAGTATTAGTGGTCGTATGTAATAACTCTAAATCATAAATATCTATGAACTATTAAATAATAAACAACTTAATATTAAAAAGTCTAAATAGCAAAAAAGAAGAAAAAAAAGTAAGAAATAATTTAAGTTATGACAATGAGAACAATAGTCACTCAAAACAAAATATGACAACAAAATAACAAAAAATCAAATAAATCATACACTTGAGAAGTAGGAAAAAAAGTCATGGAAAAATAGAGGAGGATGAATATTAAATATGACAAGAGAAGTCCGTTTAAATAATTTAATGCAAAAACCAATAGGTCCAATTATACAAAGGGAAAACTACTAAAACGATACAAAATGAAGAAGGGTGAATTAGGAAGAAAGAATCGAAGATAATAATTCTTAATCGGTATAAATAATAATTATAAATCACAAATAAATCATAAATACAAAAAGAGGAAAATCATCGAATACAAATTTACATATAAACAAAAATAGCCGAGTAATTTAAATAATACAAACATATATTCAAAGAACTCCTTGAGGAAATAAAATAAGAAAATAAATATTAGTGGTCATATGTAATAATTCTAAATCATAAATATCTATGAACTATTAAATAAAAACAAAATATTAAATAGTTTAAATAGCACAAAAAAAAAAAAAAAGTAAGAAAAATTTAAGTTATGACAGAACAATAGTAACTCAAAACAAAATATGACAACAAAATAACAAATCTAAATCAAATAAATTAAAAGATACACATGAGAAGTAGAAAAAAAAAACAAAAAAAAAAGTAATGGAAAAAGAGAGAAGGCAAAGGAGGAAATATTAAATATGACAAGAGAAGTCCGTGTAAATAATTTAATGCAAAACCCGATTGTCCAATTATACAAAAGGGAAAACTACTAAAACGATACAAAATGAAGAAGGATGAATTAGGAAGAAAGTATCATAAGATAATAATTCTTAATGGATAAAACAATAATTATCAATCACAAATAAATCATAAGGACAAAAAGAGGAAAATCATCGAATACAAATTTACATATAAACAAAAATAGCTTAGTAATTTAAATAATACAAAAATATATTCAACAACTCCAAGAAGGGAGGAAATAAAATAAGAAAATAAATAGTAGTGGATATGTAATAATTCTAAATCATAAATATCTATTAACTAATAAATAATAAACAACTTAATATTAAATAGTTTAAATAGCAAAAACAGCAAAAAAAAAGTAAGAAATAATTTAAGTTATGACAAAACAAAGTCACTCAAAACAAAATATGACAACAAAATAACAAATCTAAATCAAAAAAATTAAAACCATACACTTGAGAAGTAGGAAAAAAAAAGTCATGGAAAAAAGATGAGGAAAAGAGGAGGACAAATATTAAATATAACAAGAGAAGTCCATTTAAATAATTTAATGCAAAAACCCGATAGGTCCAATTATACAAAAGGGAAAACTACTAAAACGATACAAAATGAAGAAGGGTGAATTAGAAAGAAAGCATCAAAGATAATAACTCTAAATGGGTAAAATAATAATTATAAATCACAAATAAATCATAAGGAAAAAAAGAGGAAAATCATCAAATACAAATTTACATATAAATGAAAATAGCCGAGTAATTTAAATAATACAAACATATATTCACCAACTCCTTGAGGAAATAAAATAAGAAAATAAATATTAGTGGTCATATGTAATAACTCTAAATCATAAATATCTATGAACTATTAAATAATAAATAACTTAATATTAAATAGTTTAAATAGCAAAAAAGCAAAAAAAAAAAAAAGTAAGAAAAATAATGTAAGTTATGACTGAATAAAGGTCACTCAAAACAAAATATGACAACAAAAAACAAATCTAAATCAAATAATTTAAAACATACACTTGAGAAGATGGAAAAAAGTCATAAAAAAAGTCATGGAAAAAGAGAGAAAAAAGAGGAGGAAGAATATTAAATATGACAAGAGAAGTCCGTTTAAATAATTTAATGCAAAACCCGATAGGTCCAATTATACCAAAAGGGAAAACTACTAAAACGATACAAAATGAAGAAGAGTGAATTAGGAAAAAATCGAAGATAATAATTCTTAATCGGTAAAATAATAATTATAAACAAAAAAAATCATAAAGACAAAAAGAGGAAAATCATCGAATAAAAATTTACATATAAAAAAAATAGCCGAGTAATTTAAATAATACAAACATATAATCAAGAACCCCAAGTAGGGAGAAAATAAAATAAGAAAATAAATATTATTGGTCCTATGTAATAACTCTAAATCATAAATATCTATGAACTAATAAATAATAAACAACTTAATATTAAATAGTCCAAATAGCAAAAAGAGGAAGAAAAAAAAAAGTAAGAAAAATTTAAGTTATGACGAACAAAGGTCACTCAAAACAAAATATGACAACAAAATAACAAATCTAAATCAAATAAATTAAAACCATACACTTGAGAAGTAGGAAAAAAAGTCATGGAAAAATAGAGAAGGAAAAAGAGGAGACGAATATTAAATATGACAAGAGAAGTCCGTTTAAATAATTTAATGCAAAAACCAATAGGTCCATTATACGAAAGGGAAAACTACTAAAACGATAAAAAATGAAGAAGGGTGAATTAGGAAGAAAGCATCGAAGATTATAATTCTTAATCGGTAAAATAATAATTATAAATCATAAATAAATCATAAATAAAAAAAGAGGAAAATCATCGAAACAAATTTACATATAAACGAAAATAGCCGAGTAATTTAAATAATACAAACATATATTCAAAGAAACTCGAGTTTGGAGGAAATAAAATAAGAAAATAAGTATTAGTGGTCGTATGTAATAACTCTAAATAATAAATATCTATGAACTATTAAATAATAAACAACTTAATATTAAATAGTCTAAATAGCAAAAAATGAAAAAAAAAAAGTAAGAAAAAATTTAAGTTATGACAAAACAAAGGTCACTCAAAACAAAATATGACAACAAAATAACATATCTAAATCAAATAAATTAAAATCATACACATGAGAAGTAGGAAAAAAAGTCAACGAAAAATAGAGGAGGAAAAAGGAGGACGAATATTAAATATGACAAGAGAAGTCCGTGTAAATAATTTAATGCAAAACCCGATAGGTCCAATTATACGAAAGGGAAAACTACTAAAACGATACAAAATGAAGAAGGGTGAATTAGGAAGAAAGCATCGAAGATAATAATTCTTAATAAGTAAAAAATAATTATAAATCACAAATAAATCATAAATACAAAAAGAAGAAAATCATCGAAAACAAATTTACATATAAAAAAAATAGCCGAGTAATTTAAATAATACAAACATATATTCAAAGAACTCCAAGTAGGGAGGAAATAAAATAAGAAAATAAGCATTAGTGGTCGTATGTAATAACTCTAAATCATAAATATCTATGAACTATTAAATAATAAACAACTTATTATTAAATAGTGTAAATAGCAAAAAAAGCAACAAAAAAAAAGTACGAAAAAATTTAAGTTATGACAAAACAAAGGTCACTCAAAATAAAATATGACAACAAAATAAAAACTCTAAGTCAAATAAATAGAAACCATACACTTGAGAAGTAGGAAAAAAAAAAGTCATGGAAAAAGAGGAGGAAAAAGGAGGACGAATATTAAATATAACAAGAGAAGTCCATTTAAATAATTTAATGCCAAAGCCGATAGGTCAAATTATACAAAAGGGAAAACTACTAAAACGATACAAAATGAAGAAGGATGAATTAGGAAGAAAACATCATAAGATAATAATTCTTAATGTGTATAATAATAATTATAAATCACAAATAAATCATAAACAAAAAAGAGGAAAATAATCGAATACAAATTTACATATAAAAAAAATAGCCGAGTAATTTAAATAACACAAACATATATTCAAAGAACTCATCGTAGGGAGGAATTAAAATAAGAAAATAAGCATTAGTAGTCGTATGTAATAACTCTAAATCATAAATATCTATGAACTATTAAATAATAAACAACTTAATATTAAATAGTCTAAATAGCAAAAAATGCAAAAAAAAAAAGTAAGAAAAAATTTAAGTTATGACAGAACAAAGGTCACTCAAAACAAAATATGACAACAAAATAACATATCTAAATCAAATAAATTAAAACCAAACACATGAGAAGTAGGAAAAAAAAAAGTCATGGAAAAAAAGAGAAGGAAAAGAGGAGGAAAAGAGAGAAGGAAAAATGGAGGACGAATATTAAATATGACAAGAGAAAGTCCGTTTAAAAAATTTAATGCAAAACCCGATAGGTCCAATTATACGAAAGGGAAAACTACTAAAACGATACAAAATGAAGAAGGGTGAATTAGGAAGAAAGCATCGAAAGATAATCATTCATAATGGGTAAAATAATAATTATAAATCACAAATAAATCATAAATAAAAAAAGAGGAAAATCATCGAATACAAATTTACATATAAAAAAAATAGCCGAGTAATTTAAATAACACAAACATATATTCAAAGAACTCGAGTAGGGAGGAATTAAAATAAGAAAATAAGCATTAGTGGTCGTATGTAATAACTCTAAATCATAAATATCTATGAACTATTAAATAATAAACAACTTAATATTAAATAGTCTAAATAGCAAAAAATGCAAAAAAAAAAAAAAAAGAAAAAATTTAAGTTATGACAGAACAAAAAGGTCACTCAAAAAAAAAATATGACAACAAAATAACATATCTAAATCAAATAAATTAAAACCATACACATAGAAAGTAGGAAAAAAAAGTCAACTAAAAATAGAGGAGGAAAAAGGAGGACGAATATTAAATATGAGAAGAGAAGTCCGTGTAAATAATTTAATACAAAACCCGATAGGTCCAATTATACGAAAGGGAAAACTACTAAAACGATACAAAATGAAGGGTGAATTAGGAAGAAAGCATCTGAAGATAATCATTCATAATGGGTATAATAATAATTATAAATCACAAATAAATCATAAGGACAAAAAGAAGAAAATCATCCAATACAAATTTACATATAAAAAAAAATAGCCGAGTAATTTAAATAATACAAACATATTCAGCCACTCCAAGTAGGGAGGAAATAAAATAAGAAAATAAGCATTAGTGGTCGTATGTAATAACTCTAAATCATAAATATCTATGAACTATTAAATAAATAAAAAAACTTAATATTAAATAGTCTACATAGCAAAAAATGAAAAAAAAAAAAAAGTAAGAAAAAATTTAAGTTATGAAAGAACAAAGGTCACTCAAAACAAAATATGACAACAAAATAACAAATCTAAATCAAATAAATTAAAACCATACACTTGAAAAGTAGGAAAAAAAGTCATCGAAAAATAGAGGAGGAAAAGAGGAGGACGAATATAAAATATGACAAGAGAAGTCCGTGTAAATAATTTAATGCAAAACCCGATAGGTCCAATTATACGAAAGGAAAACTACTAAAACGATACAAAATGAAGAAGGGTGAATTAGGAAGAAAGCATCGAAGATAATCATTCATAATGGGTAATAATAATTATAAATCACAAATAAATCATAAATACAAAAAGAAAAAATCATCGAATACAAATTTACATATAAAAAAAATAGCCGAGTAATTTAAATAATTCAAACATATTTCAAAGCCACTCCAAGTAGGAGGAAATAAAATAAGAAAATAAGCATTAGTGGTCGTATGTAATAACTCTAAATCATAAATATCTATGAACTATTAAATAATAAACAACTTAATATTAAAAAGTCTAAATAGCAAAAAAGCAAAAAAAAAAAAAAAAAAGTAAGAAAATTTAAGTTATGACAACAAAGGTCACTCAAAAAAAATATGACAACAAAATAACATATCTAAATCAAATAAATTAAAACCATACACTTGAGAAGTAGGAAAAAAAAGTCATCAAAAATAGAGGAGGAAAAAAGGGAGGACGAATATTAAATATGACAAGAGAAGTCCATGTAAATAATTTAATGCAAAACCCGATAGGTCCAATTATACGAAAGGGAAAACTACTAAAACGATACAAAATGAAGAAGGGTGAATTAGGAAGAAAGCATCGAAAGATAATAATTCATAATCGGTAAAATAATAATTATAAATCACAAATAAATCATAAATACAAAAAGAGAAAATCATCGAATACAAATTTACATATAAAAAAAATAGCCGAGTAATTTAAATAACACAAACATATATTCAAAGAACTCGAGTAGGGAGGAAATAAAATAAGAAAATAAGCATTAGTGGTCGTATGTAATAACTCTAAATCATAAATATCTATGAACTATTAAATAATAAACAACTTAATATTAAATAGTCTAAATAGCAAAAAAAAAAAAAAAAAAAAAAGTAAGAAAAAATTTAAGTTATGACAGAACAAAGGTCACTCAAAACAAAATATGACAACAAAATAACATATCTAAATCAAATAAATTAAAACCAAACACATGAGAAGTAGGAAAAAAAAAAAATATGTCATCGAAAAATAGAGGAGGAAAAAGGGAGGACGAATATTAAATATGACAAGAGAATTCCGTGTAAATAATTTAATGCAAAACCCGATAGGTCCAATTATACGAAAGGGAAAACTACTAAAACGATACAAAATGAAGAAGGGTGAATTAGGAAGAAAGCATCGAAGATAATCGTTCATAATGGGTACAATAATAATTATAAATCACAAATAAATCATAAATACAAAAAGAGGAAAATCATCGAATACAAATTTACATATAAACAAAAATAGCCGCCGAGTAATTTAAATAACACAAACATATATTCAAACTCGAGTAGGGAGGAAATAAAATAAGAAAAAAGCATTAGTGGTCGTATGTAATAACTCTAAATCATAAATATCTATGAACTATTAAATAATAAACAACTTAATATTAAATAGTCTAAATAGCAAAAACAAAGCAACAAAAAAAAGTAAGAAAAATTTAAGTTATGACGAACAAAGGTCAATCAAAAAAAAATATGACAAAAAATAACAAATCTAAATCAAATAAAATAAAACCATAAACTTGAGAAGTAGGAAAAAAAGTCATCGAAAAATAGAGGAGGAAAAGGGAGGACGAATATTAAATATGACAAGAGAAGTCCGTGTAAATAATTTAATGCAAAACCCGATAGGTCCAATTATACGAAAGGGAAAACTACTAAAACGATACAAAATGAAGAAGGGTGAATTAGGAAGAAAGCATCGAGAAGATAATCATTCATAATGGGTAAAATAATAATTATAAATCACAAATAAATCATAAATATCAAAAATTAAATATTAAACAACTTAATATTAAAGAGTTAAATATAAAAAAAAAGGTGAAAACAAAAAAAGTAAGAAAAAATTTAAATAATAAAACAAAATATGACAACAAAATAACATATCTAAATAATATAAATTAAAACCATACACATGAGAGGTAGGTAAAAAAAGTCAACGAAAAATAAGGAGGAAAAAGGACAATATTAAATATGTCGTATGTAATAATTTAAATCATAAATACGAAAGGGAAAACTATGAACAAAATGAAATAATTAGGAAAACAACTAATAATTCTTAATCGGTAAAATAATAATTATAAATCAAAATAAATCATAAATAAAAAAAGAAAAATCATCGAATAGAAATTTAATATAAAAAAAATAGCCGAAATTTAAATAACACAAACATATATTCAAGAAATAGAGGATGAATTAAAATAAGAAAATAAGCATTAGTGGTCGTAAATAACTCTAAATCATAATATCTATGAACTATTAAATAATAAACAACTTAATATTAAATAGTCTAAATAGCAAAAAATGCAAAAAAAAAAAGTAAGAAAAAATTTAAGTTATGACATGAACAAAGGTCACTCAAAACAAAATATGACAAAAAATAACATATCTAAATAAATAAATTAAAACCAAACACATGAGAAGTAGGAAAAAAAGTCAACTAAAAATAGAGGAGGAAAAAGGGAGGACGAATATTAAATATGAGTGTAAATAATTTAATGCAAAACCCGATAGGTCCAATTATACGAAAGGGAAAACTACTAAAACGATACAAAATGAAGAAGGGTGAATTAGGAAGAAAGAATCGAAGATAATCATTCATAATGGGTATAATAATAATTATAAATCACAAATAAATCATAAATACAAAAAGAAGAAAATCATCGAATACAAATTTACATATAAAAAAAAATAGCCGAGTAATTTAAATAACACAAACATATATCAAAATAACCAAGTAGGGAGGAAATAAAATAAGAAAATAAGCATTAGTGGTCGTATGTAATAACTCTAAATCATAAATATCTATGAACTATTAAATAATAAAAAACTTAATATTAAATAGTCTAGATAGCAAAAAATGAAAAAAAAAAAAAAAAAAAGTAAGAAAAATTTAAGTTATGACAACAAAGGTCACTAAAAACAAAATATGACAACAAAATAACATATCTAAATCAAATAAATTAAAACCATACACATGATAGTAGGAAAAAAAGTCATCGAAAAATAGAGGAGGAAAAAGGGAGGACGAATATTAAATATGACAAGAGAAGTCCGTGTAAATAATTTAATGCAAAACCCGATAGGTCCAATTATACGAAAGGGAAAACTACTAAAACGATACAAAATGAAGAAGGGTGAATTAGGAAGAAAGCATCAAGATAATAATTTTAATCGGGTAAAATAATAATTATAAATCACAAATAAATCATAAATACAAAAAGAGAAGAAAATCATCGAATACAAATTTACATATAAAAAAAATAGCCGAGTAATTTAAATAACACAAACATATATTCAACAACTCGAGTAGGGAGGAAATAAAATAAGAAAATAAGCATTAGTGGTCGTATGTAATAACTTTAAATCATAAATATCTATGAACTATTAAATAATAAACAACTTAATATTAAATAGTCTAAATAGCAAAAAATGCAAAAACAAAAAAGTAAGAATAATTTAAGTTATGACAGAACAAAGGTCACTCAAAACAAAATATGACAACAAAATAACATATCTAAATCAAATAAATTAAAACCATACACATGAGAAGTAGGAAAAAAAAGTAATCGAAAAATACATGAGGAAAAAGGGAGGACGAATATTAAAATTAAATATGACAACAGAGCCCATTTAAATAATTTATCGCAAAACCCGATCGTAAGCCCAATTATACAAAAGAGAAAACTACTAAAACGATACAAAATGAAGAAGGGTGAATTAGGAAGTAATGGGTAAAATTTATAAATCACAAATAAATCATAAATACAAAAAAAGGATAATAATCGAAAAAATCATCGATTACAAATTTAAATATAAACAAAATAGCCCATTTAACTCAAGTAATTTAAATAATACAAACCTATTTAGCAACTCCAAGTGGGGAATAACTCTAAATCATAAATATCATGAACTATTAAATAATAAACAACTTAATATAAAAACTCTAAATAAGAAAATAAATATTAGTAGTCATAGGTAATATTTCTAAATCATAAATATCTATTAACTATTAAATAATAAATAACTTAATATCAAATAATTTAAATAGATACATATTAGAAGAAACTAGCAGGGAAAAAAAGTCATGGACAAAAGAGAGAATTTACTTACATACATGTGATAAATAGAAAGTATTATAATAAATAAATAATAATCAAAGGGAGAAAACAAATTTAACTAATTAAATATTAAGTACAATTAATAAACAACTTAATATAAAGTTATGAATATGGAAACAAAAAAAACATAAAGCACTTAATATAATATATTTAAATAAGTATAGACTAATGCTGAAACAATGAAACTCAAGTTGTAGCAAGAGATAAGGAATAGGAAGACCATGGAATAGGGAGCACAATCAACTAACTACCATTTACTAGTGAGTGGGTCACCTCCAACACTTGCTACAATCAATCAATCCAACATATGATTTCACAAGTTATTCAAGAGAGTAAAAGGAGGAAAGGGACAACCGGATGATTGAAATCTTCGTGGCCCCTTGTAAAAAAAAAATCCAGCAGCAAGTATTGAACTCAAACTCTTAATGACAGATCATCAATGGCTAGTTGTCAACTCAATCTTGTTCCAGCAAGTTCCACAAATTCAGAAAGGTTCTGCAGAAACACAAGGCTCCTTAAATCAGAAATCTCAGCCAGATCAAAGATTCTATAAATCACATAACAGAAACGGATTCTGTCAAGACGAATTTTCTCAAACTTGGAAGAGTTTTAACAACAGCAGAGATGACTTATTTTTATCCTCAATGCAAGGTTCCAAAAATTCAATCGAGATTTCTCACAATTGTATAGCTATCAATTTTACAAAATTGCAAGTTGCTCAAGAAAATCCAGCAAGTTCTTGAAGCTAACATCAACTCCACTGCATTCACCACAAAAACACATCAACACCAGTGCACTAAATCAGTTCAAAAATAGTTGGAGATTTTTCCAAGTCACTCAACCCAAGCAACAGAATTTTCTGCAAAACGAGGAGTTCATGACAGCGCATGAAATGAGGCAAACAGGCACAAAACTCCCGGGCAATTTTCACACACAGTGACAGTACTATGAACTCTTCAATTTTTGTCAAATTCCGCAAGAGAACATGATTCACACACAAGCAATATTTATGAACCAACAATGCACCAATACAGTATTTTTTTCAACAGCAGTAAATCAGCTTTCACCAAAAAAAATGCGACAATAGCAATCAAATCAGAGACAAACTTAAAGTTCGACCTCAACAGCAGCAAGAAATATCCTTACGAAAATGCAACTAACACTCACCAACCAGCCATAGAAACAGTGCCTACCCCAGAACACTAGGCACAACAACAGAAGTAAGCTTTAATTAAATTACTACAGCACCCTTTTACAGTAACCGAGTTCCTATGGCAAATGTAATTATTAACACAGCAAGTAAAATCAGCAATCAAACACTTTATCCACTGAACAATTGAATTGCAACAGCCAAGAGCCTAAATCCCAATCTCCTCACAGTTACCACAACAAAATCAAGCCACTGACAGTTCCTTAATTAGCATGAAAACAAAAATTAGAAAGAAATGAATCTAGTAGTGGAAAAAGTATAAGAGTAAAATAATTGTTATATATATAATATTTTTGAACAATAAATATTATAAATAATAAATAGTGAGCAAATAGTAACAAATAATGGATGGCAAAAAAAATAAAATAACAAATAATAAATGAAAGACAATAAATGGAATAGTTTGAAAATCTTCAATAATTTAAATATAAATAAAATAGCACATTTAACTCATAATTTAAATACTACATACCTGGCAAACAAAAAAACAAAACTTAACGTCTGTGGCATGGTTTAATCCTGCTCAATGCCTTCTCTCAACTACTTCTACGCCCGCATTGTCTAATATTTTTAACATCTCCTTTGGGTTTGTGATTTAATTGAAAACCAATAGTAATTGCAACTAAAGAAATTTGCACCGTCAAATACAGTCATCCATGAGAATCAAAGAAATCAATAACCAACAAAGGTATAAGAAAGTAGTAGCCTAGTTAATACTACCTTGCATACTATAGACTATTTTCAGTGCTCTTTCCATCTTCAATTGTCACCACTCCTCTCCTATCAACTTGTTCAAGATCTTCAACTTACAAATGCAGGGTGATGAATTCACAAATTTTAAAACTGCAGGTCAGCAAGCAAAAAAATACATAATTTAGTCAGCATCTACACCAAGATATTTGTCATTATAATTCTGAATTTGTACAATCGTCAAATCAATGGGATGTTAAAAAAGAAGAATATGTTCTAGAAATTTAGAGCGCATGACAAATACCAATGAAATTTTTAACTTATTCAACCCACATATAAGCCAGCTGCAACACCTCTTCCGACTTGGAAATCTAATGGATTTAGGCATCACCAAAAGAAAATGCCAACAAAATGAAATTACCATGGGTACCAAGAACCCAAAACCTCCCATCTTCCAGGCAACATGAAAGCTAAATGCTTTCTCCTATAGAGCCAAATAAGCAGCATGAATAAATAAGTATTATAAATAATATTAATAAACAATTATAAATTCATGTGAAAAGATAAAAATAAATATAAATAACAAATAGTAACAACTAATAAGGAGGAAGATGAGAGCAAATAATAAAGAAGAAAGGAGAAATAAATCAATACATCAAACTATAAAGCGTTAAGATGCAGTATGAAAATATATCTCAAACAATAAAGATAATTTGGTTCAGACATGCATTATCAAACAAGAGGTGGTATAAGTTACACCGTTGCTCTCTCATATTTAATAGCCGCCTCTTGCCTCCTCAATAATTAGCTGGAAGCCAAATTCCATTAGTAATGGAAATGAGTTCCTTTGGATTCAGCTTTCCTCCTGGTTGGAATTTCTTTCCAACCACACTAGTTTCATAATTACGCCTGCAATACAAACAACCACCAAATAGCCAATGTCCAAATCTGGAAATTCTACTAAATTGCTTCTAAAATAATCATTCTAATCAAAATCTCCTAACTATATGCATTTATCTTATTCATGGCTAATTAAGCAAATAATAAAATCCCACAAAAATGCTCACTTAACCATATAAAAATAATGGTTTATCAAATTCACCCACACTTGCACTTTTGCACTCCCTAGAAAAAGATTCAATGAAGGAAATCCAATACAAAATCGAATAGACATATCAGTGAGAATGTCGCAAGCTTAAATCAAAATATGTAAGCATAGTAGTATATCATACTTCAACTAATATCACAAGCAAAGTGTACAAATGCATGTACTTAGCCTAGCCAATAGTGAGTAATGCTTTAGAATACAACTTGGTCCTGTTTTGCACTTCTCACATTCCCCTCTTAAGGTAATTTCACTCCTCTCCACTAGTCCAACCCCTACCATAGGCTTGTAATGTGTCTACTATCTCCACCACTTATTATACACTAGAGTAATGAATCAAGAGGTCTCTGCTTTGGTTGTAATGTTGAAAAGGTCTAAGTGGAAATGGAAAAAAGAATGGCACAAAAACTGAAATATACGCAGGTGATGAGCGACATAAACAAATGAGTAGACATGGAAAAAGTAGAATAATAATATAATTATCGTTACATACAATGATAATTCATAAATATTACCAATTATTAAATAACAAAAAATATAATAAATAATATAATTAATAAATAAATAGTAACAAATAATAAATAAATGAAGGAGAAGGAAAAGAGAGGGAAGAATAATAATAATCAAATACAAATCAAATAAGAAAGAGAAGAGAAAATAAGAAAAAGCCGACAAAAAAAAAAAACAATAAGAAAAACGAAATCCATTTAAATATTTTAATATAAACCCACAACTTTAGATGATAAATAACTCTCTAAATGACTCCGATATTAAAAAGTCATCAATTAAGAGTCTAAACTTGACAACGATCAACATTTCCAACCATTAAATGCACACATTCTGTTCATGTAAATTCTTTTCATGCGCTGAAACAGGGATTCTTGAGATATCATGCTCTGTGATCTGAATAGAATATGAGAAATATTTTGCTATATGGAAAATAAATCAGATGCTTTATTAGAAATATTTAAGAAATCCAAAGAAAATGAAAAAGGTAAAGGCGTTATAAAAATGATTGCTTTTGAACAAGTAACATTAGAATATGAAGAATCGGAATATGAAAGAAGAAAATATAAAAGAAATAGGAAAAGAATTTGTTTATGCAACAATTATAAAAGAACCAGAAGAAGCAAAAATAAAATATGCAAAGAGAAGCAGAACAAGGACAAACATCAACTATAATGAAGAAGATACAGCAACCAAATTGCACAGTAGTAAGTGCAATTTTTTGACTACTCAACATAGAATTCTACTGAAGAATTTGCAAAATATAGTTAAGGTTACAATAAAATTCGGTGAAGTGACAAAAGTGTATAAGAACAACTAATATGCAAAAACTCAGATTCAAAGCCGATTTCAATGATGACAGGGAGTATATTCTGCAATGAGTCAACTACAGCAGCAAAATCACGTAATAAAAATATTCAAGGACTCACAAAAGTTTAAGTCCTGCAAGTAAAATATTAAGATTAGCAAGGACACAACAACAATTATGCAGAAAATATCTCAGGTCTGGACAGCAACAGAAGGACAGAAGGACTGGATGCAAAAGCAAGTCTAGCGAATTAATCACAATGGCAGAACAGAATTCCCAACTTTAAGCCACAATTCAATTCCATAAGCTTCAAAAATGCTCTGAGAATGCAGAGAAAGAGTTTATACTTTTCAGTGATTATATGGATGGAACGGTTCTGCTATTTATCATATGAATGTTCAATTATTATATGGATCATAGCATCAGCAATCACACTTAATCTATCACGGCCTCTCTACTTCACATCAATCCATGAATATACCACAAGCTAAAAGAACTGCAAATAGTACAAGATTAAAACCATGAGATTTCTTATGGAATAGTTTAATAACTATCCTAGGAATTAATGCTTATGAAAATTCACTCCATGAGATTGCTTTCAAAACCACAACAAACCAAGACGCAATTGCAACAATAAAAGGGTGGTTTTATAGATTTAATGATAACATCTAACTCAAGGAAATGAATTATTCAGCTAGTATAACATGATGCTTGAATTGCATGAGCATGCATTGATCATCATATGTATTGAGAAACAGATTCCAAAACCCCCAAACAATTTTACAAGTTTTTTCACAGAAGGTTAATATAAAGATAAAATAAAAACTGCTGGAAAGCTGCAAGAGACGAAGAATGTCCAACTGAAAAGAAGTTTATAACACATTGATCCATATGTAAATCTAACGCTCACCGGGATGATTCTTGTTTCATCAAGCTCCTGCTGGATTTTCAACAACTAGTCAGCATCAGCAGGGCCCTGAAGATTTGAAAATAGCAGGGAAAATGAGATAACTGCGTCAAAACTAACCATATTAACAGGGAAGCAAAAAAGAAAACTTTATCGGTAGACAAGTGAAATAAAAGAAAACAACTTTATTGAGAATATTTAGTTGAAAAATAAGATGAAAACTGAAATGAAAGAAGGTAAACTAAAATGTCTAGATTTCTATGATCAATCTCTTGAAGTTTGAAGTATTTAGTAACTTGAAATACAAACTTTAGATGTTTGGCATTATTTAAATAAAAAAGGAATAATAACACTCAGCAAGCCAAATTTAATTAAACCTTACGTGATCCAACCAGCAAGAAGCAACCAGAGAATAAAGTTGACCAGAAAAGTAGGCCAATTCACAACAAAACTCCTAAGTGCAGAATCTCAGCTGAAACTTTACAAAGAACTCCCAAGGGTCCTACAAATTAAACCCCAAATAAAATGTAATATCTTGTAATTACAATAATAGACACCTAAGGAATTAAAGAAGTGTGTCAAATTAAAAATTAATCCATATAATCACTCCTAAACACAGTTATCTTCTAACTAACACATTTTAGCTCAATTAACGTGATGAAAGCCTAAGATTATACATAAAAATATATGAGAATAAAGGGTTCTACCAATTCCCCCCCTCCCCAAAAAAAAAAAAAAAAAAAAAAAAACTAAGGATTTTACACTCCGGGCAAAATAATGGAATAAAACTGAATCTCAAACACACCACCAATTAAGAGTATCAAAGCATGCTCAAATATGAACCGCTTGTAGTCACCAACGTTCTACTTCAAATAGCATCAATCCAAAACAACTTCATGCCAAAAAAGGCAATTAAACTCATGCGATTTAATCAAGGAAAGCAAATAAAGGAGGAGATTTCTCACATGGTAAGTGTTTCCCTCTCACTCTCATTAATCAAGGATATTTCCCTCATGACCATCTAATTTAGGCTTCCCATAAGCTTGTAACTATCCTACATCTCCACCAATAAGTAGCCCATAGTCTTCGTGAATCAAAGGGTCTTTTTAGGGTTGTAATGTTGGAAAGGCCAAATGATGGGGTGGAAGTAAATGCCAATTATTAATGAAAACTGCACATGTATGTTACTCTCTGATACAATTTTCATGAAGAGTTGATGACACCAAACATGCACAAATCCAGATGTTCATGACAGCAAACTCAACATCAATCGCTTAAGTACAACATATGCACAAGTCAGAATCATTCGTCCCAACTATGAGTGAATCTTCTTTCCGTTTTACCCCTGCCACTTAGCTAGCTCTCATTCCTCTTCTTTCCTTTCTGTTTCTCATCTTTTTCTTCTTCTTCTTCTTCTTCTCCTTAGGCTTTTCTCTCTTCATTTTTTTGTTTTTTCATATAACTTTTCATTGCCTCTTTCTGCATATTTTTTTTTTCATATTCTTTTTTCCTTTTGCTCCTTTTTTCTATTTTTTTTTTTTCAATCACTTTTTTTCTAGCATTGGAACAATAACTAAATGGCAAAAGAAGTTCATTCTGTCAAAAATTCCAGCCTCACTTAGTTCCTGTTACCAAGATTGCATACATCAACTAGTTTCAATAAACACAAATTCATTATTTATTCAATCAACTTAGCAAGTCATAACCTCCAAACGTTCAGCACATGCAGCATTCATTAATCATCGATGGAAAATGAAAGAATAAGGAAGGGCTCAAAGGGTTAAACAAGGGATTTAATGTGTATAGGCTGCTGTTTGGTCAAAGGGGTTTGATTAGAATGCCCTTATCATATTCACAATTCCAAGTGCTGATGTGGTCTCGAATTAAGGATTGAGACAAGTTCTAGGAAGTTATTAAGCTAGATGGTATCACACAAATTTTAAGAAAACTTCAGGCCCAAATCGTTCCAACTGGCTTACTCGCCCTCATTCATTCACCAAGACCAAATCGCATATGAATTGAACTGCATGAGATTATTCTGCCTTGATGCAAAATTCCAGAATTCATTGATTCAACAAGCAATTCACACTTCAACAAGCCCTAACGCTATTCAAAAGGACATGTTCCAGGTTCAATCAAATTCCATACCAGTCATGCAACCATCAAACCCGAAATTATAGTACAAAGTTCAAGCAAATAATCGCCAACACAGATCAGAAACTCCAAAATGGAATCAGATCAGACCAGAGGAATAGAATAGAACCTTATTAATCAAAGTCACATGAGAAGAACATTGTCCTCAATGTGAAATAACGGCAGAATAGAAATAGCACAAATACAGCTAGATAGAACCGAGGTACCAAAACCTATGCCACAACAACTACCTTTTACTACTAGACTAACCCCCCCCCACCAAAAAAAAAAAAAAAAAAACTTGTGTTTAACAAAACAGCTCATAAAACAATTAATCAATCTGAAAAAACTAATGTAAAGTGAGGGAAAGGGACAACCGTGCAATGAAATCTTCTTAAAGTCATCAAACATAAATTCCCATCCCGGATGAGAATCAATATCCTACAATATTCAAGAACATTAGAGTAAATGATGATAAGATAGCCAAAACATAAATGTAACGATAGTTTACCCTTCAAATTATTTTTTCCTTTAATCTAACTTTTGACTCAAAGGCAAACAGAATGCAACATAAATATTCTATATAGAACAAAATCCTAATTCAAGGAGATAAAAGGGCTCAGGTTCCTTACATTATCCCAGCTGCAATAAGTTCTTGCCTGCATAGATTAAGTAAAATGCAGCTATGAGAAATAGATGAACCATCACACTTGTGAGTCGTTAAGATAAGCAACGTGCTATATTTAAAAAAATCAAATTATACAAGGAGAAGAAATTAGAAGCAAGACCTCAAATTTGGGAGGACAACCCATCCAAGAACCCTAGCATCCTTAGGAGAGACTTTTGCTATGCAATCAGTCTACGAATTAAAATAAATCAACGTTAACAAAGTTCAGCATGACACAGAACAACGCTGGGCCATTGATATCATAAACAGATAACATATTTATGGGCATTTTGAAGATGAGCAGAAAAATAGATTATTTTCTGTGAATAAAACCATGACACAATTTACAAGGACATACTATATAAACGTTGCCCAAATTTCGCCATTTATAAGCTCCAATTCATTGAGATTGTGCACTAGATGACCTTTAAAGTGGACAACTTGTTTAGATATAACTACAAAAACAAGAACAAAGAAAATTCAGTGAAAATATAAAGCAATAATTAACTTATTGAAGTAGCAGCAAGCCGTTAACTTTAAAAGCTGTATATAGATTCATAGACAAGTGCATGCGCACAATCTCACACTACATAGATGGAAATAAAACTAGAATGCGTTTGTGCGTGTGTGTGTGTAAGCATTGCTTTTATTTCCATAAAGTACAATACGTGAGTTGGGGGGGGAGGGGGGAACCTTTGAATGTAGAAAGATCAATATGATACAGTGTTGAACTGCCATCGCTTCCATACAAGACTTTTCCATCAGTTGCAGACCCCAACCATCTTTCATCTCATGAGTGAATTGCTGTAACTACAGGAAAATTTAAAAACAAAAAACAATTTTTCAAACTTTGCTACTAATACGAACTGGCAATGTGAAACTTAACCTTCCTTGAAGATCTCAATAAAATATTTAAGAAAATAGAATAGGAGATTGGTAATTTAAATTTGGAAGGAAAAGTCTATAACCCAAAGTGTCAAAAAAATTATAAAGACATTTTTCAAAAAGTTTATACAGATTGGATCTAAATCAAACTCCCATCAACTGACCACCTAATGAAACTACATAAGCTTTCCTCATTAGTAGAACCAAGTTAACTGAGTCTGATATACACTGCCAAGGTTATATTCTCCAACCAAATTGTACAGAAAAATAATATATACGTATAATTAATGAATAGGTATAATTCAAGTTATGATCTTTCAGGCTCAAATTATTTTACAGATATTTTCAACTGATACCACTTATATAACCACCTGATAAATCTTTCAACGTCCTGCTTCAGGTTTGCATATTATTGACAATAAAAAAAGAGCAAATATAGTTTTTTGATGATACCATCTGCTTACACACAGTTCATAATCGGAAAGAAAAAGCACTGTTAGCAACAGACGATAATTTAAAATACAAACCTGCATCAGCATTACTGTTCAAACCAGAAAATAACCGGGTAATATCCTAGAGATCTTCACAAACGGAAAGAGCACTGTGTGCATTTGTATGAGTGTCGTCGAGCTCAGGACACTCATGAGCTGAGCGGCCGAAAGAACTGAGCTGAGATTGCGAACCAGAGAATGAGAGGATTTCGATTTGGGACAGAGGAGTGTCGAGCTCGACGACACTTATGAGCGGAGCGGCCGAAAGAATGGACTGAAGTTTTGGACTGGACTGAAGGTTAGGGTTTTCTCACACTCTCAATCAAATCTCAATGAAGGATGGAGGGAGTGACTATCATAAATGCATGCGGGTGAGTGATTATCATAAATGCGCCCTCAACAGAATTGCAAGCCCTCAACAGAATTGCAACGGTTACAAAATTGAGAATGAATTTTTCTTAATAATAAATGTAACAAATTTGAATGAACTTATTATCATTATTGATCTGGTAAAAAAAATCATTTTGGTTTGAAAACAATTTTAATTGAACTCGTGCTAGATATCCAGAATTAATAGTATTGAAATACAATGAATATTTTTCTTAATAAATATAAAGAAAGTGACTATCTCCCTTCTTAGCCGATTTTTTTTTTTTTGCTAGAAAATAAATACTTTTGTTATGATAAATTTTTTTAAGTGGTAAAATAAATATTAATTTTTTTTTTCAGAAAAAAATTCTTAACCAAAAAATTATAAATTTAAATGAAAATTATCACACATTATCACTTTATAAATTTTATTTAAAAATAAATTAAAACAAAACAATTTTTTTTCTCCTTTCATTGTCTATCAAAATTATATTGTCATGTTTTATACAACCTTTTCAGCCTAAAGTTTGCATAATTGGATTTTACTAGTTTATATTATCTTTAGGGCTTGTTTGGTTCTTTGACAAACAAAAAAAGGAGGGGGCTTGTTTGGTATAAGGGGAGAGGAGAGAAAGGAAAAAAAAAAAATATTTGAGTTGGATTTAAGAAAAAAAGGTTGGAAGTTGGGATAAAAGTTTTTAATTAATTTTTCTTATTCTTTTATCTTAAATCTTCTCTCTATTAAAATTTTGTAACCACACTTCTTCAATTTTCTTAAATCCAACCCATAAAAATCTCTCGTCCCCTCTAAATCCCCTCTATATCATATTTAGCTACAATTTTTTATTTTTTTTTATAAATAATCATTTTTTATTTTTTGGAATTATACGGAAATTATCTTTCTTTTAAAAACTTATTATATAATTAAAATCTAAAATTTAAATTTCACAAATCTATCTTTCATGAGACATGTTATTTGTTTATTTTATAATTAATGATTTCTTTGTTGTAAATTTATTACTAGAAAAATTATTTATAGATATACCGATTAGTTAAGGTATGTCTTTTTCCAACTAATACAAAGATGTCTTGCACTAAGTGTTTACATCATAAAGTAAAACATTAAAAATACATGTAGGAGAGGTCTCAAAAACGATACCCTCCCCCACGTTTAGGGCTTCCTTGGCTAAAGTATCTGCGACAACATTTTTTCACAGCAACACCATTCTATGCGTGCCATTTAAAAACAAAAAATCAAATCAAATAGAGTAGTTTTTTCACCCCTTTAATATATCCAAGCCATTTAAAAATAGAGGAAAAATAAGTTCTTATTTTAACAAATTGCTTTGATTCAATAAAAAATTAAAAATTAAAAATCTTATTTTCCCTTCATTCTTATCCACTTTTATCATCAAAATAGTTTTCAAAATTTATTGGTTTGCATTTTGTGAACAAAGAAATCATTTCTCCATATTTTTTTCAAATAATTTGTTCCTTTTTTTTATTGAAAAGAGATTACCAATTCATTTCTTAGTGCAAATAATGCTAAATAATAAATTTTGAAAAGGTCTTTGATCAAGAAAGTGGATAAGAATGAGCAGATATAGAGTTTTTTTAAAAAAAAAAAATCATGAATAAATGCAATTTATTAAAATAATAGGCTATTTTTCTCCATTTTTGAAGGCATTTGGCTAATTAATAGGTAAAATGGAGGTATTTGATATGTTGTTTTCTTTTCATGTTTTTTGTGTGGACGTGTCCCGAAAATAAGGAATCAATTTTCTCGTCCTCACGTTTTTGACTTCCCCGTCCTTGTTTCTCGCTTTTTTCACTTGCTCCGTCCCATTTTATTGCAATGGAGAGTAACAAGGGCATGGTACTTATCCTGAAATAGGGAATCATAAGAATGATCATATGAAAAATAATAATAAAAAGTCAACTAAGCTATTACAACAGAACAATTACAAAAGCATTCTTTGATTCTTCATTTCTTGAAAATATTGCATTATATCTTCATCATCAATCTTATCAAACATATCGCGTTCAACATAAGTTAGCATGCATGAGTTAAACCAATCATCATTTATCTGATTGCGCAACTTATCATGAACAAAAGTCATTACAGAAAAAACCCACGCAACATTAGCAGTTGCTACCTATAGAACGAGTACCAACTTTATCAACAAATAGACCAATGGATAAACAATATCCTTTCTCTTCTCAACCATCTTCAAAGCAAGGTTAAAAATTGTTTTCAAATTGACAAAATCAAAATCAGCTCTTACATCAACAATAAAATTACAGAAACTTGAAGAAAGAAAAGGAATATCTGCAAGCTCATCAAACTCCAAAGGATAGAATCTAGCAAACTCAATCAACTTTTCTTTGTTAAAATTATCAAATGAATCACGAGGATCAAGACAACTCAAATACTCAAGCAACTTGGTATTGACATTATCAAATCGATCACCCAACTCTTGAACCTGAGTATCTATCACCGTATTAAATAACTTTACCTTAAATTAGTGCAAGAATGTGAATGATTCCAAGAATAAAACTTTATTTGGCTTAGAATAAAACTTTAGAGTTTCAAGAAATAAACCTTGTTGATTTGAACTTTTACATTCATCATGTCCCCGAAAAGGCCGACCATTTCGTAGTAGGTATTTAGCACAATCTAAAGAAGTTTCAAATTAATACGATAATCAATTCTTTGTTGTTCGAAATATTTGAAAAGGCAATATCAATATGTTGCTTTTGCTTCATCAAATCTTGACCAGACTTGATAACATCTATTGTGAACATTCTTATGGTCTCCAACATGAACTTTGATTCTATCATTCTTCCGCAATTTTTGAACCCCACACCGACAAATGCTTCCCGCGTCGAACAAGTACCTCCAACCTCCATATAAAGTAGATAACAATACAAGCAAAAACATGCATCTTTTGATACACTATACTCCAACCAAGAGCCAAATTCTTCATACCACTTAGGCTTGAATCTACACATTTTTTCATACATTTCCGTTTGAGGGAATGGTTTAAGAATTGGTTGAGTTGGCCCCTTGAGCAACTAAGCTCTTCGAATATCCTCTCTTTCTATAGGTTTTGATGCCATTCAATAAATTGAAGGTCTTTTTCTTGGATCCGCTTCAAGATTTTCTATATTAACTTTTGCTTGAGGTGGTGATTGAAAACTTTTAAATTGAGATTCTTGTGGTGGTTGATAGGATTCTTGGACAATTGGAAACCGAAATAGTATTTGAAACTTGCTCACTTTGATATTTGAGTTCTGTATTTGTGGGTTTTAGATGTTTGAAATAAGATTGTATCATTGACATTTTCTGAAAACAAAACAGTAAAAATCACAACATTTTGAAATAACAAAAATCACTAGGGTTAGTCAGTCACAATACATACATATAGAGCGAAATTTCAGATTTTCAATGAAGGGCAGTTCAATGATTTCTTTCAAAATGAAGGGCATTTTGCAACTGAAATATGAAAAAAAAAAAAACTCAAAATTTGTGTCTGCACGTGCGGCCATGTACGCAAGTGTGGCTTTACACTGTATGTATGTATGTATGTATGTATACATTTTCCGTTGTATATGATTGTTACCTTTTGACAACTTTAGCACAATAATGCATATTAAATAGAGTAAAATACTCTAACAACTCTTCTTTTTGTTTTGATTATACAAATTTCTCTTCTATTATGAAAACATATATTTTAGTCCAAGCCATTAACACCTTTAAAGAATATTCTAAAAATTTCTTGAAGGATATTTTTTAATAAAAGAACATATTATAATACATCTTTTTTACTAATTTACCCCTCATTATACCGAATCCATATTTATGTTTTTAACATTGGTATTTATTAATAAGCTATTAAATATTTTTATTATATTTAGAAAAAAATTAAGCAATTTTTATGTGAAAAATATCAACAACTTGATCAAATATTTCAATAGTTTTTTTAACAAACATGTGTGTTCACTAAAAAACTTGTTGGTTATGATTAGTTTTGATGATGTCTTATATAGATGTCATTCTTAAGAGCAAAAAGTTTGTATACTACATTTATCTTATACTTTGACTAATTCTCATACTTAATGTAGATGCAAAGTTTGATAGTGAAGAATGATCAATAAAGGAGGCTAAAGAAAGAAGAACTTGCACTATATGTGATACTGGAAGTCTCTATAATCAAACAAAAGTTGGAATGAAGCTTCATCATAATTGAGCTACAGTGCAGTATACATGAATAGTGCTAATACAGAAAGTCAACACATGAAATTCTGGAACAAGTTCAGCATCCCTCGGCTTTCTGGGTATTGAAGAAGGTAGAAGCTGTAGAGAATGATGAAGAATGATCAAGTTGGGAGATGGAAGAAGGAAGAACTTGCTAAATGGAATGAAGATATCATCATTCAAGTTCTAAAATTGATTCTAGAAGCTTCCATGATCAAATGGAAGTTGAAATGGCTCGATTCGGAGTTAAAATAAGCTATAATTGAGTTCCTCGAAGTCATGCTTGAGCAACAACAATGTTATGCTCGAGCAAGGTGCATTTCCACTCAAAATCCGCTCTTGCTTGAGCATGAAAAGAAATCCTGCTCGAGCAAGGTCATTCTTCAGCATACTCTGTTCAACTCTGTTTCAGGTGACGTCCAGTAATTCAAAGATATCTCCCAAACTAGGAATCGGATTGATGTGAAACTAGTGGAATATGAAACTAGACTACCAATGCGTCCTTTTGATATAAAATTCAAGTCCAAAGGAGTCCATATGAGATATCTACGAGTTTTTCAAGTTGGCACAAAAATCACCGTCACTGTCCAGACCAAGCTTCGGTAATTTGAGCATATCTCACAAACGACAAATCCGATTGAGATGAAATTGGTGGCATATGAAACTAGACTCACATACCTTTCCAAAAACATATAAATCATGAAAAAAAGATCAATTGAAGGAGATATGATGTTTTAAAGTTGACAATCTTGTCGAATGTTGCAAAAACGTTGGTCAAGAACAACCTCCATTCATCCGATGATAATGGAAGAAATAGAATGAGTTTGGAGCTGATTATTCTTGCATTGGAAAGAGGACTTGAAGAGCTTTATGAGCATGGATGGTTTTCCAAAATTGAAACTATATTGAAGACGTTACGTTCACGGGAAATTGAGTATTGTCTTTGATGGCATTTTTGTTTTCTGAAAGTCTCTACATTCAGGAAGATTGGGTTTTGTATTGAAGAATATAATGCTTGTTCACGCATGATCAGAAGCTTCAATAATAGAAGTGTACCCGAGCAGCATAGTTGAGTTGCCCGAGCATCATCAAGGCGAAGCGAGAAGATGAAGTTAAAGAGTCTTGCTCGAGCAATAAAGATAAACTTGCTCGAGCAACATTGAGCCAAGAGATAACTTTGTTGACTGGAACATCATGCTCGAGCATGAAGTATAAGAGATATAGCCTACTCGAGCATCCTCCATTTAAGAGTCATACTCAAGCAAAACTGGAAAGCATGCTTTCGAAGCATGCTCAAGCAGGCATGAAAAAGTTGCTCGAGCAAAGTCGAGCAACCTGTGTCCTCGTCACAGAATGAGCCTTGCCAGAGCAAAGTTAGGAAGCATGCTCGCGGATCATACTCGAGCAAGGATAACTGGATTGCTCGAGTAGAGTCGACCAACCTGTTCTCCGGTCTCGTATAAAGGTTGCCCAAGCAAACTCGGTAGCTTGCTCGAGCATCATCGATAAAATCTCTTTTCAAAGTCTTTCTAAAAGACTTGCCCGAGCATACCTTTGCAACTTACCTGAGCAACGACGATGTTGATTAAGTTTCAGAAGAACCTTGCCCGAGCAAGCTTGGTTTCATGCTCGAGCATTGGGTGATCTCGTTCCTTGAAAATACACTTTCTCATAGCATGCCCGAGCACACTACTTACTCATGCTCGAGCATGATCATTCCCTGCTTTCAAAATCACCGTCTACGTAAATCTTAAATCATTGTCTGTGATTTCATTTCTACATATCATTACTCATTACTATTCCAAATTGCTTTTAATCGTTTGCTAATGAGTTTAAGATGATTAGATCATGGATTAACAACAAATTTGCATAAAGCAATTTGTGTGTCATAATTGAATGATGATTAGATCATGGATTAACAACAAATTTGCATAAAGCAAAAAACAATAAGAGGAGGACCAAAAGACTAAAGGTAGTAAACTTACACTACTTGTGTGTATTTATATGTTTTCTTGTGTATTGAGGTGCATGATTTCTTTGCTTGCTTGTTTATGTGTAACATAATTGAATGATTGAAGCTCTGTTTTTATTGATGATGTGACCATAAGTAAGAAATGTGAATCATTGAGCACACGTAAATGTCATTATGTTAACATGAGCCTATGTAATGAAAGACTATCATGCACTAGCATTTATCTTGCATGCATAGTTGGATACGGTTTGCTATTGAGATTCCCCTGAATCACACCCTCCCCCAACCAACCATACAGGTATGTGAGCACAAAGAAGGGCGCGCATGAAGTTGCGCTAGAGAAAATGGAATGGAGAACCGAATGTGTATAAGTGATCATGAGTTGTATATAAATCGGCATGTCTATTATTTGTAAAAACATGACATAGTTTGTGTATGTACATGCATGAATGAACAAAGAAATGAGGAAAGAGATACTCTGATAGTAATGAGGATGATCCTTAAGAATATTGATGCTTTCGTAAGAGTAATTTTAGGACGTGTGTGACATTCTGCTTACAAAATAAAGGGATCAACTTTAATGCATTTGTTAAGGCATGTCTGCTCTGGGACATTGCAGCAAGTAAGGCTTAAACAATCATTTGATCCTGAGCAGTGTACATGTTGGTCGAATTCCTTGATGGCAAGTGAACCAATTGAACAAGTAATAAAGAGTAAGTAAAGTATCATCCCACAGAGATTGAGATGCCAAATGATAACGCCGAATTGCAGAATTAGTTGTGCTTAACAAAAAAATAAAATCCGGTTGGTTTGGGAGTTTGTATAGTTATACTAATAAACAGGAAAATAACCAAATGATCGTAGTCGTAAGAAGATATCAATAAAAGATAGGCTGAGCTCAGAATCATTCCTAAGCATGACACTCCCCCCAGTTGCCTATACACATTGCTATAGCATTCATGCTACATAGCTCTTGCAAATGCTACAACATAAACACCTTTTTACAATGTTATTCAGTTAACCCACCACTCCAATCTACCGAAGCTCTCGCGTTCGATATGTACAATCCTAACTTTACTTCTCTCATATGCCTATAGCGATTTTCTAGTTAGATTATCATTACAAATCAAGGTGTTATGGTTATGAGCGGTAGACCCATTCCTAAAGCCTACAATAATAGGTCAAGCCTTGAGCCGCCCCGCCTAGCAAACACTTTGTTTCCCAAATGTCTAACCCCGACTCCCTCTCGCATGGCCGAGACCACCGATTTAGCCCTTAGCTCTCACTAATCGACAAGAAATTAAATCACTGATAAGCAAACTGAATGTATTGGATTAAAAACTAGCAACTGGGTTCATTCAAACTTAGGAAATCATCCTCGCTTAGCCACATGAGATTTAGTTCATGACTGATGAGGGAATCACTAAACAGATCACTACAAAATAGCCCATGACAAAAAGATTAACTAAAATCAAATAAAGAAGAAAAACAGAAAGCTTGATGGAGGTTCCGACGGCGTGGAAGAAGCCCTGTCATGTCACGACTCCACGTCTTCTTTTCTCCGTCTCACTACAATGAAGGATGCTGGGTTCTCTTGGAGTTCTCATGCCTTGTAACTTCTCTCACTCTTCTCTCGAGTCCGTCGTGTGGGGTTAGTCTTTGACTCTCGACGACTTCGACCCCCTTTAGGGTTGGCATTGTTTCCTTTTACAATCCGGTCTACTTGCGGCGTACGTCTAGCGAACCGGGCCTTTCCAAATCTATCAAGGTCCAATCATAATCTCTCTTTCAAATCTCGATAGATTGATTCTGGTGATCTTGTGGGATTCTTCAAATCTTAGTTTCGATCATCTGCATCTTCTATTCCAATACGTCAATAATCTAACCATTGTTCTCTTCCACTTAACGACCTGCACTATATTTCCTGAAACAACCTTGACAATAGATCATAACATATGCCGCATAGCATTGCGTCACTTACTCTACTATAGCTTCGGGATGCATTGTATTGCACTTCGATAAAGCATCCCGATGCTATAGCATTATATCGACTATGTTATGCGCCTTTCTAATAAAACCTCAAAACTCGTTCTTTCCTCAGTGCATGTTTAGGATGTACGTAGAATTCATCCTTAAGTTCCCTATATAATAAATCAATGCCTTTTTGCTCAAATTAATGCAGTTAAGCTCCTATTCACCATACAATACAATCATATAATATAGGAAAAACATGGCATAAACAACACTCATCAGTACACAGTATGGCCACTAGGGACAAACACCCATTTGATCTTGGACACCCGATCAGATAGACAAGTACAATGTTTTTATTCTATTACATTATTATTAGTAAATGGGTGTCTTAGAGACAATCTCTTTCGACCAGCATGAACACCATTCTACATTTTAGTATTTCATGATTAATATAAATGAGCACATTTTATCTTTATCATATTTAAGTGTTGCCTTTATTTTAAGGTAAATATGCGTTTAAAGATAAAAGCCCTAGGAATAGAACATGTGTTAACTCGAGGAACTATGATAAGGATCAAGATCATTAGGAATTGAGGATACTGCATGTCTATTGCCAGAAACTTGTTCCTAGTCTTGAATCACCAAGAACGGCATTGATGATCTCAATAAGACTAGTATGACATCATCTACTTATATAGAGATACAAGGTAGGGACCTCATAGAATACATGCATGGTGATACCTTAGGCGATGTCGTGGGTGGATTTGTTGGAGAATAGATAGCACTAAACCGACTCATTGAGAGACTCAACAATGATTCATCGTAGAAAGTATCATTGGATATGTAAAGCCTATCATTGTTTAGTAGTGCGGATCATCCTGGGACTTGAAGATGTCATCAAACATTATGTCCTAGGGTTATACTTTAACTGTACAACTATATCCGCCAGAAAATGGGGTGGAACAGTGTACTCTTGGGTGTAAATCGAATACATGAGTGTAGATGAACATTCCGAAAGGACTCACAGTCCCTTACAAGG
The DNA here is from genome assembly GCA_019022615.1 of Acacia melanoxylon. Taxonomy (NCBI): domain Eukaryota; kingdom Viridiplantae; phylum Streptophyta; class Magnoliopsida; order Fabales; family Fabaceae; genus Acacia; species Acacia melanoxylon. Next base: position 95,500 of record JAFJYJ010000071.1, on the reverse strand, counting down.
GATTAGTAATCTATAAGATTGGTAGGGCTAAAATCGCTTCTAATTGACTCAGGAGTCTGTGCGCACAACAAGTGATAATAAAGAGTCATGATCCATCATATAGTAAATAGAAAAAGGTTCCTAGTTCAAGAATTAGCTACATTTAGTCAATCAAGAGAGATGATACTCTTTGTTTGCTCTCAACTAAATGTGAATGACGATGTGAGGAATGATGCTAGCACGGTATCCAAATTAGAAAGGTAAATCACGTAATCAACTCATTTAGTTTTGGGGCCACGAGTATTGCTAGTGTCTTATGTGGTCATTATATGAATTTGGCCCGTTAAAAGAGTTTAATTGGTCCAAGTTTATTTATGTCGGTGACTAATTGGGCCTACTAGGTCACACACTTTGAAGTTATTCTTGATTGCTTAAATTTAGCAACCTTTGGTCAATAATTGTTATTGGGCTTTTTCTAGACAATAGGTGTAATTGGGTTAGAGTGAGAGTCCAAGCCCAATAAGGTAACATGGCACAATATATATTCTACTAGTGGGAAATTAGTTTCTCCACTAATTGGCCCAAAATATGTTAGAAGACCAAACGGGGTCCTTGGCCAATTTGAAATTTGAATTTAAGTTTGAAATTTAAATTTGAATTTTAAATTCAAGAGGTTAGGATATAAAAGATAATTGTGAATTATCTAATATATGTGTGTGTGTGTGTGTGTGTGTGTGTGTCCAATAAAGATTGGATCGATATCCAATAACGATTGGATAAAGAATGGATAAAAAGTAATCTTGAATTTAAAATTCAAGATATAATTTAAAGATATGGATATAATCCATTATCTTAAATTTTTAATTCAAGATATATATCAAGATAAGGATAAGATCCATTATCTTGAATTTTAAATTAAAGATATATTTCAAGACATGGATTGATTCATTATCTTGATTTTTTCGCATTCAACCTTGGAATGAGCTTTTCCTCTAATTAATTTAATTAGGGTTTAACCTTAATTAAGTAGCTGAAATTAGGGCACCAAATTTTGGACTTTTTAGAAAGATGGTTGTGTAGTCTTGGATAGTTATCGTACATCTCATCCAAGAGAGAGGGCAGCATCCAAAGTTTGATCAAAGAAAGGTAAGATCCAATCCTGTTCATCCCATCCTCCACCTAACCTCAAGACACAATCAATTTCTTGAGAAAAAGAAAACCCAAGAACTTGGATCCTCAACCTTGCCATCGCCTAGCAAGCATCCAAGGAAAAGGAGGAGTGTGACGCCCTAGCTTAACATGCCTTTATTTATCAGAGTTATAGCACACGTGCATCGAAGTAGTTTGGACGACTTAATTGCGGAATAAAAACTTTCTTAAAATAACTTAGTTTGAAAACACGAGGATAAATTTTTTGCGAGCGATATCTATCCCATAGGGGGATCTTAATACAATAATCCAAAAATAATCAAATGATAAATGAATTAGTACAGTCCAACTACTTATACTATCACAAAAGTCCCTTCTATCGTAACCCCATACCGCATCTTTCCTCTTGATCCCGATCCACTACATGTCTCTTTCATGCGATCTGGATTTCAAATAAATGAACCCCAAGGGTAACGCTTAATCTTATATGCAAATATGAAGTGTAATTGACAACATACAACATGTTAAGCATAGAATAATTCACTATAAAACAAGTCACACCGTAACAAGATTAACGACCAAGAACCGCAGCCCTTTAGGACACGCAGACCCTATGAGACATGCAGCCTCAATCCATAGGTGGGATACACACATGCAAATTATCTAACAAACATGGTTAGTCATACATAAATACATACAAGCTAATAAGATAACAGCTTACCCACCTCAAGCTTGAATCCTTAATTAGTCCGGGTGATGAGATCGATGAGGTGTCAAGGTATGTCTATAAATGTTTATCATTGTTGTCTTTGGGATTGAGTTTGGTTGGATGTGTTGATGTGTTGAGTTGTGGTTGCTGGGATTGAGTTTGTGTGTATGAGTTGATGTGTTGAGTTGTGGTTGCAGGGATTGAGTTTGTGTGTATGAGTTGATATGTTGAGTTATATTGGTTGGGATTGAGTTTGGTTGTATGTATTGATGTGTTGAGTTGTGGTTCTTTGGGATTGAGTTTGGTTGTATGTGTTGATGTGTTGAGTTGTGGTTGCCGGATTGAGTTTGTGTGTATGAGTTGTGGTTGTTGGGATGAGTTGGGTTGTATGTGTTGATGTGTTGAGTTATGGTTGCCGGGATTGAGTTTGGTTGTATGTGTTGATGTGTTAAGTTGTGGTTGCTGGGATGGAGTTTGTGTATTTGAGAGTGGAAGATGGACGGGTTAAGGAGATTTCCGGGATCGCGATATATTATATGAGCTGAGTTGATGACGGGTTAAGAGAGGATGTCAGAATCATTTCCCATGGTTTTCCAATATACACATAAACACACTACCCAAGTTTCCCTTCCCTTATTCTGCATATACAACGTTGATATATGTATTTTGGAAACACAAATCCATATCTCTTCAACACAGCCTCAAATTTACATTTTATGCAACAGAGAGTTCTTATGGCTTGGTTTCTACGTTGCTTTTTTGCATAAACTTCATGATTTACTCCTACGGTTTATTACTCAAAGTTTCGTTAGAAGAACTGATAAAAACTAGAAAGAAGAGAGGCCCGATGATTACCTTCAGGTGGTGATCTTGAATGATAGAGATCTAGCTAAAACCAAAGCCTCTGCTCCTGCTAGATCAAAACAGGGGAATGAAGTTGGTTGATACTCTCTATCAGCTCCCACATTCCTCTCTATCAACTCTCACGTTCACTCTCGGCATTAGTTTTGGTTATAGAAAGATGAATGAATGAAATTCCAAGAACAACACTATATAAGGACTTAAGGGTCCGGTTCGACTAGAAGCAATCAAAGGTAGGTGGTGCTGAATTCAAAATGTATGGTGAGGGTCTGGAGAAGAATGGCACCGCTGGTCTTGCGTGTTCAAAAGGCGAGTTAATCACGTCGGTAAGGTATGGTTAATGACTTTTTGCTGATAGCTTTCTCTCTCTTCCGTTCTAATTGCTGCGTTTTGACACAGCTAAAAACAAATAGGCTAGAGGAGTAGGTTAAATGAATATTGAAGAAGGCTATATTGCATGTTGCACGTTTTGGGTCGCAATATGTGTTGGACCACTATAAACAAATTATCCCACTTGATCCTTTTCAAGCCTCATCTTTGAAAGTATTATTAAAATTAAGTCCTTAGTCCCATTTAAATATTCTCTTTCCCAATTAAATTTCTTTTGGCCTTGAAATATTATCTCTAAAATATTTATGCCAAAATTTCATAATAAATCTCCATATATTATTCAAACTTTAAAAACCCAAAATTTGGGATGTTACATTTCCCCCCCCAATTTAAATTTTGTCCTCGAAATTTGCTATACATCTTGTAAACTTTGGGCCATAAATTTTGGATACTTCTCCTTCATGCATTCCTATATTTCCCATGTTGCCTCCCCAAGAGATAATCTGTGACGCCCTACCTTAATATGCCTTTATTTATCAGAGTTTAAGTGCACAGGCATCAAAATAATTTGGACGATTTAATTACGGAATAAAAAACTTTCTTAAAATAACTTAGTTTGAAAGCATCACGATAAATTTTTCTCAATTTGAATCTATCCCATAGGGAATCTTAATACAATAATACAAGAATAGACAAATGAACGTTAATTACAGTCCAACTACTTATATTATGACAAAATATCCCTTCTGTAGTATCCCTTACAGCTGCGTCTTTCCTCTTGAACCCGATCTACTACCTATTTCTTTCATGCAGTCTGGAGTTCAAATGAATGAACCCTAGGGGTAACAGTTAATCTCATATGCAGGTATGAAATATAAACAACAATACAACACATGTTAAGCATAGAATAATTTACAGTAAATAAGTCGCACCGTAACTGCAGTTATCGGCCAAGGACCGTAGCCCTTTAGGACATGCGCCCTATGAGACACGCAAAATCAATCCAAAACTAGGATACACACATGCAAATTATCTAGCAACCATGATCAGTCATACATGAATACATACATACAAGCTAATAAGATAACAGTTACTCACCTTAACTTGAATCCTTAATCCGGTCGGCTTTGCTGGGATCAGTAGAGGTGTCGAAGTATGCCTATAAGCGTTTATCATTGTCATTAGTCACTTTTGGCGTCGCAATATACCCTACTACGCGACTTAATAATAATACCCATTTTTAATAAATAATAATATTATTTATTATTATTTATTCTGTTTCCTAATAATAATAATAATATTTATTAATTATTATTATTATTTTCTTTGCAATTATTTCTCCGGGTTGAGGGGTTGAGGGGTTGGAGGTGCTGGGATGGGGTTGCTGGGATAGGTTGTTGAGATGAAGTTGCTGGGATGGGGTTGCTGAGATGGGTCATTGGGATAGGGTTCCGAGATAGGGTGTTGGGATCCGAGATAGGGTTGCCGGGATGGGATGTTGGGATGGGGTATTGGAATCCGAGATAGAGTGTTGGGATCCGGATAGGGTTCTTTGAGATGGGATGTTGGGATGAGGTGCTGAAATCGAGACGGTGTTGGAATTCGAGATAGGGTGTTGGAGTCCGAGATAGGGTGTTGGGATCCGGATAAGGTTGCGGGGATGTGATGTTGGGATGGGGTGCTCAAATCGAGATAGGGTGTTGGGATCCGGATAGGGTTCTTTGGGATGGGATGTTGGGATGAGGTCTTTGGAATCGAGATAGGGTGTTGGAGTCCGAGATAGGGTGTTGGGATCTGGGATAGGGTTGCTGGGATGGGGTGTTGAATCTGAGATAAGGTGTTGGAATCCGAGATAGGGTGTTGGAATCCGAGATAGAGTGTTGGAATCTGAGATAGGGTTCACACTAAGTTTTTCCTTATACTTATATATATTTCTATGACAACAACGTTTATATATCTTGGCATGTTTTAGTTTCATAGCCGATATATATCTTGGCATGTTTTAGTTTCATAGCCGATATATATATATATATATGAGCAACAACAACATTTGCTATTTCCGAGCAAGTTTTCTCGGTTCTCTTCTTATAAACATCAACCACAAATATCTTTCAAAAATCTATAAGCTCCCTTCACTCTTCCTTATATGCAGAGATTATATATATATAAATATCAACTCAGTAATGGCTAATTTGTTTCATTATGTATATATGACCAACTTCTTAACTTCATATAACCATTAAGCTTTGTTTTCAATATGCTAAAACTTCCTTTGTTTAAACTCCTAAGAACAGTCCCATAAGTAGCAACTAAACCATGAAAGCAAGGTTGAAAGATTACCTTGTGCAAAGCTCAAACTCCTTATTATTGTTGCTTCTCAACGCCACACTTACCTCTGTTTTGCTGTTTGAAAATAGAGGAAAACGAATGGACTCTCTCTCTCTCTCTCTCTCTTATTCTCTCTTTTCTCGTTTGGTTGCGGAAGATGAATGAGTGAGACTTCAGGAACCACACTTATATAAGGACCCAAGGGTCTGGTCCAACTGGAAATATTCAAAGATAAATGGTGTTGAATTCAAAATGTATGGTGGGGGTCTGGAGAAGCATGGCATCGCTGACCTTGCGTGTGCAGAAGAACCGTATGTTAAGGGATTATGGGAAAAATATGATTTTAGTTGGTTAAATGAGACACAACGGGCTGAGAGAGAATGATTAATAAAGGAACATGGGTACATTTATATTAGCCACGTGCTTCGATTGAGGGAAATAATGGGCGGTATTTCATACAATTGGCCTAATGGTGAATTTTGTGTTGTGAGGCCCATTTTATTACCTAATTGATCCTCTTCCAAACCTTTATTTGCAATTAGGTACTTAATTCATTGCAAATATTGGAATAATGATAACATAAAATCCTTAATTCCATATAAGGATTCGTCTTCTTTGTTAATCAATTCCATAAATGTTTAGGCCTGAAATTATCCTTTATGAATATTCCTTAATCTTTTCCTAAAATAAATTTAAGGAAAAATAGACCTTAATTTCCAAATAATTATTCTCATAATTATTTTAAGCCAAAATTTCATAATTAATCTCCATACATTATTCAAACATAAGAATCCTAAAATTTGGGATGTTACATAATCCCTTCTAGACCACTTTCACAAATGGGATACTTTTGTGCCTCGAGCCGCTTCTCCCGATGATCAATGATCCGTATCGACTCAACCATGAAAGTATTATCATATCGGAGTTCAACATCCTCATACTCTATGACATGCTTAGGGTCCAGCTTGATACTTTTTCAACAGAGAAACATAGAATACATCATGAAGTTTACCCATGTTTGGGGGTAGGGCTAGCTGGTAGGCTACTGGTCCACGTTTCGCCAATATTTCAAATGGACCAATATATCAAGGACTTAACTTTTTCCTCTTTAATGTTCTACCTACTCCTGTAACTGTAGATATTTTCAGAAAAACATGATCTCCTACTTCAAACTCTAGAGGTCTTCTCCTTTTATCTGCATAGCTTTTCTGCCTGTTTTGCGCTGCTAGGAGCCTCTTCTTGATCAGCTCAATACGTTCGAAGGTTTTGTTTACCACATCTTGTAAAATCCCAAACTTTGGATCCGAGAATCGAGAACAAGCCTAAAATAGGCGAACGACTAAGCCCGGTTCGGGAAGATTGTAAGAATGTCGAGAGATAGGAAGCCTTTTAGCGACTAAGTAACTTGGCTATACGGGTCAGTAGACCTAGTATGTATAAGCCGTGAAATTGAAAGTGCTAATGGAAAGTAGGGCATAGAAGACCTATACGGTGTTAATCAATTAGTAAAATGCCCTTTAGCCATGTCCTAAGGTATGAGACAATTAGCCGAGCAAAAATATGCTAAAATAAGTGTGCACATGACCTTTCCCGGTCGTAAGGATTTCCCGTTTTTTGAAAAGATAAGAATGAAAAGTCGGTTGTAATAATTACCCGAGGACATGTGTCACTACGGATTAAAAAGCAAAAGGTAAGTAATGATTACATGGGAGAAATGGTCAAATCCTCACCCCTTAAGCATTCAATTTCGTCCACCCAAGATAGAGAAGGAAAAATCAGATGATTTTATCTGTACTCAGGCCCAAACACAAAATACGGGTCCCATAGGATGTTAACAGGTAGAAAGTGGACTGATAGAGACCAGTTAGGGGCTTCTTTTGGACCGAATGAGACAAATGTGGGGCCACTTTGGGAAGTCAATATGGCGCCACATATAGATGGGTATTCAGGGGAAAACATCTGAAAATTTGAAGAAAAGTACAAAGGAAAGCACCCGATTGACTAGCGGGGCCCAAAAAGGACCGGTAGAAGGAGACTTTGGACTAAATAAAGTGGAAAAATCATGATAAAATGGATGAGGTAAGATTTTGTGGGGCTCCTTATGGGCCACCTAGCCCTTATAATTATTAAAAATTTACTTGGAGGAAAAGAAAAGCAACATCAGTTCAAAAGTCAAAGTACGGGTCTCACTTTCTGGATAAAAAGGGAATAAATCAAATAAATTGGGAAAAATAAAATAAAATCGTGGGATTTGATTTGTGGGCCCAAAATGGTGCCACATGGCCCTAGGAAGAGTCTAGAAATATTGGGGAAAAAGAAAAGAATAATAAAGAAGTTTCGGGCCACAATTAATAATTTTCATAAATTCCGGCCAAAGTAGGTAATTTTCCCCAAATGAAAAGTAAATATCTAGATATTTACATGTAGAATGCGCCACATGGCAGAACAGGGAAGCCTCTGGAATTTCTTGGAGAAAAATTCAAAAAGCCAGATGAATTCCATTAATTACTGGACAGGGTTTTACCACAATTTTTCGGATCGAACAACAGCTTACTTTTCCTATTATTAAATATGCATGATTTCTCTCTCCTAAACTAAGGGAGCACGAAATTTCTAGAGTAAGGGAGAGAAATTTTCAGCCAACCTCCATAGCTAATCAAGGTCCAAGCTCCATAGATCACCAACCGGACCTCCGATTCGTAAACACCGAAAACCCGGAACCGTTGAACTTGAACTTGTGATTTTCGTTCAAGGGGTTGGGACATGGTGTTGCAATCTGATTTTTGGTTCTTGATGGTCTAAATGTGTTTAAAACATGATTTTTCATGGGGTTAACTCATGGTTTGATTTTCTGAACTCAAAAACACCGAAAAACCCCTAAGAACAAGCTTATTGTTGATTCTGAAATTCTCGCCGAGCCTTCAACTCGGGTTCTAGAAATAGTAAATGAACTTGAAATAATCCTAAATTTTACAGGTAGAAATTAACCTTCCTGAGCTTCACCTTGATGTATAAGTTTGCTTCATTTTGATTTTTCTACTAAGAGATAAAATTTATTAAAGTTAGCTTAGAAGCATCGAGACCGAATCTGGACCGAGGGGAGAAAATTAGTTACATGCCCAAACATATGTCCTTTTGGTCTCTGAAATTATTTTTCTTGAAAAATAGACATTTCAATGGTTCAGATGGCGCTGGTTCCATGCAAATATTATTTGTTTGGAATTTATTAAAAATCTTGGAAGTTGGGCGATTCACAGAATTTTTGGAAAATTCTGTGTGGGCTCGGTTTTGACAAAAGAAATGTAAGGGTATTTTTGGAAATACTAAAAAGGGTGTATTTTGGTGTTATTAGGTCAAGGGAATTTTTGGAAAAGTCGCCGGGCATAATAAATATTAAGGGCAGTATATAGCACACCAGGTAGTAACCGCTATACTCAGATATCTTTATATGTTTTATTGTATGTTTGTGATTGCCATGTATGTTTTGTGTGGATTATTGCCAAATATGCAATCACAAACAGTGTTGGGGTTTGAGTCCCTCACTATGTGGTTCTTAGTACGAGGACGATCAGTCCGAGGCCAGCCTTAGTTGGCGGCCGTACGGGTTGATAGGTCCGGGGGTCATCCCGGTGCAAAGCGGCTCTACGGGTCATGACTCCGTAAGTCCGGGCTTGCCTTGGTAAGGCAAAATGACAAAGACGTGGTAGTCGGTGATGTGTATATTCTGTTTGCATATGTGGTAGGTTTGGCATATTACCTGTATTTCTCAAATCTGACATGGTTACGTACATACACTCTACACATTTAGTATTTGAGTATTGATGGTTACTCTGGGGGCCAATATTGGACTTCAGAAGCCTCTGTAGTTGCAGGGGAGCGTGCCTAATATAAAAGACCCTTTTTCGAAAGGTAGGGCCCGGCGGTGCAGAGAAGATTAGGGAATGCCCTTTCATTTTGTACTTAACTTTTTGGATGACTGTATTTATTATTTTGGTATTTACTTTTGATAACTATACCCTTAACCCTTCGGGGACTTGTATTCTCTGTTGTTTTTACTTTTACCAGTACAATAGAACATCCAAACTGGTCTTGTGCTCTGTCGCGCTTACTCTGATATATCTACTAAATGGACTTAATAATGACAGAAGGGTAACTAATTAAAGAAATCCCTCTAACCCGAGTTTTGCTTCTGAGAATAGTTACAAACTCCAGTTTTGATGAACAAACTCGAGTTTGTGTCACTGGTTTTGAAAATCAACTTGCTCGAATTTGTGAAATCTTCCCGTTTGATTTCAATACTTCTTATCATCACTCATTACTATTCCTAGCTTTATTTAATCAGTTTGTTAATGAGTTTCGATGGTTTAGAGAGTGTTAAATGAGGATTTAAACCAAAAGCAAAAGTGATGTCGGCACATTAAATGCAAAGTGCAGAAAACTTGCATTCTTTTGGACAATCATTCTACACACGTTGCAAAGGGATTAATGTTTTCTTTCCACATCTAGTAGCTGCTCTTCCAACGGATTAAAAGTCAAGATGTCAACCACAAACTTCGTGCAACCGGATTAAGCAAAGAGTAGAGAGAGAAGACCAAAGCTTGTGCTAATCCTTCCTTAATGTCTCCAATGGTTATATTGAAAATTACAACGGTCATTTAATGCTCTCTTTGTATAAATAGAGTTGCATTCAATTCTTCTCAACAACCAATCTGCTGAAAACGAATTGCATTCAAGTTTACCAACTACTCTTTCGCCACTTGTAAAGTATCTTTTGATACATTGATCTTCGTGTTTATCTTTATCTACTCTTAGAGAGAGTTCATTGATTGTAAATCATTTATTGTAAGTATCTCAAGTCTGAGGACTTGAAGATTGAGATATTGATTGCAACTTGTAAGGGGGAGTAAATTCTAGTGAGAGAATTACTCTTGAGTTACAGAGAATGTAATCAATTGAGATAGTGAAAATCCCGTAGAGTCCGGGACCGGACGTAGGTCAAGAGGTTGGACCGAACTAGTATAAATCCTTGTGTCTTGCTCTTCTTCCCTATACTCTGCTTAGCTCTGTTTTAGTGTTCAAAAACATAGCACTTAGGAAAGATTTTTAAAATCCCCAATTTACCCCCTCTTGGTGATTAAGCTCCACTTTCATTTGGTATCAGAGCCAGGTCTTCTCTAAAGAGCTTAACATCTCGAGAAGGATCAATATAGATGGTATTCTACCCGATGGAGCTTCGATTAACCAACCACCGGGATTCAATGGAGAGCATTATTCCTTCTGGAAAGCCAAATTCAAAGTCTTCGTATTGGCTTATGAATATGGCCTTTGGAGAGTATTTGAAAGAGGAGATTATGCTCCTGCAACAATCGAAGATGGAGTTAGAATCCAAAGCTCGAAGAAGAATATGATGAGAATGACAAGAAATTGGTCACCCTCAACAGTAAGGCCATTCTCATGCTACAGAGTGCCTTAAGTCAAAGTGAATAATTTTGAATATGCACTTTAACCTCTACTAAGGCTATGTGGGAGACCTTGGAGATAGCTCATGAAGGAACCACCGGAATCAAGGAGAACGAGTCAATATCCTCATGACGAGTAATACGATCTTCTTCGTATGAAGTCCGGGAATCAATTGGTGAGTTCCACTTAGATTCACTCATATGATCAACCAACTTGCTGCATTGGGAAAAATCTATGATCAACCGCCAAGTCGAAAAATATTAAACATTCTCGAGCAAAGAATGGGAAGCCAAGGTTACTGCTATCGAAGAAGCTCGTGGCGAGTCGATGGCATCTGTGGCAACCTTGTTTGGCAGCTTGTCTGAATATGAAGGCAAGATCAAGTTCAGAAAAGGACTTGATGAGATCAATGGCAAGAGCAAAGGCATTGTTCTTAAAGTCACAAGGAGGCAAAAGAATCGGAGGATGATGAAGAAGAAGACGAAGATGGTGAGCTTGGCATGATGGTCTCGAAGATTCAAGATTCTACAAGAAGGACCAAGGATACAAAAGGTTTCACAAGGGTAGCTCCAACACCGAGGAAAGTAGCCAATTATCTGCTACGAATGTGAAAAGCTTGGCCACATCAAGTCGAATGCCCCACACAAGAACAAAGACAAAGAAAAGAAGAAGTTCAATAAATACAAGAAGAAAGCCTATGTCTCAACAATATGGGGAGATAGCTCATCCGATGAAGATGAAGAAGATGAGGAAGAGAAAGCCAATATCTCGTTTAGTTGCTTTGAAGAAGAAGAGCAACTTAAGAACAATAATGAGGTATACGACTCACAACCTTCTTATGATGAACTATTCGCGAATATAGTGTTCGCGGTCGAATTTGAAAAACTTGCTGAAAAATATATTTCTTTGAAAAAGAAGAATGTTACTCTTGAACTACAAGTTAAAAATCTCTCTTGTGAAAACTCTGATTGTGAAGATTGCATTGATTTAAAGAAAAATAATGTGCATCTCACAAAGGCACTTGAGAAATTCACTAGAGGTAGTGAAATGCTCAATGTCATTTTGAAACAAAGAAAGATTTACAAATGACAAATCGGAATTGGCTATAAACCTGATTTTGATAAAAAGAAAGGCAAAAAGAAATTTGGAGAAAAATCCTATATGAACTATTTTAGAAAATCCGTTCATTCTTCAAACCCTTTTGCTCATTGTAATTATTGCAATCGTAAAGGTCATACTACTTCTTCCTATTTTCATAAAAAGGAAAGAAAGAGTAAACCTATAGGAAATTATCAATGGGTGCCTAAGGGATCCTACAAGGTTCCTAAGACATAAACTAACCCTAAAAGACCCAAGAAAAGATGGGTACCTAAGACCTGATTTCTCATGTTTTACAGGTTTGTCTAAGGGCATTGAAATCCAACAAATGGTACATCGATAGTGGATGCTCTAGACACATGACGGGAGATCAATCCAAATTTGCTTCAATCAAGCCCAAGGATGGTGGCAAGGTGACCTTCGGTGGAAACCAATCCGGAAGGATTGCTGGTATTGGTGAAGTTGGAAACAATGAAGGACCACAAATCAAAGATATCTACCTCGTAGAAAGACTTTGTCACAATCTCCTCAGTGTAAGCCAAAGCACTGATAAAAGTAACTTAGTTATCTTTGATTCTGAGGAATGCTTGATTGTAAGTAAGGATATTCTCTCTCTGGAAAATATAAAATCAAAAGCTTTATTTAGAGCCCCTAGAGAAGGAAACTGTTATACACTATGTCTTTCTAAAAATGATTAAATCTCGAAAAGTGTTTTATTGGTAACTTGGATGAGAGTTGGTTATGGCATAAGCGTTTGGCTCATATCAATATGATCCAACTTGATAAGTTGCTGAAAAAGGATTTGGTCATTGGTTTACCAAAACTTCATTTAAAAAATGACATGATTTGTGATGCTTGTCAAAAGGGTAAACAAACCAAATCATCTTTCAAATCTAAAAATGAAATTTCAACTAATAGACCTCTTCAACTACTCCATATGGATTTAGTTGGACCAACCCGTAAAAAGCCTTGGTGGCGATCTTTATACTTTGGTCATAGTTGATGATTTCTCTAGATTTGCTTGGACTATATTCTTATCCTCTAAAGATGAAACATTTGATCGGTTTGTTGTTTTTGCCAAGAAGGTCCAAAACGAGAAATAGTTCTCTATTTCGGAATTCGAACCGATCATGGAGGAGAATTCGAAAATCATGCATTTACAGAGTTTTGTGACAACATGGGAATTGATCACAACTTCTCAGCCTCGAGGACTCCTCAACAAAATGGTGTTATGGAGAGAAAGAACAGAGTCCTCACCGAGATTGCAAGAGCTATGCTGAATGAGAACAATACTTCTCAAGTGTTCTGGGCTGATGCAATGAGTACGCTTGCTACATTTCAAATCGGGCATACCTCCAGAAGAAATTGAACAAAACTCCCTATGAGCTCTACAAAGAAAGAAAGCCGAACTTGGCCCATCTGCATGTTTTCATATATAAGTGCTTCATCCACAATAATGGTAAGGACAATGGGAAAATTTGATGCCAAAGCGTATTTGAAGGTATATTTTTGGGTTATTCAAATAGAAGTAAAACTTATAGAGTCTTTAATACTCGTACTCGGATTGTTGAAGAGTCTATGCATGTTGTTTTCTCGTGAATCCAAAACTGATAAATCCTTGGATGATGATGAGGAAAATGTTTTCAAAGATCAATTCTTTTCGAAAACTGCCCCTGCCTCTATTGACAATCTTGAAAATGTTTTCGAGGCTGATCCTCAAAATAATTTTGAAAACTCCGATCAATCTCAGCCTAGAGCTTGGAGGTTCATTAGGAATCATCCTTTGGACTAAGTGATAGGTGATAAATCGGGTGTAAGGACCGTAAAATAGTACTTTGAATGAAGTGACTTTTTCTGCCTTTATATCACACATTTAACCCTCTAAGATTGATGAAGCCCTTTCAGACAATGATTGGGTGATAGCAATGCAAGAGGAGTTACACCAATTTGATAGAAATCAAGTTTGGGATTTGGTACCTAGGCCTAAAGACCATCCGGTCATTGGTACTAAATGGGTATTCAAGAACAAACAAGATGAGTCAGCAATCATTGTCCATAACAAGGCAAGATTGGTTGCTAAAAGCTATAATCAATAAGAAGGAATTGATTATGAAGAAACTTATGCTCCAAAGGCAAGATTGAAAGCCATAAGGGTTCTTCTAGCCTTTGCTTGTGTCAAAGGATTCAAGCTCTATCAAATGGATGTAAAAAGTGCTTTCTTAAATGGTTTTATTCGGAGGAAGTTTATGTTCAACAACCTCCTGGTTTTCAATGTGATCATCATTTGGATCATGTTTATTGTCTCAAAAAGGCATTATATGGTCTTAAGCAAGCTTCTAGAGCTTGTTATGAGTGATTAAGCAAATTCCTTCTTGATTAAGGATTTATTAGAGGAAGAGCAGATACAACTCTCTTCATAAAGAGTAATAAGCTTGGTGAAATTTTAATTGTTCAAATATATGTCAATGATATTATAATTTGTGCTTCTAATGATGCTATGTGTGAAGAGTTTCCAAAGAATATGCAAAAAGAGTTTGAGATGTCCAGAATGGGAGAACTCAACTATTTCCTTGGTCTCGTAAATCAAGCAAAAGAAAGATGGAATCTTCATCTCTCAGACCAAGTATCTCAATGATCTGCTGAAAAAGTTTGAGATGGATCAATGCAATGGAGCTAACACTCCAATGAGCTCAACCACTTCATTAGATGCTGATGAGAAGGGCAAGGACTTCAATATTACAAGATATAGAGGAATGATTGGATCATTACTCTACCTTACTGCACGTAGCCCTGACATCCAATTTAGTGTGGGGATGTGTGCAAGGTTCCAATCGCTCCCAAGGAATCTCATGCCGAGAATGTGAAGAAAATCTTGCGATACCTTGCTGACACAAAGACCCTTGGATTGTGGTTTCCCAAAGGTCAACCTGAACATTTGGTGGCATATTCAGATTCAGGTCATGCTGGATACAAGACGGATAGAAAGAGCACAAGTGGCCAATGTCAATTTCTTGGTGGTTCACTTGTGTCCTGTTCAGCAAGAAGCAAACAAGTGTGGCGTGTCTTCTTCCGAAGCTGAATATGTATCGCCTCAAGTTGTTGTGCTCAAGTCCTATGGCTCAAGCAACAACTATCCGACTTGGGAATCAACTCAAGGAGATCCCAATATTGTGTGACAACACTAGCACAATAAGCTTGGCCAAGAATCCAAAGGCAACATACTCGGACCAAGCATATTGATGTGAGGCACCACTTCATAAGGGATCATGTTGAAAGAAGGATGTCAAATTCATGTTCATTCCAACTCATCTTCAACTTGCTGACATCTTCACCAAACCATTGGCAAAGGAACAATTCAATTTCATAAGCAAAGAATTGGGAATGGTAAATCCCAATGAGTTGTAAGTATTTCCTACCCAATGTTAGTTATGGTTTTGATGATTGTTAGTTACTAACTTAAGCATCAGAGTATCTAGTTGTAATTTTTGCAGGATGCTTGAAACCTGGAAGTTTGCTGGGAAAAGAAGAAAACTCGAGTTTTGGACTCTAAACTCGAGTTTGTCGAAATCGAGAGCAACCTCTCGGTTTTGGCGAAGTTCAAAAACTCGAGTCATTAAGTGTGAAACTTGATTTTCCGAAACTCGAGTTGGTAAGTATGAAACTCGAGTTTTGATAGCAGAAGTTCAAAGGTTCACCATACACCTTTGAAGTCCAGGTTAGTGAAACCTTATGAAAACTCGATTTTTGCTAGAGAAAACTCTAGTTCGCATCGTCATTATATATAAGTTGTTGTGTTTGTTCGTCTACACTCGACTCAAAACTCAAGTTTTTCCCTAGCCTCTCTCTTGTTTCTTTGACTCTCGTCTCTCTCGACCAAACCCACATCTTAAACCTAGAATGGCCTCAAAATCACCTGCAAAATCAACTCAGGACATAGGTTCTGACCAAGAAGGGACAAAATCATGGTCACCTTATCCTCCTCAGCGACCTAGGAGGACGAAATCGACACCCAGACATTTCCATTATGGGGTTGATCGTTCAATCAGAGGAGTGAGCGAATCTATTCCTGAAGCTTCTCCTACATCGAAGGGGGTCTCTTTCAAAGAACTAACTACAACGTCTTCGAAGAAGAAGAGGATTGAGCCTGAACCAGTGGAAGGAAGAGGAAAGAAGAAAGTAGTTGAAGCCTCCAAACCTGCTAGGAAGAAGAGGGCCACGGTTTCTAAGTCTCAGGACACTGAGAGAGGACAAGCTTCCTCCAAGGCTACATCTTCTGCTCACACTCAACTAGATGAAGTACCTTCTGTTATGACCAATGCTATTGAAGATATTTAACACCATCCCTTTCCTCCTCAAGGTTTCACTATTACTTCTTCCACTTTTTCCCCTGAACAAAATGCTAGATTTAAAGATTCCTTCGTTAAGAAAGAATTATGCCCTGTAGTTGCAGTAGATTTAGTCCAACTTCATCAAGATTGCTGTGTTAATCTTTCCCCTTGGCTCAAACCTTATGATTCATTTGTGTCTATCTCTGCTCCTTACACTTCAAACCTTGTTAAACTATTCTATTTCAATATGGAATGGGATAACTTAGAGGACAGTAAACTTAACCTTGTGGAAGAGAGAGTAATCACTTCTGTCAAAGGAGTCAAATTCCATCTATCTGCTTCAATCATTAACTCCATAATGAAAATAGACAATCCTCCTCCTGTTCCCACAATTAAGTTCAGTAATAGGGAAATCTTCTCAATTCTCAGACCAAACGAGCCAATTCCCGAAGAACAACTGCATTTCCTATCATTCAACCTTGTGTCAATGCCTCCCATAAACAGAGTCCTTTGGTACATTTACTCAAGAAACTTTATCACTTTAGTCAAAAGGATTACCCTTTGTTTGTTGATCTAGTTTAATAGATCCCTCTCAATCTTGGCCACTTTGGATCTTCCAGAGATGGTCAAGTTCAAGTTCTCATCTAGGAGGCCCTTTCACATACCATTTCCTTCATTAATTTCGATCATCCTCTTTATCACAAGATCCGGTATGTTAGTCCCGCTGAGTCTTTGAAGTATCCTCCATTCTTTGGCAAGGCTAAACTAAATCTCATGAGGCTTAACTTTGAAGCCGAAGGCTTTGGACAATCTCGGGCTCCTCTAGGTCACAAGCAAGAGCCTCAAGCAAGGGCACAAGAAGCCCAATCCACTCCTCCACCTCCTCGGCATCTCTCGCCATTTGATTTTGAGGAAAGAGTTAAGGCCATAGTGGATGCTTTGCCATTGCAGCCATGTCTATTTGAATTGAGTTTGAAGTAGGCTGTAATACCCGGATTTTAGCAAATCTGGAATTTCTGAGATAAAGGAAAATTAATGAATATTTGAATGAAGTAAATTAATGAGATAAAAATGTTACAGAAAATTGTTATAATTATAGAGTAAATTGTCAAAAAAGTTCCGGAAAATCGATGAACGAATGATTAAAAATATAATGGTGATAAAAATAGTCTAAACATATTATGATAAATACGAAAGATCATGAAAAATTATGAGAAAAATATGGAAGTGTTATCCCTAATTATGAGAATGTAATAAATTATTTCGAGGAAATAACATGAAGAAAAGTTTAAAAAGCATTTCGGAACCATAAAGTAACTTGATGGGGAAAACATTTTTAATATTTTACATAAGATATAAAATGACAATATCAAAGATAAAAGTTTGTAAGATAACAATATACGTAAATTAGTAAAGATAAATATATGAAGAAACCTGATCCCGAAAAGATCACTAAACAAAGAAATTAGGCCCGATTAAGCCTTAACGAAGGCGGGGTAAAACGAAATTTTTGGTAAAAAATATTATATTTTTAAAAAATGGAAAAAATTATAGAAAAATAAATAAATATGAATTTTAAAATTAAGGGGCCGAAATTATTGGTATTTTTAATTAAAAAGAATTGTTTAAATAATTAAAATGATAATTAGAATAAAATAATAATATAATGCGGTGAGTCGGCTTATAGGCGGGCCGAGGGAAAAGTTGGAAATAAATTCTACGGGTAAACCGGAGGTAAAAGTCTTTTCAGACTGATCAAATTAAGAACAAGTGAATTTTTACACGAAGAAAGAATTTATCGGACGTTGTTTCCGCAACCGAAAACCCTAATTTCAAATAAGACGAAAAGCGATCGGATAGAGTAGAGTCGATAGGCAAAGTGAGAACCTATAGAAACAATTGCGTATTTTCAAACACGGATTAAGTTAGACAACAACCGGACGTTTTACGATTCAAATAATTATTGTCCGTGTTGGTTCTATCGGAAGTGATTTACAGAATCGGACGCGTTTGTCCGAATATCTTTCGACGCACCGGAGAATACCTGGATATGATCAAAAAGAGGATCAAAATAGATAATATGAAAGAGGATGAAAAGATCTTCAAAGTTACATGCCCGATTTTTGAGTTTCGCGAAATCGCGCGAAACGGACACCGATCGGTAGCTTTATCGGACCGGAGGCCATAAAGCAAGATGAAAAATCAATCTTTGACTTTTGGGGGACCAAGAGGTCGGCCAAGACCTTGAATGGTCAAGATTGCATCTTACAAAACCCTAGATCCAACGGCGAATCATTTCCGAAGACTTTTGGAAATTCCCACCTTGTCCCTATTTTTCTCTATAAATAGCAAGCTCTCTTGCTCTCATTCTTCACACCAAAATTCAGATCCTAGAGAGAGGTTCTAGAGAGAGAAGCTCTGGAAAAAATTGTGCCTTAGCTCCGAGTAAGTTCTTCTCGTCCTTAGTTTTTAGTTTCCGTAGTTCTTTCGGTAGTTATAGTAGAACCGTTGTTTTGATCTAGGAAGTTTCCAGAATATATTCCTATGCTTGTTTTTATGCCTCATTGCATTGAAAGATGCCCGACGAGGTAAAAACATAGTGGGGATAATTTTGAAATGGAATACGGTCAAAGTAACGAAGTTACGCGAAATTCCGCCAATTAGGGGTAGTAAGGGCAAAATGGTCTTTTTTCACCTAAAATGCCTATTATGCTGCCAAATATTCATAAGTGTGTTATTATTCTGATTAGAATACTTCGACGTCGAACCGCATTGTCGAAATTTCATCGTTCCGCCGTTTGTTTTGCCGTTGAGCCGTTTATTTGTTTTTACGTACGGCGTCGAAAAGTACCATTTTAGCCGGAAGAGCCGGATATCTGCAACGAAGGTACGGACGCGTACTGTAACCCTAACTCTATGCTGCTCATATACTTTTGCGTTATAGATACGTTCATAGACTGAGGTTCTGTTGAGAATCGTCGGAGATACTTACGACTTTACCCACGGATTATAGTATTGGTAATGCCGTTTGAGTTATTCCTAGCGAGAGGACACGTTGTGGCGTGGCACTTTGGATATGTGCGAACTAGTCGAGAGAGACCTTACATACCGCTTTGTGCTTATGTTCGTCCATGTTATTGATCATACATCTCGTTTTTGCTTTTGTGATGATATCTTTGTATTGAAATGAATATCTCGTTGTACGTATCTTTTTTTATTTGAGCATAAGGTTAACCGTTACCCGAGATCCATATGTGGAATGGATCTCAGCTGTAGCATCGTGGTCAAGAGGACCGATGCATGGAGATCGAGGCAAGCGGTGGAGTAGACCAAGACGTGTCTACGTTATTTTCCGTTTTCTTTAAGTTCCTTTAACTTTTGAGAATTTTGGATGACTGTAATCCAATACATTTACACTATGGTCCATATTTTGAATGTAATGTAAATTACTTACTCGCTCCAATGCTCTACTCTGACTACACTGCTTGAAATATTTGGAAACGTTTTAAAAAAAAAAAAAAATTTCCGCCGTTTTCAAATGGGATGTTACATTTTTGGTATCGGAAGCGGTAGTCCCGGCATTGATATGACTATGTTATTACGGACGGTATGGTAGGACAGTTAAGGCTAGTCTATGTGGGTGTGGCCAATCAGTCGCCATAGAGTTGGTGAGGTCCCCATGATAGACACTTATCTGGCCATTCTGTTCCGTTAACGGAGTTATGTTCAAATTAGCCTTTTTCAAAAACTTTGAGCACTTTTTGGAAAATGAGTATTGATATGACCTAGTGCAATGTGTAGAGATGAACAGAGACAACTTCGATTTCTCGGACATCCAAAACCTCGACAATGAAGAAGCCACCCTTGACGATTTTCATTTCGTGTTAGGAAGTAATACGGCCTTAACCCAACTATTAGAATCATTTTACTTGTTTGCGAACGTCTACAAACACTTCAAAGGAAAGGTATCGACCTTCCTTCACTTGGTTCAAAATTCTCAAAACCGGAGGAACCCACATTCGCCCGGAGATCGGGTTAGATCCACTCTCTTCTCGTTTCCCCGTGACCCGTTTTTGGGCCGGACTCACTAACGAACCGGGCGGACGAAGGCCCTATTACGTACGCTCGTATTTATCTTCGTTATCTGAAAAGCATAGTGCACCAAAGACATGTAGAAAGAGCGAGACGGTGTAAGAAAGCCGTGGAACCATAGATAGAGGCTATATAGTATTGTATTGTTTTAAAACTCTCTAAATGCCCGAGAGATTGTGAGATATTCTGTTAGAATAAAAGGGATTGTAGAATTTTGTATAGTTTAGGATATGACCAACGTCGAGGTCAACTTGTACAAATAAGATGCATTAATAATATATGTTGTTTTGTGTACTTATTTCGTACTAATTCCCTTATTCCTATCTCTTGTTATAAATAAAAAGGTATAAACCTAAAGAATGGCGAACCTAAGAAATAGGGGTCGTGGACGAGGCCAAACTAGAGGTAGAGGACGTGGTCGAGGCGGAGCCGGCCTCAAAGAAGTTCAACACCCGAGCCCGAGAATAACCAACCCGAGCGGTACGAGCCGCAAGAAGTGAAGCAAATGCTTTGCGAGCAAAGAGCTCTTATTAACGTATTTCCGGAGGAAAGACAAGCCGAAATCAAAGAAACGACACCGATGAAGAGGCGGATGAGTTGGAGGGATCTCGATCACCTTCGCCGAATAGAGCTTTGGTAGTTCTACCGCAACGCAATAGAGAGGTGGAAACCATGCAACATTGGGTAACTCAATTACGTAAGTTGAAACCCCGGTTTTCCGCGGCAAGACCGATTCGGTGAAGACCGGGCGATGAGGTTAGATAAGATCTTTGTGGTCTTAGACATCCCGAAGACCGCAAGGCCCACTGCAATCTACAAACCGGAAGGAGATGCCGACCGTTGGTGGAAGACCGTGGCAAGAACATTGCGGGCACGCGTTTGCCCCGTGACTTGGGAGAAGTTCTTGGAAAAATTTAACGAACAATATTTCCTCCCTCGTTACAAGTAATAAAAGAGTCGGAGTTCTTACATATTCGACAAAACCATGATGAGTCATTCGAGGACTACTTCGCCCATTCACCAACCTATCTCGATACTCGTCATATCGAAGACCAACGACAACGAAAACCGGAAGGCGAGTCGATTGGTAGATGGTCGAGGTTTGAGATTCGGGAAAAGCCGGTGTCACGGCAATTTCCGGATCGATTCAAGCGATTGAATCATGCCGTCGGTCGAGCGTAATCAAGGAGCTCGGGAGGATCGACATCTCAACAACAACAACAATGCAAACCGTGGCGGATCAAGTCGCGGAGGTTCCTCTCGAAGAAGAGGACTGCACCATGGAACAACTCCCGAGGCGGAGGCAAGAAGCCGTTCCAACAAGGGCAACAAGGTTATCCCGGTCAAGTAGGGACCCAAACTTGCCCAAAGTGCAGAAAGGACCATCCCGGATCCAGCTGTGATGGGAAGCCGATCTGCTACAAGTGCCAAAAACCTAGGCATATCACCCGGAACGTCCGGAGATTGCGCGGTGGCAAGACCGCAAACCAAGGTCGGGTTTTTGCGGCGACCGACGCGAGGCGAGAGCTCCGAGAGATGGTGCAAGGTACTTGTTATTATCAACGGAAATCTACGCAAGCATTGTTTGATACGGGTGCTAGTCATTCGTTTATTTCCTATGATTGTGCAAATCGTCTAGGAATGCATGCCTCTAGATTGTCTTATGATCGATAGTATCTACACCACTTGGCTTGAAATCCTTAGCTTCGATGCATGTATTAATTGTACCGTGAGCGTTGATGGACGAGTTTCGTGTGGACCTTATCCGACCGCCACTTCATGGCATAGATGTCATACTCGGGTTAAATTGGCTAGCAACGAGCGGTGCGATGATCAACGTAGCGCAAGAAGATAACGTTCTTCGATTCACCTAGCGGAGAGATAAAATTGATGTGAGCCTGAATTTTCTCTCCGCTACGGAGGCCGACAGAGATGCATGAAGGAGGGATGCCAAGCATATTTGATCTTTTCTCGGTTAAAGCCGAAGCGAGCTTTCACTTGAGGACATTCCCGTTGTAAACGAGTTTCCCGACGTGTTCCGGAGGATCTCACCGAGCTACCTCCTACGAGAGAAGTCGAGTTCACCATTGAATTGATGCCTGGTACGGGATCAATTTCAAAGGCGCCGTATCGTATGGCTCCAAATGAGATGCGGGAGTTGAAGAAACAACTTGAAGAGCTATTACGAAGGGGTTCATCCAACCCACCCCGGTGTATCACCGTGGGGAGCCCCGGTCTTTGTTCGTAAAGAAGAAAGATGGAAGTTTCCGACTCGTATCGACTACCGTGAACTCAACAAAGTAACCGTCAAGAACAAATATCCACTTCCCGGATTGATGATCTTTTGGATCAATTATCTGGTTCCACCGTATTCTCAAAAATCGATTTACGTTCGGGATATCATCGTTGCGAGTCAAAGACGATGATATTTCCAAGACGGCTTTCAGGACCAGATATGGGCATTATGAATTCCTTGTGATGCCTTTCGGATTGACAAATGCACCTGCGGTATTCATGGATTACATGAACCGTATCTTCCGACAACACCTGGACCAATTTGTGGTGGTGTTCATTGACGATATACTCATCTATTCCAAAAGTAGAAAAGAGCATGAAGAACATCTGCACTTAGTATTAAACATGCGAGAGAGAAGCGCTCTACGCAAAGTTGAGCAAATGCGAATTTTGGGGGCGGAAGTGAGATTTCGGGCCATGTGATATCTAGCGACGGAGTTGCTTTGTTGACCCGAGCAAGGTGGAAGCGGTTACGGACCGGAAGAGGCCGGGGAGACAAAGGTGACGGAGATACGTAGTTTTCTAGGTCCGGCGGGATATTACCGCAGATTTATACGGGATTTCTCGCGTCTTGCCCTACCATTGACAAAGCTTACAAGGAAGAATCAACCCTTTGTATGGGGAGATGAGCGTGAGGAGAGCTTTCGAGACGAGGGAGAGGTTGACTGAAGCACCGGTATTAATCATCCCGAGATCCCGATGAGACATATGTTGTCTACAAATGATGCCAAAAGGCAAGGATTGGGTTGTGTCCTAATGCAATTGGGCGAGTGGTGGCTTATGCCTCTCGTCACCGAAGCCGCACGAGTCGAACTATCCTACACACGATTTGGAGCTTGCGCCATCGTGTTCGCTTTGAAGATATGGAGGCATTACCTATACGGTGTGACCGTAGAACTATCTTGTGACCACAAGAGCACAAGTATCTCTTTGATCAAAGGGAACTGAATATGAGGCAACGTCGTTGGATGGAATTGCTAAAGACTACAACCTGGAGATCAAGTATCACCCAGGGAAAGCAAACTTCGTTGCAGATGCTCTAAGCAGGAAGAAGGTGCAAGTATCATACATGATGATACAAGAGCAAAAATTACTTGAAGATTTCAGAGACCTGAATCTTTCAAACCAAATCTCGCATGAATTTCAACGCACCAAGTGACGCCTACTTTGCAAATCTTTTTGTGAGTCAAGGGGAGTACGACCTGAGAGATGAAGTTGATGAAGCTCAGAGACAAGATGATTGGGCAATCTCCATACGGGAGAAGATCTTTCAAGGTGAAACCCAAGACCACGACCTTTCATCGAGTGGATTGGTCAGACACAAGGGGCGCATTTACATACCGCCGCTTGATGAACAAGCGGAAGATACTTGGATGAGGCTCATAAGAGTAAGTACACTCTACATCCAGGGAATGGTCAAGATGTACCAAAACTTGAAGGCTGAAGTTTGGTGGCCTGGAATGAAAAGAGACGTAACTCGACGTAGCCGGGTGTCTAACTTGCCGTAAAGTAAAGATTGAGCACCGGCGACCCCACGGTCTTCGCAAGGACTAGAACTTGCCGGAGTGGAAATGGGAGAATGTGACCATGGATCTTGTGGTAGGTCTACCTAAGATCGTGCATCACGATACCATTTGGGTAATCGTCGACCGATTAACCAAGTCGGCACATTTCATACCCATTAGCATCCACTACTCTCCCGGAACGATTGGCGCAATCTACATCAAAGAAATCGTGAGACCGCACGAGTCCCTAAGAGTATTATCTCGATCGGGATACTCGATTCCAATCCCGCTTTTGGCAAGCACTACATGAAGGAATGGGTACCAAGCTAAAGTTCGTTCGGCTTATCACCCTCAAACCGACGGTCAATCGGAGAGGACGATACGTACGGAGGATATCTTTGCGAGCATGTGCCCTGGATTTCAAAGGAAATTGGGACGAACACCTCTCACTAGCGGGAATTCGCGTATAACAATAGTTATCATTCAAGCATACAAATGGCCCCGTTCGAGGCTTTGTATGGGCGAAAGTGCCAATCGCCTTTATCTTTGGGATGATGCGTCGAAAAGCGATTGCTTGGACCGGATATGCTAAAAGAGACCTCCGAGCAAATCGCTCTGATAAAGAAGAGACTCATTGCTGCACACAGTAGACAGAAGAGCTATGCAGATAAGAGGAGAAGACCGTTGAAGTTTGAAGTCGGAGACCATGTGTTTCTGAAATTATCTCCAGTAACCGGTGTCGGCAGAACACTGAAGAGAAAGAAGCTTAGTCCGCGTTACGTTGGACCAATTGAAGTGTTAGCCGAGCGAGGACCAGTTGCGTATCAACTAGCGTTACCCCCGAACCTGAGTAATCTCCACGATGTTTTTCACGTGTCACAGCTGAAGAAATACCTACCGCACGAGATCATGTCATAGAGTACGATGATGTTGAAGTACGGCATGATAACACCTTTGTAGTCGAGCCGGAGCAAATTCTCGAACACCGGGAGAAACGGCTTAGGACTAAAACTATACCGATAGTGAAGGTGGTCCGAAGGGTTTGTCATCAAACGAGGCAACTTGGGAAACCGAGAGTGACATGAAGGAGAAATACCCGAGTTTATGGCCCATAGTCTAGTTAGTGTAGATTAAATTTCGAGGGCGAAATTTTGTTTAAGGGAGAGAAATGTAATACCCGGATTTTAGCAAATGGAATTTACGAGATAAAGGAAAATTAATGAATATTTGAATGAAGTAAATTCATGAGATAAAAATGTTACAGAAAATTGTTATAATTATAGAGTAAATTGTCAAAAAAGTTCCAGGAAAATCTGATGAACAGAATGATTAAAAATGATATAATGGTGATAAAAATAGTCTAAACATATTATGATAAATACGAAAGATCATGAAAAATTATGAGAAAAATATGGAAGTGTTATCCCTAATTATGAGAATTTAATAAATTATTTCGGAGGAAATAACATGAAGAAAAGTTTAAAAAGAATTTGAAACCATAAAGTAACTTGATGGGGAAAAAACATTTTTAATATTTTACATAAGATATAAAATGACAATATCGGTATAAAAGTTTGTAAGATAACAATATACTGTAAATTAGTAAAGATAAATATATGAAGAAACCTGATCCCGAAAAGATCACTAAACAAAGAAATTAGGCCCGATTAAGCCTTAACGAAGGCGGGGGTAAAACGAGAATTTTGGTAAAAAATATTATATTTTTAAAAAATGGAAAAAATTATAGAAAAATAAATAAATATGAATTTTAAAATTAAGGGGCCGAAATTATTGGTATTTTTAATTAAAAAGAATTGTTTAAATAATTAAAATGATAATTAGAATAAAATAATAATATAATGCGGTGAGTCGGCTTATAGGCGAGGAGGGAAAAGTTGGAAATAAATTCTACAGTAAACCGAGGTAAAAGTCTTTTCGGACTGATCAAATTAAGAACAAGTGAATTTTTACACGAAGAAAGAATTTATCGACGTTGTTTCCGCAACCGAAAACCCTAATTTCAAATAAGACGAAAAGCCGATCGAGATAGAGTAGAGTCGATAGGCAAAGTGAGAACCTATAGAAACAATTGCGTATTTTCAAACACAGGATTAAGTTAGACAACAACTGGACGTTTTACGATTCAGGCGAATTATTGTCCGTAAGTTGGTTCTATCGGAAGTGATTTAGAATCGGACGCGTTTGTCCGAATATCTTTCGACGCACCGGAGAATACCTGGATATGATCAAAAAGAGGATCAAAATAGATAATATGAAAGAGGATGAAAAGATCTTCAAAGTTACATGCCCGGATTTTTGAGTTTCTGCGAAATCGCGCGAAACGGACACGATCGGGTAGCTTTATCGGACCGGAGGCCATAAAGCAAGATGAAAAATCAATCTTTGACTTTTGGGGGACCAAGAGGTCGGCCAAGACCTTGAATGGTCAAGATTGCATCTTACAAAACCCTAGATCCAACGGCCGAATCATTTCGAAGACTTTTTGGAAATTCCCACCTTGTCCCTATTTTTCTCTATAAATAGCAAGCTCTTTTGCTCTCATTCTTCACACCAAAATTCAGATCCTAGAGAGAGGTTCTAGAGAGAGAAGCTCTGGAAAAAATTGTGCCTTAGCTCCGAGTAAGTTCTTCCGTCCTTAGTTTTTAGTTTCCGTAGTTCTTTCGGTAGTTATAGTAGAACTGTTGTTTTGATCTAGGAAGTTTCGAATATATTCCTATGCTTGTTTTTATGCCTCATTGCATTGAAAGATGCCTGACGAGGTAAAAACATAGTGGGGATAATTTTGAAATGGAATACGGTCAAAGTAACGAAGTTCTGGCGAAATTCCGCCAATTAGGGGTAGTAAGGGCAAAATGGTCTTTTTTCACCTAAAATGCCTATTATGCTGCCAAATATTCATAAGTGTGTTATTATTCTGATTAGAATACTTCTGACGTCGAACCGCTGTCGAAATTTCATCGTTCCGCTGTTTGCCGCTGTTGAGCCACATTTGTTTATTTTTTTACGTACGCCGTCGAAAAGTACCATTTTAGCCGGAAGAGCCGGATATCTCGCAACGAAGGTACGGACGCGTACGTAACCCTAACTCTATGCTGCTCATATACTTTTGCGTTATAGATACGTTCATAGACTGAGGTTATGTTGAGAATCGTCAGAGATGCTTACAACTTTACCCACGGATTATAGTATTGGTAATGCCGTTTGAGTTATTCCTAGCGCGAGGACACGTTGTGGCGTGGCACTTGGATATGTGCGTAACTAGTCGAGAGAGACCTTACATACTGCTTTGTGCTTATGTTCGTCCATGTTATTGATCATACATCCGCCGTTTGCTTTTGTGATGATATGCTTTGTATTGAAATGAATATCTCGTTGTACGTATATCTTTTGTTTTATTTGAGCATAAGGTTAACCGTTACCCGAGATCCATATGTGGAATGGATCTCGGCTGTAGCATCGTGGTCAAGAGGACCGATGCATGGAGATCGAGGCAAGCGGTGGAGTAGACCAAGACGTGTCTACGTTATTTTCCGTTTTCTTTAAGTTCCTTTAACTTTTGAGAATTTTGGATGACGTAATCCAATACATTTACACTATGGTCCATATTTTGAATGTAATGTAAATTACTTACTCGCTCCAATGCTCTACTCTGACTACTCTGCGTGAAATATTTGGAAACGTTTTAAAAAAAAAAAATATTCCGCCGTTTTCAAATGGGATGTTACATAGGCAAATTGGTGCATGAAGTAACTAGAGGCAATCACGAGATGATTGATGCTCAGGACGCAATGAAAGAACAAATTGAGGGACGCTCGGACAAAATACTGAGTTAAAAGAAAAGACAAAGATGATCTCATCGGACACATAATGGACCACTATGCAAAGCTAACCACTCTGATGGCTTGCAATGTTAGCTTGGATGACAAAGTGGACAAGATATTGGAGCATCTCCACATTGGGTCGTCTTCTGGTTTTAAATCTTCTGCTGGTCCGAGTACCTCTGATATTAAACCTGATCCTGAGCCATCTCCTCTCCCTCATTCACATTCACTAATCCTCAAGGATCCTACCTCTTCACCTGAACCATCCACTCCCATATTCTCCTCTCCTATACCTACTTCCACTCCAACCACAGAGATTCTATCTTCCACTTCTCCAATTACCCCAGCCCACCGAAGTTCTTCATCCATCTCTCACACCAAATACCGAGGTTCTACCACAATCCCTCCTTCTACTCCTCTCATAGATCCTCTCCATGAACCCACTATCTCAGCTCCACCCTCATTTGAAGATGACAAAGGGGGAGAGAAACACCAAGAGTAGAGTTTGAGTTGAGTAAAGAGTAGAGAGTCTAGAGTATTTTGGCACTCAATTTTAATTATGTTGCTCCTAATTGATACATCCGATGTAGTTGTGCATTTTGACTTAGAATGATTAAATGTATTTTCTCTTGCTGAAATGAAATGTTAATTATCTTTTGCTTCGCTACTTATGCTTTACTCTAATATCCTAACTCAATCATAAGCATTTCATACAACCAAGTGTTCTCCAAAATGAATTGTCAAATGCAAAACTTCACCTCAAGTTCCAACTCTCTCTAATTTTTGAAAATGTGGTTTACAAGTGTTGTCATCATCAAAAAGGGGGAGAATGTTAGTTCTCTATGGGTTTTGATGATAACTAGTAATTGTAAACTTATAGTGGTTTGTCTTTGGTAAGTTGGAAAACTTATTGTCAAAGGCAAACTCGAGTTTTGGCAACAAAACTCGAGTTTTGATTTGACAGAGTAGCTCAAATTTTTCAAAGGAAACAAAACTCTAGTTTACATAGCAAAACTCGAGTTTTGTAACATACAGAGAGTACTCCAAGTTTTTCATAAAGACAAACTCGAGTTTGGGATCACAAACTCGAGTTTGCACCATACAGAAAGCTCACTACGTTTTTGAACTAAAGCAAAACTCCAGTTTTGATAAGGAAACTCGAGTTTGTGCCAAATCAAAAGTTTTGTCAAGTATTCGTAAAAGAGACAAAACTCGAGTTTAGGTTTCAAAACTCAAGTTTTGGCTTGGCCGAGAGCCTCAATGCTTTTCATGATAAGAAAACTCCAGTTTGTTCTTACAAACTTGAGTTTGTACATGGCCATAAGTTTTTACATGTTTTCCAAAGTGTGGAAAACTCGAGTTTACACTTGACAAAGAGCTTTCATGTTTTGTCCATTTTAGAAAAATCCAGTTGACTTTAGAAAACTCCAGTTTTCACTTTGCATAGTTTTTCAAAAGTTTTCAAACTTAATTAAAAACTCAAGTTTGGACTAGAAACTCGAGTTTAGGCTAACTCGAGAGCTTTTGTCATTTTAATGTGTTTTGAAAACTCGAGTTTACTCTGAAAACTCTAGTTTTGAGGTTTTTGACTTGAACATCATTTTCACGCAAAAGTCCAAAACATGAGTTTGTCATTAATCAACTCGAGTTTTGAACTGTGTCCAAAGATGTGCTTTTAAACTCAAAACACGACATTCTTCTCTTTGAGAAGAAAACTCGAGTTATGAAATGGAAAATCGAGTTTTGCTTATGAGAATAGTTACAAACTCTAGTTTTGATGAACAAACTCGAGTTTGTGTCGCTGGTTTTGAAAATCAACTTGTTCGAATTTGTGAAATCTTCCCATTTGATTTCAATACTTCATATCATCACTCATTACTATTCCAGGCTATGTTTAATCAGTTTGTTAATGAGTTTCAGATGGTTTAGAGAGTGTTAAATGAGGATTTAAACCAAAAGCAAAAGTGATGTCGGCACATTAAATGCAAAGTGTAGAAAACTTGCATTCTTTTGGACAATCATTCTACACACGTTGCAAAGGGATTAATGTTTTCTTTCCACATCCAGTAGCTGCTCTTCCAACGGATTAAAAGTCAAGATGTCAACCACAAACTTCGTGCAACTCGGATTAAGCAAAGAGTAGAGAGAAGACCAAAGCTTGTGCTAATCCTTCCTTAATGTCTCCAATGGTTATATTGAAGATTACAACGGTCATTTAATGCTCTCTTTGTATAAATAGAGTTGCATTCAATTCTTCTCAAGAACCAATCTGAAAACGAATTGGATTCAAGTTTACCAACTACTCTTTCAGTTTTCACTTGTAAAGTATCTTTTGATACATTGATCTTCAATGTTTATCTTTATCTACTCTTAGAGAGAGTTCATTGATTGTAAATCATTTATTGTAAGTATCTCAAGTCTGGGGACTTGAAGATTGGGATATTGATTGCAACTTGTAAGGGGGAGTAAATTCTAGTGAGAGAATTACTCTTGAGTTACAGAGTGTGTAATCAATTGAGATAGTGAAAATCCCGAGAGTCTCGGGACCGGGATGTAGGTCAAGAGGTTGGACCGAACTAGTATAAATCCTTGTGTCTTGCTCTTCTTCCCTATACTTTCGCTTAGCTCTTGTTTTAGTGTTCAAAAACATAGCACTTAGGAAAGATTTTTAAAATCCCCAATTCACCCCCCTCTTGGTGATTAAGCTCCACTTTCAATTTTCAATGTAAAAACAATAGCCACGAGCTCCAAATCATGAGTTGGATAGTTTGACTTGTGAGGCTTCAGCTATCGAGAGGCATAAGCCACCATTCCCGCCTTTGCCGTCGGGACACATCCCAACCCATGCTTACTAGCATCACTATAGACAACATATGTCTCACCTGGATTTAGGATAATCAACACTAGTGCTGTAGTCAATCTCTCCCTCAGTTCTCTGAAGCTACCCTCACAACGCTCATCCCAAACAAATGATTGGTTCTTTCGTGTCAGCTTTGTTAATGTCAAGGCAAGTCTGGAGAAATCCTTTATGAATATGCGATAATATCTCGCCGGACCCAAGAAACTCGTATTTTAGTTACCGTCTCGGTCTCTTCCAGTCTAATACTTTGCTTCCACTTTACTATGATCAACAGCGACCTTGTCTCGTGATATCACATGGCCCCGGAAAATTAACTTCGAAAGCCAAAAGTCACACTTGCTCAGCTTAGCGTAGAGTTGCTTCCCTTTCAGTACCTTAAGTACCTGCCACAAATGGTGCTCATGTTCCTCCTAATTCTTGGAGTATATCAAAATATCATCAATGAAGACTACTACAAACCGATCCAGATACTCACGAAAGATTCAATTCATATAGTCCATGAATACTGTAGAGGAATTAGTCAAGCCATGGCATAATCATCTGAAACTCATTAGCAAACTGGTTAAAAGCAATTAGGAATAGTAACGAGTAATGATATGTAAAAGAAAAAATTATATATGATGATTTATGATTTACGAAGATGGAGATTTTGAAAACAGAGGATGATCATGCTCGAGCATGACTGATTTTATGCTCGGGCAACCAAAGAGAAAAACATGTTATAAGGTGGAGGATCTTCCTATGCTTGAGCATCCATGAGCTCCTGCTTGAGCACCCCGCCGAGCACTCAACTATGCTTGCTCGGGCATGCTTCAATTGTTACATTTAAAACTCTTTTTCGCCGATGCTCGAGCATGTGAGTCTTTTTACTCCGACATCATTCGAGCCGGTGTTGCTAGTGTTCGAGCATACCAAAGACGATGCTCGGGCATAAGACATCTGAGGCGAAGACCAATGATTTAGTAATGCTGCTCGAGTATGGATTCTCTTATGCTCGAGCATGCCATAATCATGCTCGGGCACGAGTCACTCAGAGACAAAGGATGAAGGGTCAATTGATGTTGCTCGAGCATGTTGTTTACCTTTTCTCGAGCATGGTGCTCGAGCATGCCTTTCACTCTGCTCGAGCATGGCCTTTAACTTTGTAGATTTTGCTCTCGGCCGATGATGCTCGGGCATGCCGATACTCGCTCGAGCATGAATAGATCAATTGTGAAATTATGCTTTGGCATCACGATCTGTGCTCGGGCAGCCTTTCTAAAATACTTGAACAATCTATCAGAACGAGTATGCTCGGGCATGATATAACTCTTGCTCGAGCAACCAATAACTTAACACATAAATTAATTCAATAACTTAGAATTTGTGATCATCAAAACACATCGAGAACTAACATTCTCCCCCTTTTTGATGATGACAACTTTGAGATGGGATTTTGAGATATAATAGAAACAAAAGTTATTGAATTTAATAATGGAATGTTCAAGGTAGATAGGATTGCAAAAATATTGAAACCGAACTTTTAATTTTCATAAACTAACGGTTAGTACACATAGTTCAGGACGTTAGATAACATAGTGCAATAAAAAACATTTAAGTAAATTAAACATAACACGATAATCTTTAAACATAACAAAATAATCTATCTCAAAAGCATCGCTCTCTTTCTCCCCCGTTGGCATCACTCAAGAAGGGGGAAGATCAGGATGGGAAGGAGACTCAAAGGCAGGCTATGAGGACTGAGATGGAGCAATAGCTGTCATGGGAGCAGAGACAGGAGATGTATCAGAAGTAGAAGGAGGAGCCATATCAGAAGCAGAGGCAGGAGTAGGAGGCTTCTCAGATGTAGAGGCAGGAGGCTTAACTGAGGGACCGTCAAGGCTAAAGCTCGTTGCAAAGGCATCCAAAGACGCATCAATATCATGTACGGTTTCTTGAAGACTAAGTTGCTTTGTTGAGCCAAGTCTTGAACTTCCTTTTTGATCTCTTGTTGATTGGTCCTTCCCCTGCCTCGTCCTCGGCCTCTACCTTGGGGCTCTAGTTCAGGTCTGGGCCTCCGGTTGACTCTTGTTCTAGCCATTTGTATTACCTTAGTACTATACGTCAAGAAAATTTATTGTTAATAACAAATTTATAATAATCATTCCTGACATTCATATGCATTTAATACATGCATCATACTTGTTACTAATATTTCATAAGACGTCAAGTACTACTATTACAAAATGCCTTCCTTTAATATAACTTCCTTAGGACTTTAGAGTGGTTGCTACATGCTGACTACACTTAATCCAGTACTAGATTGGGTTTCCTTCTTCTCCTAACCCTTAGCCATATATGATTAGCTACAAAGGTCTTCA
This sequence comes from Acacia melanoxylon, assembly GCA_019022615.1. Taxonomy (NCBI): domain Eukaryota; kingdom Viridiplantae; phylum Streptophyta; class Magnoliopsida; order Fabales; family Fabaceae; genus Acacia; species Acacia melanoxylon. The sequence continues at coordinate 62,304 of JAFJYJ010000071.1, read as the reverse complement.
TGAAATTGACAGAGATTTTCCGTGATCTCCCAAAATAACCCAGTTAGAAAAGGATTTGCGGTATAATGTAACTGGGTCGTTTCCCAACGAATTCACAAATCGGGTTAAATCAAGAATAACAAAAAACAAAGAACAAATTGGGGGTTTTTGATTCAAAAGAGATTAAAAACGAAAATATGCGAAATGCATTAACAACGATCAATCGATTAAAAATGATTAACCCGAACTGGGATTCCATAAACTTCATCGACAAAAAGATAATAACCGAACTCGTGATTGATTCTGGAGAAATCGAAATCTCTGTATTTGTCCAGATATTCCCTCGACTAGACGATCGTCTAGCCTTTGATCGAACACGTGGCGAGCTCGCTGTGCGATCGCATAACGCTCTCTCAGAACCCGGTCCGACCTATGTCCTTGGGATATCAATCTAGGTATTAAATCTAATACCTAATGCGTAATTATAATCGGATCCGATTAAAATAAAATGCAACGAATTACGTTACCGATTGAAGCGTGTGTCCTCGGATTCGTGGAATCCTCAATCCATGGGTCAATCACAGAAGCCTAGCCTATCATAGCTATGCAGAACGAAAATGGGAAAGAGATGAAGAAGTTCATCATGAACACGAAGGACACGATGAACGGATGAAGAACAGTTGAGAGAAAATGAAACTTCTGTATTTTAATCCAAAACGAGTAAAAACGTCAATGAATAATCTGTTTGTGGCTGCGCCTCACTTAACCTAAAATGGAAAAACGAAATGGGGCTCCAATCCATAATTCGGCCCAAAACGGAAAATAATTAAAAATGGGCTTTAATTACAAATTCGAGCCCAAATAAAAATCCGACTTCGGCTCCAAAATCGACCGCCCTCTTGTCTGAATTTGCCCTTCATGTCTTCATAACAATTGTAGCTTTCTCGAATCATCTCGAGATATGAAACAAAAATGAGGCAAATCGATGTCTAGTTCAAGAGTTATGGTAGGAATAGTGAAGCAATGTAAAACTGGAATTTTATCATTAAAAATGGCTAAAATATAATCAAAGGCCCAAAGCCCAAATAAGTATAAAAGCCATTATTTATTAACTAAAGAGTTCTAAATTATGAATCAAGAGATAAAAAGAAGAGTATGAAATATTCAATTATCAGAAATCTATAAAGATCTCCAAGTCATTGAAAGCATACTCCTTAAAGATTTCCTCTATCTTATCACACCAAACTTCGGTATGGGGAAAGAAGAATAAGGTCGTCCGTATCCATGTGTCAAGGTCATTATCCTCATATCCATGCATTTTCTTGTTGGCATACAGGTTGTTGACCTTCTCTAGGTATAACTTATATAGGTCAGCTTGGATCTCTAGGTATGGTGCATATAGGTCAGCTTGCTAAGTTATTTCCCAATGAGCCCGTGAATGAAGGTCACTAATGTGACCCTACAAATCGATCTACGATCTTAAACATTGTAGGTTGGGAGGTTCAACTTCGGGTTCCCTACGTATGGATGATCCACAAGTATGTCGGCCTTACGCTTCTAGTATAGTTTTTGGGCTTAGGTACGGGTGGTACTCTTTTCCTAGTAGTTCGCGCTCTCAACGATCCTCTCGCGCGTACGTAGAACCCTTATTGTATGTTGGGGGTAATTCTCCTCGTAAATTCTCCTCATCCCGTTTTTAAAATAATGAAGTTTTGTTAAATCCTTTTTCAAAAACTTTGTCCAAACGATATTCGATACCAAACCGTGATGCCCTAGCTTAACATGCCATTATTTATCGTGAGTTATAGCGCATAGGCATTGAAGTAGTTTGACGACTTAATTGTGGAATAAAAACTTTCTTAAAATAACTTAGTTTAAAAACATGTGGATAAATTTTTCGCAAGTGATATCTATACCATAGGGGATCTTAATACAATAATCCAAAAATAAGCAAATGATAAACGAATTAGTACAGTCCAACTACTTATACTATCACAAAAGTCCCTTCGTTGTAACCCTTATGGCTACATTTTTCCTCTTAACCCCGATCCACTACCTGTCTCTTTCATGCGATTTGGAGTTCAAATAAATGAACCCCAGGGGTAACAGTTAATCTTGTATGCAAATATGAAGTGTAATTGACAACATACAACATGTTAAGCATAGAATAATTCACAGTAAAACAAGTCACACTGTAACCGCAGTTAACGGCTAAGGACCGTAGCCCTTTAGGACAAGCAACCCTATGAGACATGCAGCCTCAATCCATAGCTAGGATACACACATACAAATTATCTAGCAAACATGGTTAGTCATACATGAATACATACAAGCTAATAAGATAACGATTACCCACCTCAAGCTTGAATCTTTAATTCGTCAAAGATGATGGGATCGAGTAGAGGTGTCAAGGTATGTTTAGAAACATTTATCATTGTCATTAGTTACTTCTTGCATCGCAAAGGAACTAACTACGCGAATTATTTTTGGAGGATTAAAAGTGGTTATAAATCCCTAAAATTCCCTTAATAATAATACCCTTTTTAATTTATTACTTATTTCTTTCCTAATAATAATAATAATAATAATTATTTTCTTTGCAATTATTCCTCCCGGGTTGAGGGGTTCTGGGTTGGGGGTTGAGGGGTTCCGGGATGGGGTTCTTGGGATCCGGGTTCTTTGGGATGGATTCTTTGGGATCGAGTTTGGTTGTATATGTTGATGTGTTGAGTTGTAGTTGCCGAGATTGAGTTTGGTTGTATGTGTTGATGTGTTGAGTTGTGGTTCTTAGGGATCGAGTTTGTGTGTATGAGTTGATGTGTTGAGTTGTGGTTGACGGGATTGAGTTTGTGTATATGAGTTGATGTGTTGAGTTGTCGTTGCCAAGATTGAGTTTGGTTGTATGTTGATAAATCCCAATTTTAATATATTTATCTTGGTTTATTCATATATTTTAGGGACTATTTTAGGCTAATTTGGAATTATTAGATAATATTTGGATTGTTAGCCAATTTTAGGAAAAAAAATATAAATCTGAATGTCTATGAGGTAGGCAAACGGGAGAACATAGGATCACTGTACACAGAGGAGGCTCTCGCCCGTGGGGGTTGTGTGTGTACGTGATGACTGTATGTAAATATTTCAAAGTTAGAATGTATGTACCTTAGGGTTTGACCTCTGTATTTATAGAGTGTACCTTATATTGAAACTCATGGGCCATATGTGATTCATGGCCCACGTATCATAACTACCAGATCTAGGTTAAGATCTCCCTTGATTATAGATAAGATAGAATCCCCCTTTATTGTAGGCAGATCCCGATATTCGGTATATTCTGGCTGGGGCCGTCCCGCTTTCTTGGGCACGACATATGTTCATAATGATTTGCCCCCCACTCGATAACTTAAGGGTTTGAGCTACCGGGATGTATTTTTCCCCAGACAAGTTACCTTGGCTAGGTTGCCGTGAACCTTATCCTCTTGCCTACTTGCCGCACCTTGTCGAGTTGGGTTATGCTGGCCTTGGTTACCGATGTCAATTGCTCAAAGATCTGAGGTTGTGTCTCGAAGATCCGAGGTAATGCTAAGGGATTCGCTTGATTCCGCGGTCGGGATCCTTTTGCGAACATCATCATGGCCGATTGACGTGTGGCAACCCTCGGTTAGCGAAAGACTTCAATTGCCACACCTAGCCACCTGTAGTTACCGTGTGCATTTAATGCACCCATCGCGTCACGTACGCCACCCCTGCTTTTTGGGTGAATAGTCTCTTTTACCCTTGACGCTTTGGTATCGTAACGTTTATTATTTGTATTTCCCTCCATTCGCTAACTCCCTAACTTTGTTGTTTCCCCTTTTTTCCCAGAAACCACTCGCTTTCGTACGATATCTTCCTCTCGCATTTCCCCGGAGCTCACCATTTCAGAATCTTTCCACCATCATTGAATCAGGTATTTATGCCACTCCTTTCCATTCATTTGGTTATCACCCTAAAGTTTGCCGATTCTGCAATATTTGATTCTTACTTTCATCCATACTTGCGAAGGAAACTGGGTTTTGGTTTCTAGATTTTCTGGGTAATTCTTGACAGGACTTTTGTTTTCTAGGTAGCCTTTCGTCTCTGGCCTTGTCTGGATGAATATTACCTTCTGGCCTTGGGTGTAGTCGCCTCCACCGTCTGTCTTTCCATAGTTGTATTTCGTCTCTTTTTGTTTCTTTTCACCGATAGTTTTGTGCCCCTCTAGGTCTTGATTTCTGGTGTCGATGGGTAGGGTTAACCATTTGCCCTCTTCGAGTCAGGACGTAGTTCCCAAAGAGGAGGAACCGCTGCGTGCATGTTATCCTAGAACCAATTTTTGGTTATATGGTTCTCCTCTTACCGAAGAGAAAAGCCACCTTACTTCGTGGAGGGTGCAGTAGGAGGAGTGTTGAGGGATCCCGACCTGCCATTGCCAGGTCCCAGGTGAAAATACTTTGCCTCGCGTCGGGGGCCAAGGTGTACCCGATGCCATCCTGGCACTGCCCATCAACCTTTCCAAGGTTCCTCCTCATGTTAAGTCGGAATCCCTTTCGGAAGGATACCTCGGTCCATGCTTTGGGATTGTATCGCCTAAGCTCCCAATATATCACGAGTGGTCAAGATTCGCTGGCCAACGTCACTTTATGAAAGTTTTATTCCGCAATTAAGTCATCCAAATTATTTCGATGCTTGTGCGCTATAACTTTGATAAATAAAGGCACATTTAGGACAGGCGTAACAAATTCACGATTCCTCATTTGGTATTATATTATATTTTATTAATTGTGTCCTCTTTTATTCCATAACTTCATAACTTTATATTAAGTTGTTTATTATTTGACTTATTATTTGTTACTTTAATATTTAATTAGTTACTTTTTTTCCTTTAATTATTATTTATTTATCGTAATACATCTACTTTATCATATGTATCGGTAAATTCTTTCTTTTACCAATGAGCCTTTTTTTGCCAGTTTCTTCTCATGTGTCCGGTTTTAAATTATTTGATTGATTTGTTATTTTATTGTCATATTTTCTTCTCATCTATTTTTTTTGCCGTTTCTTCTCCTATATCTTGTTTTTTTACTTTAATTATTATTTATTTATTGTCTAATAGATCTATTTATTGTTTATTTATTTTACTTATTATTTGTTATGTTAATATTTAATTAGTTATTTGTCATATTTTTGTCATGTGTCTGGTTTTAAATTATTTGATTTAGATTTGTGGGAGAAAAAATAAATAATTTAATGTGAAAGAAGAAAAAAGAGAGAGAAAAAAAGAGGAGGATGAATATTAAAAACAAATATGGCAACAACTCAATTTAAATAATTTAATGCGAATGTCGATAAGTCCAATTATACAAAAGAGAAAACTATTAAAATGATACAAAACAAAGACGGGTGAATTAGAAAGAAGCATACGAAGATAATAATTATGAACGGTCATAATTATAATTATAACTAAAAAATCATAAGAAAAAAGAGGAAAACCATCAAATACAAATTCACATATAAAAAAAAAATAGCGCATTTAATTCAAGTAATTTAAATAATACAAACATATTCATCAAATCCAAGTGGGGAAGAAATAGAATAAGAAAATAAATATTAGTCATCATAGCTAATAATTTAAATCATAAATATATATTCACTATTAAATAATAAATAACTTGATATCAAACAATTTAAATAGTACAAACAAGAAAAAAAATAGTAACAAATAATTTAAGTCAAATATGACAGAAAAATAGTAACTCAAAAGCAAATATGACAACAAAATAGTAAATCTAAATCAACATAAGAAGGAAAAACTGGCAAAAACAAAGAAGACAATCATGGATAAAAGAGAGAATTTATTGTACATATGATAAATTAGTATTACAATAAATAAATAATAACTAAAGAAAAAACAAATTTAACTAATTAAATATTAATGTAACAAATAATAAGTCAAATAATAAACAACTTAAATAGCACAAACCAGAGAAAAAAATAGTAAGAAATAATTTAAGTTATGACAAGAAAATAGTCACTCAAAACAAATATGACAACAAAATAACAAATCTAAATAAAATAATTTAAAACCGGACACATGAGAAGAAACGGCAAAACAAAAAAAAGAGTCATGGATAAAAGGAGAAAACAAATAAAAATATAATACCAAATGAGAAATGGTGTATTAGCATGCAAACAAAAATTAGAAACAAACTAAAAGAATCTAGTAGTGGAAAAAGTATAAAAGTAAAATAATTTTTAAATATATAAATAATAAGCAAATAGTAACTATTAATGGATAGAATAAGAAAATAAATATTAGTGGTCATATGTAATAATTCTAAATCATAAATATCTAGGAACTATTAAATAATAAATAACTTAATATGCACAAACAAGAAAAAAATAGTAAGAAATAATCTAAGTTATGATAGAAAAACAGTTACTCAACGCAAATATGACAACAAAATAACAATTCTAAATTATTAATAATTTAAAACCGGAAGCTGGCCAAAAAAAAAAGAGTCATGGGTAAAATAAAAGAGAATTTACTTGATACATATAATAAATTAGATATATTACAATAAATAAATAATAATTAAAGGAAAAAACGTAACAAATAATAAGTCAAAGAGTAAACAATTTAATACAATTATGAAGTTATGGAATAAAAGAGGGCACGGTCAATAAAATATAATACAATCATAGTGAAAGAAAGAAAGAGATAAGGAAAAAAGGAGGACCAATATTAAAAACAAATATGATAACGAAAGCCCATTCATCGCAAAAGCCCATAATTCCAATTGAGAAAACTCCTAAAATTATACAAAATGAAGAATGTTTAATTCTTAATGGGTAAAATAATAATTATAAATCACAAATAAATGATAAGGAAAGAAGAAGAAAAAAATCGTCGAATACAAATTTACATATAAACAAAATAGCCCATTTAACTCAAGTAATTTAAATAATACAAACCTATTCAATAACTCCAAGTGGGGAAGAAATAGAATAAGAAAATAAATATTAGTGGTCATAGGTAATAATTCTAAATCATAAATATCTATGAACTATTAAATAATAAATAACTTAATATTAAATAATTTAAATAGCACAAACACGAAAAAAAATAGAAAGAAATAATTTAAGTTATGATAGAACAATAGTCACTAAAAGCAAAATATGACAACAAAATAACAAATCTAAATCAAATAATTTAAAACCGAGACACATAAGAAGTAGAAAAAAAGTCATGGAAAAAGAGAGAAGGAAAAGAGGAGGACGAGTATTAAATATGACAAGAGAAGTCTCGTTTAAATAATTTAATGCAAAAGCCAATAGATCCAACTATACAAAAGAGAAAACTACTAAAACGATACAAAATGAAGAAGGGTGAATTAGGAAGAAAGCATCATAAGATAATAGTTCTTAATAGGTAAAATAATAATTATAAATCACAAATAAATCATAAGGACAAAAAGAGGAAGATCATCGAATACAAATTTACATATAAACAAAAATAGCCCATTTAACTCAAGTAATTTAAATAATACAAACAAATATTCAGCAACTCCAAGTAAGGAAGAAATAAAATAAGAAAATAAATATTAGTGGTCATAGGTGATAATTCTAAATCATAAATATCCATTAACTCTTTAAAAATAAATAACTTGATATCAATTAATTTAAATGGCACAAACAAGACGGAAAATAGTAACAAATATGACGAGAAAAAGAGTCACTCAAAGAAAATATGACAACAAAATAACAAATCTAAATTATTAATAATTTAAAACCGAGGAAAAGAGAGAGAGAAAGAGAGAGAGAGAGAGAGAGAGAGAGAGAGAGAGAGAGAGAGAGAGAGAGAGAGTCATGGGTAAAAAAGAGAGAATTTACTAATACATATAATAAATTAGATGTATTACAATAAATAAATAATAATTAAAGGAAAAAAACAAATTTAACAAATTAAATATTAACATAACAAATAACTTGTCAAATAGTAAACAATTTAATAAAGAGTTATGAAGTTATGGAATAAAAGAGGTCACGATTAATAAAACATAATATAATACCATATGAGGAATCGTGAATTGGCAAAAATCAAATAGAAACACCTCATAAGGGAGACATGAAAAAAGTAGAAGATAAATTTAACTAAGTAAATAGAAAGAGTTATTCGGAATGATCAAATACAAATTTAAATATAAGTAAAATAACCCAAATAATTTCAGCTCTAAGTCACGGAAAAAATAGAAGAAAATGCCTGTTAATAACAAATAGTACATCAAAATTTACATAGTACAAACACTCAAAACTCCCAAAGTTATAAAGTTATAGAAAAAAGTGAAAAACAAATAAAAATATAATAACAGATGAGGAATGTTGAAGTAGTATAAAAACAGTAATTAGAAACAAACGAATTTACTAGTGGAAAAAGTAGAACACTAAAATAATTGTTACATAGATAATATTTTTGAATAATAAATATTATAAATAAAAGATAATAAACAAATAGTAACAAATAATGGATGGCAAAACGAAAAGTAACAACTAATAAATAAAAGACAACAAATAGAACAGTTTGAAAATTTCATGACAATGAAAGAAAGAAAGAGATAAGGAACAAATGAGGACCAATATTAAAAAAAAATGATAACAGAAGCCCATTCATCGCAAAAGCCCATAAGACCAATTATACAAAAGAGAAAACTCCTAAAATGATACAAAATGAAGAATGGTTAATTCTTAATGGGTAAAATAATAATTATAATTCATAAAGAAATAATAAGAAAAAAAAAAAGAAGAAGACAATCATCGAAATAAAAATTTACATATAAACAAAATAGTCTATTTAAATAAAGTAATTTAAATAATACAAACATATATTCAGCAACTCCAAGTAGGGAGGAAATAAAATAAGAAAATAAATATTAGTGGTCATATGTAATAATTCTAAATCATAAATATCTATGAACTATAAATAATAAACAACTTAAATATAAATAGTCTAAATAGAAAAAAAAACAAAAAATAGTAAGAAATAATTTAAGTTATGACAGAACAATTGTCACTCAAAAAAAAAATATGACAACAAAATAACAAATCCAAATCAAATAAATTAAAACCATACACTTGAGAAGTAGGAAAAAAAAGTCATGAAAAAAGAGAGAAGGAAAAGAGGAGGACGAATATTAAATATGACAAGAGAAGTCCGTTTAAATAATTTAATGCAAAAGTCGATAGGTCCAATTATACAAAAGGGAAAACTACTAAAACGATACAAAATGAAGAAGGGTGAATTAGGAAGAAAGCATCGAGAAGATAATAATTTTTAACGGGTAAAATAATAATTATAAATCACAAATAAATCATAAGGACAAACGAGAGGAAAATCATCAATTACAAGTTTACAAAACAAAAATAGTCGAGTAATTTAAATAATACAAACATATATTCAAAGAACTCCAAGTAGGGAGGAAATAAAATAAGAAAATAAATCTTAGTGGTCATATATAATAATTCTAAATCATAAATATCTATGAACTATTAAATAATAAACAACTTAATATTAAATAGTCTAAATAGCAAAAATAACAACAACAAAAGTAAGAAATAATTTAAGTTATGACATGAGCAAAGGTCACTCAAAACAAAATATGACAACAAAATAACACATCTAAATCAAATAAATTAAAACCATACACTTGAGAAGTAGGAAAAAAAGTCATGGAAACGAGAGAGAAGGAAAAGAGGTGGACAAATATTAAATATGACAAGAGAAGTCTGTTTAAATAACTTAATGCAAAAGCCGATAGGTCCAATTATACAAAAGGGAAAACTACTAAAACGATACAAAATGAAGAAGGGTGAATTAGGAAGAAAGCATCAAAAGATAATAATTCTTAACAGGTAAAATAATAATTATAAATCACAAATAAATCATAAGGACAAAAAGAGGAAAATCATCGATTACAAGTTTACTGAGATAAACAAAAATAGCCGAGTAATTTAAATAATACAAACATATATTCAAAGAACTCCTAGAGGAAATAAAATAAGAAAATAAATATTAGTGGTCATATGTAACAATTCTAAATCATAAATATCTATGAACTTTTAAATAAAAAACAACTTAATATTAAAAAGTCTAAATAGCAAAAACAGCAAAAAAAAAATAGTAAGAAATAATTTAAGTTATCACGAACAATAGTCACTCAAAACAAAATATGACAACAAAATAACAAATCTAAATCAAATAAATTAAAACCATACACTTGAGAGGTAGGGAAAAAAAAAAGACAGGGAAAAAGAGAGAAGGAAAAGAGGAGGACGAATATTAAATATGACAAGAGAAGTCCGTTTAAATAATTTAATGCAAAAGCCGATAGGTCGAATTGTACAAAAGGGAAAACTACTAAAACGATACAAAATGAAGAAGGGTGAATTAGGAAGAAAACATCGAAAGATAATAATTCTTAACGGGTAAAATAATAATTATAAATCACAAATAAATCATAAGGACAAACAGAGGAAAATCAACGATTACAAATTTATAGATAAAAAAAATAGCCGAGTAATTTAAATAATACAAACATATATTCAGCAACTCCAAGTAGGGAGGAAATAAAATTGGAAAATAAATATTAGTGTTCATATGTAATAATTCTAAATCATAAATATCTATGAACTATTAAATAAGAAACAACTTAATATTAAATAGTCTAAATAGCAAAAACAACAACAACAAAAGTAAGAACTAATTTAAGTTATGACAGAACAAAGGTCACTCAAAACAAAATATGACAACAAAATAACAAATCTAAATCAAATAAATTAAAACCATACACTTGAGAAGTAGGAAAAAAGTTATGGAGAAATAGAGAAGGAAAAGAGGAGGACGAATATTAAATATGACAAGAGAAGTCCGTTTAAATAATTTAATGCCAAAGCCAATAGGTTCAATTATACAAAAGGGAAAACTACTAAAACGATACAAAATGAAGAAGTGTGAATTAGGAAGAAAGCATCGAGAAGATAATAATTCTTAATGGGTATAATAATAATTATAAATCACAAATAAATCATAAGGACAAAAAGAGGAAAATCATCGAATACAAATTTACATATAAACGAAAATAGCTGAGTAATTTAAATAATACAAACATATATTCAAACTCCTTGAGGAAATAAAATATGAAAATAAATATTAGTGGTCATATGTAATAATTCTATATCATAAATATCTATGAACTATTAAATAATAAACAAAAAATAGTTTAAATAGCACAAACAGCAAAAAAATAGTAAGAAATAATTTAAGTTATGAGAACAATTGTCACTCGAAGCAAAATATGACAACAAAATAACAAATCTAAATCAAATAATTTAAAACATACACTTGAGAAGTAGAAAAAAAAACAAAAACAAAAACAAAAAGTCATGGAAAAAGAGAGAAGGAAAAGCGGAGGAGGAATATTAAATATGACAAGAGAAGTCCGTTTAAATAATTTAATGCAAAAGCCGATAGGTCCAATTATACAAAAGGAAAACTACTAAAACGATACAAAATGAAGAAGGGTGAATTAGGAAGAAAGTATTAGAAGATAATAATTCTTAAGGGGTAAAACAATAATTATAAATTACAAATAAATCATAAGGACAAAAAGAGGAAAATCATCGTGTAACATTCTAAATTTTAGGGTTTTAAAGTGTGAATGATATATGGAAATTAATTACGAAATTTTGGCTTAAAATAATTATGAGAATAATTATTGAAAATTTAGGCTTATTTTCCCTTAATTAATTTATTTCGGGAAAAAGAATAAATTTGAGTAAGGAATAATTTAGGCCTAAAAATTATGGAATTGATATTTTAAGGCCAAAAGAAATTTAATTGAGAAGGAAAAATCGTTATAAGAATTAAGGATTTACTTCCCGAATTATCCAATAATTCCAATTAAACAACCCATTATTTATCATATAAACCCAACCCATCACACCATTCATTTAAGCCCATACCCGTAGCAGCAAAAGGAAAAAACAAAAACAAAAAACAAATTACCCTATTAAGCTAAAAACGCAGCAGCAGTAGGAAATGAATATATATCAACCAAACACGTTAGCGTGGTTCTCATCGGAAATCACGGAATGCAGAGCAGCGAAAGGAAATGAGATTACGTAACAGTGGAAGGACCATACCTCTTGAGCTCCACAACGCAGGTGCCATTGCATCTCGAGCCTCGCAACACTGAAAACTCGTTGGTTCATTCTTCTCGGACTGGACCTTAAACCTACCATATAATCCATACTTGTCGACTTCTCTCCATCCTCGTTTCCGTAACTAAAAGCCAAGACCGAGTATGAGAGTGGAAGAGTGAGTGTTGTTGTTCAGAATGTATTGAGTAGATAGAGATAGAATATATGGTGAACAAAAATAGTATAAGAAGAATCTGTATTTATTAAATGGAGCAATCAAAGAGCATACAAGTAGTCTGTATAATATAGAAAAGCTTTAAACGAACTCACAAAATTGCCGATAAGGTAATGGAAAAAATGCAGAAATCCGGGCCCAACTTTCGTTGTGTCCTTAAGACAATATTGCTCCCTCAATACGGATGCCGAAGGTTTCTGAGCAATTGCCTCCCGGATAGAGCGGATTATTCGTCTCCGAAAGATGGCTCTGTCATCCGAAGCCCAAGCGAATCCAACGAGTCTCGCTTTAAACGCACGGAATGTATATGCGGGAATGCGAGAGAGAGAGTATGCGAGAAAACGTTATCTAATCGAGACTAGGGCGCCCTATTTATAGACTCGAAAAAACAAGATCGGGACGGACTCGTCATTTAACTGCCGCGAACCGGTGCATTGTGCAAATAGACACACCCGAACGGAACGAACGAGAGGTGACTGCGTCTTTTGCCCGGCAAACGCGGTGCGTCGTACGAACAGACGCACCCGATGAGCGAACGATCCGAATGGATCGCAAAACGCGGCTTCTCGTTGGAAAACTCGGAGAGGTACAACGGAATTATTTAAACGTTCGGAAATTCAAAAAATAATTTTAATAAAAAATTATTTTTTTAATACAAAAAATAATTTAATCAATATTTTATTTCACACGCGTTCCTTCTTACTTTTTCCTCTTCTTTTCCATCCTTCTTCTTAACCCATGAGATTTTCTCCTAAATTCTAACAATCCCCCACATGGATAAGAAGTAAGTCCATCATGATCAAATGCAAATGATAACTAATGTATGCAAAGTGCGGTTCCTCTACGAAAACAACCGCATCGAGAAAGGTAGGGGTTGCCTTTGAACCTTCTCTAGTAAAAACCTATCGGATATACTTGGTCAATCGGTGGACGCGTTGTCTTGAACTGTCGACCTTTTAGTGTATACCAAGACAATAGGAGTCACACGGTTGCTCCTCTAGCATCGTTGGTTCTCATGTCTTTGTGTCCATTTTTGGCCCTGGACACCGCCTGGTTCTGTGAGTGTTCTAGAGAATTGGCCGTTTTAAATTCTCATAGAAGCGGCCCACACTTCACACTCACATAGGTGATTCCTGTGATGTAAGTCAACATACATCATCTGAACACAACAGATTAGGATATCATTAAAAGCTTAGAAGCTTACCCTTATATATATGCACTGTCTTGTCTAGGAATGAGTATGAGTTTAAAACTCCACAGTGTTAACAGTCGATCATCACTTAGTTGTCTCTTTGAACCTAGTTCGTGGGATCTCCACTCTTCTAGGTAGAGTTACCGCAATAATCAACAATGGATCAGCCTTAAACCCATTCCTTTGGACAATTTCCTAACTATCTTCCTAGGAATCCCTTTAGTCAATGGATCCGATATATTCTCTGTTGATTTCACATAATCAATTGAGATGATTCCATTCGAAAGTAGTTGTCTAACGGTATCATGTCTACGACGTATATGTCTAGACTTGCCGTTGTACATGACATTCTTGGCTCTACCAATAGCTGCTTGACTATCACAGTGTATACACACTGCTGGTACTGGCTTTGGCCAATTAGGAATGTCTTCAAGAAAATTACGAAGCCACTCGGCTTCCTCGCGGCTTTATCTAACGCAATGAATTCTGCTTCCATAGTAGATCTTGCAATGCAAGTTTGCTTAGACGACTTCCAAGACACGCGCCCCCACCAAGGGTGAATACATATCCACTTGTGGATCTTGTGTCATTAAAGTCGGTTATCCAATTTGCATCACAAAACCCTTCTAGTACTTTGCAGGTACTTCTCATAATGCAAAGCAAAGTTTTAAGTAACCCAAAACTCTTATCATAGCTCTCTAATGAAACTCATTTGGATTACTTGTAAAGCAACTCAACATGCTTACTTGCATAAGCAATATCGGTCTAGTGCGATTCATAACATACATAAGACTGCCTAGCACTTGAGCATATTCTTTTTGTTTAATAGCTTCGCCGGATTTCTTAACAAAAGACTAGTTTCTATAGGGTCGACACGGGAGTTATGTTTAAACTCTTGAATTTCTCAAGAATTTTAGAAATATAGTGTGTTTGCGATAAAGCTAACCCTCCAGATGTTCTATGGATTTTAATTCCTAAAATAACATCTGCTAGACCCATATCTTTCATGTCAAATTTACTAGTAAGCAATCGTTTAGTAGCTTTAATCATTTGATTAATACTACCTGTTATCAACATGTCATCTACATAAAGACAAACTATGGCAAACCCGTTTTCAGTATTTCGAATGTAGACACACTTGTCACATTCATTAATACTAAAGTCATTTGATAACATAACTTCATCGAATTTCGCAAGCCATTGTTTCAGGGCTTGTTTAAGTCCATAAAGAGACTTAATTAATCGATAAACTTTCCGTTCTTGTCCTGAGACAACAAATCCCTCAGGTTGTTCTAGATAAATTTCTTCCTCTAATTCACCATTCAAGAAGGCTGTCTTTACATCCATTTGATGTAACTCCAAACCATTCAATGCTGCTAACGTGATTATCATCTGAATGGATGTAATTCTTGTAACAAGTGAATAGGTATCAAAGTAGTCTAGGCCTTTCCGTTGTCTATAGCCTTATACTACTGTCTAGCTTTGTACTTATCAATAGTGCCATCTCGCTTTCATCTTCTTTTTGAAGACCCACTTAGTTCCTAGAGGCTTATTGCCGGAGGAAGGTCAACCAACTCCCAAGTATGGTTTGACATAATGGATTCAACTTCACTATTGATAGCCTCTTTCCGAGAATGGTGCTTCAGGGGAACCCATAGCCTCTCCAAATGTTTGAGGCTTATTTTCTAGTAGATAAGTCATAAAATCAGGACCAAAGTATGTTGAAGTCCTTTGCCTAGTACTACGTCTAGGTTCCTCATTTTCAAGATTATCATTAGTCATAGTATCCTGAGATATCACAGTGTTGTTATTATCATTACCTTTATTGTACGGAAATATGTTCTCAAAGAACGTAGCGTTCCTTGACTCAATAACCGTATTCACATGGATATCCGATACATTAGACTTATAAACCAGAAAATGATATGCACTACTATTATGTGCATAATCAATAAACACACAGTCTACTATCTTAGGTCCAATTCTTAACTTTTTAGGTTTAGGAATCTCAACCTTTGCCAAGCACCCCACACTTTCAAATATTTCAAAGAAGGTCTCTTTCCTTTCCATATTTCATATGGTATACTTTGTATCGTTTTATGAGGCACTCTATTAATTAGAAAGTTAGCCGTTAGTATGGCTTCCCCCCACAAATTTTGTGGTAAACCAGAATTAATTAATAATGCATTCATCATTTCTTTCAAAGTCCGATTTTTCCTCTAATATGCAATATTCAACCATAATGATGCTATAAAATTTCATATAATTTGGTAGTGATGCATACCCCAACCAAAAATATTTATCATCTTTGGGTATCTAAATAAAACTACCAACATTTATATTCAATAATTATAAAGACAAATAATCAACCTTTAAGTTGATCCATAAACACCTTATAATAACAAACTTTAATTCTCCCACAATACAAACATAAGATAATAGCATCAAGGTTATGGGTAATTGAAAAATCATCGTCATACTTGGAATTTAAAAAAAAAAATTGGCTACTTTGGTGACTAACACATCCACCGTACTTAATTCCAAAACTTAAATATTTAACTTATCATAATATTTGGAATTAAAACAATTCATAAAGAATTGAACACTTTGGTGATTAATAAATCCACCATATTTAATTCCAAAATTTAAATATTTAGAATTTATTTAAATACTATTCACAACATTTAAGCAGCATAAAATCATAGCCACAAAATCATCCATAATTATAAAATTAAGGCTATAATAACACTTCTACTAATATCGTGCAAGTCATTCTTATTATATTTAAATATTTCACGATATCATGAAATAATAATACTATGAAAATTAAAGCAATTTATCTCTACACTAGATAAATGATTAAATTTCCATATCACCACAAATATTTAATAATTTCACCACATTTACTTTCAAAAGAAAATAATAAATCCTTTTTTAATAAATTAAATAATGGCTAAGATATTCACCGATATCACTATTTTTATTCCGCCATTATTAATTCAAAAAGCTTCACAAGATTTTAGGAGAGATTATAGGAGATTAGAAATTATCAAACAAATTAATATCTCTATTAATAATAAATCTTTAAACGGGACTAAATTCCCTTCCATTCTAATTAATAGAATTTTTCCAAATACATAACATTCTAAAATTTAGGACTTTTAATAAAGCTCATCATTTAATTGTTAAATATATTTAATTTCTGCAACTAGAAGCATGAAATTAAATCATATCCATACAATATCTAATCAAACTAATAAAATCTCCTGATGAAATCAAGACATATTATCTTCACTTTATGAATTTAATATTCATAAAATCCTCATTAAACTAAGGAGAGATAATAGGATATTTATTAACTACCCTATCAATAGGATCTAATATATTTATTAATAATCAAATTTTCAACAGATGTAAATTCACTGTGCAAGTGATCAATAATTAGCATAAATTAATTAAATAATATATTGATTTCTATAGACACGTCCATACTGAAACATCCGGCACGTTAAAAAGCTAGGATTATGAGAAACACATCATTTAAAACAAACGACTTGTCCTTTTAGCGCTTAACACAAACGACGTATCTTTTGTGTCAATCTCTAACCTCCACTGTCACACTGATCCGACGGAGCGACAATGGTTTCTCATGTTTCGTTATCGATCTCTACTATATTTCAAGATCTTTATCCATGAAGCTAATTTCGTGGATATAATATCCAAAAATCAAACGCATCAATCAAAACAGGATATACATCAAATTGTGAGATCTTTTCTATACACATATGACTTCTAGTCCCATCAATTAATAAAGTTTCAATTTTCAAGTAATCGCTATATCTAACGAGGTATAAAGCGACTAGTAAAAGCAAAACTTTAATACATATCTATATCAGAAACAAATTGACAGATATATAAGCACAGAAATCATAATATTAGAAACTTTAAATTTTCAAGGTCAGGAATCCAAAAACTAACACAGATTCAAACCAATACAGAAATCAAGTTTATAAATTAATCTAAGTTGATTCCAATTTAATATTACTACCAACGTATGATATCGCAAAGATATAAATTAATATAAACACTTTCAATCAATATTGTCTTAAGATTGTTGTTCGAATGTCTTGAGTAGATAGAGATAGAATATACGGTGAACAAAAATAGTATAAGAAGAATCTGTATTTATTAAATGGAGCAATCAAAGAGCATACAAGTAGTCTGTATAATATTGAAAAGCTTTAAACGAACTCACAAAATTGCCGATAAGGTAATGGAAAAAATGCAGAAATCCGGGCCCAACTTTCGTTGTGTCCTTAAGACAATATTGCTCCTCAATACGATCTTTGAAGGTTTCGAGCAATTGCCTCCCCGGATAGAGCGGATTATTCGTCTCCAAAAAGATGGCTCTGTCTATCTGAAGCCCAAGCGAATCCAACGAGTCTGCTTTCGGAACGCACATAATGTATATGCAGAATGCAGAGAGAGAGTATACAGAGAAAACGTTATTTAATCTAAGACTAGGGCGCCTTATTTATAGACTCTGAAAAAACAAGATCAGACGGACTAGTCTGTTACTGCGAACTGGTGCATTGTGCAAAGAGACACACCAGAACGTACAGGGTGACCTGCATCTTTTGCCAGCAAACTGGGGCGTCGTACGAACAGACGCACCAGTACGGAGCGAACGATCCGAACGGATCGTAAAACGCAGCTGCTAGTTGGAAAACTCGGAGAGGTACAACGGAATTATTTAAACGTTCGGAAATTCAAAAAAGTATTTTAATAATTTTTTTAATACAAAAAATAATTTAATTAAAAATTAAAATTTTATTTCGTACGCGTTCCTTCTTCCTTTTTCCTCTTCTTTTCCATCCTTCTTCTTATTCATAACCCATAAGATTTTCTCCTAAATTCTAACAAGTGTCGCGAAAGAAGGGGGAAGAGTTAATTGTGATCGTCTTCCCCTGCATCTAATACCAAAAACAGGGGCAGTGGGCTACGGTAGCAATCATCACGTACACACCAAAAAGCTAACTAGGTGAGCCTTCAAGTTTTGTTTCTTCTAGTTTCCATGATTTTCCAATGCTAGTTCTGAGTTTTAAGTCTTTAGGAGCATAGCTACCATTCCACATGTGAGTCCCTGCTATATAAACACAAGAACAGGGAGAGTTTTGCATTTTTACGTTGGGCACTCCCAAAACAACAAATAACCCAAAGCATGGCTGTTCTTATATAGATATAACCCCTGCTGATATATATATTTGCGGTCATGAAAATACCTATTCAAACGTTGCACACATATGAAAAGAGAGAAGGAAACTGAGTTAGTTGCTTGTATATAATCACTGCACAGATAAGAAGAAAATTAAAAGAAGAAAGTTACTAAACTATATGCATATAGACGTGCGTGTGGGTTGGTGTGAGATGCTGTATGTATATAAGAAAAACTAAAACAGATATGTGAATTGCTGCCCATAGGAGTTAGAGGAAAATATTGCTGCATAATGATAATATATATATATATATATATATATATATAAAAGAGGAAAGGGGCATTTGCTAGTGTATGTGTGTGTGTGTCGTGAATTAGGAATAAGATCTAGCTTAGAAAGAAATAGGAAATTGCTGCATCCATATATAGATATATCAAGTGGTAGTAAATATGTATATAAGACCGATGCAATGCAAACATATATATATATATATAAGAAAAGAAAAGCTTGCAAATATGGCTCTGTCACGTAAATATGATATCAAGGTGCTGTCGTACATTAGTAATATATAGGTGTTGTATATATACATAGATATTATAAATGGGTTATTCTGTTTCATTAAAATTTAAAAAAGAACATTAATAATTATAGAGAATGACAAGTATTGAAGAATAATCTGGGAAGCACTTGGAGGTTTTAAAATAATTGTAGAAAATAATAATAAATAGAAAAATAAAATAATAAAATAAAATAAAATTAAAACAATAATAATATTTAAAAATATAATAGTAAATTGGCAAAAATTCGGCCTAATAGTAAAAATGAAAATAAGGCCCAATAGCCTTACACTAAGCCTAGTGCCATGACGTTGGAGATTGTGAAGAGCTTGGGCAAATAATAACCTACCGTTTGTAAATGTATATTTATAGGACGCGATAATTGCTGAGACAATTAATCGGACGTGAAACCATCTGAAGATTTTGGAGCAGTCAGGTAGTAACCTTAATCCTCATATACTCTGTGTGACTTGTGTATGTATGTTTTAACTTGAAATTGCATACATTTGGTTATCATTTATTTCAAGTCATGTAATAGGGTAATTATTTATCTCGGAATATTATATTTCGATAAATAATACCTATTGAAAATAGGTGAATATGTGGTTTCAAATAATAAGTAATAATTATCTTATTTCCTAAGGTAATTTCTATTGAAATTAGGGTGAATAAAGAGCTAAAAATCCCTAAATGCAATTGTGGGCCATAAAATACCCTGAAAATATTATGATAAATCCTAAGAGGCAATGAAATATTTATTAAAAATTGGAGAATATGTTGTCTCTAATTTAGGTAATTTTTGGGATTAATTTCCTTGGAAAATATTGAGGCAAGATTTAATATTATTTTGGGGATCATAATTGACCCCATGATTTTTAATATTTTACATGGGATATAAAATACCAATGTAAGTAAAATAATTGTGAGATAATGATTTATCCTAATTAAGAAAATTATCAAAAATTAGTAAGTGGCTAATCTGGTAATTAATGGGATAATTAAGGTATAAAGTAAATGAATTAAAAATAATTTAAATAATTATTTTTAATTGGAGAAATTCGAAATTATTAAATAAATAAAAAATAAAAAAAATAAAATATTAATAAAATATTTCATGCTTAGAAAAATAAATAAAAAATAAAAGAAAAAAATATCATGATATTTTTGTAAAATTGTATTATTATATAATATAGTGAATAGTAATGGAATAAATAGGAAACGGATCCTATCTAGAGAACCAGGAATAGGAATTCCAAAGTCAAGGTAAAATATTGATCAGTGAGTTTTTACCTTCAAGTGACCTCTTCCTAAGTTAATTTCGAGGTCGGTAGCGCATTTGCCAAATAAGACGAAATAGGGAAAATGCGTAGATATTCACATTTTGATTTGAAGAAAATAATTATAACTCAACATCTAGAGATGAGTTTATAATTATCTGGGCATATTTGGAATCGTGAATTATTATCCAGAGATTGATGATTCCGGCGATTTCCGACACCGGACGTGTTCGGACACGTTTTTCGAGAAAACTTCAACTGGACTGTTGGAACCCTGTAAGGGACCGAAATCTAAGTTAAATTAGATATTATTGATGAGGAAGAGAAGATCTTCAAAGTTATGAATCCAGAATTCTGAGGTTTTCCGAGACTACGCGAAACGGACACCGATCGGGGAAATTCTATCGGACCGGGCATAAAGTGAGCTTGAGTCACCATTCTTGGACCAATTGCTGCCACATCACCCCCTTATGTCGACTAGGGCAGCCCATGGTCAAGAATTAACAACCATTTAGCCTTTATTTTACTTGGTTATAAGGTAAGAGAAAATTACAAGATTTGGAATATGGAAATTACCAAAGTGGCACAATTTTTGCCTATATAAAGGCATGAGCACCTTCATCATTTTTCAAACCAAAAATCTGCCCCTTAGAGAGAAGTTAGAGAGAGAAGCTCTGGAGAAAGTCTGAGCAAAGTCTGGGTAAGTTCTTTGGTCCTTAGTCTTTAGTTTCGGTAGTTCTTTCGGTAGATATAGTAGGAATGCTAGATTTATCTTTAATTTTTCAAGATAGTCTAGATATCATATTTAGGGGTAAATATGATATATATTTCGAAAATATGATGAGGGAAAAGATCTCAAAATTCGGAGAGATAGAGCGAAAAATAAAGCTCCGCGAAATTCCGCCAAATAGGGGTACTAGGGGCAAAATAGTAATTTTCGCCCAAATGGCCTCGTTATGATGCCAAATGTTGATAAACGTTGTCCTTATAGGATATCTGAGCTAATCGAGCCGCTGTTGTGCCGCCGTCATACCGCCGTTTTTCCCGCGTCGAATTTCACGTTTTTCCGTAAAAGTTCTCATTGTACGCCAAAAGGTACGTTCGCCTCTTGGTAACCTTATCTCGATGTTTATGGTTTACATATATGTGGTATGTGTGTTGTAGAGGTGTTATACGTGCGAGTGCATATAGCGGTTAGAGGATATGTCGTATCTTTGGGTGCAATATGTCGGTCTGGGGTGCAATATGTCTCGTATCTTTGGGTGCAATAGGTCTCGTATCTTTGGGTGCAATGTGTCTCGCATCTTTGGGGGCAATACATATGCATGGGTTGTGGTAGAGTGATTGTTGTGCTGTTGATATTATGGATGTCTGTTGTCTGTATGTGTATACATAAACATGAGGTTAACAGTTACCTGAGATCCAATGTGGTAAATTGGATCTCAGCTCTTAACTTAGCATCAAGTTCGGAAGGACCGAGGACCGAGGAGAGAGGAAAACAGCACGCATAGGGACTCGGCTGAAGACTTTCCTCTACTGCTATTTACTTTTGAAAACTCTCGGTCATTGTACCGCTTTTGTAAACAGCCAGACTTACGGCATTTTGAATATAAGTATCAGTTACTCAATCGCTCCGATGCTCTACTCTGATCAGAAAAAAAAAATTATACTGCTTTTGAAAACGGGATGTTACACAAGCGCTATGGAATCGGAACATGCTGTGTGGGCTTTGCTGTGTGTTGTGCCCAGTGGTCTGTGCTGTGTGCAATTAGGACCACTGCAGTCTGTGCTGTGTGCTATTAGGGTTGCTAGTTCCGGATTTGGCCGTGTGCCTTGATACTGAATGTTATGCGGTATTTGTTTATTTATGGTTTTTCTTACATACATTATTTATACATTTTATATGAGATTAATGGTTACTCTGGGATTCAATTTTGAATCCCAGTCCCTTTTAAGCCTTCTGGCAGCTCATCTAGATCTGAGCAGGGAGACAGAGGTAAGGCTCCAGAGCTGGACTAATGTGGTGAAGGATGATGGTGATTTCTTTTGGATATATATATTTTGGTGTCCCGAATGACTGTATTATAATTATTTTGGGTAACAATACCGGGATAACATTATACTTGATCTCTACGGGAAAATTTATCTTTCCGTATTTTTATCAGTATAATTTTGTCCAAACTGATGCATGCTCAGTTGCTTATACTCGATGGGTGACGATAATTAACTTGGAAAAATAAGTTAGAATTAAATAAAAAAAAAAAGGACCACACTACCCGCCACTCGAAAGGGCGAGGCCGGTGGGTGTGTAACACATCGAATAAAAATTTACATATAAACAAAAATAGCCGAGTAATTAAATAATACAAACATATATTCAAAGAACCCCAAGTAGAGAGAAAATAAAATAAGAAAATAAATATTATTGGTCCTACGTAATAAGTCTAAATCATAAATATCTATGAACTAACAAATAAGAAACAACTTAATATTAAATAGTCCAAATAGCAAAAAGAGGAAGAAAAAAGTACGAAATAATTTAAGTTATCACAGAACAAAGGCCACTCAAAACAAATTATGGCAACAAAATAACAAATCTAAATTGAATAAATTAAAACCATACACTTGAGAAGTAGGGTAAAAAAAAGTCATGGAAAAAGAGAGAAGGAAAAGAGGAGGAATAACAGAGAAGGAAAACAGGAGGACGAATATTAAATATGACAAGAGAAGTCCGTTTAAATAATTTAATGCAAAAACCGATAGGTCCATTTATACGAAAGGGAAAACTACTAAAACGATAAAAAATGAAGATGGGTGAATTAGGAAGAAAGCATCAGAAGATTATAATTCTTAATCGATAAAATAATAATTATAAATCACAAATAAATCATAAATACAAAAAGAGGAAAATCATCGAAACCAAGTTGACATATAAACGAAAATAGCCGAGTAATTTAAATAATACAAACATATATTCAAAGAACTCGAGTTTGGAGGAAATAAAATAAGAAAATAAGTATTAGTGGTCGTATGTAATAACTCTAAATCATAAATATCTATGAACTATTAAATAATAAACAACTTAATATTAAATACCCTAAATAGTAAAAATAGAAAAAAAAAATAGTAAGAAATAATTTAAGTTATGACAAACAAAGGTCACTCAAAACAAAATATGACAACAAAATAACAAATCTAAATGAAATAAATTAAAACCATACACTTGAGAAGTAGAAAAAAAAGTCATCGAAAAATAGAGGAGGAAAAGAGGAGGACGAATATAAAATATGACAAGAGAAGTCCGTCTAAATAATTTAATGCAAAAACCGATAGGTCGAATTATACGAAAAGGAAAACTACTAAAACGATACAAAATGAAGAAGGGTGAATTAGGAAGAAAGCATCAAAAGATAATAATTCTTAATAAGTAAAAAAATAATTATAAATCACAAATAAATCATAAATAGAAAAAGAGGAAAATCTTCGAATACAAATTTACATATAAACAAAAATAGTCGAGTAATATAAATAATACAAACATATATTCAAAGAACTCCAAGTAGGGAGGAAATAAAATAAGAAAATAAGTATTAGTGGTCGTATGTAATAACTCTAAATCATAAATATCTATGAACTATTAAATAATAAACAACTTAATATTAAAAAGTCTAAATAGCAAAAACGAAAGAAAAAAATAGTAAGAAATAATTTAAGTTATGAATGAGAACAATAGTCACTCAAAACAAAATATGACAACAAAATAACAAATCTAAATCAAATAAATTAAAATCATACGCTTGAGAAGTAGGAAAAAAAAGTCATGGAAAAATAGAGGAGGATGAATATTAAATATGACAAGAGAAGTCCGTTCAAATAATTTAATGCCAAAGAAGATAGGTCCAATTATACAAAGGGGAAAACTACTAAAACGATACAAAATGAAGAAGGGTGAATTAGGAAGAAAGAATCGAGAAGATAATAATTCTTAATGGGTATAATAATAATTATAAATCACAAATAAATCATAAGGACAAAAAGAGGAAAATCATCGAATACAAATTTACATATAAATAAAAATAGCCGAGTAATTTAAATAATACAAACGTATATTCAAGCAACTCCTTGAGGAAATAAAATATGAAAATAAATATTAGTGGTTATATGTAATAATTCTAAATCATAAATATCTATGAACTATTAAATAAAACAAAAAATAGTTTAAATAGCACAAACAGCAAAAAAAAAAAAAAAAATTAAGTTATGATAGAACATTAGTAACTCAAAGCAAAATATGACAACAAAATAACAAATCTAAATCAAATAATTTAAAAGATACACTTGAGAAGTAGAAAAACAAAAACAAAAACAAAAAGTAATGGAAAAAGAGAGAACGAAAAGAGGAGGAGGAATATTAAATATGACAAGAGAAGTCCGTTTAAATAATTTAATGCAAAAGCCGATAGGTCCAATTATACAAAAGGGAAAACTACTAAAACGATACAAAATGAAGAAGGATGAATTAGGAAGAAAGTATCGAGAAGATAATAATTCTTAATGGATAAAACAATAATTATCAATCACAAATAAATCATAAGGACAAAAAGAGGAAAATCATCGAATACAAATTTACATATAAACAAAAATAGCTTAGTAATTTAAATAATACAAAAATATATTCAACAACTCCAAGAAGGGAGGAAATAAAATAAGAAAATAAATAGTAGTGGATATGTAATAATTCTAAATCATAAATATCTATTAACTAATAAACAATAAACAACTTAATATTACATAGTTTAAATAGCACAAACAGCAAAAAAAATAGTAAGAAATAATTTAAGTTATGACAGAACAATAGTCACTCAAAGCAAAATATGACAACAAAATAACAAATCTAAATCAAATAAATTAAAACCATACACTTGAGAAGTAGGAAAAAAAAAAAAGTCATGGAAAAAAAGAGGAGGAAAATAGGAGGACGAATATTAAATATAACAAGAGAAGTCCATTTAAATAATTTAATACCAAAGCCGATAGGTCCAATTATACAAAAGGGAAAACTACTAAAACGATGCAAAATGAAGAAGGGTGAATTAGAAAGAAAGCATCGAAGATAATAACTCTAAATGGGTAAAATAATAATTATAAATCACAAATAAATCATAAGGAAAAAAAGAGGAAAATCATCAAATACAAATTTACATATAAATAAAAATAGCCGAGTAATTTAAATAATACAAACATATATTCACCAACTCCTTGAGGAAATAAAATATGAAAATAAATATTAGTGGTCATATGCAATAATTCTAAATCATAAATATCTATGAACTATTAAATCATAAATAACTTAATATTAAATAGTTTAAATAGCACAAAAAGCAAAAACAAAAGAAAAGAGGAAGAAATAATGTAATTTATGACTGAATAATAGTCACTCAAAGCAAAGTATGACAACAAAATAACAAATCTAAATCAAATAATTTAAAACATACACTTGAGAAGAAGGAAAAAACAAAAATAAAAAAAAGTCATGGAAAAAGAGAGAAGGAAAAGAGGAGGAAGAATATTAAATATGACAAGAGAAGTCCGTTTAAATAATTTAATGCAAAAACTGATTGGTCCAATTATACCAAAAGGGAAAACTACTAAAACGATACAAAATGAAGAAGAGTGAATTAGGAAAAAACCATCGAAGATAATAACTCTTAATCGGTAAAAGAATAATTCTAAACAAAAAAAAATCATAAAGACAAAAAGAGGAAAATCATCGAATAAAAATGTACATATAAACAAAAATAGCCGAGTAATTAAATAATACAAACATATAATCAGCAACCCCAAGTAGAGAGAAAATAAAATAAGAAAATAAATATTATTGGTCCTACGTAATAAGTCTAAATCATAAATATCTATGAACTAATAAATAAGAAACATATTAATATTAAATAGTCCAAATAGCAAAAAGAGGAAGAAAAAAAAGTACGAAATAATTTAAGTTATGACAAAACAAAGGCCACTCAAAACAAAATATGACAACAAAATAACAAATCTAAATCAAATAAATTAAAACCATACACTTGAGAAGTAGGGTAAAAAAAAGTCATGGAAAAAGAGAGAAGGAAAAGAGGAGCACGAACATTAAATATGACAAGAGAAGTCCGTTTAAATAATTTAATGCAAAAACCAATAGGTCCATTTATACGAAAGGGAAAACTACTAAAACGATAAAAAATGAAGATGGGTGAATTAGGAAGAAAGCATCGAAGATTATAATTCTTAATCGGTAAAATAATAATTATAAATCAAAAATAAATCATAAATACAAAAAGAGGAAAATCATCGAAACCAAATTCACATATAAACGAAAATAGCCGAGTAATTTAAATAATACAAACATATATTCAAGCAACTCGAGTTTGGAGGAAATAAAATAAGAAAATAAGTATTAGTGGTCGTATGTAATAACTCTAAATAATAAATATCTATGAACTATTAAATAATAAACAACTTAATATTAAATAGTCTAAATAGCAAAAAATGCAAAAAAAAAGTAAGAAAAAATCTAAGTTATGACAGAACAAAGGTCACTCAAAACAAAATATGACAACAAAACAACATATCTAAATCAAATAAATTAAAACCATACACATGAGAAGTAGGTAAAAAAGTCAACGAAAAATAGAGGAGGAAAAAGGGAGGACGAATATTAAATATGACAAGAGAAGTCCGTGTAAATAATTTAATGCAAAACATGATAGGTCCAATTATACGAAAGGGAAAACTACTAAAACGATACAAAATGAAGAAGGGTGCATTAGGAAGAAAGCATCAGAAGATAATAATTCTTGATAAGTAAAAAAATAATTATAAATCACAAATAAATCATAAATAGAAAAAGAGGAAAATCTTCGAATACAAATTTACATATAAAAAAAAATTGCCGAGTAATAAAAATAATACAAACATATATTCAGCTACTCCAAGTGGGGAGGAAATAAAATAAGAATATAAGTATTAGTGGTCGTATGTAATAACTCTAAATCATAAATATCTATGAACTATTAAATAATAAACAACTTATTATTAAATAGTCTAAATAGCAAAAAAACCAAAAAAAAAAAAAAAAAGTACGAAAAAATTTAAGTTATGACAAAACAAAGGTCACTCAAAATAAAATATGACAAAAAAAAGTCATGGAAAAACAGAGGCGGAAAAGAGGAGGACGAATATTAAATATAACAAGAGAAGTCCATTTAAATAATTTAATGCCAAAGCCGATAGGTCAAATTATATAAAAGGGAAAACTACTAAAACCATACAAAATGAAGAAGGATGAATTAGGAAGAAAATATCATAAGATAATAATTCTTAATGTGTATAATAATAATTATATACCACAAATAAATGATAAGGACAAAAAGGGGAAAATAATCGAAACCAAATTTACCTATAAACGAAAATAGCCGAGTAATTTAAATAACACAAACATATATTCAGCAACTCATCGTAGGGAGGAATTAAAATAAGAAAATAAGCATTAGTGGTCGTATGTAATAACTCTAAATCATAAATATCTATGAACGATTAAATAATAAACAACTTAATATCAAATAGTCTAAATAGCAAAAAAATGCAAAAGAAAAGGTAAAAAATAATTTAAGTTATGACAGAACAAAGGCCACTCAAAACAAAATATGACAACAAAATAACAAATCTAAATCAAATAAATTAAAACCATACACTTGAGAAGTAGGGTAAAAAAAAAACATGGAAAAAGAGAGAAGAAAAAGAGGAGGAATAAGAGAGAAGGAAAACAGGAGGACGAATATTAAATATGACAAGAGAAGTCCGTTTAAATAATTTAATGCAAAAACCGATAGGTCCATTTATACGAAAGGGAAAACTACTAAAACGATAAAAAATGAAGATGGGTGAATTAGGAAGAAAGCATCGAAGATTATAATTCTTAATCGATAAAATAATAATTATAAATCACAAATATTTCATAAATACAAAAAGAGGAAAATCATCGAATCCAAATTTACATACAAACGAAAATAGCCGAGTAATTTAAATAATACAAACATATATTCAAGAACTCCGAGTTTGGACGAAATAAAATAAGAAAATAAGTATTAGTGGTCGTTTGTAATAACTCTAAATCATAAATATCTATGAACTATTAAATAATAAACAACTTAATATTACATACCCTAAATAGTAAAAATAGAAAAAATGAAGAAATAATTTAAGTTATGAGAACAAAGGTCACTCAAAACAAAATATGACAACAAAATAACAAATCTAAATCAAATAAATTAAAACCATACACTTGAAAAGCGGGAAAAAAAAAGTCATCAAAAAATAGAGGAGGAAAAGAGAGAGGACGAATATAAAATATGACAAGAGAAGTCCGTCTAAATAATTTAATGCAAAAACCGATAGGTTGAATTATACGAAAAGGAAAAGTACTAAAACGATACAAAATGAAGAAGGGTGAATTAGGAAGAAAGCATCAGAAGATAATCATTCATAATGGGTATAATAATAATTATAAATCACAAATAAATCATAAGGACAAAAAGAGGAAAATCATCGAATACAAATTTACATATAAACAAAAATAGCTTAGTAATTTAAATAATACAAAAATATATTCAACAACTCCAAGAAGGAGGAAATAAAATAAGAAAATAAATAGTAGTGGATATGTAATAATTCTAAATCATAAATATCTATTAACTAATAAACAATAAACAACTTAATATTACATAGTTTAAATAGCACAAACAACAAAAAAAATAGTAAGAAATAATTTAAGTTATGAATGAACAATAGTCACTCAAAGCAAAATATGACAACAAAATAACAAATCTAAATCAAATAAATTAAAACCATACACTTGAGAAGTAGGAAAAAAAAAAAGTCATGGAAAAAAAAGAGGAGGAAAATAGGAGGACGAATATTAAATATAACAAGAGAAGTCCATTTAAATAATTTAATACCAAAGCCGATAGGTCCAATTATACAAAAGGGAAAACTACTAAAACGATGCAAAATGAAGAAGGGTGAATTAGAAAGAAAGCATCGAAGATAATAACTCTAAATGGGTAAAATAATAATTATAAATCACAAATAAATCATAAGGAAAAAAAGAGGAAAATCATCAAATACAAATTTACATATAAATAAAAATAGCCGAGTAATTTAAATAATACAAACATATATTCACCAACTCCTTGAGGAAATAAAATATGAAAATAAATATTAGTGGTCATATGCAATAATTCTAAATCATAAATATCTATGAACTATTAAATCATAAATAACTTAATATTAAATAGTTTAAATAGCACAAAAAGCAAAAACAAAAGAAAAGAGGAAGAAATAATGTAATTTATGACTGAATAATAGTCACTCAAAGCAAAGTATGACAACAAAATAACAAATCTAAATCAAATAATTTAAAACATACACTTGAGAAGAAGGAAAAAACAAAAATAAAAAAGTCATGGAAAAAGAGAAGGAAAAGAGGAGGAAGAATATTAAATATGACAAGAGAAGTCCGTTTAAATA
The DNA here is from genome assembly GCA_019022615.1 of Acacia melanoxylon. Lineage (NCBI taxonomy): Eukaryota > Viridiplantae > Streptophyta > Magnoliopsida > Fabales > Fabaceae > Acacia > Acacia melanoxylon. Next base: position 32,056 of record JAFJYJ010000071.1, on the reverse strand, counting down.
ATTTAATGCAAAAACCGATAGGTCCATTTATACGAAAGGGAAAACTACTAAAACGATAAAAAATGAAGATGGGTGAATTAGGAAGAAAGCATCGAAAGATTATAATTCTTAATCGATAAAATAATAATTATAAATCACAAATATTTCATAAATACAAAAAGAGGAAAATCATCGAATCCAAATTTACATACAAACGAAAATAGCCGAGTAATTTAAATAATACAAACATATATTCAAAGCAACTCCGAGTTTGGACGAAATAAAATAAGAAAATAAGTATTAGTGGTCGTTTGTAATAACTCTAAATCATAAATATCTATGAACTATTAAATAATAAACAACTTAATATTACATACCCTAAATAGTAAAAATAGAAAAAATGAAGAAATAATTTAAGTTATGAGAACAAAGGTCACTCAAAACAAAATATGACAACAAAATAACAAATCTAAATCAAATAAATTAAAACCATACACTTGAAAAGCGGGAAAAAAAGTCATCAAAAAATAGAGGAGGAAAAGAGGAGGACGAATATAAAATATGACAAGAGAGTCAGTCCGTCTAAATAATTTAATGCAAAAACCGATAGGTTGAATTATACGAAAAGGAAAAGTACTAAAACGATACAAAATGAAGAAGGGTGAATTAGGAAGAAAGCATCGAAGATAATCATTCATAATGGGTATAATAATAATTATAAATCACAAATAAATCATAGGGACAAAAAGAAGAAAATCATCGAATACAAGTTTACATATATAAAAAAAATAGCCGAGTAATTTAAATAATTCAAACATATTCACCACTCCAAGTAGGGAGGAAATAAAATAAGAAAATAAGCATTAGTGGTCGTATGTAATAACTCTAAATCATAAATATCTATGAACTATTAAATAATAAACAACGCAATATTAAATATTCTAAATAGCAAAAACAGCAACAACAAAAAAGGAAGAATAATTTAATCTATGAAAGAACAAAGGTCACTCAAAACACAATATGACAACAAAATAAAATATCTAAATCAAATAAATTAAAATCATACACATGAGAAGTAGGAAAAAAGTCATCGAAAAATAGAGGAGGAAAAAGGGAAGACGAATATTAAATATGACAAGAGAAGTCCGTGTAAATAATTTAATGCAAAACCCGATAGGTCCAATTATATGAAAGGAAAACTACTAAAACGATACAAAATGAAAAAGGGTGAATTAGGAAGAAAGCATCAAAAGATAAGAATTCTTAATCGGTAAAATAATAATTATAAATCCCAAATAAATCACTAATACAAAAACATGAAAATCATCGAATACAAATTTACATATAAAAAAAATAGCCGAGTAATTTAAATAATAGAAACATATATTCACCACTCCAAGTAGGGAGGAAATAAAATAAGAAAATAAGCATTAGTGGTCGTATGTAATAACTCTAAATCATAAATATCTATGAACTATTAAATAATAATTAACGCAATTTTAAATAGTCTAAATAGCAAAAACAACAACAACAAAAAAAAAGTAAGAATAATTTAATCTATGACAGAACAAAGGTCACTCAAAACAAAATATGACAACAAAATAACATATCTAAATCAAATAAATTAAAATCATACACATGAGAAGTAGGAAAAAAAGTCATCGAAAAATAGAGGAGGAAAAAGGGAGGACGAATATTAAATATGACAAGAGAAGTCCGTGTAAATAATTTAATGCAAAACCAGATAGGTCCAATTATATGAAAGGGAAAACTACTAAAACGATACAAAATGAAAAAGGGTGAATTAGGAAGAAAGCATCAAAAGATAAGAATTCTTAATCGGTAAAATAATAATTATAAATCCCAAATAAATCACTAATACAAAAAGATGAAAATCATCGAATACAAATTTACATATAAAAAAAATAGCCGAGTAATTTAAATAATAGAAACATATATTCACCACTCCAAGTAGGGAGGAAATAAAATAAGAAAATAAACATTAGTGGTCGTATGTAATAACTCTAAATCATAAATATCTATGAACTATTAAATAATAAACAACGCAATATTAAATATTCTAAATAGCAAAAACAAAGCAACAACAAAAAAAGGAAGAATAATTTAATCTATGAAAGAACAAAGGTCACTCAAAACACAATATGACAACAAAATAAAATATCTAAATCAAATAAATTCAAATCATACACATGAGAAGTAGGAAAAAAAGTCATCGAAAAATAGAGGAGGAAAAAGGGAGGACGAATATTAAATATGACAAGAGAAGTCCGTGTAAATAATTTAATGCAAAACCCGATAGGTCCAATTATACGAAAGGGAAAACTACTAAAACGATACAAAATGAACAAGGGTGAATTAGGAAGAAAGCATCGAAGATAATCATTCATAACGGGTATAATAATAATTATAAATCACAAATAAATCATAAGGACAAAAAGAAGAAAATCATCGTAAACAATTTTAAATTAAAAAAAAAGAGCCGAGTAATTTAAATAATACAAACATATATTCAGCCACTCCAAGTAGGGAGGAAATAAAATAAGAAAATAAGCATTAGTGGTCGTATGTAATAACTCTAAATCATAAATATCTATGAACTATTAAATAATAAACAACGCAATATTAAATAGTCTAAATAGCAAAAACAAGAACAACAAAAAAAAAAGTAAGAATAATTTAATCTATGACATGAACAAAGGTCACTCAAAACAAAATATGACAACAAAATAACATATCTAAATGAAATAAATTAAAATCATACACATGAGAAGTAGGAAAAAAAGTCATCGAAAAATAGAGGAGGAAAAAGGGAGGACGAATATTAAATATGACAAGAGAAGTCCGTGTAAATAATTTAACGCAAAACCCGATAGGTCCAATTATATGAAAGGGAAAACTACTAAAACGATACAAAATGAAAAAGGGTGAATTAGGAAGAAAGCATCAAAAGATAAGAATTCTTAATCGGTAAAATAATAATTATAAATCCCAAATAAATCACTAATACAAAAAGATGAAAATCATCGACTACAAATTTACATATAAAAAAAATAGCCGAGTATTTTAAATAATAGAAACATATATTCAAACTCCAAGTAGGGAGGAAATAAAATAAGAAAATAAGCATTAGTGGTCGTATGTAATAACTCTAAATCATAAATATCTATGAACTATTAAATAATAAACAACGCAATATTAAATATTCTAAATAGCAAAAACAGCAACAACAACAAAAGGAAGAATAATTTAATATATGAGAACAAAGGTCACTCAAAACACAATATGACAACAAAATAACATATCTAAATCAAATAAATTAAAATCATACACATGAGAAATTGGAAAAAAAGTCATCGACAAATAGAGGAGGAAAAGAGAAGGACGAATATTAAATATGACAAGAGAAGTCCGTGTAAGTAATTTAATGCAAAACCCGATAGGTCCAATTATACGAAAGGGAAAACTACTAAAACGATACAAAATGAAAAAGGGTGAATTAGGAAGAAAGCATCAAAAGATAAGAATTCTTAATCGGTAAAATAATAATTATAAATCCCAAATAAATCATAAATACAAAAAGATGAAAATCATCGAATACAAATTTACATATAAAAAAAAGAGCCGAGTAATTTAAATAATACAAACATATATTCAGCCACTCCAAGTAGGGAGGAAATAAAATAAGAAAATAAGCATTAGTGGTCGTATGTAATAACTCTAAATCATAAATATCTATGAACTATTAAATAATAAACAACGCAATATTAAATAGTCTAAATAGCAAAAACAGCAACAAAAAAAAAAGTAAGAATAATTTAATCTATGACAACAAAGGTCACTCAAAACAAAATATGACAACAAAATAACATATCTAAATGAAATAAATTAAAATCATACACATGAGAAGTAGGAAAAAAAGTCATCGAAAAATAGAGGAGGAAAAAGGGAGGACGAATATTAAATATGACAAGAGAAGTCCGTGTAAATAATTTAATGCAAAACCCCGGATAGGTCCAATTATATGAAAGGGAAAACTACTAAAACGATACAAAATGAAAAAGGGTGAATTAGGAAGAAAGCATCAAAAGATAAGAATTCTTAATCGGTAAAATAATAATTATAAATCCCAAATAAATCACTAATACAAAAAGATGAAAATCATCGACTACAAATTTACATATAAAAAAAATAGCCGAGTATTTTAAATAATAGAAACATATATTCAGCCACTCCAAGTAGGGAGGAAATAAAATAAGAAAATAAGCATTAGTGGTCGTATGTAATAACTCTAAATCATAAATATCTATGAACTATTAAATAATAAACAACGCAATATTAAATAGTCTAAATAGCAAAAACAGCAACAAAAAAAAGTAAGAATAATTTAATCTATGACAACAAAGGTCACTCAAAACAAAATATGACAACAAAATAACATATCTAAATGAAATAAATTAAAATCATACACATGAGAAGTAGGAAAAAAGTCATCGAAAAATAGAGGAGGAAAAAGGAGGACGAATATTAAATATGACAAGAGAAGTCCGTGTAAATAATTTAATGCAAAACCAGATAGGTCCAATTATATGAAAGGGAAAACTACTAAAACGATACAAAATGAAAAAGGGTGAATTAGGAAGAAAGCATCAAAAGATAAGAATTCTTAATCGGTAAAATAATAATTATAAATCCCAAATAAATCACTAATACAAAAAGATGAAAATCATCGACTACAAATTTACATATAAAAAAAAGCCGAGTATTTTAAATAATAGAAACATATATTCAGCCACTCCAAGTAGGGAGGAAATAAAATAAGAAAATAAGCATTAGTGGTCGTATGTAATAACTCTAAATCATAAATATCTATGAACTATTAAATAATAAACAACGCAATATTAAATATTCTAAATAGCAAAAACAGCAACAACAACAAAAGGAAGAATAATTTAATATATGACAGAACAAAGGTCACTCAAAACACAATATGACAACAAAATAACATATCTAAATCAAATAAATTAAAATCATACACATGAGAAGTAGGAAAAAAGTCATCGAAAAATAGAGGAGGAAAAAGGGAGGACGAATATTAAATATGACAAGAGAAGTCCGTGTAAATAATTTAATGCAAAACCCGATAGGTCCAATTATATGAAAGGGAAAACTACTAAAACGATACAAAATGAAAAAGGGTGAATTAGGAAGAAAGCATCAAAAGATAAGAATTCTTAATCGGTAAAATAATAATTATAAATCCCAAATAAATCATAAATACAAAAAGATGAAAATCATCGAATACAAATTTACATATAAAAAAAATAGCCGAGTAATTTAAATAATACAAACATATATTCAAATACCACTCAAGTAGGAGGAAATAAAATAAGAAAATAAGCATTAGTGGTCGTATGTAATAACTCTAAATCATAAATATCTATGAACTATTAAATAATAAACAACGCAATATTAAATAGTCTAAATAGCAAAAACAAAGAACAACAAAAAAAAGTAAGAATAATTTAATCTATGACAACAAAGGTCACTCAAAACAAAATATGACAACAAAATAACATATCTAAATCAAATAAATTAAAATCATACACATGAGAAGTAGGAAAAAAAGTCATCGAAAAATAGAGGAGGAAAAAGGGAGGACGAATATTAAATATGACAAGAGAAGTCCGTGTAAATAATTTAACGCAAAACCCGATAGGTCCAATTATATGAAAGGGAAAACTACTAAAACGATACAAAATGAAAAAGGGTGAATTAGGAAGAAAGCATCGAGAGGATAAGAATTCTTAATCGGTAAAATAATAATTATAAATCCCAAATAAATCACTAATACAAAAACATGAAAATCATCGAATACAAATTTACATATAAAAAAAATAGCCGAGTATTTTAAATAATAGAAACATATATTCAAATTTTACTCAAGTAGGGAGGAAATAAAATAAGAAAATAAGCATTAGTGGTCGTATGTAATAACTCTAAATCATAAATATCTATGAACTATTAAATAATAAACAACGCAATTTTAAATAGTCTAAATAGCAAAAACAAGAACAACAACAAAAGTAAGAATAATTTAATCTATGACAAACAAAGGTCACTCAAAACACAATATGACAACAAAATAACATATCTAAATCAAATAAATTAAAATCATACACATGAGAAGTAGGAAAAAAAGTCATCGAAAAATAGAGGAGGAAAAAGGGAGGACGAATATTAAATATGACAAGAGAAGTCCGTGTAAATAATTTAATGCAAAACCCGATAGGTCCAATTATACGAAAGGGAAAACTACTAAAACGATACAAAATGAAGAAGGGTGAATTAGGAAGAAAGCATCAAAAGATAATAATTCTTAATCGGTAAAATAATAATTATAAATCCCAAATAAATCATAAATACAAAAAGATGAAAATCATCGAATACAAATTTACATATAAACAAAAATAGCCGAGTAATTTAAATAACACAAACATATATTCAAGCAACTCGAGTAGGAGGAATTAAAATAAGAAAATAAGCATTAGTGGTGGTATGTAATAACACTAAATCATAAATATCTATGAACTATTAAATAATAAACAACTTAATATTAAAAACTCTAAATAGCAAAAACAGCAACAACAAAAAATGTAAGAATAATTTAATCTATGAGAACAAAGGTCACTCAAAACAAAATATGACAACAAAATAACATATCTAAATCAAATAAATTAAAATCATACACATGAGAAGTAGGAAAAAAAGTCATCGAAAAATAGAGGAGGAAAAAGGGAGGACGAATATTAAATATGACAAGAGAAGTCCGTGTAAATAATTTAATGCAAAACCCGATAGGTCCAATTATACGAAAGGGAAAACTACTAAAACGATACAAAATGAACAAGGGTGAATTAGGAAGAAAGCATCGAAAGATAATCATTCATAACGGGTATAATAATAATTATAAATCACAAATAAATCATAAGGACAAAATGAAGAAAATCATCGTAAACAAATTTACATATAAAAAAAATAGCCGAATAATTTAAATAATAGAAACATATATTCACCACTCCCAAGTAGGGAGGAAATAAAATAAGAAAATAAGCATTAGTGGTCGTATGTAATAACTCTAAATCATAAATATCTATGAACTATTAAATAATAAACAACGCAATATTAAATAGTCTAAATAGCAAAAACAGGAACAACAAAAAAGTAAGAATAATTTAATCTATGATGAGAACAAAGGTCACTCAAAATAAAATATGACAACAAAATAACATATCTAAATCAAATAAATTAAAATCATACACATGAGAAGTAGGAAAAAAAGTCATCGAAAAATAGAGGAGGAAAAAGGGAGGACGAATATTAAATATGACAAGAGAAGTCCGTGTAAATAATTTAATGCAAAACCCGATAGGTCCAATTATACGAAAGGGAAAACTACTAAAACGATACAAAATGAACAAGGGTGAATTAGGAAGAAAGCATCGAAGATAATAATTCTTAATCGGTAAAATAATAATTATAAATCCCAAATAAATCATAAATACAAAAAGATGAAAATCATCGAATACAAATTTACATATAAACATAAATAGCCGAGTAATTTAAATAACACAAACATATATTCAAAGAACTCGAGTCGAGAGGAATTAAAATAAGAAAATAAGCATTAGTGGTCGTATGTAATAACTCTAAATCATAAATATCTATGAACTATTAAATAATAAACAACGCAATATTAAATATTCTAAATAGCAAAAACAGAACAACAACAAAAAAAGGAAGAATAATTTAATCTATGAAAGAACAAAGGTCACTCAAAACACAATATGACAACAAAATAAAATATCTAAATCAAATAAATTAAAATCATACACATGAGAAGTAGGAAAAAAGTCATCGAAAAATAGAGGAGGAAAAAGGGAGGACGAATATTAAATATGACAAGAGAAGTCTGTGTAAATAATTTAATGCAAAACCCGATAGGTCCAATTATACGAAAGGGAAAACTACTAAAACGATACAAAATGAACAAGGGTGAATTAGGAAGAAAGCATCAAAGATAATCATTCATAACGGGTATAATAATAATTATAAATCACAAATAAATCATAAGGACAAAAAGAAGAAAATCATCGTAAACAAATTTACATATAAAAAAAATAGCCGAGTAATTTAAATAATAGAAACATATATTCAGCCACTCCAAGTAGGGAGGAAATAAAATAAGAAAATAAGCATTAGTGGTCGTATGTAAAAACTCTAAATCATAAATATCTATGAACTATTAAATAATAAACAACGCAATATTAAATAGTCTAAATAGCAAAAACAAGCAACAACAAAAAAAAGTAAGAATAATTTAATCTATGACAACAAAGGTCACTCAAAATAAAATATGACAACAAAATAACATATCTAAATAAAATAAATTAAAATCATACACATGAGAAGTAGGAAAAAAGTCATCGAAAAATAGAGGAGGAAAAAGGGAGGACGAATATTAAATATGACAAGAGAAGTCCGTGTAAATAATTTAATGCAAAACCCGATAGGTCCAATTATACGAAAGGGAAAACTACTAAAACGATACAAAATGAACAAGGGTGAATTAGGAAGAAAGCATCACAAGATAATAATTCTTAATCGGTAAAATAATAATTATAAATCCCAAATAAATCATAAATACAAAAAGATGAAAATCATCGAATACAAATTTACATATAAACATAAATAGCCGAGTAATTTAAATAACACAAACATATATTCAAGAACTCGAGTCGAGAGGAATTAAAATAAGAAAATAAGCATTAGTGGTCGTATGTAATAACTCTAAATCATAAATATCTATGAACTATTAAATAATAAACAACTTAATATTAAAAACTCTAAATAGAAAAAACAGCAACAACAACAAAAGTAAGAATAATTTAAGTTATAACAGAACAAAGGTCACTCAAAACAAAATATGACAACAAAATAACATATCTAAATCAAATAAATTAAAATCATACACATGAGAAGTAGGAAAAAAGTCATCGAAAAATAGAGGAGGAAAAAAGGGAGGACGAATATTAAATATGACAAGAGAAGTCTGTGTAAATAATTTAATGCAAAACCCGATAGGTCCAATTATACGAAAGGGAAAACTACTAAAACGATACAAAATGAAGAAGAGTGAATTAGGAAGAAAGCATCAAGATAATAATTCAAAATCGGTAAAATAATCATTATAAATCAAAAATAAATCTTAAATACAAAAAGAGGAAAATCGTCGAATACAAATTTACATATAAACATAAATAGCCGAGTAATTTAAATAACACAAACATATATTCAAAGAACTCGAGTCGGGAGGAATTATAATAAGAAAATAAGCATTAGTGGTCGTATGTAATAACTCTAAATCATAAATATCTATGAACTATTAAATATTAAACAACTTTATATTAAAAACTCAAAATAGCAAAAACAAAGCAACAACAACAAAAGTAAGAATAATTTAAGTTACTGACAGAACAAAGGTCACTCAAAACAAAATATGACAACAAAATAACATATCAAATAAATTAAAATCATACACATGAGAAGTAGGAAAAAAAGTCATCGAAAAATAGAGGAGGAAAAAGGGAGGACGAATATTAAATATGAAAAGAGAAGTCCGTGTAAATAATTTAATGCAAAACCCTATAGGTCCAATTATACGAAAGGGAAAACAACTAAAACGATACAAAATGAAGAAGGGTGAATTAGGAAGAAAGCATAAGAAGATAATAATTCTTAATCGGTAAAATAATCATTATAAATCAAAAATAAATCTTAAATACAAAAAGAGGAAAATCGTCGAATACAAATTTACATATAAACATAAATAGCCGAGTAATTTAAATAACACAAACATATATTCAAAAACTCGTAGTCGGAGGAAATATAATAAGAAAATAAGCATTAGTGGTCGTATGTAATAAGTCTAAATCATAAATATCTATGAACTATTAAATATTAAACAACTTAATATTAAAAACACTAAATAGCAAAAACAAGAACAACAACAAAAGTAAGAATAATTTAAGTTATGACAAAACAAAGGTCACTCAAAACAAAATATGACAACAAAATAACATATCAAATAAATTAAAATCATACACATGAGAAGTAGGAAAAAAGTCATAGAAAAATAGAGGAGGAAAAAGGGAGGACGAATATTAAATATGACAAGAGAAGTCCGTGTAAATAATTTAATGCAAAACCCGATAGGTCCAATTATATGAAAGGGAAAACTACTAAAACGATACAAAATGAACAAGGGTGAATTAGGAAGAAAGCATCAAAGATAATCATTCATAACGGGTATAATAATAATTATAAATCACAAATAAATCATAAGGACAAAAAGAAGAAAATCATCGTAAACAATTTTACATTAAAAAAAAGAGCCGAGTAATTTAAATAATACAAACATATATTCACCACTCCAAGTAGGGAGGAAATAAAATAAGAAAATAAGCATTAGTGGTCGTATGTAATAACTCTAAATCATAAATATCTATGAACTATTAAATAATAAACAACGCAATATTAAATAGTCTAAATAGCAAAAACAGCAACAAAAAAAAAAGTAAGAATAATTTAATCTATGACAGAACAAAGGTCACTCAAAACAAAATATGACAACAAAATAACATATCTAAATCAAATAAATTAAAATCATACACATGAGAAGTAGGAAAAAAAAGTCATCGAAAAATAGAGGAGGAAAAAGGGAGGACAAATATTAAATATGACAAGAGAAGTCCGTGTAAATAATTTAATGCAAAACCCGATAGGTCCAATTATACGAAAGGGAAAACTACTAAAACGATACAAAATGAACAAGGGTGAATTAGGAAGAAAGCATCGAAGATAATCATTCATAACGGGTATAATAATAATTATAAATCACAAATAAATCATAAGGACAAAAAGAAGAAAATCATCGTAAACAATTTTACATTAAAAAAAAAGAGCCGAGTAATTTAAATAATACAAACATATATTCACCACTCCAAGTAGGAGGAAATAAAATAAGAAAATAAGCATTAGTGGTCGTATGTAATAACTCTAAATCATAAATATCTATGAACTATTAAATAATAAACAACGCAATATTAAATAGTCTAAATAGCAAAAACAGCAACAAAAAAAAGTAAGAATAATTTAATCTATGACAGAACAAAGGTCACTCAAAACAAAATATGACAACAAAATAACATATCTAAATCAAATAAATTAAAATCATACACATGAGAAGTAGGAAAAAAAAAGTCATCGAAAAATAGAGGAGGAAAAAGGGAGGACAAATATTAAATATGACAAGAGAAGTCCGTGTAAATAATTTAATGCAAAACCCGATAGGTCCAATTATACGAAAGGGAAAACTACTAAAACGATACAAAATGAAGAAGGGTGAATTAGGAAGAAAGCATCAAGATAATCATTCATAACGGGTATAATAATAATTATAAATCACAAATAAATCATAAGGACAAAAAGAAGAAAATCATCGTAAACAAATTTACATATAAAAAAAATAGCCGAGTAATTTAAATAATACAAACATATATTCAAATTTCTCCAAGTAGGGAGGAAATAAAATAAGAAAATAAGCATTAGTGGTCGTATGTAAAAACTCTAAATCATAAATATCTATGAACTATTAAATAATAAACAACGCAATATTAAATAGTCTAAATAGCAAAAAGCAACAACAAAAAAAAAGTAAGAATAATTTAATCTATGAGAACAAAGGTCACTCAAAACAAAATATGACAACAAAATAACATATCTAAATCAAATATATTAAAATCATACACATGAGAAGTAGGAAAAAAAGTCATAGAAAAATAGAGGAGGAAAAAGGGAGGACGAATATTAAATATGACAACGTAAGTCCGTGTAAATAATTTAATGCAAAACCCGATAGGTCCAATTATACGAAAGGGAAAACTACTAAAACGATACAAAATGAACAAGGGTGAATTAGGAAGAAAGCATCAAAAGATAATAATTCTTAATCGGTAAAATAATAATTATAAATCCCAAATAAATCATAAATACAAAAAGATGAAAATCATCGAATACAAATTTACATATAAACATAAATAGCCGAGTAATTTAAATAACACAAACATATATTCAAGAACTCGAGTCGGGTGGAAATAAAATAAGAAAATAAGCATTAGTGGTCGTATGTAATAACTCTAAATCATAAATATCTATGAACTATTAAATAATAAACAACTTAATATTAAAAACTCTAAATAGCAAAAACAAGAACAACAAAAAAGTAAGAATAATTTAATCTATGAAAGAACAAAGGTCACTCAAAACAAAATATGACAACAAAATAACATATCTAAATCAAATAAATTAAAATCATACACATGAGAAGAAGGAAAAAATGTCATCGAAAAATAGAGGAGGAAAAAGGGAGGACGAATATTAAATATGACAAGAGAAGTCCGTGTAAATAATTTAATGTAAAAGCCTATAGGTCCAATTATACGAAAGGGAAAACAACTAAAACGATACAAAATGAAGAAGGGTGAATTAGGAAGAAAGCATCAGAAGATAATAATTCTTAATCGGTAAAATAATCATTATAAATCAAAAATAAATCATAAATACAAAAAGAGGATAATCATCGAATACAAATTTACATATAAACATAAATAGCCGAGTAATTTAAATAACACAAACATATATTCAGCAACTCAAAGTCGGGAGGAAATAAAATAAGAAAATAAGCATTAGTGGTGGTATGTAATAACTCTAAATCATAAATATCTATGAACTATTAAATAACAAAACAACGTTATATTAAAAACTCTAAATAACAAAAACAGCAACAACAACAAAAGTAAGAATAATTTAAGTTATAACAGAACAAAGGTCACTCAAAACAAAATATGACAACAAAATAACATATCTAAATCAAATAAATTAAAATCATACACATGAGAAGTAGGAAAAAAAGTCATCGAAAAATAGAGGAGGAAAAAGGGAGGACGAATATTAAATATTACAAGAGAAGTCCGTGTAAATAATTTAATGCAAAACCCGATAGGTCCAATTATACGAAAGGGAAAACTACTAAAACGATACAAAATGAACAAGGGTGAATTAGGAAGAAAGCATCGAAGATAATCATTCATAACGGGTATAATAATAATTATAAATCACAAATAAATCATAAGGACAAAAAGAAGAAAATCATCGTAAACAAATTTACATATAAAAAAATAGCCGAGTAATTTAAATAATACAAACATATATTCAGCCTTTCCAAGTAGGGAGGAAATAAAATAAGAAAATAAGCATTAGTGGTCGTATGTAAAAATTCTAAATCATAAATATCTATGAACTATTAAATAATAAACAACGCAATATTAAATAGTCTAAATAGCAAAAACAAGAACAAAAAAAAAGTAAGAATAATTTAATCTATGACAAACAAAGGTCACTCAAAACAAAATATGACAACAAAATAACATATCTAAATCAAATAAATTAAAATCATACACATGAGAAGTAGGAAAAAAGTCATCAAAAATAGAGGAGGAAAAAGGGAGGACGAATATTAAATATGACAAGAGAAGTCCGTGTAAATAATTTAATGCAAAACCCTATAGGTCCAATTATACGAAAGGGAAAACAACTAAAACGATACAAAATGAAGAAGGGTGAATTAGGAAGAAAGCATCGAAGATAATAATTCTTAATCGGTAAAATAATCATTATAAATCAAAAATAAATCTTAAATACAAAAAGAGGAAAATCGTCGAATACAAATTTACATATAAACATAAATAGCCGAGTAATTTAAATAACACAAACATATATTCGAACCTCGAGTCGGGAGGAAATATAATAAGAAAATAAGCATTAGTGGTCGTATGTAATAACTCTAAATCATAAATATCTATGAACTATTAAATAATAAACAACTTAATATTAAAAACTCTAAATTGCAAAAAAAGAACAACAACAAAAGTAAGAATAATTTAAGTTATGACAAACAAAGGTCACTCAAAACAAAATATGACAACAAAATAACATATCAAATAAATTAAAATCATACACATGAGAAGTAGGAAAAAAAGTCATCGAAAAATAGAGGAGGAAAAAGGGAGGACGAATATTAAATATGAAAAGAGAAGTCCGTGTAAATAATTTAATGCAAAACCCGATAGGTCCAATTATACGAAAGGGAAAACTACTAAAACGATACAAAATGAACAAGGGTGAATTAGGAAGAAAGCATCAGAAGATAATCATTCATAACGGGTATAATAATAATTATAAATCACAAATAAATCATAAATACAAAAAGATGAAAATCATCGAATACAAATTTACATATAAACATAAATAGCCGAGTAATTTAAATAACACAAACATATATTCAAAGAACTCGAGTCGGAGGAAATATAATAAGAAAATAAGCATTAGTGGTCGTATGTAATAACTCTAAATCATAAATATCTATGAACTATTAAATAATAAACAACTTAATATTAAAAACTCTAAATAACAAAAACAAAGAACAACAACAAAAGTAAGAATAATTTAAGTTATAACGGAACAAAGGTCACTCAAAACAAAATATGACAACAAAATAACATATCTAAATCAAATAAATTAAAATCATACACATGAGAAGTAGGAAAAAAAGTCATCGAAAAATAGAGGAGGAAAAAGGGAGGACGAATATTAAATATGACAAGAGAAGTCCGTGTAAATAATTTAATGCAAAACCCGATAGGTCCAATTATACGAAAGGGAAAACTACTAAAACGATACAAAATGAACAAGGGTGAATTAGGAAGAAAGCATCGAGAAGATAATCATTCATAACGGGTATAATAATAATTATAAATCACAAATAAATCATAAGGACAAAAAGAAGAAAATCATCGTAAACAAATTTACATATAAAAAAAATAGCCGAGTAATTTAAATAATACAAACATATATTCAGCCTTTCCAAGTAGGAGGAAATAAAATAAGAAAATAAGCATTAGTGGTCGTATGTAAAAATTCTAAATCATAAATATCTATGAACTATTAAATAATAAACAACGCAATATTAAATAGTCTAAAAAGCAAAAACAAGAACAACAACAAAAAAAGTAAGAATAATTTAATCTATGACAAACAAAGGTCACTCAAAACAAAATATGACAACAAAATAACATATCTAAATCAAATAAATTAAAATCATACACATGAGAAGTAGGAAAAAAGTCATCAAAAATAGAGGAGGAAAAAGGGAGGACGAATATTAAATATGACAAGAGAAGTCCGTGTAAATAATTTAATGCAAAACCCTATAGGTCCAATTATACGAAAGGGAAAACAACTAAAACGATACAAAATGAAGAAGGGTGAATTAGGAAGAAAGCATCGAAGATAATAATTCTTAATCGGTAAAATAATCATTATAAATCAAAAATAAATCTTAAATACAAAAAGAGGAAAATCGTCGAATAAAAATTTACATATAAACATAAATAGCCGAGTAATTTAAATAACACAAACATATATTCTGCAACTCAGAGTCGGGTGGAAATATAATAAGAAAATAAGCATTAGTGGTCGTATGTAATAACTCTAAATCATAAATGTAACATCCCATTTGAAAACGGCGGAATATTTTTTTTTTTTTAAAACGTTTCCAAATATTTCACGCAGAGTAGTCAGAGTAGAGCATTGGAGTGAGTAAGTAATTTACATTACATTCAAAATATGGACCATAGTGTAAATGTATTGGATTACGATCATCCGAATTCTCAAAAGTTAAAGGAACTTAAAGAAAACGGAAAATAACGTAGACACGTCTTGGCCTACTCCAAATGCTTGCCTCGATCTCCATGCATCGGTCCTCTTGACCCGATGCTACGCAAGCCGAGATCCATTCCACATATGGATCTCGGGTAACGGTTAACCTTATGCTCAAATAAAACAAGATATCGTACAACGTATATTCATTTCAATACAAAGATATCATCACAAAAGCAAACAACGGATGTATGATCAATAACATGGACGAACATAAGCACAAAGCGGTATGTAAGGTCTCTCTCGACTAGTTCTGCACATATCCAAAGGCCACGCCACAACGTGTCCTCGCGCTAGGAATAACTCAAACGGCATTACCAATACTATAATCCGTGGTAAAGGCTGTAAGTATCTCGACGATTCTCAACGGAACCTCGCCTATGAACGTATCTATAACGCAAAAGTATATGAGCAGCATAGAGTTAGGGTTACGACGCGTCCGTACCTTAGTTGCGAGATATCCGGCTCTTCCTACTAAAATGGTACTTTTCGACGGCCGTACGTAAAAACAAATAAACAATGCTCAACGGCAAACGGCGGAACGATGAAATTTCGACAGCGGTTCGACGTCGAAGTATTCTAATCAGAATAATAACACACTTATGAATATTTGGCAGCATAACGGGCATTTTAGGTGAAAAAGACCATTTTGCCCTTACTACCCCTAATTGGCGGAATTTCGCGGAACTTCGTTACTTTGACCGTATTCCATTTCAAAATTATCCCCACTATGTTTTTACCTCGTCACGGGCATCTTTCAATGCAATGAGGCATAAAAACAAGCATAGGAATATATTCTGAAACTTCCTAGATCAAAACAACGGTTCTACTATAACTACCGAAAGAACTACGGAAACTAAAACTAAGGACGGAAGAACTTACTCGGAGCTAAGGCACAATTTTTCCAGAGCTTCTCTCTCTAGAACCTCTCTCTAGGATCTGAATTTTGGTGTGAAGAATGAGAGCAAGAGAGCTTGCTATTTATAGAGAAAAATAGGGACAAGGTGGGAATTTCCAAAAGTCTTCGAAATGATTCGTCGTTGGATCTAGGGTTTTGTAAGATGCAATCTTGACCATTCAAGGTCTTGGCCGACCTCTTTGGCCCAAAAAGTCAAAGAATGAGTTGTCATCTTGCTTTATGGCCTCCGTCCGATAAAGCTACCCGATCGGTGTCCGTTTCGCGCGATTTCGCGAAACTCAAAAATCCGGGTATGTAACTTTGAAGATCTTTTCATCCTCTCTCATATTATCTATTTTGATCCTCTTTTTGATCATATCCAGGTATTCTCCGGTGCGTCGGAAGATATTCGGACAAACGCGTCCGATTCTGAAATCACTTCCGATAGAACCAACTTCTGGACAATAATTCATTTGAATCGTAAAACGTCCGCTTGTTGTCTAACTTAATCCTGTGTTTGAAAATACGCAATTGTTTCTATAGGTTCTCACTTTGCCTATCTCGACTCTACTCTATCTGATCGCTTTTCGTTTTATTTGAAATTAGGGTTTTCGGTTGCGGAAACAACGTCACGATAAATTCTTTCTTCGTGTAAAAATTCACTTGTTCTTAATTTGATCAGTCTGAAAAGACTTTTACCTCTGGTTTACCTGTAGAATTTATTTCCAACTTTTCCTCGGCTCACCTATAAGTGACTCACCGCATTATATTATTATTTTATTCTAATTATCATTTTAATTATTTAAACAATTCTTTTTAATTAAAAATACCAATAATTTCGTCCCCTTAATTTTAAAATTCAGATTTATTTATTTTTCTATAATTTTTTCCATTTTTTAAAAATATAATATTTTTTACCAAAAATTCCCGTTTTACCCGCATTACTAGGGCTTAATCGACCTAATTTCTTCGTTTAGTGATCTTTTAGGATCAGGTTTCTTCATATATTTATCTTTACTAATTTACAAGTATATTGTTATCTTACAAACTTTATATCGATATTGTCATTTTATATCCTATGTAAAATATTAAAAATGTTTTCCCCATCAAGTTACTTTATGGTTCCAAATGCTTTTTAAACTTTTCTTCATGTTATTTCCTCCGAAATAATTTATTAAATTCTCATAATTAGGGATAACACTTCCATATTTTTCTCATAAGTTTTCATGATCTTTCAGGTTGTAATACCGGATTTTAGCAAATGAATTCTCGAGATAAAGGAAAATTAATGAATATTTTAATAAAGTAAATTCATGACATAAAACTGTTATAGAAAATTGTTATAATTATAGAGTAAATTGTCAAAAAAGTTCCAGGAAAATCGATGAAACGAGAATGATTAAAAATGATATAATGGTGATAAAAACAAATCTAAAAATATTATGATAAATACTGAAAGATCATGAAAAATTATGAGAAAAATATGGAAGTGTTATCCCTAATTATGAGAATTTAATAAATTATTTCAGAGGAAATAACATGAAGAAAAGTTTAAAAAGCATTTGAACCATAAAGTAACCTTTGATGGGGTAAACATTTTTAATATTTTACATAGGATATAAAATGACAATATCGAGATAGAAGTTTGAAAGATAACAATATACTGTAAATTAGTAAAGATAAATATATGAAGAAACCTGATCCTAAAAAGATCACTAAACGAAGAAATTAGGCCCGATTAAGCCCTAACGGGCGGGGTAAAACGAGAATTTTTGGTAAAAAAATATTATATTTTAAAAAAATGGAAAAAATTATAGAAAATAAATAAATCTGAATTTTTAAAATAGGGGGCGAAATTCTTAGTATTTTTAATTAAAAAGAATTGTTTAAATAATTAAAATGGTAATTAGAATAAAATAATAATATAATGCGGTGAGTCGAATAGGCGAGGCGAGGGAAAAGTTGGAAATAAATTCTACGGTAAACCAGAGGTAAAAGTCTTTTCGACTGATCAAATTAAGAACAAGTGAATTTTTACACGAAGAAAGAATTTATCGACGTTGTTTCCGCAACCGAAAACCCTAATTTCAAATAAGACGAAAAGCGATCGGATAGAGTAGAGTCGGATAGGCAAAGTGAGAACCTATAGAAACAATTGCGTATTTTCAAACACAAGATTAAGTTAGACAACAACTGGACGTTTTACGATTCGGCGAATTATTGTCCAGTTGGTTCTATCGGAAGTGATTTCCGAATCGGACGCGTTTGTCCGAATATCTTTCGACGCACCGGAGAATACCTGGATATGATCAAAAAGAGGATCAAAATAGATAATATGAGAGAGGATGAAAAGATCTTCAAAGTTACATACCCGGATTTTTGAGTTTCTGCGAAATCGCGCGAAACGGACACCGATCGGGTAGCTTTATCGACCGGAGGCCATAAAGCAAGAGTCATCATTGGATGACAACTCATTCTTTGACTTTTTGGGCCCTAGATGTCGACCAAGACCATGGATGGCCAAGATTCCATCTTACAAAACCCTAGATCCAACGGCCGAATCATTTCGAAGACTTTTTGGAAATTCCCACCTTGTCCCTATTTTTCTCTATAAATAGCAAGCTCTCTTGCTCTCATTCTTCACACCAAAATTCAGATCCTAGAGAGAGTTTCTAGAGAGAGAAGCTCTGGAAAAATTGTGCCTTAGCTCCGAGTAAGTTCTTCTGTCCTTAGTTTTTAGTTTCCGTAGTTCTTTCGGTAGTTATAGTAGAACTGTTGTTTTGATCTAGGAAGTTTCAGAATATATTCCTATGCTTGTTTTTATGCCTCATTGCATTGAAAGATGCCAGACGAGGTAAAAACATAGTGGGGATAATTTTGAAATGGAATACGGTCAAAGTAACGAAGTTCGCGAAATTCCGCCAATTAGGGGTAGTAAGGGCAAAATGGTCTTTTTCACCTAAAATGCACGTTATGCTGCCAAATATTCATAAGTGTGTTATTATTCTGATTAGAATACTTCGACGTCGAACCGCTTGTCGAAATTTCATCGTTCCGCTGTTTGCCGCTGTTGAGCCGCTTGTTTATTTGTTTTACGTACGGTGATCGAAAAGTACCATTTTAGCCGGAAGAGCCGGATATCTCGCAACTAAGGTACGGACGCGTACCGTAACCCTAACTCTATGCTGCTCATATACTTTTGCGTTATAGATACGTTCATAGACGAGGTTCTGCTGAGAATCGTCGAGATACTTACATGCCTTTACCCACGGATTATAGTATTGGTAATGCCGTTTGAGTTATTCCTAGCGCGAGGACACGTTGTGGCGTGGCACTTGGATATGTGCGTAACTAGTCGAGAGAGACCTTACATACCGCTTTGTGCTTATGTTCGTCCATGTTATTGATCATACATCTGCTGTTTGCTTTTGTGATGATATCCGTATTGAAATGAATATCTCGTTGTACGTATATCTTGTTTTATTTGAGCATAAGGTTAACCGTTACTCCGAGATCCATATGTGGAATGGATCTCGCTTGTAGCATCGTGGTCCGGAGGACCAATCTTAGGCGATCGAGGCAAGCAACCGAAGTAGGCCGGACGTGTCTACATTGTTTATCGTTTTCCTTTAGTTTCTTTAAAGAATTCTCGATAACTCGTAATCCAATACTCTTACACTATGGTCCATATTTTTGAATGTAATGTAAATTACTTACTCGCTCCAATGCTCTACTCTGACTACACTGCTTGAAATATTTGGAAACGTTTTAAAAAAAAAAAATTCCGCCGTTTTCAAATGGGATGTTACATCGCATTTATCATAATATTTTTAGACTGTTTTTATCACCATTATATCATTTTTAGTCATTCTCGTTCATCGATTTTCCCCGGAACTTTTTTGACAATTTACTCTATAATTATAACAATTTTCTATAACAGTTTTATGTCATGAATTTACTTTATTAAAATATTCATTAATTTTCCTTTATCTCGAATTCCATTTGCTAAAATCCGGTATTACATTTCTCTCCCCTTAAACAAAATTTCGCCCTCGAAATTTAATCTACACTAACTAGACTATGGGCCATAAACTCGGGTACTTCTCCTTCATGTCACTCGGTTTCCCAAGTTGCCTCGTTTGATGACAAACCCTTCCGACCACCTTCACTATCGGTATAGTTTTAGTCCTAAGCCGTTTCTCCCGGTGTTCGAGAATTTGCTCCGCTCGACTACAAAGGTGTTATCATGCCGTACTTCAACATCATCGTACTCTATGACATGATCTCGATCTGGTAGGTATTTCTTCAGTGTGACACGTGAAAAACATCGTGGAGATTACTCGGGTTCGGGGTAACGCTAGTTGATACGCAACCGGTCCTCGCTCGGCTAACACTTCAAATGGTCCAACGTAACGCGGACTAAGCTTCTTTCTCTTCAGTGTTCTGCCGACACCTGTTACTGGAGATAATTTCAGAAACACATGGTCTCCGACTTCAAACTTCAACGGTCTTCTCCTCTTATCTGCATAGCTCTTCTGTCTACTGTGTGCAGCAAGGAGTCTCTTCTTGATCAGAGCGATTTGCTCGGAGGTCTCTTTTAGCATATCCGGTCCAAGCAACTGCTTTTCAGACGCATCTGTCCAGCATAAAGGCGATTGGCACTTTCGCCCATACAAAGCCTCGAACGGGGCCATTTGTATGCTTGAATGATAACTATTGTTATACGCGAATTCTGCTAGTGAGAGGTGTTCGTCCCAATTTCCTTTGAAATCCGAGCACATGCTCGCAAAGATATCCTCCAAATTTGTATCGTCCTCTCGATTGACCGTCGGTTTGAGGGTGATAAGCCGAACTGAACTTTAGCTTGGTACCCATTCCTTCATGTAGTGCTTGCCAAAAGCGGGATTGGAATCGAGTATCCCGATCGAGATAATACTCTTAGGGACTCCGTGCGCCTCACGATCTCTTTGATGTAGATTGCACCAATCGTTCGGAGAGTAGTGGATGCTAATGGGTATGAAATGTGCCGACTTGGTTAATCGGTCGACGATTACCCAAATGGTATCGTGATGCCTGATCTTAGGTAGACCTACCACAAGATCCATGGTCACATTCTCCCATTTCCACTCCGGCGGTTCTAGTCCTTGCGAGAAGACCGGGGGTCGCCGGTGCTCAATCTTTACTTTCGGCAAGTTAGACACCCAAATACGTATCGAGTTACGTCTCTTTTCATTCCAGGCCACCAAACTTCAGCCTTCAAGTTTTGGTACATCTTGACCATTCCCGGATGTAGAGTATACTTACTCTTATGAGCCCTCATCCAAGATCTTCCGCTTCAGTTCATCAACTGGCGGTATGTAAATGCGCCCCTTGTGTCTGACCAATCCACTCGATGAAAGGTCGTGGTCTTGGGTTTCACCTTGAAAGATCTTCTCCCGCATGGAGATTGCCCAATCATCTTGTCTCGAGCTTCATCAACTTCATCTCTCGTCGTACTCCCCTTGACTCACAAAAAGATTTGCAAGGTAGGCGTCACTGGTGCGTTGAAATTCATGCGATTTGGTTTGAAAGATTCAGTCTCTGAAATCTTCAAGTAATTTTTGCTCTTGTATCATCATGTATGATACTTGCACCTTCTTCCCCGCTTAAAGCATCTCGCAACAACGTTTGCTTTCCCGGGTGATACTTGATCTCCGGGTTGTAGTCTTTCGGCAATTCCATCCAACGACGTTGCCTCATATTCAATTCCTTTGATCAAAGAGATACTTCAGGCTCTTGTGGTCACAAGATAGTTCTACGGTCACACCGTATAGATAATGCCTCCATATCTTCAAAGCGAACACGATGGCGGCAAGCTCCAAATCGTGTGTAGGATAGTTCGACTCGTGCGGCTTCACCGACGAGGGCATAAGCCACCACTCGCCCAATTGCATTAGGACACAACCCAATCCTTGCCCACCGGCATCACCGTAGACAACATATGTCTCATCGGGATGCGGGATGATCAATACGGTGCAGTAGTCAACCTCTCCTCGCCTCGAAAGCTCTCCTCGCGCTCATCTCCCCATACAAAGGGTTGATTCTTCCTTGTAAGCTTTGTCAATGGTAGGGCAAGACGCGAGAAATCCCGTATAAATCTACGGTAATATCCCGCGACCTAGAAAACTACGTATCTCATCCACATCGTCTCCGCCTCTTCCAGTCCAGAATCGCTTCCACCTTGCTCGGGTCAACAAGAACTCCGTCGCTAGATATCACGGCCCGAAATCTCACTTCGCAGCCAAAATTCGCATTTGCTCAACTTTGCGTAGAGCCGCTTCTCTCTCGCATGTTTAATACTAAGCGCAGATGTTCTTCATGCTCTTTTCTACTTTTGGAATAGACGAGAATATCGTCGATGAACACCACCACAAACTGGTCTAGGTGTTGTCGGAAGATACGGTTCATGTAATCCATGAATACCGCAGGTGCATTTGTCAATCCGAAAGGCATCACAAGGAATTCATAATGCCCATATCTGGTTCTGAAAGCCGTCTTGGAAATATCATCGTCTTTGACTCGCAACTGATGATATCCCGAACGTAAATCGATCTTTGAGAATACGGTGGAACCAGATAATTGATCCAAAAGATCATCAATCCGGGAAGTGGATATTTGTTCTTGACGGTTACTTTGTTGAGTTCACGATAGTCGATACTGAGTCGGAAACTTCCATCTTTCTTCTTTACGAACAAAGACCGGGCTCCCCACGGTGATACACCGGGTCGGATGAACCCCTTCGTAATAGCTCTTCAAGTTGTTTCTTCAACTCCCGCATCTCATTTGGAGCCATACGATACGGCGCCTTTGAAATTGATCCTGTACCAGGCATCAATTCAATGGTGAACTCGACTTCTCTCGTAGGAGGTAGCTCGGTGAGATCCTCCAGAACACGTCGAAACTCGTTTACAACGAATGTTCTCAAGTGAAAGCTCGCTTCGGCTTTAACCGAGAAAAAGATCAAATATGCTTGGCATCCCTCCTTCATGCATCTCGTCGGCCTCCGTAGTAGAGAGAAAATTCAGCTCACATCAACTTTGTCTCTGCTAGGTGAATCGAAGAACGTTATCTTCTTGTCTGCTACAGTTGATCATCACACCGCGTTGCTAGCCAATTCAAACCGAGTATGACGTCTATGCCATAAAGTGGCGATCGGATAAGGTCCACTTTTGAAACTCGTCCATCAACGCTCACGGTACAATCAATACATGCATCGAAGCTAAGGATTTCAAGCCAAGTGGTGTAGATACTATCGATCATAAGACAATCTAGAGGCATGCATTCCTAGACGATTTGCACAATCATAGGAAATAAACGAATGACTAGCACCCGTATCAAACAATGCTTGCGCTTGATTTCCGTTGATAATAACAGTACCTTGCACCATCTCTCTGGAGACTCTCGGCCTCCGCGTCGCGGCGCAAAAAACCCGGCCTTGGTTCGCGGTCTTGCCACCGCTGCAATCTCCGGACGATTCCGGGCGATATGCCTGTGTTTTGGCACTTGTAGCAGATCGGCTTCCCATCACAAACCGGATCCGGGATGGTCCTTTCTGCACTTTGGGCAAGTTTGGGTCCCTGTGTGACCGGATAACCTTGTTGCCCTTGTTGAAACGGCTTCTTGCCTCCACCTCGGGAGTTGTTCCATGGTGCGCCTCTTCGCGAGGAACCTCCACGACTTGATCCGCCACGGTTTGCATTGTTGTTGTTGTTGTTGAGATGTCGATCCTCCCGAGCTCCTTAAGATTACGCTCGACCGACGGCATGATTCAACCGCTTGAATCAGATCCGGAAATTGCTTTGTGACACCCGCTTTTCCCGAATTTCAAACCTCGGACCATCTACCAATCGACTCGCCTTCCGCTTTTCGTTGTCGTTGGTCTTCGATATGACGAGTATCGAGATAGGTTGGTGAATCTGGCGAAGTAATCCTCGAATGACTCATCATGGTTTTGTCGAATATGTAAGAATTCGACTCTTTTATTACTTGTAACGAGGAGGAAATATTGTTCGTTAAACTTTTCCAAGAACTTCTCCCAAGTCACGGGGCAAACGCGTGCCCGTAATGTCACCGCCACGGTCTTCCACCAACGGTCGGCATCTCCTTCCGGTTTGTAGATTGCCAACGGGCCTTGCGGTCTTCGGGACAGTCTAAGACCACAAAGATCTTATCTAACCTCATCGCCCGGTCTTCGGTGAATCGGTCTTACCGCGGAAAATCGGGGTTTCAACTTACGAATTGAGTTACCCAATGTTGCATGGTTTCCACCTCTCTATTGCGTTGCGGTAGAACTACCAAAGCTCTATTCGGCGAAGGTGATCGAGATCCTCCAACTCATCCGCCTCTTCATCGTGTCGTTTCTTTGATTTCTGGCTTGTCTTTCCTCCAAAAGTACGTTAATAAGAGCTCTTTGCTCTTGCAGCATTTGCTTTACTTCTTGTAGCTCAGTCTGCTCGGGTTGGTTATTCTCGGGCTCGGGTGTTGGACTTCTTTGAGGCTGTCTGCCTCGACCACGTCCTCTACCTCTAGTTTGGCCTCGTCCACGACCCCTATTTCTTAGGTTCGCCATTCTTTAGGTTTATACCTTTTTATTTATAACAAGAGATAGGAATAAGGGAATTAGTACAGAAATAAGCACACAAAACAACATATATTATTAATGCATCTTATTTGTACAAGTTGACCTCGACGTTGGTCATATCCTAAACTATACAAAATTCTACAATCCCTTTTATTCTAACAGAATATCTCACAATCTCTCGGGGCATTTAGAGAGTTTTAAAGCAATACAATACTATATAGCCTCTATCTATGGTTCCACAAACTTTCTTACACCGTCTCGCTCTTTCTACATGTCTTTGGTGCACTATGCTTTTCGGATAACGAAGATAAATACGAGCGTCCGCAATAGGGCCTTCGTCCAGCGGTTCGTTAGTGAGTCTAGCCCAAAAACGGGTCACGGGGAAACGAGAAGAGTGGATCTAACCCGATCTCCGTGCGAATGTGGGTTCCTCTGGTTTTGAGAATTTTGAACCAAGTGAAGGAAGGTCAAATACCTTTCCTTTGAAGTGTTTGTAGACGTTACGCAAACAAGTAAAATGATTCTAATAGTTGGGTTAAGGCCGTATTACTTCCTAGCACGAAATGAAAATCGTCAAGGGTGGCTTCTTCATTATCGAGGTTTTGGATATCGGGAGATCGAAGTTGTCTCCTACGGAAGAGTGAGTTGAACTATCGGGGTTGCAACAGTGCATCTTCAACATACATGAGTTAGGTCTTCCTCCGGATCTTCCTCCGGTCTTCTTCTCGGGTCTTCTTCTCGGGTCTTCTTCTGGGTCTTCCTCTCGATTCTACTGGTTTCGGGATCGTAAATATGATCTGGGTATTCCGGTCCGGATGATCGGGGTTCGAGTTATCGGGGTCCATAACGGATAGTCAACGTCATAAGCCGGTACATAATCGTATGCGGCGGTGTACGGGTTGTACAAGCTGCGGTTCCGGTGGAGGGTAGATTGGATTAGGGTTCAATCTTCTTCCTATCATCTCGGTCCCCATCGACTTTCTAGCGGTCCGATTCCATCTCCCATACCGCCAAATGAACGGATTATCGTCTCGTTCATCTCTACACATTGCACTAGGTCATATCAATACTCATTTTCCAAAAAGTGCTCAAAGTTTTTGAAAAAGGCTAATTTGAACATAACTCAGTTAACCGAAACCGTAATGGCCGGATAAGTGTCTATCATGGGGACCTCACCAACTTTATGGCGACCGATTGGCCACACCCACATAGACTAGCCTTAACGTCCTACCATACCGTCCGTAATAACATAGTCATATCAATGCCGGGACTACGCTTTCCGATACCAAAAATGTAACATCCCATTTGAAAACGGCGGAATATTTTTTTTTTAAACGTTTCCAAATATTTCACGCAGAGTAGAGCATTGGAGTGAGTAAGTAATTTACATTACATTCAAAATATGGACCATAGTGTAAATGTATTGGATTACGGTCATCCGAATTCTCAAAAGTTAAAGGAACTTAAAGAAAACGGAAAATAACGTAGACACGTCTTGGCCTACTCCATTTGCTTGCCTCGATCTCCATGCATCGGTCCTCTTGACCACGATGCTACAAATGAGATCCATTCCACATATGGATCTCGGGTAACGGTTAACCTTATGCTCAAATAAAACGATATACGTACAACGATATTCATTTCAATACGGCATATCATCACAAAAGCAAACAAAATAGATGTATGATCAATAACATGGACAACATAAGCACAAAGCGGTATGTAAGGTCTCTCTCGACTAGTTCTGCACATATCCGATGCCACGCCACAACGTGTCCTCGCGCTAGGAATAACTCAAACGGCATTACCAATACTATAATCCGTGGGTAAAGGCGTAAGTATCTCTCGACGATTCTCAACGGAACCTCGGTCTATGAACGTATCTATAACGCAAAAGTATATGAGCAGCATAGAGTTAGGGTTACGATGCGCGTCCGTACCTTAGTTGCGAGATATCCGGCTCTTCCGGCTAAAATGGTACTTTTCGACGGCCGTACGTAAAAACAAATAAACAATGCTCAACGCGGCAAACAATAACGATGAAATTTCGACAATGGTTCGACGTCGAAGTATTCTAATCGGAATAATAACACACTTATGAATATTTGGCAGCATAACGGGCATTTTAGGTGAAAAAGACCATTTTGCCCTTACTACCCCTAATTGGCGGAATTTCGCGAACTTCGTTACTTTGACCGTATTCCATTTCAAAATTATCCCCACTATGTTTTTACCTCGTCGTGGCATCTTTCAATGCAATGAGGCATAAAAACAAGCATAGGAATATATTCTCGAAACTTCCTAGATCAAAACAACGGTTCTACTATAACTACCGAAAGAACTACGGAAACTAAAAACTAAGGACAGAAGAACTTACTCGGAGCTAAGGCACAATTTTTTCCAGAGCTTCTGTAACATCCCAAATTTTGGGATTTGAGACTTAGAATATTTTATGGAGATTAAATTATGAAATTTGGCCTAAAATAATTATGTGAAGGGCTCATTGTTGATATGATTAAGCGGAATAATGTTCATTCATTATTTTTAATGGGAACACAAAGGTCCACTAGTGCATATGGATATAATTAAGGTAATATTTTATTAAATGAATTTAGTGGAATCTATATGATGAATACTCCACTACTTTCGTGTTATTCAAATGACCTATGCAAATAGAATTACTCCTTATTTTATTATTTAAAAGGTTCCGGTGTTAAGCATAAGGCAAAGCACTCCATGATATTTCCACTTTCGGTTGGACATATATGTATTTTAAACCCCACTCTCCACTTCTCCATTTCAGCTGGACACTCTCAATTTTCCAAGTGGGAATATAAACATATGGGACAACCCAAATGTTTGCTTCATTATTAATGAGCCAAAGTAAGATACTTTTGTCATTGCATGATAATATATGCACATGCGTGTTATTATATTCATGATAGTCCAAATGTATAACAACACTACTTCCACTCATATATTATTAAGTATAAAGTATCCCACCCATTTCTTCATTATTTCAGCCAACACATGCGGCATTATTTCATGATCTCACTTTCGACGAATGGGAGAATGGGACGATTCACTATATTCCCTTTATTTCTCCATTATTTCGGCCAAACTTGTCACCACCCATTCTCCGGCAAAGACAAGCTCGTGTTCCATACTTTTGAGCCACACTCCACACTTCCTTTCATTATTAACTAGGCGAAAGCAAAAAGCGAAAGAAAAGAAGAAAACGCAGAGAGGGAGACGAAACGTTAACGTGAGAGTGAGAGTCGGAAGGAAAGGAAGAAGGTTGGAACCGTCCGTGTAAGCCTGCCTATCGACCAGGTGAGTTCCTACACCTCTCCCTTCTAGTTTTTACAAGATTATTTCTGAGTTTGAGGATTTAAAACGCATGGTTTAAACTGCTGCATTTTCTGTACTCTGTTTTCAAACTCACAAACGAGTGTATTTCGTGGCTCTGTTTCTAGGGTAAACCTTTGTTTTATTCCTTGAAACTTTTACAGTATATAGTAGACTCAATAAGGTTTACAATGACCTTTGTATCACCCAAAACGGAGGTCTACAACTCCAGTTATGATTTTTGGAAGTTGAGTTAAAAATCTGAAACTTTTCGGTTTGATTCTGGAGCAACAAAATGACGTTGCATTTCGGACCAGTGAAAACTTGGTTTTTTTCCATTAAATTTTTACATGACATAGTAGACATCTCAAGCTTTCCAAAAGCCAAAGAACAGCTAAAACGGATTTGTACAAAGGGAGATATGATTTTCCAAAGTTTAGCCAAAATCTGAAACGTTTTCTGCACTTTTGGTGAACAGTGATTTTCGGGCTTGATTTCAAAATAGCAAACCTTTGTGTTTTTGCTTGAAAATTTTACAGTAAAAATTATACATCTCAAGCTTTCCAAAAAGCCAAATAAAACCTAAATCGGACGTGTGGAATGAGAGCTATCATTTTTCAAAGTTTTGTCGGAAAACCTGGAAAATCTTGTTCCAGATTTAAGAAAATCGTCTACTTTGCAAATTCCTGGGAATTATACAGCCATTATTTGATTTGAAGACTTTTTGTCCCTTATACGAGACTTATATAACTTTGAATAGAAATTTGAATCACCCCAATCGGAGATCTAGAGAATTAGTTATGAATTTTCAAAGATTAATGGAAATTTTGAGAATTTAAGGTCAAGTCTAAACGTAAGGAAATTACGGGGAATGTTAGGGATTAATCTAGTTTTAACCCTCTATAAATAATTCGTTTAGTTAGATGCTTTGTGCGGCACAAGAAGTGACTAATGACAATGATAAACGTTTATAGGCATACCTTGACACCTCTGCTGATCCCAACACTTTCGGACAAATTAAGGATTCAAACTTGAGGTGGGTAAGCTGTTATCTTGTTAGCTGTATGTATGTATTTCTTGTATGACTGATTATGTTTGCTAGATGATTTATATGTTTATTTCCTAGCTATGGATTTTGAGGTCGGTCTCATAGGGCGTGTGTCCTAACACGGGTGCGTGTCCCGAAGAGTCACGCGGTCTTGGCCGTTAACTAGGTTACGGTGTGTTTGTTTACTTGTGAATTATTCTATGCTTATACATGTGTTATACTTTGTGATTTACATTCCATACTCGCATATGAGATTAACTGTTACCCCTGGGGTTCATTCATTTGAACTCCGGATCGCATGAAAGAGACAGTAGTGGATCGGGATCAAGAGGAATGATGCGGATGTAAGGGTTATGGCAAAAGGAACTATTTGGAAAGTCATGAGTAGACGGACTGAATATTTATCGTTTATCATTTGTCTATTTTGGATTAATGTATTAAGATCCTACGTGGGATAGATTCGAATCGCGAAAAACTTATCCTCATGTTTTCAAACTAAGTTATTTTAAGAAAATTTTATTCCGCAATTAAGTCGTCCAAACTACTTCGATGCATGTGCATTTAAACTCTGATTAAAAAAAGGCGTATTAAGGACGGGTGTCACAGTTTGGTATCAGAGCAAAGGTTTGGACAAAGTTTTTGAAAAAGGTTTTAACAAAACGTAGTTGTTTTGAAAACATCATGAGGATTTACGAAGGAGGCTTACCCCTCAACGTACCTTACGTGTCCTATTGTACGACGAGACTACGGCATTTGGCTAGTATGCTCGGATGACGTAAATAGTATCTGAATTGATACTTGGATAGATTCGAGTGACAAGTTTGGTAATAGAATTATCCGCTCAAAATTTAGAAGTCCGGTTAGAACATAAGTTCTAACAACGGGTTAGAATGTCTTGCTTGAATTTTAAATTATTTGATAAACTTGAATTTGTGGGTAATATTATTTCAAGTAAGAAGACCAACAATCGGGACAACCCCATTACAAAGACGAATCATCTCTTGATGACGTTTGTTAATTTCTTATTGAGTAATTTCTCTTGAGACAGGATCTTGCTGAGGTAATGCCTTCCTCGGTCATGACAACTCGCCTCATAAGTCTTGAAAGACTTAAGCATGAGGCCAATCTCTTAACCCTTCCCTACGACATATTTTTTTTATGGTACCTATACTCAAATTTATCTGATGACTCGTTTCCTCAAGGGTCAAATGGAAGAAATTGCAAAAATCGTTCAGTGACATTGTTGCTGCTCTTTTGTGTTGTTCAAGTCTTGCCCTATCGTGTCACCCAAATCGGAGAGTTGAATATTCATCTTGTAAATCATCTTCAACCGCGGGTTCTTTCCCTTTAGTAGATATATCTTCCACGTTGATTGAACTACCAAAGAGTTCAATATGAGATTCAGTCCATTCTAAACCAACACTGAGAGCCTCATAATAGGATGATAAAGGATCTGGCACCAAGACATACCCTGATGCATTTTGTTTTATGCAATATTGTGTCAGAAAATGTTTGATTTCCTCTGTGTTTTTCTTACCGAAATCATACAATTGAAGGTTGTTATCATTGGAAGAACTCTCTCCTACATTTTGGTGATGGACAACATGACGATCATGCCAATCCTTCCATGAACTTCAAGCTTCGATGGTGAAGTCCATTAGTATGAATAATTTCACGTAGAACATGGCAACAACCACATGAAAAAGGGTTAGTGGTGTCGGCCCGGGACCAGGAGCGGATTCCTTGGAGAAGAAGTTTTAGTAGACTCTATGAGTTCAGCCATGTTATGACATCTTTTGACCGTCGCCTTGATGAACACCTTGAGATACTTCTCTGTTTGTAATCAAAGGAGTTGAATCTTGAATCTAGGGGATGGATGAAGTACATTAACCCCTGGAAGAGAAGTTGGAACATGAAGCATTGAGGGAGAAGGAGGAACGTACACCTCTAAAGGATTGTAAGAAAGTAATGAAGAATATGAAAACGGTGCATTGCCGGATAAATCACCAATATGTTAGGCTGATTATCATAGAATATAGCCCGGAAATGAAGGGCTGTATGAATCAGAAACGGGAATATAGTTGCTTGGACCTGCCATGTTTGAAGTAGTAAGAAGAAAAATTTGAATGAGGGAAAATGTAAGAGAGTAACTAGTATTTCCGAAAGGTGGAGAATGCATGAGAATGATACCTGTATCATCCTCAGTTTATAACTGAGAGCAGTACTATACAAATTTTTTAAATTAAGT